>OX457078.1:1240000-2480000 GCA_949752815.1 Conops quadrifasciatus
GTAGACGGTGAGGTAATTTATGCTATAACTGAAAACTTCGATGAAATTAACACTTAGTAACTGAGCAGATTTCATGGTTCACCCGGTAAAGGGAACACGTAAGCGTAACTTCTTTTGGGGCGACATACAATGGGTAAATATCTTTCAAAAAAGGATTGAATTTCGTACATATTGTATATAACTTTTACAATTTTCCTTTATTGATAATGTTACAAACATTAATTTAAGTATTCAATTTCCTGGATGCATTCTACAGCTACACACAAACACACAGCTTGCCTACAAATACATACGAAAGGAAGTTGTGTGTGTCTGTTAAGCATCAAGAGAAACCCAATGGAATAATTTCATGTTGCATGGTTATTTTCATCTTCTTCTTCGGATTTAGCGCTATATAATTTTATTCCTAAGTTCATTTTTAATTTTGTGTTGCCTCACAATAATTACTGTTATTTCGAGGAACACATTAATCTAACGAATTTTATAAACACACATGTATGTTTTGATGGGAAACAGTAACACCACACAAGAAAATTTTCAACCATTCCTTTCACGTATGCGTATGTAAATATCTCTCAGGTTTCGGTGAGTAGCTTTTGTGTGATTGAGAATGTTATTCGCGTGGGGCACGCTCACAGAAAAGAATAAATTACTCGTGTTGTGTGCATATTGTTTTCCTCTCGCATGCGATGAACAGCGCGTCTGGGTTGACTCTCGCCGGAAGGAGTGAACAGAGCAGAGGGCAAGCGAGCAGCGGAGCATGCCGAATTACTGTTCAAGTTGTTGTTGTTGTTCTGCCGTTATTACACTTTTAAATTTATTACAAATCATTTAACTGGTGTTTCGTCGATGACAGCTTGAGTTATGTGCACCACTTAAAAATCATTCAAATTTATATCCGCCCTGAAAATAATTTCAATTTGAAAAATCTACACAAGCCGCGAAATACTCGTACCAACCAACAAACGTTTGCTTGACGAGTTGCGGAAATTAGAAACTACTTCTCTTAGGTTGAAGTTTAATACGTTAACGGAGCGCAAGAGGAAGAGGGTGAGAGATAGGGAGACGAACAGAGCCAATGAAATTAATTAAGCGGTGTGAGAGTAAAGCTGCTGGTAGTCAAGTTGTAGCGTGAGGCACCGTATGAACCTATTGAAATTTGTTCTCTCGCCGTAGAGACACCTGCAGCTTGCGTAAAGCGTGTATCGGCGGCGGTGGCTGAAGAGAGTGGTCCGCATAAGTTTTTCAGAAAAGTTTTATCCAATTTCTATGGTGAGGGAGGCGGCAGTCACTTCTGTTTTGTTGGCAACCCCGTATATTGGCTGAAGTCTCCTTTCTGCGGCTTGATTTTCCATGCCATCCCTTTCATTATTAATTGGAGCTCAGGTGTTTTGACATCTCGAGGCTTTCACAAATCGAAACAAGTATAAAAGAAATTAAACTAGAAACAAAAATAACATTAATTAATTGAAAATAAACCAGCTTTTTTAATTTTTATATAATCTTACAAAATATTATTTACGTCATGTCAAATTCCAAACGTCAGTCCTTGTTGGTAATAATCTCTGCAATATCGTCGTGCAATCTGACACCTTTCTTGTTCTTTGCAACAATTTGAAGGACATAAATTCTATAAAATATATTGTCGTTGTTATTGTTCTTCTTCTTCTTCTTCTTCTTGCCTTTCTTTTGATGTCACTCCAGCGTTGTTAACAACAAAATAATTGATATGCAAAAGTTTTTATGGATATAAAAACAGAACTACCTAATCATAAACACACACACAAACACACGCAAATAAACACGCTTTCACAGAAAGAAACAACCACACCCACACGGACACACACACACACACACGCATGTTAGATCGCAAACCTTCAACGTTCCGCCTTAACAACAATCAATTATACATATTTATTTACATACATACATATATGTATGTATGTACAAAAAGCACACATACACCAACACTTGTGCTCACACTTGCACAAGTCTGTCCTCACAGATTAAATGTCATTTAAGTTGTCGCTTCGGTTTTGGCCGTGCCGAGATGCGCCACATGATGCAGCTCACCCGAAGAGCAAGACCGAGACCGAGACCAAGCCAAACCCAAAAACCGCAACAAAACAAAACAATAGCAAGCAAACAAACGAACAAACAAACAAACCAACGACGCAGGCACGACGTGATTATATTACAAAAAAGTTGTAAAATTAAATTATTGAGTGTAGACGAGTCTGTGCTGCGAGTGTGTGTAAGTTTGGGTGCGTGCGTGTGCGACACAGCATGCTGAACTTTTATGTTGTGTGGCGTGCGTGTGTTTTCTTGTAATATGCAAATGCAATCATCAGAGAGTGTAAATTGTATTACAGTTCCGTTCCGTTTCGTTCCGCTGCGTTGCGTTGCGTTTCGTTCGTTGACGTAGCTTCGTTCCTGCTGCATCTTATCCAACATCCGGCATTCGAGTACACTCGTGTCGGCCGTTATTCCAGCTGCTTCCTCTCTTCGCCCCCCTGCAGTGCTCCATTTCTTTCGCCGTATGCGTGCTCAACTGTTAGATGCTGGAATTCGATTTCGCCCCAGAAGAAAAATAATAAAAATAATAAAAACTGTAAATAATAAATCAAATAAAAGCCACAAATTGTGGTTGCCACAAACTTTTTTCAATTCAAGTTATGTATGTATATAATCGCTGCTCTAGTTTTTCAAGTCGTCTGTTAAATTGTCGTTGGTCGATCGCGACGGCAACTGCTTAAAGTGCCAGAAAATGAATTTATGTACAGATGATTTTCGCGCTAAATACGATAAATTGCTTAAAATTGTCAGAGTATTTTTTCCACTATTCATTAGCTCTACTTAATTCTGCTACGTTTGGCATCTCGAAAACCATATTTTTAGGATGGTACACGTAATAACAAAGATTAATTCATTCATTTATGCTCAAATCTGCAGCGAAAAACAGTCTCTGACGCGGCGCACCTTTCATTTCTTATTATGCTCAGTCAACTCAGCGAACTCGCCAATTATTTCAAACAATAAACCGACAGTCTAACCAACCATTCAGACAACCATTCAAACAACCAACCAACCAACTCATTCTGACTCAACCCATTCATTTCAACCACTTTAACTTAATTATTTTTTTTGTTAATTTTTGTTTATTTTTTGTCCCTTCCTTTTTCTTTGCTCCTTCTTGTGTATGTCTAAGCTTTTCCCCTTTTATTGAATTCGGAAAATTTAGTTGATTTTTTCGAGGGCATAAAAGATTATGAAGAACATCATGTTGATATTTTGAAGTAAGCAAGTTAGCGATGCTTATTTTAAATCAAGAAAAGAATGTAATTACGATTGAATATAATAAAAAAAAATGCCTGTAATTTTAAATCGTTAAAAAGTTTAGAACATTTTTCAAATTCAAATTTCATGCTAATGGAAATGACCTGATCCTGACATTTTATTCTGACATTTTCAAGGAATGAGTCTGGAAAAACTCAGAAGAGTGTTTTTTTGTCTTAAGACCTTCCGACTTTCAGCTAATTTTATTTTAGAATGAATGAAGTTACAGATTTTTGATTGAAGAATATTCCTTAAATATTCCATCTTACATAAGTTGAATGTATGTATGTAACGGGTGCGCCATCTTTTATGAATCATTTTGAAGGATGATTTGCATTTGTTTCCGTATGAAGTGCAATTGACTCAAAGAATTGCCGACAGACCGTCCACGTCGCTTGGAATACGGCCAAACAGTCACATACCGCCATAAAAGATGGCGCACCCTGCATGTGTATGTATTTATGTATGTCGCTTCTACTTACGCTCCATTTCCAACACATTTTCCGAATAGCAAAAATATTCGTATCTTAATATCGAGAGCTGTTCAGTTTAATTGATTTTATTGAACTGATTATTTTTTTTTTTTTAAAAGCGATAAAAAAATTGTTTACGAGCTTTTTGCAGCACAAATTCATTAATTGAATTTCAAAATAAATAAACATTTAACTATTTAGATATTTTAAAATTGATGAAACGCTTTAAATTTGTTAAAGTGAGAGAGAGAAGAGTATAGCGATTTTGATACAAATTGAAAAAGGAAGAAGCAAAGATAATTTAGTCCTTATTAACTGCGATATAATAAGTTTTTATAATAAAACTAGCGGACGACACAGTAAACCTTGTTTCGCCCTGATCTATCTTTTTAAAGAATATACATAAATATAAAATCCTTGGTGCTTGCGTGTGTAGCCACATCACAGCCAAGCTACTTGACCGTTTGACTTCATATTCACAGTAATTCATGGATATAAACCAAATGTGTACGTACATACCCACATACATATATGTATTTATCGTTATCGACTCCATTCTTTATGATCGCCGGCAACGAGTAGTCGTGTATATTATTGTACAAATTGCTATTTCTACGTAACGTAACGTAACGTAACGTAACATAACGTAACGTAACGTAAGGTTATCGTAGGTAGAACCAAGAAAATGTAGCTTCAAGATTAATAATGCGTCCCTTTTCGTGCGCAGAAGAGGAGGAGAAACGAAGCTGGAAGAGCGTTTAAGGTACAGACAATGCCAACGCATAGCCTCACCCTCTCTTGAGAGATGGAGGGCATAACTTTTTCCGATGTTTTTCATCTTTGTGTGAAAACGAGTCAGGAAAAATTTTTTATTCTGTGTCTCTTCGGGCTATTTTTCTTCCACCAGTTCACATTCAGTGCACCGTAGTGAGCTGGGCCCTCTTGGAATCAGTTTGGTGGTACGTGGTACGTTTGGTGGTACGTGTGTCCGTCTCTGTGTGTGTGTGTGTGTGTGTGTATATGTGCGATTGATTACAATTGCCCGCAGCTATCCTGCAAAGCCACTAGGTCGGAAGTCATGACCGACCAAGTGGTGCAATTTTGATTATTGACTGAATTTATTTAGTCCGCTGAAAAACTGCCTTTGAGTACAAGTTGTGGGTCGTTTTACCGATATTTTCTTTCTCTTTGTTTTGATATCTATTTATTTTTGAAGAAATCTCGAAGATTTCATAAAGAAAACAAAACATAAACAAAAGATTTCATGACATAAACAAAACCTTCCGGTAATCAACAAACCTTAACGACATCCTTTCGATTTGTTGACATCAATTTATGCGCGCTATCAAAAAATTATGAGGCACAATTGATGATGTGGAAGAAGTAATTGTGATGATGATGATGATGATGATGGTGACGATTTTGTAGGGAATAATAAAGTCTTGGGATTTATAAGTGCTGTTAACTGATTGAGAAACTGTACATATCTGGCTTTCTTCCTCTTTCTCTTTCTTTTTTCCCTCTCCCTGTTTTTTCTTTTATTCTATTTTGCCTAAAAATTGAGGCGATATCGTAGAATCATTAACTTGGTCTATTCCTCTGTAAGGCTTTAAGCCCTGAGGTGGTGGTGATGTGTAGCTTGAGAGTCGCTGCTTAAGAGAACAGTTTACTTTTGTTTTTAGAGAGCCAACTTCCTCTACGAGCTATAAAAAAGTCATTCTTAGAACGCACAAGAGAAGAGCGAATTATTTTTACGAGTTACCAAGAGTTAGTTTTTGTTATGCGGCTTGACTTTAGTAAGAGGGAACCTTCTTTCAGTGTATATACATATATACATACGTATGGAAATGGAATACGTACGTTTGATGTTGTATATGTTGGTATAAATTAAGTACATACGTATGTAAGTCGCTAAGTGTTATACGATATATTAAAACTAAGCGAAGAGTGTTGAGAGAGATTATATGAGAACTCTAGAATTCAGGATTGGATAGGAGAGTCACACACACACACACACACACATTTTCCCAAAGTAACCAGTCTTAAATAGAAATAAATTTCCATTACAATTAACTTCTTTTCCGGCTTTGTCGCTCTCTTTCGGTTTACTTTCGCATTCTCTTTGACGTTTTCATTTCATACTACATACAGGCGCCATATATGTATTCATAAAAACTAGATTAAAATGCATCGAAAACAATGGAGAATTTTAACCATTGTTTTCTACACAAATTCAAAATTGAAAACTCACAGAATATTAAATTAATACAATAGAAAAAAAGAAAACACAGATAAAATATCATAATAAAATTTTGTTCGACCGAATTAATAAAGGAAAAAATTGTGGGTAATAAAAAACCAGAATACAATTGACTAAATAAAAAGCAAATAATAAGTAGGTATCACTGCTTCTGTTAGGGCAGAGAGAGAGAGAGAGTGATAGCTGCCGCCATCTGATCACTTTTTTTAAAGCCTCGCAATTAGGTGTTGACACGCGTGCGGCACGAGCGAGCCGAAGACGCAATCAATTCGTGGGCAAGGACCGGCATAGGCGAGCGAGGGCCAGCAAAAAAGAGGCGAAATGCGATACCAAGCAGAACGCTATGTTTTTTTCCAGTTTCGTTAAAAATGAGAGGGAGTGGAGGGATATTGAGTGGTAATGAAGTGTTAATCAAAATTTATTATAATGTCATGCGCCAGAGCTTCGGAGGTTTTTATTTGTCTTTCAAAGTAAGACTTTTGAAAGCAAAATTTGAAGAAATATATGCTGATTGTGTCGCTAATACTCGTATTAAACAACAGCTACAACAACAAAAGAATATAGCAAATTATCTTTATAGAATTTGGAAAATTAAAAGAAATAAAATACAAAAACGCTCACCGCACATTAATAACGATTTATTACTAATAATGATCATTTTTCACAAAAATAATAAATTATAAAAATTATAAAATATGTTATATTATAAATGGTTGTAATTTTACTTTACTTTCAAAAGTAACTTTTAAAGCAAAGACAGAATTTGCATTCAAATGTTCAAATTTGGTCAAATTTTAACTGTTTATTGAAAGTGACAAATTACTGCAAGCTTCTGCAAAGAATGAAAACAAATGTAAGGGGAAAAAAAGAAAAAAATGAACTTTTTCTTGTAAGGAGAAAAAGAAGAAAGAGAAGGAAAGAAAATATTAAAACTTTCATCAAAGTCCAAATTGATTGATTTTGTTAGGAAAAGAAGTGAAGAAAGTAGGAAAAAACAGAATGCAAAAATAAATGACGATGTACCACAATTGCCCCCTCTGCCGTCCCTGTAAAAAAACTCGTTACTGCCACAACAACAAAGAAAGAAACAACAGCTTCTGCCGAGAAAAAGCACGAACGACAACAAAGGATTTTCATAATTTGCTAACAACATTTTTTTCATATCCTAATTTTGTTCTACACTTGACAAGAACTCGCAAGATTCGAGAGAAAAATTCGAGGAAATTTGGAATTTTTCTATAGCGTTTGACTCTAAAACATAGCATAAAAAAATAAGGAATAATACGAGGCATATTAAATTTTTATTAAAAATTGTATAAAAAGCGATTAAAGTAAAAACCACAAGAAAAACCAGGCAATTTATACTAAATATTTACTTTGAAATATGAAATAAATTGAAAAAATTCTCCAATTAAATAATAACTCCAAGTGAAATACGAAAATTAAGAACACAAAATAAAACATAATAAATACAACAACTCAGTAAAACTCAATAAAGTTAGTACAACTCAATGAAAAGTTCTGGAGAAGAAGAAAAACAGAAAATTACTCGCGATTGTGCAGAGCAGTGCTATCGCCCGCGAGCATCCCGTTTTGAGGAAACGGAAACGATTCTGTCAAACAATGGAAAAGATACAGCAAAAAAAAAAATTGCTACTGACTTGAGAGTGATGAGTTAGTTCTAGGCGACGCTGTGCGCCGACGTTATCATTCCATATAGCAAATGTTGTTTATGATATAAAAAACAACAGCTACAACAATCACGACAATGAGTTCAAAAACAAAAACAACTGGCTGAAAACAATTGGCTTAACGACGGAAAAACGACAAACAAAGCAAATGAGAAAATAATTAGAGTCCACGAGCAGTGCTGGCGATTGTAATTCTGAGCGGGAGGAGGAGAAACGGAAGTATAAAAATAAATTCTTAAATGCGAACTAAAATTTATAATTTGAATTTATTTTAATTTTAATTGAAAAAATACAAAAGTTGAATTTAACTTAACTTGTAAAGTTATTTTTCCAAAAAGCGTACTATTATCTGCGATATAAGGACAAACTCGTCACGATGCCGTCACGAATTCGGCACTCGACACGAGACCGGATAAGGATTTTTCAATCGAGAGAATAACCAAGACAAAATCGACCAAGTCTTGGAAAAATCTTGGTCAATCAATCAGTCAACAGGAAGCCATTCAGGAAGTTCCTTGAATGATGATGGTAAAAATCTTACCAAAAAGTAAGAAAGTTAAAGTTTAGGATCATGCTGCTGCTGCTGCTGCTGCTGCTGCTGCCTGCGCAATTTATCATTTGGGAACTTGTTGATTTTGGAGTCAATGTCGTTGTCGTTGTCATGTCTGCAACTGTGTGTGTGACAAACTGAAGTGTGTCGTTGGATTAAAGCGTTCAACATAGAGAATTTTTTATAATTCGAACTTTTGATGGATTTTGCCACGAATTTGGGGTCATCCCTCTTTAGGTTTGGTTTGGGCCCTAATCGTGTGCGGCGTTGTAAAGAAGCTTGCAATTTGAAGACTTCGTTTTTTACGCTGCATTCAAATTTTATTTCAATTTAGTTCTGTAAAAATGTCTTAATAATGCATAAAATTATTCGCTGTTACGCTAATTTAACTTAAATCTACAAACATAAATCTACAAGCATAAATTCCGGATTACCACAATTTCTTGAGATCTCTCCTGACTTCTCAAAGTGTACTGATATTATTTCAGGAGAAAGAGAAACTGGTAGAATGTCTTTCTCTTTATCTATTCGCATTTGTGACAAGTCAAAATTGAAGTCAAAACTGACAAAAAGTATTTATTTAAGAATGAGTTAAATTAAAAACTTGTAATAGATTTTAAAAAGCTATTATGGAATAAATTGTATAAAAGAAATTGTCGTTACAATGATTATAATGACAATTAATATAACATAGAAGAGGATTGAAGATGACGGAGAACTTGAAGAAGTTGAAAATGGAATTGAAATGAGAATGAGATTACTCAAAATAAGAAAGGAAACAGCCACTTAATGAAGCGGCACCAAGAGAAGAATGAGAATGGTTAGAGGCGGTGACATTGAAAGGGAGAGACTTGATGAGATGAGAGCAAAATTTTTTAATGACATCGTTAAAATTGCAGAAAGAGTATGGATGACAACTAGAATGAAGAAGAAAATCCAAACGAATTCAACAAGAGAGTCAAGATAAAAACGATTGAAACAAAATGTCGTCCTTTCTCGTGTGTTTTTCATTGTTAAATTGAACTACGTTAAGTTAACAGCTGATTAACTAAGCTCACCACATTAACAAGCACATAAGAAAACACGTAGTTAAGAATTAACAACTGTTAAGATTTTGTATTTTGGCGAAAAATTAAGAGCCGCTTTCTTAACTATTTTATTAATCAACGAGCTTAAGGTCTTAGTTCCATTTTGTAGCTGTCAAATTGGGCAAATATTAAAAAAATGCAAGAATATTTATTAATATTTGAAATTTTTGTAGATAAACGAGAATACAAAAAGCTTTATTATTTTATCTTAAATGCTAAAATTCTCAAAATATTTACCTCTTCGTGTCTGGCATTTTGTTATTCGGTAAAGATATGCATATTATTGCATGTTATTATGCATCTCATATTATGCAACCAAGAAACTGCTGTAAACGTCATTCCGATTTTTCACCATTAGTGGTGAGTTTATACTCGTTGTTAGTGGTTAAACACTTTAACACTTTAACAACTAACAACAAATACCAAAATTAACTAAACTTAACAACGTCATTAACAAGAACTCCTTAACAAATCGTTGTTAAGTTAACAACGAGATTAGGGCCGCTGTCGTAGCTCCTGATCCGTTTTGAAGTGTATCATGACACTATATCGATTATTATTAGCGCGATAGCTTGCGACAGTCAATGCGACATTGAGAGCTGATATATGTACATATATAGTAATATGTACATATGTATGTATGTATGTATGTGCACTATGTAAAATATTTTCATGTTGTCGATTACGGCTTACGATAGTTGTTGCTGTTGTTGTTTTGTGCTGCTATTTTTGTAACACGCCGGTGCAGCCGTTCCATCAATTAACTCGAGATAACCAATACTGCTGCCTCGTCTGTCCTGTTGCTCCTGCTTCCGTCTGATGTTGTTGCTGTTAGGGGCCATGCTGCTTGGTGTTGTTCTTGTGTCTCTGGTTGGCCTTCAATTGGTCGGTCCTTCATGTTTAACGATAGAAATCCACTCAACTTTATTCGAATGGCAAAACTTTTGATTACAGCAGCGTGAAATTTGTATCGATTGCCGATAGAGGGCGGCGCATTATAATCGGATATAGTATAGTCTATACGGAGATGGCTTCGAAATTGTTATCCATCCATTCCATAAATAATGCATGCACACACACATACATATGTATATCGTTATATATAAATATATATGTGTTGTTGTGTTCTTTTTTTTTAATGGGATCGATAATATTAAATTTAAATTTAAGAACTAACATTAAATTAAAATAGAATTTGGAATTTAGGTTTTTTTTAATATTAAAATAAAAGAAATCATATTTTTCAAAAAAATAATTACCTTTGAAATAATATTCATCCAGACTTTTTGTCATTTTTTTTTGGAAAACCTATACATACGTATTCAAAATTTATTTGATCTAATTTTTGATATAGAATTTATGCCAAAATTACCATGTAATTCTTAGAAAATGGCAAGGCACGGCGGCGAAAGATTGTCGGACGGCATGAAGTTTCTGGTGGGCAGTCTTTCCGGCATTGCCGCCACCTGCGTCGTGCAGCCGTTGGATTTGGTCAAGACGCGTATGCAGCTGACGTCGCCGAAAGTGTACCGCTCCACCCTGAACTGCCTGCGGACAGTGCTCGTGCGTCAAGGACCGGCCGGCTTGTATGCCGGGCTGAGCGCAGCCCTGGTCAGGCACGTCGCGCACAGCACCACGCGTCTGTGCGTCTATGCCGGCTTGTACGATGAGTATCGGCAGACGAACAGAGGCGAGCCGCCGTTCAGTGTGCGCGCCCTGATGTTTCTCATCGCTGGCGCGTGTGGCGCCTTCGTCGCCGCACCGGCCGAATTGGTGTACGTGCGAATGGCGGCCGATGGCGTCCTGCCCGCTGGCAGGCGGCGCAACTACAGGCATCTGGGAACGGCTCTGGTACGCGTCGTCCGGGAGGAGGGCTTCGCAACGCTCTTCAGCGGCTGCTACGCGGCGGTGGGGCGTGTTCTGGTGGCGAATACGGCCCAGCTGGCTTCGTATGCGCGCATGAGAACGTTCTTCCAGAAGAATTACGAGATCAAGCAGGGCGCGAAGCTGCACTTTCTGGCCAGTATGTGCTCGTCCCTGCTGATGGCCGGTGTGTCCATGCCGCTCGATATGGCGGCCACGCGGCTGCAGAGCATGAAAGTCGCCGACGGGAAGCCGCCGTATCGCAGCACTGTGGACGTCATCCGCAAGGTGGTGCGCAGCGAAGGCCTCCTGGGGCTCTGGAAGGGCTTCACACCGTGCTTCCTCCGCTACGGCATACACACGGTGGTGATGTTTCTTCTGTGGGAGCGGCTGAACCGGCTGCTCATGAAGGAGAAAGCTGCTTATGACGAGAAACGCTTGTACGCAGTTGATAGAAACAGAAAGTCCAAATAAAGGCTTTGGTCAAATTCTTCCATACTTCATTACTGTCGTTGCGTTTTTCTACTGCGCGGTGCGTGCGTCCCACTGTGGGTAGACAGAGGCGGACGGGGGGGGGGGGGGGAGGGTTGGGTGGGAGATTTCACCATATTCAGCAATATTACATGCAAAGGTTGATCAACTATTTCAATACTTTTAGGAATAAAATAATGAAATTTACACTTTTTGGAAAATATTGGAAAATACGAAAATGTCAAACTATTGAAATATCGTTTATATAGAATTATCTCAGCTACAATTTCGTCCTCGATTCGTCCAAATTCATTAGTTTCTCGTTTCTGGAACGCTCTCAACTCGTGCTTCCGCCGCAGCGCAGCCTTCACCTTCGCTCCACATTCGCAGCTCTTCGTGTGTGTATGATGCTACCGCCCAATCGGCAAAAGCAAAAGCATGTCTGACCAAACTATACCGAACGGCCTGAAGTTCTTGTTCGGCGGCCTCTCTGGCATGGGCGCCACCGCCGTGGTGCAGCCGCTCGATCTGCTCAAGACGCGCATGCAGCTCTCCGCCAAGAACGAGTACCGCAGCTCTCTGCACTGCCTGCAGGCGGTGGTGACGAAGGAGGGGCCGCTGGCTGTCTACAGGGGCTTGAGCGCGGCGCTGGTGCGGCAGGCCACTTACACGACCACACGCCTGGGCGTGTACACGTACCTGAATGACGCCTACCAAAAGCGCTATCACAAGAGACCGAGCTTCTTGGTGCTCGTGGGAATGGGCATGACGGCCGGCGCGACCGGAGCAATGGTCGGCAACCCGGCCGAAGTGGCCCTCATACGGATGTCGTCCGATGGCCGCCTGCCAGCAGCGGAGCGGCGCAACTACCGCAACGTCTTCGACGCCTTCGGGCGCGTGGTGAAGGAGGAGGGGGCGGTCACATTGCTCAGCGGCGTGGTACCCACAGTCGGTCGCGCCATTGTAGTGAACGTCGGCCAACTGACGATGTACACGCATTCGAAGAACCTCATCGTCGACAAATGGCACGTGGACGACGGTATAGCGCTGCATTTCATGGCCAGCATGGTTTCGGGCCTTGTGACGTCGGTGGCTTCCTTGCCGCTGGATAATGCCAAGACACGCCTGCAGAACATGAAAACGGTGGACGGCCAGCCCGAATACACGGGCATGTTTGATGTCCTCAGGAAAGTGATCAAAGGGGGCGGTGTCCTGGCCCTCTGGAAGGGTCTGACGCCGTACTACTGTCGCCTGGGGCCGTACACTGTGTTGATGTTTGTATTTCTAGAGCGATTTAATGCAATGTATCTGAAGTTTGTGGCGACCTCTGACTTCTGAGAGGGTGAGGCCAGCCAGGTTTTTGTTGTAAGACCGATACTGTAAAGGATTAAGGCAAGCGTTCAATTAGTTGTAGCGTATTCCATGTAATAAAATTATCCTGCTATGAAGCTATGAATGCTATGAAGCGGAAGCAATGCGTTCATTTTCAGAAAAGTCGTAACGTCTCTAATTCAGAAAGCAAGAGCTTTAGAGCCTCTTCTTGAGACATTTGCGAAGACGTATAGTATATCTTTGTGCGTTTGGTTGTGTCCTTTGATTGTATTACCGTATCAATGAGATCTATATACACGAATGGTGCCATTAATGTC
The DNA here is from genome assembly GCA_949752815.1 of Conops quadrifasciatus. Taxonomy (NCBI): domain Eukaryota; kingdom Metazoa; phylum Arthropoda; class Insecta; order Diptera; family Conopidae; genus Conops; species Conops quadrifasciatus. Next base: position 1,253,382 of record OX457078.1, read on the forward strand.
GTTTGTGTCTTAGCGATAAATATTTTGGGCTGTTTCGAAAAGAAGAATAAGACGCACGAAATAAAGCTAATGATTCTTAATGGTTTCGAAACGCAAAGCCGACTTAACAACACTGAATGCGATTAATTTGTAATTTCGTTTTATGTGCAAACGAGAGGATAAAGTAGATAAGAAGGAAGGAAATACAGTATTGCTGTATCGAATTCCTTTTAGTCTAAATTTGCAAATTTTTTAATCGTATTTTGTGTAAACGAACGAAGGAAAGAAAGAAAGGAAGAGAGGGCGAGAGATAGAGAATTTAAATTTATTTAAAAGGAATAATAAATACTTTCCTTTCCTTTCCTTTCCTTTTTCAGAGAGTAGGTAAGCGATCTTTGTCTCCTTCGGGCAAAAAATTTCGAAGTGAAGAGCAAGGAACAGCGTTAGAAGCTTAAGCCTTAAAGCTTCGAAGCGTTGATTCTGGAAAGTTAAAATGCTTTGTACCGAAGAGAGTAAAGAAAAGCAAACAAATAAAAGGACGAAAATTTGCACTTCTTTGCCATACTTAACATCTCTTTTTAACAACTCAACAAGAGAGCTATTTTCCCTTCAAACTGTCTGGCAATTGTTAAAGTTTTACTTACTGAAAATTTAAAATATTTACGTACTATTTTATCCATCTATGTGTAGATATGTTCCTTGTTGTTGTTGCTCAATTGTTAAACTTGCGCAATATACTGACGTTTTAATTAGAGTTATTTTGGAAAAATTCTAGCAAAAGTTTCTAAACGAAATTGCATACAAAGGACTCGTAAGTACTCGTAGTATACTCGAGTATTGTTAGAGTGCAAGCTGTTGCTTTGATTGAGCAAAGTATTGTATTAGATATTCCCTTTTGTTGGCTGCGATGCTGTGAATAAGCTAAGATTTCGGAATTTTTCGCCAGCTACGGCTGTACATGCTATATGTATGTGTGTAGGGTGTCCGTGCTTTCGGCCAGGACGCCGTTAACAAACACTCTCATTTGTTTTTTGTTTTTTTTTGGCAAGTTTTAACTGAGAAAGGGGCGGAAGTGGAAGCAGAGAGTTGCTGTTTCGAAGTTACTTAGTGAAAACTTATAAATTGCCGTTTAAGAAAGCTAATACGTTGTTACGTTAAAAGACACGAGCATCGAACACATTTTTTTGATTTTGTTTTAAAGCAGTTTCTTAAAATTGACGTTTAAATCCAACTAGTGCCAACGGAGAGCGCAACACCAGCGCATACAAAATGCAGCTGGAAATGGTGCAGCACGCACAGGCTGCCTTAAAGGATGTTCCACTTTTAATGGCATTCTGTTGTCGCAAACAAAAGTTGAAGGTTGTGCCGGTTGGTACGCGTTGAAATTAGATTACAAATTTCGGTTTCGATGGTTTTGATGGTCTTTATACTGTGTAGCCGCAGCGCTTTACAGCGAGCGCTTCAGCAAGTGAAAGAACAGGAAAAGGATTGGCGTTTGTGCTGTGGTTTTTCCACAAACTTTTCGTGCTTCATGCGAGCCTTTTGTGCGACGACCTTTTTCTCACAGCCTTCCTTCCTTCCTTCCTTTCTTCCTTCCTTCCTTCCTTCCTTCCTTCCTTCCTTTCTTCCTTCCTTCGTCGATACCACACAATGAATATTAATTTTTGGTATTCCAAGTAATAAGTCAATACATTTTGGTTCCCAAGATTTGTTTTTTTCTCTCTCTGACTGCTTATTATATGCGTATTTTATTATAACATTTCCTCTTCTGCCATTTTCGCTTTTTTTTACTATTTTTGTTTGATATACAATATTTTTTCTGATTCTTCGAAGTTTTGATTTTTCGAAATTATTTGCATTCGTTGAAAAACTTCGAGCTTTGCTTCTGGTTGTTGATTTTAGCAAACAGAGACGAATTATTCTGGCTTCACTGCTCTCTGCTCTTTAGACTCAGTAATCATTCAGATATTTTTGAGAGCGAAGGCGGAGCGAAATATACTAAAGAGCGTATTTGTCTTTAAGTACACATAAAAGAGTCAGAAATGGGACGTTTTTTGCTCCTAAAAGGCTCGCTGAAAAGAGACGTCTTACAGAAGGGTTAGAAGAGACTAAAAAAAGTGTGCGTTTTGTGAGTCTAAAATTAAAAAAAAAAAATATGTGTGCTCCAAGCATATTTTCTTCCGAAAAAGAAGTCTCTTTTGAACTCTGTGCCTGTGCGGAATGCATAATGCAGAATGCAAAATGCACTTTTTACTCGTATTTCGGCGCTTTTTGCTTTGGCCTTATGTAAGCCTTCGGGGACGCTTACATAATTTCGGGCTTTTGGACGCAATTTTCGACGCACATGCAAATTTCAGTTAATTTCGCTTGCAGACAAAATGTCATCAGCGTGGTGCGTTTGTGGCACGCATGAATACAGATGAAACCTTACGATGCTCTGTACGAACCTTCAGTGTTCGCTTGAGACACATGCGCGTACATGCTGTAAGAGGAAGACACTCGTAACATACAAGGATACTGACATACTGAGTAGCAAGCAACTAATACGATTCCCAGGAATATTGAGAAATATTACTTCTAGAAGGTAAAAAAAAAAAACCCAGAAAATTGAAGACTTTTCATTTTCTGGTGGCTTTGACCTTGGACGGCGTTTGCCAAGCCAAACAAACAAGACTCTGCCAACATTTTTCTTGCTGGCATTCGCGAATTCTCTGCTGTTCTTTTTTGCTACTGTTTTTTTGCTTTATTTTTTTTTCTGATCTTTTGCTTGATAGATTTTCTTAAATAACTTACAACATTGATTTTTTTGCTTGTTAAATATACAACTCAATATACTTCATTCCTTGACTGACTTCAGTAGAAGTGACTTGAATGTATTGCATGTAAATGTGTATGTTTGTAGGTACGATTATTTCGAACAAATGTTGCAAAAACTTGGCACCACTGCAAATTTTATGACTGAATGAATAGCCAGCGAAGTGAAGAAGAATGTTAGATGAAAAGAAAAGTAAGAAACAAATGAAGAATAACACGAAATGACTTCCTTGAGCTGCGTGACCTGTCATGGCGGTGTTGGGCTTGGTTCCGCTGTCGTTTCCGTTTCGTTTGCGGCAGCACGGTCGAGAAGACCGCTAAACATGCCTTAATTTATGGCGTAAATAAGCAAATAAGCATAGAAAAACTAAAGTTTGCATTAAAATAAATAAAACTACTATTAGAAGGTTCATCATCGTCATTCAATTTATTGAGTTATATTTAATAAAAGAGTGTAAGAGAAGAAAATTTCATAAATAAGCAGCAAAAATCCAAATAAAAAAAAAATTAAAAAAATGCGAGCATTATTTTCAATTTAAATATTCTTTTCTAAATATTCTTTAAATCAGTTTGTGTTTTACATTTTTTATTTATTTTCTCTTGGTAGATTTTTTATATACATACAAGAAATATGAACAAGTTTTACTAAAAATTTATTGGAAATTTAAAAAATGAAGACCATTTAGAAACCGTTATAACATTTATAAATTTGAAATTCCAGAACGATTAGAGAAATTCGTCAACTAAAAAGTGTCTCATCTTCTTTTTTTTACACTTTATTTTCATCCCAAATTCATCACAACATCTCAAAATTTTTTCAATTAAAGTAACTTTGTACCATCACGCCCCACACGCCCCATCCTCTACCAAAAGCCAGAGCTATATACGCCACTGTAATAAACTCTTGATACACAAACGCGCGCGCACACACGCACACCGAAAGCTGGTGAGCAAATCACAAGTACCACCAGCAGCATCATCAGCATCAACAGCAGGTCCAGCCAGCAGCGGCAGCGGCAGCGGAAGTAACTGACCGATTAACGACGATTGCATCTCAACAAAGTAGAGACAAAATGTTCTCTGACGCTGAGTAAAATTATTTGCAAGAACAAACATCTCTGACGACTGATTTCGTGGAGAACGCAGACGGGAGCGACAACGACTACGAGAGAGAAAAGGTCCGGTAACTCGTTGTTATTGTTGTAACATTTGCAGCTGTTTGAAGGACAAACGAAGCGAGTACGAATGACTGAGATGCCGAGTATACGACGTTACCATTCTAGCGTTTGCGTGGGTGCGATTTTTCTTCCTTCTCAGCAAAACTAATCTCAGCTTTTGTTGTGTTGATGTGGTCTTTTGTCATTGTTTTTGCTGTTGCACTGTTGTCTTCTTCGTTGTAAATACAATGTACATACATATACTCGTATTTTGTTGTTTTTGTTATTCGAATAAGTTCATATTGCTGACATCGGCTGACTCCTCCATCATTATTACTATACTACGTCTATACAAACGAGTATAGTATGTAAATATGTACGATTATGTACGTATGTATGTATGTATGTATGTATGTTTGTAGTTACATATGTATTTATGACGGCAGAACGAACGACAGCCAAACGTTCAAGGAATAAAAGGCAAGTTCTCGAGTTCTTTGTGAGAAGTTTCTTCAAATGAAAAAAACGGGGCACGTACACACCATCTAACATTAAAGATGTGAATTTGTTCATGTGTGCGTGCGTGCGATGACAATATAATACTTAAGTATTGCTGCTTGTTCTTGTTGTTGTTGTAACATTAGTTTTGTTCGAAATTGAACTAAGTTCATTGAGCGTTCGGAGAAAAATGTTCTATTTAAATGCAATCGCCCAAGAAAGACATTCACTTTTATTGACGTTTTGTTAGAAATTGCGTGTTAGTAATTAACTCTTTTCTCTTCCTCTTCTTTTCTTCTAAATTAATTTCATATTAGCTTTTGTTTTGTGTTTTTTTAAAGTTGTGAATTAAACAGATTTTCGCAAAGGTTCGGCTTTATTTTCGATGAACAAGTGAAATTCTTTCGGTGGCGGCACATTTGAATTTAAGATCTTTAATTGTGAATTTATGTATTTCAATTTATCCTTCTTAATTACTTTTTTTAACAGCTTCTAGCATTTAAAGTAAAAAAAAATATTTTTTTATTATTTGTTTAACAAATTTGCATGTTTTTTGTGGTTTTCTTGTGTTGATTGTGTCTTAAATTCTAAAATTTTAGCTTCACGCTAATGTGAATTTGTCGCCACCACCACAACAACACTCTAAGCTGTCTTCAGCCACAACAAATGAAATATCTCAGAGAATATGAGAACCTTTAATTTTTTTTACATTATCATTATTAAGTTATTTTTATGTTAATCTCTCTCTTAAATCTCTCTAAGAAAAAGACAAATGTATAAAGAATACAGAATTTGACAATTATAATGTTTCTTTCTGATAATCTGATGGAATGAAGAATGTTTGGCACATTAATTTTAGTTGTTGTTGGTGTTATTTTAAGCGTCGCTGTTAGTGTTTTAATAGTAATTGCATAGAATTATTATTTAATTCTAACATTAAACCATTTTTGATATTCAGAGTAGAAACTAAGAACTAAGCCAGCGAAATGATTTCATTTCACTGCAACCATGTAAATTCATTTTAAAATTATTCTCTCTCCAAGAGAATATTCAGCGCGAGCGCGAGCGCGATCTTTTTTGTTCTTTCGCTCTCACTGTTCCACAAACGCTGCAAGAACAAATTCTGAACTGAAGTCGTTACACTGAGCTGAAGTTGTCATATTTTTTTAAATTGTTTGTGCTTTTAACCATCACCAGCAGCAGCATTTCCAGTTGAAGTTTTAAAAACGGTGTTTAAGAAAAGTCAGTTTCAACCGCATTGTGGCCAAATCCATAAGATTTTGTGCATTACGCAGTGATGCAGTTTGTGGAAGTAATTTGGAACTTTTAAGCAGGACGACAAAATTCGATTTAAGTGAAGCAGAAGAACGCGAGAACTAAACCTGAATAATTTATTGATTTTGTTGTTTTTCTTTAGAAAGAAGAACTTTTTGTAAATCGTTCCATTCTCTTGGCAGCACTGCAACAACTGGAGCAATTTTTTTTCTCATAAATTTCAACGTTTCGTGACCTAATTACCTTCAACATTAAAATGGCAATTTATCAATTCATATTTGTAGATGTTGATGGAGATGTTCAAACTGGGTCGGTCAACTCATTAAGAGATGCAGCCAACTTTCATTAGCTGCTCGTTCGTCCTCTACTAATAGAGCTTCGATAAGCTTACAACTTTTTTGCAAAAGTTTTAAGTTTCGATTAATGTAAATAGCGCACAATGATAAATTTTCAGAACTTCATTAGTTTATGGTCCATTTCCAATATTAAAGACTTCTTAAGTTTCTATTAGTAAAATAATAAAAATAATTAAATATTAAATATTGGCGCTGTTGTAGCTGAAACGTTCAGAAGAGACGGTCCTTCTTTAGAATCACATCGAGTGACTTTTTTACCACACAAACTCAGCCATATGATATGAAGCCATTTCTCATATTTGTATGATATGAAGAAATGATATTGACAAATACTAGCAAGATTTTTTCTGAAAATAATTTCAATGAAAAACGACCGAATTAAATTGGAAAAATAAAAAAACATTTGTAATCTTATAAATTTCATATGAATAATTGTGTAATTTTGGGTGTGCATATGGTACATACATATATCATATGGAAAGGTTAAGAGCAAATGTCCGATTTTCAAAAATTTATTACCCGGGAAAAATGTTTTGTTACCTTAAAAATTATATATTATAATATAAACTTTAATAAATTACCATATATTATATATTATAATATATAATATATATAAATCGTAGTTTTAAGTGTTGTTTTTTTTTTTAGAGCTAATTCATAAGAAGTGTTTTTTTACTGCGTCTATTTTGAGTTCTTGACTCTAGTGCGTGTCACCGCATATTTTACCCGTTACACACCGAAAGAAGCCAAGCAGCAACCAACCGACTAAATGACATATTGGCATAACCCATAGACCCATAGACCCATAAACCGTCACCCTCCACGCATGAAACAACGCCTTCGCCTTTGCCTAAGAAGCTGCTTTTGGTGGTTGCTTCGCCACAGCCACAGAACCACAAAAATTTAAGGTATTTTCAATTATATTTTCGCAAGAGCAGCAGTGGAAAGGCAAAGGGCGTCTCTCTCCCTCACTAAATCCAGTCAGCCTCCTCCAACAATCGCCATCGTGCGCAGACCTCGTCGTAATGACCTCAAAGCATTTGCTTATTAAAATAATTTCGTTGAAAAAATTGCTCCAGGCAAAAGTATTATTATCAGTAGCGGCAAAAACTGCTGAGAAGAGAGAGCACGCGAAGAGGGCCAAAGAGGCGTTCGTGGGCAGTTAAAAGAAAGAAGAGAGAAACGGTGGACATAAAAACTCATGTGCTTGCACTTGCAGAAAAACCAACACTGACGGCTGATGTTTGGGCGTGATGAGATGGGCGTAAGAAGCCGGTTGTTGCATGGCTGCACAACATACTCGTGCCGTCAAAGGGCTCAGTCGTACGTTCGTTGGTAAAACCGGATAAGAAAAGTTTTACAGAAAAAAAAGAGCAACAAGTCAGCAGAGGGCGAAGCCCGGTAAAAAAGCCATCCATGGATGGCTACGTAGGCGGTAAGAAGAACATGTTCAAAAAGGCATCAAGGTTTAAGTGGTGGAAAAGGGGTCGGTGCAAAACAGAAGTTCTTAATTCAGTGACGATTAATAATAAAAATGAATACGTATAAATAATACACTTTGCTATAGTATATATTATACTATTCTATATACCATATTATACACTGCAGAGCATAGCAACTATAATATATTTATAAGCCTGAAATAAATACTGAGATTCAATAAATCTCAGCATGCAATATTCAACAACTTCAAGCAATAAATTGATTGAATTTATCCAACATGGATTGACATATTATTATTTATGTCATGACTTATGTGTTTTGTTGTTGTTATTTATGCAAATAGCTCAATAAAAACAACATCAAAAGTAGTCATTATCGCTGCTTAATCTTATTGTTACAAATCGCTATTATTGTTTGTGCTGTTTTTGTTGTTGTTAATTTGTCGTTTGCGTTTGCGTTGTCGTTTACGTAATTTTATGGTTACGTAATGGCTAAATCGTGACTAAATTGTGAATGCAAATGTTTTGGAGAACATCTTCTTACGCACTTTTTCATTTTATTCGGCTGACTAAACTTATTTTTGAAGGTTCGTTACTATATATATATAATATAATATATAATATAATATAATATATAATATAATATATAATATATTATATATATTAATATAGGCAAAGGCGAAGGCGTTGTTTCATGCGTGGAGGGTGACGGTCTATGGTCTATGGGTTATGCCAATATGTCATTTAGTCGGTTGGTTGCTGCTTGGCTTCTTTCGGTGTGTAACGGGTAAAATATGCGGTATCTAGTGCGCGTCAAGAACTCAAAATAGACGCAGTAAAAAAACACTTCTTATGAATTAGCTCTAAAAAAAACAAACAGCAAAAACCACAACACTTAAAACTACGATTTAGTTGATGCAGATTGTTAGAAAAACTTAAAGAACTTGGTTTGGCCAAAATTCGAATTTCAAACTTTGAAATTTGACCGCCCGCGAGACTCAACCAAGTCAGCAACATAAATAAGGCGTCCTTTTTGAAGCGTCCTTTTTCTCCCAGCTATACAATTTTTGGGAAGTTCCATTTCCATGCTTCTGTCTTTTATCTAAAAAAAAAAAAAATTATAAATCACTTTAGAATGAGGCCTCTTGAGGGTAAGTCCATCTTTATCTTCTGTGGCACAGACAAATACCTTTAACTGGCTTAATTAGGCATCTGGTGGTAAATAAATGACCGCAGCCTCTGCCTGAGAGATTGATGGAGGATGAGGGTGGCGCCCATGGCAAAAGGTATTCCCGTTCAATTGGCAAAATAAGCCACAAGAAAGAGAATCTACTTAGAAATAATTCGGGAGTAATGATTAATTAGAGTATGTTATTTTTCATATTGTAAATTTTCCTGGACCTTCTTCTTTCGGTGCTTATTTCGGATGCTCATTATATGATTTCCGCTTTCTTCTCTTTCAAGTAACTAAAAGAGGTTGCTTTCCTTCAATTTCATAAAGATCTAAAGAAGCCATCTTTTTATCCCTAAAATTTAAGTTAACAGAGAAAAAGCTCTTAATAATTTGTTTCTCTTTAACGTCTTGTTGTTCGTTATTTCCATTATTATCACATTTGTGCTAAGGAAAGACCTTATATTCAAGGTTATATCCTTTTCAGACCTTTAAAATCATATGCTTTAATTTGGATTTATGTATTTCTCTTTACTAATATGAGAAGAGGCACAAATTAACGAAGGAAAGCCAAAAAAACACAGCACAAAAAGGATGAAAACGAACGCAACAAAATATGGACAAATGGTATTTCTGCGGGCTTCGCCGAGATTGTGATTGTCAAAAGGAAATTAATTTTTCTGCAAGACTAAGAATTAAAATTTACATAATTTTTTCAAAATAATAACCACTTTTCTGTGAGTAAAAAAAAACCGCATACTTTTCTCGAACTGAAAAACAATGACTCTTTTACTAATTCAGCAGTAATGAGAAAAGAAATGACCTGGCGCGCTTTTCGATGCTTGTAAAGCGTCCCCAATTTTTACGTTTTTCAATTTTACTAATAGCAAAAAAGCAATTTTCGTTATTTCATCCTGTCATTTTACTTGATATGTCAAGGAAGAAGTTTTTCTACTCAGTTTAAAAGAACAGAGAAAGAGAATTATTTACGACAGAAAATCCATCAGACTTTGGCATTTCTTCGAAATTTTAAGCAGTGAGAGAAATGAAAGAGAAAACGCTTTATGCGCTGACGTTTTTGGGTACATACTATTACGTACTACGTACGAAGTGTTTACGTGGTGTTTGTGGCAGTCCCCACTAGGGACGCCCTAGGTGGGCGGTGGGTGGGGGGTGTTTGCATGCGAGAGTGCATGTAGCAAACCATCCCAAATAGAAAATTTTAGAGGAAAAATTTTAACATGTTACTTCACTTTGTTACTTTGCGTTTATTGCTCTGGTGCGCAAATTTAAGATAGAAGGCACTCCTCTTTCCTCTGTCCATCGATTACTTCTGGCCAGAATTAATGTTAAGGTCAGTGGAAGCTGGAAGAAGCTGGAGAAAGTTCAGTGGCTGGGATTAAAAAGAATTACGATTTATTTCAATTGAAAGAAATTTTTTGGCACTAAAATTACAAGAATGGAGAAGAGAAACGGAGAGAGCGAGGAAAAGGGTTATTTGTAGAAAATGTAGTTAACTCTCACAAATTTCGTTTTTTTGAAAAACTGACTGAATATTTTGTGGCACCACCAGCGAGATTTACCGAGATTTGAAAAAACTTTTTCTCGGTCTCGTCTCGGAATTTCATCTCGACTGAAAAGGCTTATCCTCGTACTCGACTCCTTGAGAAGATATCATCTTCTGTCGAATTCATCTTCTGTCGTATGTTCCAAAAAAAGGGTTCCAGCGGTTTGTATAAAAAAGGAAACGTTTTTTATACAAATATAAATTGAGTTTTTATTGGAAATAAAAGAGTTGTAGTTATTATATTACTGTACAATATTTTTTATAAGAATTCAAGTTAATCTTTGAAACAATGTAAAGCATTGATTTAAAATTTAAAAAAAAAGGAATTTTCCTAACGAAACTATTATTTTTAAGTTCTAGAGATGATAACTTTGACAAATTGAAATTACTTAAAGCTCTACACTTCTTCAAGGTCGGTCGGTCGCCCTTGTAAAATCGAAAGTTTTCGAAATCGTTTGCTGTTGAATTTTCATCTAAGTGAAATCTTCAATCAATTATAGTAGAAATTGTACTTATAAGAGGCAGAAGCATAAGACAAGAAGATCTCACTTAAAGTCTTACAAAGCGAAATTCTAATGAGCCGTTAGTAGTTCGCTTTAATATAATTGACATCAATAAAAAGGTTTCAAGCACTCAAATCAATTCGTTTTACTTTTTTTTCCAATTGAAAACTATAATCTGCCGAAAACGATTTCAAAAACGTTTCTCCTCTACCGACATTCGGGCTTGTTTTCTATTAATTTTTTATTTAAATTTAAAAAAAAAACGAAGTTGTCTTCATCAATTGCCTTTTTTTCAAGTTTAATTAGTCTTATCGTAATTTTTTTTTCTTATACTAAAGAATCAGTATTCTTAATAATAATCGAAATTGCTAAATTGCTTTATGCTAATTCAATTAGTCTCAAGGTAATGGAGAAGTTGAGAAATTTCCAAAAATTTATTTATTATTGCACATTTATACACGTTTTCATTATCATTAAATTATAAACTTTTTCTACCATGTATTTTTTTTCTTACTTTTGATCGGAATTGATCTACTAATTGCTATACCCTACACCCGAGGGTTAGGTATATTCACTTTGTTTCTTCGTTTGTGGCGCATTAAAAGAGGCGTGGCTAGAAAAAACAGGTGTGCTCCGCCCACTGTTAGAATACGGTTTACAAGATATGAACGTTTTTGTTGAGAAAACGATGCTTCAATGACTCAATAAGCAAAATTTATTATCTGTAACTCGCATGGAAATGGGCGGCGGTTCACGCCCATACTTCTTTATTATCGTTTCGACAGCCGCGGGTGTAGGGTATATTAGCTTCGACCAGGCCGTTAACTTCGGCCGGCTCCTCCTTGTTTTTCTTAGGAGAAACATTTTTTTTTTAACTACAAGTATTTTAAATAAATTTGCTAATTAATTTAATTTAATTAAAGTACATTTAATACGAGTATTATTATTTAATAGCACACTTTTGTTTGAAGAAGGTTTTTGTACAAATATTTTCTTCTAGTTTTTTCTTCTACGAGTTTATTTTATTGATATTTTTTTACTCACTCAAAAACGCTTTTACAAAAATGACATGTAAAGAATAAAAAATAATATATAAAAAAAATAATAATAATAAAACAGCATAATCATATACAAATTAAGCGTAATCATATCAAATACATCAAATAATAATATATACCAAATATAAAATGATATAAAATAAACTAAAAAAAGCTCAACAGTTTTATTATTATATTAGATCAGAAATTAATTTGTTTAATTTAGTTATGAGTGCCTATATTCGAGTTTATTTTACACTTAATTAAAAAAATAAAGTTTTTTAATAAATAAATAAATAAATAAAATTAATGCGAGTATTTTATTTTTCCTTTAAAAAAAGCCACCTTAGCTTTTATACACTTTTGAAACGTTTCCTAAACTGCGTAAAAAGCATGATATAATAATAAAAAAATTAAACAAAAATAACTATAATAATAAATAATTTTTAATAACAATAATAATGTCAATGAGCATTGTTGTTGTTGCTGCAAGTGAAAAACACTCGAACATAACTAGACTGCTTGAATATTCAGCGACGACGTACTGGACGAAATAGACGCCTCCTCCACAATGTCATCGATCTGCTCGTTTTCGTCGTCATCGCCTTCGACGTTGTCTCTATCGTCGCGCGCGTCGTGGTTATAGCCGTCTATGGCGTCGATATTGCCCGCAATGTCCATGATTTCATTGCTCTGACCAACTTCTGACGACTGCTTGCAACCCATTATGTCATCAAGGCATGACATGGCCGTCGCCGTCGCCGGCGTGTGATGATTCAGCGACGACAACGATGACTTCTGACGTTGCAGATTCGCCGCTAAATAATGGGTGGCGGCAAAAAGTGAGGCCTGGCGTGGCGGTCTATTGGCCGGGATTGTGGTCGGTGTCAAAACGAATGTGCAGTGTTTGCTCACTGATTGTTTATTACGAAATTGTTGTCGCTGCTGCTGCTGCTGCTGATGAGGCGGTTGTTGTGTTGTCGTAGGTGTTGTCGCCGGTGTTGTGGTAGATGGTGTTGTCAGCACCGATTCTGTTGCTTGTAAACTTAATGGCGACGAGCGTGAGGCGGCGCCATTGCCATCAATCACAGCACAGTCGCTATGACTATCGACTGGTGTGCTGCCGTCGGCAGCGGCGCTGCTCTCGCCTGCCACATTGAGCGCAATCTCCGTTGCCGTCGAAGGCGAGGCGGTCGAGGTCGACGACGGTTGAGGCACCATTTGGGGCGGCATGATGTTCACAATGGCTTGAATGGTACGCGTCACATGAGATGCGCTGCTTCCGGCAGCGACTGACGAAAAATCGGTGCGCTGCAGCGACTGCTGTGGGCCTGAGCTGCGTCGACGCTGACGATGATGGTGCCGGTGAAAACTTTGGCATCGCGTGCAGTTGCGCTCGCGAGCTGGCAGCTGATGCTTCGGCTGTTGAGTGCTGTTGTGGCCACAGTTGCTGCTACTGCTGCAGGAGCTGCAGCTGCTCAGCTGTCGTCGCATCATCGAACGGTTGACATCGAATTGATTGACGGACGAGTAACCGAACGAGGTCGAGGCGGCAACCATCGCGGCCGCAACGTGACACTATTTCACGCATGAGTGCAGAGTGCACAAGAACGAAACAGAAGAAGAAGAGCAACGAGAAGAAGGACAACAAGAGATCAATTAATTTATTGTAAACATCATCAACATTTTGCTTTATATCGTAAGAGAACGAAAGAAATTGCAACGTCAAAGCTTGTGTGCGTGTTAGTGAGAGAGAGTATAAAATTGAGCAAGTGTGTGTTTCGTGGTGTGGTGCATGTGGCGCTTGTGCGTGTGAATACAGTGTTGACAAAAGTAATTGGTAACATTCCGAAGAACAAAAAGCGCTCTTTGGAAAACATTCTTTCCGTAATAATGAACACTCAACAATGAACAATTAACAAATGAACAATAACTTCTGATTATATTGAATGAAGAAGTTGTAACTATTTTAATTATCGAATGCACTTTGAGCATTCTTGACGCGCTTTCACGAAGCGTTTTTGCGATTGTTTGCATTTAAGCGGTGCGGACCAGCAGTGGGACACGCCCACTTAAGGCTTCAGCAATTATGTATGTATCGTAAAAAAATGGCGTCACAAATGCGTGGCAAATGACAGTTAAGCGAGCACATAGTAAATAAACAGTTAATGATAGCAGTAGTAAATAACTTATAGCATATTAAATGATACTCGTGGCTCGGCTTTCATTTTTTATTTTCGTTTAAATTAATTATGAAAATTTATTTTCGTAACGACCACTTTTAGTATTTATGATTATCAGAGTAGTTTTAAACACCGACTAAGTGTTCAAATCTATAGAGTAAAATTCATGTTTGAAGAGTTTTGGGCAAAATTTCCTGTAATGATGTTGCTATAAACAAGAGAAACGTAACTGCTATGAATTTAATAATTGTATTTAATATTAAAAAATTGTATTGTATTGTATTGAACTGTGTTTAATAATTTCAATTCTTTATTGTGCAACTATTTCAAACGCTCTTGCAGTGCTTGACATTCATTAACGTTCATTTAACCTCCAAACACTTCCTCTTTAACCTTAACAGTGGACGTTGCTTTTTGTGGTGGTGCAAAATTCTTTGGGCTTGGTTGGTGGCGGTCGGTCCAAAGTAATTTCAGTTAAGATAATTTTCGTATAATTTCAACAAAATTGTAAAAACCAATAAATATATAAGACAACTATAGTAAAAGAAGCAAGAAAGTGATTCTTCCATCCGCCATTTCACTTCCGCTAACACTTAACCTTTGCTAACCAGCCGCACTACATCAGTCAATAACAACATTGCATTCATTAAATTTAAATGGAAGTCAACTGCGGTTTGTTGCGGTCATCGTCAGTCATCATAAGTACTTAATTAAGTTTGCGCTTATTTTAGGTGATTAAATTCGAATTTAATTGAAATGGTAAATTAATGTCTGTGCTATTTATTTTTATATGACTGATTGCTTTTATGACTTAAATTTCCTGCGCATAATTTTCATGCAGTGCTACATAGTGATACATATTATAGTATGTATCAAAGCTAAGAGTAAGAATGGGCAAAGATAAAGGCAGAAGAGATTTTCTTTAAATTCTAATTGTAAAAGTCCGCTCATTTCCTTTCTGAAATTACTACAAGCCGAATTAACGAAATATTATGAATTTTCGACGATATTTTCTAAAAATCGTTTAGTAAGGCGTTAAAGAATAGAAGTTACTCAAATGAATTTTACATTTTTTAGTACAAATAAACAAATGCTCGTATTTAATTTTTGTCTATCTTTTTTCTGATTCAGAGAATCGTATTTTAACTGATCTATGTTAAGCCTTTGAAGTTTGTTATTATGCGGTTCTCTTATAGCACAGTATGGATCAACTGTTTATGAAAGAGTTGAAGAGTTGACTGTATTAAAGAGAGCTACTTTTGATGTGAGAAAATTATTGATTTACCTTCTTTAACGCGCCCGCTCTTTTTTTCTCCTATTCGTAAACCATGTGTCTCTCGCCTTAACACTCTCTCAAAGACACACACGTTATTTTGACAGATTAAATATTTAAATATTTAAAATAGTTCACAGTAAGATAAATGTGAAGACGTTAATTTAGTGCACCATTAGGTTAAACGAACCGTGATTGTGAGTTTTGCTTTTTTTTGCTGTTTACGGACTGCCAAATTTTTGTGTGCACAGAAGGAATGTATGTACATATGTATGTGTTTAAATCAAAGTTTTCTTCTGTATTAACGCAAGTAAGAGAAAAAACGGGCGAGCAAAGCGTTTACGAAATGCTTACGAAAAGAAACAAAAATGTCATTGAAGGCGACATCTAGTGAAGTATTTAATCAATTATAGGTCAAGGTCTCATTCTATTTAAATGTAATCAAGAAACGAAAAACTCTGAGGAAAAGGACTTTAATTAAAGAAAGTCTCTCTGACCAAACCTGCTTTCTATAGTATACCCATTTTATTATGTTGCACTAAGTGGTATGTATGTATGTGTATATATGAATTTTCTGGCGATCTGCTAAAAACTATAACAAACTCTAAACCTCTGAACTATGTATAAAAATGTCTTTAAGAGCATTTTTTCGGTGTAATTGATGCTTCCCTAAATATCCCATAAACGATATTACATGCATTGAACGGTATGTAATTTAGTGTAAAGTCAGCAAAGAGCCCCCAAAGAAGCAACTTATTATTACCAACTATAAACTATACTATTGACATAAATATAGCATATGCCTGTAGGTACATATGTACGCGTACGTATGTATGTAAATGTATGTACATCTGTCAGCGGTGCATTCGTGCTGCTTAGAAATCATTGGCCTCTAAGTGACCGAATTGCGAAATTTCACTTGACGTTTGAAGTGGCAGAGGCTGAAATGATGAAAATTCGGAAATTAGAGACATTTTTATGAATTTTTTTTTACTCGTACTTTAAAGTTTACAAAATGTGTGTATGTATGTAGCTATTTTTACAGTGCTTTTGGGTGTGTGAGGTTATAAATGACAAGAGCATCAACCGAAAACTTGGAAAAAAAGGATCGTGTCTAAGCTTAATGCGCCTTCAATTCAACTGTACTCGTAGTAGTTACCGAAGCATTGCCAACTTCATCGGCTTCATTTGCTGCTTAATTTATGCGTAGTTAGTTAAACAATTTTCTATCAAGAATATTATTCGAAGTTTAAGAAACTCGGAGCGGAAACCTTCTTCTTCGTCTTTTTTACCAGCGAAAATCAGAAAACACCGCTCAAGGGTAAAAGCAGCAGCAAAAAAAGGGAGGGGGGGGTAATAAATATCTAGTATTGATATATTGAAGTGTAAAGAAATACTTGAAGAAATGGCTGACGAATGTGCCTCTAGAAAAATTGGAAAGAAGCGAAATAGCACAAATATTGGAAAATCACGTAAAGAAAACTGAAATTCTACAAATTGAAGAATCCAACAAAAACAAGGAAGAAAATCAAGAGTAATCAACGCAATTAGGAGATCAACGCAAGAAAAAGGAGAAAAATAAATTGAGCTGGTTGGAAAAAGATTTAATGCAAAATAAGGAAAGGAATGAAGGAAGGAAGGAAGGAAGGAAGGAAGGAAGGAAGGAAGGAAGGAAGGAACTCTGTACACGTTAATACTGTACAATCTGCGTTCTAGCGAGCAATCTTGCAACGAGAACAGAGGACTTGTAGCGAGAACAGAGGACTGACTACTCGCTTCGTCCGTCGCAACGAAATGTTGTTACTAATGCAGTTCCAATACATCGACTACGACGAGTACATTCTTAGCGACTAGTAGCAGCCATTTTTACTCGCTCTTCTACTGATGCCAAAAAAAAATCTAGTAAATATAATAAAATAATAAATTTAGATATTGCTAGTTTGTTGCAATCAAAGCGAGAAAAGTTAAGGAAAATGCTTGGCATAATTACTAGAAGAGCCTAATGATTATCTTCTGAATTAAGTAAAGATCCTACGGCATTATTTCTCTCTGAAGAAGTATATTTTTTTAAATTTTAAAATAAACCATTTTCCCCACATTTTTTTATTTTATTGCAATTTCCTTTAAATTTTCCTTTTTTAATTTTCCGTTAATGAAATTTCGTTACTGATTACAAAAAAATTTACTTTTTTAATATGAAAGTTTTTTCTTTTGTTTTTTTCGGTGCATTCTATTATGGATGTTTTTCTTACGTTCTTCATTCGTTCTACGCTGTTCCGCATAATTGGCTTCGGTGCTGCGGAAACGGAAGCACCGTAATTCGGTTTTTTTTTCTTTTTGCTTTCTTTCTAGTCGGCTTGTGTTCGTTTTGGTTGAGAGAACAAGAGATATCTATCTCAGCATGGCCTAAACGAAGCTAGATCAGGTTTGGCCTTTGTCTTTTGCCCTCGCTTCACACACGAACAGCTTGAGAAGTGGGCGCGCCTCACATTCAGAAGACTAGAGGCGTGAGCGTGAGTCTTGTGTGTGTGTGTGTGTGTGGGCGTAGTGGGTTTTCCTCAGTGTTTGTTGTACGACCAACAACAAACTCAATGTAGTTAACGTTTCATTTAAACCTTTCATTTAGAGTCTAAATTTTAGACTTTATGATCTTGATGATGTTGACTTGTTTGGTTACTGTTATGTTGTTGTTGTTGTTGTTGTTGTTGTTGTTGTTAGAAGGTAGGCATCTGTAATCTAATCTTAAGAAAATTTTCTCTTAGTTTAAAAACTAGCAGAAATTGCGAAAATTTGCTTGTCTTTAATTAAGCGTTTCTCACAGAAATGCCAAAATGTGTCCGCTATTTGTCAAAATCAAAACAGCTGAGTCTGCTTTAGTTGTTCTCATTTATTCGTTGCTTTTATTCATTCATTTCCTACAAAAATTTCGGTATTTCCGAAAATTTTTCGATTAATTTTTTTCATATAAATACTTTTCTATGGCGTTGTTATTTATAATTTTTCATGTTGTTTCTGGTTATTGTGCATTTCTTACTCCTTGCCAACTAATATTACAACAGAACTGCTTCTTCTTCATTGTCGATGAATGCCTTGACACGAATTGCAAGAGCACAAGAATGCCGTTCGCCAACGCTAACGCAAGGAATGTTTGTTGCTGCAGTCAGTTTTTCTATTTGCAATAAATTCGAGCCGATTGTTGCTTCGTCGTTGCCTTCACGAAAATGTACCTCGATTTCGTGGCGGCAAAAATCAACAGAAAGCTGATTTTAATTTGCACTGTAAAGGGTTAAAGGGCTTTTGGGGCGAGTTGGGTTCTTCCTGAGTTTGCCGAAGAACGATGTTATATTGGGTTTTTTTTCACATTTCGGCTGGTTATGAAAGTGTGGGTTCGTCATCGGTTATCGGTGATGGTAGAACGATGATACAACGATGGTATTAAACGCCTTAAAGCGTGCTAACGAGGTTTACGAGGTCGGAAAAAAACTGTCGTGTTCGCACAAAGCGTTTTTTGAGGATAAAATTGTAACGATAGTCCTTCAAAAATCCTAATTTTTATTATTTATTATTACTATTATCACAAAGAATAACAACTAAGACAAAAGCAGGCATATTTCATTTAACTTCAATAAATGCCAACACTCTCCATACACTTTCCGCTCCGTTCCGTTCCTTTCCTTACGTTTCGTTTCGTTTCGTTTTGTACAGCCCTGAAGCGGAAGTAGTTGTTCAACCAATATGGCCGTACATAATGGTACGGCCAACAAAGTAGCAACCTTAATGGCCGAGCTTTTAGAGTCCACAATTTTTCCAACGCTTTTTTTATGGCCTTTCCTTCTGGAAAGAGAGTTTTTTTTTTGGTCGCTTTTTATTACTATTTTACGCGATATTTATTTCTTTGAATTCTTAAAAAATAATTTTAACTCGCTCTTTTTCGCATTTTTCCGATGATCCATTTTGCCAACAATGCTTCTTCATTTTGCCTGAATACAGCGGGGAAAAAAATGAGAACGAAACAAGCGGAAAACCTGTTTCTCGTCCCTTCTCAGTGCTCTTCTCATTGTTGGTTTTGTTTTTGTGGAGATTTATTTGCAGGCCGGCTTATTCAGAGCGTGCGAGTATGTGCGTGTGTGCGTGTGTGAATGAAAGGGAGCGACTGTGGTGTCTGCCTTTCCAAGCGCTTGTTTTTGCCGCATCATTTTATCGACAGACCGTTCGTTATTAAAGTATTAAAATATTAAAACCGTATTGACGACCATAAATCTCACATGGCTGCCGTTCATCATTGTTTCAGTCATCGATTCTGCATACATACATACATACGAGTACATATGTATGTATGTATGTCCATGCATAATGTACAATTGCGTACGTAGGATCATTGTTCTCTTGTTCTCTTGAGCTTTTGTCACGAAAATGCTGCAAACAATAAAAATAATCGCAGCAATTTGTCTGTAATCGGACAAACAATGCAACATGTGTACGTATGTATGTATGTATGTGAGGAAAGTCGATGACTGAACAGACCTCAATCTGGCAGCCATGCCCTGAGTGGGCAACCCTCTGGCACGCCAATGGCTTCGTGGGTTTTTGAAAGGTTGTAAACTGAAATGGAATTGTTGCTAGTGCGTTTTGCTGCTCATTAAAAATAGAAGAGTATTTTATTGAGCTTATTATTAAATTATATTAGAATTTAATAATGCTAGGCTTAATTATTGTTTGATTTATAAAGTTTGAAAAAGAATAGAAATTAAAAAAACCACAAAGAATGTTTGTTTGTTTGTTTGTTACACGAGGACAACCATGATGCAGTAATAAATAAGTATATTATCTCAATATGTAAAGAATTCAATGCTTAGCAGGTAAAACATTCGAGCGTTAGAATGTTTCCATCAAAAATTAAGGGAACATCTTAACATTGGATTAATATGAAAAAAAAAACGGAATCGAAATATTAAAATCCATTTGGCCTTAAAAGGGCCGTCAGGCTTTCATACAGTAAAACAATGAATATGTATATATTTAAAAAAGTGTTAAGGAAAGAGGTCAAGGTAATTGGCATAATTACTATAAAAGCAAAAGGTACCATCAAACACCAAGAGTTAGTTACTGCATCAAATATCAAGAATTTTGAACTGACGAAATGACTCGAAGATGGCCACAAATGCATACTTGTTGTTGTAAAAAGTGGAACTAAACGAAAGAAGTCGAAAATAGCCGAGCATTTATTGAACTTGAGATTGATTACAACAATATCCAACTGAGCAACATTTTACGCAATTAACTGAAGTGAAAAATTGCAGAATTTTTGAAACGTTGAAACATCATCGGTGCTGGTGAAACGGTGAAACGGTGCTGGTGGCAAATTACAAAGACTACATTCAAACTGTCAAAGGCTAACAAAGTGAACCGCCAACAATTATTATTGTTTCTCCAGAACAATCGACCGTGTGGTGCATGTAAATTTGGAACGCATTCGTATAATACACGTAATACAATGCAAAGACAACATTTTCTGGAACATTGAGAGGACTTTGGGCTCTCTGCTCTGTTCGCGTTTACATACCGAGAGGATTTTCCGCTTGCTGCTAGTTTGAGTTTACATACCGAGAGGATTTTCGGCTCGCTGCTAGTTACAGTTTACATACCGAGAGGATTTCTGGCTCTCTGCTAGCTCGCGTTTATATACCGAAAAGATTTCCGGCTCTCTGCTAGTTCGAGTTTACATACCGAGAGGATTTTCGGCTCTTTGCTCTGTTCGAGTTTACATACCGAGAGGATTTCCGGCTCTCTGCTAGTTCAAGCTTACATAACGAGAGGATTTTTGGCTCTTTGCTCTGTTCGAGTTTACATACCGAGAGGATCTCCGGGTCTCTGCTAGTTTGAGGTTTACATACCGAGAGGATTTTCGGCTCTCTGCTAGTTTGAGTTTATATACCGAGAGGATTTCCGGCTCTCTGCTAGTTCAAGCTTACATAACGAGAGGATTTTTGGCTCTTTGCTCTGTTCGAGTTTACATACCGAGAGGATCTCCGGCTCTCTGCTAGTTTGAGTTTACATACCGATGTGATTTCCGGATCTCTGCTAGTTCGGGCATATGATTCAGAATTGAAGACTTTCTTAAAAACTTTCTGACCGATGCGATTAGTTAAGAAATATTGCAGATAAGAGCTTATGTCGTCGGCAGCAAAAGTTAAATAAATAAACTCCTTTTCAGTAGTTTTTTGATATTGTGTTGTTGTTTTTCTTTGCATTTTTCTTGTTCTTTGCTAAAACAGGCTTCGAGTTAGACGATGTTAGATTTTTCAAGTTTTACAGCCGTTATCTTCTTCCTCTTCATCTTGTCCGTTTTTCTTGCTGATTCTTTGCTCTGATCTCTGCCATTCTTGAGTAAAAACTTTTAGAAAAGTTGTTGTTGGGCACTGATTTGTTGCTGTGTTGTTGGTCCTATTGTTGTTCGTGGGTGGGTGGGTGTAGTTGTTGCTTTTCGTTGTAATTTTTGGAAACTTTCAACAGGTTCTTCTTTCTCGTTTTGTTGTTGTTGTTTTTCTTTTCTTGTTCCTGGTGGATAAGTTTTTGAATGCTAGCAGACATTTTGGACTTGTTAGTTGTTTTTGAGAAATATTCCGCTTCGAGAGGGCGTGTGTGGGCGGTATGCTGGGTCGAGGAAAGTTCGAAGGTCGCAATTTAGTTTACTTTTAAATTGTGTTTTCTTTTGTTGCTGAACAGAAGACTCTTTCGCTGGATCCTGTTGCTGGGTAGCTCTTTAAGTGGTACTGGTATCATTCAGTGTTATCGTAATTCGATAATTATCATTGACATCATCAACATCATCATCAGCGTCATCACAGTCATCAGTTTGTAATCATCGCTGGTTGATTCATTATCGGCATGGTCATCACATCACATCACGTCGATCTCAGCCAAAAAGCAAAGTTCTTCTCTAAGGGCAGAGACACCCTCAGAGTGTTTGTGGAAGCGTCAGAGCGTCGGAACGTCGGTGTTGAGGCCATTCCTCCAGCAACCCTTGCCCACGGTAACCACGGTCCGCTCGCACTAGATTAGATGTAGGACTGTTCGCAGGAGTTGTGTCTGCCTTGCTGGATGCCATGCAGCGAGCACGTCGAGTAGCAGCGTCGCGTCGCGTATCTCTGCAAAAAGTTTTCGAGGGTTGTTTTTGTTTTGTGAGGAAATTTTATCAACAAACAGACATTTTCTCATGTTTCAGTTTAATTGGAAAAATATTTAGTTGCTGCAATGGGGGTGTGTTTGTGTGTGTGTGTGTGTGTTTATGTAAACATGTGTATGGGAGTGTGGGAGTGTGTGTGTGTGTGTTTTCGATGCTTTACTGCGTTTTCCTCTTTTTTTTTGTAGTCGTGAGTATTAAAAATTTTTCTCTCTTCATCTTCTTCGCTCTAGTGGAATATCTTTTCAATTCGAGCGATTGTTGTGGTGTTAGTTAGTGTTTGATTTAAGGCGGCTTTAATAAAGTGGAAGGTAAAATGTAAGAGAGGCGCTCTCCTCTCCTGTCCGCTGATGGTGGCTTGCAGTGAGTGTGAGAATAAATATGTGCTCTTTGTGTGTGCTTGTTGGGCTCTGTGTATGTGCTCTTGTTGTTGCTGCACTCAATTCTGGAGAGTTATAAATAAAAGAAGAGCTAGGCTTAATGCTGAGTTCCATGAAATTAGACTAGTTCTTTGATTGGACTGGTTTTGTTCCATCCAGCGGCAATTTCTATAGTATCTCGAAAATAGTGTAGTTTCTCTTTCTCTTCAGAGGTCACATAATAAATGCGCGATTTCAGAATATTGTACTTACTCTTAATGAAATATATACGCTACTATAAGATTAAAGCGATTACTTACTTGTGACCTTGAACGCATGGCCGGTTGATATTTTCGTCGTAGTTTTCGCGGGCAGCAGACGCACAGCAAACGCAAAAAAGCTCTGTAAATAAAAGTGAAAGTGAAAATATTTTAGAAAGCAAAAAAGCCTTTTGATATTAACATAAAAAGGCAAACAATTTTTTCAATTAACAGGCATAAATAAACCGAACAACATTTTCGAATGGCGCCGAGTTAATTACTGAAGTTTTTCTGCCAAAAGTTTCAAAAAGGAAGGAAGAAGCAGCAGCTTTTGTTTTTGTTTTTTGTTTTGTCTTTAGAAGGAAATTGAATAATTCCAAAAGTTGTTGCTGCAGAGAAGGAGAGAGTTTTGAGAGAGCGCTCTAGGCTCTAGTTCTAAATTCTTGCCTGGTTTGCAAACATAAAAGTTTTTTATGGTTTCTCTCTCAAGAAGGCTTAAAAACTTTTTTAAGAGCGCCTTTATTGCACAGTCACGCGGTTCGCTGTACCTTCGACTAACTTCGTGGTCCAACCCTTTTGAATGCAGCTTCTTAATGGTACCTGCTAGACAGTTTCTTAAAAGAAAACCTGCAACCCCAAAATTACTCCCGGTGGTTATCTTTATCGCCCCCCCCCCCACCCCTTCGCACCCACCACCACGCTCTACTCACCTGCGAAAGTCCCGGCTCCAGCAGGCGTAAATCACCGGGTTCATGCACGAGTTGATCCAGCCCAGCCAAGTCACCACCGCCGACACAATCTCCTCGTGCTCGATGCACTCCATGCAGAAGCCCGACAGCAGGTTGACCACGAAGAACGGCAGCCAGCACACGATGAACACGCCCATGACGATGCCCAAGGTCTTGGCCGCCTTCTTCTCCTTCGCGAATTTGGCCAGTTTGCGTGACAGCGAGAAGTTCTTGCCCATGTGGCGATGCCGAGCCAGGCCGTTGTTGTGCAGCGCCGACAGCGGCTCCTCTTCCGGCTCCTCGGGCGTCGTCGATGTCGTCGTGCCAGTCGCGCTGTGGTGGCGGTGCGACGACAGCGCCGCGTGGTGGCTCGAGTGGTGTGTGTGATGGCGTTGTTGCGAGC
The DNA here is from genome assembly GCA_949752815.1 of Conops quadrifasciatus. NCBI lineage: Eukaryota > Metazoa > Arthropoda > Insecta > Diptera > Conopidae > Conops > Conops quadrifasciatus. The sequence goes on from OX457078.1 coordinate 1,277,570, forward strand.
CACCATGCAAGGCCTGATGATGGGCGCTGGTGGACGGTTCTCGTGTTGTGCCGCCGCGATGTATGCGCAGCGTTAGCTGCAGCTCGCCGGAAGCCATGAGCACCTGCTTGGTCCCTAACTTGAGCGAACGCGTCTGTATGACGGCGGCGCGATAAATGCGGCAGTAGGTGAAGACCATGACCAGCAGCGGCAGGTAGAAGCTGATGGTCGACGAGAACACCAGGTAGCCCAGATGCTCGGTGAAGGTGCACTTGTAGGCGGGCATCTCGCCGGCGCGCGCCGCCCGCCACCACACGATCGCCGGAAAGCTAATGGCGCCCGAGCACACCCAGACCGCGCAGATGAGGCCCGCGGCCCGCTTCACCGTCATGCGCATCGGGTACGAGAAAGGGTCCGTGATGGCCCAGTAGCGGTCCAGCGAGATGACGCACAGATTCAGGATCGAGGCCGTGCTGAAGAGCACGTCCAGCGAGCGCCAGATGTCGCACCAGTCGGTGCCGAAGAACCAGGTGTTCTCGAGCACCTCGTACAGCGCGGAGAAGGGCATCACCACCAGGCCGACCAGACAGTCGGCCACCGCCAGGCTGGTGATGAAGTAGTTGGTGGCGGTGTGCAGGTAGCGCTCGCGCACCACGGCCAGGATGACGAGCGAGTTGCCGAAGACGGTGGCGAACGAGAAGAGCAGCAGGAAGGAGAGCAGACCCACGCGGTCGTTGGGCAGCGCCTCGAGAGACTCGAAGAACACCGGCTCCGAGGCGGTGACCGAGGAGAGCGTGGTGGGCGCGGCAGTGGTGAAGGTGAGTGCGGTGCCGTTGGAGAGGGACGGCTGCGCTGGTTGTGGGTGGTCGTCGCGGTGCGGATGGAGCTGTTGCTGCTGCTGGTACTGCTGGTACTGCTCGGTGGCGAGCTCCAGGAAGCCGTTGAAATAGTCGAGCAGCTCGTCGGAAATATTGAAAGTGCGGTAGAGCGGCGGCAGTGCGGCTTGCGACTCTGTGTGGCTGTTGTCGCCGTCTCTGCCGCCGTCTCTGCCGCCGTCACTGCGACTGGCGCGATGCGTTTGTGCGAGTTGTGGGTGGTCAGACACTGGCGGCGTTCCCGGCACGGACAACCGAACACTGGCCAGTCGAGAGGCGGCGAATTGCCAATAGATGCGAGTACTGTTGATGAGATTGGCGCCATTACTAGCGTTACTGGCGCTGCTGCTGCCGCTGCTGCGGTGGTCACTGTTGATGTTGTGGTTGTTGTTGTTGCTGCTGGTGTATCCATTGTTGATTGTTGCATTGTACGTAATCATTGCTCGAGGGTGCGCGGCTGCTGTTGAGAATGTTGCTGAGATTTGATTAATGCCAGAATGAACAATGATTTCGCTGAGTTTAGTTTAATCTCTCCACCTCGCCGCCTCTCCCTCAATCTCTCTTTTTCTTTCTCCTGGCACAGGCGTTATTTCATTTACCCTTCGCCCTCACAGGACTGTGATATATCATCGCAACGGAGCGAGCATTCTCTCCCATCGAGTGCTTTTGCCCTTTTTCTCCTTCAAGCCTCTTTTTTTAGATATTTTTGTTGTATTAATCAGTGCAGATTAATTCACCAGAACCACTAGTAGTGATCTCCAGTCCATTGTTGTTGTTGTTTTTTTAGAAGACTTGATTTTCAAACTGCAAGAGAAACTCATGAAAGTTCAAGCTTTCTTTTTTTTGATAAATTTTAGCAATAAAGATCTATAAATCTGTATCAAATGTCAATCGATTCTTTTTCGACCATTCTGCGACCATTCTTCGCCCATTCTTCGCCCATTCTTCGCTCAAGTTTCAATTTCTTTAGTCTTAAAACGATGAAGAAGATCCTGCTTTATTGGTTTAATACAAATTGTTCGATACACATTTTCAGAGAGAGAGAGAGAGAGAGAGAAATTTGCAGAGATTTTCAGAGAGAGAATATTAGTTCTCATTTATTGATATAATTTTGTGCTTAATGACTATACTTTTTCTCTCTTATCTCAAGCGATGATTAAAGAGAAGAGATCTTAAAAAATCAGTTACACTAGAATATAACTTATATTTAAAATTGTAATAATACGATATTATAATTATAATTTGTTATAATTTAATTTTTTTCGCATTCTTGTGTAAGAAGATATCTAATAAGCGCGTTTTTTAAAAAAAAAATCTTTGGAGGAAATTAATCAGTATCACCAAAACTCTGTATGAATGAGAATAAGTTCGGTGGTGCCAACTGAGAGACGTGCCATGAATAGACGCTGCAATATATCATACTCTCTGCCATTCCTAGACTCTCTTCTATTCCTCGGCGAAGGACCCGAAGGATGAATGTTTCCTGAGAGTGTGTTTATGACGACCAGTCTAATCTAGGTATTATATCACCTTCCTCCTTTGTCATATGTCCACAGTATCATCATCCACATCATCACTCTTCTCCGAAGAGTTTTCTCACTGACTGCTATTATTCTCATTGTCATCATGGTAAAGAGTCTAAAAAGAATAGTCACAACCTCAATTGAAATGGAACGAAGTGAGCTGGCACTAATTGGGGCTAGGGCTGGGGCAGGACAAAACCACAATATTTTCTGAGACGAATTAACATAAATTTTGCAAATGTTGCATTTTAAATACTGATGGGCAAAGAAATGGACTTTAAATTTCGTTATAAACGGAAACTCCACATTAAATTCATAATCAATTTTCATGCCTTACTCTTCGCTAAAGCGCGATTAACTATATTGATACAATATATTCCAATTGCATTTGAGCATAGTCAGTCTATAGTCAATTTTCACTAAAGGGAAAAAAACTGTCTTCATCGAAAGCGATTCATTCACTCTTAAGCTCTCAAACACCACAATTATTCTCCCACTCTTCGCTTTTCAACGCCGCCATGTTGTTCGAACGCTCAGTTTGAAATGTGTTGTTGTTGTAATGTGATTAAAAAACTGTCAACAACGTTCAGAGAGATTTTACAGGAATACAAGTACCATCGTACAACAACGCCAAACAAACGATAAAAAAGGCCACTCAAAGAGACGATAGATTAAACCTTTTTTTATGTGGCTCTCTGAGGTCTGTTGTTGATTTTCCGGGTGGGAGGAGGTATTTGTGTGTGTGCACATACGTGCGCAGAGGAATGCATGCTTACGAGTATGAAACATGATGCCTGGAAGCTAACCTGATAGCCATCAGGATTAATAATGATTCACTGATTGCCTTGAAATTGTGCAAATGCCCGGCACTCTCTCATTCGGAGCGGAATTTGCATGCATGCTTCTTCGCGTAACATACTCGTACCTACACGTGATGGGACATGACAAGTGTTGTCACATCAGCTTCATAGCGTCGAAAAACGAGTGTGTTCGAGTAGCAACAAAGTCTTCATGTATGTAAATAAATTCATTTTTACTCTGTTAAAAACGTGGCCACGAGTTTTGTTAATGGGCGTAAAGGCGCCATGACAAAGGCATGCCGCCGCATCGCTTTTAATTTCGTGGCTATATTTTAAATAATTGAGAACAGGATTTGCTGAGGGTCGGCAGAGTATGTACGATATAATGTGAATGTGTGATAAGTAGACACACATATATATCTCGTTTTCAAATATGTGTATGTTTTAATTTTTATGAAATATTTTTAAGTTTATGCTGAAAACAATAAAGCCTCTACTACTTCTGTTATGGCTTCCGTTTGAAATTGTTATTTTAATGAAGTTTGAGAGAAGCGCGACCAATCTCATCTAAAATAACCACAGTTTAACCCATTATTGCCGTTTGTTAAATATCCGTTTTTGTGTATATCAAGGGTCGTATTATGCAACAATAGGGTTGTTTATTCCTTTTATAAATTGATATTTCATTCGTGAAAATATTCTTAAATATGTTTTAAATTTTTTTAAATACTAAAATTCTAGCAATTTTAACGCAATAAAAACCTATTAATATGTCACGAAAATAAATAATTCAATTAAATTCATAATTTATCAATTAATGCGAAAAATCAATTTTAATATTTTTGCAATTTTTAAGTGCATTTTTTCTACATTTTATCTAAAAACGTAAATTTAAAGGCAATCATAAAGCAGTTATAGTGATTGTAGTTATTTGATTACGCATATTGAAGCCAATCCAAATCAATAAATGGCATGAATTTCTGTGTGTATTTTTTTGGGATGTGTTTTCCGTGGATTCATTTGCGTTTTACTCGAACGCGAACGTAATCCATGAAATGGCATTTTCCGTGTGGAAATTTCTTCATGGATTGCTTTTTCGCTCAAACGATTTTTGAAATTAAACTGTTTACTATTTTCAAATAAGTTTTTTGGCGAAAAAAACCGCTTAAGTGTTTAATTAAGTGTTTATGTTAAATGAACTTGATTATTTAAATTGATGTACTTAAAAGGTGCGAGAAAATGAGGAGAAATTATGAGGGAATATAAAGACGTTCCAGTCGGCGTCGGCGATTTTTTTTGTAAAAGCTATTGAATATCATGACATCATTAAATTGTGAGTTGTTAAAAAAAACACTCATAACTATAAAAGATATTGCAAATAACTAAGTAAGTACTACGAGTACACACAAGTTAATGCAATATTTAAAAACCAATAAACTCTTATTTAATTTTTGCAAAGTTAATTTTAAAATTTTCCAATAACATTGAATTTGTTGCCCTAATTGTTCATTAAAAGTTCGCTTTATGTAGGAGATGTTGTTGTTGCCGGTCTTCTGCTTTTTCTTCTTTCCGGGTTGTTACACAAGCCATGCTATAAAGTCTTCCAATTACACACACATACAAACGCTTTAACATTAACCTACAAACTTTACTATAAATTACGGCAAGGCGCTCTTCTCGTCGCAGTAAACGCAAACGAAGCGGCCCAGTCTGCAGTCAAAAAGACGAACAACCGACAGTCGTTGCTTTCCGCAAATTGTTGTTGACTTTTACAACATTCGAAATCGTTAATTCGAAATACGACGATGCACCTACTTCAAGCGTTCGCACAGCGGTCGAGTGCAGTAGAAGATCGTACAAATCATATAAAATAAGAGCGTATATTTAATACTTATGGCTTTTCATTAACGAAAGTGGAAAAAAAAAAAAAAACAATAAACACCAATTTGACTTTAACTTTTATTTTAAGTACAAATCATAAAGATTTTGCAGTGATTAATCTCTAAACGGGATAAAAACGAAATCCACTTTTGCATAAAAATGGCTAATATTGTTACTAACTTTAAAATAAAGAACACGAAAGTTTTTTTAGATCTTACTAACATATTTAGTAGAATTTCGAAAAGAATTTAATACATATTTCATTTATCAGACTGTATGGTTTTGCCGAAGTCCAAATAAATCACAACCACTGTGCGACAATAGAGAAATACTCGATGGCAACGAAACCTAGAGCGCAGCATGAGAATATGAAGAGAACATGAGTACATGAGAATATGCGCCATATTTTAAACGTTTAACAACCGCATGCAAATGAAGTTGTGTCAGGCTGTGGCGGCGTTGTGTGTGTGTGTGTGTGTGTGTGTGTGTTTGGCCACACTTAAATATTAAAGGCAGACTGCAACCGAAAAGTTAATGATTTCCTTTCTTTTATGGCGCTTTTTGGTGGGAATTTCGGGAGGAAATGTTGACATTTTATTTAAATACACCGCGCAACACATTGACGTACGTGTACGTCACACACAATGTCACTCACACTTAAGCGAAATTGAATGCTACGAGGTGCACAGTGCGTCTTTGTGTTGATGTTAAAACAATTTATCTCTGGTTAGCTTGACGTTAAAAAAGGCGAAACGAATGTGATGAATCCTCTGGTAATTCGTATGCTCAAGTTATTCGAATGCCATTGTTGTTGTTTTGTTATTGTTCTCTTTACTGGTGTTGATTTTGCTTTGGTATTATTAGGCTTCGGCGTTGTAGCATTTGTCAAAGAGTGGAAATTAATTGTTCCCAGTTGTCTTTCTAAAAAGAATAAGAAGCAAAAGATTTATGTGTTATCTTCAAAGCACGTGACTAGAATGCAATTCCTTCGCTACAAAAGCATCTGAACGGCCGGATGTTGCGTCGGAGACTACTAAACAATTGCGTTGCCGTTAAGGATAGTCAAAAGGTCACTTTGCTTTGGATTATATTCGTATTTGACAGTACGTTTGAAGTTGGAACGCGTGCTAATGTACCGAAACTGCTAAATTCTTCATGTTTCAATGCTTACCAGAAGCAGAGAAACACTTAAAAGGAAGGGAAAACCAATGGTAGCACCGAGACTGCGCGCTTAAAGTGTTACAGTCATTGTTTGGTTACTCAATTTCGTGAAAATTTAATTGTACGGATACATAATTAACACATCAGAGACTACAGAACATGCATACATACGTACACACCCACGCCCACCCACAACCACCCACGCCCACCCACCCGCTCTGCCCGCACGGTTACACGTAAATCCATACTCGTATACAAATTTAATTACAGCATAAATAGCTTTAAGCTGCTCGAGAGTTCGTGCCGTACTTTTGGGTGCTAGTGTTGTTGTTTGTATTGTTGGTGTTTGTTGTTGTTGGAAATATGAAGCCTTCCCATAGAGAAATCGTGAAAGTAAAAGAAAGGCCCAAAGTAAGGGAGATGCTGATGATGTGTCATTATTAACACGAAGTGTTAATGGACCAAATAAATTGTCAACGTTTTCAATAAAGTAGCGCCACATTTTCGTTTCTAATGAGTTTTTAAAAGAGCTCTCTAACCATTTATTTTTGTATGTATCTGCCATTGACATATATGTACATATGTATATACTATGTATAAAAGAGGCCACATTTCGAAGTGGTCACACCACTCATAAAAGAAAGTACGTCATCGAGAGCTTTTTTCCTTCACAAAATCTTCAATGAAAGAAATTCTAATTCTAAGAAAATCTAGGACAGGTCCCAGCAGGTCCCAAATTCAAATTTCATTGGCGCTGCTGCCTACGCCTAGCTCACTATGCCCGACGGCTTACCATTTCCTACAGGGTCAGTGTTTATGGGACGTGGTGTGTGAGTGCGTTTATGTCGCCATACGTTAAGCGCGTTCCTCTCTCTCTTCTCTTTCATCCTTCAGGCAGTCTTTGAAAAGAGAATATATATTGACGCTGAATGCGTGGTGCGTGGCATCAGAGAGAAAAAGCATGGTCATGATAGAAAATAATTTCTATGTGTAGGTGCAGACGTGAGTAGGTGTGTTTATATATGTATCGCTTTAACGCACGAAGGTCTTGTTGTTGTTGCTGCTGCTGGCACGTGATTCGATTTCGAGTTTAAAAAACTCTCTTCTCAAAGTTCTAAACGACAATCCATAGACAGACAGACAGACACACATACACACACTTCACCTAGTTACACATTTTAATTACACCCACGTACGCGTGTGTGTGTGTGTGTGTGTGTGTCATAATACTTACATGACATATTAAATAACTTATCGCATGCTGGTGTCAAGATTGAAGCTCTTTCAATTTGTCTTTCTTTTTAATATGCTTCTTCAATTAATTATTATTCACATATACACGCAGACGAACACGCACACACACACACACAAACACGCACCCGAAGATACATGGAGCCTGCACGAACGCGATTGAGTCTTCTTGAGAGGTTTAGAGATATCATTATAGAGTAAAAAGTGATTATATATGTATAACCATATAACTTGTAGCTTCCTCTAATAAATAAACCTCTAATAAATAAACTCTCGAATAAATAGAGTTAATAATCAACAGTTTTATACAATTCAGACTTTGAATAGTCCTTGACAGTCCTAGTTCGGCAGGACACTTCAACTGAATGCACGATTTCTAAATCAAGAATAGAAACTATCTTAAACATAGAGAAGAAGAGGAAAAGGAAGAACGAAGAAACAAGTATGAAGAATCTTCTTCAAGCTACCTCTTACTAACCACATTCCCAGGGAAGGAAGGAAGGAAGGAAGAAAGGAAGGGACAGTCGAAATAAAGCAAAAATAAAAATTTCTAATCTTTAGACTAAGTTAAATTTTATTTAGTCTCACGAAAATACGCACCGACCGACCGTAAGAAAAAGAGAAAAGAGAAAAGAAGAAGCAGATAATGTTGGCTAATCGAAATCTGAAACTTCATAAAATTTCGCTTGAAAAAATAAACGGCAAAAAGAGAGAAATTGAAAAATCAAATTTAAACAAATTTCCTGCAAAGTCGGATTACCTTAACCTCCCCCTCCCCCCCCCCCCCCCTTCCCGGCCCTGAACCAATTCACCATCAGCAGGTGACAAAGTCTCCGGAGCGGCATAAAGAAGTTCAGAGATTCGAAGGAAACTTTTCTTAATTTATTTTCCCGAGTTTTGGTGACAGACAAGAGCGGAAATACATTTTTTCTCTCCCTCTACTTGTGATTTTGGGTGCATCTCTTTATATTTCTGGCATTTGTGAGTATATTTATTTGTGTCTCTCTTTTGCGCTGTAAACACTTTCTTTTGAGTTTGTCAATTTTGAGTTTATGCAAATAAAACCAATTTTATGTGCCGAATTTTCAAGAAAAATATTAGCCACAGAATTAGTTTTTCGGTGCATTTCGAGCATTGACTAATGACGGTACAAACATTCACACACTTTTGCCTTTGAAACCTATTATTGTTATTTTAACCAGCAGCGTGCCCTACAAATCTTCTCTTCCGGCTATTTTTTATTGCAGTTTTGGACGGTTACTAATTGATACAACTGTTTGTTGTTGCTATTGTTGTTGTTGTTGTTGTCATTCTAACATTTCACTTAATTGTTGTGAAGAGTCTAATGCAAAGGATTCCGGGCGTAATGCCAGAAATTGTTTGTCCGTCAAACAAAACGAACGAACGAATCGAACGACCGCCTCTTGACCGACCGTCTGCCGTGGCGTCCTTGCGCCCACCGGACGACTGCATTACCAGACGATTGAATGAAGCAATATTATGTAAATTAAATTTTGTTGAGGGCAGGAGAGAGAGAAAGAGAGAGAGAGAGAGAGAGAGAGGTATGGCGGCAGCAAGAGTGGAGCGCGGCGCCAGTAACTGCAGCCGGCAAGAGTGCAGACAAAGGTAAAAAAAAGGCAAAACGTTGTAGCAAAATGTACTGCAGCAAAACAATAAACAGCAACCACAACAACAACAACAACAATGACAAAAACAATCTAAGCAACAGCATTTCGATAAAATGTCAAAATATTTCCGCAATATTTCCGCGATTTGGCGGCAACGGCAACTAAATCTTCCGCTACAGCAAACGTCACGGCCAGAAACGGCCAGAAACGGCCAGCGCCACAAAAACAATAGAAACAGCCGCCGACAACAAGGCTGAAATTTCAATGAAATGGTAACAACAACAACAACAACAACAACAAAAACAACAATAACAACTACAACAACAACAACAACAACAACGACGACAACAACAACAACAACAACAACAAAACCAACAACAACAACAACAACAACAACAACATCAACATCATCAACAACAACAACAACAACAACGACGACGACGACGACGACGACGACGACGACGACGACGACGACGATAACAACAACAACAACAACAACAACAACAACTACGACGACGACAACAACAACAAAAACAACAACTACTACTACTACTACAACAACAGCAGCAAGAACAAAAACAACAACAACAACAACAACGACGACGACGACGATAACAACAACAATAACAACTAAAACAACAACAACAACAATAAAAACAACAACAAAAACAACAATAACAACTAAAACAACAACAACAACAACAACAACAACAACAACAACAACAACATCAACATCATCAACAACAACAACAACAACGACGACGACGACGACGACGACGACGACGACGACGACGACGACGACGACGACGACGATAACAAGAACAACAACAACAACAACAACAAAAACACCAACCACAACATCAACAACAACAACAACAACAATTGCAGCAATAAACGAACAAACAAATACTCGTAGTTGACCGGAACCATTTTCGGCCCACTCTTGTTGTTAGTAAGAGCAGTCCTGAAGTGTCCTTAAGTGTCCTTAAGTGTCCTTAAGTGTTGCAATCGAAATATGTACATCGTCCCTTGCCCCGCAATTTCTCGAAGCGGACAAACAGAATATAGAAATTAGGCTCGTTATGATAACAATCAAGGGCGGGAAAAAGAAGAAGGGGATAGGAAGGGCGAGGAGGAGGGTAGGATCAGGCCTCAACTCCTGTCGGTACATGCATACATACATATATGTATATGTATGTACGTTCGTTTGTGTATTTCGGCCGATTGAAATATGAAGCAAACAGCAAAGATACTCACACTGAGCTATATACGATAGTATGTATGTATGTATGCACGAGTATGTATGTACATATGTATGTATATGTTAGGCCACACAGTGCTGCCACCTGGTTAGAAACGAAAACTAGAAACAAACTTGGCTTAACGGTAAAACTGATGAAGCAGAAGAAGAAGGAGAAGAAGGAGAGCAAAAGCAATGCAAATGCAAAGCAAAATGTATTTCTGGTGTGTGCCGATGTGTGTGTGCCGATGTAAGTGTGCGTGTGCGACTGACTTTGTGGCTTTAGGCGAAAAGTGTTTTTTGTCAGCAGAAGGCGCTTTCGTGTGGCTTTGTTTTGTGGCTTCCTTTGAGTGAGCGTTATTGTCTTCTTTCTTTCTTCTCTGTTGCTACGAGGGTGGTTTTTGTGGTTGGTTTTTTTATCCCGGTACGATCTTGTTTGTGTTGTTGTTGTTGTTGTTGAAGTCTTGAAGTCTTCAAATGAAAAATAGTTGTGAAAAAAAGTCCCCTTTTGTTTGTTTCTGTTTGCTTTGAAACTTAATTTCGTGTTTCGGTTTTGCCGCCTCGAAGGCTCTACGTACATTACAAAAGAACGAAGTTAAAAAAAAAAAGATTGTGGACGCCTGGTTGTACTCCTGCTACGTAATGCTATCGCTACCGCCACTTTCACCATTTTTTGTAAACGCACCTCACAGTTTAAAACACGTTTATTCAACAAAAACAACAGACAACAACAAAAACGATAAAAGCCTTTTGAATGCTTTTAACGTCCATTGAATTTTCTGGCGGACGATTTTTGTAAACGTTTTCGAAAAGTTTTCAAATTCATATGAAGCAAAAGCAGAAACATACTCGAATTCACTGAAGCAATTTGTATGTACCGTCGCGCGCACATGTGGCTGCATGTATGTGTGTGTGTGTGTTGGTGTGTGTTGCTGTGGGCTTTCGTGTCCTTTGGGGTCCTCTTGGCTCCTTTTGTTTGTGCTCATATATCACTTTTATTGTAGCAGAGAATTATTTCAATTTCGTTTTATTTGTTTGTTACTTTTGTTTCGAACTCGTTTAAACAACATTTCGGTTTTTATTGCCGAAGTTTCTAATTAAATTAAAAGCGATAATTTGTTAGTCCTTTGGTGGTCGGTTGTTGGTTCTACCAAACGCGCTTAATAAACCAAACGCTCAAAGCAGCCGCTAAATCGCATTTTAATCATTTTATCTTGTTGTGTTTGCACGACAATTGAGATCTATCGCGGCGAGAATGGTTTTATCTCAAATCTTGAAATCATGAAAAACGCTGCTAGTGATTATGATGATGATGATGATGATGATGAGAAGTTGTTTGCCGGAAAGTTGTTTTTCTCTTTTAAAGAAAACGGAAAACTGTGAAAAAAACCAACACAAAATTGTATTGCTTTTCGTTTCTTTCTTTCTCGAGGTATTGCCTTTAACCAAAAAGCTGTTGTTGTTGTGGCTTTCATCATCATCATTCTTGTGTGGTGGTTGTTGTTGTTGTTGTTGGTATTGTTGTTGCAGCCGTTCTATGCGTGCTACTCGCAGCCGCAGCCGCTACAAGCTTCCACTGAGCTGAGCTGTCACCGCTGAACATATGAATGTTCCGCTTAAATGTGGTGGTTGTTGTTGTTGTTGTTGCGCTGTCGCTGTCGCTGTCGCTGTCGCTGTCGTCGCTGTTGCAAATACATAAATCAAAATTCTTAATAAGAATAAAGCCGCATCGTGGCCGCTTGTTTTTAGCTTCAAGTGCAGCGCGCGCGTAGATTATTTCAAATGCAAGGAAAATATCAGCAACAACAGCAACATCAACCACAATAAGAGCATCAGAAACGACCTTCTCATTGTTGCTCAAAGCATCTGCCAAAATTGCACCGCATCGAAAAGGTGCCAAAGGCTTACTCAGCTCTGTATAGAAATACCATCGAAATGTGTCTTTTTTGCAACGAAAAGTTCGGTTCGGTTTAACCTTTTTATTAATCTACAGTCTATGGCTGTTAACGACGTCTGTACGTCTGTGCTTAAACACATTGAGCGGTCTCATGTCTCACAGACAATATCAAAGACGGCTTCAAAGACAGCTTGGCCTGGCCTGGCCTTTATTGCGCCATAAAACGCGTTAAGAACAGGCGGCTTCAGGCAGCTCGTTCACAGTAACTAAGAGTCAATAACATTCACAAGAAAGTACAAGTAAAACGGAAGGAAGGAAGGAAGGAAGGAAGGAAGGAAGGAAGGCAGTACGTAATAAAACTAAAACAGAGGCAGCTAATAAACGTTCAATGTTGGCACAAAATTTAACACAGTTTTTCTCAAGGCCGTTGGCGTGAATGTCGTTAATGACAACGGCGATGGCGATGGCGATGGCGATGGCGATGGCGATGCTGCCATTACAATTGAATAATGGTTGAACGATAATGAGAAAACCTAACGTGATCAGGTTTTGGAGGAAAAACAAACAATGGTTTATGCGGCATATAAATTGACGGTTATATATTTTATGAAGTCTCCGAGAGTCGTTGGCATTCGTTGGTCGTCCCAAACGCCTTCAATTCGGATTAATCTGGGAAGCGGTCGCTACTCTTTTATTTTCCTTTCGCTTGCAAGGATTTATACAAAGAAAGAAGTCTACAATTGTTCCTTTTCCGGTTGGATAATATTAAATAATATTTTCAGTCTATTAAATAATTCGATTTCTGTTAAATAATAACATTTAATAGACAAGAAATCACAGCTAATCAAATTTAAAACAACATTTAATGCAAAGAAATGACAAAAGAGTTACATTTTTTTACGTTACGAAAGATTAAGCAAAGAAATTAATTCTGCTCCATACTCTCAATTGTACAGAAAACTACTCTTCCTCCCTCTCTTCGTCCTTCTTTCTATATTAGAAAAGACTTTCTTTTTCTTCAGTTCCGTTTTTCTGTCGTCAGGAGCTCTTTGTTATTGATAGTAGCAAAATTTCCGTATTCTTTTAATGATTAACAATCGAGCTTTTTCTTGTCAGTTTTTCCGGTTAATGAGAACATAGAAATAGTCTAAATCTTGGCAACAGCTTAACCTAATATTTGAAAACTTGAGCGTAGAGACTGCATGGCGTATGAGTAACCGATAACTGCACCGACTTTTCAGATGAACCAGTTTCTTTCCTTCATTTCGCGATTTATATAACTCCAGAATCCCAGAAGAGAGCCCTCTATTAGACACCCCGTTCAAGGCTATCGGTTTCTGGCATGGATTACTTTAGAAATTATGAACATAAAATTTCAATTTATTAACTTTAATTTCGCCATTTTGGTCTATTTGATTTTTATTATTCAATTTTCAGTAAAAAGCAACAACAAATTATCGAAGGGCTGAAAAAAAAGTATTGCCAATACGTCAATTGGAAGGAAAATTTGACCAAGCCAGACTGGCGGCGCCTTGGTCAACGCAAAAAGCGGCCAAGTCTTTGATAGAAGCCAATACCGAAATGCTTTCAAGTTCAAGGACAAAAGCGCATGCAGCAACTGTAAAACGAATGAATCATTCATGAATGGCTGATTGAATGAATGTTTGAATGATTGAATGTATGATTTGAGTGTTAAATGAGAACAGAAATTAAAAGCAAAAACTACAAATGGTTTCTTGAAGTTATTTCTTGAAGTTTTTTTGCAAACAGAATTTGAAGAATTATTTTCATTAAATGTCGGCTCAATTTTTATTTACGCCTTTCTTGACAAATTCCTTCTTTCCGTCGTCGTCGTCGTCGTCGTCTCTTTTTTTCCTATTTTAAAATGTACAATTTCGTAGGAAAATCTTTAATTAACGGAAGGAAAAAACAGTAGAAAAGAAAGAAAGAACGCAAAGGCTGACTTGTCTTAAATTTTCTTTTTATTCATGTCCTTCCTTCAGCGACGGATAACTGTCAGAAAAGGGTCAGCTGTCATCAGGTAATGCAATAAGTGTGTAATTACGTGACGGTCCCATGTCATTGCTATGACTTTGACAATGACAGTTTTTACGTTCCCGGTTTTTTTTTTTTCTTGAAATTGTCCTAGTTTTACAGACTTTCACTTTGGTAAAATTTAGATAAATAATTTCGCCTCTAAAGGCTTTCTTCAACTGCGAGGCGAGCGCAGAAAGAGGAAGAGAAAGAGGACATTCTGGCAAGAGAGGCCTTAAATTATAACAATCGGTATTAGTAATTTAATCAATGAAATAAAATTTCTACCACAAAAAAAAAAGAAAAACTTTTAAAAGGCGTTAACAATTGACTCAGAAAAATTTGGGAAAAGAGAAAAGAATTAATTATTTTTCATTTAATATTATAATAAAAAACATTTGAAAAAAATTAGATCAACCCTTCGATTTCTTTTTCTCCGTTTCGACGAAATTCACACTAGCGCAATTAGTTTTTTTTGTATTTATTTAGTTTTTATTTTTATTTTAATTTTTATTTTTTTTTATTTTTTTATTTACATTATTTATTTTTATTTATTTCATTCATTTTTATTATTCGTTTTTACTTAATTTCTCGTAAATAATTAATTGAAAATTTTATAATGTGGAATTTTTTAATATCGTATCTAATTTTAATTCTATTTTTATTTCAACTTTGACTTTACATTTTAAATGATTTTATCATTTTCTTATTTTTAATAATTTCTACAAAGAAACAAATCTTCTTAAAAATATTTTATAAAATTTTATAAAATTAATACATGCTTTAATAAAAATATATATATATGTGAAAAAAATCAAATGTAATGGCTGACTTTGGCCAAACATATTTTAAGCGTATTTTTTCGTAGCTTTTTCGAACTTAAAAAAATTCTATGGATTTTTAAATATGGTTAGTTTTCATAGACTTTCGATTTTCTCAAAAACTTTAATTTTTCCTAACTCAATTTTAAAGGAGAAGGTCTTTTACTATCGCTAAATGTCGCTACTGTACCTCAACTTGCTGCAGGCGTGAAATGTCGTTTCTCTCTGAGAATTTTCTCAATGGATTTTCTCAAAATCCACAACTAATGTGAACCGCAACGGACGGCGGATGGCAGAGCAATTGTCCTAAGAACCGTCAGCAGATAAAAGTTGTTAATTTTCGCAACGACTTTATTGAAATTTTTGTAGTTAGTTGATTGAAATGACCAATAAAAAGTTACCTAAACAAATTGCTATAAATTTAACAGAATATTGTTTATCAGTCTTTCTGTTAATGAAGTTTACTAAAACTTCCAAACCTCTTTTGTGCCGTGATTGTTTCGGCTGCGTAGTCCTGTAAACAGAAAAAAACCACACTTACACCGTTCTTTGCTTACGCAGGACGAAAAAGTGAAGTGCATTTGCAGAAACGGATGGAAACACTTTCAGGCTGCGGCTAGCGGCTAGCGGCTGGCAGCGGTCAGCGTAAAAACGGCTTTGACAAATTTATTATAGTGTCATTGTTAGTGAAGAGCATAAATTATGAGCAAACAAGACAGATGAAAAAAAACACGCCAAAGAAAAAGAGAACAGAAAATTGTTGATCTGTTCTATGCCGGAGCGTGAAAAGTCGGTCGAGAACTCAGAAAAAAGATTTAAATAATTTACATTCGTACTGGTTGCTTCTGCCGATCCGGCGAAAGAGTTGAAGAATTCAGTTAGCATCACTTTAAAAGAATTTTAGAAAACATTATCTTTTATGCGAAATTTATTCCTTATTCTTTGGTGGATTATTTGCGTGCAAAGAGAAAGCGATTTATTAGAGCAACACTTTTTATATTAAAACATTTCTTGATATTATTTTTCCTCATAAAATATTTTCAAAATAGCACACATTTTATACACATTTTTATCAACTTCTTGCGACGACGACAGCGAGTACACTTTTTTCGCTTGATAAAACGAAAGAGTCCGCAATCAAAAAAGCAGGAAAATTACAACAATATATAAAAATGACTCTTATTGATTTTTGGTTTTGAAATTTTTTAAAAAATTAAGCCCTCCATTTTTTTTATTAGTAATTTATTCATACAGACATTTTGCTGCATTTAATTTTTATAAACTTAGTATTGTTGCTGTTGTTGTTTTTTCTTCTCTCCTTTCGAAAACCGTCTAATGACTTTCGCGACCGAAACTGAACTGAAGTGACTGAATTCACACGAACTGACGACAGGATGCAAAGTGTTGCAGCTCGCACGAAAGGAAAGGATATACGGAGGACGAGGATGGAGACGAGACGACGACGAGGCGAGAAGAGTCCAGAGACGAGAAGCAAACAGCTCAAGAAGAAAGCCACCATCAAAATCATCATCAACTTCGGCAATAAAATAAGACCGAAAAGTCCATTACATTCGTCGGAACATCGCTTAACGCTCGGCACTCACACGCCACCCACAAAGAGCGGCCTTCCCCTTCCTTTTCTCCTTCGCCTACGCGAAGAGAAATTTCCCGTTTCTTTATTCATTGCTTGCGAGAGCGGACAACGTGCAACGAACAGCTGTTCTTGTTTACTAACACCAACCATAAGGAAAGGCTTGGCCTCTCCCACGAAAACTGGCGCCAAAAATAGGGCACCTCAAAGCGCAGGCTTCATTCGTCATGAAGAACGCCTAAAAAGTCCCAGTATTCTCTTGGTTAGCAAGGAAACGCTGCGAGTGTTGTTGCGAGCGAGAAACCAACCAAAGCAAAGGACTCTTTGTTAAATGTACCAGAACAACACAAAAACAAACAAACTAAAACAAAGCCAATCCAATGAAAACAATGGAAACAACGCTTTCTTCAAACTGCTGCTGCTGCTGCTGATGGTGATGACGATGATGATGACGATTATCTGCTCTTTGACCTTGACAGAGTTGAACTTGCCAACAACGTTTGATACGTTTGAGCGCTTGCGAGGGACGATTGTGGGCAAATGAATCGGCAAATTGTTCAAAAAGATAGCTACAAAATTTAACATTACAATAACAAAAATTTAAAACTTTGATAAGTTTGCTTTAGCAACTGCTTTGCAACTGTTTTGCAAAAGTTGCTGCTTTGCAACTGCTTTGCAACTGCTTTGCAACTGTTTTACAAGCTGCTTTGCAACTGTTTTTCAACTTCTTTGCAACTGCTTTGCAACTGTTTTGCAACTGTTTTGCAACTGTTTTGCAAACAGTTTTGCAACTGATTTGCAAATGTTTTGCAACTGATTTGCAACTGTTTTGCAAAAGTTGCTGCTTTGCAACTGCTTTGCAACTGTTTTGCAAACTGCTTTGCAACTGCTTTGCAACTGTTTTGCAAACTGCTTTGCAAACTGATTTGCAAATGTTTTGCAACTGTTTTGCAGACTGTTTTACAAGCTGCTTTGCAACTGTTACGCAACTGCTTTGCAACTGTTTTGCAAACTGCTTTGCAACTGTTATGCAATTGTTTTGCAAACTGTTTTGCAACTGATTTGCAGCTGCTTTGCAACTGATTTGCAGCTGCTTTGCAACTGTTCTGGAAATGTTTTGCAACTGGTTTGCAACTGTTAAACTCTGTCTAAAATGATGTACTGATGCATTTCATCCAAGTTCTATTTGAAGTTTACCAGCAACGTTATTGCTACCATTTACCTACAATCAATGTCGTAGTGCAAAAGTGCAAAAGTTCGCCTTTCTTTACTCAAGGACATTATTGTATCCTCATAAATATAGCGAGCGCTCACTCTATCGCTAAATGCAAGTATATTGGCGCTCATAAAAGTATTGTTTTCGCATGTTTATCCACTCGACAAACATAAATCATCGAACTGCAAGCGAAGATTGGTAACGGTAGCGGTAACGGTAACTGAGGAACGAACACTTAAAACACTCATAAATAAAATGAAATGATAAACAAACGGTAACGGAAATGCTGCGATACTTACCAACATTCGCGCGGAGTAGGTCAGACTGAATAGTACTCCTAGTATTTAGGCAGCACGATGGCAGCACATATGATATGTATGCATATGTACATATGTTTGTGCACAAGGGCATACATGAAAGGAGAAATAAGTTTTAAGAAAGCTATAAAATAAATGACAAATTTGAAATTATATAAAATAAATATAATAATTATTTGGTAATAATTTATTTTTAGTAAAATATAATCGATCAGTTGGACCGATTGAAGAAATAAATCTGTTTTCCAAAAAGGCAACGAAAAAATTTGATTCTATTTTTCCTTCCTTTTCGAAACGGTATGAAGTTAATCTCTTTCACCGTTGACAGGTCATTCCTTCATTACGCAAATCCATTGCTAAATCAGTGATCAGTTATTCAGATTATGTCACTTTAGTCCTGCCCTTTCGGGCCGTCTGTCACTCTGTTTGTCACTCTGTGACTTAACCTGCTTCACTAATTCAAATCGTGTGACACATCAACCACCAGCCAAAGTCACAATCTTCCACCAGCCAGTCACAAGGCGGAAGGCGGAGAAGCCTTTCAATCAACACCAACAACAGCACCACCGCAACAACACCACCTCCAACAACAACAATAGCGGCGAAATGTGGGTCAACTGCATTTGAGTTTGTTATGAGCTGTTATCAAACAGTCCGTCGGTCCGCGTCGGTTGATTTTATCAAACTTTTCAAAAATTTAACATGAATCTGCTCATTATCGCTACCGCTTGCTACAAGTGCCTGCTGCTGCTGCTGCTGTTGTTGTTGTTGTTGTAACCGTCGCTTGTGTTTCTGTAGTTTTTATTGCGTTTCTTTCGTTTAGACATTGGCAATCTCGCGCCTTAATCTAAATTTTTATTTTATAATATTGTGTTATAAGAGAATTTTAACGGACAAGAGAAAGACGTTATTGTTGCTTTTTTTCCTCCGTTCGGTTGGCAACCATGAAATTTGCATTTTACACATACATACACACACTTACGCTCTCTTTGATTAGTCTCCACGGCCGATGGAACGATGTCACCAAAGAATATACAATGTATAGAAGGCGCATCTCATACAAATTTTCGGCCAAAAATTTTTGCTCTGGTGTACGTACTGGTACGTACACTTTTGAGTGTTTTTTGAGTTTCTCCTCATTCTCTCATTTGTTTAATAACTTTGTCTCTTTTGGTCTCAACCTCTCAACCAAATTGCAACTTTTCGTTTTCGTGTTCTCTTCTCGCGTCTTATTCACGACTCCATGCCAGGTGTTCTTTTTTGGCTAACGATGGGTTGAAGAATTTTGAATGCATGTGTTTGTGTCATTTAGCGTCTGTGGGTTTCGTATGTGTAGGATGAGCTTTGTGTGGCTATTCTAGAGTTGGCTGAGTTGACGACGCCAGACGTCGACAATAGATGAAAACGACAGAGGAGAATGTCTTTTTAGCAATTAGAAGAACGTAGCGCATCTGCGTTTTTTCTTATTGAAAAATTGAGGAAAAATCTCGGTATGTTCGATGAATTTTATCCGGTACAATAAATTGAAATAATTTTTGATAAAAGTACCTGAATTTAATCCTCGGTGTTCACTTTTTTTATTAAATTAAAAGACTTTTGAACATTTGGGATAACAATAAACTTCTAATTCAATAAAAAAATGATATATAAATTGTCCAAACATAACAAATGATATATGTATTGTTATATAAATATATAGTGTTATAAATAAATTTAAATTTTTTTTTAAAATATGAAATTCAAGAAATTATTAAATATTATTTACAAGCAAATAAATAATATTTAATAATTTTTCAAAAAACTTTCAAATATTTTTATTTTATCAACACTCTTATAATTATTTTAATTTTCAATTATTCTATCAATTGAAATTTTTGAACAGATAATCAAAAATTTCTAGTTGCGACCGCCAGCGCCGACAACCTTGCCACCACACAACCAAAGCATGCATAGACGTATAAAATTACCTAACACAATCAGCAAACAACGGCATATCGTCATAAGCGACGAAATGAAAGGGAAAGAAATATACATAAAATGCATTTGGCTCGGGCCAAGAACGAAAAAATAAATCGTTCAAATCCTTTGATAATAAGCAATGCTACTGTGAGGGAAACGAAGAGAAAGGAGAAGCAATTCACATGAATGGCAAGAGCTCAGGCCATGATGCCAATGCTAAGCAGAAAGAGCGGAGAAAACCAGAGAAAACCAAAGCAAAGGCAAAATAAACTTTCAAAGCAGTGACGCTCTTTTCACTCATTTTGCTTGCACCCGCTTTCTGCCGACCGACCGCATATGATTCTAAAAATTGGAATTTTTGAGTGATGCGCCTTCTATATATTGTATATTCTTTGATGTCACCTACTGCCGCCCTGAGAGTTTTTGCATAAAAACGGTTGGCACCTGCGTCAGTGTTGTCGACGTTGTCGGTTGTCGGCTCTTGTTGACTTTTGCTGCATGCATAGCAAAACATGCACATGCACATGCACCTGCAGAGTAACATTAAAGTACAACAAAATTCTGTTCATGGTCTTTTTGGGTATTATGGGACCGCAATATTATACGTACACCTCAAAAGAAAACTAAAGCCAGAGTGAGAGAAGAAAAGAAATGAAAAGAGAAGAAACGAAAAGAAAATGTTCTTGTTGTCTCTCAAGCATTAGAACAAATTGTAAAAGCAATCAAATAGAAGCTGATTTAATCTTCATAAAGAATTTACGGGGGCGTTGAGCGGCTTTCATAGACCAACATTATTCAATCTTTTTTAAAAAAAATAATGGCAAAAATAGAGGCAAATAATGATGAAACTTTTATTGTATGTCCTTTTTTTTACCTACTGCGGAGATACGCAATCTCTTCGCAATCCAGATGGTTTTCTTTAAATAAAATTTGCTTATCAATACAATAAAATTCCATTGCGTTTAAAATGAAGGCTAAGCTATAAATATCTCGAAATAGAAAAAAAGTGTGTCCACAAATAACAGTTTGCAACCACCAGCGCTGACTGCTGGGTAAGAGTACATGGTCGTTGAAGCAACTCTCGCTCTCAATCACACAATCTCACTCACACTCTCACGCATTTACAACGAACCAGTTGTGCGATGCTGGAGAATAACTATAGCGCCGCTGACTGCTGTTAAAATATAATTCAACTCGATTAAATACTTTGCAGATAATCTTTTCCGAAATAAGAGAATTTATTTTTGTTGCTTGATTTTGATTTTACTTTGCTTTGTTGTTGTTGTTTTGTGCTTTGCTGTAGATGTACATACTATGTCTCT
Source organism: Conops quadrifasciatus (assembly GCA_949752815.1). Taxonomy (NCBI): domain Eukaryota; kingdom Metazoa; phylum Arthropoda; class Insecta; order Diptera; family Conopidae; genus Conops; species Conops quadrifasciatus. Next base: position 1,299,065 of record OX457078.1, read on the forward strand.
TTCGTATGATTTCGTAAATGATTTTATATTTCAAATGCAAATTCTTTATTTTAGATAAACGAGTCTAATAATCTAAAAATCTGGAGCGTAGCATTTGTTTTTCGATTTTTTAATGGTACTGAATTGTTATTTTTCCTTGTCTTTCTTCTTTTGCTGTTGTTATTGTTGGTTATTTTCTCTTTAGTTCTATGAATTTTGCATTTTATGATGAAGATTTAAAATTTAATGAAACAATTATCACAACATTTTGATTCGATTTAGACAGTTACATGGCACTATGGCACTACACAATTTACTTTAAAATAAAAAAATTATTTTATGCAATATATTTTATTATTAGTCTTTAATAATGGGAAAGTTTTGGGTGCAGAAAAGCATGGAAGATTTTTTTTTTTTAAATTGTCATAATATCTAGAATTAAAATTTAAGATAATTTTTAGAATTTTTAGACGTTTTCAAAAATTTTTCCAAGAATTTCATCCAATGAGGAATAAACACTCATAAACATTGTTTTACGGAGCCTATTTAAATAATAATGTATTTATAATTTTGTATGGTATTGTATTTAAAATAATTGTATAATTATATTTATAATTATGTATTCTTTAGATTTACTTTATATAAAATTACAAAGAAAGCACTTTTTGTGAGATATGGATAAAATATTGAAATGAATTTTCTAAATCGGGCCAATCACAAAATGCTTTTAGTTACAAATTACAAATGTTTTCAAAATGTGCCTAATTCTTCGCAACTATTGACAATTACAGCAATGACTAATCATTAATTTTGAAAATGAAAATTTTCCAAAAGGTTTTAAAATAATTGAATTGAATACAAAGTTTTTAAATAATTGTCCTTTGTACGAGTATTTGTTTGTTATTATATAATTTAATAACCCAAAAATGTTTTTACTCTCAATTTTAATTTATTTACACAAAATGTTTAAGAATATTTTCTATACTGTGTCATTTCTAATTATTCTCATATTCATCATCATCATCGTCATCGTTAAACCTTTTAAAGTTTATTTAGATAATAATCAAATTCTATCTTCTGAAACCGATTTTCAACTCCTCGGCTTAGTTCTATGTACGCGTGCTTACGCCAGTCAGATGCTCTGTCAGATTTATTTTGCCTGGATTAAATTTTAAATGAACGTTGCTGCTATCACACAACAGCAACAACAAGCTGCAAGCACTGCAAGCAAACAACGTGCAACGACAAACGCACGCGCCCGCTTGTGCATGCACGCAACGATAGAAGCTCCATATGCGAAAATACATACACACTTGCTTGCATGCAATAGTTATATATGATGGCGATGACGATGATGCAGCAAGCATCCACGTCGAATCATATTCACATACAGGAGTTGTGAACGCGAGAGCGTGTGTACATAAGAAAAAGCCACCAACAATGACTCAGTGCTTTCCGTCTTAAGAGAATGAAGCGCTATGCAACGACTGAACACTATGAACAGTATGAAACAATGACCCAGTGGCAAATGAAGCACCTCTAGAAGTGAAATGAAGCATACAAAAAGCGTTTAGAATAATTTGACATTTGAGAAATATGAAATATGTTATAAATTGCTTTAAGCTTATAAATTCTCCTTCATTAAGTTAAAAACAAGATTATAAATTAATAAATAAATAATATTAATAATAATAAAATATATGTATATTCCAAAAAAACTGCTACTGGTTCTTAACCTACAGAATGTGTGTTTGTGTGCATGTTTCTTGACCACATTGTTGGTAACTAGCTTTGGTGCATTTTGTACAAAATTATGTAAATGTACATACTCGTACATACATACAGTTAGGTAGGTATGTTAACTCCTTATGAAGGAGCGTTTTCTGTGTTAAGTTTTGGTTTATTTCTGAAAGTCAATCTTCATAAGTGACCTTGCAAACTCACTTTAGTTAGTCTTTCGCTTTCTCTCTCACTCTTATCCTTGGTGCATTCATCATAATTTTCTCAGTTTGTCTTTCAACTTGGTCTGTATACATTTTGTGCTTTATTAAAGCGACTCTTATCACTTCGTCGATTTATTTATGCTGTATTTACTCATAAAACAATCAACTACAATCAATGCTTAACCAAGCACATGCTCACGAAGTGACTTTTAACTAACTTGGATTAAATTATACGAGTTATATTTGTTATTTTATGCTATAAATTAGGTTTTCACTTTATTTTGTTACAGACTTACAATTGCTTTTATAACCATTTGAAAGCTTTAGGCAATACATATAGTCTAAATGGCACTTATTTTAGCGCGGACAAAAGGAGAAATAATTTTATAAAATTTATTTATTATAAGCTTTACTATTCTTTATAATTTTTAACAGATTTTGCAAGGATTAACAGATTTTGTTTTTCTTTTTATCTTCATCATCATCATCATCATCATCACAACCGACCGACAAAGTGTACCAACACAAACGCTCGCATGATGCCGTTGCAGTGTAACACATGCATACAATCTGGTGACCTTTAACAAGCTTTAATTGTTTTTAAGAGAGAATATGCAGGAAATGGTGGAAAGGTGGAAATGGTAGGTGGAAAGGGTTATCTGTCTAGGAATGGCAGCCTGCCGCTTTTAGTGGATTACACTACATTAAACAGATTTACAGAAAGCAAACACTATTGCTTCGGCGAGATAGTGTCGTCTTTGAAATCGTCATCGCAATTTCTCATTGGGTTCATTGGATTCTGTGAGTGTGGGTGCCTAATTCCAACAACAACAACGCCAGTACTGATGAGAGAGAGAGAAATTGCCTCAATTAATTTGAAGCGCGCAAAAATTGAATACTTTTTGACGTTTTCTGACGTGTCTCAATTTGAAGAAGGATCGTGCTCAGTCTGAGAGTTGCCGAGAATTCTTCGGTTAATCGACACTTGTGCAAAGTATATACAAAGTTTTTTCACAGTTTTTTCTCATCTGAAATCTGACAAATTAATAACAAATCCCGCAAATCTTCAAATTCGTCAATCTGAAATCTGTCAAATGAATATATGTATCAAATCTTGCAGAAGTCGTTTCTTTTTCGAACGTGACGACGCGCCGCTTCATTTTCTCTGGTAATTTACTTGCTGTCAAATTTTAAATTTCTTTATAAACACTCAACGGAAGGATATGACATGATGATAGAGATAAACGTGAACGCGAAGAAGGCGTTTGTGACGAAGAAGGCTGGGGTGACGTGGTGGGATGGGTAATGCTCGTATTGATTTTGATTTTGATATCTTAGAATTCTTCTGAGAATACTACTTTAATGCTTGACGACCTAATGCTTTTAGCACTTGCAAATCCTTGCCGCTTCTGCATTTTTTACAATGACTTGAAGTGTTACTCATTCCTTTTAGGGTTGGTATTGTTTTGCTTTTCCGCTTTTATTTTGTCGCTCCTCCATTTTCCTTTCTTATTTATTTGTGTGTGGGTGAATGTGCTTCTCGAGTGGGGCACTCTCCTCGTACGTACGCAGTCGTCGTACGCGCAATTTCAATACGTTTTCGGGTAAAATAAAACGACGAAACTTTATTGTCTTCCATTATGCACTTTCGAAAGCGATTGACAGCGATTGATATCGATTTTGAGGAGAAAATGAGGAGATGCCAATATTACAGTTTACACTACGAGCTTATAGAGTATTATTTATAGTGCGCTATTAAATGCCAATGAATTTGGAAATAGTTACAAAAAGAGAGAGAGAGAGAGAGAGAGAGATTTTTCGAGATATTAGCGATTTCGTTCTCAGTTTGGGGCGTGACTACTTTCGATCTATGTACATTTCAGGAATCCAAATTTCAGAGAGAGAGATCGCCGAATAATTTTCAGTCCTCAATGCTCAACAATACTCAGCTTCATGCTTCGACGTACTCAAAATAAATTCCGTTACACGGTAAGCTCTCATAAGGTATGGAAGAGCTTTAACCCAACTCTTAAAGACGGAATGATTTTATATACTTGTATTGTTATAATATACATATATCTACATAATCGCAATGAGTTTATGAGAGACGGCGAAAATGTTTCCTCTATTCCTTCCATTCCAGCTTAAGGTTATCATCATTTTGTTATTTGCTAACTTTATTCCTTTCATCCGCGATGATGATCGCATTTTAACTTAACTTTCTTTTCTGTGAACTTATTGATCCGCCATAATTTGTAAGGTTTCTTAACGTCGTCAGTTCAGTCGTACAAAGACGGAACCATATCACCCAAGTCAACGGTGCACCACCATCGCTTCGACGAAACGCTTCAATCTCAACGCGTGTACCTTCAGGGAAGGTATTAGAATATAATAGAATGGAATTGAAAAAACTTCCTCGCAAAGGGTTGACAAAGCCGGGGTAAATAAGCTTTCCTTCTTACCTCAATTTTGTCGCAGAGCGAGATTTAAAAGTATGTACATATTCAGGTGTGTTGAAGAAGAGCGGATCACCTCCGCTCAAATCCACCAAGAATTCAGCCATTGAGATGTAAATTTATGAATATCAACCAACAGCCAACAGTAGCATCAATCTCCAGAGGACGGCAACCGATGGCACGGAGCTCGTTTATACATTCGCTTTTTCAATTTAGAAGAGAAATGGAAGTACCAAGGAGAAGAATAATGGAGAGAGAGAAAGTATGTATGGAGTTTGCGAAGGCAGGGGCAAAAGCGTCACACTATTCTGTAATTTATGTATGTTTCTTTTTGATGGCAAGAAGGAAGAATTTTGTTTATCCTCAAAATGATTGACCTAAAAGTAAAAAAAAAACATATAAACAACATTTACTGAATGATTGAGTTGAATTTAGTATTCCTTGTAAACCTTTCCATGTCGTTTTTTGGTCTGTCGTTTCCTTCCCAAAGGAATTACGTTTCCGTTTTCAAGTCTTCTGCTATGGAAAAAATATGCCCGATTTCCAATTTTTAACATTTGCTTCATACATCAGTTAAATTGTCAAAAATTTTAAAGAAAAACATCGTCCTTTTCAATATATTGATGGTCAGCTTTCATCACTAGATGTTCACAACAACAATATTCTGTGAAAAACTTGGACGAAAATATTTTCTCGATTGAAAAACCTCTCTCATTGTTGTCTCTTGTCATCGTGATGATAGTGACGATGATAACGAAGTTAAGTAATAGTAATAAGTATTAGTAATAATAATAGTAATGATGATGACGTTATTCAATTACGTGCAGAAAGATTCACAAACTTAAGAAAAAACTGTTGCAAATAGTTTTGCGAAAGAGACGGAAAAATCTATTAAAACTTTTCTCGGCGCATTTAAATTTAATTGCTTTTAAAGTGTGCACTGCCTTCGGCCAGCTAAACTGCATACAGATATGCTGCTGCTGCTGCCACTGCTCACGCTGCCAGTGCTCATGCGGCCACTGCTGCTGTTGCTAAAATATATATTTATCTAGAAAAGGAAAATGTCTCAGCTCGACTTTATGCGAACGAACATCAACAGACGCACAAACACCGTCGCGGAAAGTTTTAGCGCGAAATCTCAATCTCAATCTCAATCTTAACCTCAATCTCAATTTTATGACATTTAAACGAAGCGAAGAAATCGTCAAACGAAAAAAACGCTCGCATTGTGATTTAAATCAGCGATAGTGAAAATTTCAAAAAGGCATAAGATTGAATAGAAATCGAAACAGAAGCTGGTTGAAAGGAAAGATAGATTGCGAGTATTATTGCGACATAAAATGAGACACATATACAGGCACAAATCCAGCCATACGTTTTAAACGTATGTTTCCAGTTATTGGTTATGCTGGGCCTTCACAATATGTACTCATGGCTTGGGCATACTCACACGCGAGAAGTACTAGCTGCAGATTTCTGCTCGCTGCCTTTTTTTGGCAAACAAGAAAGGAAAGTGTTTATGGATTCAATCAAATTAAATGAATGTCTAATCTGACAATAATCTATTATACACACCAACACGACGACACCACCACCGCCACCATCGCATCAACAACAGAGGCAAGAACAACAAACAGTAGCGGCGCCAATTTGCATCGCTTTTATCTCTTCTGCGGAACGTTTTCTCCGCAAACAAACAAAATTCTAAATCCTTTTTCATTCGAAAGTAAACAAAGCCTGGACAAGCAAGAAGAAGAAGATGATGGATTTTTTTATTATAAATTGAACAAAGCGACGACAACTCACAGCCACTTTATTGATTGATTGATTGATGTCGAAAATCTTTTTTAGAAGGGTTAAAAGGGATAGCAATTAAGGGCGCCTTATCGTATTGAATTGGGCAGAGCAAAAGTGGTTAGCAGGGAGCAGGTGCCTTCTTCACCTTTAATTAAGAAATTCAACAAAGGATTTCGTGTTTTCAATTCTTCTTTTGTCGTTTTATATGCCTTTAAAAAATTGATCAATTAAAAAACATTGCTCGTGCAAACACATACAGAGAGAGAGAGAGAGAGAGAGAGAGAGAGAGGTAGAGCAAGTTAGAGCAAGTTTTTTCACTTTTGTCATGGATTCGCTAAACTTTTGGAATATACTCGTGTGTAGCTATTATTTTGCTACAGCTTTGTTGTTGTCGGAGACGAAGAACGGAAGTGAAGTGTTTTCGCAGCGCATGATTAAAGGAAGAAATACTCGTAAGTAAAAAAAATGCTCTCTTGCTGAAGATTGCCTTTTTTCACTTCAAAGTTGACTTGACTTGGCTCACGAAGAAACGCACACCGCCGAACGAACACCACAACACGGCGCGACGGTGCACAAAATTGTTGCAAAGAATGTGCGCGCTTTTGTTGGAAGAACCCTTCCACCTCCCACCTTCCACCTCTCACCTTCCACAAAATAAATCAATTGCAATGTTAGCGAATGGAAAACTTTCAATAAAAACTTCGTGAAGTTTCGTAAAGTTCTCGAAAGTCGTCGTAACTGAATGTCAATGTTATCGATATCAAAATATGTACACAGTAGCTGACTGGAATTCGCCATCTTCCCCCCCGTCATCGTCGGCGATTTGTTGCTGTTGTTGTTGTCCCAAGAAAATCATGCAAATAAAAGGCAAATTGATTAGCTCGTTATCTGCCAACCGCAGGATAATTTGTATGTACATTTAGGCCCTCACAACGAATCTGCGCGAAGTTTCAGAATTTAAATATGTCTCAAAGTATCGCGATTGGCCTTGTCATGATACTTTATATTTAAAGATATTTTCTGCTTCGTACATTAAATCAAAAGTTCGGCATATTTCAGTATTCTTTCAAATGGTTCGCAGGTTTTGCAGAATAAGGACAAATATTTTTGCATTTGAATATTAAACAGCCTCAACGAATGACACACAATTGCGCGTTTTTTCGCTACCATTTGGTTTATTCAGTTTAGGAAAGGTGTTATTTGTATTATGTTGTCAAATTAAATGTTCTTAAGTATACTTAACACGCACATATGTACATATAAATATATATATCTCTATTATCGTATTTTAGAACGCGCTTCGTATCACAATCTCTGCTAAATTCTGTAATTTCATGAAGAAAAGTGAGCAGCGCGCCTGAAAATTCACCCCAAGTGAATGCTATTATTTGTTGTAGTCATAGTTCGGCTGATCCGAATGATGCACACCCACCACCACAGCATCCACCTGCGCGCTCTTGCCGCCTGCGCTGAGCACCTTCTCGTTGAGCTCAACATTCGCGTGCACGGCCGCATCGTTGGCATTATTCTGAGCCTCCTTCGCCGAGTAGGTTGCCTTCTCCACGGACTCTCTCGTCTCCTCGTAGTCCATGCGCGCTGCATACAGATGCGACTGCACCGATTCTAGCTTCGCTTTCGCTTGCGTGACCATGTCGATTTGTGAAGCCAGCTCGCTGGCTGCCTCCGAGGCAGCCTTCTGCGTCAGCTCCGAGGCCGTCTGGGCATTGTTGAGTGCTGCTGTCAGCACCGAAACATGGCTGATCGCTTGCTCCGCCGCATACTGGGCCGCTTTGGCCGATCGCTTAGCCTGCTGCAGCTGCTGCAGTTCGCTCTCCACCGCCTTTTGGGAGTCACCGTTCTGTTCCTCCAGGCGCTGCAGCAGCAGCTCTTTGCCCTTGAGCACCGCCACCGCCGTACTGGCCGCCTGTGCGGCCGCTTGCGCCCAAGTGCTTTTGGCCACGTAAGCGGCCTGCTTGCCGGCTGCATTCTGATTGACCACCGCAGAGCTGGCCTGAACCGCAGAACCGTGTGCAATGCTGCGCAGGCCGTTGTCGGTCAGGTAGACGGTGCCACCAGCACCAGCCGCTGTCGCGCCAACGCTACCACCACCAGCACCAACGCCCACGTCCGCAATAGATCCGGTTTGGTGTATTTTCATAAAGTCTCCATCGTACTCGTGGTTAGAGATCGAATGGTATTCCTTTTCGTGGGCGGCGGCCTCCTCATAGCGGAAGGGCGCTCGCGGAGGTCGTGATGACGGTGCTGGAGGGGGGTGAGGCGGGGCTGCTACTATGAGATGATGATGATGATAGCTGCCTTTTCGCTTGACCTGACGCGCCCAACTGAACACATCTACAAAGCGGCAGCAAGCCAAAACTGATTAGCGTTAAATATTATGTCATGATAACTTTGAAATTAACATGTTATGATATTATCAATAAATATCTCAATTTTATATACTCTCAAACTTACCAAAAAGCAGCAGAATCATAACGAGTCTAAGTGATGACATGATTTCGAGATATTAACCGTTTAAATAATCAGCACACGCACACACACTCTCCCTTCGCCACAGCTTCTAATGCTTTCTTTTTGAAAAAGGAAAGGAATTTCAAATCGCAGCCAAAAAATGAAGACTCCGTTTTAAAGTCACTTCTTCCTGCTCGCGCGTTGAGTGGTTTCCGTTCAAGTCTCGGAAGCTGAATGAGATGCCGAACATACATTATGGTTTCATGGTGCCGTCCGTTGGACTGCAAGAAAAAAAAACCGCAAAAATTGCATGCAATTCAATGTCTCTTAAACAAGTTTTAGCAGCTGCTGCTGTATTTGACTTTTACTTTATGAAGCTGCGATGGTCGGCGGTCGGTCCGGGACCACTTTCCACTGCAGAGGCGGAAAATCAAGCATCGCTTTGCATCGAAGCAGAAAAAGTCATCACTAACAAAAAAGAGACAAACAAACAAACGAACAACAAGAGCAACAAACAATTGATGAAGCGAGTGCGAATATTTTTCGCTGCATTCGTCCGAGTAACGAGTACACTCACTATTTGCTAATTTCACGGAGTCGCTCTGCTCCGAGCCATAGAAATGAAAGTGACGACGCATTGCATTGTATGTACGAGTACTATTGTTGTTGTTATTTATGAAACACATACGATATATATTCATACATACGTACATACATATATATGGCCCAACTCGTCGTTATGATCGTGCATTTTTTTTTTCTTTTTTTTTTACTTTTTGGTGCGAAATTTCGTTGATCTGTGGTTGATCTCTCGGTTCATTGCAACTTAGTATTAATTACATTAATACAAAATTATTAATCGTTATGTTGATGCACAGTGGTTTTTTTCTGAATTCCATGAAACTTGAATTGAATTTTGAAAAATTCGAGAAAGTCGAACGAACGCCAGATTTTTTTAATAATAAATATATACATACATGTATTTAATAATAAATATATTACAAAATAAATATTTAATATAAAAATTTTAATTAAATAAAAACGTAACAATGTTTGTAGTTGTAAAATGAATTCAATAAATCCAATCTTTTCACATTTTCTTCTCACCCCTTCAGGGGTTGGATTTATTCAGAAAGGAATTTTACTTTACACGAGTCGGACTCGTGATAAAACCTTAAGGGGTTAATTTAAAACTCTTCAGTTTTTCTTAATCTTATCGTCAAAATCATGAACAAATAATTATTCAGTGATGTAATTATTAACTGAAGAAAGGTTTCTCTCAGAGTTTTAACATAAGTCCTGGGAGCTATCTTCCCTTTTGAGGTTTAAGGAATAATTAACAAATAAAAAAAATTTCAAGGAAAGTCACACAAATTTACTAGAGGTGTTTATGCTACATGTTTTGTTTTTGTTTTTCTTTACATATAGGTAGGTCCATTGTAATTAATAATACTTGTCAGTTCTGAAATCGAAGTAAAATCTACCTAAAAAGAGAGCTTCACATTGACTGTCATGTCATACGAAAATTTCACAGAATCAATCGTCAAGCAAAATTCTTAAAGGAATATTTATAATGCCTTTAAACAAATTGCTTTTATTTTTATTTTTACTCATATTGTATGCTGCGTGCGCCCGCAGTCGCAATCTGGCGAAGGTAAGTTCCATCACGTGAGCGTAACAAAACGAGTTGCTGCAGTCACGACACTTCTTCTTCCCCCGCAGATCCACAGCCGGCACTCGAAGCGCATGATACCAAACATTTTTTCGGACTTCGCATTAACGGAAGACAATGAGAACGAAAACTCATGCAAACAAGGCAACGAAGTTGACATAACCTCGGGCAATCCGAAGCAGAAGGCGACTAACATTGCCCAGAAAGCTGCGCAGGAGGCGAAAGCAGCTTCCGAAGCACAGAACGCCGCCGGTCTGGCCGCTTCGCGCCAAGTCAAAATGCAGCTGGCCGAAAAGGCTTTACAAGCCGCCAAGGCCGCGGAGGCTGCACTGGCCGGCAAGCAACAAATAGTCGAACAGCTGGAGCAGGAGGTGCGCGAGGGCGAGGCTGTGATCCAGGAGGAGAGCGCGTCGCTGCAGAATGCTCAGAACAACGTGAATGCAGCCATGCAGGCCGCTACACAGGCGCAATCACAGCTGAAGACCCTCGCGCAGGCGGTACAGACGGCACAGGCGAATGTGGGCAACTCGGAGCAGGCGGCAAGTGGTGCCCAACAGGAACTGGCGGAGAAGACGCAACTTATGGAGGCGGCTAAGAACCGGGTCGAACAGCTCTTGCGGCAGCTGAGTGTTGCGCGTGCTGATTTTGCCGCCACAAAGCAGGCAGCATATAAAGCAGCGAGTGCAGCTCACGACGCTAAGTCCAATGCAAACCGCACGCGACGTATGCTAGCCAAAAATCGCTTCCTAATGCGTCAAAGGTACTAATAGTGTCCTGTTGAGTGTCCCTTTGCACTCTACTCGCCACGAGTAAATGCATGTTTGCTTCAAATGAAGCCAACTAAAATACATAGTTCATGCCTTTGGTTCATCATTGTCCAGCATGTACGCAGTCATTCTCATACGATTTTTATAGCTTAGGCATATGTATATTTTTTATCAATAAAGCAACTAATTTTTTAATAAATTTGATGCTGTTTTTTTTTGCAAGCGATTGTACATAAATTTTAAAGCATAGCAAAATTTCACCAAGCCTCGAAGTCTCGTGAGGCTTGGCCTCGAAGTGACCCTTGTTCGCAGTCTGAGTATTGCAAAAGTCCAGCAAAAGAAGAAATATTCACTTTGGTGGATATGATGGTATACATACCTTCATATAAAGGCATAGACCTCTGCTTGCTATATGTATTTATAAAGAATGCAGAGCAATAAATAGAACCGACTTATTTTTATGTTTAAAAAGGAAAACATTTTATTTAATTTAAGAATGTTATTTTTCGTACAAATGAACTTAGTAATTCCATTGTAAAATTTATACTTTTTTTTAGGGAATAAAAATATAAAATTCCTTCACACTTGCGTGTCCTTCCTTCACACGAAGAGCGAGTGCTTCCTTCCTTGTTAAATTACTGCCACAATGTATTCCTTATTCTCGTTTTTACATGATAAAATAAATATTTCCTTTTCGTTTACCAAAATACAAATTAAATTAAAGACTACAGAATGAAATTACACTGAAAAATATTACAGTTTTAAATAGTAGAAGTAAGATATATGTATAATAAGTATTAGTATAACGCTTGCAAAGTAACGTAGAATGTATAAAATGTGAAATTGCTGACATTTACGAAACACAATATAATCGAAATACGACAGAGTTGGGTGATCAGAGTACATACTTACATTTGTTAAAAAATATATATATATATTAATTATTAATAAACTTAACTAAATTGTGATGTTCGCATTAACTGTAAAGACATGAAAAAATTGGAAACAATCAGAATTGTAAGCTAAAAATCCATAATCAAACAAAGACCATATAAATTGGTCGTATGGTATGGTATAGTATGGTATGTGCATGCTTAAACATATAATTTTAGTATTTACATTTATTCCTCTGTAAAGAGTTGAACTTTTCTTAAACTTCTACAAATTCTCAAAACAATTATTAGTTAGGCATAATCAAAGAAAGCAATCGTAGCGTTCGGTAATGTGAAATTGTTAATTAATAAATAGTAGCTCTACTCTTTTATTTATATATATATATATATATATATGTGAGTTGTATATACGCACATATATACACATGCATACATATACTACTGAAATATAGTAGTTTATGCATATATGTACATATTTATGGTAAATACATATATGTATTTGTTTATTATATATTTATTAAGCTTAGTAGTAAAGTATAATAAAAATATTACTGTGAATACTGACGTCTACAATTCGCATAATATCAACATTCTTATGTATTTTTTCAACACGTTTACAACGTTTTCGATTTCGATTTACATGCATCAACTGCAAATAGTTCATTATCTTCACGATCAGCGTGATCCGATCCGATTCGATCAATCCATCCCCTCAATTTGTATTAACAATAACATTATAATAATAATACACAATAATAATAATAATGATAATAGTCATAATAATAGTGGTTTAATTATATCGTATTGTATTTTGAATGAGTACAGCACTTTCTATTTAATTTAAGTACTTTCGACATTTCTTCGATCCGCAGGAACAAGGAATTTTTTCGTCTTCAAATGGAAATTTATAATCGTAGGTCAGTTCTTCGCCCTGGACAATGCGCCTCAATGCAAATATAATTATATGCTTGTGACCGAGTATATCAACAACCTTGGAATAGCAGTTCGGCTGTTCGGAAAGATACGAAATAAAGAAATATGATTTTATTATTGCCCCGAGTCAGTCTGTGAAAATTATTAAACGTTGCTGCGCTAGCCGCGTGGCCTTAATCTGTGCAACCCACCTCGCAGGAATGATTTATGAACCGTGCTGCATTGCCACGCATTGTGGCATCGACCACCAGGTTGTCATCGATTTTGAACATGTAGCAACCAATTCCGCGACTGTCGTAGTTACGTTCGCGCTTATCGGTCAGCGTAGAACGTATGAGTTCGCCGGCATACTCAATAACCATTTCGCCTGCAAAGGAAAATAACCATTCAGGTACGCTCAGTGTTAATAAACAACTCAAGCAACCAACCAGCTTCGATATCTTTTATGCAATACAGCCCACGACCGTGTATATACGAACGGAACACGCCCACGTAGTCTTTGTAGGTCTCTTTCAGCGTTCGATACTTCATAGCCATTGGTAGATTACTTCCAGTGCCACGTCTAGAGATTCAAATGAGAAATATTAAGAGTTCTTGTAAAACTAAAGTAAATCTCTCTCTCTCTCTCTCTCTCTGCACTCACCTTGGTATTAGCTCTGTGTCGGAAGGCTGTACAAATACTTGAATCGGTTGCTTGCGATGCCGCGAAGCCAACCAACTGAACATATCATAGTCGGAGCGCTTAGAGTACGGTTCGCAACGTACACTTTCATACGGATTCTCGGTCAATTCGTCCTGATCCGAACCGTAATCGGTCAGAATGGAAGCCACGTCATTGTGGTTGCTGCTTAAGCCTTCCGCTGTCTTCTCACCACCGGCCGACGAAACAGCAGCAGCAGCAGCAGCAGCGGCAGCCCCAGCAGCATTAACAGCGCCTGCATTTGCGGCCGTCGCCGCCGCCGTCGTCGCCATACGTTTGTGATACTTCGGCGTATAGCGGATGCATTTCTCCACGCCGGGCAACTGCTCTATCAAGTACTTCAGAGCGTTCGTCTTCAGACCAATCATCTGCACGCCGCTCATGTCGGCTAGGGGCCCTTCCGGCAAAGGCGCAAGGCCGTGAGCGCGACGCGCCACCTGGACAGCTTCGAACACCTTCTCCCAAATCTCCGCAATCGACGTGGATTTGTATGTGAAGCCGTCCTCGCTCTGGATCTCGTAGAGCAGATGCGGGCCGGTGATTTTCTGAGGGTCGCGTGCTGGGTAGTAGGGCGGCGTGAGCTTGTAGGCGGTCTGCAGCTGTTGTGCGGCAGCAACTGTACCGACCGTGGAAGAGCTGATGGGAACGCAACCGGTAGCGACGGTCGTGGTTGTCGCAGAGTCGAGGGACACTTGCGCGCCAACCGATGCGGCGATGGTATGCTCGATGGTACTCGCAAAGCCAGACGGTGCAGTCACTGCAGTCACTGCTGGCGGCAATGCTGACGATGCGGCGACCGGAGACGCTACGGTCGAGTAGTGAAAGGCTCGATTGCCGGACGATCCTAATGCATCAAAGGGCGTCGTTGCGTCTGGCGCATTTGCAGACTTGTACTGCTGACGCATCTGCTGGAAATCCTGACCTATTGATGCCGTCAAGTAAGCAGAGCTGTTGGTATGAGCAGCGACTGCTCCAGGCGATTCGGAGGCGGCTGCAGTTGACGGCGTTGCAGTGGGAGTCATCGCTTCGGTGCAATCCTCGTTCGTGAGGTTGTCAAGTATTTTGCTGATTTTCTCCTTAACGGCCGGCTCGTCGCTGTCGGATATTTCTTGGTCAGCGTCTGTGGGCATTTTCAGACTGAAGTCATCATCATCATCATCATCATCGACGTCATCGTCCGCAGCTTCCACGCCTTCATTCTCATTACTCATGCCACGATCAGCGCAAATGATCTGGCAGGGCGATGTTTCCAGCTGCTGCTGCTGCTCCTGTTGGTGTTGCTGCTGTTGGTGGCGATGGCTTTCCTCGTGGCCGGCACAAATGATGCTTGCCGCCAGGCTCTGCAGATCTTCGGTGACAATCTGCAAGTGCTGAGAAGTGAGGACGGCAGCCTCGGCACGCGTCACCTGCTGCATGTCTTCCGCCGCAGATGGACCGCACTTCGGCGAATCGACGGCCATTTGCTGCTGCAACAAAATCTTCTCGTAGGCAGTTGCATGGTTGCAGTCGCCTTGAGGGGCCACCGTCAGCAATTGCAGCTGCTGGTCGTGCTGTTGATCCTTTTTAATCTCATTTTCTGAAGCCTTGCTGTTGATGTTGAGGCTGTTGCTGGCTTCGAAGCACTTCAGTGTGCTCAAGCCTTGCGGCGACACTTTCGCAGCAGCAGCAGCAGCTGTTGCTGCAGAGGCTTTGCTGGCAACCGAAATGCTGTCTTGGCGCTGCTGCATGGGCAACACGCGGTTTGTGGGTCGCGACACGAACGACACATTGTTCGTTTGCGTTGTCGCAGGAGGGTTGTATTGCTGGCTTTGTTGTTGCTGTTGTTGTATCGGGTTGACGATATTGGTCGGTACGTTGGTATTAAAGGAGTTGCTGCTGCTGTTCAGATTGGTCGCTGTGTATTGCAAGCGACCATTGCTGTTTGTGTTGCTGGCACTGACCATCTCCTGCTGCTGCTGCTGCTGCAGTTGCTGTAGCTGATAGATATTGTCGTTGATGCTGGCCACCGTTGCGCTACCAAACGCCGCAACATTCTCGGCAACATACTCCGTCTGTTGGTCCTCCGAACGGTTCTGTTCGCAAGCGTTACTTTTGTAAACGTGAGCATTGACATTGTTGCCGTTGTTGTTGTTACTATTCGCTGCCGACAAAGTGCTGCCAGCGACCACATAATGATTGTGTTGCATCGTTGGCTGCGTCTGTTGCTGGCCGAACACATCCGTCGCCACAGAATCGATCGATTTACCGAGCTCTATCAATTTACGGTTTGCAGTCTGCAGACTAATCTCCTGCTCTTGTTGCTGCTGCTGCTGCTGCTGTTGTTGCTGCTGCTGCTGCTGCGCCTGCAACTGCTGCTGTACGTACTGCTGCTGTTGCTTGCTGGCGCTCGTTGCGATCGACATAGTCGTTTTCATGACTTTCGGCTTAACTTCAGCTTTACTGATGGGTCGGATCATGTTCGTCTTCCTTCCGATGCTCTGCAGTGATTTCGCGGCGTTGCTGGAGACGGTTGTTGCTGCGACGGGAGCTGTTGTTGTGGTCGCG
Source organism: Conops quadrifasciatus (assembly GCA_949752815.1). Lineage (NCBI taxonomy): Eukaryota > Metazoa > Arthropoda > Insecta > Diptera > Conopidae > Conops > Conops quadrifasciatus. The sequence goes on from OX457078.1 coordinate 1,315,218, forward strand.
GCGCCAGCGCCAGCGGCGGCGGTCAAGGCCTGCAGCATTTCAGGTGTCACCGTCGTTACTGCAATATTCGGATCTAATAGAAGTGACTTCGCGACATTTCTCTGGGGCGGCGGCAGCTTCACTGAGCTGTTTAACTGCTGCTGCTGCTGCTGCTGCTGTTGCTTTTGCGACGCCGATGCCGATGCCGCCGCCATCATTGTTGCCGAGGTTGGCATCACTTTGTTTATGACTTGAGGCTGCACTTTGGTGACCGTTGCCGTCGCCATCGGAGTTGCCTTCACGGAATTACTGCGTTTGGCTTGAGCGACGGGCGGTATTTTTGCAGTCATAATCTGAACACTTGCTGCTGCTGGCTGCTGTTGTTGCTGTTGTTGAACGGATGGCTCATTATAAATGACGTTTTGTTGCTGTTGTTGCGCCTGGTGTAGCGCCGTCGCTGATGGGGCCGCTTGTGCGGCATTCGCCTGAGTTTGCACGCGAAAAATAGTCGGTTGCTGCTGCTGTCTTTGCTGTTGATGTTGTTGCTGCAAGTTCCCAATAATATTTTGTTGCTGTGTGTGTTGTTGTATATCCGGCGTCTGCACATTCTGTGAAGCTGGCTGCTGCTGCTGAGGCTGCGGTTGTTGCTGCTGCTGCTGCTGCTGCTGCTGCATTATGTTTGCTGCATTGATATAGTTGGGTTGTGCCGAAATGGATGTGCCAGCATCGACATTGTTGAGCACAACGTAACTGGTTGTCGGCATGTCGACGATGGGCTCGATTTTGCTCGCTTGAAAGACCTGCGTGGTGGTGGCCGAGAAGCTGGCGTTCTGACTGAGCACGCCCGGCATCGCCGTCGACACGAACTGCTGCGAGGACATCACCGTGTTTTGGACAATGGTCTCCAGGCCGTAGTACATCGGTTGCGTCGTGAGAATGACTTGCGGGGCCGCCGCGTTCGCCGCCGTTATCATCTCCAGGCCGGCAGTGCCGTTGCCAATGATCAGCTGCTGCTGCTGCTGCGTGGCGGGGTCCGTGGTCGTGATGACATTGCCGCCCAGCTGCAGCGTCTGCGGCTGAATGATGGTGCCGATCACTTGGGGCTGCGGATTGAGCTGCGTGGCGGACAGCATTTGCATGGCGGCCGGCTGCGTTTGCGGCGCGGTGGTGAGCACGAGGTTGCCGCTGGCGTCCGCCTGCAGGAACGCCCCCTGCACCAACGGGTTGGAGCCGCCGCCCACCGTCGGCAGCGAGACGTACTGCACCTGCGGCTGCGCGTTGTGGGCGCTGTCGGCGGACACAAATGAGATTATGTTCTGCGCGGTCGGCAAAGCGCTGTTCGCAGCTCCCAGTTGCTGCATTATTATGGGCTGCTGCTGCTGCTGTGACGTAGCAGTGTTGGTTGTCTGGAAGAGAATCTGCGGCTGCGGCGGCTGCTGGGTCTGCTGGGCGGCTTGCTGCATCTGCTGCAGCAGACTCGGATTCAGCAGCTGAGTGCCGGCTGCTCCGGCGGTGCTGAATATAGCGATTGGTGGCTGCTGCTGCGTGTGCAGTTGTTGAGTGACGACATTGCACGGAGTGACTTTGGACTGTATGGGCTTGATGGCGTTGCAGGCTTTCAGTTTTTGCTTTGTAGCTGCACCGGCCTTGGTAGCAGTGGCAGAGGCGACCAGATTTTTCTGGGTCTTCAGAATATTTCTTTTCTCGTTCGCGTTGGTGGTGGCAAATGCGGCCTGAAAAGGATTGACGTTGTGCAGCACCGGATGTTGCTGTTGCTGCTGGGAAGCGGAAGGCAAATGAATGAGCTGCTGTGTACCGTCTGCGTTTGTGGACACGGCGATGAGTTGTGGCTGCGGCTGTTGCTGGATGGTAGCCGTAGCGGCGTGCCCGAAGCCGGGAGTGGCAGATGTGGGGGCCAAGGTGTAGGTGTTGCCGGCCAAGCTAGTCGTAAGACCTTGCAATGCGTTCGAGAAATACTGCATTTCGTCGGCGCTGCTGGCGGGCGCGGCTGGCGAAATGAAGAAGTTTGTGCCCAGCGATTGCGGCTGCAGATTGAAGCCCTGAAGCTGCTGCAATCCCTGGACGTTCTGCAGGCCCTGCACCCCAATGGGGATGCCGCTGAGATTGGCCTGCAGGCTTCCGAGTGGGATGGTCTGCGGAAAGGCTGTTATGAACGGAAGACCGCCCGCAGTGTTCGCGTTGAGCTGAGTGGTGGACGAGCGAGGTCCCAACTTGTGAACGTCGTGATCGGCCGGCATCGGGGAGGCACTGGCCGCTATGTCCGGCGACCGGGGCGCTGTCTCCGACTCGGACTCGCTGGTCGAAAGCGGCTCGCACGTGGCCAAATGCCTCTGAAACGAATCGTAGGTGCGGTACGTGCAGTGACATCGGTCGCATTTCACAGTGCCGCTCAGCTGTTGCGCGTTGGTGGTGACGATCCGGAATTCGGTTATGGAATCATCCACGCCGTCCACTTGCATCAGCTTCACTTTCGCAGTGTCGTCCAATGGTTTGTTGCCGACGGCGGCTTCAAACGGATAACGCTTGGCCGCACTCCATGTGAATGGCGGCGGTCTTGGTGCTATGGCATCTGCAGTGAGGGACTGGCGCCGCGACAGAGTGCCGGCGTTGGCGACAGTGTCTTTCTTAACTGCACGCGTTTGACTTAAACTCAGCAGGACACCATCGGTGAGACCTCTGAGGTCCGGCAGACCTTTCGAGATCTTTCGCCGCTTAATTGCACTCGTATTATTTGTGTCCAGCTTGGCCCAGGCGCGCTGTGAGCTTGTGGTCTTCTTAAGAACGTCTGACTTAGTGCGCTGCGAGCTGAGGTCGGCGGCCCGCTTCGCCTGCTGTTTAGTTGCTGCCAGCATGGCGTCCTCGACATGGCTAACGGCCATGTTGCTGCTGCAGCCGAACGACCAGGAGTTGCTTAGCTCCAGCTGCTTGCTGCAGCAAGAGTTGGCCGTGTCTTCGTCCGTCATGCCTTCGTGGGCACCGAGCGCCGAATTGGGGGCGCCATCCTTCGACTGTTCGCTGTTAAAAAGCGGCTCCGTTTTGCTGGAGTCGGTGTTGCCGATGTCCTCGTAAATCATAAATTTGGGGAAAATGTCCAGCATCGAGATGCCGTCGAGTATTTCGTGAGGCAGGTCCTCAAAAATGGCGTCTTTGATTTCGGGCGGTAGCAAGTCCGCATTGGTTTGCGGTTCCTCCTCGGTGTTCTCGTCAGTGGCCGACGAGGAGCACTGATTGTGTGCGAGGTACTCGGCCGGAAGCAGCTTGCTGAGGCTGGTCAACGTTGCCGGCTCTGCGACAGCGTAGTCCATGAGCTCACATCGCGCGGCCAAGCTGCTGTGCCAGCGGGCTATCTGCGCCAGCCCCGACAGCGAAGCACTCGCGTTGGTGTGGTCGACCGTGAAGTTCTTCTCGACGTCGAGGCCGGGATACGAGGTCGCGTAGTTGTTCTGAATCGTCGTGCGCACGGTGTACTCAACAACTTTCCAGGGCTCCTTCAGGGACCAGTAGAGACGCGAGCAGAGAAAGTTTATGGGAACGAGCGCCTCGAAGGTGTCGGAGAACTTCGGGAAGATGGAGCCCAACTGCTTCACCTCCAGCGATCCGATGTGGAATTGCACTTTGGACGGCTCGACGAGCTTCTTGCGCTTGCGGTCCAACTCGACGTAGACCGGTCGTGATACCTCGAAACTGGTCTCCAGAGTGACGGCGCTATTGGCTCGCAGCGCATCGCGCGCGTGCGTTGGGCAGAAGACTGTCTTGTCGGTAAGGAAGGCGCACTCAATCGTGCGCGCGCAGGGGAAGTGGTAGTGCTCTCCACACGCCTTGACGTTGCAGCCCACCGTGGCCCCGCGCGTGCCGCACACGGTGCACTTGATCATGCGGCCACGCGACACCGCACTATGCACGTTCTGCAGCGAGCCGTCAATCTCCTCGAACACCTCCGCCGACCACATGGCACAGTTCGTGTGCACCCAGCAGTCATGGCCGCAATAGAGCAGGCGGGACTCTTCCGAGGGCAGGCCCTCACCCGGCTTGCGGCAAAAGAGACACACGCGCCGGTCGCTGCGGGCTTTTAGGGAATAAATGACGTCCTCGATATCCTCGGGCAAGTCGACAGCCGACTGCTGCTCCTGCTCGTCCAGCTGTTGCTGGTATTCGCCGTGAGATTCAATTGAGTTGCCCAAAGTGTACGCGCCGCCACACGACTCGAACATGTCCTCCTCGAGCGCGTCGGTGCAGGCTTTCGTCTCATTCTGGAACCAAGGAAACTGCTCGCTCAGGATCTCCTTGTAGGCGATGACGAGCTCGTCGCAGGCGGCGTTCTGGATGATGTTGTTCATGTCGTAGTTGAACTCAGCCAGCGAGACATAGTTGCCACTGCAGATTTTCTTCTTGATGTCCACTAGACTTAGGTGCGCCGCAGTCGAGTCCGTGGTCTGGGCCTGACAGTAGAAGGAGGTGACGCAGCTGCACGTGTCCGCGTCCGTTCGGGGCGCCGCTACATTCTCCTTAAATTCGTAGACATCTTCACTGCACTGCGATTCGCCATAGCCGTCGGCATCGGCATCGCCATCACTGGCCACGCCATCGCGATCCACGAATTGCAAGGACTTGGGCTGCATTCGTCCATTTTGTGTCTGAAGACACGTGCAGCGCAGCTTCTTGCGCGGACTCAGCTTCAGGAGTGCGCACGCCTGGCGCGACTTACTCAACAGCTTGAGCACACTGAGCAGAGTAGTTTTGAATTCTTCCATCACCGCGTGCCGCAGCTCCTCGGCCTTTTGCTTTGTACTTTCATCGCGACGGGCACACTTCTTGCAGATAAACTCCGTGGACTCGGGCAGCGTGCTCAGCAGATTGTACTGCTCGTCGGAGAGGCCCTCGCACTTGGAGTGCACCCACTGCTTGCAGTTGCCGCACTCCATCATCTTCAGGTCGAAGTCGTTGTCGTCGTAGCACTTCTGGCAAATGGGGCAATAGTTGCCCTTCTTGCGCAGCTTGAAGCAGGTGGTGCACATGGGCAGGTTGCCCACGAACTTCGACACCTTGGTCGTCGAGCACGACTTGCACTTCAAGCAGTTGACACAGATGAGCGGCCGATCGGCGCCCAGCAGCCGTTTGCTGGTGCCCAAACAGGTCGAATGATAGTTCTTCTGGCACTTCTGGCAACGCACCTTGGCGCCCGACGACATGTTGCAGGTGTAACAGACGGTGCAACGCGGACACAGCCAATTCAGACGCTGTGTCATGAGGCTGAAACTGTCGACAAGGCCGCAGTGACCGCCCGCCATTGAGGTCTCCAGCAGACTCGCCATCGTGTCGTCCAGCGAGGAGTGCTTCAGATTGTACTCGTCCAGCACGCAGTACTGATGGTAAGGTTCGCAACAGCAGGCGCAAAAGATTAAAGGATCTAAGCCGGCAGAGCCGCAGAGGAAGCAGAGTGCTCGCTGCGCCACTGTCTCTGTTACTATCAGGCCAAATCCCGTCTGGCACACTTCGGCCGGATCGTAGTTCTCCCAAAAGTCGATGGATATCAATGTCTTCAGCTTCTGCGTTCGGTCCTTACGCCTCAGCAGTGACTGCTGCGACTGCGGCTGCGACAACGGCTGCATGAGAGGTTCACTGCGCAAGTGTTTTTTAGCCAAAGTGCTTAAAGCGTGCCCCTGAGGAACGACACTCGTCTGACGTGTTGACACCTTCAGTGGTTGTAAGGCTAAGGGTAAGGGTGTCTTTTCTTCTCCTTCGGTACTCTTCTTTTCATTAGTAATTGATGCAGGTTCTTCCACTGCTGCTTCCGGTACCTTAGTAGTTCTACCTAAAGGTCGCTTAACAGCTGCTACTTTCGCTGATTCTGACGCCGACTTGTCTGCTGACTGAACCACATTTCCAGTGTGCTGCTGGGGCAAAGAGAGGAGAACCTCGTCGTCATGCGGCGCCAACACCATCTCTTTAGCTTTAGCGTTTTCGTTGTTAGACACTTTCGTTTCTACTTCGGAATTCTTAAGCAACTGCTGCTGCTGTTGCTTTTCTTCATGCTCTAAACCGGCATTTGCCGTTTCTGCTGCTGCCGCTGCTTCTGCTTCCTCGCCGTCTTCAGCGAACATGGCCAACGGCTGCCCAAGCACGATGGAGGCGCTGCGACAGACGTGCTTGACACGCGGTCCTTTCAGAGCGATGCGTTGTCTCTTCTGCGATTCCGCGGCACTGACGGTTGGTATGATTGCGGCTGCAGTTGTAGGGGCTGGTGGTGCTGGCGCTGTTGCCATGGTTGCTGAAGACTCGTTTGGCGAGTTGGAAGGAGCAGGAGCTGCTGCAGTCAAAAGCGTCGAACTAGGAATGCAGTCCTTGGAGGACACAGCAGCAGCAGCCATGGCTTTGCCGCCGTTTGCAGCAGTATCTTTGCCATTATCTCTTTGTTTGTCCTTATCCGCTTTCTCCTTGTCCTTGTCTTGTTTATCTTTGCGTTTATATGATTTCGGCTTATTTAGACTTTCCTCCGCTTTCTCGGAGGTCTTTGACAAATTGCTGCTCTGATCATTCAATATTGGTTTATCTTTATCCTCTCGTGGCTCCGTTTGTTGCTCGAATTTCTGATACGGATACTTCTGGTCTTGGTGCTGCTTAGTGCTGGACATTTTGCTCTTAAGGAACATTGACTTCTCGAGTATGGCCGGACGTATCAGAGGAGAACTGCCGAATGTGGCATTATTTTCCGCCAACGGATTTGATTTGATGTTCAATTTGAGGCTTTCAGCAGATATTTCTGGAGCAGAAGTCTTCCATTTGATCTGTTTGCTGTGGTTGGGAAGCTTTTGATTAAGGCGAGCGGCTGCAAACAGATTCGCCGGCGACGCCATCTCGGCGCGATCCGCTTCTGGCTTAAACAGCGAGCTGGGCAGAATCGCACTAAGACGCAGCTTGTGGCCGGAGGGAAATTGGAACTCCTGCAGGCAGCGCTTCAGCCAACAGGCACTGCAACGCTCTTTGTATATTTTTTTCATATTCTTAACGAAGGCCTTCGAAGCCGGCTGCAGGGTGCAATTGCCTGGAATTATACGGACAATGAAAATGGGTGAGGATTTCATTTATGTGTGTGGTCTCTCAAGGTAGTTTATGCCAGGATTTAGCGGACAAATGAATTTTAGTTGATCTGATTTTCATGTTTGTCTAAATTCGAAATGATTGAGGTCAATCATTGAAGTCAGATTGGCCGAGTTGTAATACACTGTTTTACTTAAAAAAAATACTTAATGGAAAATGTCGTTTACATTTGTTCTATTCTCATTTCCAGATGGAAATCATCTCATTTACACTTGACTTATTCTCATTTACAATTGGAACTGGTGTAGAGTTATTACAGTACAGAGAGATATGTAACACTTCTCTGCCTCTTCTCTGCCACGGAAGGAATGAGCACTTCGCCCTTTGTGGTACCTACCATCGCTTTTACACTGCAGCTGCAAGGACTTCAGCGTAGGACTAGCACTAGCTGCAACGGACTTCTTTGTAATCTTGGAAACGAACTTGCGACAAGCTTCACAGGCGAGTACGCCATACTTGCGCGCTTGCGATGCATTCTTAGCATGAATGGGAGTGGAGCAGACGCAGCAGCTGAAGCCATTATCTGTGAAACGACGCTTGTTAGTCAATAACGTTTAATAACTAACCGAACACAGAGAGCACTTACTTATAACCGCATTATTTAGTAAATTTACTGAGTTCGACAATGAGAAGGCGGAGTTGCTGCCAACACCGACACCGACACCGCCAACTCCTCCTCCCACTCCTCCGATGATGTTGTTTGAGGAAAGCGACTTTGCCAGCGTCTGTGAGACAGCGGCCGAGGATAGTGTTGCGCCCACCGTCACCGGTAGATCGAATTGTAAACGCGGTTGCCGCAGAACAAACTTATTAGCATTAGTTGTGCCAAATGCGCCAGCAGCTGCAGCTGCAGCAGAAGATGTTGATGCTGATGCTGACGTCGTCGTCGTCAGTGACGTTGTCACCGCAGAAGAGGAAGCTGGTGAAAGTGATGGTAATAGCGATAGTGATGCTGATGCTGATGCAATTGAAGTCAACGAAAAGCCGCTCGCCGCAGGCTGGTTCTCGCTTATCTCTTTCGGTGATGGTTTATGGGCTGAAATTGCATGAGTTGAATAAAGCTCGGTGACTTATTAATTGAATAGTGAGAATTACCTAAAGCAAACTTGTGTGCGGTGGCGGTGGCGCTTTCGGTATCGCGCTGCGTATCGCTGCATTCACTCAAGCCAAAGTAGTTGCTCTGCATCGTCGTTGTTGTCTCCTTTCGGGGCTGGTTGACGACGACGGTATTATTATTATTATTCGACTTTCGGTTCGGCTTCTTGCAAAGGATGGCATCGTCCAGGAAACGTTTGTTGGGCTTAATCACGCGAGACGATCTTGTGCTACGTTTGGGTAAAACGAAATTTTTATCAACAACAATTTGTTGCTCGTACGCGTCATCATCATCCTCAGTCTCTTGGTGCTTCTTTATCTCGGCCACAAGAGGTGGTGCTGCTGCAGCACCGACTTCTTCTCTAACGCCGGCTGAAACATCTCCGCCTCCCGCTATTTGCGCATCATGCACTCGAAAAGTCACTGCGTCCTGCTGTTCATCTTCTTCATGATCAGGCGCTCCGAATGCTCTTGATAAGGCCGAGCCAAAAATGGCGGAGGCACCTTCGGCAGCTGCAGATAATGATGAGGATGATAACGAGGACGAGCTCAAGCTCGAGCTCGAGGATGAACGAAATTTAAGTGCATTCAATTTATCAATATTGGAATTATTCTTGAGGATTTCGGTTAGACGCGAGGGTCTAACGATGCATTCGCCGCTGCGCGAGTACATCATGGCGCGGCTGAGGCACTCCTTCTTCATTATAGACACCAAAGGAGTGCGGTTGTCGGGATTGTAGAATTTCCGGACGGCGCTTTTGTCGTCGCTGGTCTCCGGAATATTCTTAAATGTCACGGTTTTTTTATGTTTTGCTGAGGCCGTTGCTAAGGCCGATTCCTGGTTGGAGGAGCAGGAGGAGGCGGCTTTTGCCGGCTCCATTTTGGTGCTGGTATTTGCCGAAGAAAGTGGTGGCGGAATTGTGGCGGATTTCTGGAATATTATAAACGCAATTAGAAAAGGGACATTTTAGAATATTATTGTATGGAGAATAAAATAAAAGGAGAAGCTAGAAGCATGTTTTTTTTTGTATTATGAGTGTGTTGAAATACTTAAAGTAGTTTAAATGATGCAAAAAAGAATGGAAGTGGCTTGGAAAAAGCTCCCAGAAAGCTATATACAGTTGAGCACTAGAGCATAGTATCGTATATACGATATAACACGGCTTTATAGAAAGTAGCATAGATTTGTATAATGGCCGAAGTTTTTTTTGCAACAGGCTGGCATAACACTTCGGAAGGTGGAGAAGGCGGTGCCAACGCGGACGGCACCATACAGACGGAACCTATCCGAGGAGCTAGTATTGTGCAATTATGCACTCTGAAAGTGTGAACAACCGGAGCACACTGCAAATAATCACTGCAAACTCACTCTTGTTTACGCTCAAGCCTTTTATCACTTTTGCACCCATTTCGTGCAAAATTTCGCGACTGATTTAATTGACGTAAATATTGTACAATGTTGTACTACAGCGCTTGCATAATTGATTTATTGATTAGTCGTCTCCCACCTGAAAAATGTCGTGTGTGTTTGTGCGACTGTGTGTGTGTGTGTGTGTGAGCTGGTATGAGAAAACTGGTTTTTCGTTGTGGTTTTTTTTTAAAGATTTATTTATTCCAGCTTTAGAAGAGAAGTCAGTCGGACGCTCATTGCAAGCCGCCACCGAAAGTCCAACAACGAATCAATTAAGTCGCCATTAATTGAACGGCTCGGCTCGTACTTTTACTAAGTGGTGAGTAAGAATTAGCCACTCGATTGTATTGTTGTTGTTGTTGTAGCCAAAATCGGTTAAAAATAACCTCAACGAAAAACAAGATGGAAGAGAGGAAAATGCGCAAAGGTGTTACAAATTACTCGAACGAGAGCGAGCAGAAGAGAGGGGAGGTGCAGAGTGTTGTGGAGCGGAGCGTGGCAACGAATTGAACTCACCTCTGATTCGCAGCAATTGTTGGCCACTTCGTCATCTCCAATGGCAACTTTAGCCTCAAGTGCGGCCACGAATGGGTTGGCGGAGGACGCTGACGTTGCTGCAGTGCTTGTGGGGGTCGCGGCGAAAGCGGGCGACGAGGGCGCGCAGGAACTTTCGGCACAAGTTCTTGTGGTGCACGCGGCTGGGCTGGTTGTGTTTGTGTTTGTGGCGGTTGCGGTTGACGTTGATGTTGATGTTGAGGGAGCGCAGCAATTAAAATGCTTCTCTCGTGACGACGAAGGCACCATCACTTCGCGGCCAACGTTTAAGTTTTTGAATTTTTTGCCTGAATGCAGCAAGCTCCTCGACAACGAACTGAAACCAGAGCTGGCCGAAGAGGAGGAGGAGGAGGAGGAGGAGAAGGCGCAAGAGGGCGAAAAGGTGTTGTTGTCATTATTTGCATTCTTATCGTTGTCAGTATTTTGTCTGCTTTTGTTCTTGTTGCGCGTTTCAACAGCTTTATCTTTTTTCACTTCATCTTCATCGCCTTCGTCGCCGTCATCGTCATCATCGTCATCGTCGTCATCGTCGTCATCGTTGCCATCGTTGCCATCGTTGCCGCCGTCGTCATTGTTGTCTTTGCCTCCTCCACCCTTTCCACTGTCGCCTTCGTTCTCCTCGTCATCTTCATCTTCATCATCGTCGTCATCATCGTCCTCGTCGCCATCATCATCATCTTCTTCATCATCGTCGTCGTCGTCATCATTGTCACCCTCGTCATCGCATTCGTTTGCGTCGCTATTGCCGGCCGCTTCTTCATCGACCTTGGTAGTACCGCAATGGCCAACACCACCACCACCGCAAGTCTCGTTCGGTGCGCTTTTTGTTGTGGCCTTAGTTCTGATTCCTCCTCCGGAGGCTTCTCCGCTACTGCCGCTGCCTGCCGCGTTTCCATTGAGGCCGCGACTTGAGTTGGCGGCACTACTGCTGGCCGCATTGACGCTCCCGCCGGCACCGGCTCCCTCGCCGCCTCCTGCCCCACCCTTTTCACGATCGTGATAACAATTGCTTTTCTCATTGGCATTCGTTGGCGGCGCTGCTCTCAGACTATCCTCATCCGCCTCCTCCAGCTGCAGCACACTAATCCGTTTGCGATTAATCGACTTGGACGGTTTCCCAGGAAACTTGGAACGGCCCATTTTGTGGCGAACTATTCATTGGCGTTTGCCAGCAGCGCCCACAACCAACAACTAAGTACTCAGTACTGCGACCGAAGGTAGGACGAGCGGAGATCTGACTCAAGATATGGCGCTAGCATTCGTTTAACGCGCCCGGCACGGCATGCTGCTGCACCACGATCCTGAGTGCGTTCGAGAGCGACGCGGACGCAAACGCGAATGCGACTACGAGTGGCTGCAAAGGTAGCGAGCGCAGTGCACCGTCGGAGAACTGAAGGCAGCTGCCGCCGCAGTTGTCTTTCGACGTGGCGCGTCCCGTTTCGTCCCGTTTCTTCCAATGGCTGTTCGGTGAGTGTGTGACAATTGTGGCTGGTGATTGGCGTGTGTGTTTCTCCCGCTGTTTGCCGGCAGAGTTTTCTCTCTCTCTCTCTCCGTGTTCTGCAACTGCAGTTTGCCCTTCAGGCAGTTGCTCCGCGTGCACTCAACGGAGTTGCCGAGTCTTGCGTGACCACCGCCAACCAAACAACAACCACTTTTTCAAGTGTTGTTGGGATTTTTATTATTCTCTCTCTCTCGATCTCTTTTCCAGCACTTTCCAGAAGTTTATTCGCCCTTGTAGAAGAGAGCGGCGTTGTCCCTGCCTGCAGTTATTACCGCTGCTGCTGCTGCTGCTGCTTCTGGTGCTAATGGCTTCTCGTAGTTTCTTAAAGCCAATCGCGTTGCTCGCTTGGTTGCTTTGCTTTTGTTCTTCTTCCGCTTCGCATTTGCGTTTTCGCCTGCTGTTTCTGCGATGACGTTTTAAACTCTAGTCGTTTGTGACGCAAATTTGAAAATTCCTCACTTTTTTGCGGAGTCACACAAACAATGCATTGATAACTAAACTAACGCAACCACATGGACAAACACACACACACATACGCCGTCTTTACCAATTTTTGCAGAGACGAAAACTTGTGAGTTTTGGGTACACTCGCGCCTCACTCTGGGACCTGTTTTTTTTTTTTTTTGCATGTACATACATATACTTTTTTTTTTTGATATTTTCCGCGCTCTACGCTTTTCCTTTAACATTCGCTTCTAGTGTGCTGTACTTCATTCCAGGCTTTTATTCGTTTCTTTGCTTTCGATTTATTTGGTTTTTTTTAGAATTTTGTTGTTGTTGTTGCCTCATTTTGCGTCTCTGACGACTTTGGAAAGCATCTGAAAGTTTGATAGATGAAAAACAATGGATAAATACGTATGTATGTATGGATGTGTGTGTGTGTGTATATATATTGAAATGAGCTACTAAAAGAGACAATTGCAAAGAGTCGAGAGACACAAAATAAAAAAACGTTGGCGCTAAACCTGTCCTTGCTCTGGTAAAATGAATCAGTGTTCGAAAATGAAGATGGGAGAGAGCGAGAGAGAGACAGAGTAAGGGATTGTGGAAGGGGGGTGGTTGAGCAGCGAGAAACTCATACGAAAGATGTACAATAAAAATAATTGGATATAAATATTAATAATAATCGCATGTAGGTACAAACATACATACACACCCATGCACATACGTACATACATACATACATACTTCGGCGAATGAATGAATATGAAAAGTATTTTTCTGTATCAAGAACACTAAAAATATTTCGCATGAATAAAAAAAAATTCACTTTTTTCCTCTGTTTTTTTTCTCTTTGTCCATGTTCTCTATTGCTTGTAATGATCATTCGAGTGATTACACACATATGTACATTTTCATTGAGAGGGAGAGATTATTTAATAGAAAGAATTCAAAAATTTATTTAATTATGTGTGCTTGAATGTGCTTTTTCCAAAGCGACACTGAAGCTGGGACGAGGAGTATCTCCGGGACGAAACAGGTTTATCTTTAAACTTTACATAAGAATATGTAAAGAAATTTGTCCCAAAACTCAATCTAATCCGCTCGGAAAACTCAACGAATGTTAAGAAACCTTTCCTTTTCTGATAGAGGTATTTTTAAGATGAGTTTTGGAGCGAGTTTCCGCCCTTCCTTGTCAATTTTGGTTTGAAGGCAAACCGGCTTCGGCGATGTGCCATCTTTAGTGTCTTTTTCCGTTCTCAAAAGAGCATTTTTAAGACTCTCTTGGGAGAGCTGGTTCTCCAAACGGCTTGGGCTCCATCCCGGCTGGGCTTAAACCACTAATAATCGGTCTCATCGTTTGTACTTTTTAAAAAAAACCGAAAGCAATGAAACGAGAAACTTTGAGCAACAAATTTGTGTTGCCGGAATCAAGTAGAAAATGTAATGATAGGATATAATATATTACTATGGAAATTATATATAAATTTAAGTTATTCATGTCAACAAATTTACCTTATTTCGGCCTTATTACACTAAAGCAAATATTCCTTTAGCAATTATTAAGAGATTATTGAGATATTAAACATATGTATGTACTTTAAGAATAATTGCCTTCATGTAGTTTGTTGCTAATTATAAAAAATTTCTATATGTACATATGCATGTATGTATGCATGTCTTCATGTGCTTCACATTCTCATTTAAATTGTTTGCGTAACTTCAGAACAACTAATTTGACCATCAGTCAAATTGATATTCATTGCGATGACAGCGTTTATGGTGTCATCTATCCATAATATATACGCGTATAAACACGCGTATGCACACCTATACCATGTTAACCAAATCTAGACTATTGAGAGATAAAAAAGACAAAACAGTTGATTGCGAAAAATGAATGTGCGAAGAGAAACATGATCTGCTTTTTAACCAGCAGCAGCAACAGATAATTAAAAAAAGAAAACAAAATGTTGAGCGGGTTGAGCGGGTAGAAGACGCAGGGCCCCGGTGTGAACATCGGACGAAAAACTGGCGGCACACACAACACGGCACCAGGGCGCAAACACGAAGAGACCTACAACCGTGTAATCCGCCATTCAAAGTGACGATTGTGTGTGACATACAATCGCACACAATCAAAATTACAAAATGAAAAAAATACAAGAGATTACAGGCCCAGCTGCCACTTATTTCATATCCACTCGGCGGCCTTACTGAGGTCTCTCAATACCTCGCCGCCGATACCTTTCAATTAGTTATTGTTGTGTGTACATCACGGCGGCGGGCGACGACGACTGCGCTGCCGTAGCTGACGGCTCGAAATCGAGTATATATTCAAATCTAGTCGAACACGAGCGATTAGCAATAAATCCACAAAAATCTGTTGTAGTGAAAAATCAATCGGGATGAGAAAACGACAATGAGCGAAATACGAACTCGAGCCAGATACAAAACAAATGCGGTGGCGCCGATGAGAATGACGGCGACTACTAAAGCAATTCACAACTACATTGTAGTACAATATTTATCATCTCTGTCAGTCCAATCGGCGGCACTTCAATCCACTTCACACTCGCGCGCACTGAGCAACATTTCGGTTATACACAATTTAATAGTTATTCCCAAATCAAGCTACTATTACCTTAATTCTTCATTAATCATACTCTTTGCTTACTTGTTATTCTTTCGAGTTTCGTGCGTCTAGTTGGGCACAACTCTTTGATATGACAACAAACACATTTTGTTGTTATTTTGTTGTGTACAAACAACGAACCACTATCGTCACTCTGTGACGGTTTCTCTTTGCACTACGAAGTTTTTGCGCTGCTTACAACCATTTCAACCCGACGAAGTGAACGACGTTTGCATGCTTGTCGTTGTTGTTGTTTTGTATAAAGACACTCACTCACACAATCGCTTTGCAAAAATTTTGCCCTCTTTTTTCGTTTTGTTTTTGAATTTTTTTTGGTGGTTGTTATTTTTCCTATTCTTTGCTTTATACCCTAATTCGTATGTGCTTGCTTTTGCCATTTACTTTCCGTGCACTATTGTCATCTCCTTTGCACACACACGAATCTTTTCATTAGTTCTCGCTCGCACTTTGTGGTCATCACTAACATATACGTACACAATCTGCCAGAAATTTTCCAACTGCCTTGAATTTTCGGTTTTCTCGTTTTTCAAATCATATTTTTCGCTATTTCTTTTATGATTTCTTGAAAGATTTTATCACAAAAGCGTGGCGAGATACTCAAAGCCTTACGTTTTTAATAGTTTTAAAAGATTATGCTAATATTTCCCGTTTAATTTGAAAATTTTCTGACCACGAGAGAGAAACATGAAGCACGGCGAGATGTATTTGGTTGACTGCTATAAAGCAAGAAGAACGCTCTCGACGAAGTTGGCTGCAATTCCTTCAAATGTCAAGTGACACGAAAATCTATAACTGTTGGTGGCGTTCACTGCTAATTTTTATATAATGAGACAATAGCTGTTTCAGATATTTTATTGAAATTTTATTTTATTATTCAGATTTACATACTAAAAATTGACTAAATATAAAAATCATAAATACATTTTTGGAACAATTTTGTCTGCAAAAGTTTTATTTAAATACATAATAACTTTTAACTTTATTGTTTTAATAAAATTTATTCATTCAATAAAATCAATTTAGAATTTTAAATTCAAAGAATAAACTTAACTTTAGACTTAAATCAATTTTAAATTGTATAAAATAAATACTTAAATTAATTGTTTCTTCCTCAAGGCAAGAAAAATGGAAAATTTAAAATATTTTCCATTAATTAAGAACCACAATTCAACACAGTGGTAAAATTTCTGTTAATAACATAGTCTTCCTCAGTAGCTGTGCTGCTGGCAAATAAACTTTTTCAGTTCGAGATGATTTCTGTTATTGTACTGCATACAATACAGGTACTCCTCACTTTACGACCTAAAGTGTCGGTCAGCGGCATATCAGAGGCTTGTGATTAACATCTTCAGTTTATTCTATAAATAAAATTTAAGTTTGTTATAGGTATAATCATAGTTATAGTTATTTTACAACCATCCTATATTCCAAGTGCAGCACCTCGCTTATCGACCAATCCGCGTAAAGACGTAGTCGCCAGAACGGAACTAAGCTGTAAAGTGAGGAGTGCCGCCTGTAATACTAAAACTCTATAGAGGCATTTATCGTCAGTGTATGTTAATTACAAGGATTGGATATTTATTAAACAAATAAGTTATATAACAATTAAATAATGCAATAAATATAGAACTTCACACAGAACAATTAAACCTGAAAGTATTCGATAAAATACTCAACAGTTTACAAAATGAACAAATCAATAAATTTCGGAATTATTTGTACAATCCCATTTTTTTCAATAATTACTCCTAACCCTTTAATAATTGAGGGATTATCAGGCGGTATAAATTTTCTCATTGTTTTCGCATAAGCACTCATACTCAGAGCTCAGTGAGGTGTCCCAATCCGTACACTTCGAACCCACTTTACCAGTCTGGTATAACGGCGCACCAGCGACGGTTATGTGATCGTAATTGCACGTCAAAAAAAACTGGTTCGACTTTGCGCTACAAGTGGAGACAAATCGGTGGTACACATTAGTAGTACACATTTCTAAACTCGAATACGAACTTGACGCGGCACATCGTAATGGCGCATCCGACTCGCGAGACTCGATCATTCGCTATTAGAGTGTAGTTTGCGGCAAGTCTGGAAATGAGAGATAATCGGGCCATCATTTGTTATATCCTGAATCACGCGAAACGCCCGTGTAGCTCTTACTCAAACTCAGATTTCGGCAAAGCTTTTACACTTACAGCCCCATCGACTAGTAGTCTATGCTGGGAGAACCAGTTTTCTACGGACGTAGATATTAATTCCAATGGATGGGGGAGGGGACCTCCGAGATTTTGGCCAGCCTTTCGAAAGCGCTCCGTATTGCGGCATTTGTCCTGCTTTGTTGTACAGCGTTGGGCGTGAATTTTTGCAACGTAGGCCAATTCGTAATCCCAGACAAGGCGACGCATTCGAGTCGCCTTGGGAAAGCGATTCTGGTGCGTATCAGAAGGCACGCCGCAAGCAGTCTTCTCACGAATCTTATTGTGCAAATTGAGTAACAAGTTCCTGATCTTTGAAGTCATTGGAACGACGCCCAAGAATTCGCCTTCCATCGGCTGCAGCGCAGAGAAGATGGAAAAGTATAGTTTGGCCTCTAAGCAACGCTGGCGGTTTCTGGTGGTTTGGTCTTTGAAATGTTTTACTTACCAATGATGACGGATTACAGACGATATGAGGATCACCGGGTTTGCACAGATGGTCTTTGTTTCTGCAATATTCATAAGCGTGAGATTGCTGCAAAAGTAAGCAAATGACTGCAGCTAATGAGACCAAAACAACGAGGTCCATTTTTCCGAAAAAGCAGTCTCAACGGAAGAAGTATTTATCGTAGAGTAGAGCCTTTTCGTAGTAGAACAAATGACTACAAAAATCTGAGCTCTAAGAAAATTTCAAGCCTAATTCGACAGTTATGTACTCGTAGGTATTGTACAATGTTTAACAGGTGTTAAACGATAAACATTGCCCGAGCAAAATGTATTTCTTACCTTCAGCGCGACGCGTCGCGACACCTCCGAGAGACTTCCGCATTTAAAGGCAAAAGCTGAAAGACGGTAAGCAACACTTTTTCTCAGACATAGCGGCTGATAGCTGTCGAGTTCCTTCTTTCGGAGCTGCTTGTCGCAAACAACCATTTTCCATTTTTAGGGTTCGTTTCGAAGCGTCTCATGACGCTTTTACAGAAATAAAGTAAAAATGACAAAAATTTCGACAGATTTTTTAAGGCTGCCACAAGGTGCTGTGCAGAACAAAGTAAGGTTTGCCGAAGCAGAAGACGACACAAAGTGAAAAATTAAGACATTTTTATACTCATCCTTAAATTTTATTTAAAAAAGTTAGTTGGCGAAAAGTTTTACTTTTGTCAATAAAATTATCTTTTTGTATGAAAGAGATAAGAATGTGGCGAAAAATTTATGTATGTATGTTTGTATGTTTGTATGTATGGATGTTATATGTATATTCTATAAATATTACGTACGAGGAACAGATTTTTAAGATACCAACTACTAAAGTCTTAAAATTATTGTTGCACGGAAAAGCGTGGCGTGGCGTGGCGTCTTAGCGAGAATTTATATGTATTATTTAAATATAATATTAATTGTATCGGGCGGATGTGACGGTTGCAGATCTTCCAAAGATTCTGTAATGAAAGCGAAGAAGGATAAGAGATTTTAATATTTTGCAATAACGGAATATAATGGGTTAAGCAGCAGTCAGTAAAAAATATGTCTACATAGGTAGGATTGAAATATTTAAATAAAAAACCTTTCAAATGCTCAAAATATTAAAAAAAGAAGTGTATTTATTGAAAATCTTAAAAGAAGCGCTAGCAAATAATAATATATACACATTAAAAACTATTTTGTTGTTCTGTTTATACTTTGATGTTTTTCAATAATCTACATTTTAAGCGGTGCATTGCAAAAATATTTACTAATGGGCAAATTAAAGAGTGTTAATTAAGTACTGCTTAAATTAATCGTGTTTTACAGTATATTTATAGTTATTAAAGTTATTAAAACTTGATTATGTCAGTAAAGCAATTTATTCAAATTATTACTTTCAAAATTGTTAGTGTTTTTTGCTATTTTTTATTTTAAGTTTAAAATAAAAGTGGATCCAATAACTTTGCTTTGCATCATCCCAATGATAATCCCAAATTATACAAAAAAGGTTATTACTAATTTCTACGTCCCCGCCGCCGTAAATTAGTTAAATGATATTCAAAATGTCGCTTTCAAATACGAGTTTTATTTAATGCCCGCTTTTAGGCATTTCTTCTCGTTGTTTGCATTCAACGAGTATGTATTATTTATTCTCGTTGATACCATTATAGCAATTTTATTTTACTGCCAAAAAGTATGCCACACAATTTGTGAGTAACACAACCTGAGGAAACTCTTACAAATCCTGTGCTAGTTAAATAATACCAAAGAATATAAAGTATATACTGAATATTCTTTGATAATACACATATACTCCTCACTTTACGACCGAGTTTCGTTAGACGACGACATCGTCGTTAAACGAATTGCTTGATAGAGGATCCTTTTAAATCTTAGGATGATAAAAATTATTAAACGAACGTGACGAAATTATTAAACGAACTTTAAGTTAAAAATTTTTAAAATTAAAAATGCTAAAAATTGTTATTATTTGTTTATCTGCAGCTGCAGAGGTTTCAGGCAAGGAAGATGACGAATTGTAGGCCAAAACTCGATTGGTCGTAAGTGCGAGTGGTCGTTAAGCAGGTAGGTCGTAAAGTGAGGAGTTCTTGTGCTTGTTTAAAAATCTATTTATTCCTAAAACTCAATAATAAGCTGCGGTAAATTTTACCGCTTGATATACCATTGTTATTCTTTTACTATGGTTAAGGACGGTTAAAGAGAATGAAGGGAAGCCACAACCGCTAGCCGGGATACTAAGAGGATCACGCTGTGTCAAAGCATATCGTTCCGTATGTACCTGTATCAGCTAGACGCGCTCGTCGGTCGACCGTGTCCGACGGCTTGGACGGCTGCTTCTTGTGTCCATTCAGAAGAGGCTGGCTGGATTTGGACTCTGAAGGAATGAATGGAGGAAAAGCTCCCTTAAATGAAAAATGCTTAAGAGGCAGTTACAAATAGAGACTACCATTTTCCGTCCAAATTTCTGACGATAGTAGCGGAGGTAGCAACGGCGGCGACTGGGATTGCTTTCCGCTTCCTTCCATATCCTGACCCTCGTTGCCTTTCACCGAAGGGTTTACATTATTATTTTCCACACCGTCGTCACGCACGCATCGAATCAGAAACATGACCGACGCACCGACTATTGGTGGTATGCCTGCTAGGACGAATGGCGTTGTATACGAGCCCGTAGTGTCGAAGATCTTGCCCGCAATCGGTGGACCCACCGTCAAGGGTAGCGAGCTGAGGCCGAGCAGGAAGCCGATGGCTTGTGTGGCTCCTGAAGGACCACAAATCTGATAAGCTATAGGACCCAGCAGCGAAATGAAGCAACCGTCGAAGAGGCCCATAATCAAGGTGAACACTATGAGTACTGTGTAGGAACTGGTCAGTGGCAGAAACAGCGTTACTGTGCCGATGCAAATCAGCGACACTTGCTGCAGAAGGATCCTATTGACGCCCCGCATGTCGGCAATGGCGCCGAACATGAGCCGGCCAATACCAGAAGTCACGCCTATGCACATCACGGGCAGATTTTCACTTTGGCCGGGAAATGACTTCTCCACGAACTTAACCATGTGCACGTAGGGAACGAAGTACCCGAACAGCGCCAGGGGCACGCACAGCGCCCAAATCACATAACGCCTCTGCTTCCAGATGTGCACATTGATGACGGACCGCAGCAGCAGGCCGAGCCGGGAGCGGCCGGGCTTCTTTTTGGGCGGCTCTGGCGGAGGATGCAACGGCTTGTACACGAAAGAACATACGATGATGAAGCAGGAAATGAAGCTCATGGCCTGCAGCGTTAGCTCGAGTCCATATCGCTTGAGGAAGTAGTCCAAGGCGGGCGGCAGTATCACGGTGAAAACGCTGGAGCCGGCAGTCACAAAACCGCTAACTTTGCCCAAATATCGCTTGAAGTAATGGCCCAATATGGCAAGTGTGGGCGTGTATGCTAAGGCGGCACCGAAACCGAACATGACGCCATAAGTTAAATACATGGCAGTAACATTTTCCGTGCAGAATGACGATAGGAATAGTCCGCCCGCGGACAGTAGTCCTCCAGCGAATGTGGTAAGTCTCAGACCAATCTTATCCGTTAAACAGCCGGCGACGGGCGACAATAGGAATGTGGTACCGATGGTTAGCGAGCCGACAAGGGCTGAAATTGAGAAAGAAATTTGAATTTATTGTAAAAGACGCTTAATTTTACGAGGTTCTAACATGGTACATCTGCACTATAGAGAAGTTAGTAAACTAAAAAAATTAGCGCTTTATATTGAAAGTGGACAAGTGCATTATTTTTATGCAATTCTTATGGATAAGGATATTTGGTTTAGTGAAAATTGTAAAGATTTTAAAAAGATTGGTTTCTAAATTGAATGAAAATATAAAGATGATACCAAAATAAAAGTTTTTTTCATCATTCTCAGCATTTTTTATGAATTGGACTTTAGCGACTTTCGAAATAAACAGCTCAAATCATGATACTGTGTTTTTATTGCTTCAATATTGTACTTAATTTTTGGTTTACGTATTTAGAAATGAAATTTCTATAATTATCATGTTTTGACAACACACTTAGTAAATATATTCACGCTCGGTCTGTGAAGTAGTTACAAGATTTACTTGAATTAGGTCATAGACGCAGGCATTATTTATTGAATTATTATTTTCTTTATTTTCTTTGGGTCTTGTGCAAAAGATCAGTTGCCCGTTGGTTGCACAATAATTAATTAAGACCGACCGTGTTAGTGCGCAGAATTTTGAGATAATTTCCATGATTATTGAATTGAGCGGACAGACAAACTCTACTAGCAGTAAACATACGCGTACATACTTTGTTTTTCCTATTTCTATTCTTGAAAATATCAATTGCGTAGTCTAGTATGTCTTTCATAAGTTTGTAATGTTTTCCATTTAAATAATGAGGCCAAATAATATTTCCATGCGTCTTAGATTAAACACCAATAAAAACAATGCGGTAAGAATTCTATTTTACTTTAATGTTTTCACTCTATATAACGTTATAAAATGTGTCCTTGCGGTTTTGGATTGAATTTCAGAATTTCATTATTGAAAAACTGATTAACGAAAACCACGAACCAGCAGGTGCAGTTGATTTAACCGAAAAACGTATCCAATATCCAAAGACAAATATTTAGCTATTTAAAAATATAAATATACTATATAGAAAAATTAGCATAATGCGTTATTTGATGTTGTTGTTATCATCCAAAACTAGCCACTGGTAAAATTCTTAAGAGAAAAAAACACGCGAATACTTCAGACGTTATCTCAGCCACACCCATTACTTAGTAAAATTTCTATTACAAGATAAAATATTCAATAACAATCACTTAGAGGAGACCGGAAATCATAGTATCACGAGTACTTTCATTGATAAACAAACGGCCAATGTTGTTTGTGGTTGAAATTACTTCAGCAGTAACTTTATACAGCTCGATGAAGGTGCCTACGCACGCCTAGTGTACTTGCCAACGTCATTATGACAGTATAATCTGTGTTTGTTTTAGAATACTTGTAAGTATGTACATATGTACGTATTTACAGTATATTTTTTTATATTTCGATTTTCTGTAAATATTCTAGACAAGTGTTAAAATAAATTTCTTTAATTTGTGCGTTTTTATAGAATTTAAGTAATTTCATTTTCTTACTTAATGCTATTGAAATATTTCATCATTTACGAGCATTTGTTACGCTTAAGTTTGGCAAATCATCCAGAGAAGTCTAAAGTTTGTTTAGGTTGAAACCCAGGAGTAAAAGGTAGAATATGTATATACGATAAGTAGAATATTTAAACGTAATTTAATTTTTTAGCCCTGCGCTAATGAAAGAAGGTACATGTGGAGATAAGTTTTTTTAATTGACGTGCTAACATGCTCTGACGGCTTCCTGAGCGTACCACTCCACCATTACCTCCACCACCACACCACTGTAGAAATTTCATCCGATCTGGGAAGATCAGAACAGTCAGTCAGTTACACACGTAGTTCATTTTTTCTATTTTAAAATATGTTTTGGCAATTAGCCCAAATTGTTGTTAGAGACCAGAAATTCGTCATACAAAGAAATGAACAAACCAAAAACAAAGCATTGCGGAAACTATTTAATTGTTGTGTGGAGCAATTTTGCAATTTTCAGGGGCGTCGAGTCGCTCTTGAAAAGTTTCACATGCCCGGTATTTTTAAAAATTAAAGCGGCAGCGGCACGTTTCTTTGATGGCGCCAAAAGTGGGTCAGTGGTTAATTATAAAACGATGAAGACGACACTAAAATAGTAAAACTAAAGAAAGACAGTACACGGTTGAGACTGTCTGAAACATTTATAAAGTCTTCTGGATAGAATTTTAAAATGACGAAATTAAGAATTTGAATGCACACTCGTATAAACTTGTATAAACTTGTATAAATTGCAATAAGTTAGTTAGATTAATCTAATGCAGCTAAGTATTTTTTTATATAATTATGAAATCAATGAAATAATAGAAGGAAAATAATGAAATTCTTCAAATTTCTAGCCGATAACAAATCTTTGATATGTTGAGTTTCATAAAAGCGTTTAAATGCTAATTATATATACATAGTACATACATATGTTGACCTATCAAAATATTCGGTGTTATCTACAAGAAACTTGAAGATTTGTGATCATTCGAAAATCAGCGCACTTTTAAGTAAATGTGGCTTTTGAATAGCTTTTGGTTTCTTGCTCAAGAGAATATTAAATTGAGCAGTTAGTATTATCTAAAATACATACATTATATCATAAATCATATCACAATTTCACTCTACTTCCTTCAGTTCTCTTCACAGTTGTCAAACTTCAATCCAAATTATAACTTCTTCCGTAGTAACCTTCTGTTAAAGAAAAGGGGCTGTTTTTATTATTAACTGATCCATAATAGTGTACAAGTATGAGCTCTCACACCAATTTGTTGCCTTTTTGCCCAGATATTAAAAATACAATAATATCTAAATAATCTCCAGATAAAGTCTACACTTTTTCTAAAAAAGTTTACTAACTGACCTTCCCCACTTTTTAACCATATTATAGTTAGATATTTTCTCTATTTTTTATCATTCTTTGTGTTTTTTTTTTTTGCTAATGATAACCAATATTCTAGCAGACAAATTACAATATTTGAATTTTAGTATAAATTCGTACCATTGTGCGGACCGTCGTATTTACGCACCATAAATTTAAAGAAAACTTGGTCTCGTACTCGTACATCGTGACATCGTACATCGTACATCTTTGTTTTTGAGAGCATTTTATTCATACTGCTATGAACATTACGCCCAGCTTGACAGCTTACCGTATAATTTACTAAAATCGTGCAAAATCTGAGACAGTAACCGATGGTAGCGTCTTTTGTCATATTTGCATGGCTTCTTTGCAATGGATGCTTTGTCGGGAAGTAGGATGGAGTAGAGAAGAGACAGAGGTCTTTGAAACTGGGTCGCAATCGACCGACCCAGCAGTGTGTGTATGCGAGGCGGGGCTGCCCTAACGTCATTGCCGTACAAAACGAATAGAGAGAACAAAAAATAGAGTAAGAGCGGTATGAAGAGCGTTGGGAAGAGCGGTGTGAAGAGAGTAACACATACCGATAGTAAAGACGATGTTAGAAGCAAGCTACAATTCAATTTGCCACGTGATGACTTGCTAATGAATAACCGTTTAGCGCTTTATAAGCCAACCTGTTGTGGCGAAGTCTAATAACCCCGCAACAACAACAAAAGACATGACCGTCTCGAAAGTTTGTAATCGCTCTACACTGTTAATACTTATACATAGTTAATATGTTGCTTTTGGTTTCGGTTTTGCTGTCATTTCAATTATGTCTCTTTATCAATGATTTCTGTCAGCATGAATGAGAGGCAGACACACACACACACACACGTGCATGAATGCAGAAACAAATTTAAGCCGCTTCTGGCTTTGTCAAAAGCACGAAAAACAGTAGCTAACCTTGACAAAAGTCATGAATTGAATTGACCTCTTGAAACATGACAAATGATGCCAAAAGTTTCAGTATTTATATGCGTTCGTACAAACAAACGCACAAATGCATATGCATGTGTGTGTGTGTGTGTGTGTGTGTAAACACATTTACACCAACCGAGTTTCCTACAAAGTTCATGAAAAAGGCGCCTCGCTGTTGTCGGCAACGCATCGCCATCACGATTGTCAATTGGTGCTCTTTGTAATTCAATGAACTTTCAACAATTAAGATTATTTAAGTTCGCAGGCGTATAGTATACATAGTTGGATTAAATGTGCTCCATTGAAATCAAAACTTAAATTTCAATCTAAAATAAATTAATGGGAGTATAATTTATGTCGCACTAAATAATGCGTCTGCGATTATTTCTCCAAAGTTTCATGGTTTCAGAGATACCAACCAGATCGTTCGACCAACCATTCGTTCGGTTGGCTTGACCCGGGTTATTAAACTCCAGTTACGAAACTTTTGAATTTAGCACAATTGATTAATTGTTATCACTTTAAATTCATTAATTTTGGGTATATAAATTTTTTTTTATTGAGACCAAGTGGTCCTAACAATGGTTCTGTTGAATTTTTGCCGTTGCTCTTTTCGTTTATTCTTTTCTGTTTCTTTTTTTTCACTCTTAAATAAATTGATGTCCATCATTTAACGCATTCAATTGATTGAATCTGTGTTCATATATCGAAATTGAATACATATAAGTAATATCGTATAAATATTCTCCAAATCTAGAGCAAAAGTATCAAGTCGATATTAAAACTGAAGAAGATTTTCAGATTCTGCTAATTTGCGGAATTAGAGAATCTCTGGACTACACAAGAGATCAAGGTTGTAAAAAAGTGTTCTCTATGAAAAGTGCTATTAGATGAGAAGATCTTGTCGAGTTGGTCACTTATAGAATTGACCAAAGATTTATTGAAAAAAATTTAATATTTTTGCTCTTTAAAGTTTAAGATCGTTACTATTCGTAATAATAAACTCACTTTAAAACAATTTTTTTAAATTTTGTTCAACCAAAATTTTGTTTTACATTTAATTTATAATTTCTAAAATATTGCGTCTTAGTCAAGAGAAAGTCACGAACAAAAACTTCTGGCTTCTGCTAAGAATAAAAAAGTAAATATAATACAATAGTTGCTAAACCTAAATGAATTGGAACACTGTAATACGTTCCTTCGTGTCTCTAAGCTCCACATTATGTAAGGATTACTTTAAAATTATTTTTAAGAAGTTTTATTTACCTTTATCTTTCTTTTCTTCTTCGTTTTCCCGTATTTAACCACACTTCGAATTCTAAATTTAGATTCGACAATCAACTTGTCCTATGCACAGACAAACATACATTTACATATATAAACAAGTCGTTGATATAGCAATATGTACATATGTATGGGTATGTCAAAATAAGGAGAGCAAGGATTATCATCATCAATAAAATCTAAATGCTGTCATTCTCACCAGAGATATAATAAGAAATAGTACGTAATATTAATAATAATAATAATAATAATTATTATTAATTATTAGTAATAGTAATAGGAATAGTACCTAATTATTAAACGATTTAATGCTAACAGTGACATAATATAATACGAGTATTAATAAATATTATTAATGTAATAGTAATAGTTAAATTATTGTCATTTTGAGAGAAATACATACTTTAGTGTTAATTTTTTTTTTTTTTTTTTTTAATTGGTTGCAAGTAATAACTGTGTGCATTCCATAAATCTCTCTCACCTGCTTTACTGGACGCTTGTGTGTCGCCTTGTTCAGTCAGACGATCCGTCAGCAGTGAATGTATAACGCCGTAGGTGTTGATTATACCAAAAATTACGCCATTGCATAGGAACGCACTAAGCATGACCAACCAAGCGCGTACACCTCCATCTGGCGGCTCCGTGCCGTGTATATCGCGACAACAAGGCGCCTCTATATGTTCCTGTTCACCGACGACAAAAGATGTTGGCGCTCCTGATGTTGCCTCATTACGTGAAAGAACCTCTGAAACCGCCCTGTCAGTAGGTGCCTTCTGAGCCGCAGCGCCATGCGTCGTCGTTTGATTGATACGAGTACTATTGTGATCCGCAATTTTGCCGTTTTTTATGATATTGCCGGGGTCGCCCGAAATGATTTCTACCTTGCGTGAGTCACTCTGAATATTTAATGGTTCGCTTTCAGACATTTTGTGAGTAGATTTTGCGAACGCGATGACAGACAGCTCTTCTAACTGTCGTATTTTTTCTACTCGAGGTAAAGTTAAAAATGTCTTTCTACATGAATGAATGATGGCCGGATTAACCAAGTGCCGTTCATTGAATGAAAATTAGTTTCGAATCATTAACGGCGTCGTTGTGGTTTCTGTCGTTACAGGCGTTTATTGTTGAGCGCACATCTAATGATGCAGCGATGCAAAGAAAGCTGGGAAAAAAGCAGAATAAATATAGTGTCATTGTCGTTATTGTTTGACACATTGTGGTTCTGTTGTTTTAAAATGGGTTAAAATCATCGTCAATCCATCGCAAGTAGTGCGTAAAATATGCGGATATTTTTTAATTTTTATAATACATATTATACAACATAAATTATACAACAAAATTAGAATCTCTTTAAACGGTAAAAAGATAAATGCCACAACAAAAGCAATCTAAACGAATGAAGGAACAATAGCGTTATCAGCAAATCATTAAAAATTGTCACTTCAAATAATTTTAAGTTTAAATTTTTTGCACCGACAGAAATTCGAATAGTATGAGAGTAAAAAATATTAAATTTCAATTATCAGCATTTGGAATTTTATCAGCATTTGTAAGTATTTAGTTGTATTTTTCTCTTTTTTGCAAATATCACAAAATTTATATTGTAAATTGTTAACTGAAAAATTTGTTTCAATCAGCATTTTTAAAAATGTGCAAATAAACTTCCTCTATTTCAAAACGCACAAATTAATTAGATCTGCTTGAAAGTAAAAGCATCCACAACGAGCGCAATGTTTTGTAAGAACAAATTATTTACGAATAATGATAAAGTTAAACACGAGTAAAAAATAACAAACATTCGTTATTCACCGATTACGTTACGCTTAAACCGAAGAGACCTCCTCTTACTGACGCTATTGAACACGAAATGAATAATATTGAAAAAGCAACCCAAAAGACATTCGAATTTCAAACGTAAACAATTGAAACTGACGTCTGTACATACGTACTAACGTACTTTCGACCTGCCAACTCGAAGTACTCGAAAATACTGTATCCAACGACAGCAAAGCGTGGCCCCAACACCACCACCGCTAGTAATATCGCATACTACACTCATAATTACGTCAAGTCAGCAGCAGCGGCCGATAGTGTCTCATTCGGCATGAGACAGAATACATACATATTTGCTTTAAGGCAGTAAAACGATATCACTGAATGAATACGTTGGTGTTGACTTTTTCACATCATATATAGTACATATTTATTAAGAAATTCCTAAGTGGCATTGGGTGTTTTAGTAAAATTAATTTCCTAATCATATCAGATTATCTAATATAACCATTCACAAATCCATTTTCTCCTCTCTTCTTGCTATTCTTTCAAACTCACTTCGGCCTAGCCAAAGATAATATGCCGTACAGCCGTAGCTGTCGAATCGATGATGAATATGTGGGCTGGTCATGCCCATTTTCCTTCGACGTTTAGATACATAGTTAAATTAGATCTGCTAACTCATTTAAAACAGCGCTTTTCTCCAACAAAATAAGCCAGATATACCAGTGGGCGGATCACGTCCCCTTTTTATTAGATGACACTTTCCGGCGGTACGTTAATACCGCCAAAGCTGACAGAAAATTAAGTTATCTTTACTATAGAAAGTAGCCGTAGCAATTTTCAGACATCCAGGCCAAGTGATGGACTTGGCTAATTGGACTTAGGAGGTGATTCTAAGGAAGAATATATAAACTTTTCTATACCTGCCACGCGTCATCGCGTTACAAACAGAAGAACAAAGTGGATATACCCTCATCCCTTCGGGTAGGGCATAATAGATATAAGAATTAATTATACGTCATCAACCAGAAACACATTTGCTCTCTCTCTCTCTCTCTCTCTCTCTCACACACACACACACCCACACATTTATTAATATTCATTTATCATTCACATTTTTGTCAAAGAAAACTTTGAATTTAGTTTTGTTTGAACAAATTCACGGATAAAGAATACTCGATAGAATACTCGTATGGTATGTAAATACTCGACTGGGCTTTTAAGTGAATATAGTAGATACGTGTGAAATATTGTCTTTCGTATGGAAGATTTATGTAGATCAGCCTAAGCGAAAACCTCTTTTCTTTGTCATAAATTGATTTTCTTAAAAATCGTACATTATCAAGCATAATCACAAATCGTTTAGTCTTTATATAAATTATTGCAATTAGACAGAGAAGGTTCGAAGGAAAATTAAAAATTTCGCCTTTGAATTTCGTAATTCACTTTGCATTGTAATTTGTTTGTTTTTTAAACATTTGTTTGTACTATATGTTAATTCTTAGGACGAACAAACGCTACAGGCAGGGCCGGCGTGACGTTTTGCGGGCTCAAAAAACTTTGGGGCGGAGCCTGAATAGACACTCAAATCCTACGCCTAAATTTTATAACGAGGAATTCTTTATTTACAAATGCTGTTACATATTATACAGATTTTTTATAAGATGAATACTAAATGATAATACAATCCAGTAATAATATATTCAATTAAAGTACAAAATCTGTAATCATGTATGACTTTGCAAAAACTATTGATGTATTGATGTATTGTGTATTAATTTCTCTAAAAATTGCCTTTTCCTGAAAGCGCCTGAATTTTTTTATCTATCGTAGTTTCCCGGATATTATGGAGTTACACTAAACTTTTATGATTTTTGTCACTCCTTTAAACTGGATCATGTCTACTAAAAAATTTCTTGCATCTGTTAATGGTATCATCATTCTGTAAAAATTTAACCAAAATCCGTGTTTTATAAATTGGTAATTTTCGGTCCCAATTATAGGTCCCAGGCGGTCTAGGGCTCTCAGCCTGCCTTGCACCGGCCCTGGCTACAGGTGTAAACACCTACGTCATCACAATAACCTTAAAACAAATTCAACTCGAACTAATAAATCAGTTTAATTACACGTTAGTGATTACTTAAGATATATTAATTAAAATTAATAAAAAGATACAAAAATTTTATAACGATACATACTAACATTTCTATTAACTTGTTTCAGCTTTTACTGCTGTTTAATAATTACTATTTCAGATTCAAGAGACTTTCAAGACGTATTAAATAAGCTAGCTTGTGCAGCTCTCTAATCGATACAAAGTACTATATAAGTACTTACAATCACTTTACGCACTTTACAACCACTACAACGTTCAACGAATTGGTCGATAAGCGAGATGCTGAACCAGGAATTAGGATGTTTGTAATGTTATTAAAGAAACTTCAAATTTATTCAAAAAACAAAAAATCAGCAAGCCTCAGTCCTCATGTCACAATTCGCCAATGGCCGATACGCAAGCTGAGAAAAGATACTCCCCGTATTGAAAGACGAAACTCGATTGGTCGTAAGTCCGAGTGGTCGCAAGTACGAGTGGTCGCTAAGCAGATATGTCGTAAAGTAAGGAGTATCCGTAATCTTTTTGTTTCAATATTAATTTTCAGTGATTGGCAACTCTTTATTTAGCTACCAACAGATGCTTCTCACCTTCAAGAGTTTTTGTATTGTTTACAATAAATTTCTATAATCATTTCAAAGTTTTCGAAAAAAGTTTAAATTCCTTAGTGTGCCATATTTATTTTATTCTCATGGCGGGTATATCGTCCGGTTCTGAGGCTCTAGATGCCGGGTCTACTAATAATACTCTTCCTGCAGTTGCTAACAAGCCACAGCCCCCGCCAGGACTTAAGTCTCTGATTGACCACCTGCATGCTGTCTATCCTGATCAACCAAATCCTTTACAAGTAACCACACTACTTAAATATTGGCTTGGTGGACACGATCCACTAGATTACATCAGCATGTATCACAATCCTGGTGATCCAGATCGTGGTGTTGCACCTCATTGGCACTACATCAGTTTTGGTCTCAGCGACCTGCACGGTGATGAACGAGTTCATGTCCGCGATAAGATGAATGAGAATGGGTCACGTTCGGGCATGGGATTCGAACTTACTTTTCGTCTCTTGAAGACGGAAGCTGAACTCAAACAACAAGAACAACAGGATAAACCTCTGCAGCCACCAACTTGGCCGGCAAATTTATTGCAAGCTATCGCACGGTATTGTTTTCAAACAGGAAACAGTTTGTGCCCAGGTGATAACATTCCTTGGCGAAAGAGCCTAGACGGCGGCGCAGATTCAAAACTTCAAAATATAATAATAGCACAAGACCCACAGTTGGGCTGCATTGAAACACCTTTCGGAATTGTAGATTTTTGTCAAATCGTGGCGGTCACAGAAGAGGAAGTAGAGCAAGCTGCTCGTTGGAATGGTAGAGGTGTATTGAATTATTTACGCCAGGATGCGAAGACAGGCGGGGAGTGGCTTGTTACGGATATGCAACGTACCCAAAGCGTATTTGAATTATTCCCTGAAACATTATATAGTCTGCAAGATGACTTGGAGAAGCAAGGATCCGATTTAGCCGGCGTTAATGCGGATTTTACATTCCGTGAAAAAAAAACTGAGCTGCGTTTTAAGGAGGAAGAAATCGACTCGCAAAGCCTTAATGAACAATGTCTATCTGAGGAAAATAATCGCCTAACTGACGATCAAATCAAGTGTGAGCATGGCAACAACAGTAAGAACTTCTTGCAATCAATGTCCACTAGCAGCAATTCACTTCAGAAATCATGTCCATTGGACTTTCAGCCACAAGCACCCAATTGCATTCCACTAGATGGCATTGAGATTACGTTGGCTCCATATGCAGCTAAATTTTTGGTTTTAGCTATTAAGGATCGCATCCGTCATGGACGTCATTTCACATTCAAGGCACAAAACTTGGCCTTAACTTTTGTAAGCGAGTCAGTGACGGGCTCCGCCGTTAGCATACAGTGCCCATATGGTGTCATTGGCTACTGGATTCAAGTGCTCATAACAGAAGACCTGGTACCTCGTATGATGGCAGATTTCCAAAGTGCTCATTTGGATGCAAAAGTTGAAGTACAGAAATGTACTGAATTTGAATGGCCTGATAAGAAACTTAAGATAATAGTGGATAGTCCTAAAAGCGACACAATACCACCACCCAGGGTTTAAATTTTGGTTTACTCTAAATTTCGCTAAAGGAACTTAATCATTGTAATTTTTCATTCACTTATCCAGTTTAAGCATCGAAAAGTAGTGCTTCCATCAATATTCTTAAGAATTTATACACGAAAATTTTAACCAACTAAACACATCAAGTATTAACCGTAAAAATTTAAATTTTGTATGAAACAATGTACGAAAAAACAAATGTATTTTTAAATATAATTAAAAAAATTTCACAGGATGTTTATTAACTTCCCTTAACTTTAGATTCTTGTTATTGTATAACCAGAATGGCGATGGCAATGGCGAGATCCGGCGACAAGGACAATTTTTTCTTTTGACTGTACAACACAATTTGGCGATCTGACGTTCGCGATTATTTGTTCTATTGTGGGATTCTTATGGAGACGAACAAGTCGCTGGGCTCGTTCTGCATCGCCAGGAAAGCAGCGACTCTCGTTTTCTGAAAAAAGTATTGCCTACTTTTTACCGAACAACATTTGGTACAAATAATGTGATAGTAATTAATGGTATAACCAGAACTAAGGCAGAGATTTGACGAAATGCAATCATCGCTGCCATTTTCTTGTCGGCTGCACAGCTCCGATGGCCGCTAACAAACATTTATGTCCACGCACTTTATTAGTTTTCCTTTATATTCTTCCTATTATTTAATATTTACTTCGTAAAACTCAAGCGAATTATTATATGACGAATTTATTGTCGTTTACCAGCAAAAGCTCTGAAATTAACAAAACAGAATCAACAGGAATCGTGTGGCGTTAATATTTGGAACAAGGCCGTAGTTCTTCCTGTCGAACAATAATTAATTCCCAACTGAGCTTTCTCCTTTCGGGTAAAATTTTCCAAAGCTCGATTTGCCCTTGCAATACGAAGTTGTTCAAATGATTGGCAACACTGTCCGAAATTCTTTGTGGTCAAAAAGAAGAAACCAACAACAAGAAAACTGTCAAGCGATTCTTTGGTACGTTTTAGAAAAACTCCTTCAGACGTACAAATAGTTGTGGCAGGAAAAAGGCTTCTAATCTTAAAGATTTTCTTCAGATTTTCAAATTAGAATTACAGAAGTATGGAGCCTTACGATGTGGTAGTCAACCAGCCTGTAGTCATTGATAACGTAAGTTTTTTTAATTGAACTGTTCATTTTCTCAAACGAGGTGCGGTTGATTTTCCAAAAAAGAGAAAGACATGACATCACCCACTTTTGCTGCGTCCCACCTGCTTATCCTTGTTTATTACTGGCAATATTATCAACCCTGCCAATGTGGTTATATATATAGTTAATGCGACTATCCAGCTTTTTGGCGAAATAAAAAGATTAAGGAATAGAGCCGGGCAATCCTATTTATATTGATCTTAAAATTTAGATACTAAGGATTTTATAAAGGGTTTCCAGTAATGATAAATGATCACATTGACAAAGGACATTTTAACGCTTGTATCGGATGCATGACGTCAAGTCGTATTGTCCAGCCAGTCGAATACCCTCATCCAAACGTAATGCACGTCCATACTCGACAGGACAAATAACGGGCTGATACTCGCGAATCCATTGTATAGGCATTGACAGCAATTCGGTATTCTTGTCCACAGTCCGTTTACCACATAGGCCATAATGCTTCCGGAACACAACAGGTCTAGGTATTTTATTATATGGATCCCTATAGTAGTCCCTGAAGCTCTGACAATCTTGGTAGAAAAAGTCGATTTCTTCTAGCCGTCCGTAATCTACAGTTGAGAGCCCAATCCTGGGCGCAAAACTCATTATCGATCTCCGCTGCTTACGGGAACTCTTCGAAACCAATAACATGTTTACTTCCGGTGCGACTATAGTCTTCATACTTTCGGCTGTGGTCTCCTGATAAAATCTTATTTACATACACTTTTACAATGAATGTTGGGCTCCAAACGATGAAAATTCTATCAATGCTACAACTTTTAACGCGTATAAATTTATTTATTT
This sequence comes from Conops quadrifasciatus, assembly GCA_949752815.1. Classification (NCBI taxonomy): domain Eukaryota; kingdom Metazoa; phylum Arthropoda; class Insecta; order Diptera; family Conopidae; genus Conops; species Conops quadrifasciatus. The sequence continues at coordinate 1,349,447 of OX457078.1, forward strand.
AATTTCTTAATTTGAAATCATTTGATTTATACCGACAGGGCTCTGGTGTGATCAAAGCTGGTTTTGCTGGTGAGCACATTCCAAAGTGCAGATTTCCAAATTAGTATGTACATAGCTCTATTTCATCGATTAAACCTATTCCAATTGTTATATACCATTACATATAAACAGTATCGGACGGCCAAAACATGTGCGCGTTATGGCAGGCGCTCTGGAAGGCGATATATTTGTAGGTCCAAAGGCAGAAGAGCATCGGGGTCTTCTAAGCATACGCTACCCAATGGAGCATGGAATTGTTACGGATTGGAACGACATGGAACGTATCTGGAGTTACATCTACAGTAAAGTAAAATGAAACGTAGTCACAACTGAGTTAGTAAGATATTTAATGTCGACATCTTTCATTGTTAGGAACAACTAGCGACGTTTACCGAAGAGCATCCCGTACTTCTTACAGAAGCTCCACTTAATCCGCGAAGAAATCGTGAAAAGGCTGCTGAATTCTTCTTCGAAGGCATCAATGCTCCCGCTCTGTTTGTTTCAATGCAAGCTGTATTAAGCCTGTAGGCCTTGGATTTTACTGAAGTATTGCATTCTATTTACTTACATGCTCTATTATTACTAGTTATGCAACGGGGCGTGTGACTGGCGTAGTGCTGGACTCTGGTGATGGCGTAACGCATGCTGTGCCCATTTATGAAGGCTTCGCAATGCCACACAGTATTATGCGCGTGGACATTGCTGGACGTGATGTAACGCGTTATCTGAAAACCTTAATCCGCAAGGAAGGGTTCAATTTCCGTTCTACGGCCGAATTCGAAATCGTACGCTCAATTAAAGAGAAAGTGTGTTACTTAGCGACAAATCCTCAAAAAGAAGAAACTGTGGATACTGAAAAATTCTCATACACTTTGCCCGATGGAAAGACTTTAGAGGTACTTTATTTTTATATAATAAAGAGAGACACTTAAAGCTCCGCCTTTCTTAAATTACCCAGATTGGACCAGCTAGATTTAGAGCACCAGAAGTACTCTTTCGACCAGATCTTTTAGGTGAAGAATGTGAAGGAATTCATGATGTACTCATGTATGCTATCGAAAAGTCTGACATGGACCTCAGAAAAATTCTCTATCAGAATATTGTATTATCTGGCGGTTCAACGCTTTTTAAAGGCTTCGGAGACCGTCTATTGTGTGAAATTAGAAAGAACTCAGCAAAAGATCTGAAGATAAGAGTAAGTGGAAATTCTAAATAAACCAGAGAATACACTCTGATGCTAATGAGTTCTTCTTAGATTGCTGCACCCCAAGAGCGTCTCTATTCCACGTGGATGGGCGGCTCAATCCTAGCTTCTCTCGATACATTTAAGAAAATGTGGATTTCAAAACGTGAATACGAAGAAGAAGGTCATAGAGCCGTACATAGGAAGACTTTTTAATTGTGTCAAGTTCTCAATCGATCAACATTTATTGCAGCCTTTTAGCTCATTTATTAAATAGCTCATTTATATAAATAGAAAAAGTGGAAAAGAAAAAATTTTAAGTACGCTTAACTGTAACTTAAAAGTATTTAACATTCTCATTTATTTTTATATAATCTTCAGTTGTTCTTTTTAAATTTTTAAGGCATTTAAACGTGCGAACGTAATTCCTTCAAGATAACATTTCTTAAGCTTCAAGCAGAGTAATTTAATTTTTAAATTTGGATTCTTCGACAAAATTGTGCTGTCTTAAAATTGCAAGGAAATAGATTTTCAAATAAGATAATTTTAAGAATAAAAAGCTTAATTGAAAATTAATAATTTATTTATATGGTTTCATATTTTATCAAGATCTTTGAACTGGTAGAAGTAAGAAATATAAATAACTATTAAAAGTAAATTATCAATTAATTTGGAACAAGCGGTAAATTCTTTGGATAATATCTAGCAATCTACCAATACGAACGCCCAGCGCTGGAATTTAATCTAAAGGTAATGAATGGAGTAAGTTTTGATCATATAAAAATATTTTTGTTTTTTTAAATAATTGTTTTAATTTGCTGCGAATTGAATTTTAACTCGCCTGTGGGCTTAAGATTTAAATGAACTTAGTTTATTTAATAACATAATTCGACACTATTCAATTAAGGCACAAAAACTGTGAACTGACTGTGGAATTAATACCATCAATACCAACTTATGCAGCCGTTGAATTGCGAATGTGAGCAAAAGTCTATTGTTATAACATTCTTTTTTTTATCCAATTTACTTCAGACCAATCTCTTGAAAATGCTTATAGTGCATATTCAGAATCTTGAGATCAATGGAGCTGAAATGCTCTATCTTGCAATAAGAAAAAGTGAAGGATAATGCATTTTGATATGTTTAAAAATTATATATGCGAGTACATATGTACTAATTTTCTATTATTGCGCAAATCTAAGATTAGAAACAAAAAACTAATAAATAAAAAGTTAGTACAAACACGTAAAGACGACCGACCTCACCTACATTGTCTAATTACGGTTAATATGTTTTGTTAAACAGATGGTAAAGTTTACACTGATCATTGATCGAAAATCAATAATAATCATTTAATATTGTATAATTATATTACAAGTCAGCGGTATCTGTTTACGATCTCTATAATAATAAAAGAGATACACATGTAAACTCGACTCGATATAGTATATGTATGTTGCTTTTTTGCTAAACTTCCGCTAAATTGATGAAACAGCAAACATGGTTTGTCATTCTCAAGCGATACAACGCCAAGAAGTTGCTCGCGTTAGTTCAACTTGGATTGTTTAATCGTTGAGTTGTGTCGGCAACGGTAACTATAGCGAAGAAATAAAAGTATAGCCATTAAAGCTTAAATTATTCTCGTATATATGTATATATATGTATATATATGTACATAACGATGATATATAATGGCGTATTATTTCTGTACATTCGAATTTAAAATGAAAAAAACCAAATAAATAAAAGCGGAACAATAAAAAACTCAGTTTTAAACCACAATAATAATAAAACAAAAGAAGAGCAATCTAAACCAAAGAAGATTGCAACAAAAACAAACGAAAACATTTGTGTAACATTTTGAAACTTAGCAGGAACTGGTCTGGCCCATCTGGTGCACAATCTTTGCATTTCAAAACATTTGCGCAAAAAGCGGATGGTGATTAATTAAACAAACTACTTTTAATATTGTTGCAAAAATTGGATTACATACGAATTTCATATAGCACTGGCATACGAGCGTATATACATAGCTATAAAAACGGAATGGCGCAAATAATGGCGCGTGTTAACAATATGATGGAAAACGAAACAGAGGTTAGTACCCACATGAGAATGATATACCCATAATTATAATGATGATATGTATGTACGTATGTATATGTACGTACAAGTACAAGTACGTACATATATACTTGTAAAAAGAAGGATATAAACCATAATTATTATTAATTGGTCAATTCTGAGAGTTCCAAAAAGTAAGGAATTTACTTATTTGGCTTGCAAAAACTCATATATAAATATTTTTCGATTTTAGATACAGCGCAGGAGGCATCCATACCTTCGTATTATAGTTCGAAGGTTCGCTCTGACAAATTCAATGGTTTAATTGTGACTACGAACAAATGTTTATATTATAGACCTATAATTTCTTGTCTATATAATAAAAGAAAGGGCAATTACATACATATATATTATACACATTAGTTATTTGTCTCGCAATAGATTATACACACATAACGAATATAATTTATTATAATTCTATCATTCGTTTGTTAAAGATGCGAGTTAAATATGGAATAAGACATAAATATTAATACATATTTATTTCTTCATATGTATTTTCTTTATTTTACATGACTTTAATATTAATTAATTCGCTGAATTGATTTAGTTTTGGCTTAGAAAATTAATAATAATACACCAAAGTATTCGCTTTTATTTTCCATTAATTTTAGTAATTGCCTATTATTAATTATTTAATATTATTGAATAGCCGTTTTATTCTTACAGATGAAATCAATGGACGCCAATCGTTATGCCACCAAAAAAACTATCGCTCAGGGTATGTTGGATATTGCTTTGCTAACAGCAAACGCTTCACAATTGAAATACATTCTGCAAGTTGGCGAACAACATCAATTCTATAAACTGATGGTTGTATTGATCAGTCTGTCGATCGTATTGCAGGTGAGTGATTCCACCACAGTTAGACACTTCTTACAGTTCTACTAAATTATTGTTACGCTGTGCTCGTAGATTTTGGCCGGTATTTTAGGCATGTCGTTGAGTCTCATGCGTGATTGTCGAATGCATAGGCCAGAATTTCACCAATCGGCGAATTTAATAAATCACATACGCACCGCATTCGCATTCTTTACCACGATGATTAACTTGTTTATATCAGCATTTGATTCGCGTATACCGCCACCGCAGGGAGAGCTTCTAAATAATATTAATTAATTAATAATAACCGCTAACTGTTGACTATTGAGTTATGCAAATTTTAATTCTCGTATAATGGTAAAAATTACAAATACGAACACTTAATGCATATTCAGAAATTTTAAAATAAAATATAATTACATATGTACTTATTATTTCACACAACAAGAATCTAAATGTAAAATAATCTCTTTCTGATAGCTTTTAGTCGGAATACTGTTCGTGATCATCGGCAGTTTGAATATCAATCGGAAACAAGATCAGAACATGGCCATCATTCTCAATGATATAATTTTGGTTGTGGTTTTTGTGATATCAGTGATAAATGTGATTATTTCTGGCTTTGGCATTGAATATTCATCGCAACCTTTAAGGCTACTAGATCAGCATGAAAAGAGTCCCTAAATTTTAAACATTTGTATATTATTTTATTAGTTTTAAATGAACTTTTGCGATATGTAGATTGTAGTGAGTGCATTATTTGTATTGACATTATTTGTATTGACATTATTTGTTATAAAAGTATATAAATATATGTATAATACTTTTCTTTTCTTAAAATATATTATTAACTGTATTTAATTTCATTTTCTCTTACTATTGGCTGATAATATTACCCAAAACCAGGTAACTGCTGGTATCCTCTTAGTCATACAGTCTTTGGTCAGTTTGCCCAAGAGGCCAAAGCAGCGAAATGCTGCGGATATTCTAAACCACTTGACTGGTGGTATTATTTTTCTCAGCGTTTTTTGTGATGTTGTGAAAATGAATTTTGGTTTGGATCCAGCTGTTGCAGAGATTACGACAGACACGAGCAAATTAAATCAGTGAAATAATATCACGGAGGAGAAATGATAATACGGAGCAATAATATAAGTCATTAGCATCAATCACGTATTGGTATATATATTTTTTTAGAATACATTTGAAAATTTATAGAAAGAAAGCACAACATGGAAAAAATCATATATGTATTTTCATTCGCTTAATAAGAAACAATAATAAAATACTCGTATTAATTATAAACACTTGCTTTTTTTAATAATTTGAATTAATGAAATTATTTTCAATAAGTTATTTAAAATAACAAAAGTTTTTATTTTAACCATGTACGTTTTTTCTAGCTTATGCTCGTATTATCAGAACTTAAATAGTAATAATAAATGGTATCAGCAATAAAAATTTTCGTAGAGTCAAATGTGATTGAAACCGTGAGAAGATTGATTAAGACTTGTAAAATTAAAACAAAAATTTTTTTTAAATTTAAATTTCGAAACTTGAATTATATATTAATGAATGGAATTCATAAAACGCATGGTCTAATTCATTACGAGTCACCTGAGTACAAATCTCGTCAAATCTGCTATGTTAATTTCTCTTTTGTTGTTGATTTTTAATTAGTTAAATAGGAATATGGAATGAGGCCGTCAAAAAAGCAAATTTTGGAACATTCACAATAAATGAATTATTGAACATAGCTATGCATCGGCTGCTATTAGAATTGTGGCCAACTTCGCTTCATTTTAATTCTCAAAATTACTTTCTAACCTTAAAAACTTGCTACAAATGGAATTCAAGTAAAAATCTCTTAAGTCAAAAGGAGATCTGAAATTCGCGTTTGTGCGGGCATTTTGTGCAAAATCGACTCAGTTTTCTTAACAGAACACTTTCATTTATATAGAAACAGTTCCGTTCAATTAGATTTAGTTAGTTCTTTAATACATATCCATTAAAACGTCCAGTAACAAAGCACAACAACAACAACACCAACAAAATACCTGTGAAGTCAACGAAGTAAAAAGCAAATAGAAAAAAAATTAGAATAAAAAATTCCAACATACAAAAATGAGACACTATGGGAAGAAATAATTGGAATCAAAAGTAATAATGAACTTTGTGCAGAATAAGATAGGAGGTGAAAAAAAAAAACATATGAAGTTCTGATGTAGTGCTTAAAATCTTGCACGCTTCACTGCTGCTCGCCCTTGCCAATGGGTTTACATGCGTCGCCTAAGAAGAGGAGCCCAACAACATTTCTGAGACAAGCCCTTGCAGCAGGCATGATTATATTGTTTTCTGTAAAAACGCAACATTAAATTACATTCAGGCAGCAGATCTATAAATCAATCAAATGGAAAACACCCCAAGAGAGAATAATTTAATTTTTTACAAAGCTAGAAGAGTACAAGCATGAACTGAGCAGCGAAGCAAAAAATACAAAAGATTTTAGTATTCTGTTAAAGCAAGTGCTTCTTCTAAGATTGTACATTGTTGCTGTTGTTATTTTCGATATTAATTCTTTGTTAAGTCTGTGCAATCGTAATGAAATATTATAAAGCATTAAAATCAAAATGAATGTTTCCTTAACGACGTCCCAAGAAGTAATAAGTTTCACAAATAATCAACTACTCCCGTCCGGAATCTTCGCTTCCTCAGCAGACACAAACATTGCGTACATTGAAGTTTATCGCGTTGAATTGGAGACATCATTGGGTTTAATGATTCATTCCGGAACGATTGATTGGAATGTCAAGAAAAATTTGATGGTAGGTCTTTGCAATATTAATCGCATAGTAATGTAATAATATTTATGCTGATTCAATGACGTTCTTAAGAAGATGTGAAGAGTCAATCATTTCGCATCTCCTTAAAAATACCAAATAAATACATTTTAACCAATATTGGGAGTATCTTTTCTCATATATTTGTCATTTTTATTATCTTTACAGCCTCCCAAGTTTCAATTTCAAATATATTGGCCTAAAATAATTATGGCAAATCTGAATGGGTCAGCATAGAAGCAAAAAACGCAAATCTAACATCAGTTTTAGATCAAAAATTAAGTTCAACACAAAAGCAACGTTAATACATATAGTATTTAGAGAATCAACGAATATCTTAATAATACAAACAAAATTGTCATCAGCTAATTCATGGTGGGGTAGGCGTGATAGACGCGTCATACGTATTCGTAAAACCATACGTTTGCCAACTGAGACCAGGAAATTATTTATTAACAATACCTTCTTTTTATTGCTTCTTCCTTACGGTGAGTAGATTGATTTTGCATACATACTTTAAGACTTTAATTCCTCTCATGTTCTGAAGAAAAATCAAATGCTATGGTTTTACAAATCTCATACCGCAATATACTCGTACTCAATATCTACCGTAACGCAACGCAATCATGCGTTACATATTTCTTGTGTGCATCGGATTGATTCAAACGTTCGTTCGTACTGCAAAAGGGATAACATTTTATTAAATATTAGTCTGTTCGTGCGAAATCCTTACTGTTTCCTTCTGTTGTTTCGTTGACATGAAGTATTCCGAATGGGAATCAACGTATTTCTGAATGTTTTAAATATTTGTGCGCTGGAAAGATTTTCAGTACTTTTTCGCGATGTGTGTTTTTCCTCTTTCCAGTATGTTTATGTAATAAATTTTTGCATATTTCTTTTATTTCATATTGTTTAAATAATAAAAATATTTAGAGAAACTTTTTTCTTCTAAAAGTTTACAAATCTTAAATTTATTATGAGTATGTATTACATTTTATTGTGAGATTTGATGACTCATCCCAGAGTAATTGAGATCAAAAAGCGCCACTTTAATAAAATACCAAAAAAAATTTAAAATTAATTTCAAATATGTAATGTCTCTCCGCAGTTTATAAAACTGAAGTCTTTTTTTCTTTCTCAAAAATCGGCCTCTTTCTTGTAGACTAATATGCTTGCATGAATAGGAGGCGTCCCATGAGTTTGGTCTACTATAATAAACAATATTATATTGTAAAATATTAAACTTTCTTCTCTCTTTTTTCTCTAAATTCATTAGAGAAAAAGCAGACTTAAAACACTTGAAACACTTTAAAGTTTGTGCAAGACGTCTTGAAAGTTTAAGGGGTTGTCTAAAGCGCTTCCATTTGCTAGTAAATCAAGCGATGACCTTCGGAAGCGCTGCTGACAACATTACCACAGGCCGTCAACAGTTAATGCTCCATTTAGAATTAAATAGAAGCACTAAATCAACGCAAAAATGTTGCTATATCAGTTTCAAGCCTTTCGAAACGTCTTGCGCAGCTTTCAAATATGTATTCAATGTAATATTTAACCAATGTATGGTAGAAACCAATGTATGGTAGCTTCTTCAATGTATGAAGAAGCTTTAACGTAAAATCGTATAAAAGCTGATCGTTCAAAAAACAGCAAGAACTAAAATACCTTTCCTAACCGATCAAAGTTATTTGAAGAAAATATTTTTACATTTTTAAGATTCTTGTAGTAATTAACCAATAATTAATAATTTATTTTAGAAAATCGAACACTATAAGCTACTCAATACAGATCCTCTACGTATAAAGTTATCCATTGAAAGCGATCCCTGCCTACTATCTCATACTTATACCATATACATATATTTTACTTATGTTGGGCGGGCGGGCGTGCGGACTCAAAAATGTTTTATTTTTGCCGTAGCCAAAGCTCATATACTCGTACCATATTATGTGTACATGCGAGGGCAATTCCAAAAGTAAAATCTTCTATATTTTTAGATACATATATGTACAAACAACCATTTATTTCCTATAATGGTTGCATCATTTTAAGGGTGAAGAAATCTCTATTTTTCTACATAATCGCCATTTCTGTCGGCTGCCAAAAAATTCTTCACAACGAAAAATTCTTCAACCTTTAAAATGATGGTTGAACTATTATAGACAATAAACGGTTGCTTGTATATCTCAATAGTGAATATATGAATGCCTTACTTTTGGAATTGCCCTCGTCGATTCGATGAAAATAAGGCGAGTAAAAGAGTGCGTGGTTTTGCTTCAAACACCATTTTTAATCTCTTAAGCCACTGCATGGATCTTTCTCAGCAAAAACTTCCATATGTCGTATAGTATTAGAGTGAGATGATTTTCTCCAACACCTTTTATTTTATATTTCTTATAAAAAGTACTAGTATTTCGTATTACTGTAGAGTCGCGGTACCGTAAACACCGGCTAATGTGAACATCCGGCTAACGTGAATTCGAATTTCTGCACATTAAGCTCCTTATAACGTGAACTTCTGTAACTCGATAGCGTGAATAAATTTCTTTATCACTTTAAATATACTAAGAGATCAAATAAGAGAAGATTTAAACATTCCTTTGTCTGAAACAGCTAATTTGTTCAAAGCAATTAACCCTTAGGTTTTTAATTTTAGAAACACTTAAAATTTACATACATACTTTAGGTTCAGTATCAGACTAACGAGAATGGGTCAACGAAAACCCAGAACTTGACAATGTAAGTGTATCAGAAAATGAATTTAGTGAGCCTGAAGGTACGAAACATTTAACTAAAATTAAACGGTACTTTCATCTCTTAATACTGTTATACTCGTATAGTGGGCACGGCTATGTATCAAATACTAAAAAATGGATTAATAGTTTCATTGTATCGAATATTCAAAAATGGATTAATAAATAACACTTTTTCGTAGAATGAAGTTCTTCGAAAAGCTCTATTCATTCTATTTTGTCACATAAATATGTACTAAAAATGACCTTGGAACTTCAAGAAATTCGATACTGTGATCAGGCCTGGTTTTTTTTGTTCTCGTTACTGCGACTATACTGTTTATACCTTTTTATTTACATATATCTGCTACGCCGCCACGCTTTTTATGCGTTATCCCTTTGGGTGTAGGGTATAAATGTTTATCTGTAATGCTTATTACAACAACAATTTGAGCGGAGTTACGTACGAGGCATAATACAATATCATTGTTAAATAGATTTGTGTCTTAGCAAATTTATCTTTATCTCAGCACATCTACATAATTATTTTCTCGCCATCAACAGTAACCAACATTTTCAAAAATGAAACTCAATCCATCTTATCGTAAGCTCGACCTTTTTTGTAAAAATACTACAACTCTTGTACGAGTATATTGATTTGCATCTATCTATATACTTTCCTTTCAATAAATTAAAACAATCCAAACACTTTTTCTAGCTACTTCGTTTACTTTATTGTGTTCTGTTCAACTCTGTTCAGTTTGTAGTTTCCAACTACCGTAGCAATGTGTTTTTTCGAGATTTTCCAATCAAAAACTATTCAATGAGGCTTAAATAGAGGTCAAGTTAAATGATGTCTAGACCAAGAGGTAGACAACGTTTCCCTTAAATGAGATGGAATGTGAAATTAACAACTACGTGTAAATACACACACATACGGTTATACGTATCGTAGCGTATGTGTATAGTCGCTTTGTACTTTGTGAACTCTACATCTACGATTCTTGAAAAGCATAAATGAACAGGAAGGAAGATCTTCAATGAATCTAATTAGACTAAAAAGCGCAAACATGATAAGAAAAATACAATAGTTTATATAAACTATTGTTTATTTAGTTTAGTTTTTACTCATATAAACTGTTATACAGAAAGGATACGAGTGCGTATATTAAATAGCGAAAAGGCTATTCCTACGATTGTGTGATAGCGAGGTGTGAATAATTCTGAATTATTAGATTTAAAATATTTGATATGTTTATGTCATTTGCGAGTATATCCACTTTATTATATGCTTAGCGTATTCATATAGAAGTGGACATTGACTATAATTGGATGAAATAGAAACTACTATAACTATCGTTTAATGGAAAGATTTTAAAAAAATTCATGGGAATTTTTGAAATTCATAAATTACAAACATATTTATTTCATACACCGTTACCGATTTTAGACAACTTTTACAATTTTCAAGTGAAAATACGAGTATGTACCTTTTATCAATTTGAATTAATACCCGATACGATACATTAAAATTGAATACTCTTGAAATTATTTGCAGAACAGAAAAACTCCATTCAAAGCAACATTTGAAAAGGTAGCTTTGTAGGTTTTGACGCAAAATGGCGTCAATCGCAATCAGGAATGCGCATAATGAAAAGCAAATAAATATAATCAACCCTCAACCCTCTCCCTTACTCACCTCCTCTATCCCTTGCCCTATATACGGATATACGAACATGTTGATTTCAACTTGATAAAGTTTTACAAAGCGATTTTAATTCCTAAATGCAAACTTATACGAGTATATACACAATGTACTAAACGGCAGACAGATCTCCCGCCGTATGCATTCGGAACATGCGCATTCTTGTGCTACAGATGGCGCTTTGCGCCATTAGTTCCGTCCCTTTTACACACACAATAGAAATGATTGTGCTCAAATGAGCATTCACGCTACTGTATGTATATAAAAAAAACAACAATGAAAGTTTACCGGCATTTTCTCAAAGCTTCAAAGCAGTGAAATCTATACAGTAAAATCGGCTTGGTAGGACTGTCTTATAAAAATACGTAATAGTAATCGTAGACAATAGATATAGATATAAATAATATAGATATAGATATAATATAGTATATAATATTATAATATAATAATAATATAATTATAATATAATAATATAATATAGATATAAATATAGATATAAATAATAAAAATTACTTACAAAAATATACAAGATTGATTGAAGAATACAAAGGTTTCTGTTGTGAAACCTTCTTCCGAATAATATGAACGAGTATATACTGTGCTGTCCTTTCTCGACTAAACTATTTTTTATCCAAATTCAAGATTGCTATAAATTCTTTAGATATTTTAAGCGCTTTTTGAGCCGTTTTCTTTAAAAGTGGTGTAAGTCTTCTTCATGAAAAAATTGAGTTAATGATGAGAACAGTTTTATTGTGGCATGATCTTTATATTTTCATTCAATTTGAAGACCAATCTTCTCTAAATGTATACAATTTTTATAAAACAAAACTTCCTGATCTATAAGAATTGCATAAAGCTGTAAATATCTCAAAATAAAATAAAAAGGAATTACACGACTTTCAAAAAAAACGGCTCATTTGTTTAATATACTCGTACATATACATACATGTATGTATGTATGTATTTAAAATGATTTTGGATAAATGTTCATATAAAAATGAAAATTTTTTACTTATTTTAAGCCATTTTATGATTAATTTTAAAACACACTCGTTGAACCTACAATTTTTTTAGCTGGAAAAGTCGTTAAGTAAACAGAGCTAAGCATTGATCGTAATCTCTTTTTGTCATCTCGTTCTATTCAGCAAGAATTTATGTACTTTCCTGCATCTAATTTCTAATCCGCCGCCTTTCATGCATTATAAGCGAAGACTTTATATTGACTTTTAATACTAAATTTCAATAAAATACTAAAATACCAAATTTCTTAAAAAATTCTAAAAAAATTGAAAAGACCCAATTAGGCATCTTTACCCTATTTAAGCAGCATCGTATCACAACAAAACTGCAACGATAAGCAACAATTGCTCCTGGAGAGTACATGGACACCCACTCCATACATACACACGTACTTTATGCAAAATGAAAAAAAAAGCCATTACCACATCCACACGCACACACAAATATTCGTTCTTTCAGCAATACATAAAACGATGTGGCGTGGCGGCGAAGCATCAAAGTTGGCAGGCAGGATCAGTGAAGAGAATTTCTTTGCCCAAAATCGAAATTGTTAGTGGCCTGACTTTGGTCCTGTGTTCGTCGTCTGTGTTCCTCGACAAGTCTTGCCATTCAGCGGCTGACTTCAGTTATCGTAAGATTCTTAGAAAGTTATTCGTACCGTAAAGTTACCTTCTCGGCATGTTTTTTGCACAGGTACGCGTGTGACACTTAATCTCGTTAATAGTAAACCGAGATTATAATCGTCGACAGAAGGACCTCACTTCAAATTGTCACTTACAGCGCCTACCCCTGAGTGGTAGAGGTAACGCTGATAGTTCTGTGCTGACGTTATTTGTGTCTTTTGTGCCTTTTGTTGCGGCGGTATATTGTGAAATTTGTCACTGAACCTTTTGTCTGAATAGAACTTGTTGATTTGTCGCGTGCTTCTCAGGTAAGCGTTAGCGGAAAAAAGAAATAATCAATCCTTCTTTTAATATACGAGTAAGTAGTTTATAATGTTTTTGCATCTTTATTTTCATCCTTACTGAAACATGCTGAAGCAGAATTAAGTTGCTCTTGAATTGTGGCTGAGAGCATTTCCTTCAGCCGTCTGCTACGCGTAGATCGTTGAATTATTTGTTTGTCGTTTTTCATTACAATCTTTCAACGCTATGAAGCAGTTTAAAGGAAGGCATAATCGGCGGCTGAGCACGTCATTCATCCGACAAGATAATTGCTACTACCCATGTTAAGAGATTACGCAACTGAAGCGTAAAATATTGCAACGATAACAATGCAGCTTCTCCTATTATACCCGTATAATCATACTCATCATCGGTCGGTTCTGCCTTCACATAGTCCAAACGTACATAAACTATTGATGCAATATTCTTCGCATTGTGTATCGTATTTCGTTGTGGAATGTTTATTAATTAATGAATTGAATTGTTTGATCGTTCTTATCCCTTTTTTTCTTTACTCTCTTATTGTTGGGCCAAAGAAAATAATAAAACACTACGAATATATAGAACGAATATCTATAAAATTATTTTCAAATATTTTTTAAACAAACTCGTAAGTCCACTTCTTGGGAAAAGGTATAAAGAAAGAAACCTCAAGATAAGAGAACTGTTGTACTGCTCTCACTTTCAGCCAATTTAGTGTTTAATTTCTTCAAAATTTTCAACAAATTCCTCAAAATATAATTTTCTTTTCAGAGTGGAATGTATTTTCTTTTCATTTCTACCTAATAATCATAATTAAAAAACTTTTTAACTGCAATTATTATTGATTGCAACACACCTAATCCTTTTTTTTTGTTCCAGAGATTGAAAATCCAGAGAATATAAATCGCGTAAAAAATCGTGTAAAAAACACATGGGTATGATGGAAATATATTCAATTTAAATATAATTTAAATATTAGATATCTCGATTTCAACAGCTTAAAAGGAACAGCTTAATTCAAATTAGAATTTCCGTATAAATTAGAATTTGTCCATGTAAAAAAAAAACCTATAAAAATAGGATACGTTTATTTTTGTCGACCGTGTTATTTCAAAATCGTGTAAAAACAGGTTAGGTGTGTAGTAATATTAAACAGAAAAGAAAAATACATAAAATGAAATTATAAATTGCCTTCAAATATAATGGATGAGGCTTAAACGAGATAAACTGCAAAAAAATGTTTACGAAATAACTTCTATATTAATTTCGTATAAGTATAAAGTATAAAGATTAAATTAATTTTTTTTTGTAAAACAAGGAATATCTAAACATCTCAGTAAAATTATTAGGTTGCCACTTTACAAAACTCCAAAATCTATAATAACTCCATTTTACACTTGTTTATTTATATTTCCTTTTTTATTACTTGAAATTAATTCTTAATAAACTTGATTATTCGTGTATCTACACGTCTTTATTTTATATAATTATAATTTTTTACATTAAAAAATCCATTTTAGTAAAACCAATGTCTCTAAAAATATAAAATTATATTTTCTCTTGGTTTTATTTCTTATAATATGTTATGAAAGCTTATTATTGGAAGCTTAGGAACAATTTTTTGGAAAATTGTTTTTTTTTAACAATAATAATAATAATTATTGGATAATAAAAGTTGATAAATACTATTAATCTATTAAATTTTATTATATATTAAAAACCTCATTCAAATTGATTAACGATTACCAATACATATTTTTAAATTGATTAAAACGTCAACCCTTAAATATCTCGATACATACAAAATGAACTTATATCACTTTCACATGTAACGACTCATATATATGTACATATATTCATAGAACTAACTCTATTCGCCTTTTTTTCATTTGTTATAAAAAATATTTAATTCCTTTTCTGTTTACTTTCTTTCTTTCAAAAACTAAAACACAATGATGTAATTTTAAATACATAAGTTAAAACGCATTCAAGTATTTTCCTTTTGTTCTTGTTCTGTATTGAAGAAGCTTTTGCTTTAGTCTCTTTTTCGGCCATCTTTGCACCTTCTACAACGCCATTAGCGATTCCTTTGAGGACTCTAAAATGCCACAATTTTATGTAAATGTATTCTTAACAAGATGCGCACGGCATATAAAAATGTAAAAAATAAAGTGGCAGATAGTATATAAAATAAAATAAAGAGGCTCTTCCAGAAAACACTAAAATATACATAATTACATTGCAAACAAACTATTGTGTGTTTAATTACAATAAATTTCTAATACAATACAGGCAAAAGTTTATTAATATTAAGTTTTAAACAAAATTTGTAACAAATCAAAAAGGTACAATATGTTCTCGATAATCCGAATACAGCTGTTCCCCGACGCTAATCCGGATTCATAGAGAGAATTTTGTTAAGTTAACAAAAAGAGATAATAAGTTAATGATAAAGCTAAAACTTAATAAATCGATTATGGACACTACAGTTTTTTATTAATTGCAATTATTGAAAGAAATATTTTAAAATTACAGTATTAAAATACAAGGTTTTTAATTAATATAGGAGTACGCGTAGAGTGAACGAAAAATTCTATACAAGATATATGTATGGCCATTACGTTTATGAAACCTTACGTTTTGTGGTATGTACTAGTAAATTAAATATGGACGTACATACGTATACATATTATATACAATATAATCATAAGTACTTTTATATTAGAATGTTTAAAAGAATATAGCTTTTTATATACAAAATCACTGTACAATATCACTGATTATTTCAAAAAGCTTCATACCTGCCAACGTATCGATTATTTTAGATTACTTCGATTGATTAGATTTTAATTATAAGGGAATGGCTACGGGTTACCACTATAACGAATGATGTAGCAAGTAGTTCATATTTAACTCATGCCCAACATGGATTTAAAATAAATATTTTTTCCACATTATACATATGTTGACTATATAAATGTTCCTGTGTTTTGTAAAAAAAAAAACTTTTTGATGCTTTGCATTTAATTACTAAAGGAGCTCAAAAATAATGCTCAAAGAATTCTTGCAAACCTTCTTTATATGGTTGGATCCTAAGAAGGAATAGTTATGATACTACTTTGGCAGGTGGCAGGTATTTATGCTTTATTTATAAAGGACTTCTCAGTATATGGATATATAAACGACTCCTATATGAAGAAAGACATAATCCTCCTTGAAATCGATTACTTTGTTGTTAAAGTCTTTTTAATGGCTGTGTCCATATTAATAACCCCGCAGTACACGAAGAAGCAGCATCTTATTATGGCATTTGCTAAAGCACGAGTGCATAATTCAGCTTGAGAGTACACTGAGCTAAAAATCTGCCGATATATGATAGTAGTATATTTTTTAATTGATATAGTATTTATGTGGACTTTTTTTAAAATTTAACTCGATTACCTGATTGACACTATATTATTACTAATTTATATAATTTTTTTTATTAAAAGAAAAATAGTAAATATGTATACTACGAGTATATTCATTCATCTTTACCAGTGTAATATTCATATTATGGAATATGGATATAAATAGATAAAGTTATTGAAATCAACTTCTTGCAAGCAAATGATTTTGTTTGTGTAAGATATAGACTAAAGGGTATGTACTCGTATGTATATACCTTTGAGTGTGGTTTGTATGCTTCTTGCGTCTTACTCGCCTCGTTATTGTACAGTATGCATGTTTACAATGTATGTATGGCGGCACTGTTTGCTGCTCTCGTGGACGCCAGTGTTGGTGATGGTGGTTGCTTAGTGTTCATGGCGTTTAGATAGATTTCCCTTTTGCTGGTACTTTACGATTTGGTTGCCCGAATCTCTGCCTCCTACCTCCTGCCTGCCACATAAAATTTGTGCTTTTTCGAAGCGTCCAATGCGTCGTGCAACGGCGGCGCGCTTTATATTCGTTACACAGAAGACCGGATTCTGTTCGGTGATGCTGCTGCTGTTGTCATCATCCCCATATCGTTCTTTGTTGTTTCCACCGAGGCTCTAGCTATAGCTTCTGCTTCTGCCTCTGTTACTGCTTCGGCTTTGCCCCTGCCCCTGCCCCGGCCGTGGCCCTTGCCGTTCCGTTCCGACACTGCCGGTGCCACACAGCCTCCTTTGTGTTCGGTTGAATTTTCAAATTTTGTTCGTTTTCGCTTTGTTCGAAGTTTTCTGCGCGTCATCTGAACGTCGCTCGTTCGTTCGTTGTGTTCATTTTCTTTTCAATTTTGTACATAATGGATTATTGTCCTTCTTTTTGTTGCTGTGTCCTGAATATTGTATTGGTCGATTTCTTCAACCAATCAAAAACACTTTCAAAATGGCCGCAGTTCGATTTCATGTACCAACAGTCCTCGATGACTTCGTTTCAAGATCGCAGTCTTTCAATTTCTTTTCAATGACTTCTTGAAGAATGTTCGTTAACTTTTTAATGAGGTTTAAATTGTCATTATACTCGTAAATGATTGAAAAATGAAAGGAAAATCGAAATGGAAGGTTACTTACACTAATTTTTATGAAATTTAAATGGAAAAGAATGGATAGTACCTAATACCACACCTCGTACTAACAATTGATTTACTCAAGCGTTTTTATACCAGAGCTCTGAGCGTCCTTGCAAACGTTTTTGATAAGTTTGCCAAGATTAGCAGAAGCTTTTACAGCGTTTAAAATCCAAACTTCATTCATATTCAGGATTTTTGTTAATTGTTTCTGCGACGCAACATTTTTAAGGAGTTATATTTATATTTGTAAAAGTTATACTTATGTACTTTAGAAGTACGAAAGAGAACGAAAGTCCCTTTTACAAGTTAAGAAATGAAAATTGAATTTTTCATTACCTCTAATTCTTTATTATCTTTTCTCTTTTGAAAACCTTTTTATCTCTACTTGTAAAAAAACATATTTTACTTGTTTTTTATTATGTTTATTATAATACATTTTAATTGGAATCCTTTTCTTCTTTGCCATATTTTCAGGCCTTGTCTGAATGCCTTCCAAATCAACATAAATAATATTCGACAAAAAGTATCTTCCATGTCCACAGTATTTTAAGTATAACGGACGATATTTATTTCTAGTAAATCGGCTACAAAATATAATATTCGATAATTATTAGTTAACGTTTAAATTGCGATTCGGATTTCGGGACAGCGTAGCGTGACAGTCATTGGGTTTGGCATGAGCTATCCGTCAGCATACAAGAAATATGATGATAATGAGTGTAGTGGGCCAAGACCACCTGTTCCCGGAGAAGAAAGCCGCGCTAAAAAGGTTATTAACAATGCTAATGCAGTGCACCATTTGAGTTTGCGATTTTCACTTGTGCTTTATTTTGAAGATGACCGAAGGTCTGGCTGACACTTGCAGAAACTCGCCGCCTTCGTATTTAAATTGGGCTCGCACTCTAAACCATTTACTGGAAGACCGCGATGGGGTAGAGCTCTTCAAGAAGTACGTCGATGAGGAAACGCCCGCCTACAAGGATCACCTCAATTTCTATTTTGCATGCGAGGGCCTTAAGCAACAAACCGACCCTGAAAAAGTCAAACAAATTATTGGAGCAATTTATAGGTATTCAATTAATAAGCCCCTAAACTCAGTCGTGCACGATATTCCGTTCTGTTTTTATTTACGAGTAACCAACAATTTCACGCGCTTTAGGTTCCTGCGAAAAAGCCAACTTTCAATTTCCGAAGACTTGCGCCGCAACATCAAAGCCGGTCTTAAGAATGAAATTCCACTGTGCCCCAATATTTTCGATCCCATGCAGCAGCACGTTGAGGCAACCATACGCGAAAACATTTACCCGACCTTTCTTTGCTCTGAAATGTACATCATGTATATTCAGCAAATGTCTGCAGTTCATGAACGTTTCAGCAGCGGCGGTACGGTGTCGGCCAGTGGCAGCAGCAGCGGTACTAGCTGTGCTGGAGGCAGTACTGGAAGTGGTAATGGCAGCATGGTCGCCGGAGCCATTGGCAGTTTGCCGATGCCATTGTTTGGTAGCACAGCGGCTGCTCCAGCAGCGGCTGCAAACTTGCCAGGAAAAGCTCTCGCTGCCGGAACAACTTCAGCAGCAGCAGCGGCCGCTTCTTTTACATCGCACTTCATTAATTTTCCTCCCAGTTGTTCGGCGAGCGCGGGTGTAGCACCGGCGGGTGTCTGTAGCGCCAGCGGAAGTGTCTACGGTCCATCGACGTCAGCCAGTTCAAGTGGCTCCGTTTCAGCAACAGAAACACTACCTCGTAGCTCAACGCTTCCGACACTGCATGAGGACTCGGAGTTGTCACTGTGCGATGACTTTGAGAAACTGAGGGTCGAAGGGGGCCGCATGTCCGCAGATATGCCGATGCGTTTAACACGTGATCTCCTCTTGGCCACGCAGAAAAGAAGACTTGAAATTCGACCACCGGGGTAAGTTCATTTGACGGGGTATACCGCTTTCAATATTATTTTTCAGAGAGTATTTTAAATAGTCGTTTATTAGAAAACAAATAGAAGTGTACAAAATACAAGAATGTTTTTATGAATGTTTTTATTGTACATAGTGTATTTTAGTTAAGACAATTTTAATTATTATTTAAAACTCTCCATCAAACATTTTCAAATTAAATACGTAAATCACATTTCAATCCGTTAAGAGAAATCAAAATGAAAATGGTTGAAATTTTAAACCGAAATGTTGGACCCATACTAAATAGTATAACAACAACCATGTCTATATAGAAAGCCTCTACGGGTGGGGGACAACAAGAGCATTTCGAGGATGTTCTGTAGCTAGTTTGGGTGATGTCGATTTTCTGCAAAAGCTTTCTCTCAAAAGGCGCTGCATTACTTTTGGAGTAATCGACGATGTCGTCAGTGAGCGTGCTTTATTTTAGGCGACAAAATGTTTGGTTTTGCATTCATATGAAAAATTTACCATATAGATACTACGTTTTAAACGTATTTTATTACTGTTTTGAATCGTAAAACCCAAATAGATCTAGACGGGAGTTTTTTCAGTTTTTGTTTTGATTTGCGATATCAATGGAAGGAGCTTTGTAATACAAAGCTAATACAAACAACATCAAATAACATCACCATCACCATCACCCCCACGTTTTATTTGCATATAATAAGTATTATTATTTGTTCATTCTTACGCTTAAGTTTGTTCTTTGTTTTCTTCTAATTTCTTTTAATAATTCTTTTTGTTTTTGTTTTCATTTACCTGCACACAAACACTTACTTACGCACTCATACCACTGCTGTTAATACAACTCCAACAACAACAACAACAACAACAATATCCAACATTAATTCTGTTTTGCTGCTGCTGCTGCTGCTTGTGTTGCAAAATGCATAATGAAAAAACGTGTTAATTGCGTTAATGTTTCTGTTATTGGAAATTGCATTCCTTATAATTTTAATTATATTTGTTTCGTACCATTATGTAATTTGTAACTGAATTCGGAACATTGATTGATTGCATGGATCCCATTAAACGATTCCAATCCATATCCAACCAATCCTGCATGCAAATAGTGCTCACGGTTACGTGTACACGGCCAGAATGAATGCCTCATATATGCCGAATTCCAGAGTGGATTCGGAAAGAGCGAGTATTAGTTCCGGCGGACGCACGGACTCTGATACGAAGTCATTATCCAGCTGTTCAGTGTAAGTATTTTACCATTTCAGTGCCAATAATTATTCATTTTTTCCAGTAAAAAGATTTTTGTATGCTTCTTTCTTCGAATGAAAACGTCCTTCTAATAATGTACATATGTATATGTACTCGTAATTACATATATAAAATTATTGTATAATTTTAGAGAAATTCAAGAACTTCTATTTGTTAATATTTTCAGTGATGGGCGTCCATATGTGCAGAGAAGACACAGTTCCACAGAGAGTAAAGCAATCCGACAGAGCGCTATGGCTAATAAGGAAACGAATACTTTTCAGGTTGTTGACATTTCATTACAATAATTTGATATATATATATATATATATATATATGTGTGTGTGTGTGTGTGTGGTTTCCGTACGACAGAAAATAAATTTCTAGTGCAAGGAGTGTATAAGACATAATTTTAAACTTGAAAGTTCCCAGAACTTATTGAAAATCCTTAATATTCCGTCTGAAAAACATTCATTTTAGTCAAACTACCTCTTCCGACCCCTTTGGAGCACCCCACCTCTTTCCTCCTTATCCAAAATCCACTTTATGATACTCGTATGAGTATGCTTCTGCTATGATACTCTTCTCGATTTCAACAATACAAAACGGTTTGGCCAAAACGCAAACGTTATGAAAGCCCTAAAAGTTTAATGAGAATAAATGAATAATTAAAGTTTTTTATCAATACTCTCAGGTTATACCGCGTACTCAAAGACTTCATTCGAACGAACATCGACCCCTTAAAGAGTCCGAGCTAATTGCGCTCTTAATACCGAAATTGGAAGAAGTAAAACGCAAACAGGAAATTGAAGATAGAGCCCATTTAGAGGTTGGTTAACAATACATTTATGATCAGTACAGTAGTTATTCTAGTTCTTGTTTATGAATCGATGTAAGAGACTAAAGTAATTGGCCCTTTATTTAGCGTTTCCCTGACGATTCAATACCAACTAATGAAAGGCTTGCCAGTGATCGCGCTTTTGCCGAAGCGATACGAGAAAAATTCGCTCTAGATGAGGACAACGATCAAGATATACTCGATCAGCATGTTTCACGTGTATGGAAGGATCAGACACCACACCGTTCTCCAGGCACAATGTCGCCTTGCCCCCCCATTCCGTCACGTAGACGAACCATTACGCATGATTCGGGAATGTTAAGTGATGGCGCCGTTAGTATAGGTAATTGAAGAAGGAATAATAACTGTTCCTGTTTACATAACTGCCATTTTAACACTGGCGCATTCATTGCAGGTGGGCAGCCGATGAAACACTCGAAATCTATGCCTGATCATAGTTCCTCATCTAGGAAGCTAATAAACAAATGGCCTTCCATGAATACAGACAGTGGAATCAGTTTGTTTTCCGCTGACACGCTTATGAAGTACAAAGATGCCAGGTATAGTACATTATCTTCGAGTATTTCGCATTCAATTTCTAGGGCGCCGATTTAAAATATTTTTGAAATCCGAAGTAGCTCTCGTTCAGCTGGTGCAAGTACTGCCTCGAAATTGGAAGAGGCGAAAAGAAGACTGGAAGACGAGACAAGACGATCTCGTCGCTACACTGCACAACAGCACCAACCACATTCAACTGCTGCAGCATCGTTCAGCAGCAGCAGTAGTGGTAGCAGCAGTATGCATCATCAACATGCACCACCACCTCCATTGCCGGCGAAACCACAGGAAACCACAACCGTTGTTTTCTCATTTTGTGACGAAGAATATCCATATAGAACTAAAATTCCGGGCCGCCAGCCCACGCTGAAGCAATTTAAAGATTACTTGCCGAAGAAGGGCAACTTCCGGTAATGTTCATCAATTTTAATATTTATACGTTTCATACGTAAATTAATTTCGCCATTATAAATGACGCTAATTTGCTTCATCCGCAGATTTTTCTTTAAAACACATTGCGAGGATCCAGACAGTCCAGTGATCCAGGAAGAAATAGTGAATGACTCGGATATCTTGCCGCTGTTTGAAGGCAAAGTTATGGGTCTGGTTAAGCCATCCGATTAGTTCTTAAGTTTTCATTTAAGTCACTTATACTTAAAGGTATTAATACGAATACATAAAGTAAATTTACACAAATTTAGTACATAGAAAATAACATATTTATACTAAGTGATGCAATCACAGGAATAATTAGAGATTTTGTAAAAAGTTGTATTTTTTAAATTTTATAAAAAACACAATGAAAAATAACTTTTTGTACTATTCAACTTTCAAACTTACTATTATTTGCTAATATAATCGTTACTAGACCTTAATTTCTAATAGAAATATAATTTGTACAACAAAATGCAGCTTTCGATGCAAAGCCTTTTTAATGTAGTTTTGATAAGTCTTTTAAGTTTTACTTTAACACTATTTTGTACAAGCTTTCTTACCTTATTTTGTGTGCTTTACTATTATGGACTGCCTGCAATAATTTGTTGTAAATTATTGAAAATTGTCAATAATTTTTTTATCAGCTATTATCAGTTTCAAGGAAATCAAAATATTTTAATAAATATTTTATAAATATACTCACATAAATTATTTACTTTTTATATTGGAGTATGCGTCTGCTATACTGCACAGCGCTTGATAAAAAACTACAATTATTAATTATAAAGTAAAATGAAACCATAAAACGAATAAATAAATAAAAGTGCTGTAAAAAACCTAATTTATACTATATTAGTTTATTTATTTACAAAAAATTAACTATTATTTTTAATTCGGTGACTAATTGACGAAATAACCAGACCAGATTTACATTTTTTTCAATTAATAGAAAACCTTAATAAATCTAAATAAACCTAGAACGTGTTTTAATTAAATAATGTTTGGTAATTATCGAGACTACAGACTATTGGTTAAATTGAGAACCTGTTTTGTTTAGAACGAAAAGCGGTAAGATAATTTAAGAATGCGCTGAATAATCTTAAATGAAGGAAAAAAAAAACTACTGTAAAAGTAAAGCGAAAACAGCTGATATTAGTACCAGGGTTTATGTTTACCCATTTTATGTAAATTAATATGAAGATTACGCCGAAGTAAACTTACGTGATTTACAAAATTTCCCGCGGAGTTACGCAATTGTTCCAATACATTATCAAATTTGAGAATATGCAATTTTCAATTGCAACACAACTTACAATCACGGCTGTTGCCCTCTTGATTTTTTTATACTATACTACTCACATTTGAATTTCTATTTGTCTGATTTGAATAATATTCCATTAGAAACCATATAATTCGTACTATTTTATTAAAAGATTATAAACTATTTATTATAAAAGATTCGCTTTGGTAAATACTGGTAACTCTGGTAGCAATGACAGCGGTCACGTAAACATTGTACTATTGTGAATACTTTGTTATTTGGGAAAACAAAAGTTTTGGTAGCACGTGCGACTTTTATTGATATTTATGACGAGCTGCATTTAATTGTGGCACAATGAAAATACGTAAAAATCACATACGCAAAAAATATCGTTATAATGTAAATAGAAAAACTTTAAGCAAAACACGCAAATCTACTGGGAAAATAAGCGAGTATGTATTAATAATCTGTTCGTATTTCGTTGCCCACTGAGTTGCGTTTGTAAACAATTTCAGTCCACAATTGAAGAAAGTATGGGAAGATCGCAAAGCCCCCTCAAAAAATTTCTATGAAATGGGACTTTCGGCGGATCCTAACAAAGCAATTGCGGTTCCTAACTTCAAACAGGAACGCGTAAAAATTGTAAAACTCGTTAATGGATTTATCGAGGAAGAACTAGAGGGAGAGCAACCTGCAGTTCAGCGACCCAAGCGAAAGGAATTTGTGGCAAAGCAACTTGAAAAAGAGGCAAATGAATTGAGAGAGCCGCAACTCAAGTAAAAACTCCCTTCATTTGTCAGACCTCGGCTGCTTTATTAAAATTACTTAACATTTTTATGCAGACTTCCAAAAGGCGTTATTAAAGAACTGGAATATTTCTTGGATAGATACAAGCTCGATTACAAAGCCATGGTCGCAGATAGACGTAATCACTATCAGTGGACTTGGAAACAATTTCGTATGAAAATACGCAAATATATGTCTATTCCTGAACAATTTAATAACTATTTAAAAAAGAAAAATCTAAATCCGGGTGAGAGACTATCTTGGCCAGAATATGACTCGGATAGTGAATGGAAATAAATTTGGAATTGTTAATTTTTTTAATATTTCATGTACATATTTCTAAGATACATATGTAAGTTTTGCAAAGAATAATTTTATAACGTTCCCAGCGTTAAATCAGTGTGGAATATATTAAAAAATGAACCAATGCCATCACAAACGTCCATGTTGTTCCAAACAACAGCTTCACTATTGGTTATCAATTAATGTAATACGTAAAATGAATTGAAGACCCAGGCCAACGAAACTATTTCAGTTGTTTTTTAAATTTTCATCACATCGGACTTGCGTATACCAGTTTATAAGCGATATAAACTCGGCTTCTGTATGGAAGATCAAAATGTATTTTAAAAGATGAGATTAGATTTTCTTTGAAAACTTGAACTAGGACTCAACCCCCTCACAATGTATTGAAATCTATTTGAAAAAAATATTGAATTCATATACAATATTGAATTGAATTTATGTACAAAATACCCAAGTAAGGAAGGTACATTACAGCAAACTGGTGAAGCCGAAAATTGAACAACTGGAACTCTTTACAAATTAAAATTATTGTCAATTTTTCTTGATAGTGATAGTTTTTATCCTAGGAAAGGAAGTTCTTCGCTGACGCAGCACTATGAATTTGTAATTGCATGGTGGAGTAACCGAAACGGTTGCATTTCGATTCCTGTCCTCTCGAACGAAAATGCTTCATTGCGAGTCGTCTGCTAACTCTTGCATTTTCACCTTAATCGAAGAAAAATTTGCACAACACTAGTGCACTCACTTTAGGATTTCGCCTATGGGCAAAGGGAAGTGCGGTGTGCTAGATCTCGTTGCAATAGGGACAAGTGGATGTCCGTGTCGTTGTATGCTTTTCCAGCGCATGTGCATATTGGCCATTGTGAAAATCTGCCTTTCCGTCTTTTGTGCTTGAGGTAAGTGGAAGGCATTCTAAATTCGTTTGTGAAAATCTTATAAATTTCCTCATAAATTTGCACCATCATCTTCTGTGTAATATTTTGAAGTATTCTTTGGCAGTTACAAGAGTTGAAAGTGTTAATATTTCGTTAAAGTTTATTGAGTAAGTGAAAATATTCAGGCCACCTTTTGCCTCGACATATTGGATGAAAAACGGAAACGTGTATGCAAATAGTTTGTTGGCTCAATGAAAATTGAGAAAGCCGGCCGGTAATTATTTTTCAAAAATGTCAATAACTTAAATGAAAATGAATCTAAATTAGCAAGTGTCAATTACTGCATAAATAGAAGTTAATTCTAAATTAGTATTTTACATTTTCCTCCATAAAAATTTCAATATGTCGTCCATTTTGAATATTGCGTATAATCAGAATCTTCTGGTTTTATATTGAATTTACTCGAGAAAGTTAAAAATAATTTCATTTGTATTCTATAAATATTTTTATAAATTAGTTCCTTCTATAAATCAACAACCTATGCATGCACTTTAAATTAATAACATTTTTAAAATGCAGAAGTTATGTAATGGCAATTTTTTTAGGCTTTAAATTATTGTCTTATAATGTGATAAAATAATAGAGCAACACCACGATGACTGCTTAAAATAATTTGCACTCGATAATAATGCATAATCAGAAAGCAAAAACTAAATTCTTTCTTTTTAAAGTTTCAACTGATTTTACAAAAACTTATTTTAATACAATTAGATCATCAACCCTTCTTGAATAATTGAATTAGTTGACTAAAAATAAAATGTAGTTTTGGTTTGTTTGGTTTAAAAAATATATGCTAAGGGTGATACGGAATTTTATGTTATTTAAAATCCTATTTCGAAATATTATTTAAATTTCAATTTTATAATATTTTGTGGTCCGTTTACCGAAATAAACAGTGCAACGAACGAGTTTTTCTATACTCTTCAATATCTTATAATGTCGTAAATCCGCGTTAAAGTATCTATTAGGAGTATTATAATGAGATTATTGCGATTAATATGGCATATACCATTAAAAATGGTCATACTTCAATATGTCATACACATTAAAAGATACCAAAAAAAAAAAAAAAATACTTATCATATCTAAATATACGATTACATTTCAAGTACAATCACCGACGACCGGTCGCTTAAATAGTCATTAGTAAGCAGAGACTGCTCTAATTAAAGAATATTTAGTGAAGCTGAAGTTCTTCCAATTTGCACCATCCTAAGAAAAACATATACTATAGAATACGCAAACGACAGAGTAAATTAATTCTAGCGGTTTGTTGAATGCCCTACTCCTTGCTCTCAGTTGTGTACCGTCATATACTAACTAAATTGAAATTTTATAATCTCTCAATTTATTTACACTCTTTTAATTAACAAATCGATTTATTTATTACGATCTACTGCAACTACGAACTGCGAACTTCTCACGAACTACTGCATAAATACTAATATTCCACCAGTCTAAGATAAACTAATATTGAAATATAGCTTTAGTCGGTTTAAGAAATTATTTCTATTAAGTACATGACTAAAATACTATCACATACGGAGTCGGTAGTTTTAGTATAATTTAGTATAATTGTTTATTATACTACTGTAATATAAAATTTATTATATACTGTATTATAAAAAATATATTACAAAAACAAGAATTAGTATCGATTATTTTTCATATTCAATTGAGGTCCCTGGAAATAGTAAACCATAACAAACACTACAGAAAAAAAGTCGAAAAAATTCAGCATCATTCGAAGATTCAGATTGCGCGAAATTAAGATTACTGTAACTAAGAAAAACCAATTTTAATTCTACTTCTTTCTATTCATAGTCTGTTGCACCATCGAAAATAAATCACGCATAAAAAGAAACAAGAGCCATTGGCATTCGTACACGCTCTATGTTCGGCTAACTCGAGTATAATTATATTGGTATAATTTGTAATTGGTAAAAATGGAATACACTTTCCATGCCTGCTGCAACACAGTCATTCCGCATATACTATATGCAGAGCACGTACATATATAGAATCTCGTATATGCACAATACGATTTTCCGGTGCGACAAATTTTCGCTTCGGTATGCGCAAAGCTGACAAAGGGTTTGGTCCGTTGCAGCAGCATGAGAATTGATTTTCATACGTAAGAGACGGGCGTATAGACAAACGAACTTCCAACGAGAACTGAAAGTGAAGAAAAAGTTCCATTTTGAGGATATGGGTGAAGGTACGAGTATGTTAGATAGTGGCTCCATCGTCAGTGATGGATATTGATTTTTAGAGTAGAGAAATTTTCACTATTGTGCAGCAAGAGTAAACGGTCGGTCGGTCGGTCGTCCAGACGTTGAAATCGAATTGTTTTAAATTAAATATCGTATAATAAAAGAAACAATTCACTTTGTATCAGACGATATACCGGTGTATTATTTGCAAAAATCTCTATATTTTAAAGGTCTTTAAACGCCTTATTTTCTAGCAGAAAAAATGCATTTCATTACTTACATTTCAAATAGCTTCTTAATAGTTTTATAAAAACTACGGTACTTCATAATTTTTAACCAGTTTCTTTGTTTCTAATCTACTTGTAGTTTTGAAGTACTATATACATATACTTGCGTATTCGTGATACGAAAGTAAGGCTCACAAGTCATCATTGCTTTTTAGTTCAAATTGTGTTTTAGAAAAAGTACCGTCTTTGTCGGAAAACTGAATCATGGGTAAGGAAAAGACTCACATCAACATTGTGGTCATCGGCCACGTTGACTCCGGCAAATCCACCACCACCGGCCATTTGATATACAAATGCGGCGGCATTGACAAACGTACCATCGAGAAATTTGAGAAAGAGGCCCAGGAAATGGGCAAAGGTTCTTTCAAGTACGCCTGGGTACTGGACAAACTGAAAGCCGAGCGTGAACGTGGTATAACTATCGACATCGCATTGTGGAAATTCGAGACGCAGAAGTATTATGTAACCATTATTGATGCTCCCGGTCATCGCGATTTTATCAAGAATATGATTACCGGCACTTCGCAAGCCGACTGCGCTGTATTAATTGTTGCCGCCGGTACCGGTGAGTTCGAGGCGGGTATTTCGAAGAACGGCCAAACGCGCGAACACGCACTGCTAGCATTTACTTTGGGCGTAAAGCAGCTCATTGTGGGCGTGAATAAGATGGATTCCACTGAGCCTCCCTACAGCGAATCGCGCTATGAAGAAATCAAGAAGGAAGTTTCTTCTTACATAAAGAAGATCGGCTATAATCCGGCATCTGTGGCTTTCGTGCCTATTTCTGGTTGGCACGGCGACAATATGTTGGAGACATCTGAAAAGATGGCTTGGTTCAAAGGATGGACTGTGGAGCGCAAGGAGGGAAAGGTGGAGGGAAAATGTTTGATCGATGCTTTAGATGCTATAATGCCCCCTCAGCGACCCACTGACAAACCCCTACGCTTGCCCCTTCAGGACGTCTACAAGATTGGTGGAATCGGAACGGTTCCGGTTGGGCGTGTAGAGACTGGCATTTTGAAACCGGGTAAGTATTAAGAACGAAAGCTGCCCCATTAAAAGAGTTAAGATTGCGCGTATGTGGTTATGCAGTTTGTTTACAAAACAAAAGCATTAACGAGTTGCTCCACGCTAGGCAACAAATTGTCCTACCATCAGTAGTTGTTGGCCAGTTCGGGTTGTTACCATTTAGTACCGCAATTTTATTTACAGGTATGGTTGTAAATTTTGCTCCTGTCAACCTTGTAACTGAGGTAAAATCTGTCGAGATGCATCATGAAGCTTTATCGGAAGCCTTACCAGGTGATAATGTTGGCTTCAATGTTAAGAACGTTTCTGTTAAGGAGTTACGTCGCGGTTACGTTGCTGGAGACTCCAAGAACTGCCCTCCTAAGGGTGCTGCAGACTTTACTGCTCAGGTCTGTAGAAATTAATCAAGTTGGTGAGAATAATGTTATAAATTAATGATGTCATTTTTAGGTAATTGTTCTCAATCATCCTGGGCAAATAGCCAACGGGTACACACCAGTGCTGGACTGTCACACTGCTCATATTGCCTGTAAGTTTGCTGAAATCAAAGAAAAATGCGATCGCCGCACTGGAAAAACCACTGAGACCGATCCCAAAGCAATAAAGTCCGGCGATGCTGCCATTATCATGCTGGTGCCAACTAAACCACTTTGTGTTGAAAGTTTCCAAGAGTTTCCGCCGCTTGGGCGATTCGCTGTGCGTGATATGCGACAAACTGTTGCTGTAGGTGTCATTAAGTCGGTAACGTTCAAAGAAACGACCTCGGGTAAAGTTACAAAAGCCGCCGAGAAGGCTCAGAAGAAGAAATAACTAGAGTGCCAGCAGAATGTAGAGCCACAACAGCAACAGTTTGAAAAGGTACCACTTCTGTGGACAATAGTAAAGAAGCTAGAGGCAAAACAACAACAACAGCTATTGAAACGCAGTCTCAGCCATGATACTCTTAAGAAAAAAGCATTAAATGAGCATAAACTTAACGAAATACTACAATTAATAGTTATCAATCATAATATGCATGATATGATTATAAAAAAAGAACACAATAATATAATTACTAATAACTATTTAACTACTGATAGTGATGTTTTGTTCGATGTGAACAAGAACGAAAGCAATTCGCCCTTTCCTGATTTCATCATCAATAATTTTACTCAAAAATCATCGTCACCATCACAGTCGATGTTATCAAAAACTTTTCTATTCCTACGCCATTTCCAACATAAAATTTATTTTCTTTTCCTGAACTCAGCATGCCACGTCATACCAAAAGCGGATGCAATAAATTCATTCATTTCATCACCCATGTTGTCCCCATCGCAGATGTGGCAACAGGAAATCAATGCAATTATGAAAATGGCAGATCATGCCCACTGTTTAGTACTCGTCTTAATCATAAAAACCTTAAATTACATTTTAAACTATGTCTACGTATATGTCACTCTTTATCGCCATCGTAAATCATTTCGCAGGAAATGGGCCGAGGAAGTTTTAAAGTTATCACTCCTCTCTCGCTATGATCTTAACAATTTTGATCAGGCTCTTGCCTGATCTGCCACATTCAGCTGAAAGAAGCTTTTTACTATAAAACTAAACTAATTTATACACTGATTGTTCTTTAGTTTAGTTTCAATCCTCACTTTAGTGTAAATCTCTCATCACCATTCATCACTATGTACCAATTTATTTATTTTTAACAATAATGGAATATGCATACAATTTTAAATATATAATGTAATTGTCTTAATTTATATTTATCTTCTGTTATTATTTTCATTTCCTTTTAATTTCAAGTAAGCAAATCATCACAAAGAAAAAGCAAACGAATATTTATTAATTGTTGTATATTTAAAAGGTTTTTATGCGGCCTTAAAAGGCTTGATTTTTTTCTTTGCTCGATTGTTGAATTGAGAATATCAAAATGAATAACTATTATTCTAGAAATTTTTGTTTTTTCCTCCCATCGCAAGGAATTAAAAGTAAATGTGAGCAGAAACCAATTAATAATCAAATGACATTAATATTCATTGTATTAATATGTGAAATATATAAAAATTTGTAATAGACTTAAAAGAGTTTCAAATTCGAAACCCGATCACAGCATCAAAACGAAAGATTTTAAATCAATGAATATACATACACGGTTATCACTGAGCTGTTAGATTTTACATCTGTGGCGAGATACAAATCCATGTTGCTAAATACATGCTGACATCTCGAATGATTGCAATGAATAAGATCAAAATATAATGAAAATAAAGACGGCTTAAATACACTTCATTACTTACATATATATCACCAATAATAATGCCTGTTTTATTTTTATTCTTTTGATTGTAAAAATAAGAGAAGGAGGTAAGATATGTTTTTTGAAAGGTATGGGAATATGGGTGGACCATACACCATGTCGAATGGATTAACTGAAGCTCATTATTATCTATGGCCTCTTTATAAAATTCGATGAGAGTCGAGAGCCTCAGTTTGTCATACCTGCATATACAAGGTATATGTATATAGTTACCATATATATATATGTATATGCATGCATGGTATAGTTATACTCGTACATTTGCATTTATGAAGAGTCTTTCAACAAGAAATGTAATTTTAAATTTGTTATGATTTTACTATTTCAATTCATTGCGCGAATGTGTAGCAACCGATATCTAAAAACTTCCTGATTGTTACTTCCTAAACGACCTCACAATGACAGTTAAAAGTTGAGAGTTGTTGAAGCGAAAGTGACAGTTAAAAGTTGAGAAAAATGAAGCGAAATTTAAAATGATACCTTCTGTTGAAAGACCCTATAGCACATTTTTCAAGCATAAACACTAAGTTCTTCAATTAATTGATCAATCTTATTGAGCCCATAAAAAACAAATTTCGCAAGCTCGCAACGCTGAATAAATTTATTTCGGACCGATTCACAATAACAATGGGGTAAAAAATAAAAATTTAGAATTTATTCAGCGAAGGCCGGTATGAAAAGGTGAGTGAGTCATTTTCGGCAGACAAATATAACAAAATCAAATTAAAAAGAAAATCATTTATTTAAAATTTAATTTCAATTTATTTCTGTTTTCTTCCCGATATTTTAAGTTATGGCAGATTCGCGCATCAGACAATTGGTTATAAAAACGGGAGTTGTTAAGCGTTTGGCCAAAGAAAAGACCATTTATGGCAAGGAGGTACTGACGGAACAGAAGCGTTTGGAAAAATTCAGAACTCAAGGAGCTGATGAACATGTTTTGAAAAAGCAGGAAGAAGTTATCCAAGAATGTCTTATGATGTTGCCGATATCTGCGCGAAGGTACAAAAACGGAAAACCAATCAATCAATTGAGTCCTAAATTATTTTTTATTTGTAAAACTGCGAATTCAAGTTTAATTAACAAAAACATTTCCCTCTTTTCGGTTGCAGACTAAAGACAGAATACGAACTGCTCCAAAAGTTTTTGGAGGACGAAAAAGATTTAAAAGAGATTAAAGAATACGAACAAGCACAACTGGTTTTAAGTGATGCTAAAGAAGTGCTTGAAAAGGAACAAGATTAAAAATATACTTTTATAATTTCTTAAACATTAATATTATTACTAACTATTATTAAACACTTAACCCGGAAGAGTAAAGAAACTAAAGAATTGCAGCTAAGCCCACTAAGCATCTAATATGTACAACATGGCAATGAAAATATCGCAACTTAAAGCACAATTAAGAAAAATTCAAGAAAATATTCAGGAGTTAGAACATTTAAAAAGCTCTGTAGAATCTGATACTCTTTCTGAATCAGCGGCTCAGAAATTGATGACCGAAACATCCACATTGCTAGATAATGTTCAGAAACAGCCAAAACGCAGACTTTTAAAGCAAATAGCAAAACGGCGAGCAAAGCGCCGCCGGAAAAAGAAAACCAAACCTCGAATTATAACGCCGTCTGTACTCCAAACAGAAAACAAAATCGATAGTATAAAAGAAACATCGGCGGAGTCCAATGAAGTAAAGCAAAGGGAATCACAGCCCCCTAAACCAATTGATCAACCTGAGTCGCAGAAAAATGAGTTCCAGCAATTGAGGAATTATCAACAAGCACAACGGTATCTGCGTACATTCGAATTGCTGGAAATACTGCACTATGCACGTTCTGAAGACAAGCAATTAACGCAGCAATTGCATGAAAAGTTTGTCGACTTGCGCACCTTCTGGAACAGCGTATTGTTGGAGAACACTCCGAAACGATCCGAGCGTAAGCGCATTGAAGATCAGTGGAATGAAGTCTTTTTTGGCGCAAGCGAAAAAACTTTTTATGGCTCAAGTGGTCGCAAATGTTATCGGGAAGAAATGAGCGACTTTTTAAAATTACGGTAAGTGTTCTAGTAGCTCTTTGTATTATATTTATTATATCCGTTCTGTCTAGTCGCACATGGGACTCGTATTTGGTACGTAATGAAAAACAAGGAACCTGCATACCACTGGGCTGGGTGCTTCCGCCCAAAGAACCCTCAGAAAGTTGGGCAAAGTACAAGGCAGATGCTGAGTAAACTATATGATTCCATTAATTAGCATTTAATATAAAACTAGAACTGTTAATTGTGAAAATTATACAATTCAAATACGCTATTTACAACTGTGTGATTATTTAGTTCGCGTTCATTATTCTATCTTTGACAGCCCATCAGCATACTGAAACTCTGGGCTATTCTCATACTCGCACATATCCAATGCAATCTCGCAACTCTCCTTCACCACCCGTTTTTCGTCCGATAAGTATCGCTCCAATATTGCGACGCATTCTTCGGTTGCAATTGCACCGAGAGCCTCTGCACATTCGTGGCGCACCATTTCGTTCTCGTTCTTGTCTTCCAAGTTCCTTTTGAGATAAGGTATACTGCTCGGATCTTGCAACTGTCCGAGCACAAAGGCCACCTCATGACGAAACAGGGCCGATTCATCTCTTAACCCTTCAGCCAGTGCTAAAGCGCTCTCCTTGGTCTTTATGTTTCGCAAACTAAACATTGCCCGATAGCGTTCAAAAAGATTTTTATTTGCATCTAAATAGATGTCCATAAGCTCTGATACACAGAGTTTTTCAGCCGCTGGCGGTGATGGATCCACTGAAGCATAAGGATTGCTGTCTGCAATCGCTTGACCGCTTCGCAACCAATTCACCCGGTCCAACGCAATGTCACATGTTTCGGCCACCTCGATAACTGGATCATTTTTATATTTTTCTAATATGGGAATAACATCAGGCGTTCCAATTGCTCCTAGAGCTTCCGCTAAAAATATTTATCAGATCTCTTTTATTGGGAAATACAAGCTACTATACGAGCTACTCACCGGCCTCATGACGAACCATAGCCTCTTGTTGAGTATCTTTCAATACTTTGATGAGTACATCGTTCGCTCTTGGATCCTGCATCTGACCCAGACAATAGGCTAGTTCGTGCTTTAGCAACGCTGATTCATCTTTGAATCCGTGACTGATCTGTTCAATAGCATCCAGTCCACCAATGTTTCTCAGTGTAAACAGAGCACGGAATCGTTCTTTAAGCGGACGCTTTTTGCTGTTCAGAACACCGCCAATTCCTTTTACCTGAGCTTGTGTAACCATTTTAAAACTACAAATGACCCAAAAAACAAAAACTATTATAGCCCTTTTATCTCTTTCCTAAAATTAAAATTAGTTTTCCTGGAATAGAAATTAGAAACCATTAGGGCAATTTACACCCTTGCAGAGCGAACCCTTGTTCAATCATTTAAAATTAAATAATTTTTTAAATTTCCAGAAAACAGATTAATTTAGAAGGTTCAGAACTGGAGCATTTAATGGGTAGAATAATATTTATATCCCTAAATTTTGATGTTATTTATGTACTTTCCTATGTCATATACATACTAGAGGTCTGCATGAGACGTCTCGAAGGCTTGTTGAAAGTTTCAGGGGTTGCCTGAAATGCTTCCAAATCAAGCGGTGACCTTCGGAATCGCTTCTGACAACATTACCACATATGCTTGCAAAAGTCACGGCTTGATTCGAAATTAATTGGAAGCACTGCTTTAACGCAAAAATTTTGGACACTAGTTGAGTTTTTACTGGGCTCTTCTTAATATCCATTCACAATACATTTTTGTGAATGGAAGTTGCCGATAAATTAGCGGCCTTCTAGCGCGAAATATACACTGAAATATTTCTGTATTGGTTTTATATTTTTCTCTTTGATTTCGCTGAATAATATTTATTTGTTAAATAATATAAATTTTCCGAAAAGAAATGACTAATTCCAGTGATGCGACGGCGGCCTCCCAACAGAAAGCTATTGAAAGGGCTGGGAAATCAAGCAATCCTATGGAACAGATACCAGGTGTTTTTCACTATGTTGCTCCCAACAATATCGAATACTCGCTTTACTGTAAGCAAAAAGCCGACATGAGTCCAAAAACACTCAAATGGGCTTTCAAGTTGGCGGAACGTAATGTTGGTCCTTTCTACAAAGCTATGAGTATGGGTTGGCAGCCAAAATTCAAGCAGAACGATTTAAATAAGAGCTGGGCCCGTTATTTTGTGGCGCAGGACAAGACAAAAACTCCTGTTGCCTACGCTATGTTCCGCTTTGATCAGGACTACGGAAGCAGTGTACTGTATTGGTGAGCTTTTTGAGGTTTAAAGGAACGCTTGAAAGAAGAATTAATGCATTTCGTTGACCAGTTACGAATTACAAATTGAAGCCGCCGTCCATCGTCAGGGATTAGGAAAATTCATGATGACCGCTTTGGAGTGCTGTGCTCAACATTGGAATATGGAGAAAGTTATACTTACGGTGCTGAAAAACAATCCAATAGCTATGGCCTTTTTTAAAGCAATCGGCTATACGTTGGATTATTCGTCGCCCGATGTGTTAGAAAACGCCGAATATGAAATTTTAAGTAAGAAAATAAAGAGAAACTAAAATATATTTTTTATAAGCATTTTAGTAGACATGCTTTACAAAAATCGGGCAGCCTGTTCCTCCATATATTTCGCCATTTGAATATCCTTTTCACTGAGGCCACCAACGTCATGTGTTGCCATTGTTACTTCGACCTTGTTATAGACGTTGAACCATTCTGGGTGATGATTTATTTTTTCAGCCAGCAAGGCAACACCTGCCATGAAACTGAAAGCTTGATTAAAATTACCAAAGTTATAAGTCTTGTTTATGGCATCTCGTCCATTGACCAAGGTCCATCCGGCTTTCAACAAAGGTTGTAGGAGTTGTAAACGTTCTTCGTCGTTGAGTTTGGCCTGAAAATATTGCTAGCGTAGGATTAAAACTATTCCCTTGGGTATGTTTCTTGTCTATTGTGTACATTCTATTACACTACATTCCTAAATTTACTGCCTTCTCAGTTGAATGGTCAGTAGAGCACTAGCTAACCATGGCATTTAATCGTTATCATAATTGTTCATTAATTGTTTTTGTTATTCAGAAAATATGAACTTTCACTTAAAAGTTAAACATTCGAATGTCATGCGAGTACTTTATACGTATTTTGGGTTATCTGAAATTTAGCATAGCAGCCAAAGATTTTAGAGAATCTTAAACCAAACAAGTTTTTTTTTTAATAATCAACAAGTTGGTCCAGTTTTTTATAATGGTCGTACTAATGGTGTTTATGTAGAAGGAATAGATGATATAGTATGTATGTATGCATTTATATTAAATGTTTAGTAGAACTGATTGATTTTTGAAACCATTTAAACTTGAAATTCAAAGTAATTGTATATACCATTTTCTTCCTGCCGATTCGTTTCGTTTCACCGATAAACAACGAATAATTTCTGTGGACGCTCCGGTGCTCTGCTGCTTTCGCACTGAGATAGTGAGACCAACAAATGCGTAGACTTGATTTCATCTGTATGCAATGGATTATTTGCCCCCTTGCTCGTAGACCATTTCCATTAAAAGTGTTTTTGGTATTGTTTCTTGGTTCAGCTGCAGCTACTGATTTTCACATCAAAGTGAAAGAAAGAAATCTATTTTTCCCAAACAAGTGTGACACGGCGTTTGTAAAGATTTTATTTAATTGGAATTAATTAATTAGTGAAGTGTATTTATTTTCTGAATTTTTGCTTTATCAATTTTTTGCTGGCTGTCAGTGATTTTTTTTATTGGCTGAAAGATAATTTCTTCGTTAAAAAATCGTTATCTTGTGCAACAACCTTCGAGTCTGAAATCATAAATTGTAAAAAAATTCACTTCTATTCCAAATGTTTGCTTCAACCCAAAAGTATGCATCATCATCACCATCGCCACAAGATGGCGCTGTAGATCTCTGCGATGTACTGTACGGAAAACATGATCAAAAAAATATCTGGAATTTTCGAAAAAAAAAATGAGACCTGAGCCCCATGGCTTGAAGGGCTCTACAAGCCTTTGGGCTTGCTTGTTGAGCCCCTTCAAGCCTTTTTCACCTACAAGCTTTTGGGATGGCTTGTTGAGCCCTTTTGGGAGTGGCTGGCTTGATTTATAATTCACATACGGTTCACATTCTGCGCATCTGCACAAAAAATTATTTCTTCGGAACTTATTTAAAATAATTTTTGTAAATTTAAAAATATCAAGTATCAATTCCAATTTCAAGTTATGGAATTTTTTAAACTTTATTTTTATTATTAATAAAAACAATAATAACATTAGAAAAAGTATTACGGTCCCCCCACCACGGTCCAACCAGGGTTCACCACCATCGTCGTTATTAATTAAATTACGCTTGTTCGTGGGGTGCTAACTAACAACGGGATCTTGTACATAGTTCAATATGAACCGTATGTGAATTATAAAATATAGAATCGTCGACGTCAAAAATCGAGGTGCTTTTGATTTGATTGATGTCACTCACGCACTTAAAAAATGCGTGACTGAGATGGGATTGATTGAAGGCGTGCCAGCCAAGTTCACCCCGCTGCCACAATTTGAATGGCATTAAATAAATACAATCAAAACCAGCTCCTCTCTCTCTCTCTCTCTTCTTCAATAGCTCTAAAAACGATGTGAGTTTTTAGATTTATTTTAGATAAATAATAATTAATTAATTAAAAACGAAATTAAATAAATAAAATAAGTTATATTATTATATAAATTTATTTTGAAGCTGCAGAACGGAAATGAATAAAATGAATGGCAAAGAATAATTTATTAGTACAAAAAATGGACCACACACACACAACAACCATGCGTCCTAATTTTTGTTTAATAGTGAACGCAATTTTTTACACCGAAGCAATAATTTCAGTCTCTCAATGTTCTTTCCTCAATTTCGTCATTTTCTCCATTACCATAGTAATCATAGTCTGGCGATAACGTTGAGGTTTTTCCTTTTATATCCACGACAGTTTCGACGGTTTGCTTCGTCGAAGACATGACGTCTTCAATTTGTGCGTTATGAGTAATGTGGACGCTGCCATCAGCAGCAGCAGCACTAACAACATCTACAATTTGTGGCAGTATGATGGCCTCTTGGCCCGACTTAACCAATGCAGCGTTTGTTATTGCAGCGTTTGTTAGAGTCTGCGACAGATTGGAAGAAGTAGCGTTATCTCTGGGCTTGCTATCGTCCGGATTTTCAGTTGAGAGAACAACACTCGATGTCGCCAGACGCCTACGTACACTGTATCGACTTCGGATGAATGGTTTAAATGTTGAAGCATCGCTGGCTGAAGATTTGGCGAGATTGGAAAAACGGTTAGATAACGAATGGACGGACTTAAACTCAAAATATTTCTTCTTTCTACTAACCGACGATATAAAATAACATCAACCCGAATATAGCAGAATTCAGTAAATGTACTCTCATCCTGTGCGCGGCAGCAGTTCTTCAGTGATCTGAAAAACAAATCTGTATCTGCATTCGAAATGCATTATTTATACAAAAATGCGTCCGTTGCGCTCTCGCAGTGGCCGGCAGCGCTTATCAGCTGTGGGCGTTTATGAGCACTGTGCTCTTGCTCTTGAAATATCCGCACAAGCGTTGAGTCCGCAAAAGCGAAAGTCCCACAGCTACAATTTCTCTACACAATTTAATTTATTGATAGAAGATATCAGAGTCCGAAAAAAACCGTAGTTGATGGAGAGAAAAAAATCGAAAGAATACTCTAGAGATGTGTGGAATAAGTTGATGTTGAGTTCTTTGACTCTGTGGTGTAACGAGTACGTACATACATACATACGAGCACGTACCTTTTTACAACTTGTTCTTTCTGTCCACTGAAAGCAAGCAGCACCGGCGCTTATCCTCTGCGAAGAATATTACCAGCTTTAAAAATGCATTGAAATATTTTTGTACAAAAGAGTTAGTTAGAGAAGAAGAGTGATGCACGGTACATAAAGGCACCTCATACTTATTTACACTAACTATACTTAATTGCACGAGCTTGATTAAATTTTTTAAATAAATTTATAAATACATAACGTACATACTTTATGCATTAATAATTTAATTTTCTGCCTTGAAAATAATTTAACAATAAAAAAAAATACGAAATAATTCATTTAATTGGATTAAATTATTTCTAAATTGTATTTTTTGTGGATCTAAGAATAGTTATAAACGGTGTGCATTTATTGCTTCAATTTGGCTCCGGACGGTATCGGAGGTGGTGGAACATCGGGGACAGCTTGGTTTTTGTTTCTCGATACATTCTTGATCCTTTCGAAGTTCGGCGAGGAGGCGGTGTAGGTTTGGGCTTCGGTAGCGGCATCGCTTTCAGCAGTTGCTGACTCCTCTTCTTCATCTTTGCGGGAACTCAAAGTAGCGGCAGCTTCCGGTTGAGGCGTAAAATTCGGGGCAGTAGACGTCGGGGTATGGGCAGGATCGGTAGCAGCAGCAGGTAATAAACCGGGAGGCCTCGTGGGCGGTACAGCACTAGTCGGCGACGGGCCAAAAACGAAGTTGTGCCCCGGATAATAGTCAAAAGGGGCCAAGTACGGTTCGGGATACCCCGTGATGGGGTCGTAGACCACTGGATACTGCGGGTAGCCGTAGGATGGCGCTGATACTGGCTCCTGATTGTTGGGGTACTGCCGGAATGGTATCAGTGCTGGAGGGAAGCCGAATTCGTTGAGTGGAATGGGTAGCTGCTCCTTCGGCATGGGTTGTGATTGTTTTGGTGGCGGTTGCGGTTGCGGTTGCTGTCGCGAGTACGGTTTAATTTCTTGTGGTAGCGGCATAAAGTAGCTGGGCGTATTTTCTAGACTCGTTCCGGTCAGAGCTTTAGCGGGCTGCTCTGCTCTGTTTGGAAGCGGGGCTGAAATAGCAGGTGCAAAAAGTGGTTGTGGTTGTTTTTGCTGTGGTCCTGGGGCAGTGGGCAGATGTGGGGCCTTTGGCGGTTGGCGGGCATTCGGCGGAAGTGGCACATTCGGTGGCAGCTCATAACTTGGATACGGCTGTGCTGGAGGACCTTGTGGTGGTGGCACCACCTCCAGGGGAAATTGAAGTGAATTTTCGAGCAAGTGGTAGGGCAGCTGGAGATAGAGTGGCAACGCTTATTTATCGGTCAATGTGCCTGCAACAATGTACCTGTACCTGTTCACCGGGATGTAAGCCTGGTGCCAGGGGCTGTCCGAAACGCACCACGGGCGGACTATAAAAACCGAAAGGATTGAATGGTCCGAAAGGAAAATGAGCCACTCCCGGCTCGTGAATGGTCGGCTGTATGACGGGATAAGCACGACTCGAGGTTAGGTTCTCATCCGTGGTTATGAGGGCATTGTATACCTTGGGTGTACGTCGTAAGGCAGCACCACAGCTACTATAACAATTGATGGCAATGACCAGAGCAAACAGCAGCTGTAAGAAAAATTGAAATTATTTAGGCTTTTCGGTATGTATGGCGCGTGGTTTTTTGCTTGAATTTTGTATTTTTAAGAGGAGGCACTCGATCGATCGGTTATTCGTGCTAATCTCGATTGGTAGGTGCTCTCAATTCAAAACACATTTTTTGAATACACTACTTTTCTTGTTCAAGTCTTCGAAATTATGTACATTCTTCTAAGAAATTAGTAAAATATTGTACAATAAGTGGCTTGATGATTTTCATAAATACCGAAAATGACATTTTGATTTATGGCGCGTGACGAAGCGCTTTTCAAAGTGATCAAATGTTAGCGCGCGGTCACTTAATTGTACCGAAGTAGAAGGTTAATTTGTATTTTGAATGTACGAGTATTTTTTTAAGTATTTGTTGCTCTCATTCAAACAGAGCTTTTTTTCCTAAAGTTTAAAGCGCGGACGGTAGGTATTACGATCGGTTTAGTTGAATTAGTTAAATTTATTGGTGTTTTAATTGATTACACTTAAGTAATGATATTGTATTAATTAATGATAATGATATTGCTGAAGTCACTTAAAGTAAGTGGATGTTTTTTAAAGAAAAAATCCATTTTTTTTTGTCAAA
This sequence comes from Conops quadrifasciatus, assembly GCA_949752815.1. Taxonomy (NCBI): domain Eukaryota; kingdom Metazoa; phylum Arthropoda; class Insecta; order Diptera; family Conopidae; genus Conops; species Conops quadrifasciatus. Next base: position 1,391,610 of record OX457078.1, read on the forward strand.
TTTATCGTAGTTTGGGGTGATTTTTTGTATGAACTTGAAGAAGGTAGGATAGAAAATCGTTCCGAACACATCACGATCATCTATCTAACTCTTGAGGAAACTACTCCAACGCGTTTTCCGAAACGTTTTAAGATTAGTTAATTTTTTTTATTACCTTAGGATTTTTCCTTACTGAAAGTGAAATATTAAGAGCTACTATTTTCTAAACAGCCGTTTTTAAAAAAATCTCAAATCTCAAGTTTTAAAAATCTGAGATTGTCCCTATAGTAAAAGATGTTCTGAAGAAAATGCTTAGCTAAAGACACTTAATCAACGGAATTTTCTAATAATATTTCACTTTAAAACCTTACAAACCTTACGATATTAACTAAAGGCAATAAATAATTCTTCTGGTCGACTTTAAACCATGTCACGAGCACCTCGGACAACTCTAAATGGGACTGAACCGGATTTATTTTGATTGTACTTTCACTATTAGAGATTTGTTTGTTTGTTAGAGATTTGTTTATTCCTTGAAGAATAAAATAGTGAGTATTTCGTTGTGCCATTATTATAATTAAATTGACCGAGTAGGTTTTTCCTTGACCTTACGTTATGGCTGAGAGACAGACACAAGGTTTTTGTTTTGAAAGTAAAACCTAAAAACGACAAAGAATAGTACATTCTTTTACGGACTTAGTTACTTAAATGCTTTCCAGATTCAACGTTCTCCAACGTTATCGCGCGAATGTTTCCTGTTGATCCATTCGCTTGAGGTGGGCGTTGGTTGGTTGTTTGGACCAAAGGCTCGAAGCGAGTGTTTTCTAACTGTTTTGCATCGCGCTTAAGGCAACGCTCACCAACTCTGCTGACTGTAATTTATCGACTAACAGCTATAAAAAAAGCTAAATCTGTTGCTATTTGGTTTATTTCTGTCTCTTGGTACGTATGTATTTATAATACAATTCGGTCACGATTTGAACGCCGCGTTGTTGTTGTTGTTGTTGTTGTTGTTGTAGTTTCAGTTTAGATTGAGCAATAAGACTGAGTTGTCTGTTTAATAAAAAAATCTTTATAGAACGTATTATGATGCTTTTGTTGTAACTTAACTTGAAACCTATTAAAACTAGAAACGATGTGGACCCAAACGACAACAACAACAACAACAACAAGTTACAATAACGCCTTGAGTATGGTAATTGGAAATATTAATTATTAGATCAAATGGAACTTATGTAAACATATGAACGAGTTTATATATTAAGTTACAAAAAAATCTATTCCTTTGATATTTTTTTTCTTAGATATTGTCAATGGTTTTTCTATTTTATTCCAAAACGAAGTTTATATATGATGCATAATATAATGTAAAATTAATTATATTATGATTCATATTGATTCATAAAGGTTCATATGATTCATAATATAATGATCTGATAAATATTGTTTCTTCACTGTAACTCTTTTAGAGAGATTGTCTTTATAAAGAAGATATATAATATTTGATAGTCTCAAAAAAAGTCGTCCCAAGTAACTTTTCTTCTCATTAAGGTTTCATAAAATGAAATTTCTTCTTCAGGCTTCAAGTGGTAAAAGCTTAGTTAGCTTTTGAATTCAAATGGTAGGTACGTAAGTGCTTCCTGTACTTTCCGACTTTCTTCAACCAGTACGAATGAACTGCACTTAGCAAGAATTTAGTTCCTGCTCCATAAAATTCTCTCAAAGCAATTTCAACCAAAAAGTGTTTTGATGTCTTTTGAATGCTCTTAATCTTTCTTTCTTACCATTCCTACTAACTACAATCCCTTTCTCCTACACTTTTTTTTGTCTTCTATTTTTCATCTGCCTCTCACTAGACCAAACAAAATGCCGGCCTCGACTCCTTTCTCCTTTTCTTTTGCTTTGTTAGCAAAAAATTAGACAGATTGTTGTTGTAGCAAGAGTGTTTATGGTTTGGTGGTACCTTCATGGCTTGCTTGCTTTTGCATTGGACTGGATCTCTTTAACCTACTTTTGTTTGTTATTTATGTATTTGTAACGAATTAATGATGGAATGAAAGTACTTTTATTGCCACAACTTCATAACTTCATCTTTTATACTGTGTTAAAATTGAGGTTATTGAAGTGATAAGTCTTACATGAACACAATCAAGCAATCGTCAATGTTTAAAGAACAAAGGATGCAGGGAAAGGAGGAAGGAAGGAAGAAAGGACATTGCAGAGATATTTTAAACCATCACTGCAGAAATTGAATCTTATTCATGCGAAAAGGTAAGAACAAAGAATATGTATTGTATATGAATATTGTATATTCTTTGGTAAGAAGTTCTTATAATAACTCATAAACCAAATCAAAGAAGAGAATCCAACCAAAGAAGGACAAATAACTCAATTTCTCTGGACAATTAAGTGGATCTCTCAACCTCTTGCTACCGAGTTCTCTGATATAAACCAGAGTTTTCGCTGCTGCAGTGCGCGTTATAATTTGGTCCAATTTCGACCAACTGAACAAAGTACAAGTATCCTCAATTAAAATCCGTAAAAATTTAATTTGAATTTCCGAATGAGGAAAAACAGTTTTTTTTAGGAATCTAAACAACAATCCTGGACCCTGAACCGTGTAGCCCCTGACCCTTGTTAAGAGAGCCTTGTATTGAACCATTAGTTTTTTGCTTAAAGCACATTGTCCATTGCTTTGAAGCTTGGACAAAATAAATGCCTTTTTAAATATCGATTGTTGGTTTTTAATTTGTCTCTTTGGTACCGATGGAAACCTTAAAAAAATACAAGTATCAACCTTTGCATTCATTGTTTTTGTTGGCACTTCGAGTGCAGCTCGATCACGTTCAATGATTTTGTTGTTTTTGCTGATCGTGTCGGTTGCGATCGATGTTGGTCGTTCTCAGCACTGCAATTTTCACCGCAAGCACGATTTTGTCTCTGCAATTTTTGTGATTTATTATTCAAAGGACGGCGCGGCGCGGCGCGTTACGTGAAAAGGCCTTTACAAGTCGAGTAGTCAAAGAAAATTTATTCGGTACGTTTATGCACTCGCTGCTCGGTTTATGACCTTTGAATTTAACACTTATTCTTCATATTGTTGGGTTAATTTGTTTCTCCCGCTTTTTACTCTTCAACAACGTTACTTTTATTCTACAAACGGTCGATTTTACGCGGCCGTTCTTTTACTTGGCGTCAAATTGCTTAAACGCGCGGGCAGATCGCGTATGATTGAGCCAAATGCCGAGAAGCAGAAACCTTTTATACCTTTTTACCGTTTACAGTTTACTCTGGCAGCAGTCAGTCATTCAGTTAGAAACGTCACGTCAGCGCTAACGTCACCGTCCGTCGTCTGAACGCTGAAAGTTGGCGAATGCGAATGCGCCGGCGCGCAGAGGCCTCAGCGACAGCGACACAAACAGACCCTCGCTCGACCTGGTTGCTTGTAGTTGATCTCCGTTGATTTAACGTTAGCAAACGTTGTACTGCAAGAGCGCTGCACGCTGCGCCGCTTGGTTTTGCCGGCGCCATTCACAAACGTGTGCCTGGTTCGAGCAAAAACAAGCTTCGTTTCAGCTGCAGAGCGCTTGGGTTATGAGAAATGAGAACCGCTTGGCTCTGAAAGCCTGCGGCACGAGTGCGGAGGACCCTCGTAGGCAGCGGAGACGGGACGTGGGGGGGGGGGCTCGCCTGATCTTTGGGATTAGAGCGTTTCAAACTTTTAATGGGCGAAACTGTGGTACGAGCCGGATGGGAAGGCTTTGGACTCGGATTATGATTTCGTGCGTCAATCAACGCGACGGTGGCTCACTTTGGATGCCAAGCCATGGATGGTTTTGCGTTTCAACTGAACTGGGCTGACCGAACTGAACGAGTCTGGTCGAGGCTGGACTGGATTGTGGCACTCTGCTCGTTAGGAGCTCAAGCTATAAAAAATACATAACTGATCAGATGAAATCATAAAAAATGTCATTGATTGTATGTACAATATTACTGTAGTAATAAGTATCGATTGTTGGATACCTTTGGAGCTTCTCTATAATGTACCTATATTTATTTGTCATTTTAATTTTGCTGGAAAATTAGCGTAGAATAAAGTTTTCACGTCATTTTCGTAAATAAACTTGAAATCTTGGCACTTTATGGCCGTGACCTTTTGAAATAATATACATATATCGTATATTTCTTATATCGTAAGGAAATATTTAAAAATAAAAACGTTTCGATAAAGAATACTTAGCGGTACTATTATAAGTTTTTAGTCGTTGAGACGGTATGATTTACTAACACTAGAATGACTTTTTAACAACAATCGATGAATCCAACCCTAGAATTTCTCCATCACGTAAAGTTTTCGAGATATTCTTCACATCGAGGCTATGGTACATCACATGGTAATCTATCTTACTCCATATCTTCCAAAACCTCTCGGAAAGTCTACAGTTTGGTCTCTGGACATATTTTGTTGGCCTTTGTATTCGTAGGGATCAATGAATGCTCTCTAAAGTCCATAATGCTCTCAATTGTGATGACGCATTCACAAGCCTATAATTAAGATTGAGAAATTAAGATTGACAAAACTGAAGGTTCAATTTTCATGGCATTATTTCGATGCAATGAAACAATTTTAAGGTACTCTCTTTAGGCATTCATACATACTCGAATTCATTTTATAACCGTTAGCCATTCAGCGACTTCCAAGAAATATAGAGCAGAAAAGACAGAAAGAGAAACAACAAAACCATTGTCCGTTCAGTTGGATACACTCAGTATCTACGAGTATACCGCTGGCTAACTGGGCGCCTAGCCCGTGCTGACCCAGTTCTAGTAGAGCAGAAAAACCGAATCGGGTTGTTTGTTCAGCACAAAGTAATCACATTGCAAAAGCAATTAATGCTGTTGTTGTTGTTGTTGTTGTTGGTAATACTACGAGTACCATCATTGATAGTTTGCGGTCGCTACAAATTCGTGTGGTAACGAACGATGTGGCTGGGGAAGGAGTGAAAAGGATGAGTGACCAGCGCGGCTGTATGTATGGAAGTATATCGATTCAATTTTATCGAAATAGACTTGAACTGTTGTTGTGATTGTTGGTTGCTATTGTAGCAACTACTATTAGACAATACACTTCGTTAATGTACCATAACTGAAAATGTGTTGCTTTTGGGGCGAGCCAGATCAAAGGCGGCAAGTCTGCTTGCCATCACTTCGGATCGGTTCAAAGATCATCCATCCGACACAACTTTTTGTCCCTTTAACCTGTTCGTGTTCGGACACAGACAGCACCTCTGACGACTACTCGAACTGACTCATAATCAAGTGGGGCATGCATAACTTTTGAGAGTAAGATTCATAAGTTCATATGAAATGGAGACCTGAGCACTAAGACTTACTCTCCAGCAGGTTGAGCTGTAGCTCATCTGATGCTCATCTGATGAAGAGAGAAAGATCAATGTATCCCACTGAGATGGTATCTCATTCAGTGGCATAAAGGTTATATTTAGGTCATATTATTTAAGGAATATTTAGCGGAGTTATTTGTCAGAGCAAAAGAAACTTAAATAGACACGAGTCTTCTCTATTCTACTCTACGACTATGACTACGTCTCTTTTGAAACTTTCATTTTATAAATTTCCTTTCGCCATCGATCCTTCCTTATATTTTGACTTTTCCTCATATTTTGTGCTTTTCTTTGGAAACGTTCAAGGAAATAATTGAACGATGATGAATGATGAAGTGTGAATTTTTTAGTTTTTTTAATTTTTTAGTACATGTCGGTTTTTTCTTCTTTCGGGAAGGTGATTGACGACTTATTGCTATTTCCTTGCGATTTTAATATTTTCCTACGTTTTCTTTAGCAACACTTTAGTAACATTTTCAAAGATCAAAAGATAATTCTTACCGTACGACTTATAGATTGATTCTATAGGCATGGCGTGTGCCATACATTCATTTTGTTGGATACTTTTTCAAAAAGTAAAGTTATCTATACTTATTCTGCTTCTTCTTTTATTCTTCTATGCTTCTATTCTTTTTTCTAACTTTTCCTACATAAAAAAAAGTTTCATAAAAAGTGAAACAAAAACATTTCTTCCTCTTGAAAAATTTCAATGTCAGTCAGCTTTATTTTTTATTCCATTTAAGCCGGTTTTTTCTTTAATATTGTCATTAATAAAAAACTAATACGATAAGAGACTTAAAAAATAAAAAATATGTACCATTTTGTTTGTACAAATACATTTTGGTAACAAAAATGTTTTTTTTACAAATAGGCTGCTCATTGACGAAGAGTGGGCTTGAGAAGAGTGAGCCATCAACTTAACTCCATTTACAGCTCCAGTCAAAGAAAGGTTCAGGAATGCTGCTCACTGTTTGAGTCGTCATTATTGTTGTTATAGTTAGATACATGATACATATATAATAGAAGAATAGATCAATACTTGGAAATTTTTTACAATACATTTCATTGTTGTCTAAATGTTGTAATAAGCCTTGATTGATCCCGTTGTTACCATTTCTGATGTTTTGATGCATTTCAAAACTGCCAATCTGCTACACATTTTCAAAGAGACTTTTTCAATAGAGACTTTAATGCAAGACGTTCTTAGATACGAGATTCGTAAAACAGAAAGGTTTATTTTGTCGAGACCATCCATAATGATCCGCTTTAGGTTGCGGTTGCAATAAAATCCGAAAACGAGGATCTTGTCTCCTTCGGGCCGACAGCTACCTACGATAGAGATTTTTTCGTAGGTAACTTCAGAAGATGATGGTTACCCAATCAAATCAACAAAATAATTATTTTTGTGAATTACTTCATCAAGACGAAGGAAAAACCAACCAACCATTCATTATCTATCATATAAATTATGGTTTAGAAAAATCTCTAGTATTTATTGATTCTTGTGATTCGTGTGATAATTTTAAAAACAGGGCTTGGTGGTTAATCACGTAGTTTTCGAATGATTAATTGGCGGTTATTCCTCTCGGCAGAGGATACTCGTTAATCACTCAAATTTGAATACTTCAAATAATTATTATGCGAGTAGTTTAGTAGTTACTGATTAAAAATAGTTTATGGAAAAAATTTGATTACTGGGTTTTTTGTGCTTATCGAACGAAACCTTCCAGTCAGGCCCGGTTCTATAGAAAAAAACTATGTATTACGACATTTTCAATCACGAGTTAGTTATAAAAATTAGACCATCTATCTCTTGAATTCTTATAATAAATTTTATGAATTTGTAAAAACTTAAAAACATTTTTCCATTAAAATTTACTAGAAAATCAAAAATTCGGTTCCGAAAAGAAAAAAAGCCAATAAAAAAAATATTTATAATAAAATATGTATAAAAAAAATTTTCGAAAAAAAATCGATATCTATTTTCGTAAGATATTTAGTGAATGTTAAACGAAATTTTAAAAAAATGTTTTATTAAAATTCTATGAAATTTGATTCGCACAAAATTATGGTTCATACTCATCTCATTCAATTTCGTTGCTCTCAGTAATTTGTAACCGCAGATACCGCGATGCGTGTTCGGTAAACACATCTCCCTATGTGTTCTATGACGTCACAGAATCGCGCGATGTGTCGCGATTCGATAGATCTATCTATCTCTCTCTTGGTTTTTTTTACAGTCTTTGTTTTTCTCACTTTCAGAAAAAAAATGGCCACCAACCACCTTTTACCGAAAAACCTGAGAAAAAACAAAACCTACCTAATTGTTGTTTCGCTGCTTTTTACTCGTTGCTTTTGTATAGAAAATGTAAACAAGAACCATATGTTACAACAAATTTTCATTCTGCGGAGGCTGTATGTTGTTGTTGGCTGTAATGATTTGTTCTTTCTTTCTTTCTTTCTTTCTTTATTTCTAAATTCACATACGGTTCATGTTGAACAAGATCCGTTGTTAGCCACCCACCCACCACAACAAGTTTTAAAGTTTTAATTTATTTAATTTTACCCGTTTACCCGTTTATTTTTCCCGTTTGCTGACCACACATGTTGTGGTCCATTTTTTGTACTAATAATTTTAATTATTCTTCTTTGCATTTTATTCATTTCCGTTCTGCAGCTTCAAAATAAATTTATATAATAATATAACTTTTATTTATTTAATTTCGTTTTTAATTAATTAATTATTATTTATTTAAAATAAATCTAAAAACTCACATCGTTTTTAGAGCTATTGAAGAGAGAAGAGAGCCTTGCTGATTTTGATTGTATTTATTTAATTCCTGTCTAATTGTGGCAGCGGGGGTGAACTTGGTTGGCTGTCACGCCATCAATCAATCCCATCTCAGTCACGCATTTTTTAAGTGATCAATCAATCAAAAGCACCTCGATTTTAGACTCTCTTCGACGTCGACGATTCTATATTTTATAATTCACATACGGTTCATATTGAACTATGTACAAGATCCCGTTGTTAGTTAGCACTCCACCGTGAACAAGCGTAATTTAATTACGGCGATGGTGAGCCCTGGTTGTCGGTGGAGGGGGGGACCGTAATATTTTTTCTAATAATTATTATTGTTTTTATTATAAATTAATAATAAAAATAAAGTTTAAAAAATTCATACTTGAGTTTATTTTTAAATTTATATATTTTAAATAAAGATCCGAAAATAAAGTTCCGAAAAAATAATTTTTTGCGAGATGCGCAGAATGAACCGTATGTGAATTATAGCCTTCAATCAAAATCAAGCCCCTTTAATCAAAAAAAGCTTTAAGGGGCTCAAAAGCTTGTTGGTTAAAAAAGCTTGAAGGGGCTCAACAAGCCATCCCAAAGGCTTGTAGGTCAAAAAAGCTTGAAGGGGCTCAACAAGCCATCCCAAAGGCTTGTAGGTCAAAAAAGCTTGAAGGGGCTCAACAAGCCAGCCCAAAGGCTTGTAGGTCAAAAAAGCTTGAAGGGGCTCAACAAGCCATCCCAAAAGCTTGTAAGTGAAAAAGGCTTGAAGGGGCTCAACAAGCTAGGGCAAAGGGGCTCAGGTCTCATTTTTTTTTTCGAAAATTCCAGATATTTTTTGATCATGTTTTCCGTACAGTACATCACAGAGATCTACAGCGCCATCTTGTGGCGATGGTGATGATGATGATGATACTTTTAAACTGTTGATTAACGTTTTCGACTACTGCAGTTTCTCTTAAACTGTAAGGAGCAATAATTACAAGATTTTTTTGTCACAAAACTGTTTGAGAATCTCTAGAGATAAAATGGTTTTTCCAGTGATTTTTAACATACGGTAGATAATACACGGTAGATAAAATGTATGGATGACTAACTTTCGGGTTTGTGCTGGCAAAACAACAACAATGGAAAATTAGCAAGCAAAAACGAGAAAAATATGCATAATGCGTTTTCGATTCGAGTGTGTTTTCCAAATGATGATGCCTGTTAATACACAGATTATTATTGATATTATGACTAAACAGTATACTCTCGGTTATTCGGGCTAGCACGGTTAATCCAAAGTATGTTGTTTTTGGAATTTGTATAATGTATTGCTTCTTTATTCTCCCTCCCATTTGAACCGATGTGGAATATATAAACAATGGTTTTATAGTCGTTAAGTCTCACGATCGATCGTCTTTGATGTTGACAACGTCATTGAAGTTTTATGGTTCTTCTGTAATTTTCCATTCATAATTTCTTGGAGAGAGATTGTAGAAACTTCTTCTTCGAAACTTCTGACTTGAGGTTCCATCGTGCTTATGTTTGGGCAGCTGTTTTTTGCCAATCCTAGTGTTAGCATGAGGTGATATTCGTAACTGATAGTGTTGGTTCTCTAAATTGTTAAGTCTCTTTCATTGATTTTTGATGTCTGCATTACTTTGTATCTGTTTTTTTAAAGAAGTCTGCTTATCAATTATTTCAATTAAATATATATTATTTTTATAGACTGCTTGTTGATGGCCGGCCAAGCAGCAGCACACAATGATTCACTTGGTTACGAAGAAGAAGAAGAAATGGTGGTCACTTTGGTCAACGATAAGAAATCGATTACAGCGTACTACCCGTACGTCAGCGGCTTCATGATGATCTCGCGTCTACCTCTCTTTCGCTCGCTTAGCCGCGACTATGTTCGCTTTCTTTCTTTCTTCGGTTTGTTTGCGTTGTTCGAGGTCTTTCTGCCACCAGAAAAACATACACAGCGATGCCTGAACGCCAGCACCAACAACACCGAAACCATACATGCATCGATGCCTCGGCAACGCCGTGTCTGTTGGTGATAAGCCGCTTGTTGCGGTGATACGGCGAGGTATAAAAGCCGGCAGGTGCTTCTGGATTAAACAGTCGCATTCTGCATTCTGAGAAGATCTTCCCACCATCATCAGTATGAAAGCCTTCATCATCGTTGTCCTAGCTCTAGCTGCCTTGGTAAGTTGTTTCTTCTGCCTACTCTTGCTCCAAGTCCAAATGATGGAGGAGATGTATCATCCATCCATCGATGCTGATGACTTGACTTGGCCGAATTTACATAATTTTCGAATCTCGTTTATAGGTTGCGGCCGATCACCATGAACATGAAACACATGGTACACATGGTACACATGGTACACATGAAACACACGAAGATTATGTCGTCAAGACGCATGACGACTTGGTCAAATACCGCCAGAAGTGCAGCTCCAAGCTGCATGTCCCTGCCGAGCATGTCGAGAAGTACAAGAAGTGGGACTTTCCCGATGACGAGATCACCCATTGCTACATGAAGTGCATCTTCGAGCAGTTCGGCTTCTTCGACGAGACGCACGGCTTCGACGTCAGCAAGGTGCACCACCAACTGGCGGGCGCCAATGTGCACGTGGACCATAGCGACGAAACGCACCACAAGATCGAGCACTGCGCCGACAAAAATACTCAAGGCACCGATGCCTGCGCCTGGGCCTACCGCGGCGGTATGTGCTTCATCAAGGAGAACCTGCGTCTGGTCCAGCACAGCGTTAGCACGCACTAAATCCACCACCAATCATTCATCGATAATATTGTTGACTTGCAAGGAAACTGAAATTAATTACCTCATTAAAATACATACATATTAAAGGAAAAGCAGAAGAAGAGTATATTATTTTAGATTGTCTTTTATCTGTTCATGAAGGAGTTCATGTTCATGAAGGAAGAAGGACTTCTTGACTTTAGTGAGTTTCTGAAATGATGAACAACTTTATATAGAATTATTTGTATATAAAGTCAGTCGTATCATCAGCTTGTTTTTGTTCGGCATATACGAGTACTAATAGAGAGACAGAGAGAGAGAGAGAGAGAACTCAAATAATTTTAATTTTAATGAGAGAGAGTAACTAATTTTGTGGTGAGTTACATACAAAGGAATCATGTATAGAAATTATATAGAAAAATACCAGAGAAAATGCTTTACATTGTTGAGCATTCCTTCTAATATTTGTACATATCGTATTTTAAGAAAAAAACCACTAAAAATTCGATAAGTAGACAACGTCTCTGAGTTACGTTATTCGATATGTATTCAAAGTGTCAGTTATCGCTGGTTAAAAGTTTTTGCTCGTTTTTGCTGCCTAATAGAGAGAGGCCTTCTCTTTTGGAGCTTTACAGTGACACCGCTCCACAATACGAGTAGATTCTGTGCACTTCTTGGTGACAGTGTTTGTGAGAAGATAATGGAAGACATTTATATTTACAAAATCGTTTTGAAAAATTCCTCCAAAGTAGGATTATCCTATTCTATTCTAATTGAATAAGAACGAAATTTGAGCGGTAGTGTATGTGTATATACTCATAGATATAGCTGGTGGGTGTATGTGTATATAAGTTAATAATAGCTGGCTCACGTTTTTTGTAGCAATTTTTAGATAATTTTATTTCGAATTCCATAAGAAATACATACACCTATTTAAAAACTTTAATAAAAAATTATTATTGTTATTGTTCGGGTAATAATTTCAAAGAAAACAATTAATTACCTCAGTTTTTGTAGCGGACTTGAAAACCTTGGTTTATATTAAGAAGGAAAAATGCGTATTGTTTTCTAAAAATACCTACAATGTACGTACTTAAGCGTTGTTATTGATGGCCTTGGAAATTGTAAGTGGTAAGTATATATGTATGCACATAAGTACACACATATGTATGTGTATTTTTATGACGTGTATTTTATTAGTAGCGTTTAATAAACAGTTTTATTTTAGTTTATTTAGTTATTTATCATCGATGGATTTGTGCATCATAATAAAACCCATATTTCTGGAAACTCACAAAAGTCGAGAGAGATAGAGAGAGAGAGAGAAAGGAAATTCTCAAAGGAACCTGGTATTGATGCTAATAAGCTTTTTTAAAAGCCAACAAATTAAAAATCGACTAGTATGGATGTTGACTCTTTATATACGATATTAACAAAATTAGTGCACCATTTTCACTACAAGAGTTTTGCAGTAAGAATCAGATTAATCGCATGCGAGTTTTTTTAAGGGTAATCGTATGTAAAATGCTGTGGATGCGAGTGAGATAGATACAATACTATAGATAGAACTGATGAAAAGCAGAAAGTTTCTTAATTATTAAGTTTAAAATATTTTTAAAAATAATGTCAGTTCTAATTGTTGTTCTATATGGATAATCACATAAATTGATTGACAAAATTGCAAAAATCCATCCCTATACATACAAATCAATTTCATATAATTTGTGTATTTACTCTATACAGATCCTAAACACGGTCTGATGCATTTTTGATGATCGTTACCTTTCGATTTTCTGTTTTGCGACGATTATTATTTGCATTATGCAAAATATGTACGAGTATGTTGCCGGCACCTTCGGTTGATTAAGTTAAAGCGATGCCAATGCATTCGCGAAGTGTGTGAGTGCACGAGGCAAAGGGTGGCCCATTCTCTCGGGCCACACGCGCTTGGTAGCACCTGCACACGTGATTTGCTGCAAAAGTGCAATTTAAATGGAGCGTTCAATACGTCATTAATCTGCTTCACCCTTCGTTTCCGTTGGCGGACCGACACGACTTTTCAGATAAATGGATTCAATTGGATTTTCAATTCGAATTAACAAAGGAACGCATACATACATACACAGGCGAAGTTGTCAGCGTTTAGCCTGAACAAAACTGTTGTATGTGTGTGTGTTTTGTTCGATTTTTTCTGAATGAGAAACAAGGTAAAGCATAAAATCACAAAAATCCTTGCTTTTCTGGCACCTTAATAATTGTTCATCGATTAAAAGCGGCTGCAAATAATTCTTTTTACTCGCTTCGTTTTTGTGGCTTTCAGAACGGTTCCAAGCGACCCCAAATAACCCCCACCCACCCTCTGCCAATTGTCATCTTTGCATTTCTTGTTGTTTTGGTAGCAGTGTGTTGTGGCTTAAGCCACCATCATAGAAAACTTGCCAAGCACTTGACACAACCGCTCAATTATTTTTCAACTCTTAACATTCGCCGGCGTCGAAAAACGTCATCAACACTAAACGCTTTGTGAAGAATGTCGCCGTTGTTCTATACACTCTTCTGCGCTCTTCTCGCTCCGCCTTCTCCGTATCTTTTTTATCGCGTTGTGTTTGCCTTAAAATCGAATCAGTCAGCATTCATCATTTCAAAGCAAAAGCAAACTCTGATGTTAAAGGCTTTGATTGGATTCATATTATAACTAATTGTTCGACAATATGTGTGATGAGCTGCGTGAGAGAGGCTGTGTGTTTCTCACCGCACAGTGGATGAGTTACATCAATTCATGTTAAAATATCTCATTCGGTTTTTGATGCTTGTGTAAACCAATTTTGTTCTTATTCTTGTCCTAAGCTCAGTAGAATAAAGTGCTTTCTTCTAAGTTCGAATACTTTTCTTAATGATGTTTTTTTACTCTTTAGTAAAATTGACCAATTTTTTTTTTTCGGCTAAAATTGAATCGAATAAAATGAAAAAGCTTACCGAAAATGCGTCCATCGAGAAGAGGCATCTTTGTCTGATGCTTCTAAACTTTTCGGTTGAAAGAAAATCGCTGTCTTCAACACTGAGACGAGATGCGAAAAGGAGACTGGCTTTTTCAGTCGTGTCGAGATCAAATGTGGAGATATTTTCATCACAGATTTTCTAAAAATCGAAAATTTTATCGATGTTTTTATTATGGAAAGTTTAGACTTTAATTTCAACGGAGGCTAAAAATTTCAACCGAGAAAAGGTTGGCGGTTATTTTTCCAGATTTTGAGCTAAAATATAGTTTTTCAAACGAGCCGAGAACCCAAAACGAGAATGTACCAGAACCAGAAAACTCGCTTGTGTTGAACACCTAAAAGTGTTCGGTAAGAGTGAAGGCCTCTTCATATTATTTAAATCTTGAGGTATTATTATTGAGATAGTATACGGTATTATCTACTATTCTAAGGCATATATGACGAGTACACAAACGTAATAATCGTTAAAGGTTCTTATGTAATATAAGATGCGTTGTTGGAAGCAGAAGACCAAATTTAATCTAATACTCGTAGACCAAAGCAACATATTTGGGTTGGGTTAGTTTTTTGACATCCTCCTTCTTTTCGGTTCTCTCTCAAACTTTAGAGTTTAATCCATTCCTTTTGTTCTATCCTGGGGCGACACCGATCCATATTGTTTGGGCCACGGCCATAAAACACGTTCTCAAAAAAAACATGCCGTTGCCGACACAAATTGATCGATTTCGGATGACAGCAATTTGAGAGAAAAACGGTGTTTTTTGTTTGTTTGTTGCGATAGTGGTTGCGATGGTTTAGATATAGAAACGACGGTCGTCATTTTTCGACGCTTCTGTTTCTAATGGACTCGATTTAAAGGGTGAAAATCGAAGGCCTGGAGGATAAAAAACGAATTCTTTGCTCTGACCAACGCTTGATGGATTCCCGGTTTTTTTTTTGTGAAACCGTTTTGTTTCTAACATTCTTCGATACGAAGAATTGGACAACGGTCGTTGTCGGTATTGTTTTTTCTTATAGCGTATACATATGTATGTGTGTGCATGTGTGCACTCTTTGAAGAACTCTTTGCAAAACTGCAGAACGGAGAGAAAAAAGCACCAAATGTCCTTCAACTGACCCTCCCACCAGCACCGCCAACAACAACACGGCCATCAGCGGAGGAGAAATGAAGTTGAATTCATTCAATCATTCAGTCCATCACGCAGTCGGTCGAGTCGGTCCGTTCTGGTGGCTCTTGTGTTTCAACGGTGACCGAACGGTAACCGGGCATGTGCATGGCACCAGGGCTCTTGTGAAATGGTTCATTTGGAAAAATGTTATTGAAAGCCAGTGTTGCCAGCTGGTTGCAGCTTGTTGTAGCTGTCGTTAAATGCTGCTGGCTGCTTGTGTTTGCTGCGGCGGCGGTCGTCGATGCTGTCGAAGCGCTGTCGTCCGTCCATTCGCGACTGTTTTTGTTGTTGTTGTTGTTGTTGCTGTACTTCCAAGCGAACGTTTTATTTTTGCTCAGCGTTTGTTTGTATGTGTGTACTGCAATTTCCAACTGTTTTCATGCTTTAGCCTCGATCCGCCTCCAACTGCGTTGTGCGTTGGCCAACTTGTGCAGCAAGTTCCACACCTTCCCCTTCCCCCCCCCCCTCCTTTATTGGCGTTTGCTGTGTGTGTATGTGTGTTTTCCACCCTTCCGGTTTGCCAGATTTAACTGTAAGTTGGAAAATACTCGTACTTAAAAATAATTTCTATAAAATACAGTGTTTTTATTTACAATGAGGTCGTGATGAATGCGTTGCATGGCGTTGCGTTGCGTTGCGCTGGGTTGTGTTGTTGTGGTCCAATGCAGCCGCCGAGCTCCGAGAGCGGTACGCAGTTGGGGGCTGTTGGGGTTGGTTACTCTCTGGCTTTTGTTGGAAGACCACTTGTTGTTTTTTTTTTCATGTTCTTTTTAACGTTTTACTTGTTGTTGTTCTTGTAGTGGTTTACTATGACCAGCGTGATGCAAGGAAGGTTGGGTCAGTGCCGGTACTGGTGCTGCTGCTGCTGCTGCTGCTGCTGCTGTTACTTTGGTTGAGTTGAAATTCTATTGAAATAAATTGAAATAATAACGTAAATCATAAAAAGATTTAAAGGTCATTGAGTTGTATTCAAAGCTTAAACTGACCATTCGGTAACACACACAGAGAGAGGAAAGGAGAAAGTCTTCAATTGAATTGTGGCCAATGGGTGTAGAGGGATGAGGATGGAGCAGCGATTATTGTTTTCTTACCGCAACGTGCGATGGATCGGCTTGTTTTTAAGGCTTGGAATTAGAACTGAGATGATTGGGAGGGGGGCATGCCCAGCCCTTCTTAAAGAGCACTTCAATTCCTAAAGATTTTCAGAGTTTAAAAAATTAGGGATTGATTCAGGAGCGTTTCTTCTTTGATTTCGAACTTTTGGTTTTCGTAAAGGTCAACAGTTTTTGAGCCGCAAGTAAATACATGGAGAAAGTTAAAGGAGTTAATGGTAAAAAGGAGCGAACATCACAATTTTCTCAAACTCAAATTCCAAATTTTTCTACTCTCTTTCTTTCCATTAATTGACTTAATTTTCAATAATTTTAAATATTTTACCCAAAACCGATTTTTTAATTTCACGACGTTAATTTTCTGCAACTTCCGGACACGTTTAGATGCGCCTTAAGTGTGTTCTATAAGCGTCTTTCCTTTTTCTCACAAATCCTTTGTGGCTGGAAAATGATGTGGAGTAAGTTTTTTCGTTTCTCGTAAATCGTTGATAATTGCTCTTTGGAATAAATGAAATGATAAGAGAGAGACAAGAAAGAGCAAAACCAAAATAATATTCTAATTATCGCTCGCGTGCGCCAACATTTCACGGTGGCCACTTCAAACCCTCTTCAGGCAACGTTAACGCGGAGGCCACCGCGATTAAGGCGTAACCATCGTAATGTGGTTGGAGCCGCCGCGTGAGAGGCGTGAGTGAGAAGAATAACTCTAACCTTGTGGCACTTCGGTAACTGCCGCAACCATCCTCCTCACCCCAGCTTGCGCCTCGAGAAACCCCAAGGCCCTCCCCAACAATCTGCCCCAACCGCCCTCACTTCGTTTAAAACGTACTCAGCAACGCAGTGTGTCCGGCGCGTGGTCAGCGATGCTTCAGATGGTTTTTTTTTTATTTTTCTAATTACTCGCATTTTTAAAAAATAATTTCTTTAAAAGTGCATTAATATATTTATTAAGTCTTTTCAGAATTCTGCGGTCATTTATTTGAACCGAGTCACCGAGTGGTCAAGAGAAAAAAAGACTCGCTCTTGAGTCGCTGTTTGGGGGATTTCTTAAGAGCCCCCGGGGGTTGTTTGCTGTACTGAACAGAAGTGTGGGTCGGGGGGGGGGGTAGTAGTTGGAGAAACCATTTGCTCAAATGCGTGGTGGAGTGAAGTGCTTTGCAGACAAGTACATAATTTAATGGCGCTAATTGCTCTTAATTAAGAAATTATCCCTCTCCTTTTCTTCCCTGCTCCTCATCCTTTAAACCGTTCACCACCTTCCTACCATACTTTACCGCCCTTCTTCCATTGTCCCACCATTTTCTTTTGCCAAGAATGTCTTTTCCTGCGCCTTTCGTCATTTTGTAATGAACTGAAATGAAAAAAATGTAATAAAATTATAAATTCTCTTCATTAACATTGAAACGGCAGCTGGAGGAAAAGAGAGGGGGAAAAAGAACGGAGTAAATGGGAGGAATAAAGTTAAAATATTTACTTGCCAAAGAAGTTTTTTTTTGAAGAAGAGGAGAAATAAAAGCAACGATGTAGAAAAAAATTTCTTCGAAGTTTCTGTGCGTTAAAGAACTTTATATTTTCCTTGAAAAACTTTTGTTTCCTCTCTACCTTTCCCCTCTTCCTCTCTCCCACTCCCTTTCTCCTACCCCGCCCTCCAATTTACACCATCTGACACGCCTCTACTTAACAATTTACTGCGCGAAAAACGTTGGCGAAAGGAATTTTTAATAGTTGAAACTTTGGCGTAACTGCAATTTCAAATCTAACTGAGTTTTGAGGGGGCGGCGCCATTTTGAAAATTCCCTCCACTGCTCTTAAGCGTGCGACATAATTCTTGCGGAATTTTAATCTAGTTTCGGGTAAGACTTAAAACGTATTAAATGTTGGTTAAAAGGTAGCGAGGTCTTGCTGAGGCCTTTTGCATTACTAAATTTCATAAAATTTGAGCAAGATCATTGCGGCTTCAACGCCGTCCTCACCGCCGTCCTCATCGCCATCAACATAATCTCAATGCTAAATAATAAGCATCAATCGTCGTACGGTCTGTCCTATTTTCGTAGCCTTTTTGTAATCATTTAGCCTCCAATTGAGGCTATCGTACGGCGGCTTTCCCATTTTATAGCTTAACCTAAAGCGAACATAACCTTACTCTCCGAACATAACCTAACTCTTCGAACATAACCTAACTCTCCGAACATAACCTAACTAAACCATAAGAGAGAGAGAGAGACGTCGTTATGATACGTGTATATTATGTACACAATTACTTTAGAACAAAGGTTGTTTATACTTTGTAGATTCATTCTTACAATAAAATACATAAGAATGTATTTGAAATTAAAAAAAAATTAAACCCACTCAAAATTAGTAGAGTGAAAGAAGAAGAGAAACTACAACCAGAATTCAAGTAACAACCAAAGAAACTCTTCAGCTCCGGCCGAAGAAACAAAGAAAAGGTGTTACTGAGTGCAGAGCATTTGCCAAATCCTTTGTGGGCCAACACAAAGCAAGCCCCGGGACCACGACCGGGGTAAGAAAAGGAATAAGTCTTAGTATTTTCTCTGGAATAATAAAGAGCCTGCAGGCAGAGCGGAGTGAAGTGGAGTGGAGGGAAGAGAGTGACGAAAGAACTAACGACGGCCAGAAAGATGGATGGAAATGAATGGAAGAGAAGAGAAGAGAAGAAAAGAAACCCCGAAAAGAACCCTAAAGCCCGAGGCAGCAGATCAAACCACACACATTGTGAAGAGGTCGCTCCGTCGGTTGATTTCCCGGCGGCGGCCGCGATGCTCGCTCCTCGGGCTTGTTCACAAGAGGGCGAAAACTAGCGCAGTCAGTGTTGCAAATAAACTGCAATTAAATTGAAGTGAGTTTAAATTGTTTGCAATTACGTTTTGTGCACAACGCAAACAAACAATGCTCAGGCCTCAAGTGTTTGCCAGTTTCGCAAAAAAGGCAACATTTTTACAAGCAACGGGGCGGTCTACCGGTAGCCCGCTGGATAGCAGCATTCAGTCCGGTTCGTCCCTCCGGAGACCGCAGGCGTGGAGACAATGCGTGGAAGGTTGATCTCCATTTAAGTGTTAGTAACCAAGGGTTAAGAGTTAAGCAGGCTGCTCATGTGTGCGTTAGTGTTTGTATGTATGCGTGCGTGCAGGTTTTGTATGTGTATGAAACCGTTTTACCTTTGCCATGGGGCACCTTCTTTTTGTACGTTCTCTGACCAACAAACAAACAAGCAGAGGAACAGCAGAAGTAGCAGCAACAGCCTCCATCCATCCATCATCAACAATGCCGGCGAACCAACGACCAACAACCAACAACCAACAACAAGGACAGCACTTGAGTGGCTCCGCTTCTATCCTATCTGTACAAGTATCTGCATCTGTACAGTTGTTCTATTCTTATTTATCTCCAGCGTAATATTTTTATTTGTATTTTGGCTGCTGGGAGGGAGGCTCTTCTTTTCTGGACTTTCCTGGTACCTATTGTTGCTACCTTTTTTTGTTCCTTTTTTTTTGGCATATCCTTTTTCCTCTCTTAGTGGCTTATGGATGCTCTGAACTTAAGTATCCACACATAGATTCTTGAATCTATGAGATTGTAATACAAATTCTCATAGTGCGCGCGCTGGGTGCTTATTGTTATCGTTGTTATCGCTGTAGTAGTTGTTGTTGTTGTTGTTGTTGTAGATATTATTGTCAATTTTATTGTTGTATTGAAATATCTTTGCCTGAGGGCGATTTTTCCGAGATAAACGCATTTTTAATGCAACTCGAGGAGACATTATTTTTCCACACAAGCAGGATTCACCAAAGGATTCACCATAAAACGGCGGCGGCGGTCTCTTCGTATTGTTGTTTCTATTGTATTCAACAATTTGTTGCTTGTTTTTTTCTCTAAGAGAACAATTGCAACGACCACAAGTAGTTTCTTCGCAGATTGTTTGATTGGATTGATTCGGGGTTTGTTCCGTCTACTGCTGCCGGTTTCTAAATACGAGTGAGTACCATACAAATAAATAAAAAATTATACAAAAAAAGAAAACATATTTATATTATTGTACAATAGATAACTCTTTGCTGGTTGTTAAGTATCTTGCGGTAAGCATGAATTAACTCGTAATTGGTTTGGTAAACATTTGTCAAGCCCGGAAAGGATCCAAAGGGGCCACAGTTGTCTCGTTAAACACATACATACACGCACGTAGAAGCACGCACGTATATAGAAGAATACACTCAGAGATTTGTGCTGGAGACGTCTAAGAAATCAGTCATCTCAAGAGAAGCCTCTTGCAGATAATCATTAGACCATTATTGCCCGGCGAAGGTGGAGTGTTGAATTGTATAGATTTCGATCTCGTTGCCTGATTCTAGTCGCAGCAGCATTTTGTCAGTTTTATTGTATAATCATTTCATTTGATTCTGAAGCAAGTAATTGATTATTAAATGGATAAATTGTGGATAAAACAGTCGGACAAACTTCTTTGGCCGAACACGTAATTTGGAAACCATTTTTCGGGAACCAGAAACATTTTCAGGAACTCTATCAGCTCAACTTTTCGAGATAAGGATTTTTTCTATTTTATGTTTGAGATTATGACAAATATCATGAGCTAAAAGTCGTTATTTGAAGGTAAAGGACTCTTTTTTTCTTCTTATGTCTTTTGCTATGTTAAATATTGAAATATTTTCCACATTTAAGTGTACGGAGCGTTAGTATATAAGCTAATTAAACTGCCTTTAATGAGTATTTAAGCTTTGTTTAAGGTTTCGAGAAGGTTGGATGGGCCTGAAGAGCGGCATACGAGTCCAAATGATTATGGTTAATGAATGGTAAATAAAGTGTGTCTACTTATTGGTTACCATACACACCCACAAAAGGATTGTATTCAAATTCCATCTGCAGATTGATCAAGGCGTTTACCAACAAATCACTTTTGTTAATTTTGGCGGCAGGGCCGAACAAAAGATATATCCAGGCCAGCACCGCCAGCACAAAAGGCCGGGAGTGTCTTGGAGATGAAATTCGGAAATTCAGAATTCGGACCAGAATTGGTTAACTTCACTTTGCGCCGTCTGTCATTGATGAATACAATCATTGATGTAAAAATAATACAATCAAATTACAATGAACAATGGCGCGGGCCATTAAAATGGGAGACAGATGGGGCAGGAGAGAAAGAGGCGGAGAGAGTGATAGAGAGAGAGGAGGGAAGGAAGCTAATAAACCCACTGGTCGTTAGAGGCAAGTCGGCCCACACAAATCCCAGCAACACGAGACTGATACTGACACAAATACTCATTCGAAAGCCACACAAAGCACTCGAACTCTCGAACGGCGCTACTCGTACTATATCGTAACTGCCCTGCCCCAAGCCGTGGTCCGTGAAAAGCCCTCCACAAAATCGTCTCTAACACAATGGTTTCTATGGTGGGGGGTGGTGTATGTCGTCGGCACCACCGGGTTAAAAGTCAACTGCAGCATAAGATGTTAATTCATGCACAGAATCCTTTTGTGCCGGCCAAATCTTTTGTTTCAATTTTGCAAGTGAAGAGTTAGTTAGACGACGCTGGTGTAGCTGCAGTAATAACAACAACAACAACAACAACCGCCATCACCACCAGCAACATGGACAAGCACAGCAACAACAACAACCGCCTGATTTTGTGTGGAAACATTTCGCAACAAAAACATTCGCATGAATTTCGAATTTTGCACTCAAGTGTAACCATAGCAAACTTGATTTAATGCTGCTGGGTGTTGAGATTGTTGTTGTTGTTGTTCGTTGTTGTTGTTGTTCGTTGTTGTTCGTTGTTGTTTTTTATTGTTTTTACGGTTTATTGTTATTGCCGCTGCTGTTAATTGCCGCTTTCTGTTGCTGTTGGTGATATTGAAATTGAAATTGTTGTTGTTGTTGTTGTTGTTGTTGTTCCGAAATTACTCGTATTATTATCATCGATGATAATGACGGCGGGTGGTGTTGATTGCGT
This sequence comes from Conops quadrifasciatus, assembly GCA_949752815.1. Classification (NCBI taxonomy): domain Eukaryota; kingdom Metazoa; phylum Arthropoda; class Insecta; order Diptera; family Conopidae; genus Conops; species Conops quadrifasciatus. The sequence continues at coordinate 1,413,801 of OX457078.1, forward strand.
TGAGGTTGAAGAGGTTGCAGAGGTAGGTCCGTCCGTCCATACCTCGCTTCGCCCGCCTTTATTTTATGGCGTAAATTCTGAAATATTGTGTTCTTTTATGCGTAGTTGTTGTTGTTGTTGTCGCTGTTGGTGCGGCGATAGCGAATTATAATAAATTGTATTACAAAGATTGTGAATTATAATTTAATTAAATTCTGACTTTCCATTTAATAACAAACAAAGAAAGCTAATAAGAAAAAGTTAAAAATTCCAAAGAGTCTTAAATCAGGGACCATCTTGGATCTTGTTTGAGTTTTCTGGATGATCTCGGAAACTTTATTTCGCGATTTTGTGTAGCGTAAGAAAATTGTTATCAATAATTTCGGAATTTTTTCACCAAATTATTATTGTTTTTATTAATTTTAAGGTTTGTGATTTGAATTCTAATAAAAATAATACCAAATAATAAAAAACACTCTTAAGCTTTTATTATAATTTAAAATGTAAATATTATTTGAGGAAAATGGACAACAGTCTTATGTATTTATTGATTTATATTTTACAATTTTCTGCAAAGATTTTGGTTTTGAAAATGGTTGTTTATTCTCCTATTATTTATATAAAAGTTTGTTCTATTATTTTCAAATAAAAATTCCTTTATTCGAAATTTGCAATTTGCAATTGAAATTTGCAATTTGTTTGCAGTCGAATCCGGACACGTTCTTTTCAGTCGTGTCAAGATCCGAGATTGAAATTGCCGAAGTCTCGATAAGTCTGGTTCGAGCACATCACAAACTCTAATAGATTCAGTCGCTGATCTCTCAACACTCTAATCTCATAATAATAAAAATAATGCATCACATCAAAGATGTAAGCTTCGCTCCTTTGAATCCTTCACGCAATGTCATGTTCTTGATCCTTCATGTTTGATTATGTTCCAAATTTAGACATATGGACGGACTTTAAATACAATACGACTATATACCTTCATAAACCGCCCGCCCGCCCGATTTTCGTGAAAATGAAGAGGAAGTAAATTTAATATAAATTGTATTATTGTTTACCACCCAACGAATATCGCTCTGTGGCATTCTAGACGTACCCAACTTCCTCGCTTCCAAGGCCCAGGAATAAAGACCTTCTCTTCCTTCATTCAGCCCATTCGTCGGCAGCCGCGCCCCGCGCGCGTAACCATAGTTATTGTGATAATTTTAAAATTTTGTAACTTATTAATAAAGCGTATCCCGCAGCGCACGTGCCGCACATAAAAACGCTTTTCAATGAACGGTTTTCGGGGTGAGCGCATCCTTCTATGGTTCATTGTTGTCCTGATGCTCGGCGCATCAGGACGTCGTAGCCTGTTAATCTGAGTGTCAGAGGATTAGTGTCACCAAAACAGATTGTTACCAAACAATTTTCGAAAGGAATTGAATTTATTTATGAGCACAAATTGACCTGCCGCAGCACTTTGCATCGTTGGTCGCGCTCTGCTCATCTGTTCTTTGTATCCGGTGGATGAGGATTCATGCAAGCGGGCGTTTAAGCTGGCAACTTGAAGTCTTTCGAGGAAGGAATGAGTTGGAGACGAGAGAGAGAGTTCTACAGACTGCAGTACTCCCTCCACCTTTTCCGAGAGAGCATAATATCTCACAAAGTTCAAAACGGTTTTTAATAGACCAAACAAACCGTGACGGACAGAAGGAGCTTAGCATTCCACTCATTCTTACCCATTCTGTTGGCTGTCCGCCCTTCTAAAAGCGGACATTTTTCCCCGAATAGTTCCCTTTCAGCCTGTCTGCTGGTCGATCTGTCTATCTTACGGCTGTCCTTCTGCGCAATCCATTGAATGAAAAACAATTTATTATTCTAAATAATATTGTAATAAAATTTTAAATGAAATTGAATAATAAATAATGCGTTTAACTGTTTCTGAAACCTTTAGTGAAGAAAAAATAGCAAATTTTAAAAGTCTGAAACTTTTCGGTGAAAAATAAATAAAAAAATCCGCACCGTGGAGCATTGTGATGCAGACATAAAAAAAAAAATATCAAATCAATAAATCAAAAAAATCATAAATAAATAAAAATATCGGGAGACAGTCAAAATCCCGAATTACAAAATCCCGAAACGACAAAATCCCGAAAAACTTTAAAATCCCGAAACGACAAAATCCCGATGCGACAAAATCCCGAAACGACAAAATCCCGAAAAATTTTTAATACCGAAATGAGAAATCCCGAAAATCACGAAATAAAATTTAAATTAATGAAGAAATAACATTTAAGTCAAAATTTTTTCCGAAGCGTAGTACGCGCCTACTTGCCTTTCTTTACAATGGCAGAAAAGCAAAGTTGTAATATCGAGAGAATTTTTGTCTGAAGGTTATAATCTACAATATGCAAAAAACTTCACATGACCGTGAGGATTCTACTCATTGAGGGTTATGATCCCAGCCGCGGCCGAAGGCCGCCAATACGCGGAAAAACCTGTATGCAAAAACTTCACATGACCGTGAGGATTCTGCTGATTGAGGGTTATGATCCCTGCCGCGGCCGAAGGCTGCCAATACGCGAAAAAACCTGAATGCAAAAAACTTCAAATGACCGTGAGGATTCTGCTGATTGAGGGTTATGATCCCTGCCGCGGCCGAAGGCCGCCAATACGCGAAAAAACTTGTATGCAAAAAACTTCACATGACCGTGAGGATTCTGCTGATTGAGGGTTATGATCCCTGCGGCAGCCGAAGGCTGCAAATACACGGAAAAACCTGTATGCAAAAAACCTCACATCACCTCACCTCAGAGCCTCCGAGAGGGCTCTGCTAAAATTTTTTTAATAATGTTTTTTTTATTTTTTAATAATAATTTTAGAGAAGTAAAATAAGAGTAATTTTTTTATTACTTTCTTGGAATTGTTTGCTGGTGGTTTTAAAATGTTCAAGAAGATGGAGAATACCGAAAAACTAGTTTTGTAATTTCGGGATTTTGTTATTTCGGGATTTTGTCGTTTCGGGATTTTGTCATTTCGGGATTTTGTCGTTCGGGATTTTGTCGTTCGGGATTTTGTCGTTCGGGATTTTGTCGTTCGGGATTTTGTCTTTCGGGATTTCGTTACCAACCCAAAATATCAAAATATCAAAATATCAAAAATATCAAATCAATACAAAATTGTAATAATAATTTTTTAATTTTTATTATTTATTATTTAATACATTTATGACCTGCCGCATTATTTATTATTTATTTATTATTTATTTATTATTATTTATTATTTATTTATTATTTATATTATAATAATAATTTTGTATTTCGTTGAAAAATGTCGTTGCAGTTACCGTAAAAATTTGAAACAGATGGATTTTCAAAAAATTATTTCTCAAACTTAGCAAGTTTTTATTAGCAGGTTTTTTAACGGCTTTCAATGTTGTTTATTCGTCATAAGGTTTTGTTGCTTTGTTGTCTGCCTTTGAGTACGTAAATATTTTCTAATAATAAATTAAATGCATCCGTTGCTGGAAGCACAAACACTTTAGGAGACAGAGACTGAGTATCACCCTTGTCCTGTATCATACTCGTACTATCATGCGGACATAATGGCTAAAGAAAGTAACCACAAACAAACAACAATAATCACAATAACAACAATAACAGCAATAATAAAACGGAGACTGAATAAAAACTGCGCATTGACATCTAACCTTTGCAGGATGTCGAGATCTCGGATCGGTTAGGATGGATGGAAGGATGTTAGGGTGAGCCTACATATTCATGACGATTGTTGTATTGTGTCTATTACCAATTGAACAAACTGTGGATAGTTCAAACGTTTATTCAATTCAAGTTCCACAACGTTTGCTGAGCATATGCTCTCAGTTACAAGAGGACACTTGAGTTTTTTCATTGCTCTGGGTACAGTTTCTTGTTCAATTGTTCAAATTTTTAATTTAATATTATTAAAAAGCATTATAGTTTGCTTTCGGGCGGTGAGAATTTTAACAAATGTATAATGTAAAATGAAAGGACACAGAAAGAAGACCGATATGGGAAATTACACTTTAAAAAGAACGGGGACAAAAGTAGGGAAAGGCCCTTGAAAAGTCGCTTGTAGATGAAAGAAAATTAAACCTAAGCTTTATACGAATTCCTTAATATTTCTTACAGCTTTATTTACGAGTGTATATATTGTATTATATTTGTAATGCTATATACTATATTCTTTTATTTGATCCATAATCTATACCAGATCAAACCGTAATTAGGCCGAACCGAAAAATCTACCTGGCATAAATGTAACCGCACTTTAAATCTTGTGAAATAATGATGTGAGTGACTCGCCCTCGCCCACGCCCTTCCTTAAACCATTAACCTTTCAATTTTCCAACTCATTCTGATAATAATATTATTATTATTTATTAATTTAATACGGCGGCGACAAAGTACGATTCAATCTGAACTCAAAATGTCCTTCGTCCTTTATTTACTTATTCAATAACAGAAGCAACAACAACAACAACAACAACAACAACAACGACCAACAATACTGTTGACTGCTGAAGAATCTTTCAGAGTGTAAAATTACAATTTGACATTATCTGCCCTTTGCTCCACTCGGTCACCAGAGACAGTAACACGCATACTGCTTTTGCCCTAGCTTTAAACAACAACAACAACAACAGCAGGTTCTAAACCTTTTATTCCATCCACCCTTCTCAATAACATTCATTGAGTTATGAGCTCAGTCAACCAGTCAGTCACCAAACAACGAGCAACACTGGCAAAACTCTCAAAATCTTCTGGTGGGTGTTGGTGGTGGTGTTGTTGGGGCAGACGAACATTCATCGCCTTGGGTCGGCCGGTCGGCCGGAGCGGCAATGTCTGCGGGTGACACGTCAAACACCAAACGCCACAACAAATTTTATTTGCTTGCTGCGGCTTTTGTCCCAGTTTTTTTTTCTTCTGCTCTCTTTCGGCTGCGGAAAAATTGCACACGCTCTCACGCTCGCTCGCTTGCTCGCTCCCCCAACAATCAATGAACCCACACGCGCCTGGTTATAAACTCATTATAAGGAAGACGCTCTTGAGCGGAAGATGATGAGCGGACGTTTCACCACGTAGTTGGTTTGTTGGTTTGTTTGCGGGAAGGCAATAAATAATAGATCCTTAACGGCTTTGGTGTTGACGAGTTGATTTAATTTGTTACAAAGAGAATGTTAACAGAAGAGAGAAGAGAGCGTGGTGAGTGTGTGTGTATTAGAATGGTTGAATTATGACAATGGTATCATGAAGAAACTATTGCAGGAAATTTTGTTTAAATAAAACTTCGAACTATTATAAAAGTTTCTATCAATCAAGCTAAACTGAAAAAATCTCGCTCGTTCTAGTAGAAAACGATAAGTAGTATAATTTCATGTTTATCGCTTCACAATATTTTCGTATTTTTTCCATAATAATTTTCTTAAGAACCTTCTTTTTTTCTCATAATTTATTTGAAAACATTGAAAACAGAACCAACCTTCTCTGATGATAATGATACAATTTTAGCCTCTATCCTTTTTTTTGTACATTTTTATCATTAATCGAAAAGGCCTATATTCTCTTTTCTTCCTTTTACGTTACTCTTTTTTTGTCGCATTACAGTGTACTCGCGTCGTTTTAAACCAATTAGTTTAACTCTTGAACAACGGCCTGGAAACAACATCGCCATTTTCTAAAATTGTTCAGTGTTGTAGCAAACCTCATACCTCAAATTATAAGTGTATATATGTACATGAATTCGTATATATAGGACTACTTTTTTCTTACGAGAAAGGTTTGTTAAAAATCAACACTTCTTATTTTCGTCTTTTATCAATTTCAATTTCAGATCTGTTCTATTTTCGGCTGGTTTTATAAGAAATCATAGCAAAATAGAGCTTTAAAAACGCTGAGGCTATAGTATGTGGTTTTGCATTAGACAATTTAAATTCAGAAAGTCTTTTACTGTGGTGAGAAAATGGAGTTTTCTTATTGGTTTTTAGCAATCGCAGCAATCGCGAGCAGCATGAATATTGTCGGTTTCTATTAGTTCACGTTATCGCGGCTACACTTTATAGTTTTTTTTGTGGTTTGCCATTCTTCTTTTATTCAGTTCTGAGCTTTATGAAGAAATTCCGTGCACTTTACTCGAATTTTTATTCAAATTTTATTGCTTTGTATCGTATCGTAGTATTTTGAAAGAGTTCAAAAGAGAATGAAAGAGAAAGAAGCAAATTGTAGGAAGAAAAGCGTTAGAAGATTAAAGACGTTGTTGAGTTGGAATAGGAAGGAGGGTTACGGTAAAAGAAGGGAAGTGGGGAAGAGTGAGCTGTAGAAAGTCATTTGAAACATGCATGCAGCAACCTTTTTCGTCTACAGCATTTGCATAACTTCGCACATTCTTTCTTTCGTCCTTCGACGTATCGCAACGTACCTATATACTTTCATCAATGGGTTTTATGGTTAATATTTTTCTTGTTTGTAGCAATATCATTTTTAATATTCTTCAATTCTTCCCCAATTTCCTTTCCCTTTTGAGAATGCTGTTAATGTTTTTTATGGTTAAATAAATTGCCATAGAAAAAAATATCCTTTTTTATGTGAGTATTCTTTTATGCGTTTCATATACATTTTGAATGTGTTTAAAGAATCAAATTCTTGAATTTATTAACGTATAGTTTTCTTTATCATTATTTCAGGATTCACATCCGTCCGTCCGTTTCAAGGATAACGAGTGCAGATATTTTTATTTGCTCTAAAAGAAGATGAAGTATGAGTACGTGCTAAAATTTGGAGAATATTGTATTATTAAATGATTTTATGAGATGATAGAGAACATTTGTTAATCGAAATAAAATATTCTGCCGCAATCGATGAAGGAATGTTGTTGGTCCACACACACACACGCACATGCAAGTTGCGCCGAATCATCTTCGCCTAAATGTTCTCGATTGGTAATAATGGCTTAATTAATTTATCAAAATTGTCCCTTGTCAAGGTCTTCGCAAAGGAATTTCTTATAAAATAGAAGGTGAAATTAATGAAAATTGAGAAGAAAAGTGTAGATGTCTTCTTTTGACTTTATGGATGAGGCGAAAGGGTTAAAATTTGGGTTTAAGGGTTAAATTTTGTCACGAAGTAATCATTTTAATTATACTTTCGAATACTATTTACGTACTATCTATACTCGTATTATAATTTGAATGATTATAGGTTTTTTTCAATTTCTTTACCGTCGCGGTTCTGAAGTGCCTCTCAGCCAAGTAATGAAGCCTTATTTTTTGTACCCTCGAAAACGAAACTTTTTTATTTGTTTTGTAATTAAATACTACAAACTTGCCGCATCGTTTTGTCTCGTAAGTCCAGAGGATGGAAAGAGATCTTCGCAGAGGATGCCGCCGACTGAATAACGAACGATTCTTTGCTCATAGCTACTGTTCGAATGGATTTTTTTTATTGTGAATATTTTTCTTCTCGTTGTTTTTAGTCCGGCGCACTCTTTCCCTCGCAGACAAAGTGCTCTTCTACCACAAAATGGACAAAGAAGAAGCCAGCGAATAAAAACATTGTTGAGGAAGAATATCATTTACTCGATACTAGGTACACTCCTTGCATTCCTTCTCACGCAAGACAAGAAATCGAAATTCATTACGATTGTATTTAAAATAAAAAACGGCAGCTGAATTGAAAGCCGACGAAAGGGTTTCGAGACCGACCTCAAGACATTTATTCGGTATTCGGTGGTATTTAATGCCATGCGGTAACAATCAGCGAGGTTGAGTTTGAAGTGAGGTTATCTTACGCGTACCGTGGTGCGTCGTCTCGTCCGTCTGTTGAGCCATCAGTCTTTTCTGGCTCCATCCATCCATCCTTCCATTCCATCTTCAAAGAGGAATGAAGAGGAACATCATTCAGAAACCATTTGGATAGATGTAAGAGTGAGTACTCGCGCCGCTTGATTTATTTATCGTAGGCACCTTTTATTATATCATTTCGGTAGCATGTCATGGATTTTATGAGGAATTCTTGTTCTTGTCGAAGTACGACGATTGGAATATTCATTCTTTTGCTGACTTCTTCGTTCATTTCGAAATTCTTTGGCCAACGAACGCATTTCTTGTATCGTAAATGAAGAAAGTTGGTTAGAATGAATTTATTTATTAGAAGAAACAAAAGAAAAATTAAATATTTGAACAAATAAACTATCTAATGGAACAATTAAAAGTGTTGTTTGAAAGAAACGCTTTAAGGCCTGCGGTTTTTTTGAAAAATCTCCGTTGTTTTTAAACCTTTCCTTGTTAAAACTAGGCCCATTGTAAAGCTCGGAAATGCCCCCAACAACAAACGAGCCATCCATCTTGTGTCTCTCACACGATTTTATTGTTTGGAAACTCTCAAATTATTTGGAAACTCTCAAGTTTCATCAAATGGGTGCCCACGACGACTTCAATTAAGCTATTGTGAAAATTCTTTAATGCAATTTTCTTCGACCACGACAATTTAATGCGATAATTGAAGAGTATTCGATTTATCCAAACTGCCAAAACGGATACGCGTCGATGTCCTGCTTGGGTCCTTTAAATGCAAAAGAGAACAATGGAAATCCAATAGCATTAAGAATAACACGCGTAGTAATAATAGTCGTAATAATAATAACAATAATAAGAGTAATAAAAGAAACAATAGAAGAAGCTATTGCGGCGAAAAGGAAATATCAATTACAATTTTTCTTAAGGAAATAAATTAATGAATGAATGAAGGAAGGAGTGCACTCCCGAAAATTTTAAATGTTAAATGAATAAAAAAAAGCATAAGAAAAAGAAGAAAAAAAGTAATTCGAAAAAAGGGCAGGCGCATACAAAAAGATCTTATTAATGGAGAACGCTCTCTTATACTCTCTCCCTCTCTCTCTGTCCACTTTTTTAGTTTTTCTCTCCATTGACTCTCGCTTCGAAGAGAGAGAATGGTGTAGATTGAGATATATTTAGACAAAGAAAAAACAATGCGTCTGCTGCGCGCGCATTTTACCTTCGACGTAGCTTCAGCAGCGCGCGCGTCTGACCTTAATTTTCTCTCTTTCGTTCCTTTTAAATGTCTGTCTTCTTCTATTTATTTTTCTTTTTCGTTGGCAGTATAGAAACTAACTAAACCGCGCCTTCTATCATTACAATTTTAACGACTCCATTCATACGAACAATGGATTTTACGCCATGTTGAATAATGTCGCGATCTGCGATAGCTCGCGTACCATGCGCGCATGAGCATCAGCATCGGCTTCAGCATCGGCTTCGGCACTGCCATCGGCATCGGCTTTGGTTTTACTCTTGGTTTTTGTTTTTGTTTTTGTTTACCTGTGAATGGTCGGAACAAGAAAAAAACACTTTTTAACATCGCCTTCGCAGTCGTTGTGCTCATCGTCATCATCATCATCATTATCATCATCGCTGTCGTATATGATGACCTCTCGTATATGATGACCACTGAAGGAGATTTAAGTCTCTCTCTCTCTCTCTCTCTCTCTCTCTCTTGCTGTCGCTCTGTCTGATGTGCCCTGAAAAAAGTGAGGAATTTATAATAAAATAAAAGAGTCTCCAGCACAAAATCGCATTTCCAGGACAACTTCAAAAAATATTGAATACAACTCGGCAGGATGCTGAAATCTTAACCACAAGGACTCATCATCTTCAACATTATTGGTTATGGCTGATTAAGAAGAGGCACCAGAAACCACAAACAATTGTAAAAATAAACTGAAGTATAATGTTCTCTTGTGGTTTATATGAGAGTACACTTCATTCCGAGAAATTTATTCAACAAGACTCTGAAATAATTTCGAATTGATATATGTACGTTATTATGAAAGGAATTATGAGTAATGTATTTATATATAAATTACCATTTGACGAATAAAATTATTTTAAAATTGTGCTTTTTGACTCATTAACTTTATATTTCCAAGAAGGTTGGGGTCACCTTTCTGGTGACACATTTTTTTGATATCGTTTGCAATTGCATTAAAAATAAAAAAAAAATACTGAAAATATGTAATTCTGACAAAGTAATTTGTCAATTCTTTGAATTCTGAGACTGGATTTTATAAGCGAGATTTCCCGATCGCGGCTGTATTTATCAGGATCTCAAATACCGTCGAGATTCGTTGTCTCGTTTTCTGATCTCGTCTCGATCTGGCAGTCAGAGTCACAAAGGGCACAAGGATCGTTTGGGGATTTTGTTTTTGCAGAAATGTCCTGTCTCGTGTCGTCTGTGGACCTCGCTTCCGGATTTGAGGCTATATCGAGCTCGAAATGAGAATTTTCAAATCTAGTGCGCTGCGCTAATTCCAAAAGCAATTATAAAAACAGTTTTTGAACAGATGCAACAATACAATGAAAACTATAACAACAACAACAACAACAACAATAAAAACGGCTCTACAAAGTTCAATCAATGATGATTATATTGTACAATAAAATACGAATACAAAAGTAATAATAATCAGTAAAACAAAAACAATAACCAACAGCAGAAAGAAGGTAGAAATTAAGCGACGAGAATATATGTATATATACAAATGTATGTATGTACGTATGTATATAGTATGTTGTATATCCTTCGAGTACACTAACTAGTTTACTGAAAAAAGTCCTTGGGACCTCACAATTAAATTATTATACTTCTACTCTCTTCTGCCCGCCTTCCTGCCTTCCTTCCTTCCTTCCTTGCTTCCTTCCAGATTACGCGCGCAGCAGGGCTGTGCCGCTGAGGCCGAATCAGTTGAATACAAAAGCAATTGAAACTTTTCATTGGTTGTGCGCAATCAACTTGAAATCAATATTTTTAAGAAGCCCTCGCAGCCTGCAGCCCCGTCAGCGCTGTGGCCCGACAAAGGAGGGACGATGACGATGACGATGACGAATGAATGAATGAATGAATGCAAAAGAGATGGATGGCATCTCCTGAGGACAAAAGTAACGCACGAATTCGGTATTCGGTGCACACGAAGTGTTTGGCGATAGTCGACAAAACAAACGCAACAAAGTTCAGCAGAAGGCGGGTGAAAAATACGAAGCTATGTATGAAGGGTGTATGTGCAGCAGGGTGAAGTGACAGGGCCAGTAGAGGAGAGGAGAGAGGAGTGCTAGGGCAGTACCCTAAGTTTTTGAGTTGCTGTAAATTTCATAAAATAACCTTTCGATGTTCAGAACTAACGTATGAACATGCAAGCAAGATGCAAGAGCGCACACAATACGCTTGTGGCAAACCTTTTTCTCCATTTTTTGTGTGTAGCTTTTTTGTTCCGAGTGTGTGTGTGTGTGTGTGCGAGTTGAACAAAGGCAAACTGCAAATAAGTTGATTCCAATTGTGTTTTTGTTTCATCTGTCGCTTGGGCGGGATGGGTTGGTTCGGTGCTCGAGCGAACGCGGCTGCTGCCAACGCATAAAATATTTTGTTATATTTTAAGGCAGGCGGCATGTTGGTGTACATGCGTCTATGTGTGCGTGTGTGACGCACACTCTCATAAAACGTCGGATCGGCCATTTTGCGGCATCATACGTCCCACCCGTCAGCCTCTCCGCCCTTAATACGTTATTTTATACCCACTCATTCGCTCTTTCTTTCTTTCTTTCTTTCTTTCTTTCTTTCTTTCTTTCAAGCTATCAACAATCATCATCAACAATTAAATGCTTTCCACTCGTCGTTCTTTATTTGCCGTTTATTCGTCATTTCTGTTTATTCGCTCGTTTGTTCTTGTTCTTTTTGCAAGAAACTTTTCAGCAATCGTTGCAGTTATTGTTTCAAAGTACTTTTGCCGTTGCCATTATTATTATTTATTATTATTATTATTATTTGTAGTTGCTTTTGTCCTCATTGTTGTTGTTGTTGCCGTTGTTCAAGTTGTTGTTCTTCTTTTTCACGGCCTTTTGTGTACTTGCGTTGGGTCCTTGAAAGTGCTCCGCTCTGGCGTTGCCATTTTGTCGGTTTTCAGTTACAAAATGTTTTACAAATAATTTTTCGTTTGTCGTTTTAAAGCGTTTTGTTTTCGTTTCTTTTGACTACTGACGACAATCGTGCTGATGATGCTGATGATGATGATGCTGATGATGGTGGTGATGGATGGCTTTTGAGCTTTCTTTTTTTCGGAATATTGAAAAGAGCATAAAAGAATTAAAGGTTCACTTCAGAACCTCTTTTCGGTGAAAATTACAAAAGCGTTTAAGTTCTTTTTGTGTTTGTTTGTTGCTCAAGTTCTCTCTCTCTCTCTCTGTTGCTTAAGTATTGTGTTTTGGTGTGAAGTGATCTGAAGGAGTTACTGCTGGCAATACTTTTAATCAAATAAATTAGAAGAAGGCGAGTTTTTCAGTTTAAAGTTTTTCAGTTTGTAGTTTAAAGTTATTAGTTTAAAGTTAAACGGTAATAAATTGAGGAAAAATTGTTAGTTTAATTTACGATGTGTTGAAATCCGGGAAAGGCTGACATCTCACCTCACCCTTTGTGGTGAAAATAAAGAGTAATAAAACACCAACGGAGTGAAAGTGTTTTTTCTTTTGCGAAAAAATTATACTCATGAATTCAGAAACATCAAAAGACAAAGACATACTGAAATCGAGACTTAATTAGCTATTACTAATATCTTAATATTACTAATATCTTACTTCTCTACTTACCGCTTACTTCTTCCATTACGCGCGACTATATCATTTCTAAAATATAAGATTGTGCTATTTTTGAGACTTTTCACACCATACGGTTTCGTCTAAAAACCTCAAACCTCATACCTCAAACTGGTACCACTGAGTTCGTTCTGAGTTCTTTAGGTTGGCATAATTTCTTTATTTAATTTCTCCAAATTTATGCTATTAGACAAGCTAGCTCGTCTTCGCACACCCCCCTTTTGCTCTACTCTTTCTACTCATTCTACCCGTCAACCAGTATCATCAGCCCCAACCTTTAACCCTGAAGGCGTTACCCACAAACGATTCACACCGCATCGCCTGAGGACATAATCCTCGAAACAATTAAGTGCGCACTTCATTTAAGACATTAATAGAAGCAATAAAATCATCAGCATCATCCGCAATAACAACAACAACAACGACAACGATGGCAACAGCAACAAAGACAACAACAATGACTGGCTCGGCTCGACTCCTTTTATAATGAAAAACATCTTGACAGCATTTCATTTAAAATTTCACCCTCAAACAGTTTGCCCAAGAATTTCCTCCATCTTTCCCTGCCTCCCCCACGACACCTCCCTCTCCCACTCTCTCTCTCTCTCTCTCTCTATTTAGGGAAAAATTGTTTGGTTGGTTGACTGCGGTGCCACGCTGATGGATGGAGGAACCCATGAGTGAGCTCATGAGGACTCAACCGGCCGCTGTCTGGTGATGCGGAGAAGGTCGAGAATGTGGAGCCCCAACGAAAAGGGTGCAATCCAGCGAAGATCCACGTTACCATAAATGCCGACATCATCACAAGGTTAAGTTACTACCCGGAAGTCAGTCAGTTGGACTGTGAGCGAGGGTGGTCGGTCTACCTTGGTGGCAAGGTATTAATTTCAATTTCCAACTTATTATTGTTATTGTTTTCTTTAGTTTGAGGTACGAGTACGTGCACGTTGTCCATAGTGAGTGAGACCTCTCTCTTAAGCCTCAAGCGGCGCATTATTAGCGCTCATTATGTTACAACCACTTGAATTTCCTAAACCGCAACAACAACAACAACAACAACAACAGCAACTAAATCCAAAACACAGCAAAAACAAAAATCCAGCGACAAACCAAATTCAAATAACGAAATAATGTTTGGTATTTAAGCCCAAAGTAATCATTTGCTGCACCCTTTTTCCCGGTCGAGCCCTTCCTTCATGTTCTGGCACATCTTCTCTGTTTCTTTTAACTTTTCTTTAAGCAATCTGCGATTGATCGAAGAGCAAAGCAGGCGTAACATCATAACTGTCCAATGGATCATTTGCTTAAACTCAAGATCATTCTTTTAACTCTGGCAATACTCGAAAACCATCTGAAAACTGGCGCTCCTTCCTCTTGCACGTCCAATGCTACCGTGTCGCTGCGCCCTTAACAAGCCCGATGAATGGTGGTGACGACTGAAATGATGAATACCATGACTTTTCTCTAATTTTTTCTAGTTTTATTTACAAAAAATTGATTGAAGGTAGTTTAAAAGTTTCTTATTTTTCGGGATAATTTAACTACATTGAATTTTTTACGTTTTCGCTGATGCGTTAATTTTAAAGAAAGTAATATAATATAATTAACATAATTTCTAATATAATTTTAAAAACAACGGAGTAGAATTTTGGGTCATTACTTCAGTTTTTCCGAGTTCTGTCTGATTGTGTAGAAAAAAAATCTTAAAAAAGCTTGAATCTTGTAAACCAGAAACTGGAGAGGCATTATCTCGTATTCCAGAAGAGTAAATAACCTTTTTAATTATTTCGTGTGTAATTAAATAAAGTTCAAAATAAATGTTTAGACATCGCTTGTAGCCAAGTTTAGTTAGTTTAGTTTAGACCTCTTAAATAAAACTTGGTAGACTAAAAAAAGTATTTGGTACTTTGAAATCTCTTAAGAGTTTTTAATCTTCCGATGCCTTCGAGAATTTAATTATTTATTAAGTCAGATAAGTCCCATTTTCTTGACGAGATCTCGTACTTCGAGATATATACTACTTCAGAGCCAAGTAAAATTCTACTATTAAGCAAATTTTGTTTTAAAAATATCATAAATATTTCGAACAGATTGTCCTCTAAATTGTAGAATTATAAGGTCTTACCGCAATAACAGTTTTCTCATCATTTACACAGTATTTTCTTGATGTGAACTTGTCTGATTTACCAGATCAATCCAATTCATCTAATGAATAACATTTTATCTCTAATGTTTACATTATCTTCTTTTTAGTAACATTATGAATGCATAATTTTCCCCAAGTTTTTGTTGTTGTTTTCAACTTTGATTTTAAACATAGCTCAATCTTCAATCATTCTTTGTACCCAAAAAGAAGCCGACAAAAACTATTGTGTGCATTTATCCTCAGAGAATGCACAATGCTTTAGGAAAGACAAGGACAGGGAGAGGAGAGTAAGAGGAGCAAGCAGATGAGCAGTAGCATCGTCAGTGGCAGGCGGAAACGTTGTAACCACAAACAATAAGCCACAAATGGTGGCTCTCGAAAATTAATACTCAGCAGAATGTTTGCTTTTGAAAAATCGAACGAAAAAAAATTTGAATATATACATACTTACCACCTGCTTGCGTGTGTATGTGTGTGTGTGTGTTGCATTGACTTGGGAGGTCAATGTGTTTACATTAGCCTACAACAACACTCGTCACGATGAAGACCTCCGAAGCCTCCTGATTTATTCCTTTAGTTTTTTAGCCTCCTTTAGTTTCTTTATTTGTTCTTTATTTTTTGTTTTTTTTTTGGTATTTGATGGCCTTCAATTTTAAATAAGCATCAAAGTTATATATAAAAAGGGACAAATATGACAGATCACAAGAAGAAGATCACCACAATTTTGAAGCGGGGAGAGTCAGTGTTAGACAAAACGTGGCTTCTAAGGACCTGTCAAAGTTAATTAGATAAATTTCTGTTGTTTTTTCTTCTCAAGTTGTTTTTGTAATATATCGTATTTTTAACAATAAGTAGTTTCTTAGTTTCTGTATGACTTTTTGGGGTTTTTTATTTACAAGCTGGCCGGAAAATCCAAGAGAAAAAATCTCAGCAATAATAAAAAAAGGTTCCGCTCAAAAGATTGACACTGAAAATGGCCCATCATCGTGCACGATCGCCAGTCTTTCGGCAGAAGACAGCAAGAAATTGCTTTTAAATGCTTCCAACAATTTCCAAGCACATTTTTTTTCCATGCGCCTCTTCGGCGTGTGGTCTAAGGGGCAGTTCTGACAAGCTGTTTTCTTTGTGCAGATTACGCCTTACACCGCCCAACGACATCCAGCCCACAGTAAAGAACGCTTTCGTGCGCACCAAAATATGTCACGCAAGTCCTGAATGTCTGCGGTTGACATGCGAAAATCGCACTAAATCGCATTGAAACCGCCGCGGCGTGCCGCTCGTGATCAATCTACGCAGACGCCTAACGACGTTCGACGTAGCGCCGTCGTCGCATCACCAGCAATGCCGACGCTGTCGCTGTCGCTGTTGCTGTCGCGCGCATCTGCAGTACGCATACAAAAGGCGCCTTTTTTTCGAATCTAAAATCATTTTTAAATACGAACACAATTGAAAAGATTGAGCCGTATCGAAATTGTCGCATCTACGAGTTGACGAGAAGGCAAATATTTTAAAATTAAACACGCAGAAACCATGGCCATTATTTTTTGTAAGTACGCGCGTGTGTGCTTTGTGTAAATTTAGTCCAATTAAAACTCGAACAGCACAACATGTACCAATGGTGTACCTTCAACGCCGAATGCGATCCTGCCGCAGAAGTTAATTTTCGCCCGTTTTCGAGGCTGCTCGCATAACCGAAGACCATTAGTCTTATCTTCTCAATTAAACGTCTGTTTCGGTGCACACGCGTCGCTTGTAACTGCTTCGCTGCCAACCTCTTTACAAACGAGACTCTATAAAGTCGAGTTAGACTTTTTCGAACGCGAAAAAAATGACGCTTATTGTTTGACGCTGTTGATTGACAAGCGTTGATAACTGTCACGGTGCCGCCGCCCGTCGCGGTTTGACTTTTATTGTGTTCATGTTTCTGGCATAAGACCAGTTCATAGAGCCTCAAAATTAAGCAACAACATTCATCATTATCGTCAGAGGCGTGCTGTTTGTTATTACGCACACACACATTATAATCATTACGAGTATTATTATTTTATTTGTTTTAAATGATTGCCAATCATGCGAGTAGCTTCCGTGATGTTGATGATGATGATGCTGTGGATGATTATCATGATAAATACCGCGCGTTCAATTCAACTGAAAACGCTTCATGTGGCATCGCGCAAATTAAAACCGAAATGGAAAACAAAGAAAATAAATCGCTTTTAATGAGATTGGAGCAATTGTTTTGGGTTCGTGCTGCCGGCGATTTTTTAACCCGAAAAAAGTTTGTGAGAAAAGTGTTCCGAGTTCTCGCTTTCTGTAAAGCCAGTGAGTAAAAGACGCGGTAGAGTCGTTATTACAATAGATATATAACAACGAAAATGTATTGTATGGTCTTTGATATTACAATATTGATACAGATAAATTATGCTTAAGCCGCCACCATCTTCTAAACAAAACCAATAATGATTTAGGAGATAAAGCCCAAGATTCTATAAATTCTTAAAAATGAATATAACCTAAAAGTCCCTGAAAATATTCTGGAAGGCATCAAAAACATAATCTTGCCCAGCATGCACCATTGTGAACATTACCATTCCTTTAACCTCCAACAATTCAGTATAGAAAAAGTACTTAAACGATTTAAAAACGATTTAAAAGCGTAATTAAACTGTATAATTACCCATAATTTAACTCCCGTTTGCTTTTGTTATTGCCTTCTTCGGTAAACCATTATAAATTATCACCGATCAAAAAGGCGTTGTTCGTCATTGGTGCTCTGCTGACCGCATCCATGCATGAATTCGTTTCGCACTTTCGAACACATACGGTCATATTTTGACAGGAGCTAACCCCAAAATTTCCAACAAATTTATTTTGATGCTTTGCACGTGATTAATTTGAACCGGCGAGCGCGCCACACGACGCCAAACACAAACCATACGAAAATCAACCATTTTCGAAATCATTGTAATTAAATTTAATAAATTCTAGAATTCAGCAATAATCCAAGGATTAAATAGACAAAGAAGAATGAATATACAGATAAACACAAACGTATCGACCCTCACACAAAATCCAGATTATCGAAGGAAAACTGATATTTTCCGGATTACAGAGAGACAATGGCCTCTTTGCCATTATTTGGAGTTACCGAAATGAAGTGTCATGAATACTCTGTGTATCGTAGTGCCTTGAAATAGGAAGGGCGGCGAAGAAACCGAAAGAGGGGAGGAAAAACACTATAAAGAGGAAAAAGGCCAAATGACCTTTGTGTCAAATGACCGTGTCAAATATAACAATAGCATTAATAATATCGATAGCAAAAGCCTACAAATAAATCGACAAATTACAATAGTTAGACAAAGGTACATATGTATATATGTATGTACGAATGTATGTATGCATATACTCGACCCCGTTTGGACACGAGCCTTCTTATAATTTCCTCGATGACACACAGAATCATTCAAAACGTTAGCGAGACGATGGAGATGAAGATGGATGATTGAAGATGATGATACGAGTCCTGTTATTAACACTGATAATGAGTTAGATGGTAATATTTAGTATCGTATGCTAATGATTTACGCAGGCTACATTGGATTTATTAGGGCTATATTATATTGAACTGTATATATAGGGCTATATTGATTGAACTGATCTTCGATATGATGGCGAATACAGAGACGAGACCAGTACTAGGACCAGCTTTTTTCGAGAGACGAGACGAGTTCCGAGAACGATATGACCCTAATGAAGGGAAGAGCTGATGATTTTATTATTAAAAAGTGTTTCCGATAACGATAACCAGCAGCACTGAATGCTGTTCACCGCCAAACACGCGAACACTTCCATCCAGACTTTATAAATTGCTTTAGAAAGCGTTCAATCCAAGGTTCCCATTCAAGAGATATTACTGGTCCATGTTGGTGTCAAAGCTATTGTTGGTATAATGGTTCCTCCAGCAAATGATTATGTAAAAGATATAGTAGACCAATTGTAGACATCTTTGTACCACTAAGAGATTTTCGTTTCAGGCGGCTTGAAAAAGATCTTCGACTGGTACTAAAGAAACCAGACTTATAATACGTCCCAATACGAGCAGATCTTAATCTGCAGAGTAGGAAATATGTAATTCCAAGTGAAACATCTAAATAGGTTCCAATTATTCACATAAGCCAGATTTCAGTTTTAGTTTTGAAGAAACAATTTAAATTGAATTCAATTTGAAGAGTTTTAGAACGAATTTCTGGGAAATTAACAAGGAATGAAATTTTGGTTCGGAGGCAAACCGGTTTCGGCAATGTGCCACCTTCAGTGTCTTTCTTTGACTTCAATTTCTTCAAAGAAAATAATGGCACTATGGCATTGATGATAAAGATATGATGAGATTTAGGAAATTTCGACTGAGATTTAGGAAAATATTATCAATCAAGGCCCCGTTTTCGATATATGTACATATATTTGGTATGTATGTACATATATACGAACCATAGAGTGCATACACTCTAAGTACTCTTTTATTCAAAGTTTGCAAATATTGGCATTTGCTCTCCTCTCTACTGATATGACGACCGACACAATCGACATTCGGACAATTCAGTATAATCGATATACTCGCATGTACTCTTGCGTTTATCGTTCATGGAGACAATATTTTGGAACAATAAAGGTCACAATAACAACAACGAAGCCACTACAAGTGCTAAAATGGTCTACCATGAACGAAAGAAACAGCATTTGTTGCCAGCAGAAAAAAACAACGAACTTGCTGTTCCTGCATGCCTCCGCCTTTGTCAGATTGTTGTCGTTTTGGTCATTGGACCAGAACAGAAGGAAGCATTTGGCCATCCATACTGCCGATGTCCTGCTTGGCTTACACGGTTCCTGCTCGGTTGCATTATGATGGCCATACAATGAAATGCGATAGTCAGATCTTCAGTCTCTGCGGAACATGTCCTCGACTGTGTGCAGCCTTTGTGCTAATGGTTGTTGTAGATAGTACGAGTACGAGTACGAGTCGTGGTAGTCGGACTCATGTTGTCGACTTCTGTTCTGTTGGCATTGTTCGTTTTGAAATAAATTGAATTGAAACTGAAAGAATGACATGGAGATGCACGCAATTTAAAAAGGTGCAAAATTTGCATCGTTTTCAGATGCAATTTAAACCAACTAAATTGCAAAAATCGGTGACATTATTATTACCGCCATGTCCGAAGGTACTTAAATCAATGTTTTCTTTACTTTTATATGGAATTTGTGAGTGATGGAGCATTTAAATCATTTAGCTTTTATATTTTTCTATACGCACTCATAGATTTTTATTCACTAAATAAAGTTAACACAGTGTCTCATAAATCTATCATATAGTATTTTATCCTACGATTCTATGCACAACTGTCGTATACTGCGATACTATGCTAAATGTCGGCGCACCAACTAATGTCGGTCTCCGAAACAGAATAATAATTAAATTAGTATTTATTGGATAAATTGTAAAATCGAATTAAGTTGAAATCGCAAAGAACTGAATGCAGTTTCTTAAAAGAGGCTCATCGTATGTACAAACTGCAGTCGTGGTGTCGCTGCGTCGCTGCAGTCGCCATTTAACGCTACGAAATCATAACGCACTCGCCGCGTTCGCGCTACTCGAAGGGCCTAAACATGCCGCCGCCCATCTCGGCACTACCGTAATCTCAATCTTGCGAGTCGCCGGCATTGCTGTTATGGTCGAGGGACGCGTTGCTACCGCCACCGCCGCCGCCGCCACCATTTGATTCCGACTGTTCCGGCGACACATCCGGCGCAATGACGCCCGACAAGTAGCCGGCGCCTGCATACGGAGCGGCCAGAAAGCGTTTGGCATGCGCCTGCATGAATGGCGCATAGCGATGGGTCGGCGAGCCGAAGACGGCGGGCGGAACGAGCGGCGAGAAGGCGGACTTGAGGGGAAAAGGCGGCGACGGCGGCACATTCGGCGGGGAGCTGATCACGGCAGCAGCAGCAGCAGCTGCAGCCGCGCTGGCCAGCGCCTGCGAGATGTCTTCGCCGGAGAGCATGGCCTCCATCGCCTGCAGCACGTCGCCGCGGTAGCGCTGCAGCAGATGCTCAACGTCGCTGCGTCGGCGGTTGGGAAAGACGCGCAGCAGCACGTCGACGGGCGAACGCTGTGATGGCGGTTGAGCGGCGGCTGCTGCATGTGGCTGCTGTGGTTGGTGCTGGTGTTGGTGCTGGTGCTGGTGGGGATGGAGGTGTTGTTGCTGTGACGGCTGCTGCTGCTGCTGCTGATGCTGATGGTGATGGTGGTGTTGTTGGTGTTGGTGCAGTGGTTGTTGGTGGTGATGATGTTGATGATGTTGGTGTTGGTGTTGATGAGGCGTATGGTGACTGTGGGGGTGCACGGGCATGGCGGCCGCCAGGAACTGCGTGTGATGGTAAGGTATGAAGCCGTGGCCGGTGCCGTTGCTGAAGTTGCGCAGCAAGTGCAGACTGTCGGCGGAGGGCGTGTTCGGCGGCGAGGTGGAGTCCTCCTTCTTGAGACTCAGGTTCTCGGGCGTAGCTTCGTCGGGGGCCGAGTCAACGTCCAGGTCGGACTCGGGCGAGCTCGGCGGACCGCCGGTACGAGCGGGCGACAGGTTAGCGGACAGGTTGCAATCGCCGGCCTTGATGCGTGGACTGCCGGGCGAAGACTCCGAGCCAGTGTCCGGATCGGTTTCGTTGGAGAGGCGAGCACGTTTCGAACCTGCGGAGAACGGAAGCGAAAGGAAACAGAAGAAGAGGCATGAAAATCAGAAGGAAAAAAGCTAGGCCTTATTAGCGCCATCCAGATCCAGATCGACCGAACGACCGAACGACCGAACGACCGACCGACCACACGCAGTTAACTTAATTGATTTCGATTAATTGGGTGCAGCGCACTTGCGGTGGACTCTGGTATTATCCACCACCAAAGTGGAAGCCACAAAGAAGCCCAACAAAAAGAGAGCGAGCGAGCGAAAAAGGACCGAGAAATCGCGCACGATGCGTCCACAAAATTCGCTACATGCTCAAGTGAGGTCAGGTCACACAAAGCCTCCAGCAACGAGTGACGGACCTTTCCGTTTTCCGAGCGTTTCACGAATTAAATTAATCGCTGCTTAATTCTTGCAGTTTGAATGTATTGCGAGCACTTCTCGAGTTATCCCTTCAAAATCAAACAAACAAACAATCGCTTCTTTGTGGACTCAAAAGGTTCCGTCCACGATCCTCAACTCAAACTCAAGGCCAGACGGAGTACCTGTTCGGAAAGGCCTGAAGAGGTGGAGGAGGCCTGTCCGTGCGTCCGTCCGTACGCGAAAGTGTGTTTATTCGTTACGATTCTCCTACGATTTGTATTTGACAAATCATCTACTTGGCTTTTATTTGCCTTGAAATTCACAAAAGTCGTTGTGACCTTTGCTGGAGTCGCCCCGAATTGCTTTCGAAGCCGGTTGAGAAAAGTAGCAAAAAGATAGAGTGTTTGTTTGTCTGTGTGTTATTGACATTGTGTTGGATTTCAAGGATCGGGGGCTAAACCTTGAAGCACTTTGCTCTAATTCAAACAAACACTTTGCGGAGAGGAAGAAGAGGCCCACCACTATTGCCGTGGGAACATGTTCCGGTTTTTTTTTTTAATTTGGGGTATCTTTTTCGGAGCTATTTATTTAGTACTCACAAGAGTTCAAGAACAGTGTCTTTCTTTTGCCCTCGAAGAAGACTCTGCGAGTGACACTCTGTTGCCAAATTCTGTATTATGCCACGTATTGCAAAACATCAGTTAAATGTTGCAAATATTTGAAGCCAGAGCATTTTCAAAGTGAGCACACTTCTATCGTCGCATATTGTCTATTTTAGGAAAGAATAAACCAGATTATAACCATTATGGATCAAATCAAATATGGTTACGAGGTTGGTTTTCTGGGTTCTAGACAATAAAAAGGCCATATTTTGCAATGAGATAAGCTTGTACTCGTATTATCTTTTCAGAATGGGAATCAGCATCCAAACTGTCTCTTGCAGAAAGAAATTTAGTGACTTTTTAGTCACTTTAGTCACTAAAGAAGTGACTAAAGATAAGAAGTGAATTTTGTCAGCTTTTAGAATATTCTATAACGACCGGTTATGTATGGTATAAATATGGTTACAGATTAAAGAACCTTTGTTCTTTATAAATATTCAAGTACGAACGCAAATTCTTGTAATTATTTTAAATTTCTTAACAAGGAAAGAAGGAAGAAAGGAAGGAAGGAAGGAAGGAAGAAAGGAAGGAAGGAAGAAAGGAAGAAAGGAAGGAAGGAAGGGAGGGAGGAAGGAGGAATCCCCGTTTTTTCATAAAATTTAACTAAAAATCCTTTTTTTATTCACCAAACACTTTTCGAGCTACTGCTCACGATGGTTTTTTTTTTGCAAGCACTTTTTTTTGCAAACCCTCAGCTTTATAAGTGTGTGTGTGTGAGATTCGCGCATTGTATGTTTGTACAATACTAACCGTTCTTTGTGTGCTTAACGAACGTAAGGTTAAACGTTCTTTGCTTAACGTGTCGTTGCACTTTTTGACTGTTGCGCTTACGTTTTCTTTACTTTTGCACTTCTTGCTTGTTCTTCCGCTCTCAGTTCTTTTGCCGTTTTTTGCAACACTTGAGAAGTTGTGACGTGTGAAAAGGCTTAGAGAAATTTAGCGTTCAAGAAAAGCATAAAACAATGACGGCGCTTCAACGGAGCGTGCCGTAACCTACAGGCGTGGCTAACGAACGCGCGATCTAACTTTGTGTCAAACGATGCTTCTAAAGCGTTCGCCGCGTTCGCTGCGTTCGCGGGCGGCATAATTGCGCGTCGTTACCGCAAACGTTACACTTGTTACACTCGCTACACTTACCCGGACTCTCGACGTCGGTGCGGTCGGGCGAGTAGCCCATCGAGAGACGCTCGGAACGTTGGCGGGCGTCCGTGTCGGAGTCGTTGCCGCTGCCGAACTGCATGCGCTGGTTGCTGCTGTTGTCAAGTCCGTCGCTCGGCGGCGACGGTATGCCGGGAAGAAAGCCAGTACCGTTACCAGAGGGGCCGTTGCCGCCTCCACCGTTGCCACCATTGCCACCGTTGCCGCCGCCGCCCACCGGCGCTTGGTGGATGCTGGTGGTTGAGTGCGGCGTCGTCGAGCCATTCTCGCTGCTTCCTTGCTGGGAGCCGGCAGGTACGCTGGTGTATAGTAGACCGAGTTCGCGTGCTTCGTTCTCCTCTTGTGCTTGTTGGCGACGCAGCGCTACCTGTCGGTGAGAAAATCATAACTTCATTTCAATTGTTGTTGCTGTACGAAGGAGACTCGTCGAATGTTTGTGGGGCTGTGTGCGTTGAAGGTAATTTGGTAGGATTACACTTGAAGGACGTGCCACTTTTTGAGTGCTTTTTGGAGGTGAAGGAGAGTGGTTGTAGGGAGAGGGGGGAGGTGTCGAGGGGCTGCATGTTTCATTTTATTCATACCTGAGCAGCCATGACGCGTTGTCGCTCCGCAATCAACGTACACTTCGCACAAACGCAGTCGCGCCACCGACAGTAACGCTTGTGGCCCTTCAGAGCGCTAACCTGGAAGTAAAGAAGTGTCTGTTGTTCAACTTCGGTGCACTTTGGACTTGAAGGCGACGGCATTAAATAAACATTCATCATAATTAGTTTCATTTAAGACGTTCTTTTAAAATGAAATTTTGATTTTTTACCCTATAATTTACCCTATAAGTTACCCTATAATTTCAAAACTGTTTTTAATATTACATTAAATTGAATATTATATTAAATTGAAAAGACCATAAAAGACCTTTACTCCATACAGTTTATAAAATAGTTTCCAATTATATCGAAATAATATCTGAAATTTTCTTTAAATTCTAAAAGTCCTTTCCTTCTCTGCTTTCTATCTTTTATCAAAGGAGATAGATATTTTGAAATTTTAAGCTTAAAATTTGTCAGTTGTTTCTTTTTATGGTTCTTTCAAAGAATTCTAGAAAATTTCTTAGTGTAAAGGATCAAAATTATGTTATCCGTCCATAGAAACCAGTTTTCTATTGAGATTTCGAATTCGGAAAATGGTATTCCGAATTATATTCGTTCTTCTTCGAAGTGGAAAAAACACTCTTTAAGGTCGAAATATTTTGGGAGAGCTTTTTAACAAAACATTAAATGCTAAATTGGTTTATTAATCTAATATTAAAAATTATTAGTAAAAGGTTTAGAGAAACTTTGACACAATTGCCATAGATCATTATTTTAACTAAAAATTTTGCACGCAGCACAGGAAAAGTCTGCTTCAGGCCTCTGAGTTTTACCAATATTGGGCGAAAAAGTACACCTAGCGCCGATATCGCTTTGTTTTTATACCAAATTGGATCAAAGACATGATGGAAATTCGTTCCAAAACCCATCCTTAAAGAAGGCTTTATTAATAAAAGAGTTATTTTAGGATTGGCGAGTGTCCCCTTGACCGAAGAGCGCTATTTAAATACCACAAAATCACTGTCGACTCAAAGACGGATATGATATGATATGATATGATAGACGCATATGATACTTACGACGCCGTGATTGCGACAACGTGCGCACTTCGGAGTGCGTTGATACCGCTCCGAGGCGGCGCGCAGGAAAAACGCGGGCGGTAGAGCACCCAAAACCGGATGCTGCGACATTAAATTTTGCATGTCAACGCCGCTGGGTAAGCTCATGATCTTGGTGCGAGTTGTTGTTGTTGGGGCTTTTCAGCTTTTACAGTTCGAGTAATTTATTTATAGTAAATTTTATTTTTTCTTGTTAATTATTTTTAAAATTGAAGTTTTAACTTTTGTTTTCTTTATGTCAATATCAATGTTTTGTGTAATACTTTCTGCGAGTGTATTTTACTTGATCGCATCCACTTCATCTCTTTCAATCGCACTGCCAGAATGTAACTCACGGATACTTTAAAAACTTTGCTCAGTGTTTTGATCACTTCGAAATTTCATGTTTTTTAATATTTTTCCAACAATTTCATCATTCTTTATTATTATCACACTTGAATTTACTTTCTTTTCTCGTTCGCTCAGTCTATACGCCGTGCCTTGTCCTTCCGTTTCCGGTTTCAACTGATACGTAATCCCGAAAACTACTGGGCCGAACAGGGTGACGTCCTCGTGCGCTGAGGCTCCAATTGCAACTGATTCAACTTGTGTATAAGCTTGGGCAACAACATAAACGGCACACAGCGTCAAGCGTCCGTCATCTTCACAATCACAGTCAGAGTGAGCGCGCTCCTGCCTCTGGCCTCCAGCGAACAACAACAACAACAACAACAACAATGCTGGCTGATGACATTGACGCAACAAAAATCGAGGGTTGAAAATCGAATCAAATGTTGCCGCTGCGGTGCCCGTGACGAAGACGGAGACGGAGACGGGGAGTGGAGGGTGACGACGACGACGACGACGGCGACAGCAGCGACGACTGACTGACTTCCTTTCTTGCTTAGATGGCGTTCGTCGGGCAGCGACTGTAACTTAGTTGGCACAAAAGTACACAATGGAAATAACAACAACAAATAGTAACTACCACCGCCACCGCCACTACCACCACTACCATCATCTACCGACGCTAGCATTGCCACTAATACCAACACGACCACGGGCACAAATAAATACCTTAACCACCACCAACTTCACACACACACACACACACACACACACGACAACAACAACCAACAACCAACAACCAACAACAACAGCAACAATTAAAAACTTTCAAAATTCAATTTTCTACTGTATATAAAAAGTGTTCAGTGTGTCCGGAGTGGCTGAAGTACGACGTGCGAGCATGATCGGGGAAGCATTAGTTTGTTTCTTCTTCTTCTTCTTCTGCATAGTCTTCATAGTCTTTCACAGTGTCGTCCTCTGCTTCTTCCTCTACCTTCTTCTGCTCACACTCACTCGCTCTCACAATTCAATACTTTCAATTCTTTGTCTTCACAGACGCTCGAAACAGTCGGTATAGTGTACCCTACGAGTAGCAGAGTACTTTTTTGTTCCTGGCGTTACTGCTGTAGCGATTGTTGTTACTGTTTTTGTTCGGGCTGTGGTCGTGGTTGTTGTTGTTGTTGTAGAGTCAGTCAGCAACCAACCAGAAACGACCATTTTGCCATCTGCCTTCTAAGCCGGAATGAATAAAAGTTGAATAGTGTTGCAAGAATTGGTTGGTTGGTCGGTTGGTGGTGGTGGTAGAGACATTGTAGTCATTGTTGTTGTTGCAAATGTAATCCCCCGGAAGCTGCTGCTGCTGCTGCTGCTGGCGGCGGTGGTGGTGGTGGTGTTGGTGTCGACGGTTGTCGCGCATTTACCGAATGAACGTAATATTCATGCTCTCGGCCGAAACCAATGCAGAACAGAACAAAATCAACACGCTGACAAATTTTTTAGTAGGACGAACGGCTTTTTGAAAGGGCGGGTCGTTCTAAAGCGCTGCAGAATCTGTCTGTATAAGCCGCTCCGTATGTACGTACGTACGAATACGTGCGAGTGTATTTGAGCAGCGGGTGTTGTCGCAGAGATTGAGTGGGCCGTCAGTTAGTATAGTGGGGGAGTGCGAGGGGTGGTGCACTATGGGAGGAGAGTCCGTAAAATGCGTGGGAATGGCAATCAATGGAAGCTGTTTTCTTTTCAGACTCTTCTCTCGGTTTGTTGCAAAACGAACTGAAATTGAAACTGGTTTTATAAATTTAATTGTTTCTGGTCCGGAACAGTGGAGCGAATGCAGAGAATGTTGCGCGAAATAGGAATTGCAACAATTGCTAAAGAAGGCAGACATACGCAATTTAAAAGTTGACGCATGACTAAAACTTCTACAGCAAATAATTGTAATTTCATCCATAGATTTTAAAAAAAAAATATCCACCAAAAATCAAAAAAAGCTTTAAAAAGCTTTCATTCAAATGAACCAGCGACATTTAACACTTGATTTGGTTTTTAGGCGTGGCCAAAGTTATTTGAGTTAATAAATTTTAACGAAATTTTCTCTAATAATAAGAAATAAACAAAAAATTATTGGAAAAAAGTGTATTATAAAAAAAAAGTATTATAAAAAAGGCCTAAAAGAAATAGATTTTTAAGCAACCTTAGGTTTTTCCTTTGCATTACTTTGTACATCGGGATCCCTAAAGAGGATTACGGCACCGCAGCGAGCTGTATTCCCGAATTCTGGTACACTCATACCTCGCTATACGGCCTACATACGTTCTGGATTTTGAATTTTGGCCGTGAAGCGAAAAGCCGTATAACGAATTAATTATTTATAAACATTAGATCGGTAACAGTACAGCATTTTTTTGGCGTATAACAAAGCATTATGGACCGTTAAACGAAAAATTGCCATAATTAAAAAAGACCGTTATAGCTAAATGCATTTTTAGTGCTTAAAATACTGAAAAAATACTGAAAATTTTAATTTCAAATAATATCGGCTTAGTTTAATTCAATTTTTTTCTATAAGTTTTGCTATGTCGGCTCCATTCAAATAATAAACGCAGATTTACAATATTTTGGCTTATGAAGATGTTCATACTCGTACATACTCATTTATACGTATCCTGTATTCATCATGCTCGTACATACGTACATACATACTCGTACTTGTACTATAGTACATTTGTACGACTGTATTCTATTCGCATGTAAAAGTTGATGGATGGATTCTCTGCATGCAGTTTAAGTGAAAGAAAACTGTATATATTAAAACTTTTAAATAACTATTGCACTTCTTCCTCTTTTTGCTGCCTTACACTGTTTCTTTTTCCAACTCCCTTGAATCCAAACTGTCTCTCTTTCTCTCTTTGTCTCTCCCCATTACTCTATGCTCTCCGAACCTCCTCAATGATTGTGGAGCTCTTTTCAAAATGGCGCAGAAATCTCCTCAACGTGGAGCCTCTTCTGCAGGCAGCTCGGCGCAGGTCTGTTGAGCTACTCGGTGCACTGAGCACTGCTCACTGACTGTCCCCAGCCGCGCTCCGAACCAAAGGAATGTATGTATGTATTTGTGACTCGTGTATTGGCTGCATTCGTGGATTGTCTGGTGGTACGTTCGAATGCTTTTTTGCGTAACAATTTCTTTCTTTTCAGCGGTACATACTCGTACTTATGTGCTTTCAGCTGTCCTTCTCTTACTGCCGCCACGTACTCGGATGGTTGTTGCGAAGTCTTCCGTTAAGTGGGCGGCAAAGAGGCGGGTCGGCGAGGTCATTAATATTTGAAACTGTGTTTAATATTCTGATGAGCAGGAGATCCATGCACTTTCTGTGTGTGGGTGTGTGCCTGAGTGTGTGCCTTGTATAGAACTGAGGAGGGTGTGTGTGTGTGTGTGTGTGTGTTTGTACATATTTATGAGAATCTCGAGTGGACGTGCGTGGTCTTTATTTTAAAAATCCACTCCATTTTTTCGATTTTCTAAAATATTTGTGTCAAAAACTCTCAATAATTTAATATTTTAAACCAACTCGACCAAAATTTAAATTATATTAAGTATTTAATTTCTAACCTCAATAATAACTTTCATCGAATGAGATCGAAAATAGTCTTGAAAAGCTTAGCTGTTCTCAAAGAGTAACTGCTCACACAAAAGAGTGCAATATTTTTCATTGCGGTATAATAAAATGCGTTGTTTGAACGTTATTTATATTCAATGTTACTTTATTTTCTTAGTTTTTCCCATTTTCAAACTTGCCTCTTATATTTATTATCTTATATTTACCTTGAATTATATGTACCTTGAAGTATTGAAAAGGTACCTTCGGCCCAAAGGTCCCAACGTGTCAAATGGATCGAATGGACCTCAACAATCCGCCGAACTAAAAAAAGAAGTAGCAGGAAAGCCTCTCATAAGTCTGGTCCTATGGTCCCAAATAACGCATACTTCTTTGGAAGATCGAGCCTACTGGAATCGCACTAACGGGCTTAATTCAAAATCATTTTGATTGAGGAATTTAATTCAAGAACAACAAAATAAAATTCGAAAACAAAAAACAGCCGTATTATTCTGAAAAAGATCCGTCCGTCTCCGTTTTCTATTTGTTCATCTTTCCGAAATTTCAGAATACTTAAAACTTGATGGGACTTTTTTAAAACTACCTCAAAAATGGTTATGAAGTAGAGCAACTTTTCTGTTTCTGCAAAAAAGAACCAAAAAAAAAAGCCATCTGATGTATGTTGGGCAGTTTGAAGAGGAGGTTATGGAGGATATGAAAGGAGAGAGAATAGAAGCTACTGCTACTGCTACTCTGCAGCGTAGCGCCAGCCTTTTAGAATGTTTCCAAATAATTGAAACATTCGCCCCATCAAGAAGTGGCCTCCTTTGTGAGTATATAACCAAGTTGCTAACGGCAGAGCCGCCCATACATACGACCATTATGTAGATACGTAAATAGAGAGCTATTCAAGGAGAGAGAACCGAGTCTTCGATGATGGTGGTTAAGTCGGTGCAGCTGTTGCCGTCCGCAGAGCGCTCAGAGTGGTCTGTGAGTTAAACTCCGCCCTTATGGCGGACCGAGGAGGAGCCTGAAATAAGTAGGTCCACCACGAGTATACTCGTACACTTCATTTTCAAGAAATGATAAACAAAGAAAAGAGAAAAGAGTTTAGTGTTTCTCAAAACATACCTACTGCTCAAAACACTCGCCGTAGTTCTCTTGCAAGCTCTTCCAGCCGCTCCCTGACTTGGACTGTGGATTGCTGTGGACTGAATTTGTGGTTCTGGCTTTGCAGACACTTTGCAGTGTTTTTGGGGGAGAACATATCGTACTTGTCTCGGCTCAAAGCAAACTGAAGAATGTTTTGCGGCAGTAAATTTTTGTAACAAAAAGCTACAAGATTTTTTTACAACTTACTATATAGTCCGTTTTGAAAGCTGCCTCTGCCTTTAAGTTATACAAAATGGTATATATGGAAAACCTTGTCCTCTCTCGGGGCTCTCGATTGAAAGAGAGTCCGATCTCGTTCTCAAATCTCGGCTGCGAAAGAAAAGTTGTGAGTAAGAGTTTTAAATATTAAAAGTGAAACTGTTTTTTTAATAGTTGAAACTCGTTCAGAACATCTCTTTTACTTTATTTACTTTATTTTATTTTACTTTAATTTTATGTTATTTGATGTAATTTTAACCAAATGATAATAACTATCAATAATAAAGTAACAATAAATATAAAATAAAATTCATAAAAAAAATTGAAATAAAAATTCGTGTATAAAAGAATTTGCAGAATTCAAAACAAACCATCATTTTTTGTAAAGACACACTTTACATAACTTTACATTTTTAAAAGCTGAATCTGAAAGGTTCTCGAATATTAGGTCTCACAGAAAAAAAAGCTGAAATCTGAAAGGTTCTCGAATATTAGGTCTCACAGAAAATACATGGATTGATTCGATTTTTCCTGCATTTTATACCGATTTTTGAAAACAAATTCTTTCAAACCGCTTTTAAAGTCAACTCACACATACACACACACATACATATACATACGTACTTATTGTGTAGTTACAAAATTTTGGTCATTCATGAATGTTAATTTATCATGTTAGCATGATATAATTGTTCTACCATTTTTTTCGCACTACGTTCGTTTGCTGTTGTATATCTCGATAATAATGTCGCGGGACAGCATCTTCTCTTTGTTTTCCCCCTTTCCCTTTCTCCTCCTCTTGTTCATTTTCTTTATCTTCTTCTTCGGATAAATGCCTTCATGTTATTCATGAACGAAATCTTAACGAATCTGCTTGAAGACGAGTCTGCTTTTGACATTCTACAAATGTAAAGAAAATAGACTTACAAACGACCGGAAGACAAGAAAAGCAGTCCAACGGACAGACGGACAGACGACAAGAAGGCAGGCAACGGACAAAAACAAAGGCGGCCAGGATGAAAGCCAAAACGACCAACCAAAGTCAGAGAAACACGCAGGCAACAACAACGACAACGACACAACGAGGGCAACAAATACAACAAAAATTGCAACAAACAGGACACAGTTCAGAGAAGAAGAAGAAGGAGGAGGCGCTGTAAAAGGGGGCGGGTTAAACTTAAAAAGAATTCGAAATGTTGAAACAGAAGAAAGTAATTTTATGCTTTACTGACGCATGAATAAACGCTGATGGCGGCTTCGCTGGTGACTGCTTCCGCTTCCGTTGAATCGACGCTTTCGTGTGCGAGTATGCATGTATGTACGTATGTGTGTGTGTGTGTGTGTGTGCTTGTGCGAGCTGGTGCGAGCTTGTGTTAGCTGTACCACAATTGTTAAGTTTTGTAAAATGAAATACAATTTCACGCCATGTTTAACAAACACAATTTATTTCCTTTTATAACAGCAGCAGCAGCAACAACCGCAGTCGCAGTCGCAGTCATAGACGCGGTCGCTGTCGTAGTCACAGCCGCCGCAGCGCCGCTAAGAAAGAAACTGAAACGCAAACGTTTTTCCCTTCTGCGTTGCTTCGTGTGGCAGGCTCAAGGAAGAGACGGCTGAACGAAGCTAACGAGGAGCAAATCCAAAGGATAATTTTAATTTTGTTAAAGCGACAATTTGTAAAATTTCTTATTTTTTCAATCTTCTTCTCTCTCTTTTTTTCCCTTATCTTTCAATCTTGCAATTTAATCTAATACTTTTTCTCTTCAAATTATTTCATTTATTTATAATTGTTTAATACATTTTTTTTTATTAACAACGTTCGTCATTTATCACTTCCGCGAAGGACAAATTTTGTTATTTTCACGCCGTTTCTGGCGCCGCGGCGTTGCTGTTGTTCTTCTTCTTCTTCTTCTTCTCGTTGCTGGCCGCGCACTTGAAAATAAATTAACTTTTTTCATTGAAGAGTCATTGAGTGCTGCTGACAGTTGAGCTGAGTGATAATAAATATTGTTGTTGTTGTTGTTGTTGTCGCTCTTGTTTTTACCTCTCTTCCTCTGTGTCCTACAATTTAAAAGCGTTTCCATTTCGTATAGTATCGTGATAAAAAATATATCGCGATTTGCAAGAAGAATTGCTTTTAAAAAATTGAGATAAAAACAAAAAATTATTCAATTAAAATTATATCAATATTTAGTTAAAATATTTTCGTTTCGCCAAAATTCGTTTCGATTAAATTCAACAAAATTCTGAAAATCAAAAATTTCAAATATTCAAAATTATTCAAAATGTCCCAAAAAAGAAATGAAACGTAAATAAAACGAATGAAAAAGCATTTCAAAAACCTTTTAGCAAAATGTTAAACAGTTCAAACATTATTGTTCAAAGTCTTGCTTGACAGACAAACAGACAGACAGCCACGCACAAAAAACGTCCCAGCTCTTTGTTTGTGCTTCGACGACAAGTCCGTGCTGGTCAAGCACCGACCGACCGCTATCGGCCCAACGGTTCATGATCACCAGCTTTCTTTGATTTTATTTTCATTCAAAGAAAATTCCAATGTTTGGCAGCTTAAAGACGTGGCAAAAACAGACGAGGCGCGGCGGTAGCGCCAAAAACTTGATTGCTTCTGTTTTTTTTTCGGCTGTCTTGACAAATGCTTAACCAAACAACGTCCGCGATGAACGAACGTACCACAAATATTTGTCAAGATTTTTAAAATTTGAATATTTTTAATTTTGAAACTGAATACAATACTCATACTTACGAGTATGCACTTCAAGGATGGATGTTGCTTTCAGCTGGAACCATCAATTTTTATTTATTGTTATTGTTTTTGGTGTTGTTGTTGTTGTCTTCGAATTGCAAACAGTGACAAAAATTCGTTTGTGCGGAGCGAGTTATCGATGAAACTAGAAATGGTTAATATACAAGAAGTCGATTTGAATCGAAACGATTTGCAAACACAAGACAGGACTTGTCTGTCCGACCGAGATGAAATTTCAGTCGACATGAAATCCGAGAACAAGTCCCAGAACGAAGTCCTCAATGCCAATTATGTTTACAAGGATTTATTTTATCATTTGAAATTTGTATAAAAATTGTATGGTAAAAGATTTTGGATATTCCTCCACAGACACAAAGAAACACATAGAGACTTAGAAAACTAAAACTGTGTGCTGTTTTGTCCTATGAAGAGTAAAAAATATTATAACAACACTTGGATAAAATTGTTATAATCAACCTCATTAGTATCAGGAAAGGTCCATACTACTTTTTTTCAATACAATTTTAAAATTTTTCACTTTAATTTCAGAGTTTTTCAATACAATTTTAGAAGTTTTCAATTGCATTTTAAAATCTGTTAATTTCATTTTTTAATTTTTCAATACAGTTTAAGAATTTCTTAATTCAATTCCAGAATTTTTCTCTTTAATTTGAGAATTTTTCAGTTCAATTCTAGAATTTTTCTATTTTATTTTAGAACTTTTTAATTCAATTTCAGAATTTTTCAATTCAATTTCAGAGTTTTCAATTGTATTTTAGAATCTTTTAATTCAATTCCAGAATTTTTCTATTCAATTTCACAATTTTTCAATTCAATTTCAGAGTTTTTCAATTGTATTTTAGAATTTTTTAATTCAATTCCAGAATTTTTCTACTCAATTTCAGATTTTTTTTAATTCAATTACAGAATTTTTTATACAATGTCAGAAGTTTTTAATTCAATTACAGAATTTTTTAATACAATTTCAAAATTGTTCAATTGAATTTCAGAATTTTTCAGTACAATTTCAGAAGTTTTCATTCAATTTCAGAATTTTCCAATTTAATTTCAGAAATTTTTAATTCAATTCCAGAATTTTTCTATTCAATTTCAGAATTTTTCAATTCAGTTTCAGAAATTCTTAATTCAATTCCAGAATTTTTTCGATTTAATTTGAGAATTTTTCAATTCAATTCCAGAATTTTTCAATACAATTCTTTCAGAATTTTTTAATTCAATTTCAGGATTTTTCAATACAATTTCACAACTGAATTTCAACTAAATATTTTGAAAAATTCTGAAATCGAATTGAAAAAGGTGTTGTAATATTTTTTTCGGTATTCTGCCTTACTCCGAGTTCATTAACCTCAAAATAACTAACTGCCCACCCCCCCCACTATTCCTCCACCCTTCGTTCCGCTACTACTCTCGGAAAGGCATGAAGTAGCGATATTGTTGTCTTGGAAAACAAAACGAGAACTTGCTTTCAAACGTACTCGTACCTACCGCATTTTTGTTTCAAAATTTATTCAATACAAACCATGGCCACAGCCGCAGCCGCCTTGACTTGGCCTAAACTTAAGAATTGATTGAAGATGAATTTTTGTTTTTTCAACTTTGCCGTCCTTCCTTCTGATTGTCACTTTCTGATTTCTGTGAGCCGCCTTTTTAGTGTTGAGCTAGCTTTGTTTGGTTTTTCAGTGTTGTTTGCTTTGAATGAGTGTGTGTGTGTTGTTATTGTAGTCGCCGATTTGATGTGGTTACGGTGAATGTCGTCTGTGCGTGTAAACAAACGTGACGGTCACTACGAGCGCCAACAGCGACCGACAACAGCGTCGCTACTAAGGAACATTGTCGCCAACAAATTTACATATCGAGCTACTATGTTACTTATGGACGATTAAGCGGCCGTCATCGAGTCCAACAACAAACGAACGTTTGCCACTTACTGCGTCGTCGTAATTTAATGGAGATCCAAACAAATTAGAGTGTTCGCAACTCGAAAGTGAGCGGGCGAAATTTCGGTAGTATTTTAGCTAACAAAAATAAAAAGTAGTAAATTTCGAAATCTTTTGAAATTGAAAATATTTCAAATTTTAACAAAATAAAATAAATTTTTTTCTACTTTATTCTTATTCTTACTGCATCATGTATTTTATTTAGGTATTTCGTATTGATTTATTAGTTATTGAATTACTTTAGTTAGTCTCTTTCCACTGAGAAATCTAGAAATCGCGCAGAGCAAAAAGAAATGGGAAAGAAGGAGAAGAGATCGTCAATGTCAATTATTAATCTTTCAATTTTCTCTGGTATCGTTTTTTTTTTTTTTTTACTCAGAGAATCTTAGCGTCTTTTTACGAGCGTACGTTTGTGTGTTTGTTCCAACGTATTCGACTTCAACTTAATCTCTTTTTTATTTGAAATAATTCAAGGCTCGTGCAATCCTCTGTTAACAGAAGTAGAAAACTGATACATTATTGTATCAGTAACAGAATAATGCTAACGATACGGCCAGATGCGAGCAACAACTATGAGTTTGTGTGTGTGTGTGTGTGTGCGCTCCGCTGGGTGTAGTTTTTCTTCAATAAAATAAATACTCGGTAACAAATTACAAAAAAAAAAAAAATGCTGAAATTTGTTGCAACTTGGTTCGTTCTATCGTATAGCAATTTCGCCTCATCCTGCCTGCTTTGAAATCGGAGCACTCCGTAACTTCTATTCTGAAGGGTGCCGCTTTAAGACCTATTCGAATCCTAAGGTACTCACTCGTAGCGTATCGTATCGTGTACGTTGGCACAATAGTCGAATTATTATTAAATTATTTGATCAACTGTGACATTCCGTGTTTGGGAAAGGCGCTCGTACCTTAAGGTTGTCCTGGTCTAAACGACGCGTCGTTAATCCACTGTAGCTGTTTGTATAAATACTGGCAGTGTTCCCGTTTGTCTGGCTTAATATGTATGTATATCGTATAACAAGAACAATAAGTTGTTATTTTTTTGTATTTTTGTTGTTGCCCTTGGGCTGAGTGGAAAAATGACACACGCCTCTTTTTCACACTTTCATTACGCTGCACTATGTGTACTTTTGCGAATAACTTCGGCAAGTGAGAAGAAGCAGACAGAGTAAGCGAGTTAAAGGTCGTAGAGGGAGCGGCCAAAGCGAATTTTTTTTTCATGTGAAACTCTTTTGTTGAGTAATATACAGTAATCATCTGTTCCGAGGACTGTAAGAAGTGAGCAGAGCATATAAATTGGCATAATTACTTCATGCGATACTGTTCTGTTCTAAGTTTTTTTTCTAACTTTACACAATGTAATAAATACGTATCTAATTATAGAGGTACATCCAGGTGGCAGGAAAAATTCATATATCGCATGTGTGTGTTGTATATGGATGTGCCTGCCTTGCCTGAGGCTCTCCGCAACCGCTTACTATGAAGTCTCTCTCTTGAATTTAACATGTTGGTGAGTATTTCATTTCTAAGCCAGCCTTAGAAACAACAACAATGACATTAATCAGTTGACAGAGGATTTCTCTGTACGATTGCGGAAGGGAGAAAATTATGTAGCGAGTGAACGTTGGTGTTGTTGCTGCTAATTGCTTGCTGAGTAAATATTCTCTCGTTACGCGGAACAAAAAGCATACTCGTATGATAAGTGCCAGTAATGCCGGCGAATATTTTTAAAGACTTTTTTATCGTCATGCTGTGACGATATAAATTTGGTATTGTAATAAAAACGTTGACCAAATGAAGTCAACGCAAATATCTTTAAGCAAATAATTCAAATATGTAACAAAAAAAAGAACAGAAAAAAAAGAGGGCGAAACCATTTTTAAAGGTTA
Source organism: Conops quadrifasciatus (assembly GCA_949752815.1). Classification (NCBI taxonomy): domain Eukaryota; kingdom Metazoa; phylum Arthropoda; class Insecta; order Diptera; family Conopidae; genus Conops; species Conops quadrifasciatus. The sequence goes on from OX457078.1 coordinate 1,451,131, forward strand.
TTTATTTTTTACATTTTTCTTCAAACTTGAATTTTTGTTTTGTGGCTTTATTCTTTTTTCCATTAAAAGAAGCCAACATTTGAAAACTCACAATTTGCGAACTTTTGTTAACTGTTTTGTTTTTAACGTTTTTTTTTTCCAACGAACGTGAGTTTTTTCCCAGTAGCGCGAGTTACTTCTGTAACAATCACCCTCAGGAATAATTTGATATTTTTTCGGATTCTCAATCGGCATCGGAGAGTACAATAAAAATAAAAATAATTGAAAAAAGTTGCTCCTTCCTTTCTGTGCCTCTGTTGTTCACCTGTTTGCACCGACCGCCGCTGCTGGTTGCCAAAGATACTTCTGAATGCTCATATCAACCGTACCATCCATCTACCGAGAATATCACACGCTCCTCCATCCATCGCTCATCCTCAGCTGCGAAAATGTCGAGCCAATTATTCTGTATCTGTATCTCTTAGATAAACAGTTCATTACGCAATTGAAATTGTTACGTTCTATGATCTGTTCGCTTTTATTGTTGGAGCTCATGTGGCTTTATTGTTGCTGTGTGCGCGCGTGTGTGTGTGTGTGAGTGTCTAACAACCCCCGTAAATGATACTTTGATAAAATCTTTTATAAGCATCCACCTTCAGTCTTGGACGTTTCCATCCATTCATCGCCGTTTGAGCGGCGATGATCTCGATATTTATTTGCACACGATTTCTGTTTATTCCCCTTTTTGTGGTTCCTAGATCAATAATATCCAATGAATTCTTCAACCGCGGAACTCCTTCAGGCCAGGCCGCACCTGCGGCTGCTTCAGTCGCTCGGCGAGACTATTTGCCGATGTCCTGCGGCATGTCAATGGCAGCGTGGGAAAGAAAATAAAGGACTTGCATGCACTTTATACAATTTGACTTTTTTAACTTCTTTTCTTATACCCACAAGAGAGAGAACGAGAGGCAAAAATGTTGAGAATGTAGAAGAAAAACTTATTTAATTTTTAGTGAGATCCTGTCAAATATAAATTCAGTGTTAACTATTTTCGATTGAGTTAGTTTTTTAGTTGTAACTTATGTAATTTTATTTATGTGTTTGTTTAAAGTTTATTTGAATAACGCTTGAGAGCGGTTTACACTTCTTCAAATTAGTAAACGCCATCTTTTACCTCATAACTTGAGAGAAACCTATAATTGTTTGTGGCTTAGTTAAAAATAAGCCTATGCCTCACTAGATGGCGCTATAATCAATGCAAAAAAAAGCAACGAGTAGCAAATACACATTAGTTTTGTTCTGTTAACTCTCGTTGAAGTGCAGAGTAATAAATGTTACGAGCAGTAAATATCAATGTTAAATAAATATAAATGTTAAGGTCTAGAGGCCAGTGGTAATGTTTTTAGCAGCGCTTCCGATTGTCACCGCTTGATTTAAAAGCAAATTGAAGACTTTCAGACAACCCCGGAAACCTTCAAGACATCTTGAACAAGACTACGAGACGTCTCATGCGGCCCTCTATTACGGTATAATGCGGTCATTTAGTAAGGTTCTACTAATGGCCAGTTGGATTGTAGATAAAGGCAATGCAGATAATTTTATTAAAAATTAAAAAACTGCAAATTATAGATAGACACTGCTCGCAACATACATAAATAGATATGTATATATATCTTAATATAATAAAACAATATTAAAAATAAATGATATAAATGAAAAAACGCTACTAACAGAACTAAGTTCTAAATAGTTTTTAATTCAAAGCTACATTTGTACATTAGTTTAAATACTTTAGAAAATGTCCTTAAGATTTTGAAAAGAATCTCATGTAATTAATGTTTCTAAATTAATAAAATCATCAAGTTTCTTAAACGGAACCTGGATTTATGAATTGTCCGCACAGCAGAGGTTATTAAACCCTCTTGACAGCGACCGGGAAAGGCAACCAGGCTTAGCTGAAACCTACATACATACGTCTACTGCCCATAAGTATTTATGTATGTATTTACGTAGCGTGTGTATGATAAGCTCATTAAACTTGGTAAACATACACAAAATGCTGTACGTGCTGTACTATTTGAAATCTGAAATAGACAACTAATGGACGCTCCGCGCTGGCTTATCAACGAATAATATGACGACTTTTTAAGTATTGTCTTCCAATCGAACTCACGTCCGAAAAAAAAACACTTGTGCGGCAGTGCGGCTTATCTCGTAGCAGCACAACAACAACAACAACAACAGCAACAGAATAAATAGTATGAATTTGAATAGACTTTTGACCTATTGACGGGCGATTGATTAGGCCATAGATAGAGTAACAAAATTACTTACTCTATGATTGAACTATATGTTTTTCCTGGTAGTGCTCTCTATCTCTCTGCGTAGTTGTAGAGCTAATTTCAATAAATTATTTGGACCACAATCGAAAATCGAACAAGATCAAATCAAGCCTCAAATATTTTTTTTGCTTTCCATTTATTTCATTTGAACTATTCTATGTATCGACATAAGAAGTCGGTCGCTTAGAGCCGCATCTTAAAGTTTCAAGTATAGCTCGACCTTTTCTTGATAGCGCTTGCAGTCGCGCCGGAGACGCAACAGACGCGCCCAAAGCGAATCAATACACAGGCCATTATCACGGCAGTGCCGGCGACGCATCAGTAGCGGCTTAAGGTATAAATAAAGGGCTGCAAAATCGGCGCTAAGTCAGTACTTGGGTAAATCTGGTCGACGGTAGAGTCGACACGTCCAGCAAACAAAACATGAAGAAGTTATGCCTCGCACTTGTGGCCATTGTGACTCTGGTTAGTGAGAACGTTTGTTTTTTTCCAAGCTAAAAAGTGATCTAAATTAAATAACATCCTTTACAACTTCCCGACTTCTCTTCCCGCCAGGTCGTTGCCGACGAATGGAAGCCGAAAACATCGGATGAGATCAAAGCTATTCGCTCCGAATGCATCAAGGAACATCCGCTTTCGGAGGAATACATCGCCAAAATGAAACAGCTCGAATTTCCCGACGAAGAGCCCGTTCGTCAGTATTTGCAGTGCACCGCGGAGAAAATGGACATCTTCTGCACCATGGAAGGCTACCATGCCGACCGCTTGGCCAAACAGTTCAAAATGGACATGGAAGAGTCCGAGGTGGCGGCGATTGCTGAGGGCTGCATCGACAAAAACGAGCAGGGCAGTCCCAATGACGTTTGGGCTTTCCGCGGACACAAATGCTTGATGGCTAGCAAAATTGGCGACAAAGTCAAAGCCTTCATCAAGAAGAAGCAGGAGGAGGCGAAAAAGCATGTACATTAATTAATTCATTTGTCCATGTAATGTCATTATTATTGTTATTATTATTATAATTATTATTATTATTGTTTTTATTGGAAATTCATTAAAACGTTAGCATCCTGAAATGCAGGTCATTGTTGTTGTACAATATTTCTGTCAATGAACAAATGAACTCTGTCTGCATCAATGCGTTTGTAAACTTTAAAAGTAAAGCAAGTCTGTACACGCATCCGATTACATTCTGTTAATGCGTTCTGTTGTTGCATTCTGTTATTGCTTTAGGTCAGCTCAGCTTCTGCTCAGCTCATGTTCTTGCTTCATGAGCTTGCAATGTTAAATAATAGAAATTGAGAAATGTTTGCAAATTTTCGGTTTGACTGGAGTATACTGTTGACAGTGTATACACTCATACCTCGCTATACGGCCGCTCTTTATACGGCATTTCGCTACAAAGGCCTTTTCTAATTATGGCAATTTTTCGATAATAATACTTCGTTATACGGCCAAAAATGCTATACTCTTAATGATCTTCTGTTTTAAAATTAATAATTCGTTATACGGCTTTTCGCTTTACGGCCAACTTTGCCGTATCTACTAGAACGAATCTAGGCCGTATAGCGAGGTATGAATGTCCGATATATGAACTATTATATTGAAATATTGAATGTTAATATTATTTGCTTTCTTTGAGTCTAAGAACTATTTGAATTTTTAGTGAGATGTTAAGAAACGAGACAGATGTTCTCAAGACAATACGAGATCCCGAAACAAGAAAAAAATGTCGTCTTTTTTCGACCGGAGACGAGATCGAAAGACAAAGAAGACATGTGTTTTTAGACACGGCGAGAACAACAACGCCCACATTTCGGCAGTTTCTCTTACTCGCGCACGGCATTTTCGAAACATATAAACAGCGTTAAGCCGAAGAGAAAAGCAAATGACACTACCATGACACTTTTCACTTTCTACGGGAGCACCTTTCAACAAAAAAAATATTTTTAAAAACTGTGTAATTAGTAGCGCGGTTAGAAAATACGTATATACGCACTTTTTCGAATTGCATTATTTTGAGGCAATAAAATTGTTTGTGTTTGTGCAGCTGGTAAAAATGTCATCAACTGCGTTAATTTCTCTGCTCTTCCTTTGTTCTTGTCTCTCCATATTTCTCGAACTCCATCTTTTTCTCTTTGGCTTCGTCTCGTCTCGCTCTCCTTTGTCAGTTCTTATCAATAGTAAAAGATTATTTTCAAATCTTTAGATACAAAAAGTACAAATTCTAACTGAGCACAATTGCACAAATAGTGCAAAAGAGTTGCAACTAAATGCAACTGCTGATGCCTTTCTTCTAAAACTTCACAATTTCTCTAAAAACTCAGTTAATTTCGAGTTTTCACGCTCTGAGGCTGTTAGTCTTAGTTCTGAAGCCGTTAATTACGTTACTCTGTTTGGTGATAAAATGTGATTGTTGTTATTGTTGTTGGTGATTATTGATATTAAAGTGATTGATGACTGTTAGACTCATAAATCAATCAGCAAAATATTGCAACTTATAGAAGAAATGTAGTTTTTAGGAATTTAAAATTAAAGAATTTTAAAAAATTTAAGTTAATAATTTGGAAATTTAAAATTTTTAAATTAAATATAATTTTAAGTTCCCAGAAACGGTCAGTACCTAGATTTTTTCAAAAAATTGTTAACATTTTTTTTTCGTACACGCGTACATACTAATAAAGTTTTGTTCAATTTCAAGCGTGAAAGTTTTATAAAAAAAGGCCATTTTTATTTAGCATTAAATTATCAAAAATCTTGTTTGCAAACTGGAGTCTAGAAAATTTTAAGGAATAACAAAATCTCTAAATAAAAAATTTTACTTTATAACATATACAAAAATGTACAATACTATAATAATACTTTCCGTGTTATAAACTCAGCAAACATTAAAACTAGTTTCGGTTACTAAATTCATAGTAAATAACATTACTAACATAACCTAACAATTTGTTTATCAATTCAGTTTAAATAAAAAAGAAAACCGAAATATAAACGAGATATAAATATACATAAATAGAAACAAATAAATGGAAACGGTGGAAGAAAAGAACGGTCTGCGAAGACGCCCCCTTTTAACAATAATAATAATTAAGAGCTCTAACTACGTTCGCATTTGTCCTAAAGTCGCCATAACTGTCGATATCTGTCGAATCGTTAGTGGCAAATTTGAATTGGCAAAAGTGTAGCAATTATTTCAGAGGAATAATCTGGAGCTCTTGCGAACAGATATAGGTGCTCTTGTTCTCATCACAGACATTGTTGAAATTAAGTGAAGGATTATATACAGGATAATATACAAGACTTATTATACAAGAAATATACAAGACTTATTACTAACTTTTAAGAGTTTAATGAACCTAATAGCTCACCAAAATATATGGTAGAGACCATTTAGTAAAGCGCACAAGACGTAAAAGTCTCGTTTTCATCCCGATCGGAGCGCGATGAAATTTTAAATTTGTTTACAATCAATTATCAATATTTTTGTACGGGATTTTTTAGTTGAATATTATTTTCAATACATAAAAATACAAACGGAACATCGATATATTGAAAATATTGGTCTCTCGTAAATAAATCTCGTTCGAAACGAGATCCGACCGATGACATTCTCGCCAAAATCTCGGGAAATCTCGAAAATTTTATTTCTAAAGCTGTTCTGCTTTTAAATTGTATTATCTCTTGATGATCATAATTGTTCTCTATAATCATTAATGTTTGATGTTTCTGATAATTTAGTGAAATAATGGGCGTGACCCGCACAATAAAAATCTTTGAGTTGATTTAAATCCATGACAAAGAAATAAACAAACGATTGATCGCTTTGATATTATCGTATATAAAAGTCTGCTTACAAGAAAAAAAGCCTTAGATTTTAACTTGACTTTAACTGGATTTTAACTTCATTAATACCGTTTTAAAAAAAAAACAAGAGTAAGCTCTGAATTTTCCCTCAGAGAAAATTTTAAGAAATTGTCCCATTCCAACACGATTGTCCCACGAATTGTCCCATTCAAGTCGATTTCATATTCGTATTTCGCAAAATTTGTACAATTATACAATTCTCTTGAAATATAATGGCGGCCTTAAGATCACTTCAGAAATGGCGGTCCACTTGGCGAAGCATTGCCATCATTCTTTTATATTTTCTCACAACCGCTCTGGCGAAACCAACACTATCAGAAGAGCACCAGCAAACGGTAATTACGAGTATTTTAAAAGCCTCAAAATTAACTTCTCATTTGCTATAAGAGAATGTTTCTCCTCTCCGCAAAATTAGCAGAATGAATCTCGACTACCGCTCTGGACAGCCGAAGATGTGCGCTTTGCAGAGACACGCTGTCGTGCGGACTCCGGCATTGCGAGCGAGGACGGCATCTTAACAGATCTGTGGCTTAACAGAACCTATCCGGATAATCATGTGACATACTGTTACATAAAATGCTTCCTTAAGAAATTGGGACTGATTAATTTGCGTACCCGCGGATTAGATGTGAGTCGCTTTTGCCTTCATCGTCTGTCTGTCCGTCTCGTGCGTTTGTCGTTTACATTACAGAAGCTCATTTGCAAAGTATTCTCTTCCGTTGTAAGTCAAAGAGGATTCGTCGGTTTTCGGACAACATTGCTGAGCCGGAACTCAGCACTGAAGATTGCTGGGATAGGTCTGATCTTGATGAGTTTCTGTCCGGTACTTGCCACTCCTACTACAGGAAATGGATGTCCTTGAAGAGTAATTGCAGCGAAATGGTGGACTTGATAATGTACCGACCTATGAACGTGGTGTATAACGAAGTAAGTGTCATGTTGTTCAAGAGATGAGAAGATAATAACGTTTAGAGATTAACTATAATGATCTTTTTCCTCTTCTTCGTGAAGCCACCACCGCCCTCGAAACCGTTTGGAGTACCGGCAACGGAATTCTGTAGTGCCCAAAAATACAACGCTTCCAATGACCCTCAAGAATGCCTTCTGGGATGTGTTTTCAAGCACTTCAGATACTTTGATGCATACGGCAGATTGGACGTAAGATGGTTTTTCCATTATTTTACCCAGCATTACCGCCGTTATTCTCACCGCTCTTATGGTTGTTGCTATTTTGCAGGAGTTTGAAATTCGTCGCAGCTTTCGTGAAGCTAATTTCTTTACACTTTCTAACTTGGCCGCCATCCGGCGCTGCACCCATGGCGCCAACTCTTCCTTCCAGCTCGGAGAATGCGAAATGGCCCAGGCGCTGAATAACTGTTTTCACAAAACAACCAAAGTCTTCGCTAACGTTTGTCAGCTTCGTGACAAATTAACGCAGATGTTCTAAAACTGCGTGCGTTCTTTTGTACAAATGTTATTGCAATGTTAACGTATTAGAAATGTTATCGTGTTAGAAATGCGTCTGTTTCTCTGTTTTAAATTGCCGAATACAAAAGCGAAACCATTTTGTTGTGTTATCGCAATGTAAGAAACAGAAAATTGAGGTATTCGGGAACACCTTTCGAGATATTTAAAGCCCAAATCATAACGAAATTAACAAATTTTAATCTGAGCGGAATGCCACTGCCGGTGAAGGCACCGATTGACTGCGTTTTCGTGGCCCGAACTCAAGAGAATTGGCAGATATACGAGTAGATAGTAATAAGGCGACCTTAGTAAGCAATTTCCAATACCAAAACTTATAGCATTTTGTCATTCAACTAGAATAATTATAAGAAATAAATAAATTTAAGTCATGAAATATTTGCTGAGGTACAAAGAGGACGAAAACAATGCTCTCCCTATCATGACATCTCATTTGAACTGTTATCAGTCCAAGACACCTTAAATCTAACCTCCAAAAACAGCTTCCGAAAAGATTTTCTCTGGTCTCTTGTGCTTCCTGTACTCTTTGTACTTAAATTCTTTGCTTGTAGGGTCCTCCTTTTAATGATTAAGCTTCTGTACAATGAAGTTCATACATTTATTTGCCAATTTTAACGTTAAATTTGCGTAGGATCAAGAATGATGCTGTACATACATTAATATTGTATGAGATTATAGCAGTGCCCGCCTTTTTACCGTATAAAACGTATAAGAAGTCGAATACGTATACATAGCTTCAAATGTTGCGATTTTCCTTTTAAAGAATACGAATAAAACATGCGATGAACAAGTAATGACTAACAAAGAACCCCTTTAATCGCCCTCAAAGGCGACACCTGGCCCCAGCGTTATGGTCTTCATAGCTGCTTTTATGTGCTCCACCAAAGGCAAGCCGGCCTCCAGTGTGGGATGGCGATAGCTCTCCAGAAAGTAGCACGTGCTGTCGCCCGCGTTGGCGAACTCCTTCGGCAGACAGCCGGGATCGCGTGGCCGGAGTTCGAATTCGAAACCCGGATGTTTGCTCAACCACCTGAAACGGAAGGATGACCTAAAACGTTTCCAATCGTCTATTCATTACTCACTCTTTGGTCGTTGGACTGACATTGACCTTGCACGCCTCGCTGCCCGACTCGAACTTGTTGGCAATGGTGACATTGTGGCCGAAGAGGCAGTAGCGCGGCATCTTGCGCCCCACCACGCCGGCCAGCACGGTGCCCGTGTGGAGGCCGATGCGCATCTTGATCTGTTCGCCATCATGCGTGATGTGTTTCGCGCAGGCAGCGATCATCTTCAGCGCCATCCAGGCCACCTTGTGCGCATCGTAGATCGAGGCCCGATGCAGGCCGCTGGCAACGCAATAGGCGTCCCCGATCGTCTCCACCTTGTACACATCGAAGAAGTCGCAGAACTCGTCGAAGTCCTTGTACAGACTCTCCAGCATACTGATGACCATGAAGGGCGTGGCGCGCGAGCAGATGCTGGTGAAGCCGACAATGTCGCTGAACAATATGGTGACATCGGGATATGTCTTGGCGTCGATGCTGGCGCCCAGCCACAAACGCTCCGCGATCTCGGCCGGGAAAATCAAGTGCAGCAGACTGACGTTCTTCTTGCGCTCTTTGTTCACGGCCGCATTCGCTTCCTCTATGGAGCTCTTCAGTTTGTCCATGCGGCGACGCAGGCCGTCCTGAGCCCTGGCCTGCTCGCCCACCAGGATGACTTCGCGTGTGGCATCGTGCAGCGGTATGTCGGATATGAAGAGACCGTTGCAGGTCAAGCCGTCCAGGCCGTCGAGGAAAGGCGAACCAATGAAGAGCAGCGAGTTCGATTCGGGGCAGTGGACCATTTGACCCTTGATCTCGAGACCCTGTCGATTGCGGTTAATTAGCTTAAAAGAAACAGAAGACGTGAACATTTACCTCCGCTGGAAAGTCCTTAACCTCCGGCGGATTCTTAAGTGCCACCAGAAAAGGGGTATATGTGCGGCGTACGATTTCACGGAACTGGAGCGAAAGCGCCTTGGGTCGCTTAAAGTGGAAATAGGTAACGGCGCGGCAGCCGTGCTCCGCCAAATACGGCTTGTAAAGCTTGCTAAAGCCGCGTCCTGCAACAGAAGAGACCGCATTAAGGAATGAGAGACCTCCACCCCTTCCTCTCAACCCTCCCCGCTCTTACTAACCCAACTGCACCAACTCCAGACTCTCGTTCATGATGAAGTGCCAGGGAAAAGCCTTACAAAAGGTGCTCATGTTGACGGACAGATCTGCGGCATTGCTGGAATTGCAGCGTTGCAGCGGAATATCGGGATTTGTGTCCAGCTCGGCGCGCTGGTGGCCGGAAGAGGGCCACTCCTGTGTCACCGAAAACAAGTAACGGTAACGCCTGGCATCACCTTCCACCGGCTCGATTTTAATATTAACCACAACATTATAAAGCATGCTCGTCAAGGCCTTGAGTGAGCCGAGCAGCAGCCAGGCGATAACTGGGCGCTCTGATGTGAATATCAACTCACCGTCGCCGGCGCACACGAAACCAGTATCGGTAACATCCTCCTGCGTCGGAAAAGAGAAATTTGTTGGTTAATAACGGCGATGGCAAAGGCAATCAGGGAGCCTTCAGGACTAAAATGTACCACCTCCTGCAACTTGAGCACATCGTAGACTCCATCCAGTGAGCCCAGAAACTCCTGCAGGTCGGTACCGAGACACCTAAACGCACGCTCTATAATGCCGGTACAGCAAGACGATATCAACTCTTCGCCCAACAGCACCAGGATCTCACTAGCACTCGCCTCATCCATTTCCAGGAGAATGTCCTGTATGTCGGCCAAGTAGTCGTAGTTGGGATAGGTTTTCAAGGTGTTCACATCAATTTTCCTGCAGATAGAGACAGATTTTACAGGTAGTGAAGGAGTTGCGGCCACTTGTGGTATGAGGTACTTGTGAAGGGAAGGTGAAAAGATGGTTAGGGGAGGGTGCAGTGGAGTGGGGTGAGGTGGGGTGGTCTCTGTTACTCACAGCTTGGAAATATTGGGCCAATTTTGATTATATTTAGCAATCAGAGAGTTTACAGCCGTGTTGAGATCGTCATTCTGTAAAAAGAATGAATAATCATTAAACAAGAAAACGAGTCGGTTTTACCGCATAAATAAAATCCTAACTTTTTTAGCACTACATACAAATCTTAACCAATCTTTTCAAGATCTTAAAGCTCGCTTACTTTATTTATATTACTTCGCTAATTATATTTAAACGCCGAAAGAATTATTTATGCCTTCAACGTACCGACGGTGCTGTCAATAATTGAATCGCCATCTGCAAATGCGTCAGCGTCAGAGCATCGTCGCAGACCTCATCATCTTCCAGTGTCCATGTATTACTCGCCTCGTTGGTGACCGACGGCTGGCGCGTCAAGGAATCGGCTCGGCGGAAGAAGGGGCACGCCATCTCGCCACGAAAACAAACTTGGACTTCCGCTTAGATTTGCATTTGCATAACCTTGAAATTGTAATGAGACAACGTCTAATAAGCCATGACAGAGAGAGGTGCTACACATACGGAGAGTGTGTGTGTGTGTGTGACAATGAAATAATAGCAAGGTTTCTCTCTTCACTCTCTGCCAAGGTTCTGTCTTCTCAATGATTTGCGGACAAACTACTCGAAGGCTTTTAAAACCAAACGAATAAAGGAAATGAAAAGGAAAATGAGACAGACATGTTTTCTCATAACAAAAGTTATAAAAACATTTCAAAAGTTATTTTATTTATTTTCTTTTCAATTACAATTTTAGTTTCTTAATAAAAATTTACTGAATTTGAAATTTATAAATTTACTAAATTTGCTGTGATGCAGAAATTTAAATATTTAAATAATTATGGTACATTTTTTTCTCAATCTGTTGACTTTTAACATTTATAAAGCCTTAAGTTGGAAAAATTTACCTAAATTTTTTAGCAAAATTTTTTTGGTAGAAATATTTTTTCCTTTAAATAAAAAATATTAATTAATAAACAGTGTTAGTGTTTATTAAACTAATTAATAAACACTTTGCTCTAACCTCTAAACGAGATCAAAAATTAGCACACAAATTTTTATTAAGCATTCCCAAAATTTATTTTAAAAAATTTCCACTTAAACTCAATTTAATCATATTTTTTCATTTTTTTTTAAATATTTTTATGGATTTTCACATTTTTATGATTTTTATGGTTTTCAACACCAAAAACTTTTTAAATGCAAATGAACAAATTTTGTCAAAATAAAAATAATTTTCTGTTGAAGAGAATAAAAAATGACACCCATTGCGTCAAGATGCGATGACAGTGTACTTGGCAGACACTTGACAACTCCGAATTCATAGAAAGGACTTGAATAGTAGGTACATTTTCTTCTGGCGCACAAATTAGGCCAATCGCAAACATCGAAAGTACTTCAAGGATTCAGCTGCTCTTGTTCTTTTCTAGATACAGAATTTTTCCTTTAACACTTTTGAACTTTTAAACACCAGAAATCTGTACAAGTTCCTAAAACTGGTCACACTTCCAAAAATATCACATAAATAAAAACGAAAACATTTTACGAAAGTGTACGAAAAACTTTTAATGAATGAAGATATGTACGTTTGCTAACTTTGGCCAAGAATTTTTGTAAAAACATTAACTCTAACTATTTTTTTCTAATACATACATACGTACACAAACAAACCGTTCACGCCAGCTCTCAAACTGAACTGAAAAAAGCTTTCTCCTTTGAATGCTTAGTCGGGCCTCCGAAGGAAGGAAATCCTGCAATTGCCAGCAAAATTGGGTGCGCAGGAACGTGCGAGCCACAACAATGACAACAATTCGTAGCTTTTTCTCTCAATTTCTAAAGCTTCATGATTGCAAGAAACTACAAGAAGAAAGCTTTTCTCTAGCATCATGCAACAAGTAGTCGTTATAATGTTACTGCTGCTAAATTGTTGTTACTTTTCGCAAAAAAATTATTTAATATTCTCTTCAAAAGATTCATAATAGCTTTTTTAAACATAAATTAACGGAATTAAAAAAAAAAAAAAAAAAAAAAAAAAAAAAAAAAAAACTTTGAAAAATTTTAATTTTTGGAAAAGTTTTCGTATGTATTTCAGTTGAATTTTTTAAACTTTATAAACTTATATGGTTGTTCAACCAGAAAGGATTAATATTGAAATTATGTACTAGATAATACATTTTCATAATAAAAATTATTGATTATTACGAGTACTATGGGTCAACTCAAAATCATAGAAAAAAATTAACACACTCTTTGAAATCCCACTCGTTCTTTTTTAAACAATTTATACAAACAATAACAATTTATTTAAAGTCCACTCGTTACTAAACGACTATTAGTACTAGTTCTAAACTCAAGTTCTACCAAAGAGCGAAGCGTGTGAATATATTAGAGGAAATATGTACATATCTTCTCTCACTCTTTGGGTTCCACTTTGCTTGTGTTCGTTTAAAAGTTTAGCTTCCGTTTAACTTTTAGCGCTTCTCTTTTTATAATTCACAATTCCACAATTTGAACAGTAAACAGCTGATTACCGATACACCCTGTCGCTAACGTCTCTCTGGAAGAACAAAAAACAAGAAAAAAAACATTGAGAGGCACTTCTGCCGTTGCTGCTGCCTCTGCTTCAAACTTCAGTATCGGTTGAACTGGTTGGAGGCATTCGTTATTGTTGTTTAGCGCGTACGCTGTTTACACGTGCGGGCAGTAAAGTGTGGACAAAACCATCCTTTTCCATCCTTTGTTTTCTATAATAAATTTAAAAAGGCGGGAAGAGCAGAACAACTTGTTATAATAAACTACTAAATTTTCCAAACTTAAAGTTACTTAATACAGTTTATTTTGTATTATTAACATTATATACACTCAAGCCTGTTTTTAGATGTAGTAATAACACATAACACGTTCTGCAGGCAAATAACCAGAAAATAAACGGAAAAACATAAACAGAGGAACAGAATCCAAATACATTTTTAAACATTAAACAATGAAGATAAACATGTCGGATTCGTTGTTGCTCGTAAGTAAACAAAAGAGAATAAAATTTATTTTATTTAAAATTATGTTAGTTACATTTTTCTTTTATAAAAATTGAATTTGCATTAATTTCAGAACAGTTTTAAGTAAAACGGTGGGTCATAGAAGTTACTTCAAAATAAAGAATTAACTAATATACTTACTAAATATCTTACAAAAATGTTAACAATTATAGAATAATAGTTAATGTACAATATAAAAATTATATAATAATGATTAGGTATTTCATAAATTTCCATATTTTCAGCGTTTAAATTGTTATGTATTTAACTTTTCACTTCACCGCTTCCTTCCGACATTAAATTCTCTAAACTTCCGACGCTCAAACTTCTCTGAATTCCTACGCAAGCCCGCTGATTCCTCATTTAGATTTATTATAGAGAAAAAAATTTATTTGTTCTCGCGTTTGCTCTGTCATAACGAATGTGGAAGAAGAAGTTTGAACAAACAAAAAAAAACATAAAACACTACAGATTCGAAACAAAAAGTGAAAAAAAATAAACGAAAATATTGAGGCCATCGGAGAACTTATCAATCACTTAAAAAAAAGATATGTATATACAATAATTTCTAATTTATATATGTATATGGTAATTGTTATAGAAAGGTTCTATTTAGATAAAATTAGTTTTCTTATTTATTTCTATAATTTACTACGATATATTCAGCCAGAGCTTGTAAAATACTTGTATATACTTTTAGAAAAAACCTAATATACATACATACTCGTAGGTACATACATATTGTATTACAAAAGTGAAAATAAATGACTATTCAAATGATTACCAAATACCAATTTGAGCCAACGGATGCAAATATTCGTATGTAAACATGTACAATAAAAAGTAATTTTTACACACAAATCTATTTTTGTACAACATTTTGAGCAATGATACATACTCGTATATGTACAAGTATGTGTCTTATGCGATCACATTAATGCGTACAAAAAATTTTTAACTTTACTCTTTCTGGTATTCAAACTATGATCTATCTTGCTTCTACACAAAGAACTTTTCGACGCATCTTCATAACAACTTTTCATTTCTGTTGATAACAGAAATATATGTATACGCTTGTGTTTCTTTATTTAGCGGTGTTTCTTTATTTTGTGTAGATTCGATCGCAAATTTTGTATTTATTGCCATTTTTTATTGGCGTGGTCGTGTACTTTGTACTCGTTGAGGAGGGCCACGACGAATGGTGGACTACAGTACTTAAATGTGCTCCGATCTTATTCCTTATGCTGTATATATATCTCAAAGGATTCGACTGTAGCAAATGGTAATAATATTGCATTTTGGACCGAAACCGATTAAATTCTCATTTTTAGTTACCATTCGTCGCAACGCATTCTGCTGGGATTGGGCTGCTCCTGTGTGGGTGACGCGCTCCTCAACAACGATCTGTTTCCACAGGGCATGGCAGCTTTTGGATTGGCGCAGATCTTCTACATCTCGGCCTTTGGCTGGAAGCCGTTGAAATTGGAAATAGGTATCCCAATGTACTTAATGGGAGCCATTGGTAAGTTGATTTCTCTGGTAGCTGGACTACTTTCCCAATTTGTCCAAATGCTTGTCAACTAATGCTTTCTAGCGGTTTCAATATTCTTCCATAAACTTCGAGGAATACTGGTCTTCGGTCTACCGCTTTATACTGCACTTTTACTAACTATGTGTTGGCGTGCTGTGGCCCGTAGCACGTGCAACAGAACCATTCTAAACATATTCTGTGCTGTCGGTAGCATTTTATTTGTAATATCCGATGGTTTAATAGCAGTCAACAGGTTTCTCATTGAAATACCTCATGCCGGAGTAAGTAAAAGTTTAGTAAACAACTTCAAGGCTTGCTCTTATAGTGATGGTGGTAACGTTGCGCTTTAGATTTTGATCATGTCCACTTATTATATGGCTCAGTTTGCGATTGCTCTGAGCACTGCTCCCGAATGCAAAGCTCCAAGGTTAACACCAAAGCATTTGAAATCAACCCAAGATCGTGCCCAAGGTGCTTCACCTCGTCTGCAAGATATTCCTAATACAGACTAGAATACTACTAAATTACTAAAGGATTGATGGGTTGCTGTTTTGATAAAATACATATATCCATATGTACCTTCATCAACTTTTTCGATGATTACATGCATTGTTCCCACATTGTCGTCCAAATCTGTACTTCCACTTCAATATAATATGCTATATATTTTAAAAAAAGTTGTTTTTATTATTATTTACGTATGAAGTGACCTGGATCCAAAAAAAAAATTTCTAAATTATTTAAAAAATTTAGAAAAATAAGGTCAAATAAAAAGGATTTAAAATAATTTATACATACATACATACTTCCTCACATACATTCGTTTTGTATGTGCATTAACACCAAGAAAAATTTGGCACATTTTTAGTAAATACAAAAACCAACATAGGTTGGACTGAGAATTTTTTTTGATTTTTGCGCAGAATCGAAAAAATTTTGTACAAAATTTGCGAAAAATTTAACTCTAAAAAAAAGCGAGCCTCTGTGGCTTGTGTAGCCCCAGCAAGACATATTGCTTATGATGCACCCTGTCGACTTTAACCTACTCTGCGCCAGATGGTACTAGATTATTTCAAAGAACTGTCAAAATGTCAACTCATTCCTTGTTTACCTGAAACTTCCTAGAAGAGTGGCGTCGGCGTTTGCTTATCTTTCTGTAATTTAAATAAAAAAGAGTAAGCGTCATTAACAATTTAAGAAATCTCAAAAAAGAAACCAAAGCTTATGACCATGGTGCGCCCCACCGAAGTAAATTTATCGAATCCTCCTGCAGACGCAATTTCGTCTGTGAAATTCGGACCAGACACCAACCAATACCTGGTAGCATCATCCTGGGATGGAACAGTACGATTCTACGATGTTGTAAACAACGCAATGCGACAAAAATTTGTTCATGAAGCTCCTGTTTTGGATGTAGCGTTCATGGTGAGTTCCGGTTGTTTGGCCTAAACAATGATAAAATGTTTCTTTTTATTCAGAGTATAGTTCATGTAGTCAGTGGCTCACTGGACAACCAGCTTAAATTATTCGACGTAAATACGCACACGGAAAATGTGGTTGGTTCACATGATGCTGCCGTACGCTGTGTAGAGTACGCTGAAAGTGTAAACGGTATACTCACAGGAAGCTGGGACAAAACAGTTAAACTGTGGGATTTACGTGAAAAACGCTGCGTCGGCAGTTATGAGCAGAGCAACGGTAAGGTGTATTCCATGTCAGTGAATGATGAGAAGATCGTAGTGGCCACTTCCGACCGCAAAGTGCTCATTTGGGATCTTCGCAACATGGAAGAATACATAATGAAAAGAGAATCATCCTTGAAATATCAAACGCGTTGCATACGCATTTTTCCGAATAAAGAAGGCTATGTGATGTCATCGATCGAGGGTCGTGTGGCAGTAGAGTATCTAGATCCAGATCCAGAGGTGCAAAAACGCAAATTTGCTTTCAAGTGCCATCGCAACAAGGAGGATAATATCGAGCATATCTATCCGGTTAACGCAATTAGTTTTCACAAAGTTTACAACACCTTTGCAACTGGCGGTTCTGATTGCTTGGTGAACATTTGGGATGGATTTAACAAAAAACGTCTTTGCCAGTTCCATCAATACGACACCTCGATCTCTTCGCTTCATTTCAGCGATGACGGCAGCACTCTTGCCATCGCCTGCTCTTATATGGACGAGTTTGAGAAGGCACCAGAAAACACGCCGATTCCGGTGATTTATGTGCGCTACGTAAATGATCAAGAAACAAAGCAAAAGTAGCTTTAGAGAAGCAAATGCATATATATAATTCCGTAAATAGTTTACATTACATTTTATTATACGAGTAATTTTATATTCAAATGCTATTATTTTCTCATATTAATGTTCAAATTTCTAAATATTGTTCGCGAAAATATATGTTAATATAATTATGGAAACTTTTTTGTACTTACTTTTTGGAAAATGCGTCCACCCGTCTAAAAATATTTGAGGAAAGGTGTGAGGGAAAAGTCATCCCTTCCGCCCTTTAAATTCCATGTGTACCGATAAGCTACACGCTTTAGCCCCTTGCGAGACCATCTTTCTAATAAACCTTTATTTGTCCATTGAACGTCTTCCACCCAAAACTGTGGTACGACCTCTCCGAGCACAAAGTAAATTAATATCTAAACCTTTCGTTTTTTATTAGATTTATAGCATTTATTAACTTTTATCTGTTATAAAACAGTTCAATTCAAAATTCTTTGTGTCTTAGGAACTTTTCTCGGAATTATACGATTTTAAAAACGAAAACAAAATCACCAAAGAAAAGCTTCCTGTCGCTTGTCAATTTGAAAATAAAAAATTTTTAATTTTTCGCTTTTTGAAAAAATAAATATTTTGTATATTTTTTGGATTTTTTCTTAAATACATAAGTCGGATCATAATAAATAATGTCAGATCAGCCACTTCTTGATACTTGGGGGAAAATTTGTTTGATATCATGGAAAAACTGGAATAATTTATGGCACCATCGCGTGCACACGTTTCTTTCTTTGATGACACCGAGCTTGTCCACATTTATTTTAATCTTTTTGAGAATCGTGCTCAGCGCGAACCATGTGGGAGTGGTCAAGTATGCATCTATTGATTTGGAGGAGCAATGGAGGTATTGTCGATTATGCTAACCAATCTATATAGATTGTATATATGTACATACATACGTACCTAACGGATATACAATATTTCAGATTAACGGTTAGGACACTAACAGCCAAGAGAGAAGAGGCATATAAAGACAACGGGTAAGGTATTGCGCCGGTATTTCTTTACGAATTCCGTTAATCAGTTAGTGAGCCCACTTTTTCAGATTCATTGAGACCTCTTTCACTCCAAAAATCGTTTTGGCATTTGCACCGGACTCCGTAGTTAATAGAGAGGTTATGGACCATGCTGCTGCTACTTATCTGGACAATATAGCGTTGCAAGCCTTTAAAGATAGAGACGAGATGCGAACGGCCATGATGAAAGAGCACCACATGGCTGGAGTTTATTTCAATACAGACCTAATCAGCAGAAACCTTGAATACTCATTGGTGTTTCCAAGTGAGCTGAGATTCTACCATGATTCCTTCATAAGTGAAAGCTGGCGCACAAATACATTGTTCTACATTCGTGGAAGGAGCGGCGTTGAAAATTTCGACAACGATGGAGGATATGTGGGATATATACGTGAGGGATTTGCGTCATTGCAAAACGCCATCGCCATGTCTATGTTGAGTACTTTGATGAAACGCAATCTTCCGACAATAAAAATACAGCGTTTTCCTGATCGCGAAAGGGCTATCGATCCCTTGGTAGACCGCACAGACTTCAGCCTTCCATTGGCTATACTTGTTGGATATTTGTATCCATGCATCTGTTTTACCAAGGTAGGCGTGACACTATACATATGTATATCCGCGATGCATATACAATACATAACTTAAACGTAACCTCGTAGGTAATGGTAGCAGAAAAAGAAATCAAGATTGACAAGAATTTAAACCTGCTTGGCATTGGCAATAAAATATTGTTTCTTACTTGGTTCCTAAAAGGTTTTATAAAAATTGTTTTGGCCTCCCTGCCAGTTTCGGTTATTCTGAAGGTGGGCCGCTTTGGGTAATAGTGTGGCACTGTTTAATTGTCCGTTTTGTGGTCTCTAGGTGCACTGGTCTGACGGCTTCAGTATCTGCAGCAAAAGCTCCTGGTCGGCTCTATTATTTGTGCTGATATGCTACGGAACGGCGGGAATGAGTTTCTGCTTCTTGATCTCCTCGTTGACTTGCGATACAATGATCGCGGTTATCATGGTAGGACTCTTGTGGTTTGCTACATATTTGCCCTTCATGATAGCGAGAATACCAAACTCGTATTCTTTGGTGTTGGCTATGTTCATCTGTCAGAATACAGTTATGGGCTTTCTTTTCGAAAAGATAATAAAGCGAGAGCAATTGGACGGAGGCCTTCAGTGGAAAACACTTTGGGAGGAAGTAAGCCCAGACGACGTGCTCACCACCGGCGGCTCAGCCATGGTTCTTATCGGCCTGGGCTTTATATACACCTTTATCGGCCTATATTTTGAAGACAGTGTCCACGAATTGAAAAGGAGAATCATTAAATGGTACAAGGCCGTTTTCAAAGTTGAGGACTTGGGCAGTATAGCGATGCTCAAAACGAAGAGCTCCACAGTGTTAAAAGGTGTGAAGACCAAAATTATTGAAATAGGTCATCAGTACAAGAAAGTCGGAATTGAAGTGACGAACCTTTGCAAAACGTCTTTTGGTGAAAACGTGCTAAAGAATATTTCATTCAGTGCCAACGAAGGCGATATAACAGTGATTATGGGTCACAATGGTAGCGGCAAAACAACGCTGCTATCCATTATAGCCGGCTTGATTCCTCCCTCTTCGGGAGAGGTAAATATTAGAGATGACGACGTACCGAAAGACACATATCAGGGCATCAATATGGGCGTTTCCGTACAAGGCAATATACTCTTCCCGGATCTGACGGTGGCAAACCAAATCAGGTTCTATAGCCGCCTGAAAGGTTTAAAAGGGAGCTCCTTGAAGGCTGAGATTCAGAAATATCTAAACGCCATGGACCTGGGGCGAATGGCCGATGTACTGACGCGTGATCTAACTATCGGTTTGAAGTGTCATTTGAGTGTCTGTTGTGCTCTTTGCGGTAACAGCAAATACGTTTTGCTGGATGAACCTAGTAGCAGCATGGACATGGCGGCCCGGAAGAAACTTTGGGATTTGCTGCTAAGTGAGAAAACAAACCGGACCATTCTCATCACAACCCATTCCGCCTACGAAGCCGAAGTTCTAGCAGACCATATAGCGATTTTGTCAAGAGGTGAACTGATGTGTTATGGCAGTTCATTTTTCTTGAATACTATCTACGGAAAAGGCTACCGTCTGGTAAGTCCGCCGTGGTTTGAAGTTGAATACCTTGTAAGACAATTTAATATCAATCCGCAGGATTGCATAAAACTGAGCCATTGCGATACGAACAAAGTGACCGAATTTGTGCGAAACTATTTGCCGCAAGTAAACCCGGAAAGTGATATCGGTGCCGAAGTCTCCTACAGTATCAAAGAAGCGTACATCGATGTCATTCCGAAACTTCTGACCGATTTGGAAAACGAAATGTATGCACTCGACATAAGTACCATTTCCATCAGCGAAAAGGGCATTGAGGACATCTTTCTTCACATGGGCGCTGAAGATCCCAGCGGAGAGGATCGTGCTCGTCAACAGGATATTATGAATGGCTATACCATTTACGGCGAAGAATACAAAAGCTTGAGCTTTCTGCAAACATACATTACCTACAAGGGTGTTCGGCTCCTACTGAAGCAGTTGTGGATCCTTTTATATAAGCGGCTTTGGGTTTCTAGGAGATACCCACAATTAGTATTCATTCAGCTCTGTGTGCCGGGCCTAGTCACCTATATAACATTCTATATGGCAAATCCATATGAAGGCCGCGAGCCCTTGAAGCCGTTTACTTACCGTCTGACGCAGTATCCGCGTACGTTTACCACTGTGGATGATTTAGCACTAAAACCGATTATATTAAAAAATCTTGACGCAAATCTCTTTGCGACTGGTTACATAAATTTGTGCGCTGGTGTGACGCATTCGATGCTGACAACACATCCCTTTACCTTTTCCGAGTTTATATTGGAGAAACAGAAAGAGGAAAGTTTCAACACCAAATATATAATAGGAGCCACTTTTGAGAGCGACCACATAGTCGCCTGGTTCAATAACTTCCCGCTGCATTCGGTGCCCCTAAGTCTGAATATGCTTCATAACGGCATTCTGAGGTACGAGTACACACACAAGTGCATCCATCTACTTTAACCGATTACAAAAAACAAAGATTGTAAGACGTCGGACTTACTAGCAAATTTTTCCAAATGTTCCTTCCTTCCAGCGGACTGAAAAGATCAGGCTCCATATACGTCACTCACGATCCGTTACCGTTTGCGAATAATTTCGATCCAAACGATGTCGTTGACTACGAAAACCTTGGAGAATTCTTGGCAACTAACCTGTCGTTTATGGCCAGCTTTATCTATTCGTCCGGCATCATCTACGTGATCAGCGAGCGTCAGAAGCGCTTCAAGCTATTGCAGACTATCAGCGGGGCGCACCCATTCGTCCTTCTGCTGGGCAATTTGATGTACGATTTCATCATAATTTGTCTACTGTCAGCGTTTGTCCTCTGCGTCTTTATAACCTACAGGAATGAAACGCCAGACCACATCAACGACCGTAACTTTGCTGTTCCACACGGCCTTCAAATTTCTTGTAATACGGTTTTTACTGCAGGCAATTACTATTTGGTATTGATTTTATTTGGAGCAAGTATGTTGCCGTTCTATTACCTCCTGTCGGAACTCTTTGATGACCCCGTAATTGGATACGCCGTGATTTGCATCTTCAACGCCAATAGTGGTAAGTAGAATGGTTCAGGTTGAGGTGCGTTGAGCTGAATCATTCATTCATTCTGCCACTGATTCGCTGACATCAGTGGTCATCTACACCGCTTTCATGGAGGTATTCGACCGAAATAATCACAAAATAAGGGAAATAACCGAGCCGTACATGTGGGTGTTCCGTGCATTGCCGCATTTCTCTCTGTGCGAGAGCCTTTCGCACATCTACAGGATGGCGCGCTCGTTTGAAATGTGCCTAAACGATAACGTGCGCTACATCTCGTCAGATGTGGAGAAATGTACGGCCATTCCGAACTGTTGTGGTGAGTAGAATTTGCATAGAACGCCGAATGTGTGTAACATTCGCCGAAGAGTAAATTGTGCACAAATGTTGATTTCATTTGTGTTTGTGGACTAATTTTATTCCACTTCTTGCAAGACTTGACTGAATACTTCACATGGTTCCATATGAAAATCTATCCCGAAGTGGTATACCTGACGGTGATCAGCGTCTCGAGCATGATAATACTTCTGTGTGTCCAGTATCGCAAGGCCTTCCACAGTTTATGCTTCCCTATACCTGCAGATAACAGGTAAGCCAGACGCGTCTTAAACAGGTCATAGATAGTGATCTTGCATCCTTTTATTTTCACTCGATTATATTCGTATTCTTCGCTTCGCTTGTGGAAGAAATGTCCACTAATGTTCATCCTCCTTTCAGTTGGCTTGAGCGACAAGCTTTCGAAAAGAGATTCGAGACCAACGATCAAATTTTACGCGAAGAACTTCGCATTCGCATGCTAAAACGTAGCGCTTACAAAAACAAGCCTCTTCTGATGTCGCACGCAAGCAAAGTATATGGAAACAACGTCGCCGTTGACAGGATAACATTAGGCTTAGAACGGTTGGTGTTTTGAGCATTCCGTTGGACTTCCATTAAGTAATAAGAGTGTAACTTTTCAGTGGCGAATGTGTTGGACTGCTCGGCTTCAATGGATCCGGAAAATCTACATTGATTAAAATACTCGTTGGCGATCAGCCACTTTCATTCGGGCGGGTGTACGTCGAGGGCATCAGTCTAACCGCTGACCTCTTCAAAATGTATGAACGCATAGGCTATAGTGCGGAGAAGGACCTTGTGCCATCTCCTTTCACTTCTCGCGAGGCTTTGAAACTGGTTTGTCACTTGCGTGGCATTCCGGCACAGCACGTTAACAGGATTTCTGAGTCGCTGGCCAAAGTCTTAGGCTTTATGAATCACATAGACAAAGAGCTTTTGCGGACAAGTCCCGGCATTCGGCGTCGTCTGAGCACGGCAATATCCTTAATCGGTCGCCCCGCCGTTGTATATCTGGATGTGTTCGGAGTGGGCATAGACCCGGTGGGGCGACGCCAACTGCTGAACATTACATGGAGGATGCTGCAAAAAGGCACAGCTGTGGTTGTGAGCATGTCTAGTGTCTTCGACTGTGAAATCTTTTGTACGCACATGGGTTTCATCACTAACGGAACTCTAAAGGTGTTGGAAGATATAGACACTCTGATCCAAAGGCACGCGCATAGTTATACACTCCAAGTGAAAGTACGGATTGGGATTAGAAGTCAGAGTAACAGAGAGGACTACGTCGATTTAGAAGAAAGGCCAGATTTTTCCACTAATCGGCTGCCAGTGGTCACGCAGAATGCATTCTTCAAAGTCATATCATTTGTGGAAGAGGAATTTCCAAATGCTCAGCTCAGGTACCAGAACAAAGTTTCTAAATCATTCTAAATATTATTCTCTCCTCCTGGCAATTTGTCGAATAGATATCAACTCGGATACATGCTGGTGTTTATGATACCAATGTCCCCCGCTACATTGTCGTCGATCTTCAAGAAAATTTCTCGCAACGCTTTCATGTTAAATGTGGACACATTTAAAGTAAAGCGATCTACCGTATCGATAGCTTTTACGGAGCAAACCGAAAAAGATAAATAAATAAATAAAAGGGCAAATAAACTCAGTTAATTAAATGAATTAAACCAAGGAGAAAAGTTTATTAAACACTAAATGAAAAATAGACATAATGCGAACAGACACACCTGCAAACAGGTTTCTGAGAAAATACATAGATTAATTCGGAATATGTTAGTTAGGAATATGCTTTCATATCAAATGTTTCAATATGAATTCTCGCATTCGAAAATTAATGGACTTGACAAACGTCGATCCACTTAAAACATCCGGAAGAAATGCGGTTTGAGGCCTCTTGCGGAATTCGTCTTTTCTGTCATAGTTTAGTTCAGAAAGATATCGAGTTTGTATATCAATTGAATTTTGTTTAGATATAGCTGACTTCGCGTCGGTTCTCGATCACTTTTAGTACTGCTGGAAAGCAGAATTCTACACACAGTTCCTTCAAATGTTGTCCGAGTTGAGCAATATTATAAAGGGACAAAGTAAGTTTTACTCCAAACAAAGCGCACAATTACTAATTAGAACTAAAAATAATCCTCCATTAGTGCTACGTACGTTAAGCGTATATTGTAAATATAATCCAGATTCTCATAGTTTGCTCAAAATTAAAAAAAGAACAAATAAACAGATGCATTTAAAAGTAATTTTTGAAATTTTATTAAAACGCTACCTATTCAATATAATAAAATACAATACAAAGAAATTAATAAATAATCAATTGATTTTTGTTTAAACAAAAATCCCCGCAGATTGTTGTAATTACAATACAATACGATACGGCATACGAGAGTCACCCACAAGCTAAGTGTACAACACTCGAAAGCTGAGAATAGAATAAGATTTGAACGGAACCGAACCCACTTCCACTAAGTATATGTGGATGTGTTTTATCTACTTAGAATAATATAGACGCTTTAGTCTAGACGTGACGTGACGGGAGAGAGACCAAATTTCAATAGTTTCATACTGACCGTTCATTCGTTACGATTTGAGTAATCGTTTACAGTGGCCGCCGCATTATAGCTCTCTCTCTCTCTCTCGCCGTCACGTTACCTCTATCGTCTAGACTAATAAGCACTAATAAGGGCTTGACAGTCTCCCGAAAACGGGACAAAATGTCGTCACGACGAGGGCAAAGAGAAATTATGACTCCGTAGTTATTGTTTTTATTGGCATCACATCTTGGTTGGATTTGGTCATTGTTGCGCTGCCCGATCGCTGTTTGTCAGTTCGTGCTCTCTCTTCATCATCTATCGATGCACTGAGTGTTTGTATATTCAGACCAGGAGTGTCGTCGTCCTTGTTTTTCGCATACTTGGAGAAATACGTCAGAGATTTCATAAGTTGGTAGCTCTTAGAAATCGGTATATTCGAGTCGTAGACACTCTTGCTGGCATTGCAGTCGACATAGAACCACCAGTTGCATTTCAAAATGGTCTGATCGAATAAAGTGTTCTCCGGACAGAGAAAGGATTTGCGCACCATGCCCTCGTCAGTTAGGGCACAAACATGGAAAACCTGGAAATTGTTTCGAAGGTAGTATACATATATAATATGTTTATACATATAATTTCACTTGCATTGATCTTACCATGCAACCGAGGTCTGTGTCAGCATAAAGACCGGGAAAATGCTTCTGCTTTCCACACGAAAAACTGGTGGGCGGCAAGTCCACTTTTGATTTGAAGTTATCGTCGAAATTCTTGTCATATCCCACTGGATAGTATTCCTTTGGGGCGTTCATAACCTTTAAAAACGTGGATGAGCATTATGAGGTAAAACATTTTTTAAAGTTATACTTAATTCCTCAAGGCCCGACCAAAATGGACGAACACGTACGTTGAAGTTGGGTTCTTATACGACGTTGAAAGTCGTAGTGGTCGTATTTTATATTTCATTTCTTCCGAGAGCCTTTAAATCATTTATAATAAGTACTCATACCTACTCGTTTCGTCCACTTACGTCTATTTTGGTCGAGTCTTTAGGATCGAAGGAAGTACATATTCTTAACCTATGAAACCGATTGAATCAGTCAGTCTCAACTTACCTTGGACATTTTATTTTCATGAGCTATATTTTGGTTTATTTGGAGCGGCGCTACGTAGTTGTCTATAGGTCTTTGGGTGCTCGTTGGCATAGTCGTGGGAAGCCTTGTGGGCCTTGGTACTCTCATGGTAGTGGTGGTGGTGATGGAGGTGTCGGTGTCGGTGGCGGCCAGACGAGGCTTAGTGGAGGTCCGCATGAATTCCTCACGCAGCTTCGACGCCAACATAGCGCGATGCTCGGCTTTCATTTGCTGCTCGCGTACGTGAATGGCGTGCTTGATGGTGGCCACGCTAACATTGGCCGCGGCTGCCAACTCCTCCACCGTGACATCCTTCAAATCGAACCTCGGCTCCTCGAATTGTAGGTAATTGGGATGACTTTGGTCGTCGTTGTTGTTGCTGTGCGCCACGATGCTGTTGGTGATGCGCGTCACAGAGTTGGGCATGGCTTGGAAGGCGGGCACTGCCAACGGCTGTGATAAAAGGGGATGGGCCACATGGAATGTACGATTGGAAGGCTACTTTGTATATGACAATATGACAGTATACAGTGCCTATATTTGGATATAGACGTCATCGTTGACCGTTGAACTTACCACTGATTGCGTATATCTTTCGACTAGTTTGTTGTTGACGGTGAGGCGCGGATTAGTGGAGTGCACATCAATTCCAGATCGCCGCTGCGCTGTTGGCGATAACGTTGCTGTCTTCGGTATAGGACGAAAGGCAGGCACGCCCAGTGGTAAGGGATGGGCTTCCGTCATGAGCGGCACTGCTGACGCCGCCGGGTGCCTTCGAGCTATTTCTTTAGACGGAATTTGACCCTTTGGCAGGAAAGGCGAAGACCCCGTTGAACGTGACGTTATATGCTTGTCGGACAAAGACCGTACGGGCTAGTATTTATTAAAAAGAATTTTTTAAATTGAATTAATGAATTAACATGAATTAATAACTAACCATTTGTTGGGATGCCGGCAGTACGCCCACTAGACTGGGAGGTACTCCATTCTTGTAGGTGATCGCTCGCCTTCGCTCACCTTCCAGATTGCCCAAAGACTCCCCAAAGCCGAGTTCATCACCGAGACTGAAACCTGTAATCATAAATAGCTTTTAGTATGAAGTCTTTACTCGACAGAAGTAAAAAACTAAACCTATACCAAACAATTGAAGCTAAGTAACTAATAAAAAGACTCGAAAATAAACCGTCGCTAAAGCCAAACCTATTTAGAGTCGGATTGGCGTAAGCGGTTACATTCCATTAGCAGAGAAATCGTCTAATAAAAGGTACACAAAAAAAGAGTAAAGATGGATTATTATTAGCAAATACAATATTTACACTTTTACTACCGTTGAAGCTTTGCATTAATAAACAAATGTCAAACAACGAACGTCGTAATCATCATTCACTAATGCTCAATATTAAAAACTACAAATATGTACGAGTATGTACCTGCAAAAGTCTACTGCCTACAAAAGAATTGTTATACATAATTCGTACTTTTGTGATCACAACGGATGCCGTTTATTTACCTAAACCGAAATGTGCTTTTAGGCCGCCCAAATTCCTTACACGAAAAAGTCCAGACTTTTTGAAGTTACAATTGAGTATGAAACCAAATTCGGACTCAAAAACGCAGGTCCCGCAAGCCAATCCTAAAAACAAATACAGGAAGGAATCCTTTGTACAATAGATCTTCGAAAAAGCGTAAGTAAAAAAGGAGAAAAAAGTAAGTGTGCAAAAGTTATCGATCGACAAGTTAGTAAGCTAACTACGAGTATCTACAAATATGTACATATGTATTGTTAATTTCAAATGTTTGTTCTCCAATTCTATTGAGCTAAATTTTAACTAAATTTACCGGAGCTATTTGATATATTTGTATATACATGTATAGTAAACTCTAATGTACTGTATATTTTTTTTATTTTAATACATATTAAGAAAAATATTACCATCACCAAATTAACAGCTTACCGATTAAAAAGCCTAACCATCAGCTGCCCACAGAAAAAAATTAATCAAATCATGGCAACATTACCAGAAATCGCCAGAATCAGTGATGAAGTCCGTCTTTTTATGTTTTCCATTTCTTGCAAATTTTAATGGAACAAATATCTAACAATAACGGTTTGCTCGTTGTTTCGTTTTTTTCTAAATCAAAAAAGCCATTCTTTTTATAGCTTTTTATAATTTCAATTTGAGCAATATTGAACTCAATTTTTATTATCTGAACTTAACCACATTAATAAATCGTTCAGCTAAAAGACTAATAATCTATCGCCAAACAGCTTTCCATACTGAAGCGACAATTCCTGTTCTCCCACCTGAAGACTCGTCATCTATTCAGAGGAGACGAGGCTCGAGAATGAGATCGTTTTAATGTCAGAAACCTTTTCAGGGTTATGATTTATGAATTTCTCCATTATGAAGATTTATTCTGAGCTAATTTTCACATTCTTACATTAAGATACATAACATAATTCGCATTTAGAACTAAAGACTTATACTAAAGACTTTTATTAAGCTTCATACAACTTTCGAAAGAACTAGACTCTTCAGGGGCCTGATAGTGACTGCTAGAGTGATATTTATTGTAGGACATTGACTGTTCCATTTTTGCGGTTAAAGGTCCTATCACTTTCTCAATTCAAAGTTACAAAAGCACTGGATAAATGAGCCCTTTTAACCATAGAAAGTCAACAAAATTATAGCCACAGATGATTATTCGAATAATAATTCATAATAATTCAATAAAGCATACTGAAGCATATCGAATAAAGCATCTTTTCCATGGATATGTACCATGTCCGACAAAAATGCACATTCTTTCCAATTTTCAACTCACTTTACCATAGTGTTGGTATGTATGTGTGTTGAATGGCTGTGAATATTTATGACCTTGTCACTCTTTGAACGAAAAAGACGACGTCGGTTGTGTCGGTTTTCTGTGGCATGGACAAAAGCGTGTTATGATGATCACATCAGCATTAACAAAGTATGTTTATAGTTATTTATCGTATTTCCTTTTAGGTGCCGGCACAAAATCCGGTTGAATATACCGGAATTAAATTCCGGAATTGTAACTTTCTAAACGGAATTCTTATATAATTTAATCGAGGGGAGAAATCAAGAAATTTTTAAGTTGTAAGGTGTAAAAAGTGTAAATATATGCTTTGTTTGATATGATGATATTAGTGTTTGACCCAAGGTTTGATGGGACTTCATTGCTTAAAACCTTTGATTGCAATCAACGTTGTCATTACCATTCAATATTGTGTACATTGGCAAAATTGGCATCATTGGCAAAGGCTAATAAATTTTATTTTACTATTATTTCTTTCTTTTTTCTTTATTTTTCGAATAATAAATAACCCTATGAGTGTATGTGGCTACTCATTTCTCTACGCGATTGTAATGTATACGTTCCAAAAACACACGATTCTTTTTTATTTTAACACTAATTGATTAGCAAGGACCGTTCTTCTAGTTCTTTCAACATTTTATTAAAAATTTAAAAAGTGAGTTATTTATTTAGAGATATTATGGTTTTACTGTACTTTTTTTTTTTACTGTACTGTACTTATGAAAACAGCTCGATACTCTGCCTATCAAGAATCGTAAGAACCTTAACTAAAGGTTTACACTTTATACTAACCCTTTTTTAAGTTAAATATAAAGTATTGAGTATAATATTAAACGACAAAGAAGGCCTCTCTTCAAATTCTCTCTTCAAACATACATATATTCATAGATGACTGAATGCTAATATTATGTCTACTTTCTCTTTGAAGCCTCCCACTTTTTTTGTTCTTTCCGTTTGTTCAACTATTTGTAAAGAGAGCCGCGTAGACAAAAAGCAAGAATTACTCTCTCACCTGAACGAAGTGATGATCGGGTGAAAGCTGTACGCACAAGTGTTTACATTTGCATTTACAGCAAGTCAGCAATGTCGTAAAAATGCTTAATGACAGTAAGATTTTAATTAGAAGTGTGTTTTTTACTTCAACATAAATTGAAAATACTTTGTGATACTTGGTAATAGAGAAAACTTAATTTAAAGAAATTTAAAATGAAAATACTGCAAATATCTAAACAACCCATAATGTATAATCTATAACTCTCTTTTGGCGTATTCAATGACAAACCATATTGTCATATATTGTTATGCGTGTAAAGTAAAATCGAGGTACATACGATAGTTTTTAAAGCAAAGTGACTGCAATAATTATTAAGAACTGATTGAGAAGCCGAAGTTTATACAACAATAGTAACAATTTATCCAATGGAAAAACTGTGTTTATTATCATACGGTCGATAGCAGTATGCTTGCTAGTATATATCTGTATGGAGCTTTTATAATCTTACAAGAAACAGTGAGCTTTCCGTCTACAATGCAATAATCTCAACCCCATTATCGAATAAAATCAAAGTTCAAATAATTTAATTTCAATTATTTTGCTATGATTGTTGTTGTTGCTACATATTGTATTTATGAATCTTTCACCTTGGACTAGGCTTCAATCAGCAAACTAGTAAACTAATATTCCTAAGCAACGTATAACCCGGACCGCCCCGCTTCGCTCTTGTTGAAACCAATTAAACACCACAGAATGTTCCAAGAGACAATTAAGAGAGTAATCGGTTTTTTTAGAAAAAATAACCTGCGTGAATTAATTACTGAACACCACAGTCAGTCTGTCTGTCTGTCTGTTTATATTTTATAGCGATCGACCGAGGAAAGGATGGAGAGCAGGAAGCGGCAAGTGGTAATACGCGCGGACCCATAAGTGGAGTGTGGAAAAAGGTGCAGCAGCAACAACAACAAAAAACCACAATGACCGTCAACCACAATATCATTTTCGCATACGTACATACATACATACATACATACATACATATATACGTACTCGTATATAGTATAAGTACTCGTTTAAATGGGCCAGAAAAGCCATTTTTTTTACTGTCACTATAATCGAACAATTTTTTTAGACAGTAATTTTTCCAGACCAAATTATGGTTATTATTAGCATACACATTCACACATATTCAGACATATTACATACATATTAGTCACTAAATAGAGTAATCTTTTACATACTCATTAATAGATTATTCTATTTAGTGATTAAGATACGAGTAAAATCTTTATTTTTTTAAATTCTATCCATTTATGCTTTATGCTTTTCTTTCCTCCTTAAAGTTGGTATGTCTTTAAAATTTTTTTGTCAATTTTCGTTTGTATTGTTATGCATTCATATCATTTCATTATTTATTCACTTATTCCGATTAAAGATAACCCAAAAATGTCTATAATTCGTAAAACAATCGCACGCAAGGTCATGCCGCAAGATAAATCGGAATTGATTCCAATGATGTCTACTACATAAATCGATTTCTTAATTAATTTTAAGCCATCAATAGGTTACGTAATATTTGAATTAGTTTCTTCACAGATACGAATTTCATAATTACAAGAATTTGAGCCGACAAGAAAGCAAAGGAACGTGGAAGGAAGGAAGAAGAGATAATTACATGTTGAATTTGAAATTTTAAATGATAACTCAGTTAAGAAATTAATGACGGAAATTCGTTCGAGAATCCATTATAATCCAATCCTGTTGAAAATCTTAACGAGCATTAAGACGCAATTAATGCTTTATCCATTACGAACAGATATGCTTGTTTACGTATTTTAGATTCCAAAATTTTTTGTATTTATAATGTAGGTCTGTCTGTTTAACTTCGTATTTAACTCTTAAAATCTCAAATATTATTTAAAAACAACGCCATTTCGATAACCGGAAAAAACAAAACGGCGTTAAAAGTTGCCATTAAAGAAAGCTTTCTTTCGTACAAAAGTCTTCAGAAAATTTAACAGAAAGCAATAAAACTCCGCGCAACGGTTTTCAGAAGAAGACGACTCAACAATGCCAAATTGACCGACGACGTAAAATCCATAATGGAAAAGAAGCAAAGAGATCGAACAAAAACGATTAATTTTTTTGTATATATGTACATATGTATGTTCATACCTTCTGTTCCAGTATATATGTATGTCAGGTATGAGTATGTGTATAGTATATACATAAATCAAGGGGCATCAAAACATGTACGTACCAAATATTATACGCGTAGCTGCTAACGGAAAGCTGCTGTCATGGAAATAAAAATTAACAGAAAGGTGATAAATAACGAAAGTAGGATAAACTGTAGGTGTCACCAAGAGACCTCACAGAATTGACTTGACGAATATCTATAGTGGTCTAGAAATAGTGGTTCGAGTGGAAAAAAAATAACACAAAATATTTTCTATAAGATGTTATGCCATCGAACCTAAATCTTTGTAACATAAACAATTTATCACGGAACAAAACCAAAAGCTACATAAAGAAAAAACACTATTTTGACATATGTACATATGACATGTATGATAATTTCTCTAACGAAATCTGACGCATTTTCGGTGCACTTCTCTCTTGGACTTGGACTCTCTTGGACGCTCATAGTCATACGAAAAACAGCACACAAAACTACAATATTAATTATTAACACTTAAAACTTTAGTCTGGGATCATTTCAGATGTCAACAGTACTAATTATCCAGACATAAAAACAAATAGTTACCAAGTTTTATTAGCAATCTACAAACCTACAGACAGAGTATTTGCATAAGTTTACGCAGTGTTTACGAAGTAGATAAATGCAGATCTAAATGCATGCATCAAAATTTTAAAAGCACAAACTCTTAATTAATGCAGACTTATAGTCGTTTCAGCAGAGGTCAGCCAGTAAGATTAAAAGCTTGAACGAAAACTAATCTTTGAATCTTGAATCGACCAGAGTGACAGCGCTAAACTTTGATTTGATGGTTTTGAAAATGTTTATTGATGTTAAGACCTACAAAAAGACCAAGTCTGGAGCTGCGAAGCACAATAATTCAATTTAATTAATTATATGCTCTCCATAAAACTTGAGCAAATTTCAAAATTACATAAAATATCATAGTAATTTGATTAAAGTGAGAAGAAGAATATGGCCTTTGCATATTGATGATGCCTTTAGAAATATGTATGTACATACCTTTAGAAATACGTACATACTCGTTTCTGAATGAAGAAGGATTTGTCTGAAACCTTCAAAGCCCAATGATATGCATTCATTATCATGTTTAGCGAAGTTTCGTGGATTAAAACAAAGACAACAAAGATAACATTGAAAATTGTAAGCTTATATAAATAGGTTATTAATAATCATCGCGAGCTGCCAGTTTACCATTTAAACCTTTAAACCTTAATGATCACGGTTTAACGAAGCCTCACGCCCACAAGTTTCAAGACAGACTTGGAATCAGGTTTTTAAAAATTAATCGCTTATAGAATATATTGTAAATTACATTAAATGTCATGCAATTCCCAAAATTCAAAATAGTCACTATTCTAAGGCACTTTAAGGCACTATAAGCAAATTATAAGTAAAATTAATTGGAAAAGGATTATTTTATTCTATTTAATTTCAATAATTAAATTAATTTCAAATTTCAAATTATTATTTTTAATTTCAAACTATTAAATTTCAAATTAATTTCAAATTTTTGCGGTAACGGACCTCTTTTTCAAATATACTAACGTAGGTTTTATTATATTTAAAATAATAAGCCGATGAGATCAGCGAAGAAATATTACAAAATATACGATATACATATGTACGTTCCAAAGGAAAATAGTACGAGATGTATGTACCTCTAGTTATGACATAACTAAGCGAAAATTAAAATGCCTTCATGTAGTATATGATTGCTCGAATTCTTGATGACCTTCCCAGAAAAGAGAGCTGTAGCAAAATTTTCGTTTTTAAAAGGCACATTTGAATAGGTTTGAAATAGCATAATAATATAATAGCAAAAATTAATGTTTCTTCAGCAATTTTCGAGAGCAGAAACCTGAAAATTTGTTTAAAATTGACTGCATCAACGTCAATCATCAAGTGATGAAAGACAATTTACGAACGGCCTTAAAGTTGAGTAAATTCAATTATTTGTTGTAACTAAATAAGTAATAATAAACGAATAAACAAGAACAAAAACGCAGAAAAATAATATTTAAAATTTTACTTTTTCCATTCATATTTTTTCCAATTTCAGACACAACCGAAATGAAGACAATCCGATGGCAACCAACAACCGCCATAAAATCTTTAATAAATGCCAATACTGATACAAATTTACATCATGATGCAAAAGGAATACATACATACTTTTATGCATATGTGTGTAAATAAATATGTATACTGCATATTCAAATTGCACGCTGTTTTCTTAATACCTCTACAGGATTCTTCAATTTCGCAACCCTGATGAGAGACATGATGAGACATCTTTTAGTTTTTCATTTGCGATACGTAAGAAAAATGGAAGTAATTTAACGACTTGTAAATCACTTTAGAGATAAAAATATGTACATACATAAGATACATATATTTACATATACATATATTCAACATAGTATGAATACGATCGATTTTGAAATCAAACTATTAAAATTTACAACTAATGAAATTTTTGAGGTTAGTGTTGTTAGTAAACAAATTCTTTGTGTATGTACATACAACATAATCTATGAAATATTAAAATTTTAAGACATTTGAGTTATAATTTTTAATTATTCCATACAAATTATAAACCTCAATAAATCGACCATT
This sequence comes from Conops quadrifasciatus, assembly GCA_949752815.1. NCBI lineage: Eukaryota > Metazoa > Arthropoda > Insecta > Diptera > Conopidae > Conops > Conops quadrifasciatus. The sequence goes on from OX457078.1 coordinate 1,486,059, forward strand.
ACCTTTTTATATAATCTATTTATTATTTTTTAAGAACCATTAATTATTATGTCATCATTATTGTATTCAAAGATCAAAATATATTTCAAAATATTTTTTATTCAACAAGCAACAGGGATTAATAAAAGTGGTGAAGGTCCATGAGTTTATTAGAAAGCGGGCAAGAACTTATTTTCCTATGTCGGTGCCATATTTCGGAATAAGCCTATACGTTTTGAAGAAGAGAGCTGGGTGAGGAGAACACCCTCCTGCTGAGTACTCTTAAATTTATGCATTTGCGGTCTTGATTGAAGGGTATATATAACCCAAGAAAAGAAAGATTTTTTCGGAACTTTTGTAAATCAACCTTAGAATACAGGGCGTGCTTCTTTAGCAGGGTTCATTGTAAGGAGGGCGCTTGGAGGGCGCTTTACAACCGTCAGACAACTTAGATTTCTTTCAAGACATAAAAAGGGTTTAGAAAAAAGTTTATTAAAAATTATAGAAAAAAATTATAAATAATATCGTACATAGTTATTAAAATTATGATTATGTATTCACATTTCGTGCTTTAAATTTAAAAATAATTTCAAAAAATATGAATTTATTTTGGTGGGTCAAAATTCTTTGGAGGGGTCTCCAAAGTCATTTCAACTGAGATAATTTTGGAGATTTGCATAATTAAAACAATTAAATGAAAAAATTAATGAATAAATGAGAAAAATATAATTAAAGAAGCAAGAAATTGACGGACTTTTTAGGAAACTACTAATTTTTACCTTTCCATTTCTTCTAGTAGGGCGAAGGTGAGGCGTCCGGTCCCGTCTACTCCCCTCAATAAGACACTGCATGTATGTATGTATGTAATATGTTACGTGTATAAGTAATAATATACGTATGCATGCAACATTAGCCAGATAAAACTTAAAATATAATACAAAATCGATCACTCACAAGGCCGCAATCCGCCTGTCTAGCAATTAATAATAAATTGTTAATTCTTTAAATAGTTGGAGTTTATAGGCGAAGAGTTTTTTTTTTTTTTGTTTTTTGTTTTTTTAGATATACAAAGATTATAGTTTTCGATAACATTTAATTCAGTTTCCATCGTTAAAAAATCAAACCGCAAAGTGGCAAAGTCATACCGAAGAAGTTGCGGCGGCTTTTTTTAACATGGAATAATGGAGAATATACCAAGCAAGGTCTATTCGTTGCGTTAGTTTTGATGCCTCATAAACTCAACAAACTACAGAAATATAATAATTATGAAAAACTTCAATACTAGACTATTTTAATTAACTGAGAGAATAATCAGTTCGATTCAGAACTGATCAGTTCCGATTTATTCAGTTTCGATTCATGTAGCTATCGATTTTGTACAAACTATATAAATACATATGTATATACGTAGGAAAGCGATATTGTATAACAAAGTGTTTCGAATTAACTAACTTCCTTAATTAATTTAATAATCATTAAATTGTTTTGGCAAGTAATGTTATAATGGTTTGCGTATGTATGTACATTATTACAAACGACAAAAGGGTAATAGTAAACAATATACAATGTACAATGTGTTTATTCTTGTATGTACAATAAATTTACATTGTATATTCTTTGGTAAAAGCATTCACAGAGCAATTGCTGAAAGTGATCTCAAAACTCATAATTTCGTTAGAAAAATGGGGATACTCCAAAAATTAAGAATCGATCTCGAAAATGTTTTTCTTTAATTGCAATTTAAATTTAAATGAATAAAATTTCAGCAATTTTTTGCAAAATAATTTTTAGATATTAATTAATGATTAAATTAATTGAGTCTTAAAGTTACAACAATCTACAAGTATCGTCTGATATCTCCTAAGTGATAAATTAAAAAGTGTCATGACACGAGAGCATACTGATTATGAATGCACCGATGCGCAAGAGTTATGGATGTACATATGTATGTATGTATACAATAAACCGGAAACCATTAACAAAATCATACGACCAAGTCTGCTAAAAGAAATTTAAAGTAAAACTTACTTGCCGCCTGCATTATTAACATGCCCATAAGGAAAAAATGCATATCGTTTCTTTTTTTTTTATCTCTTTATCGATGCTATGAAGTAAAACCCAAACTATACCTTCCAATAGAGTGCAAGTTCTTACTGTCTTGCAGCACACAAACCTTTACACAGCACTTCTTTCATATGACATGCTCCGATTTTATACGTTATCGTACATTTATTATACGTTAATAATACGAGTATAATTTTGTTTTGTTCAAAAATTTAGATATAAGTTTAATAAAATTACTACACTTTTTTAAATTCCAATTTCACTTTTCTAAACAAACTTTTCGGTAACGCAAGATTTTAAGTTTTCTATTAATTTAAATTTGTAATTACGAATCGCACTAAAAACTGAAACCGCGCCATTTAAAAATACATTTGACTATTATGCTTAGGAAAATACATATTAGCTTTATATGTAGTATTCGTTCATGAATGTGTGTTTATATGTACGAGTATATGCGGTATTTCTGGCAGCTCGGTCACTCTCTCTTTCCGCAAAGTAAAAGTGGATCCAATGCGATATCAACCAAACCAGCTACAACACTAACAACACACGCAAACAGTTTGCTGTCGATGACCAATATGAAAATCGTTGGAAGTAATCGTTGTTTATTTTAATTTTATGTACATACATACATACATTTCATTAAGTCAATCTTTTTTTGTGGGGCATTTATTGAATTTCTTCAAGTAGCATGCGTACATACATATACACACACAAACACAACATTCACTATTATGAAGCACGAGTCGCCGGCATCCACAAAGCTTTTGATGAACGAACTTTCCAATGAGGTTACAATAACAACAACGCGTGGCTGGACTAATCGCAAACACAATGTAAAATTTGTCAATATTTGAAATATGAATGGATGGATGTGTATAAACTGGAGGTTGGCGAATTCTTTAAGGATAGAGTCGGACAAAGAAGTTAAAAAGAGTTTTAATTAATTCAAATATGGCGCGCTTTGCGTTTATAAAATTCGATCGTTAGAAAGAAGAAAATCATTTAGCAGGTAGCAAGTTTTCAATAGCGCATTTCTCTACGACCTAAATTTAAATTGGTTTCTTCTCTTTTCGGCTCTCGCAATCACGTCACATTCGTCCACCGTTCCGACAGTGAAGGCTATAATCTCGATAAAATGCAGCAATTAACCCAGTCAGTGATTATAAAGCAACTCCAACTTCTAAAAAACTGCGCGAACACTATGAGCGAGCACCACCGCCACACACAACGCACAAAATCAATAACGCCAGTGCATTTTTACGTATTTAGTTCAAAAGATCTTTTAGCAGCCGAACTTAAAATTTCGAGCGTTACGTTTTCGTCACTCAATTCGACAAAGTCTTAGCTGACCACGCGTGCTGTGAGGAGGACTTGGTAAGACTGAACTTAAAACTCTTTTGATCAATGGCTTAAACAAGTGTATCGTGTGTGTGTGCGCCTTGGCTTATTACTCCGGTTGTGGCTGTTTTCTCTGCCACAAGTCTACTTCCATTGTTGTTGCAATTTGTAAGGAAAAGGTAAACCTGCTGCTGAACAGAAGAAACGGACAGAGAGCTACGAGTATTATAACAACCGCACGAAGGTATTGAGTGGCTGCATTATGCGCAGCTTATGACTTCGTTCTAACCAAGTAAAGCTACATACGATATATAAAAACTTCTGGAGTAAAAAAACCAAATTTCTGGAGTAAAAAAACCAAATTATTAAATATTTCAATTAACAAAAATGCGGAGATATAAGAAATATAAGACAACTATAATTTGAATATGTATACATATATATTTATTATTATTATTTCAATTATTATTTTAATTATAAATACACATATTAATCACAATTAGGCGAATTCTGGCGATTAAAGTAAATGAGAAATATTATTTCGTGTAACCAAAATATTTGTAGATAATAAGTTATATGCATATGTATGCACTGTGTATATGTACATATACGTAATTTAATTATTCCGCTATGCTTCATTGATACAGAGAATCAGTGGTAACGATCTACAATGGAATCATTCGCTGGCATCACTAACGTAGTTTTCTTCATCTATTTATATGTATATTATTTAAAATATGAATTATTATTATATTAATTTGTGATATTTAAAAAAGTTCTATGTTTAAATTTTTTAATCAAATGTAATTATAAAACCGATATGACGTTTTTTTTCAAATTCATTTACTTTTAAATTTGATTTTTAATCAGTGATGGGGCAAAACTCGATAAGGACAATCAAAATAATCGATTACTAAAGCTTTTGTTCGTTGCGACCTAGTCTTCGATATCGATCTACCGCTCATCACTAAATCGAAACAGTAAAAGATCTACCGTTGTTGACATCATCACTTCTCTCAGCTGTGATCAGGTTTTATATAACAAATAAAAGAACAAAACAAAAAAATGTCAGAGCTCTGACATGTTTATCTCTGATGTTTGGGGAAGGCAGCACATACGTAGATCAGCGTTAACATGTACGGCGTGTTCAAAGTTCCAAGTCTTGTGTTGTAGCCTTGATTTTTTTTTTAAATTCTACTTCAAAGTTTATAAGTTCAAATTTGTTATCAGCCCTTGCACCTGATCTAGAATGTATTCGACTCGAATTTGTAGAAGCATAATTGCTCTGAGGTAAAATGCAACAAAAATATACTAATTACATACGATTATATTAAGAGTACATTTTACGTTATCTTTTTTGACTTCCAGAACTTATTCCACTCAAGCACTTAAGAACAATCCCTTCACTGTGCGTCCTATCAGCAAAATTCTCATTTCCAACCGTGGCGAAATTGCATGCCGCGTCATACGCACCGCACGCAAATTAGGTGTCCGCACAGTGGCCATATATTCCGATCCGGATGAGAATTCCCTGCATACGCAATTGGCCGATGAGGCCTATTGGGTCGGCTCAGCTGCTTCGGCACAGTCGTATCTACGTGGCACAAAAATTATAGCAATAGCCCAGAAGACTGGATGTCAAGCTATTCATCCCGGTTATGGTTTTCTCTCGGAGTCTGTGGAGTTCGCAGAACTGTGCCAAAAAGGGGGCGTCATCTTTATGGGACCGCCCAGCTCGGCAATACGTGACATGGGAATCAAGAGTACCAGCAAAGCGATTATGTCAGCAGCGGGAGTTCCGATAATAAATGGTTATCATGGTGAGGATCAGTCGGATACTAGATTGCAGCGTGAAGCCGACAAGATCGGTTACCCGTTAATGATAAAAGCCGTGCGGGGAGGGGGAGGAAAAGTACAAACTTTTAAACTGTTTAAAATGTTGTTTTATTTAAACGTTTTTATTTAAACACTTAAAGGGCATGCGCATAGCTGAGGAGAAAAAGGACTTCATGGACGCTCTTAATTCCGCCCGAACGGAATCGCAAAAGTCCTTCGGAGACAGTTCTGTTCTTTTGGAGCGCTATGTGCGCTCACCGCGCCATGTTGAAGTTCAGATTTTTGCCGATCAGTATGGAAATGCTGTTTACTTATGGGAACGCGATTGTTCCGTACAGCGGAGGCATCAAAAAATCATCGAGGAAGCCCCCGCAGTAAAAGAAAATGCTCAATTAATTCTAGCCAGTTATTTTACCTTGCCCTTAATAATTCCAGCCCGGTCTATCAGACGAATTGCGTCGGGAATTGGGCGAAGCAGCTGTACGAGCCGCTAAGGCGGTAGGCTATGTGGGAGCCGGTACAGTGGAATTCATTCTGGATAAAGAAGATCTGTCTTTTCATTTCATGGAAATGAATACACGCCTTCAAGTAGAACATCCCATCACTGAAATGATAACCGGTACGGACTTGGTGGAATGGCAGCTACGCATTGCAGCCGGAGAACCGCTGCCATTGACGCAAGATCAAGTGCAAAGAAAGGGGCATGCGTTTGAAGCACGCATTTATGCCGAGAATCCAAGGTTTCTTCCGAATAGCTTCAAGTGCGCAATTATTTAGTAACAATTAGCTTCTCTTAGAGATGGATTCTTACCCGCCGCAGGTCCATTGCGTTACCTTAACACTCCCACGCCCAGTGAGAGTGTGCGCATTGAAACCGGTGTGCGTGAAGGCGATGAAGTGACCGTTCACTACGACCCAATGATAGCTAAATTAGTTGTGTGGGGCGAGAATCGCGTGCAAGCCTTGAACAACCTCATCGCCAGACTAAGCGAATATCATGTAACTTGCATTTCAATACATTAATGATATTCACAAATTGGTTTATTTCACAAATCAATATTCGCAGATTGTAGGCTTGGAAACCAACATAAATTTTCTCATTGGTCTTGCTGCGCATCCAGAGTTCCGACGGGCCAATGTGCATACAGGATTTATCACCCAGCACTTCGATTCACTTTTTCCACCAGAGCAGATCGACCACGATGTTTTGATCAAAGCTGCAGTCGCATTGATTCAAAATGAACTACGGGCTTCAATTTGCAATTCTGCGGGCCGGGATTCATTTGCATTGGCAATAAATGCAAGATTTAACTACGCGCTGGTTAGAACATACAAGTTGAAATTCAAGGAACAAGTCTACAGTGTCGCTGTAGAGTATGACAATGACGTCGTGCAGATTCGGATCGATGATGGGAATTGGAGAGAGATTAAAGTGGAGCGTGTGCACGATGACAAATGTTTAAAACTGCGAACACAATTCGACAACAAGATCACCACGTTTAGCGCAGCGATTGATGGCACTGAAGTGTCAGTGTTTCTGGAGGTACATCAAAACAATTGTAATGTTTCTAACTGCTGAATCTATTTCTAAATCGTAACCGTAAACAAATTCTCTCTTAATAATGATTAACACCACAGAATGTGAAAGCTTATTAGGCCTATTACTTTCTACTTGCATACTTTATCATCATTATTCAGTTTTTGTTTTATGGAATTAATCGATTTGTCTTGTGAGCGGCTTATCCGTTATTGTGCAGGTTAGTGCAATAATTTGAACTGCTTTCGTGCCTTTTCAGAGTGGTAAACAGAGTTTTGAGCTGGTACAACCGAAGTTTGTGAATGCAAACATTGATCAATCGAATCATAGCGGCGGCTCCAAGATTGTAGCCCCAATGCCAGGAATTTTGGAAAAGATTCTCATAAAACCCGGCGATCAAGTGAAAAAGGGTGACAGCCTAGCAGTTCTCATTGGTACGAGTATACATATTTTAAAGAACATCTTTCTACTCGTATGTAACCTCTTCATTTCAATAATGCAAAACTTTCCATTCCATTTTTCGGCAAAGCCATGAAAATGGAGCACGTTCTAAGGGCACCCAGAGATGCGGAGATAGAGTCAATTGAAGGTGCGGAGGGTGCAAATATAGCGAAGGGAGCGTGTGTGGTAACGTTGAAAAACTAAGCTTATAACCGCGGAATGGAACTAACTTGCTTAAATACTTTGGAAAGTACTTTGGACTGAAGATTGTGGCATTTAATATTTTTATTAAAATATAGAATTAAGGCATATATAACAACAAATATATAGTAGACTTAGCGAACGCTCAAAGGAAGCAGGAAATATCGAAATATCGTTATTAGTAAATTATTAAAATCTGTACATATAAAAAATTCTAAAATCAAGGATACGAAAATTTAGTCGTGATTAAATTTATAATTTTAAATTAAAAATTAAAATTTTAACTTTTTACCTTAATGCTTAAGCATTTTTAACCGAAAACCAAAATAGCATATAAACGAATTTGCAAATATCATTTGTACGTTTTTTTCTAACAAAAGATATATAGTTTAGACAGAAAAATTATTACGTTTCAATAAAAAAGTGCGTATTTTTTTGATTCGATTTCATTAGATCCAAAAAATCCTTTACTTTTCAGAAGCAGTGATAAATTCAAGGAAGCGGCAATATATTTACAATCGATTGATTAAAATCATTTGGTGTTGGTTTCAGGCTGTACAGAGCAGCTAACGTTTAGTTTTGATCTTTTCATTCGACTCAAGAGCGACAGTTGATCGTTCCTCTTTAATATTCTGAAGGTGGCTGCTAATTCTCCAATTTTAAAAGCATTTTCCAGAGCCTTTCCTTACAAAATTTTACGTTTGGCTGGTTTTTCTATTTCAGTTTTATTTATTTTTTACTCACTAACTATTATTAATAATATAAAGCCTTATATCGTTTTGATTTATATTTTTAAAATTAAGGTATTTTATTTATAATAATAAGAGATACATTACAAAAAATGAATTTAAGATCCTCTTTTTGTTTTGTTTTTCAAAGTTATTTCATATTTAATTTCAGTATGTATTTCCTTATTATTTTCTTCTTCTTCATTCTTTATCATCCTCTTCTACCTTCTTCTTCTTCTTTAACATATAGACAAAGATTTCCAAGAGTCAGGAAATTGTGGCAATGCTAGTAATTAATCATAGACCATGATTTTTTGCGCTCACTTAATAATTCTATGAATGAAAATAACAATTAAACTAAAGTACAAAGGTTCTTTGGAGATGACTCTTCTCTTTTCGCCCCCGTTTTTTAGTGAGTGTAATGTTTTTTCTGTAGTTGCGGTTAGAGCTTTTTAATAATACATAATTACTTCGTTATGCTGATAATATGCTTAATATTTTTTCTCAATTTTTTTTATTCCATTTTCAACTATTTGCCATTATAACTTATGTATGAAAGACTGCAGGCAGCAACACATCTTTTTCTATTCGTTAAAAATTGTTTCGTGTTCGTTTCTTAGGCCTTTTATTTAAGGTTTGTATCATAATACATATAAATGTTAACATAAAAATTTATAAAAAGTGCTAAGTTACATACGTATATATGTATATATTCAATATATATATATATATTTTTAAAGATTAATTTCCTTTAAATAATATACTAAATTCTCATTCGCGTGCACAAGCAGGAAGGTGGGAGGGAGGGAGGGAGGGAAGAAGGATACGCGTGTGCGCGTGCTTAACAAAAAACATGATGAAAACGAAAGAGTTGGAAGATGCACGACAAGAGTACATACATTCATACATGCAGGAACGAACGGCTGCCCGCATTGAGCGCTGAAGCTCTCTGGAGGAAAGAATGAGTGTGTATGTGTGTGTAAACTACATATTTTTCCTTCTTATAAATCAGAAACAAATTTCTTTTGTTTTTGAATATGTTGGTGTGTGTATGTGAAGCGTCTATAATTAACAAATATTAACTCAATTAAATTAAGGCGGTTTAGAAAAAATAGAAAAAATTAGCGTAAATGACAAATTAAAAATTATTACAAGTCCTGTTCTTTAGCATTCTTAAAATACGTTGTCAGTTTAATGCAAGGAGGGAGAGAAAAAGAGAGAGAGAGAGAGAGAGAGAGCGAGAACTCCTTTTATGTGTTCCGATATCGTTCGTTCGTCTAGTATTTTATATTCCGATATTTATCGAAGATTTATATATATAACTATATGTATATATAAATGGCTTTCATGCAAGTCTCTTTCCTCTACTTTCCCTTTACAGCCTCTCACCCTTCACCCACGCCTACCCCTCATCGTCAGCCTGAACCAACCCAACCGCGCGACTGTTATCTGCCGCCTTCAACAATTGCCCTGAAACCCATTCATGCTTGGGCACCGGCCCTCATTAGCGCCTTGCCCCTGTTCACCCCTTCCCCGTAGAGGATTCGTTGAATGAATATCATGCTCCTAAATTCGTGTAGGATGCGCTTCCTTTTCTTTCATTTCATTTCCTGTCCTTTCTTCTCACTCTCTCGGTTTACGCTGCAAGAGTTAGTACCGTTCATTTTACGCTTTCCATCGCATTTGAAGAACGTCTACTTTGTTGTGGGTGTGTGTGTGTGTGTGTGTGTGTGTATATATATTTATATATATTTTCTTTATTAAGTTATATTAATTTATTTAAATAAGTAATAGTTAATTTAATATTATTATCATTATTATTATTCTTTAGAGTGAAAACGTGTTTAAACTTCATCTATTTTTGTTGTAGTTGTAGCTTGTCGTTAATGTCGGTGCTGCTGCTGGTGGTGCTATTGATTCTCGTGACAATTGTGGTCGCTGTTGCTGGCGCTGTTGCCACAAGTTGTTTCGTCGACAACGTGTTGATGATCGTCGATAATGCTAATGTATTTACAGGTGCACCGCCTGGCGCGGTTTGCATGCAATGTTGTTGTTGACTCGCTGCTGTTGTTGTTGTCGCTGTTGGCGTTGTCGTTGTGAGTGTTGTTGTTGCTGTTGTTATTGCCGCCATTGTTGTATCTAAATTTACGTCCTTGGCAATTTCACCAACGCCGCCGCTGACGGACTATGAAAAACACAAAGAAGTCAAAGTAAACAAAACAGAAAAAAGAAGAAAATTAGTTTTAATTTGCTTGATGGCCGGGCCGGGCCGCGACGGGGGACCCACTTTACAAACAGTACATACAAATAAATTTTGTTTAAAAAACGAAATATTATTTGAAAAAAAGCACTCTAGTTTCTCTAAATAGTTTTCCTATAATAAAGGAGCTGTCCATAAACTAAGTCTTTGTATTACATTTATTTTCTATTTCTTATTACAGCCGAAGCACAACGACGACCGGCTGGCGGCTTGCGCATCACTTTGCTGAAACAAGTTGTGAGTGTATAGTAAGGCCCGGCGGCTATGAGCACCCTTCAGAGCCCCTTCGGTAAAGTCGAGCAAAAGTCGAACCTCGTAGGAATTAGAACAACTATCAAGAAAACAGAAAATATTTCCAGCTTGAGGAGCTCTTCTATAATGCTTTTATATTACATTCAATTCCGCAATATTATCGTTCATTCCGCAGAGAATAACTTTCCCGCCACCAAGACCGCCACCGCATTATTCTTAGGTTATAGGAAGCGATTCAAACATCTCCGGATTCGATCTCGGCAGAGTTTTCAAGCACATAATTTGTGGACAGTTCCAAATAAATAATGACCGCTGAGTTGGTGAACGTCTTCTAAATAAGTTTACAGTGAATATACTATAACAACTAAACAACTAACGCATAAACGAAAATCTAGTTAAAGGCAAACTGAAATTGGTTAAATAACGATGACGATGATGATAATGATGAATGAAGAAAATGAAATAATTATATAGTGTTTATATCAATTTATTTTAAAATTTTCACCAAATCTATAAAGTTCTGAATGTTTGTTAAAAAAATACCGAAGATACCGGGCTCAAAAAGTTCTTGATTTGATAAAAGGCGATATTTCTGATTTCAATTGGGCTTTTAAGATTCTAAAAAAAGGATGATGAATGGATGATGTACTTCTATGAATGTATGTAAGTGTGCAGTATAAAAAATTGTCCTCTAAAAAGCCAATTTAGTAGAGCTGTCATTAATTGTATGGATAAAGTGATTGATCATAATTGCATAAGTTTAGCTGAATGTATGTCAGTATTATCTTTTATATCGCAAATGCTTCAATGAAATTTTTAATGCATTTTCTGTGAGCGATCGACGAGATGTCATTCAATATTGATTATGCGCACGAGATTAATTGCGACATTTAACATGATTTACATACAATAACTTCAGCATACTTACGACTGTTGTTGTTCTTACTTTATATATATCGTATAAAAAAAGGATAGTCAAAGTAATTGATTGTGCGTGTGTAGATGTGTTGCATGTCTGTGCTGTGATACCTTAAGGCTAGCATTTTTACAGCAGAACTTAAGGAAAAGCATTTTTGTGCGTACAACAATTTTAAAAGGAATTGAATTTTAGCATCACGAATTTTCACGCATGTTTTACACATTTGCAGTATGTATGTATATATGTATCATATGTGTGCGTGTGTGTGTGTTTATTTATGTATGTATGCATGTTCTTACGAAAGCTCAATCAATCATTCAATCAAGTGTAAGCAGTAAGATAGTGAACAGTTTTTGCTCTACGATTACTTAAATACATATAAATGAACTAACTTGACTGCAAATCATACTAAACGGCTTGATGTGTTACCACGTTGTTTACTGTTGCCCACAGGACGCTAATTTGTGTTTAACACGTGTTTCATTGTGTCAAGAGAAATGTCAAAAGAAGTTAAGAATTGGTAAATGTTCTTTAACAGATTAACTAAGTAGAGATCGATCGATTAACACTATAATTAAACACATTGATGGATAATAGAAGTTAGTTAATTAGTTCAAATCTTCAACTCCAACAACATTAAAATCAAACTCAAAGATTATTCAGTTTAGTCGAACCAACAATGATAGAGAGGGAGAGAGAGAAAATGAATGGAAAGAGTAGTAAAGGAAATTACCGTTTTTGCTGATAGTGCCAACTGATTCAAGTTGCCGGTTAAGCCATTGATATTTGGCTCAGTCTGCTGCTTATTGTTTTCCTCAGCTATAAATGAGATGATGGCAGAATTTAAATTAGCGCCGCCACTACCGCCACCGCCGCCACCCACGCCGCCGACACTTCCGACACCGGCAGCAGGCGCTGCTGTCTTACGGTCTATTGTGTACACAGCGGGCTTGTATGAGGCTATACTTGTCGAGGACAAGGCTGAAACGTGCACCGGACTGTTGAAGTGTTCAATATTCTCAACAGTTTGCTGTCCTCTTTGGGACTCGTCGATAGTTTCCACATCGGATTCATTGGTTTCCTCTTGCTCCTGCAATAACCAATTCGCAATTAGTTGCAGTGCAGCACTGCGGCCACAACACTTTTAAACCTTATAATACAAGCATGTACTTTTAAAACCTAACCGATAAACCGATCTCAGATTATTCCGCCCCGGAAATAAAATTGCCGAAACTCCTATACATTAACCACCGAGAACGAAGTAACTTTTGCAGTGCGTAGTAGGCGAAGAATTCGTCCTTAACCTAGACATAACATTTTTTCAAAAACAATCAAAAACATTCATCCAAAAATGCGCTCCGTCGCTAAAGATGATTTTGTCGGCGAAACGTTTTTCCAACGAATCACCACTTTTTTGAAAATAAAGTTTTCTCATTTGGACGTGCTTGCTCAATCCTGTAACCATTGTGTCATTTGGCATTACTGATTGAATTATGAACAACAGATTTGACAGACGCCGCCAGAATATCATGGCCGCCACAGGCTGTCAACATCGACCCGTTCCTATTGGAAAACCCTTTGAATACAAAAGCGCGGCTATGAATAATTTCAACCATACATATTTTTTCGCGCTCAGCGTAATCTAAGCATCGCAACAAATCATCTATAGAAATCAACTTTGGCAGACCGTATATGACCATTCCGGAATCAGCCACAGTGCCTAGTCAGCGAGGAACCACCTCTCGTTGGAGCCACCTTTCTTGTTTCCAACTTTTTCGCTTATTCGCGGAGAATTAAGCAATCATCATCACCCCGCCCCACCCCGCTGCGCATCCTCTTACGTGTAAGAACTCTTCGCAAACTAATCTCATCCACCCACTTCTGAACCCACCCACTTTCCTTCTGAGAACTAATAAATAAAAAGCACAACAAAATGTTAAACTAAACCATAATGCACTGATTACCTCCAGTCAATTTAGATAAACTAAACTCTCGTCAATTTATAGAGTAATTTAATATTTCCGCACGAAAAGAAAGAAAAATAAGAACCTTTCATAAAACGTTCGCACTAACCTCTTCAGGGCACAGCTCAAACGCCATCGACCATGTGTTCTTCGCTGACTGGGAACGCTCCAGCATATAACCGTTGGTGTTATCATTGCTTTGGGCCGGTGGTGACCACGAATACGAAGTGTACTGACAGCCAATGCCACGGCGCCGTTCCAGCTCGTCCTGCAGCCACTCCACGGCTATGACCCAGTGCCGCGATATAGCCGGATTCGAATTTAACATGGTGTGAGCCACCTGGCTCTTATGGAACAGCTGGGTGAGACATTTAATGATCTGGTAGGCGCGTTTCTGGTAATGAGCCTTTGACCTCTGTATGGTTTCCAGCAGTCCTTCGCGCTCCTCCGCCACACCATTGAGAGCATTATGTATGCGGTGGTGCTGCCACGAATCCTCAATCAGCAGTATATGCAATAGCAACTCGGTGTGATGGCGCATGTCGTGGCAGTAGGCGAAACCACACTGCCACAGCAGTTCGGTGAGGACAGAGCGCGAGAAATGCGGATTTTCCCAACTGCAATACTGCAATAGCTTCAAGCCCTCTTCGCCGACGTTCGTGTCCTCGATGAGTTTCTTAATGTAACTACAGAAATGTGGATGAGCAGAGAGTACAAATCCGGAGTGTTCTACAATGTTCTACACATACCCAGTCCTACTGAATAAGATGTCAATACACTCAGCCGACAGAGGTATTAAGTCGTCGTAGCTGACGTTGGGTTCTTTGTAGGGATTTGGCAGAGGTCGCCCATTCTGATTCGAGCTCTGACATCTGTCCGAAATGTCACTGCAGCGTATCAAATGCGAAACCACTTGATGCAACTTGCTCAGTTCGGGATACTGATATTTGATGGATGGTCCTGGACCTTCATCTAATGCAACTTGCATGAAAATTACCGGCACATTCAACTGCAGCAAAACAACAGAACAGAACAGAACAAACAACAATTACAATCAGACATTGCTGTTCATTGCTGGATGAATAGAAAATTGGGAAATACCTTCAGCAGCTGCTGCTTCTCCTGAATGCCCAAGCCCACATACATACTGAAGAGACTGAAGTAGTGTGGTAAATGCTTTCCGTGATCCGCCACCTCGCACTTTAGAAGCTTCAGCACACTAATTAAGATTTGCTCGCAAAGGTTGGACCCATCAAAGCCTCCCAGAGGCTCGTCGTTTATGGCAAAATGACAGAAGAATACAACTAGCTTGACGAAAACGGTGCGAACCTCCGGCGACGGAGCCATCAAAATGTACTCGCCCAGACGAGATGGTGGATTGAGAAGCGCATTATTGGCGAACCATCTTCGCACCGCCGCCGACGAACGTATATGATGTGATAATGTGTCGTACCTGAAGCGAAAGGAATAAAATCAATGCGTTGCGTGCTAGAGCGTCATTGTTTACGAGTACCATTCAATAACTGGTCCTCTAAGTGATTTCTTAGTTCGGAAACCGGTGTGAAAAAGAAACTGCGATGCCAGCCGTACGCCCAACAGAGACATCTCCTCCGCAGCTGGAGTCTATAATGAATTTTAGTAGAATAAATGCTCAATGTTTAGGCAACTTGTGTTCACAAAGAATAGAATAGAATGAACGAATATACACAATACACAGGGTAAATTCTGCTTACCATTTTGTCGGGGCGTGCCGGAGGAATACTGCAGCTAACGAGTTTCTTAATGAAATTAAAGAATTCCACCGAGAATAAACTCTTTGAGTGCAAGAAGCGAATATTTTGGTGGCTGCAATAATGTTAATGTTATGATTAAGAATTAAAATGAATAAGTCTGTGTTTGGAATGTAAAAAAAGGTTGAGAGCTTTCCTCTTTTCTAATCATAAACTTGAGAAATCTGTCTCTCTGTAAGCTAGCAAGGAAAGGTATTATCTTACCGCACACTCCGCTCAATCGGTTTCGGTAGAGGCAGCACAAAATTACGGCTCTCAGCCAACGATAATTGTTCGACACTCTGCTCGAACTGTATGGTCTTTTGGTCGCAACGCGTGTAGAACAGCATATACGCATTCCACCAACGCTTCTGCCTTCGGTATTGCATTCGCTTCAAATTGTTGTCATAGATTTCACCCATGTAATCGCCACCAAAGCACTGAGCCTTCATCTCGTCATCCTCGTGCATTTTGCATTCGGTAACATCGCCGTCGTCAAATTTATACCACTGTTCCCGGCCAGTGGAAGGATTTCTACGGAACACAACACACATATAAGAACATATAGTATAGAAGAGACAGAGAGAGAGAGAGAGAGAGACAGAGAGCAAGAAAAAGAAACTTTCTAGCACATTCTTACTTTGATAGAATGTAGCTATAGTAATGTCCACCAGATGCTTGTCCGCTATGCACCACAATACCAGTCAACTCGTACTTGGTGACGGTCTCACTGTTCGCTTGACAATTGTCAGGAATTTCAATAACCTCGCCCTCTAACTTCGCCAATCCAGACACTAATACAATAAAAAATCATACATTACGAACCCAAAGCAATGCCAAAGTCTTACCGGTATACGGCTCCATGTCCAAGACGCGTGGAAACTCAAAGTAATCGTTGAATTTTATCGCACAAACTCGTTCGTAGTCATACTCGAATCTCTTCAGCTGTATCGCCAAAACAGGCGGAAGTTTCCTAACACATAACCGCTTAACTGTTACTACCTGTATACAAAAGGCATTATTATGCTGCTTGCACTTCATGCAAAACTCCTTCATTGACTTGAAATGATATTCATACCTTTTTATCACATTTATCACAGTGGTACGCATCAGTTCCCTCCAGAAGTTCACCCTTAACATATTGCTCCAGCGATTCCGTCAGCGAGCTATGATTTCTGATGTCAACACTAAATACACTAAAAGGCTCTTCTTTTGAATAACGATGCGGGCATTCCTGACATATTTTCTGATCACTAAACGAACCACCTAAAGTGGCATTCATTAGCTGGGTGTGGCCTAGAGCTTTGAGGCCTTCATCTAAGCTCTCAAACAGAGACATAAAGAATTCGACAGCATCTTGCTGTTCGCGTAGATTAACCGGTTCTCCTTGCAATCTTGAATAAAACGACAACAGAAGAAAACAAGCATGAAATTTTCCAGGAGAATTTTCTTATGAAAATAATAAAAAAAATAAAATAAATAATATTTTCTGATATTATAAAATATTATAATTGTATATATGTGCAATGCATGCACAAATATACAATTTGTGCATGCATTGTATTTTGCACATTGCACATTTGCACATTTTCCATATTTTGCACATTTGCACATTTTCCATATTTTGCACATTTGCACATTTTGCATCACATTTTGCATATTTTGCACATTTCCACATTTGCACATTTTACACATTGTAAACTCACTTGAAATGTGTCCACAGCCCACGTGGCACATAATATTGCAGCGAGCTGTGCCCGAGGTGGGCAAATATGGCCTGAACATGCTTCAAGATCGTCACGTGATAGGTTTTCCGTTTGTCGTTGCCGTCGTCGGAGAGCATTGTGGACGCCGATGATGATGCCTCAGACTCGCCACTAAAGTCTTCGTTTTCTATGACGGCCGCTCCTTCAGCCTTAAGTAGGCCCACTCTAATCAATGGCACCATGTAAAGTTGCTGCAACACCGAATTCATGTAGCAGGTGGCGCCGGCATTTTTCAGCCCACAAAAGCCCTTGCTCGGCCTCGCTCCAACCGGCGGCAAGTAGTCCCATTCGCGCAAAGGGTCGGTATCTGTGAAGAGCATGAAGAAGAGAACGAAAAAACACTGTGAAGAAATGCTGCCACAAATTGGGTACATTGGGCCCACCCAGCCTTTCATACCGACCTGTACACACAAAGTCGATTAGAGTGTTGGTGAGTAGTTTCATGTTAGGAACACAATTCTGGCTCAGCGAAATCAGTAAGTCACAGGCGGCCGCTACTGTGTGCGGACTGCGGCAGACGGGCGGCGGTGCGGTGGCCTTTTTTAATTTGCCTGTCTTCCTTAAATGCAGGTATTCGCGCGAAGCCGTGAAGAGGAAGTCGTCAATCAGCTCATGTATCAAGTCGTTCAGCTGTGCCTTCGTCTCCGGCGCCAGGAAGAACATGAGCTCCTTGGCCAGACACAGGTGGCCCTCGAGCAGGTCTTCATGTACCTGAATGTCGCCGGTATACTCAACGTTTTCGCGTATCTTCTGCAGCCACTTGATCTCCTCCGACAGAAGGCCGTCCCCGATGTTGAGGGACCAATTGCAGACGCAGCCGTACGACAGGGTGCGGCACAGCAGTTGAAAGAAGTCCGCGCAAGTGGCTTCGTGTTGAGGAACTAGCGTTTTCAGTGAGCTCACCAGTAAAGAGATCATGTAGACGAAGGGACGCCGATCGCCGGCACAGTAAGTGCAGGTCAGAAACAGTTGCTCTGTGGCCACTTGACGCACATGGCGCGAGGGATTCTTCAGTATTAAGCTCGTTATAAACTTCGGCCAAACGGGATCGCCGCTGAGAGCCTCGTTGGCGTTCGGATTGAGGACAAGTGAAATGGTCAGCACCTCGAGCGCTTCTTTGCACATGGTAAAGTCCTGCGGATCCGGCATGGAGATGTCGTCGGCAAAGTCGTTCTTCGTGCTGAGCGCCTGCAGGTTGCCACAAGACGACGCCCAGGCCAGCTGCACCACAGCCTTGATGGTAGTTATGTCGGGGCAGGACCACTGCAGAGCCGAGCTGAAGAGTGTGCGGCAGCGCTGGCCTTCCGGACTGGCCGACAGCATTTCGGCAGCCAAACTCTCCGCCAACTTCGTCGATATGCCGCGCAAAGTACTCTCCGAGCTGTTCGGTATGGACGTCAGTATCTGCTTGAGGATTTCCACCTGAGACCGAGCGCCCACATCGCAGTCACACAGTGTCGGTTCGTCGCCCACACGCGACAGCACGCAGCCGACTATGTAGAGAAACAGCTTCGCCAGTCGGAGAACACACTGGAAGGCTGCACGCTTGGTGTGCATGTCAGCGCTGGGCAGAAAGTTGTTCTTCGTGAGCAATTCCAAGATGAAGTGGGCACAGCCGGAGTGCAGCCAGGCCGACTGAATCTGCAACGAGGACTCGCCGTACGGGTCGAGGGCGGGGATGAGCAGGCCGTTCAGCACGCCCAAATTGTAGAGCACTTGGGCTGGCATCGGATGCAGGAACAACATCTCCGGAGTGCACTCCTGCACAGCGATCTGCAAAGAACGTTAAATTTAACTGAAACAACTTAATTAAATGAGGTTCTATTCGGTTTTCGGTCGGGGATGATTTGGGGATTATTGATATGCAGTATCAATGAAACAACGTGGTACATTTGTGTGCGTGCTTAAGTTCAGACTGACCTCATCAGCTACCACCGCCGGTGATTTAAGACCGCTGCGTTCGGCGAAAGCCTCGTCTTCCTTTGTGCTCAGCACTGGCTGCACGCCACACATTATTTGCAACCTCTTTGTGGTATGTCGGTCGCAGGGCAACAAATGCAGCAACACCTTCGCACTCTCGCGCAGGCGCCCGTGTTCCAAGTCACTTCCGAGCTGATACAACTTCAGGAAGAACTCAATGTACTGATAGTTCTGCGAAATAATGACGCCGGGCAACGTGCTCTCCGACTCAACGCGCTGCATATCCGGACAGGGCCTCGGAGGCGATCCGGTGCTCGAGTCGCTCGAGGAGTCCGGGCTGCCCGCCAGCCCAGCTCCGACCGGGATCAACTTGGCGCTCAATATCATCTTGTCGCGTATGGTGTACTGCGACAGCGGGTTTATTTCGTCTGTGATCTCAATGAGGTCGCCGTTGTTGTAGTACAAGTCCACTTTGATGTTGGCAGTGGCTGTGCCCTTGATGCGCTTGAGCAGATTCCGCTTGAACGACGCAATGGTCTCGTTGCTGTGTGTGGTTATTTCGATATCGTCGATGGGCCGTCCGGGATTCTGGAAACGTATGTAGAGACTGGTGTGTTTTCCGCGCGAGACGCGACTCAGCGGCAGTATGAAACGGTCTCCGTTAAATGCTCGATCGCACTCTTTAATATATTCCTGCAGCACCTTCAGGATGCGGCACATCTTCTCCGCCTCGATCAACCGCATTTTAATGTCCTTCGAGTCGACAACGTCCGCCTGGTTGGGATCGCCGGCTGCGACCGGTTGCGAGCTGATCGTTTTGCCCAGGATCAAGATGTTGCTGTAGTGGGTGCGCAGGCGCTCGCAGCACTCGCCAATGAACATTTCATGGAAGTCGGAAATGTTCTCCTGCAATCGTGGTCCCAAGGCGGTGGAAACCTCCTTCAGTAGGTCGATAGCTTTGCCGGCGATTTCCTCGCCGCCCATGGTGATGACGCGCCACAGATAGTCCTTGCCAATTAGGTCTTCATTGTCCAGTATATAGCCTCGGTGTATGGCTTTCAGTTTGTCCTCCTTGGAGTTCACCGCCTTGAAGAAGCGTTCGAAGCACTTTATGCCACTCTCAGTGAGTAGATGAGGATCAAGTTGGAGTATGTTGTTCTCGAAAAAGTCTTTATTAATGCCCGGATCGAGGTCAGGTTCCTCTCCCATGAGTTTGCCGAACCAGCGGAAACATTCCTCACGATCGGTTGGAAATACAGCGTTGACCGCCAAACAATGCCAAATTTGTTTAGCCTGAAATGAAAATCATATTTTAAGTGGACAAATGCGAATGAGTGAAATACACTATGTATTTGTTCAGTAGTAAAAAAGACAGAAAAGTAGAAAGAAGAAAGTAGAAAAAATTTGAAATTAGGGAAGAACAGGCTTCCGCCACATTATCCATTATAAGCCTGTCTTATTATATCAGAAACCTATCAATTGGTCAAAGAGAAAAATTGAATTCTTCAAAATAATTGAATGACACATTAGTACCCCTTCTCTTGCTTAAATAAAATTAAAAAATTACGATTAAAAAAAATTAAATTTATAAAATTAAGAAATAAAATAAAACTAAAATGCAAATAAAATAAAACTAAAATAAAAAAAAATAAATTAAATAAAAAAAAAATAAAACTAAAATAAAATCCAATTAAAAAAAATAAATTTTAAAAAAAATTTAAAAAAAAAAATTCAATAATTTTAAAATAAAACTAAAATGAAATAAAATACATTATTAAAACTATAAAATAAAATTCGAATAAAATAAAACTAAACAAATGTAAAATTTAAATAAAATATAAAAATTAAATAAGACTAAAATAACGCAAAATAAAATAAAATAAAATAAAATAAAATAAAATAAAATAAAATAAAATAAAATAAAATAAAATAAAATAAAATAAAATAAAATAAAATAAAATAAAATAATGTTAAATAAAATTAAATAAAATAAAACTAAAATAAAATCAAATAAAAAAATAAAATTAAATAAAAAAAAATAAAACTAAAATAAAATACAATAAAATTAAATTAAATAAAAAAAATAAAATAAAATAAAATTCAATAAAATAAAATAAAACGAAAATAAAAGAAAATTAAATAAAATAAAATCAAATTCAAATAAAATAAATTTTTAAAAAAATTAAATAAAAAAAAATAAAATTAAATTAAAATAAAACTAAAATAAAATAAAATAAAACTAAACAAATGTAAAATTTAAATAAAATAAAAAAAATTTAATAAGACTAAAATAACGTAAAATAAAATAAAATAAAATAAAATGAAATAAAAGAAATAAAATAATATAAAACAAAACAAAATAATGTTAAATAAAATGAAATAAAATAAAACTAAATAAAATTAAATTGAAATAAAATAAAGCTTAAGTAAAAAAAATAAAACTAAAATAAAATTAAATTAAATAAAAATTAAAAATACAAATTTTAAAATAAAAAAATATTTTTTTTAAATAAAAAATAAAATAAAATTAAATTAAATAAAAATTAAAAATAAAAAATATAAAAAATTTTATAAAACTAAAATAAAATTAAATTAAATTCAATACAATAAAGAATTTTTTTTAAAAATTAAATACAAAAAATTAAATAAAAAAAATAAAACTAAAATAAATTTCAAATAAAATAAAACTAAAATAAAATTCAAATAAAATTAAATTAAATTATATAAAATACAAACTTAAAAAAAGATTTTTTTAATTAAATAAAAAAAAAATTAATTAAAACTAAAAAAAAAAATTAAATAAAACTTAAAAAAAACTTAAAATTAAATAAAACTAAACTAAAATAAAGCTAAAATAAAATAAAATAGAACTAAAATAAAATAAAATTAAAATTAAAAAGAAAATAAACAAATTAAAAAAAAAACTAAAATAAAATAAAATTCCAATAAAATAAAGCTAAAATAAAACCAAATATATTGATGCTTCTATACCTGATCGGCACACAGCCACAACTGTCCATCCTTAAGTAAAAATTTCAGAAAATCTAAACGTTCCTGAATCTGCATATTATGCGGATAACGCCCGTCAATACAAAGACCACTCGGTTCCACATTTGGTTTGTCATTAATGATGACCCGAATTTTCTCCATGTACGCCGTTAAACTGTTTGTAACGAGTATAACCAGCGAGTAGTCATTCTGCAGGCGATCAATAACTTGCTGTCGATTGAGGCTTTGCTGAGATCGTGGCGCATGACTGGGCGGGGAATCATACAGGCAGCATATTTCCCGGATCAAACGCAGAGCCGGCAGTACCCAGCAGTCCCCCAATTTCAGTTCAGCCACACACTTGTCCAGCCAGACGATCTTCTGTGCATCACGCTCCTGCGAACAGCTGAAATCGAGTATCTTTACGTGGGCGGCCAAGGCCTGGTCGAGCACTTCGGGCGGGATCTCTGAGCTGTGCGCCAATGTCCAGAAGAGCTTCAGCACTTTCTGCGCCATCACTCCATTCTTGTCATCTTCGGCCAAACGACGTATCAGCTCCAACAAGCGTTCACGTTGGCGCTTATTCGCTGTGGTCATGCTTGCCTAATTTAGAATACGGATGAAATTTCATATGATTTTACGACAATAAATTATGGAAAAAGCTGACAACAAAAGAGTCAGAAGTAGCGCAAGATCATTACTTGAAAAGACTCAAAAAGATGATCCAATTGCTCGGGCGTGAAGTCCCAGGCTAATTTTGCCAGTAGATCGTGCACGTTCTTAACAATTGCTTCGTGTTTGCCGGCTTGAGCGCGCCAAACAGCGTCGAGATCGTCCAGAGTAAGGGCATGCTCCTTGATTAGAAAACGTATAATTTTTTCCAGTTTTTCAACATATTGCGGTTGGTGCAACGAATCCTTAAGGACAATACCCAGCACATCGGACTCTTTAATCCACATCTAAAAAAAAAAATACACTCCGTTTAATGATTTTTCTCGCCACAAAATTCAAAATCAAAACAAACAAGTATACATATAGCGTATTAGGATTATATAAATTGCACTAACCGCCATTCTTTCCGCTGTCAACCAGTCCATTTCGTCATCCGGTAAACAATGCGGCAGTTGTTGAGTGCGATGCGAATAGTATGACACTGACGTTAACACTTTGTTAATCTCGTTTAGAGCATTCATTTTTCCGTTGAAGCTCGACACTTGCAAGAGGCGCAATATCATCTTCAAGCGAAACATTTCCAAGTCGCGTATCAAATCCTCTTGTCCCGGCAGCCGGCTGGCCAGGTAACGTGCCGACTTCACAATACCGTTAATATAGTCATTTCTGCCTTCGGGCTTCGCCTCACGCTTCAATTCATCATCGGAAAAACTGTCCAAAAGATCAAGAACAACATTCCAAATGGGCATAAAGTACTTGGCGATAGTCGCCGGCGTCAGTAGCTCATAGCACTGACCGAACGGTCGTAGCAAACTGTAGATCAAGCCCAGCGTCAGCCTATTGTCCGGCTCCTCCGACGAATTGGACGATTTGCTCGATTTGCTGGTCAGTTCCAGGCCGGAATTGGAATCGCTTTCTTGTTCTTGGTTTTTCTTCAAAAGCTGCAGACCGCTGTTGAAGCGTTCCAGCAAATTGTCGAATCCACCGAGTTGACCGAAGCGATTGATTAGGTCGACCAGCCATCCTCTGGGATTCTTTGGTTCGGGAGGAGGTTTGGCAAACATCTTGTTTCCATCGAGCACGCCCCACATGTAGTCGGGGGCCGTAAAGCACTCCGGATTACGGCCGGCATTGAACGTGTTGAACTTGTTCTCCGGATCGAAGACAATTGCCAGCAGATCCAGCAGATACGGATTGTCGCGCTGCATGTGTATGGCGATCAAATGCAAGAGCTTGCCGCACGACGTCAGAATGCAGTGATGAATGTTGTATTTCCAGGAGTTGACGGCTTCGTCGGTGAGAATCTTGGAAAATGAGGTGGTCAAAGCGTTGCGATAGAACTCCACGCACGGCTCGCAATCATGGTCAACGCCTAAACAAGAAACAGGCAAATACAAACACGATTTTAGCCCAGAATAGGAAAGAAGAATCGCAGTGTTGTACGAACCTGCGGTCGTTAAAGCGATGGCCGCATTCAGCAGCACTTCGAGTTCCTGTTCGGGCAGCACTGGAACCACCCAGCGCGGATTGGATATCTTCTGTGTCAAGGAGCGCAGTTTTAATGTCGGAAAGGAGGAAATCAATTTCTCGGGGGTACTGAAAAATAGAAACAAAATTAAATGCATTCAAAATAATTGTCTCACAAACTAATAAAACATTTCGGAGGAAGGTGTCTTTGTATTTATATGGTTGTGAAATTGTGTACAACTGTATTCGTGTATCTAAATATTTTGCGCTGTTTTATTATTTATTAATCTATTATTTTTGCACATGTTTGTCCAAGTATGCGTTACTTACAATTTCTTAATATACAATTTTAAAATTTTCTTATTGCCAAAGAGGAAAAAAATTCAATTCTACTCAAGTTCGCGGCCTTTTCTTTCGGATGCCTAAATATGAAACGCCAGTAAGTCATAGACGGCTAAAATTAAATCACAGAAACCGCTTCTCTCTTTTGGTAAAAGTAATCGTGACCACTAAAGCGGCGACGACACCACTCCACCCACCGTCATCGGTCTCTGAAATTCGTTTACAAATTTTTTGGTAAAATGGCTTTAGTGCGTATAAGAAGGTAAACAACGTAAACGGCGGTGGAATGCAATATAATGCAATTACAAGCGAGACGGATTAGTACACTGAATTAAAGCGAACATACACACACACACACCGCACAAATTCCATTCAAAATTCATAGAATCGAAATAATTTAATTGGAAATATTTAGAAATATGCGTTTATTTTTGACATCACATATTTTTTTAATTTTTTTTTAAATTTTTTTTTAACTGTTTAATTTTTTTTTTTATATATGTATTTTTATATATGTATTTTATACATTTTTTTTTATTTTTTTATATCTTTTTTATATTTTTTTATATCTTTTTTATTTATATTTTTTTATATCTTTCTTATATCTCTTTTATATTTTTTTTTTATTTTTTTTTAAAGTTTTTAATATGTATTCTCAGGATATATTCAAGGATTCTCAATCGCACAAATACAATAAATAAGAATTCTTCTGAAATATTCATTCAAGTTTCTTTCTTAATAATTGTTTTAGTTTTTGAACATATTTTCTATACATTCCCATTTTTTTCCAAACTTTTGCCGATCACTAAAATACTTTCGTTTTTAACACCTTAAATTTTTGGCCAATATCAATTCCCATCAAATTTAAAAATATCCAAAAAATTAGAGATTTCAGGGGCATAATAGGGCAATAAATATATAGGTTGTTAAATAACATAATAATGTCTTTGTGTAATGTACATACAAGCAGCTAATTTTGTTCACTAATTTGCATGTTTTTGTGTCTTTTAAATTCAACACTTCGGCCAGAATGTGAACAAATAGTATGAACAGCAATGTTGGCCAAAAAATATTTCCAGGTACTGACGTGTGTGTGTGTGTGTGTGTGTGTGTGACATTTCCATCCCACGCCTTACATGCATTCGCGCATACTAAACTAATGTGAAATATTTATTTAATAGGAAAAATTTTTACTACATCAGAGTACATATAGAACATTATCCGCCTCACATCCGGTTGCCACCGAGTCTACTATCCCTAAGAAGTTGAGCACTTAGGCTGTGAAAGATGAGCATGCATACACTCTCGTTCAACTTACATACTGTCCGCCGCTGTCGAAATATCGTCTGCCGCTGCATTATTAGCGGCTGCAGACGACGTTGTTGAATCTGAGGATGTTAGCATCGTCGAAACTGATTGTGGTTGCTGTTGCTGTTGCTGTTGTTGGCCTGCATCAGTAGCAGGTGTGTCACAGCTGGAGGAATTGTTGGTGGCGTTGGTGTTGCTGCTGGTGGCGGTGGTGGTGATTGTTGTATTGATGGTATTGGTTGTAGAGGAAGAAGAACTATTATCTGTGGTATTGGTGTTTGTGTTGCCAATGGAGCTGTTGCTGCCGCTGGTGCCTGTTTGACGGCCACGCGTGTCAAAAGTCATTGCGTCGTCTAAGAAGACGCAGACAACTTGAAGCGCTCTTGTACGCCGACGAAGAGCTCTCACCTCCTGCTAGTACGAGTGTGAAACCAATCCAGTAAAGTGGCACGTCCTGTGAGCTGCTCGAGTCGAAGTGCTGATCTTTTACATATTATACTGGCGTATGCAATAATTAAGTAACTGAAAATAAAGAACGTACATGCAAAGAAGAGGAAAAATCAATATCCACAGAAATGCGTTGTTTTTGTTGCTGCGTTCTTATTACGAGTATTACATCACTTCGCTTTAAAATATACTTTTCTATGCATTTATTTTTCTATATTTGCACTTCGTCTGTCATATCTTTTTGATATGTATTTTTCATTATCTTTGCAGACCGAAAACAGATCAGGAAAGCCAAAAAACTGTGCAAGTTGCCACCTCCTTCGGGCAAAGCGCTTCTGGGGAACTTTTCGTGGACTGTGGGCATATACTTCCGGCCTATATGTACCATGGAAAATTCGCACAGATTTTGTCATACAACAGTCACTCCACCGAAGGACACTCACAAATGTTGTAAGCAAGAATTTTGGTTTCTTTCTTTTCACGAAAGGGAATTCCTGAAGTTTTTATACGCCTTTACGCCTTTGATAGCAGCACAGGACATATGTACCGTACCGCATTAACGGAAAGAAATACCTTTGGATCTCACTTCAACTTTTCCACCTGAAATCACCTTAAAAAGCTCTCGATAATCCCCCTTTACTATCGCATAAATCCAGCCAGCAGAGAATTTGAGGTGGCAACTTTGAAGGATAAGTACTGAAAATTTTTACTCCACTGCAAATTGAGAAATATCGATTTTTAATTCATTTCCCCGCTGCGTCTTTTCTATTGTTTATTTTTCTTTCTTTTTCTCTTAGAATTTCGATTGCTTTATTAAACTGTAATTGGGGCTTATTCATCGTAATGCAATGTCCTAGATAAAAAATTTTGCACTTAACATGGACAAAACTTGTTACATGCATTTTTACCTTTATCCAGCCTTTTGCTGATTTACTTATGAACTCACCATTTTTTGCATCCGCCCAATTATCATTTGAATTACCTTTCTTCGGCTAATCCTAAAAAATAGCTTTTATCAGTCTTGCGGTCGAAATAAACCTTTTTAATTTATTTGCATCCACTTTTGCTGTTATTACAATTGGAAAATGCAATTTGGCATTGAATATTTGCACAAAAGCTTTGTGTAAACTAATTTTTTCACAACTGCCACTTTTCCGACTTGCAGAGGATCAGCCGGCCACCAGACAAAATGGCGATTTTCTGCCTGTGGTGAAAATTTTATTGTCTCTGGCAAGCTATTTTTTTGCACTTTTTTCCTTTTCACTATTACGGCATGAGTAATTTTACGAATGCTGTTCGCAATTAATTCACGTAATTTTTACTATACCCAAATCACTTTATAATTATAACTCTTTCTGGTCCTTTAAGTATTGACTACAAAAATTACCCGACGTTCAATGAATTTTTTCTCAGGGACCAGTGAAAAATCGGAAAAATTCTACACGAAGACGTCATTCGAAAACTTGACAACTTCATGGTGAACAACTGTGCGACGTGTTCAATGCGTATTGTAAAACAAAATATTTTATCAACTAAACAAGGTCATTCAAATGCCTTTTTTTTCAAAGCACTGGATATATACATAAAACCAACAGAAAATATCGGTAACTTTGTTATACTCAAAGCGCAGTACATTTCAAAAAGGCTTATTTTTCAAAGCCAATTTTAAGAATAGTGTTAAATCTTCTTGCACAAAGGAAATTCGTACATTTTTAACCATATGTAAGAAATAGTTATAACGTCGATTTTCGATTTAGCAACCACATCTCAATTACTATCTATTCCAACTAGACTACTTTTTGTTTTCAGGTGTTTCAATAAATATTCATATTCCGTTTTAAAATTGTTCAAATAGTTTTAAAAATAAAAATTCAAAACATTCAAGTTCATTATTCAAGTTACAGAGAAAAGTTTGTATTTTGTTTTTCTTAATTTGGAAACGGTAGTGTGTGTCAATAAATATTAACAGTGATTTTCAAATAATTACTCCCTCTGTCCGAATATAAGGGTCAAGTTTTAATATAACAGTGTTATTCGAGACTTCTAAGGTAATGAAGGACATAACCAACAAAAAAGCAAGTAAATTAAAAGTCTTACTAACCACTGCAAAAAAATTCCTTAGTTTACAATACATATGTTTTATTATTCACCCCGCTCCCTAAAACACAATTCTCAAAACTTTGCAACTTTGAAACAAACGATCATTCAACTGCCCGTTGGTCCCGGGTACTTATAATAAAAATACCAAACTGGCAATAATAGCCAGCTTTCAAAATCCTCTCTCGTTTATTTCGTTAGTTTGACAGATTGACAACTGAAGGACGGCAGGAAAGTACGTACGTGTACCCATTATAGTTGCAGATTTTTTTAGTAGAAGAATTTCCGAAATTGTTATATTGTTCTATCACTAATTTATTTAAGGATTAATAATTTCTTTTCTCGGCTGTGCAAAGAATCAGCGAGCTCAAAATTAACATATTTTTCGAGACCATCAGCCGTTGGGCTGGCGTAGTGAACAATATGCAGTTTCTCCTGTCAACGATCTGTATGGTGCTGACCAGCGCCGTCATTGGGAACGCTTATTATCAAAAGAAGCAATTTTATCCATCCGTCGTATACATTACGAAATCTAATGCTTCCATGGCAGTAAGTAGTTGCTGGAATTCATGAATTGGTGGTCGAAGCCAAACAAATCCAGCCTAGCTGTTAGTTGGTCCCTCCTGCCACCACTAACTGCCATTTACTTTTCTCCCCCTTCCGCAGGTGATCTACATTCAATTCTTTGTAATTGTCTTCATGTTCGGAAAATTGCTGAGAAAAGTGAGTGATTTCGGGACGGGTGAAATGTTTGCCTTTTATTTAATATGGTTTCTTTGAGTGGTTGCAGATCTTCTTGGGCACACTCCGAGCGGCCGAATTCGAACACTTGCTTGAACGTTTCTGGTACGCTCTAACAGAAACATGTTTGGCCTTTACGGTGTTTCGCGATGATTTCAATCCACGATTCGTTGCGCTCTTCACGGTGCTGCTCTTTCTCAAATCATTCCACTGGCTGGCTGAGGAGCGCGTTGACTTCGTAAGTCTTCAGTTGGATTGCTAAATTTTTTAATTACTACTTCTTTATTGTGGGCAGATGGAGCGTTCGCCGGTTATCGGTTGGCTGTTTCATCTGAGAGTCGCCAGTCTTCTGACCGTGCTAGGACTCTTGGACTATTTGCTGCTTCTGCATGCTTATAATTCAACAATTACACGAGGTCCTTCAGTGCAGTTGGTGTTCGGCTTCGAATATGCCATACTGCTAACAATCATCGCCAGCACTGCGATAAAGTATGTGCTGCACGCCGCTGAAATGCGCACCGATACACCATGGGAAAACAAAGCAGTCTTCTTGCTTTACACGGAATTGGTTATCGGTCTGGTCAAGGTGATTTTGTATGTACTCTTTGTGATCATTATGGCCAAGATCTATGCGTTGCCAATGTTCGTATTCCGGCCGATGTTCTTTACCATACGAAACTTCAAGAAGGCCCTGAGCGATGTAATTATGTCCAGACGCGCCATACGCAACATGAACACCTTGTACCCGGATGCTACTCTCGAGGAGTTGCGCTTATCTGATAATATTTGCATTATCTGCAGGTAAACGAGAACTCATTTTACTCATTTTGACAACGAATTTGATCAGTTATTGACCTGTAGGGAGGATATGGTAAGCAATTCCAAGAAGTTGCCTTGTGGCCATATCTTTCATACCACCTGCTTGCGTTCCTGGTTTCAACGGCAACAAACATGTCCCACATGCCGCTTAAACATCCTGGATACGCCGGTCAGCAACTCGACAGCGATTCCACGTCAAGACGATGCGCCAGCTGCAGCTCCCGCCGCGGCCGCCACAACTCCAGTTGTGGGAGCTACTGCTGGTAACGCCTCGTCGGCAAATGCTGCTGCAACTGCGTCCACAGCAACAACAGCAGCCACGACATTTGAAAGCTTCTCAGCAACAGCAAGTAAATTGTGGAAAAGGATTGTGTAGAAGAAGAGCACTTTCGAGTATTTTTTGGTTGACTTTTCAGATTTTCAAACCATGCCTATTGTTCCGCCACCATTTATGATGCCGCCGCCTTTTCCATTTATCACACCTTATGCCATACCGCCTC
The DNA here is from genome assembly GCA_949752815.1 of Conops quadrifasciatus. NCBI lineage: Eukaryota > Metazoa > Arthropoda > Insecta > Diptera > Conopidae > Conops > Conops quadrifasciatus. The sequence continues at coordinate 1,516,417 of OX457078.1, forward strand.
CGCCAATGCCGCCGGATTTGGCAAAACTCACTGAGGAAGAATTAAGAGCACTGGAAGGAAATGAACGCAAAAATATTGAGGAGCGTATTAAGGTTAGTGAGGAAAAGTCTTTTACTTCCGATTCCAGTAATTTAGCTGAGTTCGGCTTATTTTTAATTATAGCTCTTGCGAAACATTCAACTGATGCTTGACTCTGTCGGCATTTTAATGAATAACTATCAGATGGTTACTGCTCGCACTCAGTCCTCGCCCACAACACAGACCGTAACACCAACAGCAGCAACTGCTAAGACTGAAGGTATAGCAGCGAGTACCACAGCTTCTGCTAAGTCAGCGGTTAGTATAACCGATGATGGTCCCAGCACATCCGCTGCTGCTGCTGCTGCAGCTGTTGTTGCTGCAGCTGCGTCCAGCACTTTTAATGAGCAGGCGCCAGCAAATTCGCAACTGGCTTCTCAATCGCCAGCACCAACAACGGCTGCTAAGCAACCGGAGCCCTCTTCAGCCTTCAACCCAACTACGAAGACAACAAACACAATAAATACTGAACCATATGATCAAGTAACAATTGAAGATATTGGTGAGGAAGGGTATGTAGATGTTTGCAAGCATGCAACATCATCATCGATAATAACAACTATAGCTGCTGAGAATTCCGAATTAAGTGAACTGAGGAAACGTCGATTGAAATTTCTTGAAGAACGCAACGCAAGATCAACTTCGGAAGATTAAATTTAACTACTATGAACAGAAACATGAAATTAATAGAATATGTATTTCAGAGAGAGACAGAGAGAGAGAGAGAGAGAGAGAGAGAGCGAAAAACTTATGAGATGTATTTAAAATTACCTAAAATTAAAAGAATGAAAAATTTTTCATGAAAAAAAGTAATAAACTGTAATGTGTTTATTATTTTAATTAAAAAATATGTATTTAATTTTATGTTGATGCTTACTGAAAGAGTAATTATTTACAGTTTTTTGAAACAAATACAATTATATTAACTAATTATGTATCTATTTGTGTATACAAACATATAAAATGGACACAAATAAATTTTATAACATAAGATACGAGAGAAGAGAAATGTGTGTGATATGAGTTGTTTTTATTTCCTGAATAAAATATAGGCCGAAATAAAACTAGGCCGGCCCTTTTCCTATGATAGATTCAACACTACCGGCTGTAGCCCGAAGTTAAGGGTCAGTCGGTTGAGCTCTGTTGTTTGTGTCGGTTGAGAGTGCCCTGCTTGACTTCCTTTCCTGAACCCTCCCGAAAATTTCGATGTATTGTATTGTTTTTTCTCTTCGTATCATTTTCACGTTGGCCGAGAAACAGAAACACTTTTTTTTTGGAACAATTCACTGCGTTCAATTTATTGTTTTTTTGAAACTTACTTAAGAACTATTTCAGTTCTAAATAAAATTTTTTACCTACTTAAATTATAATTCAGTTGTTGAAATTTTGGTGTCTGCTATTTTCATTTTAATGACCAACAAACAAATATAATTTTAGTATTTAATGCAAAGAATCCAATAATTTTTTTTAAATAAAAGATTGAAAGGAAATTGTGCTGGACGACAATGTTTTTTTAGTTTGTATAAAAGCGTACAAGGATGATGGATGTACAATGATCGCATGATGCTCATGGGTATGCTAATTATACATAATTAGTGCAGTATGTGCGTATGATATAGGATAGTACATAGGTAGTATGGTAGTATGTAAGCATTATATGAAATTAATATAGTTGGCTCTTAGCTGTTGGCTCAAACAACAATCAATAATACTATTCAAATGTTTATCTTAATCTGTTATGTTGGTATCTCTGCGTTTACACAATAATATCTTTTAATTAATTTCTATGTATAAGCAAATAATGTTTGGGTTGTACGAACTTAATTTTCAATGAAATTTTAAATACAGAAAATAAAGGAAAAAATAAAACTTACACTTGCTGTAATTACAATGATCGATTATTTCATGCAATTAAAACGGCAAGTGCTGCTTTTGGCATCAATCGGTAATCGGTAAGTGCTGCAATCGCTAATAACTCTATTCAAATTTTATTTCATATTATTTAAAAGCTTTAAAATGTGTGTGTGTGTGTGTGTTATTATCGTTTATAAAAATAAGATTCAAATTTATCATTCTGGTTTTATTTTTATTATGGTGTGTTATTTTTTTCTTGACTAGAAATAAAAATAATGCTCTATAATTAAGAGTAAAACTAAAAATAATTATGAATTAATATTAAAATCATAAAACTTAAAAAGATCTATAAGAATATGAAAATCCTTTGGATCTATTCGTTTTTGTCTGCTCAAAATTATTTGTATAACAATTACAAAATGTCAAAATTCATGAAAGATTTCTCTTGAACTAATTAAAATAGGCCAATTTTTAACTAAACATTTTGTAAGAATTTAATACAAAACTTGGCCCTTTAAAAACTATCAAATCTTCCTCCGCCGCCGCGAACTCTTCTCCTCTTCAAATTGAAGCTAATCCAAAATAAATAAATAATAGTTCATCGTCCTATCACCATCATCATCGTTATAATGATTAAAAACTTTTCATTTAAATAATTATAAAGCATGACGGTTCGAACGCAACACAGCAAAGAGTTAATCTTAAAAAAGTCAAGTTCTCTAACCTTGGATTCAAGTCCATATATAGCGCTATAATCATTGAATTTAATAATTCATGCCTTTTTCAAAAACAGTGGCCGAAATAATTTAATAAAGTTTTCAACAAAATGTAGATTCGTTTTAACAAAATGATTTAGTCAAGAATTTATAATTTTCCTTAGTGTACATTTGCGATTTTAAGTGCTATAACTTTGGCGATTTTCATTTATTCCGCACGTAATAACAGCGTAATAACGGCCTTTTTCGCAAAAATGGTGATAAACATTGTCGAACGTAATTCAATTTAAACTGATCTTCTGATTGTATACAATCTTAAACTTAAGCTTCTATACAACATTTAAATCTAATAATAAGTCTGTATGTTACAATCGTATAAATAATTTTTGAATTTAATAGTTACAAATCATTTATAGAAAGAAATCTAAATTGAAGACTAACACAATATTTCCAATCTAGATAATAACTCATTCATTAACTCATTCCTGTTATTATCATAATAATTATTGTAAATCACAAATTTAGAATATAGTCGTCGCATACTACGATACTACTTTTTTGAATATTAAAACTTGCTTCGGCTACGATGCCAGCAAGCCCACGGAAATATCGTATTTGGTTAAAATTCGAACGCTTGCGAATGCTAATCATTTCATAAGTGCGACCGACGACTTATACTGCTTTAGGAGATAACATTTTCTCGGATAAAATGTTTAGCATTTCAGTTTCCTAATGACGAGATGATACAGCTTGAAATAGGATCCATTCAGCCCGCCGGCATTTGCTGCCCGTAAGGATGGGACTGCTGATCAATTCTGATTGACTGGTGCTGGCTGATCATGTCGTATATGTACGTATCACATCGCGGATGACCGCGCGGCACAGGGGACACTGGCCGCCACCCACACCCCGCCACTGCTCGATGGCGCAGTCGTAGCACATGCACATGTGCCCGCACATATAGAGAACCGAATCGATTTGGTTCTCATAGCAAATCGTGCACTCGGCACTGGCAGAATTGGCGTCGGAGTTATGTTGGTCGGCGGCGGCGGCGGTGTCCTTCCATTTGGTTGGAGTGTTGGTTGCGTAATTATTGTTGTTGTTGCCATTTACGTTGGAAATCGGCTGTAAGTAGACGGAAACAAAAAAGAAATAGATTCAGGTTAAAATTTTTTTAATATTGTACAATACTCTATTATTACGTCTCTTTGATGTGATTTTAATCCACAAAAGTGCTGATACTAACCTCGATGTATTGACTGCTTGCTGTCGACAGGATGGTTCCACTGGAGCAGGCACCCGACAATACTCCTGTTTGTGCGTTCTGTTGGTTCAACCGCCCCTGGCTGGCCGATAATGCTGCCGCTGAAGCCGCCGCGTTTAGATCATGTGCCGACGAGTGCGCCGCAGCCGGCGGCAAATTCACCACTAGCACAGTGCCGCCTCCATTTGGCTGAATCTGAATCATGTCGCCGTTCGGCTGCATGCTAATCATACGACTGCTACCACCGCCACCACCACCGCCGCCACCATTCATTACGCTTGCACCAAAACCATTCTGCACCTGATTAACCGACTGCAAAGAGGCCAGTGTCGACGTAGAGGCACTGATGTTGCTGCTGCTGCTGTGCGTCGCCACCATGTTCATTTGCGACGAGTGTTGCAGCATCTTGCGACTGTCGCATATTTGGCTATTAAGGCTGTTTATTGACTCGGAGACTGGAATGTTTACTGCCAGATGTTGATGCTGATGCTGACGCCCAGACGAAGTGGCAGTGAGTGGCATCTGAGGCGCCGGCGGCATGGTCATGGCCATGGGATAGGATACCATATTCGGCAGTTGCTGACGGAACATGCGCACCGACTGTGTGGAGCCGTACACATCGAGGAAGGCCCACAATTGGAGCGACTGGTCCACGTGCATGACTACGACTGCGGGTCCGTTATTCTTGCTGATGCTCACCTCGCCGTTGGGCGCCACGAAAAATGCGATCTCATCGCCACGTTGTGGCGTGGAGGCGATATCCTTGCTGACCACCCAGTACTCGGGACGGTCAAGCAAGAAGTCCGAGTCATTGGGCAAGTCGGCCGGTTGCAAAGCAGCCGGATTGCATGAGGTAAGACCGAGGGCCAGCGCACCCACGTACATTTGCTCAGTCTTTAGAATCTGCACAATGACCTTCTCGCCGATGCGTATGGGACGGGCGGTGAAAACGTAGCCCTGGCAGAAGTCCGATTCGGTACGCGAGGCAATAAACCGGTCCTGCGAAAGACGCACATTGCGCCCCTTTGTGATGTGGAACGGCACCGGAATCAAGCGACCGGTGGCATTATAGCGCAGCGGTGGCAGTCCATTGGCCAAGTCGGCAGTCATGGCATCGCCTGCGATATTCAGCGACTGCATCGAAGGCATAACAATTCGGTCCAGATCCTGTTCCGCAGGCAAGGAGCGGCGCGATGCCTGCTGATGATGCGCCTGATGATGATGATGCGGATTCATGGCCAATTGTGAGGCAGCCATAGGCAATGTATTCACGTTGCCTCCACCAGCAACGCCCATACCGGCGGCACCCACACCACCGACACCACCACCATTGCCGCCGCCTACCTGCTGATACATATAGACGCGAGCATCCAGGAACTCAATAGCCGTGCAGTTACCATAAATATCGATGATGGTCCAAAGCAGGCCGCGCGTGTCGATGCCCGACAGAATGACGCCCTTTTCCTCGTTGTTGATGCCATAGATGACCTCACCGGCGGTATTCACGTAGTAGTAAAGAATGTTGTCCTTTTCGCAGTACTGCTCATGCAATGCTTTGGCCCAGAAACCGGGTCGGTTGGTCAAGTCGGGGCAGGCGTACTTGGGTAGGCCTTGTTCCTGCAGTGTTTCCGGGTCGTTGGTCGTGAAGCCGAAACGTATGCCGCCATTCCAGTTATTCGAGATCTCCGTGAATCGGACACAAATGCGTTCATTGATGCGCACCGGACGTGCCGAGAAAGTGATGGCTCGGCAGAAGCTCTCGAAGCGACGTGCTGTGGTGCCATCGCGCGATATACGAATGTTGGCGCCGTGAACACTGTGGAACTGCAGAGGCGGTAGATTATTGGGGCCCGGGCATGAGGAGGGGGATCGGCGAACTGTAAGAGAAAATAGGAATTAAAATATGTATGTATATTTGAAGCTATTTAAATCAACTAACTAAACATGGTAAATAGCTATAATTGATATACTATATATACATATGTATATACGTTAGAGGAAATAGTGCTTTTAGGAGAAGACTAACTATAGTGCTTTGAAGCTACATCCTGAGTGGTACCGAGTACTACGAGTAGTACAGTAATCGATGATGAATATCAAAATCGACAGCCTTCTTCTGAAAGTAGCTCCGAAAACAGCTTAATTGCGCCAATGATCGCATACAGAACGAGCTAAATACATGATCAGACGAATGCTGACGAAATCATGTTACTTCATGGCTTCTCTTTTAACTGGAAATACAAAATTAATTCTAGACTAATTATAAATCAGAACAACACTGACATTCCATAGTCTCCACTGCCTGACATTGGTCTCAAAGAGTCCTAAGAGTCTCCTCAGCACTAATTTCAAAGACTTCTTCCTCTGAATACTCGTATCTAAAATTAAATGTGGAAAAAAATTCGCAAGTAAGAACCTAAAAACAACAGAACTAACCATGAAGCCACTAAACACTTCATATAATTATGTAGCATTTTATGCAGTAATGGAAATGGTAAATGAGGGGTGAAAACATCATTCGATATGTCGGATTTTTAAAAAATGACGATAAATTCAAGAAGTCGCTTGCGGAGGAGCAGAGCTGTAGCAAACGGCAGTTGCTGAAATGCCGACAGACAAGAGTGGTCGACAGACACGAATGTCATGTGCTTGATACCAGACGCGTGCCACTTTCATGAGCTCACACAAAACCCAGCGTCCGTCCAGCAGATACGAGAACGTCTGCCAGCTCGAAGTGAGTGAAGGAATACATAAAGAGCGGAAAAAGGGGGAAATCGTATAAAAATATTTAGTTAATTTTTATCGAGGCATCATAAAGCAGCTGCCGCTCCTGCTGCATATGGATTTCTTCTACCTGCGCACGCAGGAGCAGCCGCCACTGCTACATACAAACATACATATATCGATCGGTTAGCACACAACTGACGCATAATGAAGATCATCAGCAGCATCAAGATCACAAGGATGTGTTTAATAAGAGAAGAAACGAAGAAAAGGAAATTTACTATATACATATGTATGTATGTATGTACGTACAATATACAAATGTTTTGTAAGGGTCGAACTGGAAGGGCATCAAAACTAACTGAATGCAGGACTCTTTCAAGGAGAGTCCTCCGCCCCTTCCTTAACAGAAGACCATTAAGAGAAGAGAAGGCAATGTACAAGAGTAGGACGACGACGAATTCCACGAATACTAAGCTACCATTAAATAACAGAGGGTTTGTTTCAAAACCCCGAAAACTGGTTGTAAGAAGAAATGCACGACGCACTGACATTGACTGCAGTCTGTTGATCCATCTGTCTTTTTGTCCGTCTTTCTGTCTGTCTGAACATGGATAAAACAGAAACTCGTTCTCTTCGGTTTCTGCAAAGCAATGCACAGCAGGACTTGCCGTGCCATGCCGTGCCGTGTCGACGAAGGCGACGGACCGTTCAGTACGGAACAGTGAATACAGCATTATTGGGGTAGTTTTTCGAGAGGATAAGGTTTAAAACGTACAACAGAATTAACGGCAGATGTTCAAATTTCTTGTATTTTTTTTCTGTTTCGGTCTCTTAGCACAAACAATAGTATCTTGGAGATAAATTCTAAGAGGGGTTCGGCACTCCTGAGGGTTTTCATACTTCAGGCAAACACATACATACATATTTATGTTTTAAACACATACTATCGTATAAACATATTTGCTGAATATGGATATATGCATATAGTGGTTCAATAATATCAACACTACCGAACAACAGCAACAACAAATATTGAAATTTAATATCCATCCATGACGACAGACAGCGCCGACGATCAAGAAATTATTTCATTCGGAAGTTGGGCACACTTTTTATTTACTTTGTAAGCATGCATTTGTGCAGTGAGTGTGTGTAGTGCATGAACCGACATACATAGGTATGTATGTCCGTCTGCATTAGCAACGAGTTGACATCCGGCTTCAGGAAATAAGAAATCTTGCAACTTCCGGTACCTTTTGAACGGCACTTTGTGGTTTCTAAGGTCGATATAGTTTATATTAATATATGTACATATGTATATATGTATATCAAATAACACTTATCGATTTATATGTATATGTACTCGTTTGTATATATATATTTTTACATGCTGTGTCCGTCCATCTGACAAATGCAGCTGCATAAATTAACACTTTATTTGAAATGCAGCTCACGGCTACACAACAAAAGCATTCAAAATAACAACCACAGCACAACAACAACTTCCATCCTATCGTTTCTTTCTGTTTATTCTCTTTAAAGAGTTTTCCAGTCATCGCTTGGAAGCCGCCGCTGGAATGACAGCTGGTTAATAACTAAGCTCAATAATTTAAGTGATTGCTTTCGTCACAGAAAAGAAAGGAAATCACGTTCTCTCCTAGTACAATTCTATTTCTTTCCGTTCAATCACAATTCATTTAGTATTTAGAGGAGATACAATTATTGTAAAAAGGTATTCGAGAACCGTGATCGTTAAAAAAATTCCGATTACCGATAAACCTACGAAATTTCGATTCTGGTCGCTCTTCTGGACATAAGTTTAAAAACGAACATGCTCTCCTTAACCTAACCTACAAAATTTTTATCTCCTCAATAAGAAATATAATAAATGCAACATGAGTTTTTATATACATACTCGTATATACGAGTATATAGATTATATTCTTCCTAGCTCAAGAATTTAGAATTTAATTATGAAAAGTTGAGTATCGTTTTTTTCCGTGAGGAGGGGGAATATTAAGGAGGGAAAGAGTAAGCTTTCTTAATTCCAAAGATCAATGCAAACAGCATCTGCGTTTCGAATTCCAAAATTAGATGTCCTTAGACTTTACGGGACTAAATCGGTTGGGGAGTATTTATGCATGTGGTGATTATTTTACCCTCTTGTAATTGTGTACCAAAGAAATTGTTCACAATATGATGATTTTCTCAGCCATTCGCACCGCATTGTATTCACGCACAATATTTTCATATATTTCACGTAATTCGCTAAATGAGAAGAAAGGACTTTATAGTATCGTATAATGGTGGTGGGCGGAAAACGCAGCAGATGGACATCATTTAATTCCGCATTACTAAAATGTAATCACCATTATCAGATAAAAGGCAGGAATGCTAGACGAGAAACCTGCACAAGTTCTTTGAATTCGATCCCTATAATCCTGATGTTTATTACTCAAGCTTAAAAAGCGATTATGTGGCAACTATAAAAATGATTGAAATGGCAAAATGTTATTGAAAATAAAAATGTTTTTTTATAAAATTGAGTTGAGTTGAAATCTGTCGGCTTATTATCTTAGCATTGAGAAAACAAACCTGGAAGATGAGGTTTTTATAATAATTTGATATAGATTATTATCACAAAAGACAAGTTTCGTTTGTCTTGGTTACGATCAGATCTGGAAGAGAGCCCCACTGGAGCTTTGCCAAAACTTTGAAAAACTTTTAAATATCGCATACTTCTTTGCATATCTTAAAACATAGCAGAAGACGCATGAGAAACCGTATCTTAAAATAATATTTCTAAAAATAAAATAAACGAATGGTTGCAGTGTTACACACAGTCAGTCAGCAGCTTGTTCTTCTTCACCAACGACAGCAACGACAGCAGCCACCAAAGCACCGAGTTCAGAAGTTCATTGTACTTTATGTGATTAAAGGAAATATGATGCGTTTTCGTTGCAGCCAGACAATACCGCCGCCGTCTCAGAGGACGAAGTGATTTTATGAGGTTTCGCTAACAGCACCGGATGGTCAATTTTGTGCTTCCAATTAGATTAGAAAGTGAGTTCAGTAGTGGAATATCAATGTAGCTCAAGAAATAAAGAGTCAGTCACTCAAGCATGCATCTTCTTGAAAGCACGCAACTGCCGTGTCGTGTCGTGGTCGATGGCACTTGAGGAAGCACTACAATTACAAGCTCTCATAACATTTTAAGCTGATATATCTGCTGCCCTCCGGAGTTTGAATATAAGCAGAGCGTTATAACGAGAAGAAAATTAGCTGTCTATGAGGTTAAAATCGAGCTAATGATGTGCTTACTATTACCATAACTTGAAAAGCCAAAAAATACTTCACTTCAAGGGTACCCTGCCCGCCCTGCCACCGTTTCGTGTGCGCCGAACTCTGAAGACTTTGAAGACAAATCTGCTTCTGCGGCATTTTCAGCTTGAGTGCGTGTCAACTCATCAACGCATCTCCTCAGTTTTCTAGAGCTCTACATACTTAAGTCGAAGATACGAATATGGCAATTGAATCTACCCATTACAATGCCGATGCGTTTGCAATACGTATAATGATGAGTACTCTTACAATATATCGTATCTTATATGATTTCACTTCAACGTTTCGTTGAGCAACCAGCGGAAGAGCGAATTGTTTTGTAAAAATAACTTTTTGTGTTATACTATATGCATGTTTTTGCCGAAGGGAGGTTGCAGTTGTTCTTCTGGTTGCTGTTGTTGATAGATAATTTCTCTGAAGGGGTCTTTGCTTTGCTTGACGATGACTCTTGCAGTTCGTTTGGCTTCGCTGGTTCTCATAAAAATTTTATAAATAAGCATAAGAAATAGATACGTTTTCTTCGTTTGAAAACTCAGTCAAGAATAACTCCGTTACAGACGGTAATTTTTATGCTTGAGTTAATCCCTTCGATAATTATAGAAAGAAAAAATCCTAACAAAACATTCGAGGAAGCTATAATTACTAAAAAATTTTTAATTTATACATGAAATATTTTAAGTTACGCTATACGAAGAAAAACTCAGCTTCGCCAACCTATACAGGGTGTCTCACATAATGTACAACACAAGAAACGGATGGTTTGGGAAAAGGATGGATCTCTTTTATACATATGTACCATGCATTTCTCTTATAAATAAATCTCTCGATCGCATAGTTTTTGACAAATTTAATATTTAATTTATTACAGTTTACAGTTCCGCGTAGAAAAATCACTGCCATTCAAAAAAATAATTAGCAGGTAATTTGATAATAGCTCTTGAATTTTGGCATAAGGTCTCCCAACGAGGTCACGTGTCAGTTACCGTCGTCGATGTTCTTGCTATTCTTGCTATTTGCGGCGACGAATGCCACTTCGGCGTCGACCATCGACCTCGGCGGCATGGTGACGTGTGTCGCTGCCGCTGCTTCTGCCTTCAGCAACCTTTATCAGCCACCAACCAGCCGAATGATGGCCGACACCGAGTGTGGAAGTAATAAAATTAGCCTCAAAGACACTTCATCAGGCCCGTTAATAGACCTAAACCCGCTCGTTGCCACAACGGAAGTGCAAAATAAAGCTGTGCAGAGTTACAACATTTATAATTTCGTTTGGAAAAGTTTTTGTTGTTGTTTGTTTGTCTGTTTGTTTGTTAAGAAAAAGAAATTAGTCAGGGTTTAAGTATTTTGTTACATTTTCATCTGTTCTTCTTTTGTTGTTATTGTTGTTTCTGTGTTGTTGTTTCCGCTTTTTTCAATTCAACCAAATTGTGTCGTTGTGTTTTTGTCAGTAATATTAAAAAGAATATGTTTAGTATTCCAACCAACCGCCATTTGTTTACCTAATTAAAATAAAGCACACACTAAAACACACCCACATAAACCTGGTTTTAGCCAGTAAGTCTTAGTGCTTAGTTTAGAGTAGGTGTGCGTTGCTTCGAATTTAGTAGTCATAAATGAATGAACCCAACCATCCGGAACATCAGGTCATCAACATATCAACATTTAGTGGTTATTTGGGTTATCATGGAATACTTCTTCAACCTGTTTGATAAGAGTTTGTATTGCCATCACCGTTTGCGAGAACGATCCCACACTCTTAAGTTAACTACGGAAAACATGTGGGCTGCATCACCATCATCAACACGCCCACAAAATTAATATTTCTTTTTTTTATAAAATAGTAATTAGTTAAAATAAATACTAACTTGAGGTGAGTAATATTTCGCAATGCGGTAGGCGTAATGTATCGTATCGTATCGTAAAAGCTCTGAATGAATGAATGTTTTATATAAAAAACAATATAAATGCTATAAAATAAATAAAAAACAAGAAAATAAGTAAAATAAAAAAAAACCATAAAAACACTATTAACAAAAACTGTCGTTTGAAATTATTAAGATATCATTGATATTTTTAAGAAGAATTATACTTCAATTCTTTATTTGCGTTTAGGTTTAAAATACGAGATTATAGTTCCAATTTTTATCTATGCCAGGATGATCATAGGATGATCCTCTGTCAACACTTTTTCGTTACATTATAGAGTTCAGAGCAAAAGACACGAGCAAGATATTACTTCAAGTTATTAATAAAAATAAATAATTAATCATACTGCTATTAAATATTTAGAGTAATAAGAACATTAATGTTAGCACGAGAGTGGACAACTGTTCTACAACTAATTGAAACTACAAAAATTGTCTCAGTGTAAATTGAATAATTTCAACCGTTAAGCGTACGAATTCCCACGCTTCAAAAGATTTTTGCGCCACAACACAACAACTATCGCCTGAACGTACATACATACATACATATCAATACGTACAAATAAATACGAGTACATTCATACAAGCTGACTGGAATAAGCGTGGCTCAGCAAACAAACGAACAAAGCAAAATTTCCCACGAAAACCGACTCTACACCGACTAGAAATCGAAGTATTGGGAGCAGCAATTGCAGCAGCAGCAGCAGCAGCAGCAGCAGCATCGGCAACAACCACAGCGGTAGCAACATCGCATCTCACAATACAATACTATCGATGACGATTACTCCAACAAAAGGCAAGAAAAAAGCCTCAGGCTCACGAAGAGGAAACCTGTAACAACTTAACTTACTTCAAGAGTAACAATGTCGATAATCAGATGGCAACAAAAACAACGACAACAACGGACAACGACAACAATAAAAACAGAAGTTGTTTGAATATACATTAAGGTACTTCTAAATCTCGATAGTATTTGTTTGTAAAGAACAAGATTTGCTAAAAAACTTTTTTAACTGAAATTCTCTACGCTCACTAAAAATCAAAATTTTAGATATCGTTTTTTTATATAATTAAATATAATTTTATATAATTAAATTTTATATTTATATATTTTATCCCGCCTTGCCCCTTGAGGGGGCAAATATATTTGAACTCATAAGAAGAAATTTGTTTCCCATTATTTACGCTCCACTGTGTAGTGAAGAAAAAGATAATGATAAAACTGATGATGACCGAAATGGCTCTGTCATTAACTGATCCAGAAGTCAAAAGCGCCAATTTGCATTTGCTCATGCATGTGCTGAAGGTGCTATAATAATCAAGCTGAGGTCAGATTTTTGCCCCGGCCATCTTCCAGTCGGACCAGGTTTATACACAGTAAAGTAAATTCCTTCTAAATTGCTTCAAGATATTGAAAAAGGAAGGATCCATTATGATTGATCGAATTGGTGGCGATTAAAGAAATTACAACCTAACCTAAACCTTTCAGTTAATACATGCATATGTATATGCGTATGTAATAATAACATGATGCATAATAACATGAAAGAAATAGAAATTTATTTCTCATCTTTTCACAAAGAATTTCCACGCTAATTACATTCACTGAATTTTCCACTTAAAATTTTTCTGTATCTAATAATTATACTTATTTCAAGTGTGACGAAAATTTATTAGCCAAATATAATGAACGAATATAAATATGATAAACGAATATGTATTGGAAATAATACGCGTATTTTTGTGTAATTTTTTTGCTTAAAAACCATGGAATTTAAGTAGTATGAACATTTTAATTTATTTTAGTGCCGAAATCTTGTGCTTTTATTTCTTTACATTCAATCAAACTGACCAAAGAAAACGATGCTTGGAGTTTAGCAACATGCTACACTTTGGTTTTTAAGTCCATCAATAAATTGTTAGTACATTTTTATGCTATGACCTTTTGCATGGAATGTTTTCAAAAACATATAGCAAATTATCAGGCGTCCTTTATACGTAGACACAATTCGAATACAATTTTTTCGTACTCTAAGCGAATGTGATTTCATCAGATAAGTTTTCAATTTGCTTGATGACCTTTAGGGCTAAATTGTTTTAGTCACTCGGTTTCAGTCTTTTCAGCGACTAACTTTTCTCTCTGAGCCGAAAGTCCCAGAAATAAAAATCGATGCTTCATTAAATCTGCTATTTTTATACGTCTTATTTTTAGCGAAAGTTCCAAAACGAGCACGGAGAACCAATAGTGGTGTTTTCCTGAACTGGTTCAGCGTTTTCTGTTCCAAACAAAATCTCACTTTTTATTATGAGATGATCTTATAAAAGTTTTCAGCTATTTGTGGACCTCATACCGAGAAACATTTCTATATCGAACATTCCACTTTACCTGCTGGAAGAAAATTATCATTGCTTGCGCCTTCTTCCATTTCATTTGTGAAGTTCTTTGAATTTTTTTTTGTCATTTTATGGAATATTTTTAGCGATTAGTCAACCTCAGAGAGCAATTTCAAAACGGAAAACAATCATTTCATTGTAGTTTTCGATAACACTTTAACTTAGTTTCCTAAACTTATCACAAATAGCAAACAAAGTCTTTTTACTAAACCTTTACGTTTATAAAAATAAGCTTGAAAATTGAACGTTGTTTTTATGTTCACGAAAATTTCTTGTTTTCATAACGATATTGCAACTTTTTTTTCTTTCGGTTTTTGCTGAATTGCTTTAAGAATTGTACCTCTTTCTTTGTCTCCGCATAAATTAAAGTTTATAGAATATATACAATTCTTTTTAAAGAGACCGACAAAGCAAGATAAAACACACTTTTTAGGGTAAATAAATAAATAATTAAACTAGTACACATGTTTTTACAAATAATATTGATATAAAATACATTAAATAATAATTTACGTTTAATAATAAACGTTTAATAAACGTTTGAGTAAATATAAAACGACACCACTTCGAAATATCTATTCCACTATGCTTTAGATAAAAGCCTTCCCTAAGCACATTTTATTACATACGTACATACATATGTATTAGATACAATATGTGTAAAGTGTATAAACATATGTCTTTATGTAGATATAATGATCATTTAAATAAAAGCTTCTGCAAACTTTGAAAAGTCGGGAAAAATATGTCTTATAAAAGTAATGGCCGTTTTCTCAATGTCCGGTTAAGTGCTAAATGGGATTTTTATACCTCAAAATCTCTTACATATTGACGTTTGAAAGTCCCGGTTAGCACTTAACCGGACATTGAGAAAGCGGCCCTAAATTATTTAAAATTTTTGGGGCTTTTTAATTCTGAGAACTTTTAAAATTGAAGTCCGTGGAGTCCCGGTTAGCTCTTAACCGCACATTGAGAAAACGGCCTCTAGATATTTAATGCTTTAATAATTTAGGAATTTAAATTACTCGTATTTAATTAAGATATTTAACAAACTTTAGCTTTGAACATCAAAATTTAAACAAACAGCAACAGCAAAAACCAAAGAATAAGAATTTTGAGTTTCAAATTGTTTTACTTTTAATATTTAAATATTCTTAACAAGCATTTCTTCCGTTTATTCCGATATAATAAAAACAAATAGACAGATTAAAACTGAAATATGAAGATTTTATAATTATAATTAGACATCTCTCTTTTAGCTTGCAGCTTCTTTTTCTTCTTCTTTAAATGGCTTAGAAGTAAACCGTGAGAAGGTTGAAGAGCAACAGAAAATTAATCCATTTGTTATTTTTATTTATTCTCTGACTTGTTAGATGTATTGTCATTGTTGTTGTTGTTAATTTCGCTGTTGTTTATGTTATTGTTGTAGTTTGGTTTTATTGTTCTTCGTTGTTGATATTATTATTATTCATCTCCATCTAAATAAACCTCGATAAATTGTTGAAGACTGAGTTAAAGAGATACCACCACAGTATGGAACAAAAAAACATAGAAAGAAAAAACTCTGTGGAAATCCATTTCTAGGAAATAGAAAAACCTATAAAGCACCATAATTTTCTACACCTTGCACCACGATTCGTCCCTCCATTCGTACGGTTTGCTGTTCATTGATTTCGATACGATACGATACGATACGATGGATACGATTGTGTACGCGATGGGATTCGTTGTTGTGTTGTTGTTGTTGTTTTTTTCGATGTTGCATTGAAACGTACTCGTAAACCTTTTGCTCATCTCTCACGTACAAACAGTTGACTGACGTGAGTACAATAACAACAACTACAATGGTAATAAAATACTACGACCACAAAAAATACAAACTAGACGAAAGCAGTCAACAAAAACATAAGGTTTAGAAGGAAAAAACCTTTGAACAGAGGCAGGGAGGGATGCTTTGGGTGCGGTTGTTTTTTGTTTCTTGGTTGGTTTTTTTTTGTTTGGGAAAAATGTTCGTGTTTGGAAAAAATTTGGCTTTGTAACATCATCGACATTGCATAGTCATTGATTTTTTTTACTGTTCATAATACAGTATGTATTATATTATAAAAAAAAAACTTGTATCCCTTTTAGAGAAATGGATAAACAATGAAAAAATACAACAGTCATGAACAAATTTCGAGGACGTTGTGAAAGAAAAACGTCCGTCGAAAAAAGGGCTTATTTTTCATTAAAATTCATTAAAATTTCCTCTCAGAAAGGATTTTATTTTAATTTGAGCCTTTGTCGTTCTGTTTTAAGCCTACTAGAAAAGACTAGAATTGATTTAAAATTAACTATATTTTTTAAGTACAATAATATTTTTGTTTTTAAATTAATTGAACACAAGCAAAAAACTTTGTGTAAAATATTCGCCACTCGAGCGTATTTGACGACGACTTTTCATTACTTCGTAGCGCTTTCGACGTTGAATCTAGCGCCATCATTGTTAATGTATGAGAAATTTACCGTTGCTCTGATCTTTAGATTCATTATTTTTCCACTGAACCTATTATTATTTTTCCACGGACTAAATTTGGACTTGAAGAAATACTCGTAGTAATTGCAAGTATTGCTTGTAATACTCACGAAGTATCCGTGTAGAAATAGACAAGCACAAACACAAACACACACACAAAGTTAGCCACCAGACAAACGGACGGTGGGACGGACAGACGTATGGTTAGAAAACAGGTTTTAGGATTGAAATTACATCAATTGTTTGGGAACAATTTTTTCCCATCACAGAAAGAATTAATAGAGTTAATTCAATGAAAGCGCCAGGCGCATAAAATAAAAGTAAACAAAGGCATGCGGACGCAGGCAGAAAGAAAGAGAGAGAGGGAGAGTGAGAGACAATTGTGAGATTACACGATGACTAAAATTGGACTGTTACGATTACGACTGCTGCAGTCTAGTCTGTTTTAATGTCTTTTAGGCAGTGGTCTTCCTTTTCTTCTTCTTCTTCTGCAGCTTCTACAGCTTCAACTTCATCAGAATGATCTGCAGATCTGCAAAGCCCGAAAGTCCACTAGGCACGTTTTTGCCAGTTATGGAAGGAAGAGAGTTTTTCTCTGTTTGATCAAGCTATTTGTAGTCTCTTTTGTGTGTGCGAAAAATTTATACATATTTATGCAGTTAATTATTATACAAGAGCGTGTGAAGTACTTTGTTCTTTCATTACTAATTACATACATACAAACTTCCTTAAAGGAAGTGACGGAAGGAAGTACGAAACGATATTATGGAGTGGAGTGTAGTGAGCAAGAACATTCCGGAGAGGTTGAAGCGTAATTCCGCTAGAAATAATCAACCGGAAGTTTTAATTACGAGTATATCAGCAATATAATAATTAAAGTATGAACAAATTCAGTCCGATCGACAACTTCATAATCTTGCAAGTTTCCTTGCATTAAGCGAGCGTGAATGATAAAATTCTTTAACGGGAATATATTTAGAAGATAGCGAAAGAAATGGATAGATGGAAACAAATGGTTTCGGAGGGCGTTGCAGCGTGGTGGAGGGCGTTGTGTTTTGTTCTGGTCCTGATACAACAAATTAATTCGAAAAAGCGTCTTCATCAAGCGTTAGTTAGCAAAAAACTTACTAACTTCGAAAAATCGAGCGTATATTCTTCAGAGTAGGAGAATGCGTTACCTCAAAAAGGCTCAGCTTTTTCCAATGAGACACGCGCTTTTGTATGAATGAGCTTAGCAAAAGGTAGCCTAATGTATTATAGAGGACTGCACAAGACGTCTTGAAAGGCTTGGAACTGACAGAGAAATTAAATTGATTCATTTAATTTCGAATCAAGCGGTAACTGTCGGATATAATGGTAATGTAGCATCTAATGGAAATATTTTTAGACATTCAGCGCTAGATTCAAAAGCAAATAAACGCACTTTAGACAACCCCTGAAAGTTTCAAGACGTCTTCAACAAGCCTTCAAGACGTCTTGCAGTTCTCTAATGTAATTTATTACCATTTTCAGAGCGGTCTGGGAGCAGTAATTTTAGCAAAGTCGCTAAAATTTAAGCTTAAACTTCGTTGCCTTGAAAATAAAAGATTGTTAATCAGCCCAGATTTTAGTTTTAGTATCTTTCTAACTGGAAACAATCAAATACATGTAATCAACGTTTTTGAGATGAATTTGTTTACAGCCACAGACGCTAAGCGCGAGCAGAATTAACTCGCAGTTAACAAACTATAATGTCTTTTTTTATGAAGGATCAAAACACTTTCCATAAAAATCTATTTGCCAAAAACTTAAGGTTATATCAAAAAGAGAGAGAGAGAGAGATACTAACCTAATCCAAAACGTTTCTTAATCTTCTTCAAAATATGCATTTTCTTCTTTTGGCTGGACATTTTATCCTTCGGACTCTCCATCACGACAACGTGTCCGCCGGGATTGTGTGCCATGTAACCAATTGGTATTTCGGAGAGACCCATTTTTTTCTTCTGGGGTTTTGATAAGTTTCCTTAAAATCCTTTTACGTTCAATTGAAAACCAGGAGTATATTTTTCTAATCAATTTTCACACGAACTGTGAAAATGTTGCAATAAGTTATTGTTTTTTAAAGTTTATTATTTTCTTTAATACATTTTCTTCGTTTTTTTTTGGTATTCTGAGCGTCGAGCTGAACTAATTTAAACAAAATAATTATTAAACCTTAATCAAACCAACTAGTGCGTTTACTATGAATGCAAACAGACCGACGACGACGACGATGGCAACGACCTAAACAGTCCGGCATAAAGATTATAACTGAACCTTTAGTGCTCGATGTACGTACCATCGAACTATGTGAAACATTCGGCCTGGCCTGCAAAGTGTTTGCAGCAATGAATGTGCCGACTGCCGAGTATGCTTGTGTGTATGCGCGCGCGCGTGCGAGTGTGTTTGTGTGTCGGTATATTCATAGCATTTGTATGGTAAGCTGGTATGAGATAAAAAGAGAGTTGGTATCCACCCGTTTGCCAGGCCGACTCGACTGCCTGCCTCTTTGTCATGTCGCTTTTGTGTCTCAACGTCAGTAACAAGCAGAGGCAGAGGTTGACTAACAGATTCGGCAGCCAAGAGCTCTGCCCTCCGGAATTGTACCATAGTAAACCGTCTGCGTAATGGTGGATCGACACATCGTCCCGTTTGTTCGGTTTCAGGTAGTTTAAGGTTTTGGGTATTACCACGCAGAACATGCAGTTTGATTCCTCCGCTCTCTGTTGTCTTGCCCTTTGTTCGTGTTTAATTTTAGCAGCAGCAACAGACGCGCCGCTCCAGCACCAGCAGCTGTTTTCCCTCGTTATCATTGTTTTCCCGGAGACCTCAGGAACCTATATTTCGTAGTTGTGAAAAAACATTTTTGGGCAGTAGGTATTGAATGGTTTTTTGTTAGTGGCGCTGTCGTCGTCGTCGTCGTCGCCGTCGTCATTGTCGTGGTGGTGGCTGAGCGGGCTCTTCCTCGAACATTTCGTTTCAGCCTGCAGACTGGCCGCTGAGTTGTGAACTCCGATCAAGGGAGAAAGAGCATACGAAACAATTGAGCGCCTTTTGGCCTTTTCCGATTCTTTACGCGTTTCTCACACGGTCAGTAAATGCTGTTGTTACATGTCTTTAACCAGATTTTGTTCTTTTTAATGTTGATAATCGTGACACAGTGGTTAATTCTTGCATTAAAGCACTCACTTATTAGAAAAACTTCATCAAATTTCAGCCAAATATTATATTGGTCAAACTGCAATCGTAATAGATCGCAATTTTGAAGGGATCTTTGAGGTGAATTTTCGGACGAAGAATTTCCGTCATTCCTTGTTAATTTTCGTTCGCAGACAAACAGGTTTCGGCGATATGCCTGTCTTTAGTGTCTTTTTTCGTTCGTTCGAAGACGGCACATCGCCGAAATTTGTTTCTCTCTTAAGCTGTGTTCAGACAGAACGTGGTTTTCGCTACGCGCTGCGGGATGCGCAATGATACAAATTCGTTCCAAAATTCATCGTCATCTAACACTGTCGGGAAAACTCTACGAACAGTAATAGCTAATTTGAGAAATTGAGGAAGACCCTACGTGTACTCGCACGCAATATTACAATAAAAGACGAATTGTGCTTAATCAATTGTGGCTTGAGAATAGATTTTCGAGAATAATTTAATAATGAAAATCAATGCATAATAAATAACTACGCTTTTTTCTATTAAAAGTTGAGGATATTCTCTTACGTTTAGCGTGGATTTCACCCACTGTGTTTCATCACTTCCACAGTAAGGGCAAGAAAACCTAACAACCACAAGGCACACATACATAATTGTATAAACACACAAAGTAGTATAAACCAACGGGTGCATGCATCTACACAAATTCTCGTATATAAATATAAACAAACTTCGATCGAAGAAAGAAAAGAGGGGGGAAAGGCAGTAACGAAACGGCAGATGTTTTAATTGTGGGTGTGTGTGTGTGTGTGTGTGTGTGTGTATGTGTTAGAAATGCTCAATCGATCTGAGCCACTGAAGTTTGCGAATGCATATAATAAATAAATATGTACTTTCTTCTACAATTGAACTATGTCGTTCATAAAACAAACAAACAAACTCTTTAACAGTCAATTAAAATTATGCTATTATTGTTTCTTTCTGCCAAAATATTATTTGTCAAACTTTAGAAATCATAATCAACCCGCTCTAGCGCCGAATCGGGGCACTATATTAAAAAATCTCTCAGAAGCCTGAGAGCCTTGGTTTAATATCGAAAGAATAAAAATGAAAAAAAGGAAACAACATGTAGGATAACACATTCGTAACATAAAACAGCATTTAAATAACGGCAATATCTGTTATTTAGAAAATTAAGACTCACATTAAGACCAAAATGTAGAAGAGTTTCGAAAAATGTCCTTGAAACAAGGTTCTTGTAACAATGTGAAATGAGAATTCCTTTCACACAGGTACCGTCGTCCTCTTTACAAGATTTTAAAAGCTCCGAACATCACATCTAGTGACCCAAATCTTAGGACTTGCAACATAGTCTTAAAGAAATTCAGACACTCTTATGTTAAGCTCTACTTTAAAAAAATAGCACCTTAACTACATACATAATACATACTACGTATATGCATGATACCATGTTACATATGTACATATCTTTTACTGCAGATAAAAGTAAAACAATCTACAGTTGTTTTAAGTATGTATGTACTTCTACTATTCATCTTAGATATTATTGTTTATTTCTCTCATCTGCAAATGAACAAAAAGCGATTAGGCATTGGCATAGCTAGCCCAAAGATCTAATTCTCCTGATGTAAATGCCATCAAGCAGGTTATTTATCCCAAACGCGGTATCCTATAAAAGCTGAAAAGTTTTGAATACATTTTTCCTTTGGTCTTAATCAAAAGATTAATATGTATTTATGTACATATGTATGTATATAGTCGTTGGTAAGGAAAAAACTACACGCTAAATGAACTCATTAAAATAATAAAAATTGATTAAAAGATAAAAATAAATATAGAAAATAAAAATATTTATTCATTTAATTTTATTTTTTAAATAAATATAGGAAAATAAAATATATACATATTTATTTGAAAAAATTGAAAAAAAATTGGTGGATTTAGTCTAGTGCTTTTCTTTACCAACCACTATATATATACAAATTGATCTAAAAAATATTAAAAAAAAATGTTTAGATATAAAACAAGATAACCGAATTGATCGATAAGCGAGGAGGAGCTTGTGTCGGAAATAAATAGTTTGAAAATTATAAAAATTATGCAACAAACTTTAAATTTATTCATAAAAAAACCGAAAAAGTGCATAAAAATATAAAATATAGAATTAATTTAATCACTAATTTCTACATTATAAGATATTTACATTAATAAATATTGAGTTAAACTTTAATATTTTATTGGTTATCCTTATACATATGTATAGGATATATGTATTATTATATAGATTATGCATATATTTTTAAAAAATGTATTAGTAGAAACGTTTAACAAAACTAATATATACTGCCAACCGCTAGAGAGGAATGCTTTACAGCTTTTATCGAGCAATTATCATTTTTAACGTCCTGCCGCCAACCAAGCACGAAAAGGCATATACATACACACAAACACACACATTCGCTCCTAAACTCTTCGTCTGCACATACAACCAGATGCAATTTGGTCCTTTTGAAACGATGTAGCTGGAATGATCGTAGCCAAAACAAGCTGTTGTAAAATTAAGCACTGAAAGCAAGGAAAATAAGCACCTGGAATTTGCAAATACACGCACTTAATGACCAACAGATGGATGGATAGGGGTAAAAATACTAAAATTTCATAATTTGTTGATGCAGCAAACAGCAAACTGCCGCATACTCCGTCGTGTCGCTGAATTATTGTATGTGAAAGGGCTTTTATTTTAATGCAGAAGCAGCTGGATTAAGATGCTAGGATTCTGACTTGTCCTGTCCTGGCCTAGCTAAGATACTGATATACTGTGAATATGTACAACATTTTATCCACAACAAAAGCAAAAATCCACCAATTCATGACAAAATTTTTAGGATTTTAGCGGTCGCCTCATTTAAGAAAATTCTGACTGAATATGTTTTCTTCATTTATAATACTCGTAAAAAAAAAACATGTAACAAGGAAAGGTCCACGAAAGGTTTGAAATTATCGTACCTTACGTACTCTAACGGTATATGATTTTCGTAACCACATAACCGTTTTTTATAACCTTGCTTGTTCTACTCTACTTTTTCTTTGAAAATTAAGTTTGAGGCTAAATAACTCTTTTCTAATTATGTTTAAAATCCACAAAAATATATTATTGTATACGTATGTACATGTCGGCATATATGTATATTGTAGTATGTATGGACTAGAAATTCAACTGAAAATATAAATCCAGTTCCTTTTTTATAACAATTCAATGTGCTCCATTATTTATTTATTTATTTCAGATATATACAACAATGCACTAAGAGTATTCTCTTTGTGAAGATTTTGAAGGTATGTATATCAGCTATTATATAGTATACATGGAAGAAGTGAGTACCTGTAGAATAATTTTTTTAGTCAATAGATCTATTGTACTATCATGAGAAATCATGAAAACAATTAAAAACCAACCTTGTAACAGGTAAAAAATATGTTGTCCCTTTTTTCGTTTTTCTCTCTCCCTCTCCGTTGGCAGGAAAACGAGACCAACCAATAATAGATTTGAAAAACTAAATACATACAGGAATGTGACTGAAAATAACTGAAATAAAAAAGTTTCATATTCGTAAAGAAAGTCATTTGGACTATTGGATCCAAACAATGAAAAGATACGTAAAGGATTAAGTTAAGACACAAGACGTTTCTTTCTTTACTAGAACCTAATATTGTTGAAATTTATATGAGTATGTATAGGATTCTTATATGTAAAAGGATGTAAACATTCTTATATGTTTTCAGGTAAAACTTTTTAGCGGGACGTAGTAAATTTCCCACCCGTTTGTCCTTCCGTCCTCCGGTCCAACCGTTTCCTGGCAATGGTGCTCCCAAGCCGTTGTACAGGAAGAGAGAAATTGAGCACAGTAAAAGGTGCAAACGATTTCATATAGCAGTGTATATTTTTAGTTCCTTTTTTTCCTCCGTTTATTACTCCTGGTAATTTTAAAGCATACGTTTGTTTCCTGGACTTTTCTACACTGATAGGCACATGTTGTGTTCATTGCGTCGCCATTAGATAGATCAATAGAAGGAAGAGGGAAAATCATTCGGGAAAACATATGGCTGAGACATGGAAATTCTATGAGAACACAGACCCAAATTCATCTTATGTACTGATATATGTATCTACATGGTAGAGGATAGAAATAAAAGACAGGTAGAAAGCGGCAACGATACGTAGAGGATCATTATATTAAAGCTGTGAAACAGCATTTGGGTAAAAAAAGGCCTATGAACTTTTTAACTTTTTTTTTTTTACAATATACTTAGTAGTGTAATCAATTTTACAATGTAGGTTGTGACATATTTCTGAAGTAATTTTTAGGCATAGTAATCGATATTTAAGCGCAGCAGCGTCAACTGTATGCGTATGACGTAGCTTAAACTGTGGCTGTAAATACATAATTCACAAGCTATCTAGTGTTGTCGTGGACTCTTTTAGTCTTGCGGTTTTTACAGTCCATCAGCCTACATCTGAGAATTGTACGTTGAGGATACCACGCCTTACCGCTTATGCTGGTCTGATAGAATAATCTCGATTAAATGTTTGCGAGAAAAAAAAAATTAAAAAAGGAATCTAATTTCCTGTTATTTTATTTGTCCCATCTGCCTGGACAAATCACCTGCAAGATGTTCAACACACTTCTATACAGCTTTAAAATCCTTACAGACGGAGGTGGCGCCCTCTCACATTTTGGGAACTACCAAATGCGATGAATAAATTAAATTCCATGTAGAATTTATACACTTTCTGATAAGAAATATACCAATGCCTTCGATTATACTCGCTCGTCCATAAAACCAATTCTGCCGACATAACTATATAGGCAGCATAAGATACTGGGTCTAATTGGATGAACTTACCGATTTTCCCCGCCGACTGACCCATGGGGTGGAGCTTTTATGCCTGCTAAGATGACGCAGTTAAAACATTATTTAATTCTATTGTTCTACAGGCAGTTTAACAAAAATAGCTTATTCTAAATTATGTATAAACTACATAAAACCTTCACTTTCCCGGATATTTTCACTCAACAAGACCGAAAGTTAAAAACATTCGCTATTTTTTGACAATTCCAGTAGAGGTCTGTTCAGTATGAAATAATGTTATAAAGTTAGGATAGGTTTACTTGTATCAAATACGTTCATATTAAACACATTTTGGAACAGGTTTACCGTTTGAGCCATGCCCCAATTTATTTGCATTTTTTGTTGTTGTTGTTGTTTTTGCAGCTGATTCTAATAAAGCCATCAGTTTTTGTCGCCCTCCTCTAGTTTAAAAGTTATAGCCCTCTAAAGTTTGGAATTGACATGCCTATAACTCATAAACCAGAGAAGATATTTCGATCATATTGGTACCGTTAGAAAGCTCTCCAAAAGCTCTCAAAAAATTTTAAATATTTAAAAAAAAATTACTTGAAAGGAACAATAGATTAATAACTTAATAGTATTAGAATGGAAAAGAGTAGTTCTTACTTACGTTCTTCTGACTTTTAACAGCTACTTTCTGCTCAAATACTTGACTGATAAAAATGAAAAAAATACTCAAAGAAAGCTTACGGTCTCAGCTTTATTGTTATTTCAAAGATTTAATAGGTTAATTACACACTTTGAAACGAAAAAAATTATTAAATGTAAAAAAAAAGTTCCAAAAATGAAAAATTTCGATTTGCATAAAAACTATACAGTTTTCGGAAAAATGTTATATGAAAGAAATTGAAGGTTTTTTAGAGGCTTTCGAACGGTACCCATATAATCGAAATAACTTTTCTGGTTTATGAGTTATAGGCATATAAATTCCAAACTTTAGAGGGCTTTAACATGTAAACTAGAAGAGAGCGACAAAAACCGATTGCTTCATTAGAATCAGCTCCATAAACAACAACAACAACAAAAAATGCAAGAAAATTGGGGCATGGCTCAAACGGTAAACTTAAGCCCACATTTTTTCCAATTTTTCCAATTAAATTTTTTAAATATAAAATATGTAAGAGACTTATAACATTTATTTATTACATTTAAACAATTAAATTAAATTAAATTAAATTTAGGGTCTAATTATATAATAAATATAATATCAAAGTATTAATTTAATAAAAAGTATATATATAAAAATATCGAAGTATGATAAGTTGAGGACGAATACTGAAGCTAAAGTGTTTTACCTTTCATGTAATTTCCTACTTATTTTCGTGATAATAATTATCGTCCTGATTTAAAAATAGCTTAGTAACTCTGGTCAATGTTTGCCGCACGTCATTTGCCGAAGTGACAGTTGCTGAAAGTGAAAAGTGTTGTGCGTTTTGTTGTTTGGAATGAAATAATAAATGTGGAAATTTTGTAGTTTTATTTTTCGTGTGCATATTATTTAATCGGTATCAAACGTTAAAAGTGCAAGAAATATTGTTTGCGAAATATAGCACGGCAAACACATCAGGAAGATGGCGGATCCATTGAGTTTATTACGCCAGTACAATATAAACAAAAAAGATATAATTGAACGCGATAATCAAATCATATTCGGAGAATTTTCTTGGCCAAAAAATGTGAAAACGAATTATCTGAAATATGGGTATATATGCCAAAGCTAAATATTATGATAAAAGGTAAAATGTTTTCCGTTTCTAAGGTCGGGAAAGAAAGGAGGTCCTCGCGAATACTACACACTAGAGTGTCTTCTGTACTTGCTGAAGAATGTATTGTTGCAGCACTCGGTGTATGTTCGGCAGTGCGCTGTAAGTAAAAGATTTACTGAATTATATTTTTAAGCTTATTTTCGGGATGTATTTACCCAAAGGCTGAAGATATACCCGCCGTGAACAGGCCCGATCGCAAAGAGTTGTTGGCCTATTTGAATGGCGAAACCACTACTTGTGCCAGTATTGACAAGAGCGCTCCACTTGAAATCCCGACACAAGTGAAGCGCCCGTTGGAAAGCGACGGCACCGCAGCAGACATGATGAATAAAAAGGCGCGCTTCGATTCAGACACCCAAGTGCAGAAGGTGCGCGAACAGCTGGCTGCTCGCTGGGATGTAAATAAGAAGGAGGTTTCCGTAAACATAGACAATATCAAATCACTCTCGGAAACCATGTCAGTTGAGAAAATAGCCGCTATCAAGGCGAAACGTTTAGCTAATAAACGCACTACCATTAAACGGACAGATAATGAGGACGCCATGGGCACTGATTTGCGAGCCATTTTAGATTTTGATGTAGACTCGACTAAGGATATTATCAGTAGAGAGCGTCAGTGGCGCACGCGAACGACTATATTACAAAGCACGGGCAAGTTGTTTGCCAAAAACATTTTTGCTATTTTACAAGGTATTAAGGCGCGCGAAGAAGGGCGAAACCGCCCGCCAGTTCTTAATACTATAAAGTTGCCAGAACCAGCAAGAATTGCTAAGCCCCAACCTCAATTGACGCAATACAATCGTTATGATCAAGAAAGATTTAATAGACAGAAAGAAGGTAAAATATTTCTTTTATTCTTAATACTAAATCAGAAATCGGCTCCCTTTTGACTAAAAACAATGCAATACTTACAGAAACTGAGGGCTTTAAAATCGATACCATGGGCACATACCATGGCATGTCATTAAAGTCCGTCACGGAAGGCTCATTAGCACAGCGCAAAGCAAACATGACACCTCAAATAGGTACGTCTAAAATATATAAAGCAATTAAGTAGTACAGTGGGTTAAATTACAAATAAATAGGTCGACCCAAGGATCTAATTCTCTCAAATCAAGCTCGGCAAGTACCGCAGACGGCACAGAAAAGGGTTTCCCGCACCCCCATCATCATCATACCATCTGCAAACACCAGTCTAATAACCATGTACAATGCTAAGGATATACTTCAAGATTTGAAATTCATATCGACTGAAGAGAAGAAGCGCCAAGGCTGTCCACGAGACAACGAAGTGCTTCTGCAGCGAAAGCGAAACAATATGACTGTTCCATATCGCGTGATCGACAATCCACAGAAGCTTTCGGCGCTCGATTGGGCTCGTGTGGTAGCCGTGTTCGTAATGGGTCCAGCCTGGCAATTTAAAGGCTGGCCGTGGGACAGCAATCCAGTGGAAATTTTCTCTAAAAGTGAAAAATATTTGTTGTAAAATTTAAGGCTTTTAGCAAGACTAACCAAAGCTAACCTCCTTTTCTAGTTTGTGCATTTCATTTACGCTTCAGCGAATTGAAATTGGACGCTAATGTTGCGAAGTGGTCGGTGACAATGCTCAATCTTTCACAAACAAAACGACATTTGGATCGCGCGGTGCTGATGACATTTTGGGAAACACTTGACAAGTTTGTATTGAGTTCACAGAAGTTTCGAATCAACAAATTTTTGCAAATTTTTCAGGTACATGCTGAAAAACAAACCAGAGTTACGCTTCTAAATATACGGATTATGTATGCCTTTCGAAGTCAGAAGGAGTTTTACTTATTTCAAATAAAGTTGAACTGGAAGGGAAAAATCCGTTAGCTGTTTATTTAAAAAACCGTTTAATTATTTTCATTTAGTCAACGTGAAAACAAGTTGCGTTCATATAATGCAGTTCAACGCTCTGCTTAATAATAATAAACACTTATTTTCTATGCCCTTTATTATGCATCTCGCCAGTTATTAGCCGATACTCAAAATAATCGGTATTCAAAATTTGTAAAAAGCAGAAGTTTTCATAACCCATAATAAGCAATTATTAAAACGTGTGAAGACAAATAATCTATTTGAATACAAGTAAGTACCTACTACTTAATCATTTGATTCGAAACCTTTCTCTAATGAAGCTACATCAACAGCACTCACATGATCTCGCATGTTTCCGAAAAGTTTTCTAACGCAGATCCAGATTTAAAATATTGTATATTTAAAACGTTTTAAGTGAGCTTCGGTAAATAAAACAAATACTATAAAGACCTTTAAACCACAAGCTCTGTTTGTTAAATTCATTAATTATATAAAACAAAAATACATGTATGCATATAGAATAGATTAAATTAAATTATTTGCGCACAATTTATACCGCGCCAATTTGTAAAATTGGTAGAAATAATTTGAATGCCTTCTCGATTAATTGTGTCCCTTGGTACATCTCCGCAAATAACTCATTAATCCTTGCCTTTGCAGTTTCGTCGCCTTTTTCAGTGCTTAAAACCAAGGCAAAGCGATTGGCCAATCCGTTCAAATGTAATGTAAAATGCTTACACAACTGAACAATGCTGTCGACTTCGTCGGCAGTACTGTGGTGCTCCTTTACCAAAAGCAATTCCGCTATTTTATGCAACTTGTTAACTTCCAAGGCGCATATCTCGGCCAAATTTTTGATTCCTTGTGCAAACGTTTCCTGCACATCTGCCTTTCCAGAGATACTGTTAATCCAATTTAGGACGCCTGCCCAATTTCTACAAGGAAATTCATAAAAATACCACATGTGCATATACATACATATAGACTATTCTACTCTTTGAGGTCATCGAAATTTATTTGTAAGTCCACATCCTCCATTGCCGCCATCAGATTAGCGCTCAATTGATTTTCATCATAGATACCATCACTTTCACCTTCCAGATCCTCAAGTTCCGTAAGCTCTTTCACTTCTTTGAGCGTATCTTCCAATTCGGCCAAAGCAAGACCACTAACAGCACTTAACAGTGACTGTAATTTAATTTGCGACTCTGTAGATAGGATTTCTAGTGCTTCCAAGTGCACTAAGCCACAGTTATTTTCGAAAAGAATGTCAAAGCGTAGCTCTTCCTTTGATTTATCCAACTTGAGCTCCTTTAATGTGTTTTCCAAGTGATCGGATTCCTGTTTCGCTTCCTTAAGTATCTGAAAATTCCAATGATAAAGATTAATAAACACGCAAGCAAGCGCAGATTCTTCTTTTCATGCAACAAGTTGCCTTCACACCTCGCTCAAATTGGGCTTTTCCACTTCTAAGCCTAGCATTTTCCTTTTATTTATCAACAGAGGGTCGTTTTCTTGCAAAATATTCATGGTCTTCTTTCCGATTCCCTCCAGAGTATCGAGGCCTGTATTTAGAACTTTTGTACCCAAAGTCGTTACTCCGCTAACAAGGTTCAGACCAAAGGCCGGAGTAGAAGATAATGATTGTCTCTCCTGTCTTGTGCTGTCGCCTCCTTCTTGAAATCTCTGTGACAATTGTTCAGTCTTCTCCTTTTTTAGGTCTTCGGCTGCGTTAAGTTTTGCGAGCTCTTCCGGCTCGGGCACGCCAATCACATTCGTAAAACCCTGACTAACGGTTGATGAGATGCTGCCCAAACCCTCGGAGGCTGTAGAAAGTACCGATGAAACAACACCACCCCATGGCCGCCAAACACTTCCCCACGATGTGTTTTCCGGTAACAATTCTTCACTTTTCCCCATGTCATTTTGCTGGTTCACATTTCTCACTTCAGTGTGCCTTTTTTGTGGTGCATCCTTAGACGGCAGCTCCATTTGGTTTTCTGGCATTGTGGTTTGCGTTGCATCTCTATTTGGAGTTTTGCAATCTGAGGTGTCGTCTTCTGCATCGCCCCAATCATCCCAAATGTCATCATCGTCATCATCCCAATCACCTCTAGCTCCTTCCGCCTTAATCATTATCCACAATAAAAAAGTTTAATCGTCACACAAAGCAGTTTTATTATTTTAGTATCGTTCCATGAATTATCGACGATACATAATTTAATTGTAACAAATTTATAATTTATTTTTACGTGTCTCCTGCAGAATTACGCACAAATAAACCAAGATCGTTTGGCTGTCAACTTGACAACCCATGGGCAGTGTTGTTAATCTTAACATTAAGTTTTTAATCGGAGGAATTGGTGAAATCAAAGTGAAAATAGTATGTTCTCTTTTATGCACCAAAAGGAAAACTAGATAAAAACTAGATAAACTAGATATTTTTTAATATAGTAAATAGGCAGAATAAAAGTTTTGTAAACAAATATAAAGAATAAATAAATCTGTTTTGTTCAAAAAGATTAAATAAAATTTAGTAGTTTGTCCGTTAAAGAATTTTCTTATAATTTTAAACTGGATAAAGTGTACGTAGACCATCATTATGTAGTTTTGAAGTTTAAAGTTTTTAATACATAGTCTGGTGAAAATATTTTAGTCGAAATAATATGGTCACATGGGTTTCCTCAAATAGAATTAAGAAGGAAACAAGAATATTATATGCAAAGTATTTTAAAAAGAAATGAAACTGCAGTATGAGAGTATAAAACTGCATACACTTGACAAAATTATAAATACAACAAAATGCTGAGTTCAAATTACATATACCGAAATAGAATACGACTGAAACTTATCCAAAACCCACATTTCAGTGGAATTGCTTTAAAACTTTTCAACAATGTTGAAAAGTTTTTTTTTGTTGTCCCTTTTTTTTTGTCTTTTTCAAACAGTTCCGAATGTGCCAAATGTTTTCAATGCCAAAATTTGGTTATCCAATTGGCATCTTCCAACACTAAATTTTAGCATAAATCAGGGTTGCAACTCAGACACTATTTTATTATTGGCAATTGTGGGCACTATCGGCATTTCCAACCATTTAGCCATTTAGTCACAATTGACACACCCTAGATACAATTTTGTAAAAAGTATAACAAATTTAAAAAACTACTTGTTGAAATAGTTTATGTATGTACTACTCACTTAGTTTTAGAGATCACTTTCAAATTTTTTTTTAATTCAAAATTTTTTCTCTAATATTTTTGGCCTTTCTACTCTTTCAAAATTTAATTTAAGCAATAACTTCCAAGCGAAAAGGCAGCCAGCCCCATTCAACCATTTTGAAATTGTTGAACACATCCCATCCATCAGTAATCGAAAATCGGACACACTTCATAATTTTAGAGAACATCGAGTCTCGCTGAAAAAAAACCTTTCGTTAAAATTGCTCGGGTCACTTCGTTCGCTTGCGACGAATAATTTAACGATGGTCTTTCACTAAACGGGCAAGAAGACCGTACGACGCGTTTTCGTTCGAGTGGTTTAAGAAAATTTTGTGAAGAATTTTGAAGCATTTCTTGTTAAAATTATTGACTTGACTAAATGAGAGCAAAAAATCAATACAATCTTCAGTAAGAAAGAACTGTTAACGAACTGTTTATTAACTTATGAAAAACTTGAATTTCAAACGCGTTTGAAGTTGAGATAATTTCCAAATACAGAAAATTTCATTTATACTAAGCAGAGTGTGAATAAGGTGAAAAATTTCCGAAAAGGAAAGAAAAAATATTAGCAACTGATTGGAGGATAATATGAGTAATGCTATTAACCAAAATGGCACAGGTCTAGAGCAGCAGGTAAATAGTATCAATGGCAGTATGTGCTAAGTATTAAGATTATTGATTTCATAACTTTTTTGCATATTCCATCGCTTTTATGATTCTTGGTTTTTCGCTTCGTTGGAAGTTTTCCTTGTACCCATAATTTTTCTTGTTCTTGAACCAAGATTTGAGTGAGAAGTAGAGCATATAGATATGTTTATTTGTGTGGGGAATTGAGTTGAATGAGCTATTTGAGTAACTGTCCAATGTGTGTATATCGAAACAGTATATATATATATTTATTAAAGTTGCCACACTTTGTTCTCAGTTCTCAGCGTAGGTTTAGCTCGAGGGAGGTTCGTTCGCCCAGGCGTATTGTGTGTCTGGAATATGTATAAAAATTGTTTTTATTGAGAAATTTTAGGAGCCCTTTGATAATATTCCGTTCAAAAAAGATTTTTTTTTACTAAATTCTCGGTATAAACTTACGGCTTTTCTATATAATGAAAGCGATGCAATTTTTATTTCTACAGAATGAAATTAATAACACTTTTCATATTCCGAAATATGTACGTACAAATTTGATATCATAACTTAGTTTTTTTGTGAGTAAAACGCTTCGAATTTTCAGTGGGCCACTTTTCATCATGCAATAATGATATGGAGTATATGTACATATGCGTTTTCAATATAATATTTTTACTTGCATTTAATTCCATTTTTTATGTGCTTATAAATATAATAACGGATAAAGTATAGCCGCCTCTTTTCCGCACGGCCATGCATTGGCCTCGTATAACGTAAAGAGAACCAAGAAATGACTTCCGCTTTGACGGGTGCGCTCTTTCGGAGTGCACTTAAACCAATCATTATTTACGGACTATTCTCAAACATTTTGTCGACACATATCCCGGTATACCCTCTTCTAACGTCTAATCCTTACTCAGGTTGCTGGTCTGGACTTGAATGGCGGCAAAGCAAACAGCGGCCCCATTACTAAAAGTTCATCTAACTCAGGCTCGGGAGTCTATATACCTCCACAATTGAGAGGAGGAGGCAACCAAAACGCAGCGCAATCTGATTTGGATAACCCGGAAGAACGAGGCTCCAAATACGAAGGCAGGGAACAGCGCGGCGGCGGTGGCTCAAACAACGACTATCGCAGAGGAGGCGGCGGCGGCAATCGCAATTACAACAATCGCGATCGTAGTGATTTTGGGAGCTTTGGCGGCAGACGCAGAAACGAGGATAATTACAACGGTATGAATCGGCCCGGTGGCTTCCGGTAAGCATATTGCGAGTACACAAACCTAAGAAATTTTTAATGCAGGTGACAACGATTCTCGCCGCGGCGGCGAAGATTGGAATCGAGGAGGTAGCGGTGCCCGCGGACAGAACAATCGCAACTTTGACCGACGCGGTGACGACGGCGGCTATAGGGGAGGGCGTGGGGGCGATCGTGATCGGGCCAATTATCGCGGCGGTGACCAGAATGAAGACCAACAAGAACAGCAGCAGCCACGCAATGATCGCTGGCAAGAGTTGGACCGAAAGACGGACGATGTGCGAAATGAGCGCGGCGGCGGCGGCGGTGGCGGAGAGCGCCAGTACGGCGGTCGCTGGAAGGAGGATCGACGCACAGACATTGAATACACGAAACTGGGTCCACGCGACGAACGTGTGGAGGCGGAGCTCTTCGGCGTCGGCAACACCGGCATCAATTTCGACAAATACGAGGATATACCCGTGGAGGCGACGGGCCAGAACGTCCCGCCCAACATCACGTCCTTCGATGACGTGCAGCTGACAGAGATTATCCGAAACAATGTTTTGCTGGCCAGATATGACAAACCGACGCCAGTCCAGAAATATGCGATTCCAATTATTATAAATGGACGCGATCTGATGGCGTGTGCCCAGACCGGGTCGGGCAAGACGGCTGCCTTTCTGCTGCCCATACTTAACCAGATGTATGAGCACGGCATCACTCCGCCGCCGCAAAGCACGCGGCAATACAATCGACGCAAGCAGTACCCATTGGGCCTAGTACTGGCACCGACTCGCGAGCTGGCCACGCAGATCTTCGAGGAGGCTAAGAAATTCGCCTACCGCTCGCGCATGCGCCCCGCCGTTTTGTACGGCGGCAACAATACCACTGAGCAGATGCGCGAGCTGGACCGCGGCTGCCACTTGATTGTAGCCACACCAGGCCGCTTGGAAGACATGATCACACGCGGAAAGGTCGGGCTGGATAACATACGATTTCTCGTGCTCGACGAAGCTGACCGCATGTTGGACATGGGCTTCGAGCCGCAGATTCGGCGCATCGTGGAACAGTCCAATATGCCACCGACTGGCCAGCGTCAGACTCTCATGTTCTCCGCTACTTTTCCCAAACAGATTCAGGAGCTTGCCTCCGACTTCTTGAGTAACTACATTTTCTTGGCAGTGGGCCGTGTTGGCTCCACTTCGGAGAACATCACGCAGACTATTTTGTGGGTGTATGAGCACGACAAGCGTTCGTACTTGCTGGATTTGCTCTCTTCCATTCGCGACGGAGCTGAGTACTCAAAGGACAGCTTGACTTTGATATTCGTCGAGACGAAGAAGGGGGCTGATTCGCTGGAGGAGTTTCTTTATCAGTGCAAGCATCCGGTGACCAGCATTCATGGCGATCGCACCCAGAAAGAGCGCGAGGAGGCTTTGCGTTGCTTCCGCTCCGGCGATTGTCCCATTTTGGTGGCTACGGCCGTGGCCGCGCGTGGTCTGGACATTCCGCATGTCAAGCATGTCATCAACTTCGACTTGCCGTCAGATGTGGAGGAGTATGTGCACCGCATAGGCCGCACAGGGCGCATGGGCAACTTGGGCGTGGCCACCTCATTCTTTAACGAGAAGAACAGGAACATTTGCGCCGACTTGCTCGAATTGCTAATCGAGACTAAGCAGGAGGTGCCCAATTTCCTGGAGGATATGATGTCTTCGGAGCGTTCCCACGGCGGCGGAAAGCGTCGTGGTGGTGGCGGCGGAGGACGGTTCGGGGGCGGCGGAGGCGGCTTTGGCTCGCGGGACTACCGCCAGGGTGGCAGTGGGGGTGGGTCTTCGCGTGGCAATGCACCGCGCTCCGGTGGAAATTCTGGAAGCGGCGGTGGTTCTTATCGCAGCAATGGCAATTCGTATGGTAAGTCTCCTGGGACGCACTTTTAACTAGAAAAATACCCGACTATTCGTTTTGCCAGGTGGCGGCTCCGGCGGTTATTACGGAATGAGCGGCGGTGGCGGCGGCTCGTATGGCGGAAGTTACAATTCAGCTTCTCATGCAAACAATACAAATTCTTCGGCCGGTCCAGACTGGTGGAATTGAAAATGATCCAGACATTTGAGGACGGAAGTGTGCAGTTTAAATATCTTTTGATTTTCCAATATGTAGAATATACATATTATTTTTAGATTATAATCAATAAGAAAATACATACACACACACAATAAGCAACACACGGGCTCGTGTGTACACCCACACACGCGCACACACACACACACACACATACCTAAAGAATGCTGCATATTTTCAAACAGAGTTTTAAATTCGATTCAATAATTAAAATAAAAGCTACATCAGACCCAGAGCTATTGGAAATACATATTTTAAACCTTAAGTAAATCTCTTTGAAAGAAAAACCCTATCGCGAGCGAGCACCAAACTCACTCGCATAAACCAATTATAACAAGGTATCCATTAGTTACAAAAAATCAACTAAAATAAAATGAATAATGAATTTCAAAAGTAAAATTAGAATTCTCAAATGCTAAATAAATATACTTCTAGCTCTTAAAGTTGTTTCTTCTTATGGAAATAGGTACAAATTTGGTAAATTTTTCGTAAGTTGGAATTTCTCTAAGGCGGCGTTAAAGAAAGGGCCATGTTGGCAGAAGAAGCTAGTTTTCGGCCACTTAACGCTTAAGCGTTTAGTTTTATTTTGAGCTTAATATTTGTTTTATTATTTTTGAAAATTATCTCGAAAACAATTCCATTTGCTTTTAAATCAAGCGGTGACGGTCGGAAGCGCTGCTAAAAACATTACCACATATGCTTGGTATGTAAGTTTCACGCCTTTAAAACGTCTTGTGCAGCCCTTATGATGATAGCCAGCAGCATGCAATTAGCTTGACCTTATTTTTAAAAAAGAATGTCCGCTGTGTAGATACATATTGATAGAAGCACCTTAGACTTAATACAAAATCGAGAATTAGTCGTTTTTTCTTTTATTGTTACAAACGGAAACTACATCAATTAATGTCGATCGATTTCTTATTTGAAATATACCAGCGAACTATACGAAAATTGTACAAAGTACAAACTATGAGAGAAAATACGTCATCCTTTATAAAAGCGTAATTTTGGCGTTCAGCATACGTAGCCTTGCTGTTGTACATAACACTCTTTAAGTATCTTTGCAGAGATTATCCTACACATCTGATTTTTGGTTAAGAGCTGCGTAACCGACTGGAATCTCTTTCAGCTCTGACCTAAGACATAGGAACTCTCCGCCAATGCACATAATAGTTGTTGTGATAGCATTCAGGAGCCACCATGAAATGTTTGATGGAAATGATTCGTTATACCACCAGCAAAAAATCAAGTGCAAGCCGTGGAAGGTACAGCTGAAATTAAGCATTCATTATATTAACCAGCTTGACCCTTCCTAGTATCATCATTAACTAATAGATTACCTGAAGTCAAGACACAACTTTGCTCTTTTCACTATAATCCACAATGCCAGAGAAGCCATAAAGGAATTGATCACAAAAGCGCAAATAATAAGCCGGCCGCCCATATCAGACACATGAATCTCCTGTAGTGTTCTCGAAGTAATAAATTTTGAAGAGATGAAGATTTCTGTCTACTTACGTGGTATTCGAAGATGTTATCCAAAGTGTAATTATCGCCAGCTAAAACGTTGGCAAAAAACACGAGTAGTCCCAAAGTGAAATAAATACAAGCTTGAATAGAGATTATTTGCGAGATCAGCAGAAGCGGGTCCCATTGTGTATTGCGAAATGTACCCGATTTCATCTCATTTCCGTATTAATCAGCCACCTGTATCAAAAATTTTAGATCAAAAGCACACCCAGCTGTTTGAAGAATTCAGTTTGACAACTACATATTTAGAAAGTTTCGCTGAGGGTTGCCAATGTCCGGCTTCATTTGTCAATTGTGAAATTACTAATTTATTCCATAGATATAGGCCGACAGAAATTGTCATTTGCTCAGGTAAGTATGGATTTGTTATTGATTACCAGCAAAAACAAGAATATTAACAAAACAAAAGATTTGTGTTTACCGAATAAGCACCATAATGTGCTTATTTAGTATGTTGTTTCTATACCTACATGAGAAGGTATAGAAACTTTGACCACTCAGCTAGCTAATCAGTAATTTAACCCTTTCGACACTAACGGGTTATTTTAATGACAAAGACTACTTTCGTTCTAATCAAAGACAAATATTTATCTATTCCGGTCCTATCAGTTTTTTGCGTGTAGTTAAACATTTACGCATGCTTTGATACCGTTATGTGTTGCGTTCGCGCGCAAACAAGTTTTAGTTTTGCAATGGTGGCAAATGCTGAAGTCAGTTGGCAAAAAAAGTGTTTTTTTAGTGAAACAACGTATTATTAATTTCAACATTTAGTTAAAAATGGCAACGTAATCTATTTGCAATAAGCATAAATAACTTTTAACTAAGATAATACAAAAATATCTTACTAAATATATTTTTAGTAAGTTATATGTAAAAAACTGAATATAAACTGAACTAATTGACGATTTTCAGCAAAAAGTTAACCGTTACTAGCCGTTGAACCATTAACCTCTTCACTGGTGGGACACATGCATCTCATTCACAATGACTATTGGGACATCTACGTCCCAGGACGTCGATATGATCTTTTTGAAAATCTGCAGACTATTTCCACCATAAGCAACAAATACACAACCCCAAAGTTTTTGAATCTGTGAAAAAAAAAATCCGGCTCGAAAGGGTTAAAATACATCTGTTTCGTGGTAGAGTCTAATTTCCACCGGTAAGCTTAATAAATAAGAGCTTTCACGTTACCCACCCTCCTTCAAAAATAAATACATTCTGCTTTTTAGTTAAAAAACCAAAAATAATTAACCGCTTGCTGACGCCGAAATCGTTTACATCAAGAGGCAATCAAATTATGACGACGATTCCGCCATATCCTTGGACTTTCGCCCTAATTAAAGAATTAAACGACTGCAATAATCATATAATATCATCGGATATTGCAGCAGTAATCAGAGACAGGTACCCAAAGGCGCAAAATCATTTTCTGGTTTTACCCAAGTCGGATATTGCCTCCGTATCTCATGTAAGTACTGTATAAAACGTTGAAATATGAAACATTGAAATTGATTCATAACATATTTCGCACAGTTAAACAAGGATCATTTGGCTCTTCTTGAGGAGCTCCATTTGTTAGCAGTCAATATTATCGAATTACAACGACACAAACTAGAGATATATAAGATAGGATTTCATGCTGTTCCCAGCATGCAGCGATTACATTTGCACGTTGTTTCTCAGGACTTCGTTTCAGACTGTTTAAAAACCAAACAACATTGGAACACGTTTAATACGAAGTTCTTTTTAAATTACAATGGTGTGTATTGCCCTAAGAAATTAGAATACTTAGGAATTTCCATGAAAAGAACTCATTTAAAAATGTTTTCCAGAGGTTTATGAGGAAGTGCAGAAGCACGGGTGTGTCAAGCAGTTTGATAAGGCTGAGGTAAAGAGATTGCTAGCCATGGAGTTGCAGTGCAATCAATGTGAATATATTGCCAAAAATATGCCCAGATTGAAAGAACACTTGCTGCAACACTGGAAAGAATGCAATAGAAACAGATCAAAACAGTGCATCCAGTGACAGAATTTAACACACTAATTAAACCTCTATTTAAACTAGAAATCTCCCCCTCGCCCCCCCAATGAAAAACGTTGACCTTCAATAAAGTAATAACTTCGTACACGCAATCGTTTGAGTTCATAAAATACATTTTAAATATTTTACATTTATTTTAAAATTAATTATACTTTTGTAATACATATAATTTTAATATTGCCGCTTCAACATATTTATTTTTTCTCCTTGATTTCGTTCAAAACGGTTTTCGTCGAAAGGCGATTTTTTTACATAAATCGTTCTACAATTGATTAATACATATTTTACAGCTGCATTGCAGACGACATACCTTTTCTAGTACAATACAATATATAGTAAAAATGAAATTAGTTCTTCTTAGTATAATTCTTGTGCATTTCCGGTGTAATTTTGTAAACGAACTGCAAAATTTCAGAAATAACGGGCTCCTTACGTGCCTGGACAGCACGCTCCATATCATCCAATTTTAGTCGAGTGTCAGAGTCGATTTTGGCAGCCACACCTTCACGGGAACCCATGTGCTGAAAAGATTGTATTGACAATTTATTCTTGATATTGAAGTTCCAACAGGGATGGATGATGATGACGATTTTGGAACGAATTTCATTTTGTTAAGTTTTGTTAAGTATAGTTTGAAAACTTGACAAGGTATGACGGAAATTTGTTTCAAAATCCATCACCTTCGCAAAACAATATATGGAGCTAAGACTTTTCATTTCATACTTTAGCTTCAAATTCCTTAAATTGACGTTCCCTCTCTTGGCGATATTTTTCAATTTCTTCGGTGGCTTCATCTTTAGCCTGCTTCAGTCTTCTCGCCTTCCCTGTATTTTAGATGTAACATAAGTTTAGCGATTTAATAAAAGCCATTGAAACTATACGTATCGTATACAATTATCTCGAGCATCACATGACCAAATCTTATTCTTCACTTACTTTTTCTAGCTTCTGCAACTTTTTCAGCAGCTTTTTTCTCAGCAGCTAATAATTGCTGGATACCTTGGGTCTGGCTAGTCATTTTTCAAAAAATATAACTTTAATAAATAAGTTGGTTTAGATAATCAACACTAAAAATTGTATCGGACTACTTCCACGACAAGAAAATTCCAATTGAAGAAACTGAAAATCTCTACAATGAAAATGTCATATGACATACATTATTGATTAATAACGAGTCTCGATTAACAAGGCATCGAGATGGAGGTGACAATTGTGAAGTTACTATGTTGAGTTTCCCATTGACGTTGTTTACACATTCAACGCATTGCGTGCGTCAAATTGAACCTGTATGTTTACATTATTGGGACGAATGGCAAAGATCCCTTTGTTTTTGTTGCTGTTTTTTTTGTCCAGTTCGTCAACGTG
The DNA here is from genome assembly GCA_949752815.1 of Conops quadrifasciatus. NCBI lineage: Eukaryota > Metazoa > Arthropoda > Insecta > Diptera > Conopidae > Conops > Conops quadrifasciatus. Next base: position 1,557,085 of record OX457078.1, read on the forward strand.
AAACAGTTGAAATATGCAACTCGTCGCAAAATCTTATTATTTGAAATTAATATTTTGCAACTCTTACCCATCTCTTTTGTACTACTAAATATTTCACAGATTGATTGATTTATTTCGTATGATTTATGATACATATATATGATTTCCTTGAAGGAGTTCGGATGAGTTTATACTCTTCTTTTTTGTTGTGGTTTTGGCGCTGACCCCAACAACAACAATAATTTTGCTCCCTTTCGTCTGATTTAAAAGTTATATATATTAAAAATATACAGTTATATGTAAGATAGTTATAAAAACATCTTTCATTTATGCGTAATACCATTTTATCCCAAATCTTGTACTTTTGGAGAAAACTTAAATTTTAAATTTTTAGTACATTTTTTTTTCTTACTCATTAATTTTTTTTCTCTGTAAAATGTATAATTCACCCATACAATTATGTCAATATTAAGAAAGCAGCGCTTCTTAGTTTTGTGCACTTATTTTTTTTACCAGTATCGGTGCAGGATTTTAGGAGAAAATGCATTTTAAAACTAACAATCACTTAAGTATAAAGTCCTTTTTGAATTCTTTTTGAATACTAGGTCTTTCTGCGTGGCGGCAAAAAGATAATAATAATCTCTACTTGGTGTGTGGATAACATAATGCTTATTAAACGAGTCTCTGAAAATCTTATTGAACAAACATTTGTTGTTTATTTTTGTAGAAGTTCGGCAATTGCAACCAAATACGGAATTTGAAAAGAAAGGAGGACCGACCGACCGACCCAAAGAGTTCGACAGCGGTTTTCGTCCATAAAGACTGAAAAATTAAAAAAAGTAGTTTATTAAGAATGGAGAAAGCTTCTAAAAATAAAAAAGAAGCCAAAGATGAAAAATTAAAAGCTCAAAAGATCGAGGAACAGGTAACCCTAATTGGATAGTAGATCCAAAATGTGGTTGAATTTGTCTGATCACATTATCCCATAATAGGTGATCAAAACACTGGAGGATGCTGCTACGCCTGAGGAGAAGTTTCAATTGCTTCTAAGCAAACATGTCGAGAGTCAGAAAGCGAGCAAAAAATTAAATCAAAATATAAAGGGACAAGAAAAACAATTAGAGGTGGTTTTACGGGAAAAGGAGGCACTACAAAGGGAGTATAACAAGAGTGTCCTTATGCGGTAGTTTGCTTGAAATATAAGTTTATATACGCGGTAATAATAAATAATCTTAACGTATTTGCAGAGATAAATTGGAGCAAGTATGCCGTGAACAGCAAAAACTAATAAAATCAGTAAAGAATGAGAGTATGCAAAAGATAAGGGAAGAAGAGGAGCGGCGGAAGGAAAGTCAGTCAAAATTTCAAGCGTCTTTGAATGAGATCACGCAATCACTTTGCAAAAATAATGAAGAGAATCTTAAATTGCGTGATCACAATATTGAAATGACCAAAAAGTAAGACTGCAATGAATTCGGCCGGTTGAATTTCGCATATCTCCAAAGGAGACTGTGAACGTTCCCTTTAATTTTGGAATTTTAACTAACATTTCTAGGAGTTTCTAGGTTTTTTAAGTAAAAAGTAAAATTAACATCATCAACGCCATTTCAGGTTGAAGTTTCTTGCTGACCAGTACGAAACCCGGGAGCTTCAGTTGAAGAAGTTAAACGAGCAAGTGCAGCTGGAGTCTCAATTGCATCAAGCCAAAATGAACAAAATGCAAGTCGAAGCTGCTATGGAGAAAGAAATTCTGATCAAGTAATATCTTTTACATTTTATACTACGTTTAGACGTAAGTTATACGAATTTCCTCAGAGAAAAGCAGATCGGCATGGAAAAGCTTTTGCAGTCGCAAAAAATGCTTAAAGAACTGACGGAGCGTGAAATAGCCCTAAAAGAACAATTGAATTTATATACCGCCAAATACGATGACTTTCAAAGCTCATTGCAGAAATCAAATGATATATTCGCGACATATAAAATGGAATTGGAGAAGGTAAGAAATGCGGGTGGGCAGAAATAACTCCCACATTTGGTCCCAAATCAATCAATGTGTGGTCCAAAAAGAAGGTAGAGAGAGGGGTGTGTGCGGACCGTTCCGTTAGGTAGGGTACATAATAAGATGTTCAATCGGTGTCATGCCGTGGTCGGGTAATCATACCTTCATACCTTTGTAGTGGAGGTTTTTTTCGCAAACGGCGAATCTGTAACTGCACCCAAAAATTGAGGAGAGTTTGGGGAAGGATATAACCTAGAGGAGTTTAACAGGATGGGTTTAACAGGATGGAGAATTTTCCATCAAACGGCTCCAAATGTTCATCACCCGTCAGGAACACCATTTGGACAGTATAAAAAGTGCTTGGTTGTACCCCTTATAACTTTTTTCAATACCCCTTTGAAATGCGCGAGTATTTTTTTCTTATGTAATGATTATATTTTTATATTTACATCCGATAGATGTCAAAGAATACAAAGAAATTGGAAAAGGAATCGCTCGAGTGGAAACGTAAATGGGAGAAAAGTAATGCAACGTTAATTGAATTGGCCACTGAGAAGCAGGAACGCGACGACCACGCTGCACGTTGTAATAAACAAGTGGAACAATTGCAAAAATTACTTCGGGCATTACAAAACGAGCGTACGCATCTATACAAAATATTGCGTGACAACAATATTGAGATTCCCGCAATGCCCGCTCTACCGCCAGAGCCGGAACACGTTAAGTCGGCGCCAATTCAAAGTATCACCGACAAGGACAAAATGGAGCTGATGTCGAAGAACTGTGCTGAACTCAAGGAAACGCTGGCCAGTCTTCAAAGTCAGATGAAATTTTTAAATTTGAAAGGTGGCAACCCGAACAACGAAGCAGATGCCGCCGTTGCGTCCAAACACGCGACGCAAGAAGATTCAAATAAAAAACGGAAGAACAAAAAATCGAAAAGTAAGAACAATAACAATAAACACAATAACATAGCACCTAAAGAATCCTCGCCGACATCGATGGGTTCGACAAACACTGAAAACGAAGTTAACAGTCTTAATGTGCCTGAAGAGAGTACTGAAAGCGAGGAGAAGATTGTCGAACAAAAAGATATGGTGGATGTAGTAGAGACGCAAGTATTCGAGAGATTGGATAAAACCTTAGAGAATACAGTAGATATTGAGGAAACTGTGGAAAAAACTGAAGGCGTCGGGGTGCAGAATCCAGTAGAACTTCTAGACAGCACTTCACCCATAGAGGACCGTATTGATAATTCTACAGAAAACACTTCCGTGGAGGCGATAGTGTCGAAGTAAAGAAGTTTGGTGATGTTTTCAAGTGATACGCAAAATCGCTTTGTGTCAGGCAACAATTGGTTGGAGAACAAAAAGAATTTCGTTTCCCCGTCTTTAGAACTAACACTAATCGAGAACTACTTAAATCGAATTTTTATATATACTATTGTACTCCTATTATTTATTTACAAATTCCTAAGTCATTTAAAAAGGCAATTGCAATTTTGGCCTTTTCTTATATGCTTATGGTTTTAGTGAAGGTGCATTATTAAATTGAAATTAATTATTGACTTAATGAGTTTTTTATAACAAGTTTCGTAAGATTTGATAAGTATCCTAAATAAAAAAATTAAAGAATAAATTCCCTAAAAAAACATTTTTATTATGAATGGCATTCAAACCATTTAAAAAGAAAAGAGGTTTAATTAAAGAAATCCTCAAGGTATGCAACACGCAATGCCCTTTATGCACATTTTGACTGTTGTGCTATTGTGGTTATGCTTCGCGTGAAAGGAACTGTTATAATCTGCAACTGGCTTTTCTACTTTCTCTGATTTCACCAGTAGTGAAAAAAAAGACCCCACAAGTAATGAGTAGTCATTATTGTTGTTGCGCTTATTTTGATTTAGCTTTTAGTTTATGCTGGTGGTCGGCAAACCAGACTGAACGGCAACATAGTGACGTTATTTGCAAGGGTTGAGAAGGGGCTGAAGAGGCGTGAAATGTCGCAAAGCTCCGGAGAGCTTGTTAAACATGTGCTAGTGGTGATGAACGGGCGAAAAGCGCCCATTCGACTCATTCGGCCAAAAAGGACACTCGTCGATGGAATTCGCTTAACGGGGGTGGATTTTCGCGACGGAGTTTCAGTTGTGTATAGATTTTCGAACGAATTGTAGTTGGATTTAGTTGGCAGTCGATATAAAGATGCATTCATTACTTCAATAAATGTTCTTCCTGTTGATTTTGTTGTGTTGAAAATTATAAACTAGCATCCCCAAACGCCTCTTAATTAGTTCCGTATGTTTAAGAAAGTCTACTATTTGGTTTTTTAACTAAAAAAACATTTCAAAGAAAGGACGAAGAATCAGCCATAGTCTGAGTTTTGGGAAAACCAGACACAAATCAACGTGATACATAGATACACAAATCCATTTAAGTTGCGAAGTGAAGAGTTCGCCTATGTAGAGAAAGTAAAGCGAAGGAATTAATGTGGCCAAAAATATATTAGAAATTAAAGAAATCAATGTGTTCTTCCGGAGTGAAAGAGCGTGTCGCTTCAAATGATGAAGAAAATCGTGTGCAAGAAACTTTCAAGGAAGAAATTAATAAAAATGCTTTGTATATATAATTACAGCAACCATGGACTTTTTTCGCAATACAGAAAAAAACAAAATTCCTATCAACGACTGCTCCTTTTATAATACCGTTATAATATAAGAATGGCTAAAAACGTTAAAAACACGAGAGAACAACAAAAAACGCCAATAAAAATTATTTTATTTGTTTAAAATTAATCAAGCATAAAAAACTGCAAATGATTTAACAGAAGCAGCAAAGCTGTAGCGCTAGAAAAAAAATAGATTCGGAGAAGAAGAAGCAACAGCAGCAATATACCCAAAGCCGTTTGGTATACATGTGTATGTGTGTACGTGCTGGCAGCGCAAGAAGCCGTTCGTTGTGGTTTTGGTGTTGTGGAGATGGGTGTGTGTGTGGGTGTGGGAAATGAAGGTGGTGCTGGCAGGAGTGAAAGTTTACAGTGAGGTAAATTAAAAAATTGCAAAAAAGCACAAGATCTACTTTTGTAATATCTAAGCACAATGGATTTAGTGATAAAATTACAAGGCATTTTAAAAAATGTTTTGAAATTTTTACATCAAACAGACATACACATACGCACATACAGTACCACTTGCACTTGCAGTGGAAACAAATACGCAAAGACTAACAATTTTCTCATTTACGTAGGGCCAATTTTAAAATGTCCGGTTAAGTGCTAACCGGAAGGTCTTTAAACGTCAAAATCTCTTACAAATTAACGTCTGAAAGTCCCGATTAACACTTAACCCGACAATGTGAAATTGGCCTCTAGAGTATTTGGAGCGCCCTGACACTAATATTTTTTAAAAAATCAAAAAGTCGACTTAATCGTTTTGGCAACTGAGTGGAAAGATAATAAAAAAATTAAACTAATACTAAAACTAATAAAATAAACTTATTTGACTTTGAATTTTTTAATATTTGAATTTTATTTACAATATTTTTTGATGGGACGAAAATAATTGTCAACCATTCATTCTAGTTTATATGTATGTATGTATGTACGTACTAAATTCTGTCGTATCTATAAAAATTAAATAACGAATGCATTAGAAAGAACTAAAATTCATTCATTGCAATAAGTTGCACAATTTTTTTTACTTTTTATTACTCTAAATGGCTTCGATATATTATTAGTTATTATAAATTCCCCATCATTTTTTAAATCCTGACTCGACAAAATCCCGATTTTTTATATTTTGAAAAAATTTCAAATTTAGAACAAAAATCCTAGAATTTCTCACTGAAATTATTTTAGGCCAAACAAATTCGGATTCGTACTCCGGGAAGACTGGTTCCACTCTTTACGAGTGCAAACAATTAGGAGTGCAATATTGCTATTCATATCAATAAAAATTATGAATATATAAATTATGTAACCTCTTAAAATTAATAATTAAATTATAGATTTTTTACATAAGCGATGTTTTTTTGATGTTTTGTTGATGTATATTTTTTAAAGTTGTCCAAAACCAGAAAAGATATAAAATATTCTGGGATGGCTTTAACAGATCGTTCAGTTTGTCCAATATCGATTTTTTAACTGTCAGGCTGACAATTATGGTATTTTTTAGTTTTTGTATGCATGACTAAGGGCCAATTTCACAATGTTAATCGGTTAAATGCTAATCGAGACTTGCAAGGAATTTTCGCTTTTGAAAGTCCCGATTATACCTTAACCGCACATTGTGAAATTGGCCTTTAGCCTTTCTAGTTTTAACGATAAGGATTGGGCTTAGTTTATGCAAAAAAATAAGAAAAATTGAGCACTAGTATCCTCAATTAATAAATAATTTTTTTAAAATTAATTTTTATTAAATACTTGTACTTCTGCACATCGATATGATTACGCACATATACACATATGGACATACGAGGTCTGTTCAAAAAGTAAAGAATTCAAAATTCCCGCGAGTTACCTATATTCGATTTTCAATTTTTATGTGGCAATATGTTGGTACTCATGTCCCGCGGGAATTCAAAATTCGCGATACTTTTTGAACAGACCTCGTACATATGTACATACAAATAAAATTACTGCAACAATTTCATGTAAATAAAAGTCAATAAAAACTTGTAAGGACAATAAATCCTTGTGTCACTACAGCTAGTGGCAAAACCAAATCAAAACTATTAAATTAGGCTGGGTGGGCCCTAAAAACGCCTTGTCATGAAGTTTTGGTCGCTTTTTAATTGACGGCATTGTGGCGTTTATTGCTTTGCCCGCCTTCACATAAATTTCAATGACACCGTCACAGCAAATAATTCTTAATCTTGTTCAATAGAAGACCATTATAAGTTATATTATATAGTAAGGCTTGCCAAGTTCTCTGTGTATTTCTTAAGATTTGTTCATTTTTTACTTTTTTGCCTTCTCACAATCTACGCATCAATTTATATAATAATTGGCTTAGTTTTGTTGCAGCACAGCAGTTTATTCCTTGCCAAAGAGGAATAAACTAAGAAATTTTAGTACTCGTACTTAAGGTTAAGTGCAGCCGATAATGTAATGTAATGTAAATTTAAAATACAAAAGTACATACAGAGGTTATTTTTTAATAGTGATTAATTTTAAAAACCTTATACTAATGTCGTTTTTAATGTAAGGCGTATTTTATTAAAAAATATTGTAGGAATATGTACAAGCATAATCACAATGGATCCAACTAATGGTCAGTCAGTGACCATCAGTCACTGTCAGTGAGTCAGTCCTCTTTGGACTGCCCCTGGAACCATGTATAAGCATACGATTACCTAAATTCTCATGTATAAAGTAGACTGCTTTATTTTAATATAGAAAAAAACTCTGAAATGTATTTTGTTGTTGTTTCAAAGAGACAGAAAACACTTTCTTGAACAGACATAAATTTTCATGGCACATTAACAAAAGCGACAAGACCAAGACTTGACTCTTTGAAAGGCTTCGAAGTATATTGTATAACCTGATTTTAATATTGGCATTAAAAATACTTTCAATTTTGCTAAGGATAAAGTTACGTGGTCACTTCTTTAATTATTAGGAGAAGTTTCTTCCTCTTTAAGCTTATCGATCTTAAAATTACGGATGCATATACTTTACGTTGAGCTGGGTTGCCTGACAGTTTTAAAGAAGTACATACTGGCAGAACTACTTACCCCTCCACTCTCCCGCGATTGAAGTTTTGAGCTTCCTGTTTTCCATACTAAATAACGTCAACAATAATCTACAAAATCTATCGTATTTTCGCAATAGAGCGATATTATATTTACTGAACTTATCAGTACATAGTACATATATGAGTTAACACGATAGAATTTCTGTCACAGGTCGCTGCGATCTTTTTTCTTTGACTCATCGATCGACTCTTAATCGGCCTTTAACATACAAGTAGAGCTCATGCATGCATAAAATTCATTTCCGGACTATCTATCCAGAAGTTACTATCTCTGGGAAAAAATGGAATTATTACATTTCATGATTTAAGGTAGTATAGACTATATCTATTACTGCTTAAGAGACATACATATGTCAGTACTTATGTACTCGCGTGTACATGCATAAGTACATATGAATACCATTGAAGTGTACAATTTCGCCAATGCATTTGTTTAGTTCTGTGGCAATGTGAAGTTATTCAGATGTCAACACGCGGCAGGAAAGTGTAAATTTAAATGCTATTGCCCCGAAAAGCAATTTTTGTAAGCAAGTGCATTTTTGTTTTCTTATTGGCGATTTTTCGCTAAACATATTAATTTACAAGGTTGAAGAAGGAAAGAAGGTGTAGCAACGAAACGATGTGAAAATGTCGTAATCGTAACAAGCCGGAAGTTGAATAATAACGAAAGGAACTCCAGCTGTTCGACTTGTTCAGGCGGAAATAAAAAAAGTCACGCTATTATCGTCAAAGTAACATTAATAATTTTTTGTATGTGTATTTTCTTGCCACTTGATAAATAATAAAAACTTTACTACTTCGATATACCTACGATATACTTTTTTCCAATTACATACTTACAAGCATTTCATTTATAAATTAATATAAGAAATGTTTGCCATGAGCCTTTGATGCAGTTACAAACAGCTTTTTTCGAACACTTACTATCAATACTAATTATAACTACTCACGTAATTACTAGTTATGTATTATTATTAGTCACGCCTGTTGGCGTATCTGCACACAATATGTACATACGTATATCCAATATCTTCCATGTTATTATTTATTTATTTTATTTAACTGAACCCTAAATGTTATATGTATTAATATTACACACATACATATGTGTGTATATGTTTGCAGTCAGCAATAGCAGCAAGGAAAAACCAAAAACTCATGACGATGTTTTGCTATCCATCTATCTGTCCGTACTAAAATACTATTTTGTTAATCTGCTAAACTACGTAAGACCGCCGATACAAAATAAGTTAACAGAAGAACTACACCAACAAATGCAATTTTATTGCAATTTAGCATAATACTTGTATATATAGTGAACATATACCACTATATATCTACATACATACGTACATATATATACAGCCGTAAAGGGCCAATCAATACAAAATGGCAACTCCTCCGGAAAGTCCCATGGAAGAGGTTGTCTTTGAACTGGAACAAACACGAGTGCCTAAACCGATTCCAGTTGCATTGGCAGACTTATGCCGTCAAACGAAATTCAGCAAACAGGAAATACGTGTCATGTACAGAGGTTTTAAAACGGTATGTTCGTTCTAATCATGGATTTTCATAAAATTATTATTCTTATTCTTATTGATTGAAGGAATGTCCTGAAGGAGTAGTTCACGAAGATTGTTTTAAAGATATATATGCTAAGTTTTTTCCACATGGCAGTAAGTATTGTATTTATACATACGTTATAATCCAACAAATTTAGTGCGATACACTAAAATACATCTAACTAGCTGTTAATGATTTTCCTTTATTTCAATTAAAGATTCCAGTTTATATGCTCACTATGTGTTCAAAGCTTTCGATGTAAATAGCAGTGGTGCCATCAGTTTTCGGGTACAGTATTCGTACAATATAATAAAACAATTTACAGTCATATTCTGTATAGTTACGAGTGCTTTCGTCTTTCTTCTGGTCACGAAATCGGGTGACTGCTTTTAGTGTTCCCTGAATTGGAACGTGTTATGCAGCCGTCAATTAGAAGCAAGTCGCAAGCAACTATACTGAATATGGTGATATTGTTTATTAAATTAATGGAATAGAGAATTGTTTGAGCTGCTAGTACCTTTTCCTTTACACCGACATTATCTCTTATAGGATTTATTAGTGACGTTGTCTACATTGCTTCGAGGTTCGGTATATGAACGTCTCAGATGGACTTTCAAACTGTACGACATCAATGGAGATGGTCGAATTAGTCGTAGTGAATTAGCCGAAATTGTCCAAGCTATTCATGAGTTGATGGGACGAAAGCCACACCAGCCGGAGGATGATCGAAAAGCAAAAGATCAGGTTAGAATTATATCATGCATGCTTACAGAGTGTGAATATTTATCCACTAAAAACTTCAGAATTAATTGCTAGGAGTATGATTTAATACTAGAAGTACCCAGACCCGCGTTGCTGTGGCTCATTCCTCATACAAACGTTGCAACCCCTTTTTATCCCTTTAGCAGTTGTATTTTGAAAAATCCTGAAATATGTATTTGATTAATTATGCCAAAGAGCATTTAAGACCAAGTTTCAAGCAAATCTGACCATAAATAAAATATTCCTCATACAAACTTTGCAACACCTTTTCACCACCTTATGGGTTGAATTTCGAAATATCCGTTCTTTGTGCTTGTATACATCATAAAGGAGACGTCTGTGCAAAATTTCAGCTTTCTAGGTCCAAGCGTTTAGCCTGGGCGTTGATGAGTCAGTCAGGACTTTCATTTTTATATATAGAAAGAAGAAGATTTGTAAATTTTTTTGAACTTTTTCTAATACGTTTTGTCTAATCAGATCAATATGATAATCTTGAGACATTTTTATAGGTTGATCGCGTTTTCCGCAAGCTGGATCTTAACCAGGATGGAATAATTACAATCGAAGAATTCCTGGAAGCCTGCCTTAAGGATGATCTGGTGACTAGCTCTTTGCAAATGTTTGACACGGATCTCTGATGACCGATGGCCAATGTCGAAGAGTTCCGAAACAATAAAACTGCAATATCCTTGATAGATTTGTAAATGACTCCTATTAGGATCGTAATTAATAAAGTTTAGACAAAGAAATAGAAGACACAAAACCAAATTAAAAAGTGAATGAATGAAAGTGAAACCGTTAATTTAGCATTAACAGAAGCAAAAGAATTTAAAACAAGAAGTGTGAACACTTAATATTAATATTAAAACTTAATACATAATATTAATAATTAAGGCAAAAAATACTCCTAATCCTGCCGTTGACAAATTGATAAATCGTAAATGATAAAGTTAAATAATCAAACACAACAACAACAACAACAACAATATTGCTTACACTAAACCAAACCACCAAGCAGACTACTTGAAAATTATAAGCAGGATTACAAAAACATGGACAACTATTTAACACTAAGATACGATAGTAAATAAATAAAGTTATTACCAAGAAAACCAATGGAATTGCAGAAACAAAAATCTTTGGTTAATATATTGTTCAAGGATAACCGAATTACTTTACTTACATACAAACAGCGACAGTGCATACATACTAGCATAGTTATATGTATGCATGCATTTGCATAAATCGTACAGCAATTAATATATTGCAAAAATTAAAAGCATTTTATTAAATTTTCACATTTTCTCGTGCATAATAATTAATTACTTTTGTTGTGTAAATAATAATGTACCTACATTATTTTGAATGATCTACTTGAAATTTTCGCAATAACATTTTTGGAATAAACAGGTCAATTAAGCATAACATATGAAGTACATCATTGCAAAAAGCATAAAAATTTAAGAAATAATAGCCATCAGAACCTTTTCCTATTTGTAAATCTTTATCTTTATATCAATCTATGTATCATATTTTGTACTCGTTTGCTTTTAATTATTTAGGTTAGCACTGAACTCTCCATTTTTCTTTTATTTACCTTAAATTAAAAAAATATCTCCTTCTAATAATACTAGTCAAATATCAATAATTTTAATATGTATCGTATATGCATACTTATAATTAAACAATTGCATGTTATCATATTATAGAAACTAACAATTATATATGTACAATATTTAAATTAATTTCATTATTTTTACATGTATGTATCTTAAGGCTAACACCGTTATTTTTACCAAACAATTTAGTAAATTTTATCCAAAGAGAAATTATTGAAAAATCTAGTGTATCGATACATATAAATATCGCATTATGTATTTCTTGGACAATGATTGTAAATATTTTCTATTATATCATTTTAAAGTTATTTAAATACAAATTTTATCATAGCTTAAAAATCATCCACATTTTATCGCTGTTAAAGAGTAGACCGACATTTTTTTAATACGGCACCGACAATCAAAGTGCGATTGGATTTCGTTTATTCCTGGCTCATCGCAACAGAAGCATCTTAAATTAAAAGTTTTAGGAAACTACAAATTTTAGCGTTCCAAGTTTCCATTTATGTCCTTCTACTTCATCTACTATTTATTGTTCGTATGTTATTATTACTACAAGTGCCACTGATTCTTCCAAAAAACATATAAAATTAATTGTTATCAACTAATTTTCAAAACATATTTTTATGGAAACTCCATACTTACATATATCTACATATACATACATACATTATATACATACATATATATTTGGCTATAACATATAAAATGTTAAATATCTCTAATAACTGTCTAAATTATGAAACAAACTATCGTTGCGCAAAACATTCTAATACTATTTAATGAAAACCTAAAACGCTTATAATGACATAAAAACTGAACCTTGTATGCATGTTTTGACGATGACAAACAATTGTGTAGGATTAATTATTATTATGGGTGTAATTTTTAGACATACTCTTAAGATTCACGTTCTCCAGGATCTCAGAAATATCAGACGACGACAAACAAAAGGGTAATCGAAAATTGTATGTTTGTAGCTAGCTAAAAATTATCATGTTAAAGTGTACGAAAACAAAAGATTCTAATTCTTTTTGCTGAGTATTTTTTTTGGGAATTTGCGCTCCTTAAATTTTTTAATTTATACTTAATTTTTTTATTACTCTTTTGTATGTACTTTATAAGAATATATGTATATATAAAATCTACATAAATAAAGAATGCCATGTTTTTATCTGCAGCTGTATATTTTTAAGAATTTTTTAGCTTTCAGATTCTATTGTATATTCAAAACATTAATCAATTTAATATTATAAGAACAAAAACTATCTACACAAAATATGTAAAGTATAAAAAAGCAAAAGCTTAATGCGGCAACAACAACATCAACGTGGTTAGTGATTGGAATGTTAAAAGTATAAACAAATTATACATTTGAAAAAAATAATTACTTCAATACAAAAGCGCATACATATGTATTATCAACCAATATTAAATTTGTATCAATTTGTTAACTTCCATACAAAATTCTTTTACAAAAATACAATATGTACAATAAAAAACCAGATTTACTTTTCAAAATGTTTTCATTAATAATTTGTATTGCCGTAATTGGTAAAAGCTAATAAACTGTAAAAATAAAGCACATTTTTCGTTTACTTAAAAATGTATATTTATTTATTTATTTCATTATAACTTGAATTTTTTAAACCACAAACCGGACTTTTTACTTCTCCTAAGGCTTTTGAAGCGCTGAGTGCGAATTCTACTCAGACTATCTCTATTGCGTAGGGCTTTCGCTATACTCGACCTCTTTGCGTGAAAAGCATGACTTTTTTTATCATCAAGCCCAGCTGAAGCCCAATGAATTCTTGGCCTCAAAAATTTGTTTAAACCTTTCTAAAATGTCGATTGAAATAATTATCTAGAGTCTAGATTCTAGACGTTTCCTTTATGATGTGTACAAGGAATAAGAAGGAATAAGGAATAAGAATACTGACTGAACCCACACCGTAGAGATCCACTTCAATTTTACTATTGATCATCATTTCATCGATGATGCGCAGCTGGTGGACGCGTTACTGGTGGTAATGTTCTCAGCAGTCCCCATTTTTTTTGAAAGCAAATGGAAACACTCCAGGCTTAAGACTTCTCAAGCTTTTAAGAAGTCTTAAGCAACCCTCTAATAGATATGTACATAATGGAAGCAAAACAACAAGAAGTTGTTGGATTTCATTTTTAGTTTTTTATTATTTTCAGATTCATATCATTTATATTCAATATAATATATGAAATACAAAATTTGAAACTTAATACTTTCAATTCTTTCAAGAAATTACATATTTTTCTACTCTTAGTATTATAACATCAAATTGTTTTTCAAAAGGGGGTTGTTTTTCAAGGGGTTTTTATGTTTTGTGTGAGTCCTTGTGGTGTAAGTAATATTAAGAGAAAATCGTTTGCTTTGTACAAAATTTCTGCCAAATTTTAAATGATTTCTTTCATTTTTTATTGCAGTTTATATGCAGTGTATATATCGTATATACATATATATATATATCTGATGTATGTATATGTATTTTAATGATGTAGTAAAGTTTTAAAGGGACTTTTTCTTCAGTATGATTTATTACTTTATTTAAAGTTAAATACTCGTAAATTTACTATTAATGTATTTCTTAGCTCGCAAACCTAAATGACTTCAGGTCGAGCAGATCTAAAGATAGATGAATTTCTAACCTGTATTTTAACATTAGTTGAATTTCTTAGCTAATATATTAATTTCTTTTAAAACTTATATATTTCATTATTGATTTATTCGGTGTATATTTATTTAAATGTAAGGGCAGTTTAGTAACAGAACAATCAATATAACAACAATTTTCTCCGCTTTCAATTTATATTTCATTAAAAATAGACATTCACGCATAAAAAAAAATAAATATTCAAGTAAATATATATCTTTTTATAAATGTATTTTCAGTATTGTATAATTAAAATAATGCAGGTAAATATTATACTATATATTCGAATTAGTTCAATTCTATGCACTCGCATAATAGATTCTTTGATTTGTGCAGTGTTCAGTGTTGTTGTCAACAAACTTTCGTGCAATACAGTATGTTCGTATGTGTTAAATACTCGCAGTGACATCATCCTAGTGATAATCGCCAAGTGTCGATTAACAGACTTTCAAGGCGTTATGACAGAAGATCTTAAATTTTAAAGTAATGCACGGAAAATAATGTTGCTTCAATTCTTTATTTTGTTTAACTATTTTTGGGTTGGTGTTATGCGTTTGCTTTTCATTAGCTGTGTGTATGTGCGTAATTTTAATTTCTCCGAAATTTGGCCAGAAAAAAAAATTCGACAAAAACTTTAGAAATACTAAAAAAAAAGAAAACTATAGGCTAAGAGCTGATTATTTAATAGAATTCTTATTAAATTCTTATATTGCTGCGGTTTAAATAATTATTTCACTGGCAATTTTCGCTTCGAATCCAAAACCAGTTTTCATATTAAAAAGTCAATTCATTACTTTGATGATTCTGCCAAAATTGTACAAATTGTACGATAAGACTGATTTCATGCAACGTATTCGCATCACATATGAACACCCTACGTCGCTTTTCACTAACTTTATTTACAACTACTTTTTCTACCCAATGTTTTTTCAATTTGCTCCTAAGTGTACCGCTTGCTTGCTTGCCTTAAATTGCTCCGGCGCTCTCCGCTTACTGCCAAGTCCTTATTTTAAATCATTTCCTCTCGTTTGGTTGCGCTTAATTTCGCCCTTCTGTTGTTAATTAAAAGTTATCATTTTCCATTTGCGCTATTTTTTCTCTGACTGAAATTTCTTGTTAGTACTTTTCGTCATCATTCATTTCCCTGCGGGAGTTCTGTAATTCTCAGGCTTTATAATGATGATTCCTGACTGCACAGCAGAGACACAATGAGAAGATAAGCGCCAGCAGTTCGAGAAGGATGACAGCAGTGCTCACACCAAAAAGCGGCACCCAATTTTCTGCGATTAATTCGATTAGTTTGTCAACACAACCCTATAAACAAAACAATTAACGAATGCACAGTTAACATTTGCTGTGCAAATAGGAGCATCAAAATGCAAAGCGTATATATTGGCAAAGGTTATATGGTTAGTCAGGCGGCTTCTGATGGTTACCTGTTGGTGTATGGATGCATTTAGTGGACCGCCGTATTTCAGTTTTCGTGAAATCTCGCAAACATTCTCTTTCAACTCATCCTTACAACAAGATTCTGGAATGTTGTAGAAGACATTGAGAGAGGAGATGGCTATATCCACAATATTGGCACGATCCACATTATTGAAGCGGCTTGTTGCCCAATCGCTTGGTCCATCTGCTCCGCAGCACTTCAACTGGAAATGCAAAAAATTTTTCAAAAGCTAGAGAATTATTCTTTTAAAAAGTTGTTTTCTGGTTTCTTTTCTTTTCTTTTATTACGTGTTTGTCGTATTCAACCTACATTCTTTTGTATGGTGTCAAATGTCACTGTACGCGAGCTCATGCTCGATTGGCCATACTCTTCCTGCACCGAGTACTTCACTGAGGCGCGCACAATGTCGTCTAATTTGTCTCTGTTGTGAAAAGCCCAAGCGCCCGCAGCGATTTGAGCAACCATAACAACTAGTATAATGCTGAAAAACTGAAAGGATGCAAGAAAAAACATAATCATTTCGTAAGTGTAAAGTGTTAGCTTTCAGACAATGATGTTTTTTTTAAAGATGGTCGTGGACTAAGTAAGTAGAATTTAACAAATGATACTTATAATAGAGAATTACTTACCGAGACCAATAAACACTGCGACTCTCTTACGACACCGCAACAACCAAAGAATCCTCCAAACGTTATCAAAATTCCGATCACCAAAAAGATATAGAGAGCAATGTAATAATGGTTGTAAGATTGCGTCATAGAAAGCAGAAATGTAGGATCAGTTAGCATCCATACAGAAGCTACGACAATGGTTAAGCCAATTATCTGAAATAAATATTAATATAAAAGTACGATCCATATGTGAATAAGTATTTATTAGGAGTATATATGTATATGTAGTATATATTAAATATGCAAAATCTTTACAATAATAGGGAAAAAGCATGTAATTTTTTAAAAACTTTATAAATTAATTAAACAACAGATTGCAGTTTAAATATTGACTTTGCGTCTTTTTCTTATCTTGCAATGAAGATAAGAAAGAATAAAAGTCTGGATTTATATTAATGAGCACGCATATTTCTTCATTTATTCAGTAACAAGAGATGAATAAAGCCGTACTTGCGGGAAAAATGCTTTTACATGTATTCGCATTAAGTATAGTATCTTCGCCATTTTATGCGAATTAATCTGAAAATCGGAAGTTTCAGATTTAAGAAGCTAGTTGAAATCGTTATTGCTATAATAATTTCCCGGGCCGGAGGGTTATATTGTTTTTTCATAGAACAACATCTGATGGACATTCGACGTGAACGTCAAAAGGGGTTCATAGGAAGAGCCACTCTTTCTTAATTAACAAATAACAACGATTACAAGTCCATACAATCTGATAATTTATTGGAATACATACATACCTATCTCTTTGATCTATACTTAGATAAATTTAACGACGAAGTCATAAAGAACATTCTTATTTACATATTATTGTAATATATCATTATATTCTTATTTACATATATGTATGTATATATAAAATTAATGAGCGATGAGAAAAGAGACGATGTGTCACTAACTAATTTCGACTTCTGAAAAATGAAAATCATGCATTTGAGTTCGTGGAATGAAGGGCGTAATAGTTAGTTATACATATTTCAAAACGCCGAAAGTAGTCGGTGCTATCTCCTACAGGTTGCCGCTAAAGTCTACAAACCAAATCTTCATACTCTCGGGTGTAGTTCTCAGAACATGTAGTTCTTATGTTGTAGAGATCATTGCCTGCCTTGAAGGCTGTTGAGTTTAACGATACTATTCTTGAGTATATACATATATGTATGTATATCGGATATGATCGACGGATGCTTTGTAAGTTATTTGAAATAATTATACAATTTTTAAAGCTTTAACACTAGGTGCACCGGACTTTCGAACCACCTTCCTCAAATGAGGGAGTTATTTTGACTCCTCCTACAAATTTTACATTTCCCTCCCCCGATTCGTATATTTTAAAAAGTTTATCCTGCATGTGATCTCAACGCATACATAATTCATCCGCTAACTTTTGAAGAAACTTGAATCTCGGCAACTCTTTCCAGTGACTTCTTTATAAAATACTCGCGTGATTATTCCTACCAAACCCAAATTGCTTTGAAATGAATGTATAGACCAATGTCTAGTATAGTTTCGCGTTGTGTGACTTCTTCGCCATTTGGTCGATAATATCAACTTTATATTTTGTGTCGTTGTAAAATTTTATTGATTTGGAGGTCCTTTTTTTGTTATCTAAAATTTTTTATTTTGGCAACACGGAAAATTTAGAGCAGAGTCAAAATTACTCCATCGGTCGACGAAGGTAAAACAGCGTTCTTACTATCCGTTTTTAATGTACATAGGCCGCACTGTTTCATTAGCACGTCTTTTTTCAATACAAAAATTATTAAAACTCACCAAATTGCTTATCGATAAATATTTACGTGATTTGCAAGTTGAGTAAATTCCAAAAGTAGTCAAAATGAGTCCGTCGGTCGATCTAGTGTTAATAGCATATTGCTTGTGGGTAGCGCTCACCCACGCTTTTTTTAAATATTTTAATTGCACCATTTACTTTGAAAGTGAATGAAGTGCATTCTTTTTTATTTCTGATATTAACAGCTCTGCACAGATCTGAATGTAATGCAATTTTTAGGGATAAGAAAAATTTCTTTGGTCAATTAAATGAAAATAAAATTACTGCATGTTACTGCATTTTTTATAAAGATGACTTATACTACTTTCAAAATAAACGGCTCGGTTATATCTGTAGACTTTAATGAGAAACGTAATTTCTCATTACTCAAAAATATTTATTAAATATCGTACAATGCTATATTTATAATCTGAGTAATAAATTGAAGGCATCACTCCTAACGACAGAGGCTAGAGGCAGACAAAGGCGTGAGAGCGCCAGTAGCTGAAATGCTTGAAAGGAGAGAGCATGAACTTCACCACTAGGCAACTAAATATGTGCCCTGTCTCTTGAAATGATACAATTCAAGTCAAGTATATGTATGTACGTATTTTCGAAGACAGAATGGAAAAGGAAATATGCAATCATTGTGTAATTTCTGCAGGCAATAGTCACAGGCGTTGTTTGTTGTCCATTTTCCACAAGTTGGTGTTTTTGTAATGTTTGCTGCTGCTGTTTGTATGCCACCAGCTAGCTCAGCTCTTGTGCACTCAATCAAACGCGCCCATACCCACACACACATACACACATCAACACAAAACTACATTCTTCCCGTATAGATAAGTTGTTGGAGTCGGAAATGAAGTATACAATAAGTGGGTGCTCCCTACGTTACACAATACACACCGTTAATACCACCTCGGTAGCAAGGTATAGATAAAAAAGCGAAAAAGAAAAAATCTTAGCCGCACAAAGCGTTTAATGCACATATGTATGAATGGCTGTACATATCAAGAAACATCATAGTCAAGAATAGCGCGTCGCCATACATACCCAGAAAAGGATATTTATTAGCACCATCAAATATTTTACGCAAGCACAGCAGCCTTTCAGTCCCATCTCCTTGACTGGTTCTCCTCAGTAGGTGCCTCGGCTGATGTTATTATTATTATTTAGCTCCTTTCTTTTCCTGCTCCAACTCCAGATAGCGACTTGCTAAATAAACCCTCAGCCCACAACAGATTATTAGCCGTTTTCTAGCCAGAGTCACTTTTCCAATGGCTTCTTTTTTCAAACACAAACCAATCGCTAATGCTGCATCTCAAACATTTATCACTGAAAATATTCCACTTTTTCATTTATTTCTCCATCAATTTCCTTCAACTTTTCCAACCACGGCCCACAAGAAACTGCAACAAAACTACGCTTCCTCTTTTTGATACATATTTTCCAAGCATTTTTCTTTAGAGCCTTTATTTTCTTATCTCTGATTCTCCCTTTTCTTTTCTCTCACTACTTTTACGCTCCCGAGCAGTATTGCCAACATCAATTTAATATTTTTCCTGGTCAAGTATAAATAGCATGTGCTGCCAACCAAAGTATTCTAAAATTGAAAGCATTTATTTTAATAGGATAAGATAGTGTTTAGAGTGGAAGCAGCATATTTGTTTTAGAGAAAATGTCTATAATCTGGGAAATGGCCTAAGAAAATACGGCTTAAATTGAGCACAGCACAAACTCTCCAATATTGTTGTTGTTTTTCTTTTTTGCGCCGATCCCAACAACAACAACATTTTTGGCGCTCTTGTATGGTTTAGGAGTTATAGCCCTTTAAAGTTTGAAAATATAACGTGGTAGGAGCGACAAATAGTATAGGCAAATACAAATAGGTCTATACTAGGCCTACTGGTTATGAGGTAAGATATATATAATTTCACTTTTTACTGTTTTATTTTATTTTTATTATTTTATTTATTTTATTTATTTATTTATATAAAGCGTAGAACAATAAAATAAAATACCTTTTGAAGATAAAATAGCTTTTCACTATAACTAAATCTCAAAAAATTTAAAGTGATGAACACTTAATACAAAAAGAGTTAACAATAAAAAAAGAAAAGCTAGATAAATAATTCTTAATCAATAATTCAATCGTTAATTCATTTAATTCTCACGATAAATATATAAAATTAAATCATAATGTAACGTGGTGAGCTGAACTAGCACTGTATAATAAATTCTAAAATTTCAAAAGTTAGAGCTGTATATAATATGGATAAATAATGCAGATAACAAAAAATCTTCCAAATAAATCATTGATGTTTAAAAGCTTATACTCTCAAATAAGAATATAAAAGATTTCTGTTCAGTGTTTTTATCGCATGCAAATAAAATAGAATTGAACATCTCTGCTTTGCAATTTTATTCCCGGCGGTCATGAAACGGAATTCATGAAAAAACTCCCGACTTGTCAAATTTCTTCCTCTCCGGCAAATTTCAGCGATGGCGACAGGAGTAAGTGAAATTTTGAGAAATTTAATTTGTAAATATCTTCAACATCCTAAAATTTCAAATCACCAAATACCTTAACAATTTTAAGCTTTTGTGGCACAGAACTATCGCAAATAAAATTAATTTTCTCTCGTTTCCAATAGACACTTTATACTTATCCGGACAATTTCCGTGCTTTCAAAGCACTTATTGCTGCTGAATACTCGGGGGCCAAAGTTAAAGTGGCCGAAGATTTCGTTTTCGGAGAGACAAATAAATCTTCGGAGTTCCTAAAGAAGTTTCCAAGCGGCAAGGTAAGTAAATAGGAATTTGGGGAACTGCACTGCAGTTTTCCCACTCCACGTCGCTGAAATAAGCGCTGGCGTGGCAGTAAGGTAATCAGGCTTTTGTATTACCATTTTTATTTATCAGGTACCTGCCTTTGAGACCGCAGATGGCAAGCCCCTGAGTGAGTCCAATGCTATTGCCTACTTCTTGGCCAATGAACAACTGCGCGGTGGAAAGTGCACTTTCGCCCAAGCGCAAGTTCAGCAATGGCTTTCATTCGCCGACAACGAGATTGTGCCGGCCTCTTGTGCCTGGGTTTTCCCACTGCTGGGAATACTGCCTTTACAGAAAAACAGTACTGCCAAGCAGGACGCCACTACCGTCCTCACCTTGCTCAATAAGAAACTTACCAACTGCACCTTCTTGGTAGGGGAGCGCATCACTTTAGCTGACATCGTGGTTTTCGCTAGTTTGATGCATTTGTATCAGTACGTACTGGAACCCAGTGTCCGGTCAGAATTTGGCGCTGTCAACCGGTGGTTTGCTACCATTTTGAATCAGCAACAGGTTAAGGCTGTGGTGAAGGGTTTTAAGCTTTGTGAGAAGGCTTTGGTGTTCGATCCTAAAAAATACGCCGAGTTCCAGGCCAAAACTGGTAGTACTGTTGGCAAACCGGAGGGCAAATCAAAAGAAAAGGAAGAGAAAAAGGCAGCTGCTTCGAAGAAGGAAAAAGCAGAAGCTGAAGACCTTGATGCTGCCGAGGAAGTGATGGCTCAAGAACCCAAGTGGAAGGACCCATTCGAATCTATGCCCAAAGGCACATTCAACTTTGAGGATTTCAAACGTGTCTACAGTAACGAGGATGAATCGGTATCCGTGCCATATTTCTTCGAGAAATTCGATCCTGAACACAACTCTATTTGGTACGGCGAATATAAATACAACAACGAGCTTTCGAAGACGTTCATGTCATGCAATCTTATAACGGGCATGTTCCAACGTTTGGATAAATTAAGAAAGCAAGCATTCGCGTCGGTGTGCCTGTTTGGCGACGATAACAACAGCTCCATTTCTGGCATTTGGATTTGGCGTGGACAAGACTTGGCCTTCACCTTATCGCCTGACTGGCAGATTGATTATGATTGCTACACCTGGAAGAAGTTAGATGCCAATTCGGAGGAAACAAAGAAATTGGTCACACAATACTTGTCATGGACGGGAACCGATAAGGATGGACGCAAATTTAATCAAGGGAAAATCTACAAATAAGCGACAGCTGCACAACGTACCGTTAGGATTAACTAAGTGAAATTGAACGCATTATCGCTTGACTTTAGTGATTAAAGCTATTCAAATGATTGATGAGCCATGCAAAATAATTTTTTATATTAATTGAAGCCGTTTTGTCAAATGTAATGCAAAAATATATGTAACAGCAACGGAAATTAATTTATATGAAATTTCGTTCGCTTTAAATTTAGATTTATTTTAGATTTCGTTTAAAGGTTTTTACATGGTCAAAGTTATTTTCTGAAACAGCTGAGGCTGCTATTAGCTAAATATGCTTTATTATCAAATGCCGAGCCGAAAGATTTCTTAAACTTTCATTATGAAAGCTTTGCAGACGGGTTGGAGAAGGTTGGACCATACATGAAGCCGGTTATGCTCTCCCGCTCTTTGGCTGAGTTTAGTGCGTATTCGCCTTGTAAACTAGACAAATGGGTCCCACCAGGAATGCAGCTTTCTCCACGAGTTGTTTTTCTGTGCTTTTAAACTAAAATCACCTTATTAAGAAGTCCAATAAGTAGTGCTGAGCAAGCATCCACATCGGTGGTGATCGCAAGCTATAATCTAAAACTATCCCTCATATATTTTGGCTTTTAAAAACAATTCATTTTATTTATTTTCCCTTTTATCCATATGTTAATACCATAGTAACTTTTACAACACGTAGCTCAATTCACTTGATTTTATACTGCTATAAGCCAATATTTTTTTCCACTGATAAGTCTAATTATTATACAAATAAGGATTCGCATCCAAAACAACTGTTTACATAACAATTCGAATTTAGGCAATTTTTTTGAAATCGGAAAATGATGACAGTATTTGAAGAAATGCTTATATTGGAGGTCCATTTACGGGGTCTTCGTTTTTCATAGCTATTGGCAATAGAGTCAGTTGATTCTACTCGATTAAATGACTGCTCTTTTATTTTCTCTTTAATACGATTGGACCAACATTGTCCCCGGTTTCTTTATTATGATCGCCATGGCTGCCATCGCAATAGGGCCACTAGAAGGATACGGAGAATTAATTTGAAAATAATAAAAGGCATTTTTACGTGAATATGTACTAATTGAACATACATTTTTAGTCCTCCAACAGCGACAGAAAGCGGCTTTCTCTGCAATATTCTCTATGTCAATCATGTCAACGACTTTCGCTTCATGCTTTCGAATAGAGGGGTTGCATTTTGAGGTACTGCAAGAACCTTGGCGAGCGACAGGACAAAATGCTAAGTATACGGTGTAGCCGAGACCGGCTAATACAGCAGTTGGAGGAATCAAAGACATCCAATCCTTAACTGAAAATGTTTTAACAATTTCAAATAAAAAAGAAAACTATGTTCTTTCAGCAAAAACCAAATATTCCCGCAACCGTTTCATTTAAATTTACAGTATTGTGAAGTATTGGCAGTATGGAACTGCTTGCATCAAAAAGATGAAGAAATATATATACTCTTACATATTCGTTTTTTAATTTATTAGGACCGATTGTGAACTAAAAGTTTCACACAAATAAATTAAGCATGAAATATGTTTAATACGATATAAAGATTAAATAAGATATCATCAGTTTATAATGTTATGAATGAACCACTTGGTCAAGGTAATCGATATGCGTCTTTTCTTGTTTTTCGTGTATTAAAGGTTGCATAATCAACGACCTTTATTCTATAACAGAATTCAGTAAATGACCGATGGTGACAGAGCACAAATGATTGAAATTATGTTCAGTTATACCCGAGGGATTTTAGTGACATTTTAAACCTGATTCAAAATATTTTAGGTCAATGGAATATTGCTTGTTTCTAGAGCACTATCGTTGTTTAACGTCTTTTTTTTTTACTTACACGACAACTTAAACCATCCTGTAAAAGTAGCCGGAATTGGCAAATCGGACAAATAGTTTGGAAGCGATGTCTTCACTAGACCTGATACAGCTTGCATGATCCCGACTGTTTCCTAATTAGGCCAGAATATTTAGTTCACTTTGAATTCTTTGTGAACACAGTTTCTTTTGCTGTCATCATGTCTAGGATGGCAAGGTTCATGGCATCTGCAAAATTTCAGTTACAAATTTGAACATACCCCTAATGACATTAATTTCACATCAACCCTTTAGGAAATGCAACTTAAAGATTATTACTATCATTACATAAATCTACAATTCTTTACTAATTAAAGTTTATGGCTCAACTATAATGAGAAAAAATAATAGCAATCTGTTGAAACCGAGCACTGCACAGAATTCAAATGTCGCAACCATATTTTGCATAGCCATGTATCGTTAAAGTTTTAAACTTTTATTAGTTGATCTTACATTTGTGCACTGTAGTTTATAAGAAAATCTAATCCTGCTTTTACGAGTTATTATTTTACATAATTTTGAAATAACACGGTCGACAAATAATATGCTTATCCTGTTTTTACACGTCTTTTTTTATACGGACGAAACCTGGTTTTTTCTTTTATATTAACCGTTTATTTTGAAAGTGCTAAGTGAGTTCATTTTAAAATAGAGATATGTAATATTTTCCCATTACATACTCATCATAAATCGTATTTTTTTACACGATTTTCTCTGGAACGTATATTTAAATATGGAATTTAAAATAAGTAGAATAATAATGTGATAAGTTTGAAGAGATATATACTCTGAATTAATAAAAAAATTAATAATTTATTGCTCATTTCGTATATTCTATGAAATATATAGAAAAATGTAAGCAGAAAATTTTGCGTATACGTTTGAAGTTTGAATCATTATGATCATAATCACTGCCAATCATAATCACTGCCAGTCACACTTATAGTGACTGCGGCAGCAATTCAATTTTCTGCTTGCTTCCAATCCTTTATTCCATTCTTTCGTTTGTTCACTGTATATTTGTCATAAAGCCTTTGGAATTTTCGATAAATGGTGAGTCACATTTCTGCTACTGCAGGTGCAATGGTCTCTTCACAAGCTTGTGTACAAATTTCTGTTTGCTGCTGCAATTACTGCGTGGTTGTGTTTTGGCCTTCACTGCCAGGCTGTGTTTTGGTAGTGAAACGGATTAAATTTGCCATCCTGAGTAGATTTAAGATCGAACAGCCCTGACAGCCCTCTTTCTTATTTTTTTAACTGTAGCGCCATCTGACGTGAAAATATTTCATGAAATCTGAGCTCAACGACGAAAAAGACCAGACGTGTTTATGAAAAAAGCGATGAGACAAATGGTTGAGAATTGACGAAGCAGCATTGATGTCAAAAGTTGGTAATACGCCGCGAATTGTCGAAATTTTGTAAAATTTTTCTGAACTATCTTTAAATCTGTAATCGAAACGAAAACCATTGTGAAATCGACTAATTAGACGATGGTGAATACAGATGTTTAATGCACGTCGCGTAGCGAGGTTGAGCGAAGAAGCAATGTAAACGGTGTCGGTATCGATGTCGGTGTCGCAGTTACACTCGGAAACGATTTCGGAGGTGAACCCGTTGGATACCAGCTCTGCTGGAATCATTACAATTGGTGTGTGCAAAAAGTGCTAAAGATCTTCCAAATAAAAAGTATATATTATAATCTTAATAAATAACTCTGTCATTGAGTGGTAAAAAGTTAGTTACAATAGAAAAGGCCAAAGAAAAGAAACGGCCAAAAATCAGTTAAGAGAAAAAGAACCCAACCCAAAATCCAGTCAAGCATAAAAAAACAAGGAAACCAGAAAAAACGAACGGCCGATTAAGCGAAGGTGAAACAGAAAAAGAAACGAGCGACTCGGTGCAATTGAAGTGAACAACCAACATTGGAGTTCGTTCGTTCTATTGCAAATATTGAATTTACCTAAAAAAAAAATTAATTGCACAATTTACAAAAGACAAAATAATCAGTGGAATTAAGGCAGTAAGTAGTATCTCAAAATTGGTGACGGGCAGGCGAAGAGGGCACAAAGCCTCTCTGAGTGAAGTTGGAGCAGGTAGCTGTGAAGTCCTGGGTGTTGTATTGCATCAGATTGCGTCCTCAGAGAAGAGAGCTAGCTCGTCTCGGGGGCCTTTGTTGAACTATGGCCGAGGAATTGAGGGTGGTGTTAAGACGCAATGAGCTTACAGGTTTCGGCTTTTCGCTAATGGGCACAACAGGACCGCCGCACGTCATTTACGACATCATTGAGAATTCTCCGGCAGCTGACTGCGGAGCGGTAAGTGAAAGGGTGGAACAAAATGAATGATGGAAAACATTTGTATTTATACTCTTTTTCAATTTCCAAACTTCAACAGAGCAAATTGAAAGCATTTAAATGGAACTCTGTAGCTTGGAAATTGTTCAAAATGAGGAAGCATTTGACTGTAGACTGAAAATACTGTTAGATACTTTTAAGCGGCTCGAGATGACCGGATATCGTACTAATGACACGTAATGTGTTTGTTAGGGACTTCAGCAAATTGTTGCTATTTCTTAAGTTCACTTTGTTTGTTTGTATGCACATTTTTTGCGACACTAAAATTTCGCACTTGGAAAGATTTTTGGTACACAAAACTACCCTTCCAGTTTGTTGTTACGGCTTAAGGATAAAACAGAAAGGTGCGCATATTAAGAATAGAGCAAAAGAGAAACTTAAAACGTAAAAACTAAACAAAAGAAAGATTGTAAAGAAACTATTTATTTAGCAATTAAATGTTGGGAGATTTAATTTTCATAAGGGTTCATACATAAATAACAGTCCTTAGTAGAGCCACTAAAATAAACGGGACGACGGGATGCAATGATTACGTTTGCACTCATTTTGCACATCGTACGTTTGGACTTACCGCCACGGCTCGTTCGTCTATTTTAATCGGACCAAAAAAAAAAATATGCCATATATTCTGTTCGATGAAAATCTATTAATTAAAATTAATAACTTTTTCGATTACAATGAATAATGGTTTAGTTTGTGAGCCACCAGCTGCGCCTTTCCACTTCGAATATGGATTTTGATTACCTTTTTGCATGCATTTCTTATCGCACAATAGAATCCTGCTCTGAAGGAACATTATCCTAAAATGTGTTGCGCAACGTGACAATTAGATGGCGCAATGAGTGACAGTTTTTGCGTCACTGTAGCAGTTTCTGCCTGTTTGTGCAGTTAATTTTATTCCTGTTTAAAAAATAAGAGCACCATCTCTTTTTTATGATTTCTACTGCGCTGCGCTGCGCCGATGCTTCATAAATAATCAATCGGCCTTAAATTAATTACTGGAAACTGTGTTTCCTTGCTTTAATTTCATGCGGATCTTTTCTTTCTTTCTCTTATTGGGCGCTTGTGTTCAAATGCAAAAGTGTAACATACAATGTATGAACTTAATGATGTTATTGATAACATACGCCGCTGTTTAGCGAAATATGTATGTATGAAGGAAATAAATCCGGCAGTTGATGCAAATTCGAATCAAACTTACAAAACCTGTTTTGCGCTGCAAAAAACTGGTTGCTACTTGCCGCCGGCTGGTGAATATACTAGTAGATATACTCGTAGTATGTAGTACTTTTTGTCCTATTGTCTGTTGTGCGCATAGTTATCAGTTTTCCAGACGAGTTGACGAGCTGTTCGATTTTATTATTGCAGTTACATATCACTGCAACTGTATGTAAGTTTAATAAAATCATTGAAAGTT
The DNA here is from genome assembly GCA_949752815.1 of Conops quadrifasciatus. Classification (NCBI taxonomy): domain Eukaryota; kingdom Metazoa; phylum Arthropoda; class Insecta; order Diptera; family Conopidae; genus Conops; species Conops quadrifasciatus. The sequence continues at coordinate 1,585,034 of OX457078.1, forward strand.
GATTGGGCGGAGGTTAATATTCGCTATCGTCGCCGTGCCGGCCGTGCTGCTCTGTCTTCGGACGCTGCCACCAACAAATAACAACAACAGCAATAAAAAGTGCTCTAAAGCCAGAAAAAGTCGACAAAAAATGTCGTGTGTGTGTTTACAAAGAAATGAACACAGCACGTACAAGAGTTCGTATGTTAACGATGACGATGACGATTTCGATGATGATTATGATGATGATGTAGTAGAAAACAGTAGAAGAATTAAAAAAGTTTAAAAATCTGACATAAAACATCGCACGCAATGAAAACAACACGAACAAAAAAAAATAATAAGAGAATAAAAAAAATAAAAGAAACGTATTATGTGTTATTATAATTATCTATCTATTTATTATACAAAATGCACCTTATTATATAGAAAGCCTGGCGCAGGCGCAAGTGCAGCACGTAGCGCATGCGACGTAGACGGGACGAGAAGGTATCAATCGCTAGTAGTGATAACAATGAAAATATCAAAGAAAAATTGAATCTTCAAAGCAATAGGCAGCAAGGTGGAAAGGGATGAAATGAAGGAAGGAAGGAAGAAGAAGAGGACGCATTACATTGTCCGTCAATGGGCTAATATGCAACACGCTGGCCGGCTACATTGTATTTAGTAGCTAAGAACAACAACAAGCATTGTCATATTTTAATTTATACAATCTTAACTTCTTCACGTCTATTTTATTGCGGTTTAAATTTTTTAATCGTCTTTATTTCCTGGCGTAGTAAAAGTCAATGCGTTTTGTGGCTGTAATTTTAAATTTTAAACTTACATGTTTTGGTTTTAAAAAAGCTGGCGCAACAAAACTGCTTGTACGCTGCAATAGGCGCGGCGGAAAAAGGGGAAAGGAAGGAGGAAGATGTATTTGTTAAATATATATAGACATATTGCATGTTTTTTCAGATTTAGTGTACAAATTATGTATGAATAATATATTACAGTTATTATAAGGTTTATTATATACAGTACATATGTAAGTATATCCGTTTTCTTGAAAAGGAAATCCACATATTATATGGTATATATACAAGCATTAGATGTATGTATAAATATAGAATTCTTTGTGAACAGTCGACTTGTAATGGAGGATGATGACGTTCGGGCGTTAGAACTCTTTTGATCTTCATTAAAATTTCTGCAGGTTCTTTTGAATCGGATAAAAGCACCGGATAAAGCCTTTTATTTTATTGAATTCTAAAACATTTTCCAAAACATATAGTATACAGAATAAAGTAATATTGTACATAAGTAATCGTAATAATAATAATTCATTATATGTAATTTTGATTTTTGCAATTTTCATTCAGTTATTTTGCTAATGGGTGGCAATTTTCTGCCTCGTCAATGTTCTAGTTTAAAGAAATTTAAAATAATTTCTTTGCTCGAAGTATAATTCATAATTACATAGCCCATACATACATACATACGTACGTACATAAAATCATTACATTACATTTTTGATGAAATCAGTCTTGGGCTCGACAAAACTTTCAAAGTAAATACTTTCGTGGTACGAATGGTACGATGAGAAAGACAAGAGAGGAGATACATAAATATATAGTATACATAGAGAGTGCATTAAACTAGCATTTGAGAGTCAGAAGTGCAAAAGTAAATTACACTTAATTGAATTAGAAGAACTTAAATCGTGCGTATAAAATTGTTCCCGAGATGTCAACCGGCGGACGCGCCGACAGACGCAGAAGGGCCAATACGATAGATAGCAAACGTACGAATAGCAGACTGATACACACGTTCATATACCGTATATACATACATACAACAACAGATTGTAGTGTATGAAAATTGTCGGTATCATTTCGACTTACGAGTTATCATGCCCTGAAAATGTTTTGTTTTTACGTGTTGTAGCTTTAAAACATACAAAGTCAATCAAACTGAACCGACCATATCAGTTCAGTTGATCACTGTGGTCATAAAGTAGTTGAATAAAAAAATGTTATCTGCTACAGATGACTGCAGTCATCATTCACCCTTTGAGTAAGAAAAATATGAACACATAGGCTGACTCATTATGATTAATGTATTGAATCGAAACGAATGAAACGAATATCATAATGAGTGCACAAACCTGCACAAACAACATACATACATACATGTATACACTCTTTTAATTTCACTAATTAGCAAGCAAGTCACTCAGGCCAAGTCGGTGCAGTTTTCACGGAGCGAGCGCATTCGATTTGTCACAACCACCTGATGCCAGAATGAACTTGCAGAGACAGTGAAAATCTTCTCATTCGTTCGTTGTCTTTTTCTTTAAGTGTCAACTTAAACTTTGCTGCGAAGTGAAAGTTGTACGAAGTGAAATGCTGCAGCAAGCACAAAAAATGTCAAGGATTCACAGGACTCGAAGGCTGCGGCGGCGACGAGATGTAGGAATTACCTGATAAAATTAATTGAATCTTGAAATAAGTAGTTGTTAAGGTATGATGCGCCTTGAACGCGATAGGTTTTTTCTATACGGTTTTAAATATTTTCAAGTTAAAAAAATTAAAATGTCAGAGAAGAAAAAACAACACCTTGTTTGTAAACAAACACAAGACTTGTGCATGATATACTCGTAGTTAAAAAAGGTTCTAAAATTATTCGTTTCTTTTAATTTAAAATAATATTGTTCTTTTTCTCGTATCCACATACATACTATACTATACTACATGCCTCCTCAGTCATTTTAAATACACTACGAGTTAAATAAAACGTTTTTTTGCCCTGCAAAAACGAATTGTTTTTTAAAAGATTCGGTCGATTTCTGAAAAAAAAATCGATTTGTTAACAGAATTTTATTGATTGTCTGTCACTTACAGCCGCTCTTTCACCTCGATTCGCTCAATTAAAAATTTAAAGATTTGTTTGGTATTTTCATGGGATTTTTATCTGACAAACTGGCATCTACATTTGTAAATAATTTCTTATGGATCTCTTTCACTCTCTCTCTCTCTGAGTCTCTTGCGAATATACCAACATTTCAACATTTGCGCATTGGATGCATTCCACCGAAAAAGGAGAGAGAGAGAGAGAATGTAACCAGCCCCTCTCGCTCTCTCTCTCTCATTCAGGTTTTTACTAATGGATGGCAATACATAGAGAAAAAGCGGTGTAATTTTGCAACCTTTAAAATCTTTATTAAAATCGGAATATTTATTAAGAAAAAAATTTCAATTCATAAAACTTGAAAGAAATATTAGCGGTAATGTTTGCACGTAATTTTTTGGGGATTTTATTAGAAAGCGAAATCGATCTTCACACCTCAGCTAAAAGAAAAGTTATTGTTATTGTTGTTGTTGTTGTTGTTGTTGCTGTTCGGAAAAAAGAGGCGCGGTCCATCAACCGGCGCGCGTTCAGAGTGTGGGGGTGTGTCTGCGAGAAAATTAACACTTGTGAAGATGAATTTGTTGAAAAAGTAAAACTAAGTGCGAGTGTTTTTCTTCTTTACTTTATGGTTTACTTTTATTTTTTTCTTTACTGTAGACAATAACAATTTGTTTAAAAATTTTTTTTATTTTTTTTCTTGTTTGCATCTTGTGTTTATTTTCTATTTAAAAAAGTTTTTTCAGAGAACTTAGCAATCTTTATCTTTCAAAAGCCCTCATTTCCAACTTTTGAAGTGTTTAATTATTTCAAATGTGAAATTATACATTGGGAAGGAATTGATTGCTCTTCCCCCTTTCAGCCCCCAAACAGAATTTGTATAGAATCCTCTTTACTACACCGCACTAACATAGTTTTCCTGAGGTTGAACTATCTTTCTCTAGATTAATGCTTAAGCTAACCGCGGTCCATGTTCTTGTATCTTAAAATTCTTGAAGAATACGAGATTATCAAACGATTTGTCGAGAGAGTGCCAGAGTATGTGCCTGAGTGGAGAGATGGTGACGGTGTTGATAATTGATTTTTCACTATTCGTATCCTTTTTATATCCTGCTAATCGTAATTTGCTTTCGTCATTATTTTCAGGTCGAAGCTGGCGATGTCATCCTCAAAGTAAACGGCACTGATGTACATCGATATACAACGAAGGAGGGTGAGTGTCTTCAAATTGATATGATTTAATTCTTATTTTTAAGAATTCCTTTTTTCTTTCGTTTTCCTCAAACTAGTTCTGAAATGCTTGCGCTTGTCGGACGACGTTGTTACTCTGGACCTTAAAAGAGGTTTGTGTTTCAAATACGCAGCATGTACTCAGGTAACCCTCGATGTGCAGGCCTCGATTGTGGTCACCTCAATGAGTTCTAAACCGACTGCCTGCCAAATCGAGGATTGCCTGTACGCACCTGTTTTATTAAATCCATCATCAGCATCCTTGTTTCTCTCGCGTCAGACCCCAAATTAAAGGCGCGCATTAAAGAGGAACTTGCCAAGACAAAGAGTCCGCACTACATCGATATAGAGACTCAAAATATATACGACTATAAGGGTCAAATATCACCCACCCACTCGCAGTCCGACTCCTTGAATTCTTCTTCTTCCTTGCGCTACAAATCGCCAACGAACTTGCCACCTCGTCAGACGTCTTCTAACCACAGCCGCAGTTCCTCGGCCTCGTCGGCGAAAATTCAAATCGCTGAGGGCGGCGGCAGTGGAGCGGCGTTGGTCGCTACCGCCTCAACTTCGCCCTCAGCATGTCGGCCATCACGCATACCAACCGCTTTAAAAAATCCACAAAAGAATACAGTACAACATTCGCCGCAGCATAAAAGACCACGCCCCTCTCAGATCCCTACGAAAGCGACAGCAGCAGCCGCAGCGGCAGCTGCAGCCAACGGAAGCGCAGCGAATTCACCGGCAGTGCCGCTTCTCCAGCATTCAAGAAGCTGCAGCGGCGGTGCCGGCGGCGCAGGTGGCGCTAGTGGCGACAGATCGCAGGAGTATCGTGACCATCAGCGGCAGCAGCAACAGGAAGACGATCGAGAGCCCGTGTCTGCCCCACCACAGCCCAAAAAGGCGGCCCCACGTTTTGAAGCGTACATGATGACTGGCGACTTGATTCTGAACCTGTCAAGAACCCCGCAAAGCAGCAACTTGATCGTGCAACATGTTAAGAAGGTAAATTTTTAGGCAGCATCAACCAATCTACAATCGCCAATTGTGCAACGAATTGTTCCTTCACTTCCTTTACTTCAGGTGGACAGTCTTCGCGATTCGCCAAATCGCACCACGACAGCTCGAGCTAATGGTGCACTTGCGCCGCGCGCATCCGGCGAATCCTCCCCAACATCTTCCTCCTCCGTGGAATCACCCACGCATTCTGGCAGCTCCGATTCACTGCACTTGTTGAAGAAAGGCGGCTTACAACAAAAGAGTTGCAGCAAATCGCAACAGAATCAGAAGCATCAACAACAACAACAACTTAGTATTAATAGCACTATTAGTAACATAAGCAGTGATCGGCAATATCGCAGAGAATCTCTCACCAACGACACTCTTCTGCTTTGTGAGGAAATAGCCAGAGATGACAAAAACGCTGACGACGGTGCGGGCGAGGCTGAGACTCAGTGCTGCGATAATGATTTTTCCAGTGTTCAGTATGAAGAGGGCGGAAGTGATGAGCTGGTAACAACCAGTGATTTCAGAGACCATATCAGACTACATCCCCGACAGCAACAACAACAATATCAGCGGCACCAACACCCACTAGCACAGCAGAGATCTTACGACAACTGTTACTACGAGGAAAACGAGGAAGACCAGACTCATTATGACATCACCAATATCGAGACCTACAACAGCGTGAGTGGCGCCGAGTCTTATGAGTTTACTGCCGGCTTCGCTGGCAGTGAGCCACAAGATGTTCCAGTTCTGCATAATAGAGGTGACTATAATTACGATTCTAATCATGGGCAGCAGCATCCCGGAGATGAAGATTTAAGTGCCTGCGTCTCAGCGTCTCTGGCTTCTGCTGCGACTAAGCAAAGACTGCGCCAACTGAAGCAGTCGCAACAAAAGCCACAACACCTTCAGCAGCCCCCAAATCAAGCAGTGGCAACAACCTCGCGTTGCGCTGATGGTGTGCCGTCGCGGTTCGGTAGTGTAGTGCCTGCAGTCGATTCAGTTGATTGCTCACGTGAACCACCGCGGCCGGGTGGTCAGCAGACACAAGCCTTCTATCAACGTCAAGCGCATTCATCGTCCTCGTCGTCGGGAGGAACGATTAGAAGCGATGGCACGTCACAAGACGAAACCTCGTTTTCGGTGCCGAATTCACCGATATCGCTCTGCACACCGTTGCTCGACAAAGATATGGCACTTTCGGTGCCAAGCAGTCCAGAGCCGGCGATAGTTATGGGCGGCGCCGGTGCCGGTGCCATTGGCGGTGGTGTTTTAAGTGTCGCTGCCGGCACGGCTGGAACAGCAGACTCGGTGGTACGGCGTCAGAACGGGGTGGTGCGCAAGTGCGACTCCGCAGGTTTCCGAACCAGCAAATCAGAGGATCACTTGCAGCAGGTACAGCGCGAAGGCATCGCAGCCATCATACCGATTGACATCGACGAGGACGTAAATAGCTCGCTGAACACTCTACTAGACACCAGGCAGGATTCGGAGGACTCGCAGGTGAGGTGCAACGTCTTCGTGCATGCAACAGAGAAGATTATTATCATAATTTGTATAGAAGTTGAATGTTTATGATATGTTTTTGTATGAAAAAGTTATGTGATGATTGATTGCCTGCCGTGTCTTTTATCATTTGCTTTGAATATTTATTGGCGACATTGTGAGCGAAAAAGGCAGGAATTCTGCCCACAATTACTGTATATAAAATGAAATTTGACTCGTTTCAAGCCTTGAATTGATAGTGTTATATGAAATATATACAATAGTTTTATGTTTTCTTTTTGTCTATTGGTTTGTCTTTATTCATCTGTGTCTGTTCTTTTAGCTAACACACATTAAAGCAGCTGCCACTAACCCAGGTCTTCTTCTTCTCAATCATAAAAATATTTTAAATAAGCGAAGGAAAAACGTAAGAGTTTTGAGACCGCGTATAATTTTGGGACAGCAAACACCCGCGCAAACAGTGCACGAATATAGCATACCTCCAACAATTAACTCCGCCACTTCAGCAGCTACATGCAAAAAGGTTCCTTTAACAAAAGACATTTGATCCTAGTATTGACAATTTCACATACTACACCATTTCCAATTGTAAATGGGAATAGGTCAATTGAAATGAAGATTTTCCACATTAAAATGAGGTTACAACAAATGTAAATGAGAAATGATCAACTTTAAATGAGAATACAACAAATGTAAACGAGATGTTCTCTATGATAATGAGATTAGAACAATGAGAATAGGTCAATTGAAAATGAAATGAGAATGAACAAATGTAAAGAAAATATTAATTTAAAACAAGTAAGAGCGTAATCTTCGGCCTGGCCGAAGCTCATATACCCTATACCCGCATCTGTCGGAGTGATAAAAAAAACTAAAAAAATGGACGTAACACGCCCACTGATATACTATACCATATAATAAGGTGTTTGTTGGGAAAATCGGTGCTGCAAATGAGTGCAAAATGTACTGCTGTAAGTTGGTAAAAGAAAAGTAGGCGTCACCCACCCACTTTAATCATTCCTTTGACAGATGTGGGTGTAGGGTATATGAGCTTCGGCCAGGCCGAAGCTAACGCTCTTACTTGTTTCGATTCTAATTTCCGCTTGATCTTTTCTCATTTACATTTGTTCTATTTTCATTTTCATATGGGAAATTTCATTTTCAGTTGACGTATTCTCATTTACACTTAACTTATTCTCATTTACAATTGAAAATGGTGTAGAGCTTAGTCAAAGAAAGAAAGAAAAAAACGAAGTTGTGCTTAGCTTAGCTTTAGCTTTCTGTTTTCTTTTCTGGTTCAATAAAATGCCAACATTAATAAAATATAGCTTTATTTATGTACATATTTATTAGAATTAGAAGCATGACACGATGCTAGAGTAATTATTACACTTCTTAACGAAAAATACGCTGTAAAATTAATATAAAAGTCAACAATTATAGATGAAGAAACTGATAAGACGATGAAGCTACTATAAGTTCATTCATGTACTGATTATGTTTACGTTATATACATACATACATATAGTAAATAGTAGGTTCTTTGTGGTTATTAAGAGAGATTTTGTTTCATGTGATTTGCCAAACAAATGGTCGCCTGTTGCTTGCTAACAAAGTTTATAAGTTTAAAAGCGCTAAAATTAGTCTGGGCTGAAACAAAAAGTAGGCTTCCAGAAATCTCTTAATTACCAACCGCTCCTATAATTAGAGACCACTAGAATTGGAGGTTGTTTGGGACAACGTGGACAACCTATCAGATGTAATGGAAATTGAGACATCTCGGATAGAGTTCTCTGCTTGTCCTTTCTCTAGTAGCTCGCCAGCGTGTGTTGACGTTACATAGTCGTCATCATCATAAGTTGCTTATGTAAAAATCGTACTCCTTTTTTACCCGTCCGTCCCATTTTGTCCCGTCTTTTCCCGAGTTGCTAACGGCATTTGTTTCGATATGAAAACATTATTCACATTTTGTTAATTTGTAGTATTAACGCTTTTCGTATGCACCTCCTTGCACACTTAGGCCTCGAATCGTGATCGTATTGTTTGGACTTACAATGCTCCGCTCACACCGCAACAATTGTACCAGCAGCAACAACAGCAACAGCAGAACTCATATTATGAGAGAAGTTCGCCCAATTCACACTCTAGTTCGATAAGTTCGTCACCACATCATTCCGATAGTCCAGCATCGCCCACGTCGGTATCAAGCTCGGTCATGTCTTCGTCTGGCTCGAAAGGCGCCCTCGGCCTTACTTGTGCAGGCGGTGCGGCTGCCACGGCAACACCGAGCAACTCATATCAACTGCAGCAGCAGCAGCAGCAGCTTCACCAACAACATCAACAGATGTCGGCGCAAGCCAATATGATGGGTTTGTTACAATGTCCCTCTAATGGTGGTGGTGCACAGTACGGTGACCAGAGTGTCTCCGAAGCTATATCTAATATTTCCAGCCCTGATTATCAGGACGACGACAATTTATTAAGCTCTCGTGATCTTGTAGGCGGCATGGTGTTAAGCGATCCCAGCGATTCCGATTCGACAATTCTAATTTCGGATGCGGTGCATGGTCGTGCGAAGAAGTTATCGTCAAACCAACAGCCGCACCAACAGCAGCAGCAGCAGCAGCAACGGCAAAAGCAAACCGAACACAAATTGGTAATTCAAGTGCGTGGCTTCGACAGCATCAACGGCAGCAACTCGTCGCGTTCCGCTTACTCGGAGTTGAAGGACTCGGAGGATGAATTGGTCACTCTTGCCGAAGAACCGACAAAATCCTTGGCAACAAATACGATGAATACAATGACAACGCCTGCAGGTGGCGCTACTGCTGCCGCTCCACTCTTAAACAACGATGGTAATAGTGACAACAATGCACGCGATGCATCGCCGCCGGTGTCGGATGACGGCAGCGATGTGGAATCGTTACATTCCTATCATTACTCTCCGAAAGCTGTTGACATGCCTTCGGCTATAAGATTAGCTAAGCGGCTGTACTCACTGGATGGCTTCAAGAAGAGCGATGTATCTCGTCATTTGAGCAAAAAGTGTGTTTGCATGAATCTTTCTTTGGGTTAAAGGAATGCACATATATCGTTTGTTATCTCTGTTCTAGCAACGACTTTAGCCGCGCTGTGGCTGACGAATATTTGAAATATTTCAATTTCGAGAAGAAAACACTGGACCAATCGTTACGCGAATTTCTGCAGCAGTTCTCACTTTCCGGAGAAACACAAGAGCGCGAACGTGTTCTGGTGCACTTTTCGAAACGCTTTCTGGACTGCAATCCGGGCTCCTTCAATTCGCAGGGTAGGTATTTGTATTGTCACCGATGGTATACTATGCTGAAGCCGCTGTTAATTGCTTTTGCTTCAGATGCGGTGCACACGTTGACCTGCGCCATCATGTTGCTGAACACAGACCTTCATGGCCAAAATATAGGACGCAAAATGTCCTGCGCTGAATTCGTCGACAACTTGGTTGAGCTGAACGACGGTGAAAACTTCCCAAAAGATGTTCTGAAGTATTTGTATCAAGCCATCAAATCGCAGCCTCTGGAATGGGCGCTGTGAGTATACTCGTAGTTAGTTTTAGCAAAAAAGAGCGATATAATATTATAACGATACGATTTCCTTCCAATCGCCAGCGATGATAACGCTGTTAATTTACAAAAACAACGAACTGATGCCAATGTCGCTAGCAGTCATATCGGACAGAACCCATTCCTGGATATACCGGAATCATCGGCGGCGGTGGAGTATAAAAAAGGCTACGTAATGCGCAAGTGTTGCTATGAAGCTAATTACAAGAAAAGTAAGTAAGACGCGTGGCCAGAGAACATTAAAAAATTGTCTTGTACTTGTCATTTTAATAGCGCCTTTCGGTAAACGTTCATGGAAGATGTTCTATTGTACGCTCAGGGATTTGGTTTTATTTCTACACAAGGATGAACATGGTTTCCGCAAAAGTCAAGTGAGTCAAGTGAGCTTTGAAAGACGAGCAATTTGCAGAGAAGCTGGCGAAAGCGAAACCAATCTGAATCTGGTATTCTCTTTCAGATGTCGGATAATCTACACAATGCGATAAGGATTCATCACGCATTGGCTACGAAAGCGACTGACTACACAAAGAAGCAACATGTCTTTCGCCTACAAACGGCCGATCAAGCGGAATATCTTTTCCAGACTAGCGATTCCAAAGAATTGCAATCTTGGGTGGAAACCATCAATTTCGTGTGTGCTGCCTACTCGGCCCCACCTATTGAGGGTGGTGTCGGCAGCCAGAAGCGTTTCCAGCGGCCCCTTCTTCCGAGCACCCACACAAAGTTGTTATTGGTTGGTTTGATATACATACATACCTACCTTACTCTGACCGTAAACTTCACTACGAATTATGAACGTATTCAATGCTCCATTTAAAAGGGAATTTGTAGCGTTGATAACTCGTTCTATGATATCGTATGCGCCTCAGAATACGCAATATGCTGCAAATAGTATATGTTTCTTATTTATGAAGATCATTTAAAACATTTTCTCTCTACCTTTGCAGAAAGAGCAACTCGATTCACATGAACTGCAAGTGGCTCAATTGGAAAACAATTTGGCTGAACATAAGAAAGGGCCCATGCCGAACAAAGGACTTCCATTGCAAAATTTCAAAGAAAAAGAAAGCTATTTACAGTACGAGGTAATTTCACTGAGATCTTATTGCAAAATATGTCGATCTTCAACGGAATACGTACGATATTTTTATTTCTTATTCCATATTTGTTTCAATTAAGTTTTATTCAATTGAAGTTTTAAGTTATAAACGCGTTTTGTAATTCTCTTCGCAGCTGCACCGTTATAAAACTTATGTGTCAATTTTAAATGCGAAACTTCTTGCCGACCAACAAATTGAGCTGCAGTTGGTTAATGATGAGCTGGCGGCCTCGGACACTTTTACCATCGTGGGAAGTGCTCCCACTAATGTGGTGCAACGCGGCGCACAGGTTATTGCAGCAGCGGCGGCGGCGGCAACGAACCAAACGCAATCGAACAGTATTAATGCTGGTGGACCACCGCAGCCATCGCAACAGCACTCGGCTAACAGGTACAGCTACCGTTCTACCATATATCGATCCGACGCTGCCCAGCAACAAGATCTTGGCTGACGCGTGATGGGGGTTTTTTCGGCTTGTGTGTTATAAGGACTTACTTTCCTTATGAGAGAGTCATTCGCTTGAGTTCTTGCTTGACGTTTATTTCTTGCTTTCATAATACATTTGTTTGTTATTTTGGTAAAGCTAAGCATAATGCGACAAGTGTCAACGAATCAAATTAAAACGATAGACAAAGACGAAGAACAAGACGACTTTGTTAAAGATTCGCGTTATCTAGTTATGATATAAATTACCGTTCTCGTAAAATTGAGAAGTTAAAATAGCAATTAAAAATTTATTAGAAGATAGACCGACCGGGGCAGAGAGACGGACTTTAATTGTATTCATTATTTTGCCCGAGATTTCTTCACTTCACTATAGTTAAAGTTTATAATATTATCGACTTCTAACGAAGTAACAAAAATATCAGAAACGTCTATTATACAACAACTATGGGTCTAGAATTTGTAAAATTTCAAGTGGTTTTTCCACCAGACACAGCGCAGTGAGTGACGGTATGTCATGAAAAGTAATAATAGACTAAACTTAAGAAGGTCTTAGAACACAATCCTGTCAAAGAGCGCGATTAATGTTCTCTTAAAATAGTGCATACCACGAAGTTGTGATAAACTTAAAGCGGCATTTCAAGTTATATAAAATATACTCGTAGTAGCATTGGATAGGTCGATGGCAGAGATCTGCAGTGAGTATTTTCGATGCGTGCTAAACTTTTCGAGTTCACTGCTATCACTTCTCGCCAAAAATTTTCTATTGGTAAACCTTCTGCAATAACATTTGTTGTACATAAGTTGGCTCCGTTCAAGTCACAGCGACTTCATTAAGGAACATCTCATCCGTGCTTATGTCATATTACTTATGCACATGCACACATACTATTTATTTATAATATAAATATAACATATGTACGTCGTCGCTTAGGGTTGTATTTAATTATTAGTTATTTAAGCAATTAATTCTTAACTCTTTTCGTAATTTTTCTATTGATATTGTCCTAACATCGAAAACTATCGTATAACTATGTGTTCTGTAATAAATTTATTGTACGATATTCTCTTTTCTACGCACTAACTCCCTAATAAAATATTCGCTTATTTTGTAAGTATTGATCGTGGATTTTGTGCTTAAAAGTTAATGCTTCTGTATCTTTATAGCACACACAAACACACACACACACATGTTCGTTCGTCTTTAATGTTTATAATGTAGTGTACTAACACTTAAGTCTATTTTAACTTCAATTTCAAATGTATACTTTTATATATATTCGCTTTAGCATTTGCTTATACATACTTAATATAACTCGTTAGCATTTGTTTTCTTTCAGAACTATAAACAAAAAATTAAGTAATTCTAACAAGAGTAACACTTGAGTCTTTTAAAATTATATTCTCGTATCGCAATGAGATGTAATAGCATAAATACATATACATACATACATATATTATAATCTATTTTATCCATAGACGACGGACGCTCTTTTGACTCTGCATACATATATCTTCTAATGCTTTGCGTTCATAAAGTTACTTTAAAATGAACCCAATCAAATCATCAGCGTCATGAAAAAATGGACGATTTTTATAAATTGGTTATACTTGGTTATAATGAGGATTATTAACACTTTGAGAACTCTCGATTATTAATTAGTATATACCAAATTACGCTTAAATAAGTTGTCACTGATTCTACCAAATGAGTTTTAACCAAAAGTACTCGCTAAGGCTTCCCCAAATTTCATTTCAATAGTTATAATTAAAAATGGAATACTAAGGAGGAATACGTTGGTAGTAGGAAGAACCAATTTATTACGTAACAAACTGAAAAAAGCCTAATCTTGGACAAACACGTATTATATAAAAAAATTGAAAATTGATAAAAGGCAATACAGATCTCTACAGAAATTTAATGATTGATTGTTATGCATTAGTAGAGGTTTCTCAGTAACGAAATATTAAAAATTACATTAATATTATAGCGATCGACATATAGTACATACATACATAAATACATACATAGTACATCTAATGGCAACAACAAATGAAATGTTCTCGAGCAAGTAAAGTAGTATAAAAAAATGCGGCTTGAAAATGATAAAGTATTCAAAATACATTCGAAATATCGTATAATAAATAGTATGTACTAATTATAAAATATAAGTTCAAAGAAGAATAAAAACTAGAATCAATAAAACTAAAACATGAAAATGCGTTTCATTCAATGGCATTTCATTCTCAACTTTTAAATTTTTAAAACTTTTAAATATTATTAAGCTATTCCGCATCATACCATCTTTCTTTTTGAGGTCTGAAGTCTTCACTTCACCAGAAACTATTTCTTGTTAGGTCAAAGTATTAAATGTGGAAATGATTTAAAATTTAAAATACTATAAATACTGTATACGAAACTTTAAAAAAAATACCAACAAAAAATTAAATTCGCAATTCGGAAAGAATTACAAAGGGCTAGAATTAGTAAAAAAAAAAAAAAAAAATCTGAAAAATAGTCCAAGATTATTTTACTCATGTAACTCATACGGACATAGCCTGAAGCAAACGCCACTAGTTCCGAACTAGAAGAGCTGACTAGCTCTTGCGGACGTCTGCGGTACTAGCAGCACGTCAATTGACCGCACAAGATGGCAACAGGCGAGTTGAAGTTACTTAGACATTACCGAGACCAACTCTGTTGGTAAGCTCGCTTCTTCTAGGACCCTTTTTTCTATAATTTCGGGGTACTTTGGGTACTCGTATCTAGTGACAACACGCAGCATTACTTTTGCACTAATTCGGTGAATTTTGTTTTCTCACCAACTGCTTTTTAAACTGTGGGAAACTCATTTGAACTATATTTTTTTTCCTTTTGTATGAAAAATTTTCTCAAGTGTTTTTGCTGTATTTTGGTTCTTCAAGCAAATATACAATACAATTATATCATGCCAAGCAAACTTGTTCCTATAGACTTATGAAGTAACTAATTATTTTTATATAATTAATTCGTTTTTTGTTTGATACTAAAAATATATTTTAAAAAAGTATTAATTTCAAATTAAAAAGGTGCAAGCGCCCTTTCTCTCTCTCTCTCTGTCTTCTTATGTCCTTTTCAATTTCAGCTGGTTTTGCGGATGTAGTAGTTGGTGGATTCTATTCTAAGTATACACGTATAGTATATGTATATACATAAATACCTACATAAGTCTATATGCATGCCACTCCAAATAATACCAAAATATGTAACTAATTATCTAAAGGTAACACAAAAAACGCCAATCAAAAAATCTTTACATTAATTTAATAAACAATTTTATTTTTTTAATTTTTAAGCAATCTTGTGTCTGTTTTTTGTTGGCGTTAGTTTTTATATTCCAGTTTTATTCTTTATTAAGAGTTATTGTTAATTTTGATTATTGCTTATGAATTTATAAGCGCATTATTATTTCTAATTCAGTTAGTTTTTAATTATTTTATCATTGTTAACACACACATATTTTTTTAATCCATAATTTTAATTCCATGCTATCATTATTTGTTTTATAGGAGAAAAGAAAAGAAGAAATAACTATACGAATATTTAAAAAGCTTATTGAGCAGGAAAGAAAATTTACTTTTACGTGGATTTTTAGCGTTTCTGAAGCTATTCGGTAAGTCAGCGTCGTCTGTTAATTGTTAAATTTATTACTTTAGCTGTCTAATTTTCTTTGTAGACTTTTTTGTTGCGCAATAAATTACACAACGAAAATATGCTGCTGTTTAAAGTTCATAACTTCTACCGTGTCTACTTTTACGGTATCTGTGAATTTAATCATTACTTATCATTATCCATTACTAATCATTACTTATAAAATCAATTAATCTAAAATATCATTTGAAATGATGCAAAAATGTATAAACAAAAAACAAAAGCTTTTAATGGCTTTATTCATTCAAAACATTCTATTTCATTAATATTATCTTAAACATTAGATAAAAACAATTTTTTGTTCTTAAATCGAGCAAACCAGCTTCTGAGAAACTGTTTAAATTTGTATTCGCAACGTTACGGCATTTGGTTTTTTATTTAAAAGAGTTTATATCTAAGTTTCAATATTCTAAATTACCCTCAATACAATAAATACGTACTATAAATTACGTACGTATAACTTTATACGATATTATATTAATATTTCCGCGGAGTACTTTTAACTTTGCTTTCATATCGAATTTGAAAGTAAGAGTGGAAACGTACTTTTTCCATACTTCACATCTTTTCTTTACCTTCGTAAGACTTTAGTAGAAAAGAAAGCCTTTTCTCATTTTCACTCATTAGAATTTCAAAATGATTTTTTTTACGCATTTATTTTATTTATTAACTTTCTTATACATATTCTTTATTAAATAGAAGTGTTCTAACGTATTTGTAAAATGACATCGAATTTTATTTAACTTTTATGCTTTCGCTGAAGCGAAACCGAAAGGACTTTTGTATTTCTAATTTATCGTTAATCTGTCGTATATTGGCTCCTCCACTGAAAATAGTAACTCAATTTCGATTTAAGCGTGACATTTATGCATATTATTTTAGCTATAACTAAAATTTAAATATGTATTTTCTTAGTGTATAAGGCCGAAACAATAGCAAACATTGTTGTATCCAATACACTACGTATAGCATTTGTATTAAATTATTAGAATAAAATGTTATAATAATAAAGTAACTGACAAACACAAATCCGATTAACGATTTTCGTTATTTTTTACCTTCAATGTTTCCATCTAGTGACTTTTGAAACCAGCTCCGAAAAGTTTAGGTTTGAAATATCATTAAAAACCAATCCGTATCGACCGTGGAATGGCTCGATATTAGCTTTCTCAAATTATTATTCAAATGGGCTTCAAATGAGTTTTCTTCAAGAACTATAAGAACAACATGATACTGAAAATTCAAACAAACAAAATTTGTCTGTTACTTTTTTACTTAATTTTATTTTGACATAGATCAGACAAGACAAATGGTTCGTTAGCTTAAGCGAATGTAAATGAAGTATCCGTTTCTTTAAGCATTTCCTCTAGGCGTAAAGATATACGTCTGCGCTTAACATCAACCTCTATAACTGAGGCTGTGACACGGTCGCCTATGCTTAATACTACGTTATTCATTTTACTGATGTGTATCAGCCCATCGCATTCCACGCCAATATCAACGAAGGCACCAAAATGTGTAATGTTCGTAACAGCGCCTGAAATTAATATGAATATAAATATTATAGCAGTACATACTTTCAATATGTTTGCTATCAATTGTTGAGAAATGAAAAATTAAAGCCTTTTCACTTTTACCCAAATCCAAACCTACCCGTGACCACATCGGCTTGGGACAAATCACTAAGACGTATGATACCTTTCTTGAACAGGGCACATTTATTGAAATCCTTTCGATAATCTTGAAAAAGCTCTCGCTGCAATGCTTCCATAACTGTTTCCAACTAAAAATATTGCCAGAAAAAGAAGAAAATGCCTAAAACAACCAGCAAATAAGTGTATAACATCAACGCCCTAACCCTTTCCTGAGGTATCTGGTATTCAGCAGCTAATTGATCGATTGCGCACTCTTTGACATAATTTCCAATTCTGGAAATAAAATCTGGTTTTCCGATGTCGCGTGGATGAAGTTTGCAACGAGAAATGATTCTAATGAAATAACAAATGTAAAGTTTTATCAAAACTAAAGGTAGGACGCTTTTGCAATATGTATATTTGAATACTTCTCGGCAACTGTATAACTTTCCGGATGTACCCATGTGCAATCCAAGAGATTTTCGACGTGTCCACCAACACTTCGTGGTTCGATACGAATAAATCTGTCGAAGGGGAACGGAAACAGAAAGGCAGGGAGCAGGGTGTAAGAAATATTTCTTTAGCTGCGAATTCCTTCCGCGCCATTAACACACTCACCCAGCGCATTGTGTAAAAGTTTTCTCACCAATTGATTTGACTTGTAAGAGATCTTTACGTGTACAAAATGTTCCCTTTTCCGTTCTATGCTGTATTATCTTTTCTGCTTTCTTCTCAGTTAAGCCGGCAATGTGTCTAGAGGTGGAAGAAATATCGAGGATTCATACAATTGTTATTATGTATAACAAATTTACTAACTTCAAAACCGAAATACTAGCTGTATTAATGTCAACGCCCACAAAACTGACGCATTCGGATACCACTTCATTAAGCGATTCGGTGAGGGCCTTGTCATTAATATCGTGTTGATACATGCCCACGCCAATATGGCGCGGTTCGATTTTCACGTATTCACTGAGAGGATCATTCAAACGGCGCGCAATTGAGACTGTGAGTTGGGTTCACATTTAGTCAACATTAATATAAAAACAAATAGAAATTTAAGCTCTGCAACCTGCACTGATTTCGTTCATATCCATGCTCGGAAATTCCTTCCTGGCCACGTCACTGCAGGAATAAATCGAAGCACCTTGTTCGGAGACAATACTGTATCGAACCAATTGCGAATCTAGAATATTCAGCTCAAATAATTTCGAGAGCCAAAATTCCGTCTCACGACAAGCAGTGCCATTTCCTAGAGCAATAATCTTGCATCTAAATTAATTATATCAATTAACAGAGTTCACAGATTACATATTTGCAATGCCAAAATGAGTAAAATTATACAAGTACAATTTTGCGATTTACCTATGCCTTGCCAACATTTTGGCTAATATTTCTCCCCATTCTTCGGGATCTGTTTCCCGTTTATGTGGATAAATAACACCAGTTTCCAGCACATCTGCCGTTTCCGAAATCACAGCTAACTTGCAACCGTTTGTGAAGCCAGGATCAATTCCTAAAATTCGTTCACCCTTCAACGGCGACATTAGTAACAACTGCTTCAAGTTCATGGCGAATACATCAATAGACGCTTTCTTGGCGTTCACGTTTAAGTCAGCACGAATTTGGCGTGTAAGTAAAGGCTGTACTGTGAAATGAAATCAGTCATTTTAACATTCAAAAACCTATAGCCTCCTACATTTTTTAGTATAGCATTCCTCGAATGCTCTTTCAAATATATGGGTACGTAGTTCATACTGAATGCCGCCACACATGAAGACTTGCCGTATGTACTGTTTGAGGTCGTTTTTCACATTCTCCGATATAATCAATTTTATTTTTAGAAACTTTAAATTTTCTCCACGGTTCAGAGCTAGTATTTGATGCGGCTTCAGATTTTCTACATCACACTGAAAATCGAAATATAGCTCAAATTTTGAATTATCATTTCTTTTTCGAGCTCCGGTCTTATTATTCTCCATAGTTGATGTCGATTCCTTTGCTTTGGTACTCTTAAGAAATGTACGATGTATTCGTTGGCTAGAAAATGAAAACGGAAAACTATTCTATTGACTATGTAAAAAAGTTTATCTAATAATTTTTATTTTACAGCCTTCGTAACTCTTCCAAGACACCAGTATCTTTGCTAAAGGTGTGTGATATTATATGGCAGACGCCAGTCATCACTTTTTCGACATTGTCCAGATCTGGGTTATTTTTATTTACAGTAGATTCCAAGCACACAAGAGGACGCTGGCCACTTAAAATTCGGTCGGCCATGACCTGTAATCCCAGAGCTTTAGCACGTTGAGCCAGTGAACCTTTGTTAGCTGGCTTGTACGGCGCATACTGTAAAATAGAAAAGAATTCATTAAAATACAGAGCGAAAAAGTAAAACAATATTGCCTTGGTAGCTATATGTATATTTGTCTTTCAATACCAAAAATTCCAATTCTTCCGTAGTTTTCGCACTCAACATTTCCGTGCGCATTTCCGGATCGATGACTTTTTCCTTTTCTAAATGGGTAACAATTGCCTCAGCCTTTTTTCGCAAATTTATAATTTCGGTATAAGTATTTTTAATAGCGCGTAACTCCTCTGGCGCCATGTGATTAACTAAATCGCGTCTATACCGGCAAATAAAAGGAATAGTGTTTTCATTTTCAAACAAGTTGACAATATTTCTCGCTGCACTGTTGTCAATATTTGTGGTTTCTGCCAGTAGCTCGTGCACATCCCATACTTTACGGCGACCTAAAATACATACGTTCAAAGTGCACACATTGACCTTACAACCATTGCAACAAAAAGAGCAAGAAACCCACCCCAAAAAGAATTTCGTCCACTGGGTGGTAATGAATCATTAGCGAAGCTATAATTGACATTATCTTCAGGATTTTCATCATTAGCAACAATATTTGAAGTAATTTCGGTGTCCTCACTCGTGTCCTTTATCGATTGTTTAGGTTGCGATAGATTTTTCTTAGCAGTGGCATCCTTGTCATTAGCCCGATCCTTCCTTTTCGTTTTTATAAGAACAAATCTTTTAAGTAAGTATAGAAGTATAGAGATACTTCCTTTCTATTTGGTTCAAACTTACTGCTTAGCCGGCTTTTGACAAATTTGCTCTCCGATGCGATCATATGCTGCGCTCGATTTGGATCGCTCTTTTTTGTTAGACGGTTCACTGAATAATTCTGAATCGGAATCTGATGATAATTCAATAACTAACGGACGTCTTGTGACAACAGCTTTTGTTTTAGGTCTCTTCGAGGCCATATTTTTCAGTTAGATGTTAACGAAATTTGTTAAATGTGCTTTAATAGTGAAATTGGTGATTTCTTTAAAAAATAGGCGCGATATTCTCGTATATGGATATTCTCGCAACTTTCTATTCCAGAGGGACTTATTTAACGGGCTTACTGTCCGTTTTATTTTGGTGTATATGGTATGTAGTGCCGAATCTGCAATTTTAACGCATAATTATCATGATTACGTTAGTAAAATAAAAAATTATAAAAATAAAAAACATCAACTTACGGCCAGCAATGCAGCATATTTTTTAGTTTTTGTTGGTGGTGTTCATGAAAAATGTCATGAAAAAAATAGTCGGAATTCTTTATCAATGTTTTTCAACATGGATACACTGAGCATGCATTCATTATAAAAGTATTAATAGTAAAATTATATATTAAAGGAATGTTGGTTTTAATTCTGTACCCGGTATTAACCTTTAACTACAAAAAATAAAGAATGAGCTTAATTATTAAATGGTGGGGACCATTTTTTTGCATTTTGTACTATGATGTTTAAAAATATGCTATTATACTTCCTTCATCATTAAGACAATTGCAGAATATTTTACTTTAACTTAAAATATTTTTTAATAATATCGACGTATGAATTACTTTATGGAATTTTTTAATGACGAGTTTTGGAACGACCGGCGATTTAGGTAATCCATTGGAAAGCTTGGTTTAAAGAAGAAAAGGATTTCGTGCAGAACGAAAAACAGACTGAATGGTACTTATTCACTTTTCTACTTAATTTTCCGTATAGCTTCTAAACAATAACTTTTCGTCGGTTGAACGCAGCCGTTAATCTTACAATGTGTGCAACGCTGAATATTGTATGGTACAAAGCAAAAAATTTCGGTGGATTATTTAACTATTTAGTACGTCGGTTTTATTTATTTGGTACTTGGATTTATCAAACAAATTGCTTAAAAAAAAAGCGGAGAATAATGCAAAGTGTAGTATTACTTCATCTTAGCGTCGCAATTAGATTCAATTTAAAACGTTTTATTAGTTCTCAATACATTCGGAACATCGGCATTTTAGCGCATATTGATGCCGGTAACGTTACTACAGTCGTATATTTGTGTTTATTTTAGTAAGCATTTATAGGCATGTACAATCAACAATGAATTAATTTAGGTAAAACTACAACAACAGAGCGGATGTTATTTTATGCCGGAAAGACAAGTTCGTTGGGTGAGGTGCACCGGGGCAACACTGTGACGGACTACTTGACACAAGAACGTGAGCGAGGAATCACCATATGCAGTTCGGTGGTAACTTTTCCTTGGCGTGATCATAAGTACATGGGCATGAATTTCGACACATCCTTCATAATCTTGTAAAACCTCTGGCTATACAGAATAAACCTGCTGGACACACCGGGGCATATTGACTTCACGATGGAGGTAGAGCAATCCCTCCATGCCGTCGACGGAGTAATCGTCGTACTCGACGCTACTGCGGGGGTGGAGGCGCAAACATTAACTGTGTGGTCGCAGGCAGATAAACATGCTTTGCCAAAAATAGTATTTATCAATAAAATGGATCGTCCTGATGCTGACTTTGAAAAGTGTATTTCGGAGGTAAAGCAAAAACTTGATGCGGAACCGCTTTGCTTGCAACAACCGATAAAGGATAACAAAGGAAATCTGAGTGTGTTCCAGCAGTATTAAGTTGAAAAGATTTCATTAGAATAACACGGCAAGCTTTTATCTTCCAGACGTACTGGATGTGGTAACGCTACAGTGTTTTACATGGGATGGACGTACTAGTGGCAGGGAATATTACACGTTGCCTCTGAAGGATAATGAGTTGTTACAATCGTTAAGAGAGAAACGCGACGAATTAATCGATCAGCTCTCTGGTATGGATGATGAATTAGCAGAAGTTGTCATAAATACCGAAGGCTTTGAGAAAGTCTCAAATGAGTTAATTTATTCGGCGATACGACGCATTACTTGCCAGCAGAAAGCAGTGCCGATATTTTTAGGCTCCGCCTATAAAAACATCGGAGTACAGGCTTTAATGGATGCTGTGGTCAATTTTTTACCAGCTCCGTATGAACGCAATACATTCTACAATTTGTTCGAGTGAGTGTAGCAGAAAGTTTGAATTTTCACTTTGCGAAAAATGTGAACTTTCTTTCTACGGTGTATTTGTATTTATTTGGTCTTTAGGTTGTCTTTATATAAACGCAAGTAATGTTTATTATGAATTTTAGAAATGAGTTCGCCGGAAAAGTTTTTAAGATTGTTCACGATAAGCAACGTGGTGCTTTGACGCTGGTGCGTGTATTCAGTGGTACCTTGCGAAAGGGAATGCGATTAGTCAGTGCGGCGGGTTGCTCAGAGATTGTTGGCAGGGTCTATGAACCGCTGGCCGATGAGTATAGAGAAATTAGCGAGGTTTCTGAAGGTGATGTGGCTGTCTGTGGCGGGTTAAAGGTTAGCAGATGGGTGGATATTTGTAGCCTTTCAGTTGAAACTTGAATAATTTTCAAATAAAATAAATACATTTATTTTTTTTTTACTAAGCAAACAGTTACTGGAGACTTACTTACAATCAGTGTAAGTCTCTTAAAACAAGCACACAACCGGTTAAGGAAGCTAAAAGCAGCTGATGATGATGGTAATGGAAAAAAAGAAGAAGATAACCCTGAAAATTTTGCAGAGGATGATGCGACAAAATCGACGTTACTTTATGAAAACCTTGCCATTGATCCGCGAATACCAGACGCAGTCTATTTCTGTTCAATTGAGCCACCCAAACTTTCGGCTCAGACGGCAATGGATGCAGCCTTGAAACAACTCCAACGCGAGGATCCAAGTTTGCGCATAAGTTACGACGCCACGACAGGACAAACTATACTAGGAGGTAATTACTTATGCTTCCTACCGCACCCGCAGGCCATTTTTTCTATATATCCTGCAAATGATATTGTCGTCTTTTCTCTCGTGGGCAGGCATGGGCGAACTACATATGGATATAGTTAAGTCGCGCATTCTCACTGAATACAAAATCGATGTTGATTTAGGCCCTCTACAAATTGCCTACAGAGAAGCTATTCTTAAGCCTTCGGTATTTACATTTAAAGCAGAAAAGGATATTATTGGTTCGAAGCAAAGCGTATCAATAACACTGGAATTGCTAAATAATCAGAAAGAACTTTTTAGGTATTTAAAACGTCCTTTAAATAACGGAGAGAATTTTATTCGAATATTCTCATATCTTATACTTAATGTTATTTCGAACTTATATGTAAGTGCCTTAATAGTTTAGATACGTCAGCCGAAAATGTCAACAATTTGAATTTACTGCGACCGCACATTTTGCGTATAATCAAAAAGGGTGCTTTAGCAGCTTTGGAGCGCGGACCGCGATTGGGTGGCCAAGTTGTAGAGACGCAAATCAAATTACATCGTGCCACCATTGGACGTGGTACGGCAGATTCGTTCGTAGTGTCGGCTGCTGCTCAGTGTGTACAAAAGGTTATTTTCGAAGTTTTTTTTTTGGAAGTTTTTAATTTGCAATTGCCCATGAATAATTACGGAATTACTTTCGATACCTCCCAAATTACAAACACTTTCTATTATCTATCATTATTGTTGTTTTAGATTCTCTCAAATTCGGGCACTCGACTTTTGGAACCCACGATGTCGTTACAAATAATTGCACCTTCTGAGCATGTATCTTCCATCCTGACGGACTTAGCACGCAGGCGTGCTATTATTGCTAATATCTTGCCAAAGGGTAATTACAAAAAGGTAAAACACTTTTTATCCGCTAATAGAAACGGTTTATATTGTAGAATTTAACATTTCAGTTGATCCATCTTAATGCACCTTTGGCTGAATTGGACGGATATTCAAGCTACTTACGCAGAATAAGCTCAGGCACTGCGAGCGTGATGATGCAGCCTTGCGGCTTCGCCAGTATGAATGCTGCGGATGAAGATGTGGCGATTAAAAGAGCTCAGGGCTTTATATAAGGGGGCGCATTTTATTCTTTAAAGTCTTTATAAAAATACTGCTTGTAAAAACTATATAAATTTGTATATTTCAAACTTATGTTCTAAAACTCTAAAAGAATATACGTATTTATCTCTATAATATACATCCTAGATGAAAATTATTTCTGCCTCTACCAAAAGGTGAACAGCGCCATCGAGCGGCAGAGCTTAGGAACCCCCAATAATATTGTGTGTCTGGGAATGGTTGTAATGGTGAAGAATGCATTTAAATTAGTCGCTGTGATGCTGAGATACCACTCTGATACCACATTTTGGTGCTATAAAACCGTGCACATCGCCCTCTAGCGTATATTTTTTTAACTCAGCCAAATTCACTCTGGGTAGAATGTGCGATATACATAATTCCGAACACCGCATCGAAGTTCATCGCCCCATTGCTCAGAGATGCCATCTTTATGTATTATTCTGCACCTATAAAAATGCTCCCAGCGCCCTCTAACGGAAAAAATTACAAGTGTTAAATGAAAAGTGTAGAAAATAATAAGTGTAAATAATAAATCTGTGAAATTAGAAGCAACTAAACTTTTGAGTTTTATTGGATTATTTTCAATTCAGAGATCGGACCTAGAGAGTCGAAAAACGTCAAATTTAAAATTAAGTAACAATACGTTAGCTTTTATTATATAGATAACATATACTATATATCATATATGGCGGTTTTTTTGGGAGAATCGTTGTTGTAATTGAGTTAATAGATCTAAATTAACTATCTAATGGTGATAATAAAATGGGCGTGACGTGAAGTCCCATTGTGTACATTTAAGCGAAAATTTTACTTCTATTTTCTATGTTGAAGAAGTAAACTCAGCCCAGCCGCCTTTACCGTCATCAATTCTATAACGTGTGTTTGACTTATAACCGTCGGACAGTCAGTCCGTTAATCTTTTGGTTAAGATTTTAGTTTTCGCCACTTTCGCATTTACGAATAGATTCCTCTCTAAATAATGAAAGGATTATTTTAGCAATAGCTACGCGATATATGTGTGTATATTTATCTGAAATTTTCTATATTTCCATGTCAAATCCAAGCAAGCATTTTCAAAATTTCCGACAGAAGCTATTTCATAAAAACACAGAAACTTGATCTGGAGCAACGACATTTTTCATTCGGATTTCTTTCAAAACATTGTTACAAAAATTTAAAGTTTTTATCGGTTACATCAAGCAAATAGAAAAATTCTAAAATAATAGCACAAATGGCCTTTTCAACACAGAAAGATTTCTTCCATGTGCCGTTTATGAATCAGTCGCTAGATTTCGAATGCAAAAGAGTCTGTGTCAAACTGAAAAGCTATGATTCTACCATAGACGATCGTTCGTGGGCCATGGATGATGCTCAAAAATCGAGGTTCTTATCTGACCTGGTGACATGCAATACGCCGGTAAGGGTGGCCAAAGAACGTCAGTATTTAAAAGATACTCAATCAACGTCATTTTTCTTAAGGTGGCGGGATATGATCAGCCTGCCGTTGGTCTTGCAACCGTTCGCGATAGTGACCGAGCTGGTGCTGATCGTGCGGGCGCAGGAAATCGAGGCAACGGCCCTGGTGGTAGTCACGATTATGATCGAAGTCCAGAAAGTACTGCTGATAGTGGTCGTGATCGTGCTGGTGTAGGTACCCGGGGTGCTGATCGTGGTGGCACAGGAAATCGAGGTAACGATCCTTGTGCTAAGCGTGGCAGTGATCGAAATTCTGGTCGTGCCGGCGCAGGACATCGACGTAGCGATCCTGGTCCGAGGCGTGGCAGTGATCGAAGTCCTGATTGTGCCGCTGATTGTGCTGCCGCAGGTAACCGGGGTGTTGGTCGGAGTGGTCATCGTGCTGGCGGAGGTATTCGAGGCTATGAGCGTGCTGGTGGAGTGTGTCGCGGCGAAATTCTTCCTAGTGACGATACTTCCGGCGCTGATGCTGAGGACAACTGTGAAGTTCTTCCTTGCGCTGACGTCGCAGTTAGTGGCCAAGTTTTTATAATACATCACACATTTTATCACATCATTTGGTATCGTATATACATTTATTAGGCTTCAGCCAAGTACTGCATAAAAGGCGGTGACAGTGTTCTCGAATGCGCCAACCAGACTCTCGGGAAACTGGATGAAATTCTCAATGACAAGAAAAGTCTACAGAAGCAGCTGGCCGTTTCCAAAGAATGCCTGAAGAACTCCAAAGAGGAAAACGAAAAAATCAAAGACATCCTCAATAGGAAATTCGACCACAATTTGAACAAGGACTTCCATAATAAAATACAAAAATTAAGTGCTGGCGGGAAGATTAGTAAGAGCGACGAAAACGATCTACTTCAGCTGTATTATAAATTTGAGGATATGAACAAGGCCTATGAGGTGGCGGAGGCGGAGAGCTCGTATCTGAAGCGCCTCACTGAAAAGCTGTGCCAGCGCGCTACCATGGACTCCATAACAGTCGAACCCGAAAAGGAGACCGATGTCTGTTATCTACAGGACCAAGTGAACGCTCTGCGCAAAGAAGTACTTTTGTTGCGCAAGTTCGAGGATGAGAATCTGCGGCAGAGGGCAAATCAACAAGCCACGAATGTGTCTGACCAGGACGCAGTCAACATAAGGCAAATCATCGAAGAACGCAATGCACTACGAGAGAAGTGCAAGACATTCAAAGGTCTCGAAAAACAAATTAAAGACCTGCAGAAAAAGGCACATGAAGCAGACAACATGTCCGAAAACCTATCGGCTAACTTGAACAATCATTCGAAATATATCTGCGACATAGAATGCGAGATGCAACGAATGCAAAAGTATTACGAGATTGAGGTTCAGAAGCTTAAGTATTCCGAAGACCTGGCGAAGGTACAAGCACACATTCTTGATCTAATTAAAAACTAGAAGTATTTTTTAATAATAGAAGGCAAATAATAGACTAGAATAGAAATAATATTGATTTCAATCTAAATATAAATTAATTAAGAATTTTTTAATTGTATTTTTTATAATATGTATATAAAATCGCATGAAATTACGCGTAGCATCACCGTGTATGATCATTTCAACGATGTTAATCCTGATCATCATCGTTTTCCTTTTTCAGTGTCAAATAAAAGAACTGAAGGAGGACCTATGCCGTGCTCAGTGCAAGGCTCAGAAATCTGATTGTCTTCAGATGGAAATCGGTTGCTTGAGAAATGAGCTGTTGAAGCGCGACTTGGCATTGGGCGACTACGATTGTCAGTATAAACAGTTGATGGTGAGTTTGGGAAATACAAGTATGTACATATTTCGATAAGCCTTTGGCAATTCGGTACTTCATTTATTTCTGTGGAAACAATAGTAAAAAACCGACATATTACACGACTCCTCAAATGTTCAGGGGCATTTTCTGTCTCCGCTCTCAGTTGTTTATCGTGTAATATGGGCCAGGCTCGTTTTAAATTAACTTCGGTGAAAACAAATAATCGATAAATTTATAATTGCATTGCTCTAATTCTTTACAGTACAAAGCCAAAGCTTTCAAGAACTGCGGCTATCGCCTGCTGCAGCAATCGCCCGGAACTGACCATGACAATAGTATGTCGAGTTAATCGGTACAGCAATATGCCCGACAAAAAAATTATGAATTGTACACATTTACGTTTTCACTTGTAAATTTCATGTTAAATAAATTTGTTTGTTCGAAATTTTACAGAAATTGAGAGTGTGTCTTTATTCGGCTGTTTCGGTTGGCCTTGTTCCTAAGGAAGATGTTATTGAAATCATTTACAGAAATCGGGAATAAGAATCTTAATTATAAAGAATATACTAATTATTTGACTTTTAAAAATATTAGCTGGAGAATAACTATTGTAGTATTATTACGACTAAGTACTAGTAGACTTTTGAAAAGTCTTTAATGGCTTCAAATGTTGAATTAAAATTGAATAAACACAATTTAAGCTTGGCAAAAGATATTTGTACGATTCTTTTCCTTCCATTTGTACGGTTAGTTGCTTTTTAAAGAGACGTGGCTACTTTAACGAACTTGCTTATCATTTTAAAACGAAAAATATAGTTTTTAATTAACCAAAAAAGATATTCAAGTTCTTACAATACTAACAAAAGAAGCTTAATTTATTTCTAAATTTATTCGGATTGAATTTGGCCCGGCCTCACCCTGGCTGGGCGGGGCAAGCCTTGGCGTACGGTCACGTCACGAACGCATCGTGCTGACTTATGTATCAACGCGGCAACCTGGAATCTGGAGCTTCTTAAATCAGCTCCATGATTGTAGACATGAACTGCATGCTCTGTGTTTAAAAGTGTGTAAGTGTGTAAATACGGATTAAAAATTAACAACAACAACAACAACGACAACGTCGTTAGCTCTACTGTGGCGAGAGGCACAGAATTGCACTGGCGCAGTCCGTTTTGAGGCTTTCTTCTCTGCTTTTTGTGCTGCGCTGTCTCTATTGAGCAGCCCCTTTTCATTCTCCACTTAATCTTCTTGTACGCGTCTACCTCTCTTCTCTCAACCGAACAACTTGACTGACTAGCTACCACGATCGTTGACCTACTTTTTGGAATATTTTATCTGCCGGTTTTGTGCAAGCACACACACACACAAACGAACGCAAACAAGTAGAGTAGTAACTAGAAATCAAGCCGCACAGTGATCCGAATACGGCTCGAGAAGTATACGATAAGTACATATTTAACCCTTTTCAAACCGGTAGGTGCTTAAAATACTTGCGGAGAATATTTTTGGGACTTCCATAAATTTTGGAATTCTTTAATGATTTGCTGCGTTCCGTTTTTAATAAATGTTTTCTGCATCATTGCACGGAAGTACCTTGTTTTCAACCACTGTGATGCGGCTTTAATTTTTAAAAAGCCTGATAAAGTAAATCTGAAACAGGTTTTAACGCCACATGTATGGTACCGACTAATGCTTCAAGTATGTATGCTGCATCTGGTTGCTGTGTTTGGGCCAAGCGCTTGATGGAGCATGTGTGTCGTGTCGCGCGGAGGGGATTTCAGTACGTACCCTGTAGGAAATGCACATCCTCGAAAGCAAGAAGAACATGAACAAATAACAATTTGTTAATGAGTTCGTGTTAATGACGTTGTTGAGTTTAGTTAATTTTTTGGTATTCTCACAAGTATAAATTCAACACCAATGGTGACAAATCTAAATGACATTTTCAGCATTTTCTAGAATTTAAGATAAAATAATAAAGCCTTTTTATTTTTTTTTCCGTTTTTTTTCGTTGTTCTTAAAAAATTAATAAAATAAGTAAATATTCTTCAATTTATTTTTATTTACCTAATTGGACTGCGGCAAAGTGGACTTTTGTATGCTCTTAAGAGCTATTCGTTGATTAACTAAATAGTTAAGGAATCAGCTCTCAATTTTTCGCCAGAATACGAAATCTTGACAGCTCTTAATTTGTAACTATTTTCTTATGAGCTTGTAAATGCGGTGAGCTAAGTTAATCAGCCAGAATACGGTTGTTAATTGTTACTTCAGCTCAATCAGTCCTAAACTTATGCAAAAAGACCCTTATTTTTAGTCTATTTTATTTAAAAGAAAATGGTAAAACGGCCAGGAGAATATTTTGAGAGCAATGTAGAAATCGCTGCGAAATTGCAGGCGCTTTTGAAAATAAACGGCAGCAAAAACTTATTTTTTCACTGTATTTTTTTAAAAGTTTAAGTTTAATTCATTACATTCATTCAATATAATTAATTTTATTTTCATAAATCCTTTACAAATTTTTAAAATGTTTCTTTAAAAGCAATATATAAAAAAGAAAATATATAAAGAATATAATATAAAAAATTTTGGAATTTATTCAATATAAAAAATTTTCATTGGAGGCAGGTTGCTATCATCGAAACATGACGCTTTCCGGCCGGGTATCTCCACAAGATCCGCTCCATCCATCGTTGGCTGCGATTGAATTCGAGCTCAGGCGGCAATGCGCGAAGCGAGAGGAGAGAAAAGAGAAAAAAAGAAAAAAAAACTAAATCAACTGTATTCGTAGTACAAGCGAAGAAAAGACGACGGACCCTGACAGTGACACTGCGCGAGGTTGAGTTGAAGTTTGAGGTTGCGAACAAGACGTTTCGTATCGGGAGGGCGCGTCGGTAGCGATGCAGAGCAGCGACAGTGCTGCAGTCGTTCGCAGCGCTGCGTCTTGAGCTCGACGCCGATGCCGACGCCGACATCGAGACATCGACAGCATTATGGATTACAACGAAACGTGGCTGGTTTGAGCTGTGAAGAATGAGTGTTGGTTGCTGCATTTATTACGCTTGTTGCTGGTTGGTTTTTTTCTTTTAGCACGAAACATGGTTGCCTACTTACAATTCTGTGTATATGTGCGCTGCTACGACTACACACACACACACACATTCGCCTAACTGGTAGCTAGCAGCTACCAATGTTCATTCAGCTACTTTTAGACGCTTTTAATGTTGTTTGTATGGATTTTTACGCTGCTTTCTCGTTGGTATGCAGCTCAAAAAAAACTACTGAGCTATTTTAAGAAACGCTTTGAGCATTGCCAGGTTTTGCATTGGCCTAAAATATGACTTTTGCTTGAGCGGAGTGACTTGAGCGATATTTTGGTCATGACAGTGCACAAGGCCAAGTGTCAAGCCAGCCAGCCAGCCAGCCAGCCAGCCGTATTGGCCGTAGTACGAGTAACCTGTGCACTTGATGTGCGCAGTGGCTTTGAATTCGGCTTTGGGTTCGACTTTCGGTCTTGGACATGGCAGATACATACATGCATCTATGTACATGTGTATGCAGTTGTATAATTTGACAGTGTCGCTAAGAAAAAATGGAAAAATTAACAAGATATCGACGTGTCAAAAATGATGGAAGGGTTTTTTTCTGCATAATTGTTTGCGACTGAACAAGATCAAGCTTTTTACTTGTACCGTTTTAGGGTTGAAGTCGTAGATGTTTTCGTAAATGATCCAAAATTGGAACCTATCATTATTGCATCAATCCATTATTGGAACCG
Source organism: Conops quadrifasciatus (assembly GCA_949752815.1). Classification (NCBI taxonomy): domain Eukaryota; kingdom Metazoa; phylum Arthropoda; class Insecta; order Diptera; family Conopidae; genus Conops; species Conops quadrifasciatus. The sequence goes on from OX457078.1 coordinate 1,616,418, forward strand.
TTGGAACGTGAGAGAGGTGCAGCCCATAATATTCCCAGATGTACTTGGTTAAGGCTCTTTCTCTCTCTCTCTCTCTCTCGCTTTCTTAAAAAGACAAGATGTGTCTATCTAATTAAGCCATAGATTGATATAATATTTGTGCTGATTGTAGCTTTAAACGTGGTCCAATAACTTCATTTTATAGCAAAAAATATTCTAAAAATTGTATAAATTAAATAAAAGCGAATAAATCGAAAAAGTAAGAAGCGAAAAATGAAGATCTTTCTGGTGTTCGTTGAAGAGCTGCGACAAATCCTATATAAAACAGCTAACAGCAACAGCAACAGCCAAGAGCAGCAGCAGTAGCAGCAAAACCAACAACAACAACGACTGCCATACGCCAATAAATGAAATTTCAAACGAAATCAAAACAACAAGAGAAAAAAAACAACATCAACATAATAACAATAATAATAACACCAATAATTACAACAATAACAACAACAACAACAACAATAGAAATAATAATAATAACAAACACCAATAGCAGCAACAACAACAACAACAATACTACCACCAACCATAACACAGCTATATATGCACGTATAATACACCATCGCATAAATACGAAAGCAACAGCAATGCCATTGGCGACAACAACAACAACAACAACAACAACAGCAACAACAATATGGCAAGCATGGCTAGCGATGGTTGCAGCGATCAAAAGCATATAAATTGAATGGATGGAATCTAAGCAAAGCAAATGAAGAGCTCGTTCGAGGCAACTTTCACCCAAGGTCATTGTGTCGTTTATGTACGTACCGTGCAGTGGTCGTCGTCGTCGTCGCCGCCAGTCGCCGCCAGTCGCCGCCTTACATTTGGCCTATGTAGGAACACTAACTTGATCGCAACGAAGCCGAAGGTAGCTGCTGGATTGACTGCAGTGCGGATAAGCAGAGACTGGGATGAAGAAGAAGAAGAAGACATAGTAGCGGATGGCTAAGAAGTTAGACAAGCAGTGGGTCAGACAGACATCACAACATCACCAACCAACCAACATATTCGATTGATCAGCAACCGATGAATACACGAACATACAGACGGACGGACGGACGGACGGACGGATGGACGGACGGACAACACAATGATAAACAAATCAATAGACAAAGAGAAGAAGAAGAAAGCAGTTTTCGAAGCAGAAAAACCAAATGATTGCACTCGCCCGCTCGGACGACTCCATTTCCAACACAGTCAAACGAGACTCGCCCACCAGACAGCGAATATTCCTCCAACACCGACCGACCAAAACCATCGGAAGGTATATATAGCCTGCGCGACGCCAGCCAACTCTTCGACTAAGGTTGAAATCGGTTGCAGCGAATTTAGCCAAACTGATGATGGGCCAAACTCTTTACACAATCTGGACAAACCTGGAGAATGCATCATTCTGAAATTATCCAGATTCAGAACCAGAATTAAATACACAAAGCAAAAACGATTGATAGCGCCGCACATTTTCAAGACCTTAAAGATTGCAATCTTTCGAAAACTTAACGAACATCTTTGGCCCACAATAAAAAAACGATTGTTGATGGGTTTGAGTCTAAATTTGTCGGAACCGCATTGAAGTTGTTAACAGTTTTTGAAAGTCATCGATCGCTACAGATCGCTTCGAGCTTAAATAAAATCGGTAAGAAGTCCGCTTTTAGATTTGTTTTATGTTTCAGCTGCTGCTTCAGCTGCTGCTGCACTTAAGAACGGATTGCGTTATCCGTTGCCGGCTTCACACTCCGCTGAGTATCGTTACGAGAGACAACGAGAACGCTTTACGTTCTATAAAGCAAGCGTCATTTGCGCCGCGCCACCTCTCGCTCCGCGCCCTGCCTTCTTGGCCCGCTCGTTCCATTTTTTCGAACTTCAAATTTAATTAAGTTTTTTGTTTCAGAAATATTGCACAATGTTTAATTTAAACTAAATACAACCACGAAAATTTAGATAATTACGTACTTCAATGAATTTATTTTGGCCAAAAACAACCAAAGCATTGAAGCCGCCAACAGTGTGGAATGAATGGTTGGTGTTGGCTGGCAGTCGTCATATTGATGGTAGTACATATTGACAAAGGCAAAGGTGGCGGAGAAGGAGGATGGTGGTGGTGCTGCTGCTGCTGCTGCTTAGACCTTTAGACCTTTTATGTTTAGTCAAACTAAAGAGCGCTGACGACGAAGCAACAGGACAAGCTTGCCTTAAGACTTACAGAACGGTATTTGGTGAAACAACAATAACAACAACAACCGCTACAACAACAAATAAATACGAGTACTTAATTGTTTTTAAAATTTAGTAGAGCGTTTCATCGGAACGTTATGAAATATGTACAGACATATTTATTTATATATTGAAGCGTTAATGGCGCTGTTGTTGTTGTAGTTGTTTGTTATTACTGCGGTTGTTGTTGTTGCTGTTGTTGTTTGTGTTTCTTTGGTTTCTTTGGAAACTGTTTTGGGTTCGTTTTAATTTTAAGTTTCTTTCCGTTCGCTTTTCTTTTTTAGTGATAACAGACTTTTTAAATTGAAAAGTTTTTAATAAAAATAAGTGAAATTTAAAAAGAATTTCAATCCATCCCAATTTCAGTATTTATGAAGAGATATGTTCCTTTTAATTTGCGTTTTATTATCGCAAAAAAGAGGTTTGTGTCTTAAGTTTTTTGTAAAATTTTGCAGAAAAGAAAAAAAAAAAAATTGTAAATAACAAAATTACAAAATGACAAAATAAAAAAATTTAACTTACTTAAATCTAAAATGATTTTGAAATTTTTAGTTTTGAAATTTTTTGAACAATTTATCATTTTATGATAATAATTTAAATATTTACAATATCTAAATATCTCTTTATTTCAATTTACTTTTTTATTATTATTTTTATTATTTCACTTTTTTAACTTAAAATCGTATTTAATAAATTTTTATTAACAGAAATTATATTGTTTTTATTGTATAAAGCTTTTGTATAATTGAATATATTTGTTACTATTAAAAGTTTTGTACGCGATTAAACATAATTAAACACAATGAAGAACATTGAAGGACGCACTAAAACTATCTAATGTTTCTTTTTGGAAGCACAAAATACTCGAAACTTAAAATATTCGGTGTGCGTAAATATAAAGTTTAGTAAAGAAAAAGTTTCTTACGGCACCATAGTTTCCGGTACCACAAAGAGCTCCTGTTTGTTATGGTTTGAGATCGATATACTGTTAATAGAGCCGCTTTCAATTTTTGCAGTTAAAGAAAAAATTGAGCGGCAACGATCAACAATCAACAACAACCAACAAAAATAAGTTTAAATTCTATAAATGTTTTTTTTCACATTGAATTTAAAAAAAAACACAAAAATAAGCACAAATTTGAAATGGCTTTAATTGAGCCAGTTTTCAAGAAGATTAACTGTTAGTTTTTAATGCATTTTTAATGACGTAATTAAGATAAACGGAACGCAATAGCGACCACCGTTTTCACCGAGCTTTAAAATGGACAAACGTAAGAAAGACGTCGGTGAAGGCAGAGGAAAATTACCCAAAAAGAATGAAGAAGCAAATAGTAAAGCAGGAAATATCTGAAGAAGAAGAAAGTAATTAAATATAGTTTAATACAGCACAGAAGCATCACTGCCACTGTCGACAGCAATGATACTTTAATTGACAGCGATTATAAGCAGAAATATGCAGATAAATTATAAACAAAAGACGCATTTAGACCAGACAAATACAGACAAACGGGCAGACCCACAAGAGGGGCCAGTGGCCAGAGTGACAAGACGGAGCGCCGTTGACATGAATTCGAGGAGCTTTACTCGTGGTAATAAAGGCTTCACTACGAGAGCGTCGGAGAAAGGTTGGCAAAGAAATGGATGGATGGATAGAGACAACGTTAGCAACTAACGTTAGCGCTTATCATTGTAGTTGTAGTGGTGGTCTACGACGCAGATGCAGGGGGCATTTATTGGTGTGTGTGTGTGTGTGAAAAAACTGCTTACTGGCGGCGTGTATACTCGCTTCAACTCGTATCTCACGTAGCTCTTGTTAGACGACTACGAGTAGAAATACAGCTACCGCTAGAATATTGTTGTTGTTGTTGTTGTTGGTTGTTGGTTATTGTTGTTGTTGTTGTTTGTTGTTGTTTGTTGGTTTGTGTGAAAGTACTTGCTCGTCTCGTAACGCTTTGTTAGCGAGACGAGACGATCTCTACCAGCAACATCGACGACACCGCACTCAAAGCATTCAGCTCAATAGCTCGCATGAGTGTGTGTGTGTGTGTGTGTTTGTAGACGCGTCTGTGTGTGTTTGTGCTGGATTGGCATAAAAATTCTATAAACCAGCGACGGAAGTGGGTCAGTAGCACACTTCAAGATTTTTCTTGTTTTTTTTTTATTAGTTTCTTTTATTACTTTTTTATTAATTTTTTTTTTGTTTTGTATTGTGTTCTTTTTCTGATTTCTTGTGCTCTTTCTCGACGTTGTTTTTGCTTTTATGTTAATCACGCAGAATACTAATAATAAAAATCATTTCTTTTCTTCACTCTCTTGCCGTATTTCTTTTTTTTTTTGTGCCCTTTTGTTGTTTTTATGCTCTTTTTTAGTTTTCTATACGATTATATATGTATGTATATACATATAGAAACATTAACACAATTCTAACTTTTTGGAATTTTATATAAAACGTACAAACATTTTATTCAGTTTTATTGAAATAAAATTATAAAATAATTATGGAATAAAAAATAGATGAAATTAAGATTTTCTTAAATTGAGTTTTTAAAGAAAAACTCAATTTCATCTATTTTTAATAACTGGTTTTAATTAAGTTATCTGATTGATAGCTTAATTCAATCAGATAAACCTCAACTGACTTGAATAACTTACTTGTTGACTTGGTAGGCGTGGCTCCGGCCACCAGCAATAATACCTAATGGTATCTACAAAAAAAGAAGATCAAAAAAGATACCGAATTCGCGTAATTTCTTCAACCAAATTCATCAAATAAAAAGCCTGTGCTGTTTTTGTTGTCAACGAAATGAAACAATTTTAATTATATTTTATTATTTACAAAATTACAACATATATAGTACATAAAATAAATAATTGCACAAATTAATTAAGGATTGCTAGTGGTTATGTTTAAATTTTTATAAGATAAAAGTGAACTATTATTATTATAAATTAAAATCATTTATTTTTATGCAATAAATAAACTATTCTGCAGGAAAGCTGAAGATAAGTGATTTTTTTTTTACAATAATATCGTTTAAATAATACGTTAAGAGCAGAGCAAATATACAAACGGAAATACATTATTTGTTTTGTGGTAAAATATATCGAAGAAATAAAAAATGAAAATTAGAAAATAATTCAATTATTGCAAACTTTGATTACATTATTGCCAAGTATATAAAAAGTAATATAATTATTCGAATATATTCGAGTTTTTTAAGGGCGCCAGTCGAGCTTGAGAAATTTTTTCAAAATTTAACAAAACTGAGAAAATCCAAAAATAAAAAATAACAACAACTATAAGAAGACCAGCACACAAACTACAACAATTCGCCTTTTTCTCTCACCAACTTATTTATACGAGTATGTATAATTAAGTGTCAATTAATTTAAAATTACGGTGACTACTCGTCTATTTTGTTGTCTTCTAGACTTTGCAAAATTAACAAATTTTGTTTCTAAAAAAATACTTAGTTTCTAAATATTGTACATACTTATAAAATGGTTTGCTTTTTTAACACATCCTCTTAATATATATATTTCTTTTTTTTCACTTTGAACATTTCTCTTACAACATTTTTATACTTGTTTCATTTTAGTATAACATTATTTTACTACAATCCTCTTTACTTTCTTTTACAAGGAAGCAGCACACTTAAAAATATGTTTTGTAGCATATAACTTTTCCTAAAACGTATTCTGGATTCTTGTGGAAAATAATTACTTAATTTGTACATTCGAAATCTTTTCTTATCACTAATTTTCCTTTTAAGTTTCTCCCTCTGCCTGCCCGTTTTGGGTTGGTGTGTTTTCGAGATTTATTACAGAATACTTATCGCAAAACAAACACAAATTTTATAAATTTATCATATAAGTTTTCTTTGCCTTTTGCAATTATTTGCTTCTGCAATGTACAAAAGTGCAATTTTCTTTGAGGTAAATTTTTTCAATTTAAACTGGAACACCCTTAACATGTACGATTACAGCATATCGTATGGTATCGTATCGTATCGTATCGTATCGTAGTGTAGTATAAGTGCGCTTACGACGAAGACATTGAGCAGCCGAGAGCTTTTGCCTGGATTGTGCACAATTGCATCAAGACGGAACAACAGTTGCAAAAAGACAATTGGACGCTCCGTTGTTCTTCCGTTGCTGGTGTCCTCTCTTGGAAGGGGCCCTAGTGCAACCAGAAGCCCTCCATATATTGTAAAATCCTAACTTTAAACACTCGCCCCGTTTCCTCAGTTCCTCTTTCCTACAATATCTCTCCAATATCTCGTTTTTTTACTGAATATCAAAACCGACCTTTGTTCGATCGGTATAAACCGACCTTCTGATTATGCCCACTGTGCAATTTATAAATTTTCGATAAGTTTTTCCTCCACCAAATTGAAAACTGTACCGATTTTTCGATTAATACATAAATCCATTCGGCGTTGAGGCAAAATTACACTGATGGACTTTATAATATAAAAATATAATATCAAAAATATCTATGCACCCTCCCATCGTACCCTCCCTATCGTTAGCTACTCCTCTACCGCCCCCTTCTGGCCCTCCAAAAGAGACAAAAGCAACCAACAACAACGGATTATAATTTTGTATGTAAAGTTGCTCTAAGTGACAACCGAAGGACCTCATAAGTAGAGGACGCGCCTCAAGAACTCATCGATCCCAGCACCTTTTTATGACGATTAAATTCATCTCGTAAGGTTCTGGAGATGTCATTCTCATCATCGCCGCCGTACGATTGCCTTCACCGTTAAATAGAGCAACTCTACACACCGAAAAGCCCCAGCAGGCCAGTATCCAGTGGGTGCATTTTCTGCGAAATTGCACTAAACGGATCGCTGCTTGCTGGGGCGTTTCTTGCGCGAGCTGCGAGTGCCGATGCCGCCGCCGACGTGGTCGACGTGGCCGCCGCCGCCGCCGGGACGACGCCGCACGCTCTCGGCCACGAGCGTCGACATCATCAGACGCAGCACGGCGCAGTTGGTTGTGGCAGCGTCGACGTGGTCACCACCACCGTCGTGTCAATCACGCCCAATTCTCTTATGTATCTGTTGATGTTTGAGCAGATGCGCCTTCTGCCGAAACGCCTTGGCGCAGACGTCGCAGCGAAACGGCTTCTCGCCGGTGTGCGTCCGCAAGTGTACCTTGATGTTGCTCTTGTTGAGGAAGCCCCTGTTGCAGATGCTGCAGCGGTGCACCGGCTTCTCCTTGCCCAGCAGCCCCGACAGGTCGTTGGCGTTGAAGTTAACCGACGACGGCGAGAGGCTGCTCATTTGCTGCGCTCCGCTCGACGCACTGCCGGCGCCGGACTGTTGCGGGGCGTGTGGTGCGTGCTGTTGCTGCAGGCTGCCGGACTTCTTCTGCGAACGCGAACGCTTCGCCTTGGGCGTGCCGCTGGGCGTGGCAGTGGTGGTGTGCGGAAAGTTGCCGAGCATGTCGCTGCTGCAGATGCTGTCCGATTTGAGCGCGGACATGGAGACCGGGTACTGCTGCGGGTTGCTCAAGTAGCGCGTGCTGATCATGATGTTGTCCGTGGTGGACACGACGGAGCCCGGCGGACTGGAGGTGGACGTCGCCGACGTCAGCTCGTTGCAGTATGAGGTAGAACTGGGCACTTCGCTCTTCAGCGCCGAGGCGGGCGGGCCATTCTGCAGGCGGTTCTGCAGCAGCGGCATGTAGCCGTGCGTCAGCAGGCTCTGCAGCGTGGAGCTGCTCGCATGTACCGGCGAGTGCGGCAGTATGAAATCGCTCAGCGAGTCTTGCTGCGACACAACCAGCTTGCCGTCCTGCTGTATGCAGTTGCCATCGATCCACGCGTCCAGATCCATCCAGGAGTCGCGCGTGTCGTTGCCCTCGTCGTTGTCCAGTTTCGGCACCGTCGTGTCGGCAATCGCCGAGCCGATGATGGCCGCTATGTCGTCGATGGAGTTCATGTCCACGTACTCGGACAGATCCTTGGCGTCGGCAAAAATGCGCACGCCCGACGGGGCGGAGCCGGGCCCATGTTCGCCGGCCGAGCCGCCGCTGCCGCTGCCGCCGGCTCCGTGGCCGCCCATAACACAGCTATCAGCTACTGAGTAAAGCTTACTATCTAATTGACTATCCGCGAAGAGCTTGACGTCGCCGAGGCAGGCCTCGGCCGCCGCGGCCGTGTCGGGGCTGAGCACGCTCTCGGGCAGGCAGGTGGTGGAGGAGGAGACGATGTTGTGGTCCGCCGACGCGGCCTGATTGCTGGCGCTGCCGCCGTGAAGCGGCAGAGGGGACGTGCCGGACGTCGCCGCCGCCAAGTGGGAGGTCGTCGAGGCATTGCCGGCCGCGGGGTGCGTCTGGTAGGCGCTCTGCAGATAGTTGTTGTTGCTCTCGTCCGGCAGCCGCTGCGCAATGGCATGGTAGTGGTGGCCCGAGATGCCGTTGATGGAGAGGTGGCCCGTGTAGCCGGTGAAGGGCGGCAGCGGCTTCAGGTCGGACAGGGCGTTCAGCGACGTGGTGTTCAGCAGCAAGTTGTCGAGCACGTCGAGCGAGTTCTTCTGCTCGGAGTCGCTGGGCAAGGAGTCGAGATCGTGCTCGAGCAGCAGTTTGTGGCCGTCGAGCAGGTACTGATCCTGGCTGCCGTTTTGCGTAGGGCCCCAGCACGGACTCATCAGCAGACTTTCGACTTCGGATTCACTTGGCCCGTTCATTCTGCAAACCTTCATCGTAGGCCAGAGCTGAGCAATGGGTTGGGTACTTCGACGCACCGCGACTGGTCGGACAACTGGCGGACAACTGGCGCCAGTAGCGTCTGGTTAATGGAAGCAAGATCGGAGGGGTCGATCACAAGCGAGTCTGGAATACCTAAAACATTGCTTCACCTGAAAATAAAAGAGACGGTATCGGTGGTTAATGGTAAAAAACGAGAGACATAATTTCTGGGGAGGTCTTAATGCAAACAGAAGAGGAAGGAAGAAAGGAAGGAAGGAAGGAAGGAAGGAAGGAAGGAAGGGCCTTAAAGCTGCTGCTAAGATTTTATCGTACAGAAACCACGACTTCCTTGAAGTGACTTTCCTTCAACTAGATTGAGAGATTTGGTGGGGTTTTCCTCGACTGGTCTTCCAACCGGTTGGACGATTGGTTGTCGGGCGATGGCTTAACGTCTGAACGTGAGTTAGATCAAGTATGAGCGTTCATAGAATGTTTAATTTGAGGAGAAATCAGAAATAAAACAACGCAGTACAACATTTTTGAAAAAGTATTTGGGTCAAAAAATCTTAAATTAGCATAAAAAAACTTAAATTAGCATACAAATTTTTTAAAGAATATTTAAATTGTTTGAGCTGGTTCATCGATTGGTTGACACGGGGGGAGGGGGAGAGCACTGAGCAAAGAAGAGGAAAAAAGCGAAGAGACAACAGCAAGAGACAGCAATCAAAGAACTTATCATCGTGGATCAGCTCAAATACTCTGGGAGTATCTACGACTGTTACCAAAGTAGGTTGAAAGGGATAGAAATTCGAAATTAGACACCGAATAAGCACCAACCAAACCAACGCAGCGCACCGCAGCGCACCCCAACAACCAACGCACGACTCAAACTTCGAAATTATGCAACAAAAAAGTGTCAAAAGAAATGCTAAAAAGTATGAAAGGCTAAGAAGTAAAAGAACACAGAAACTTACGAACGTTTTTAGGAACTTTTTGCAACTTTTTGGAACTTTTCGATATTATCGATGCGCCGATAATACGATCGTTGTTAATCTTTAAGCGAAGTTACGAAGCGAAGTCAACGCTGGAGCACAGCGACGCGGAGAGACGCTTAATTAGCGAAATAGCGTCGAAGAACTGCGCCCCTCCATGGGCGCCCAGAAAGCTAAGTGTGGAAGTCGCTAAGTAGTTCAGGAGAAGAAAGAATTTACACGATCAGCCAAGTTATTAATTTCGCTTTCAACAGGTTTCTTTGGGACCGGATGATTTTAGCATGAATCCCCAGCAAGCGTCCCTGCGCTGGCTTGTGGGTAGAGAGAGAGAGAGAGAGAGGCTCTTGGAGAGCCGCCACACAGTGGCTTGGCCCGCAATGGCTGGCACGTAGTTGGTATGAAGAAGAATATAAAAAAGCAATACAAGTGAAATTTTCTCGGGCAAGACTGGCGTTACTGCAGTAGCAACATGTTCCCGCTACTTACTAACGCTTGCAACATGTTGTTACAACAGAAGCAACAGACACAACGTGTTCGAGTTGTCTACGTAAAGGCAACAGAAAGCAAATTAACAAAGGCGTTAGAGCGAGCGAAATCGAGAATGATGACGACGATGTGAGCAGAGAACACACACACACACACACACACACACACAACGAAGAACCCACACAACTAAACAAGTGTTGGATCTGTCGGAACTAACAAAAACTCTCTCAGAGAGACAGAGAGAGAGAGAGAGTAGTCGTGATAGAAGCAGCAACAACAGAAGCATACATAACAAATGTACCGTTAATCGAAAGACCTGCTGACATACTTCCGCGATCGTTTTACGGCGGCAGAGGCGGCAACGGCAACGACGAGGACAAGCCATCCAACTACAACAACAACAACAACAACGAACTTCGCCTCAACAGAGTTGAAAATATGGTATCTCTTTCGGATATGGCTTACGCGGCCATCGTCTCTCATGACGTGTTCGCGCTGGTTATTCGGCTACAGGAGAAGGCGGAGGAGGCGGAGGAGGCGGTGGAGTCGGTGGAGGCGGAGGAGACAGAGTAGGCGATGGTGGAGGATGGAATGGTGGCTGCGTGGCCCCTCAAAGCGAAGGAGAGAGAGAAGAGAGAGACTGAAATTAAGTTGAATGGGCTTTGTTTGCTTTCGCAGCGGCCGCAGTGTTGTTGGTGTTGTATAGAAGTTATTGTCATTGTTGTTGTTGCTGTTGTTGTTGTTGTTGTAGTTGTAGTTATTGCCGCCGCTGCCATGAAGGTTTACTTTGCTCACAGTTCTTTGGCTGACACAGATTTATTCTCAAACAAAAGAAAAGAAAAAACTGTCAGCAAAACATTACGACGCGTCGTTTGGGAATGGCTTAAATGCGTTGCTATAGGCTTTGTAAAGTCTGAGAAGTCGTCTGCGACGACCTTATATTGTTATTTTCGTTGGGCGGGAGATGGTACTCCCTAACACCGAAGGGATGAGGGCTTATTCTCTGGGTTTAGTCCGTTTGTAACGCACAACGCACTTAAAGAGGCCTGGTAAAGTATGCGTCGTATAAAATCTTGCTCAGCATCGAACCTCCTCGATTCGAGTCGATTTAGCCAATCTCGGGGGCAGTGGCGATTGCATGAGAACGGAAGAATGGAGGTAACGTGTCAGGAAATGTGGCTCTCGGTTATACTTAGAGTCTACTCTTATGTGTCGCGGCCAGGTCGAGGTCTTACCACGCTTTTTTTTGGTGGCTGTTTGTGGCTTTTGGGCATTGTTGTTCATGTTAACGTTCTTATTGTTGTTGTTGTTGTTGTTGTTGTTGTATGTGTGTGTGTGTGTGGGTGTGGGTGTCGGTGTGAGTGCCGGTGGGTGCAAGTAGCGTGAAAAACCTACTCAACCTATATCAACAACAACAACAACAACAACAACAACAGCAACAAAACAACAATAACAACAACACCAACAACAACAACAACAACAATTTGACCGCTTGATTTGTTTCTTTGCGTCTAAAGTAGTTTAAAATTTTTCTTTTCTTATGTTTTTATGGTCCTTTTTTGGATTGCGAGATTAATTCGACATTGACGATTCGAGTCTTGACCGACAAGTATCATCTTGTCTTGTGACTTATGCAACTTAAACAAGAACCAATAAAAGCAAATTGCAATTAGCATTTTAGAGAATCGCAAGATTTAAATGGTTCCGGTCGTCCTGGAGCATCGTAAGGACATTCAATAAAGCTTTCAAGGAAATAAAAGCCGAAGAAAATTCATTAATTTTTATAAAAAAACAACATGATGAGTTTGTTTCAGGCCTGCCTACACTTTCATGGCTTAAATCTTTGTTCTTTGGTGACCTTAATATATTCTAATATATCGTTAACAAAAACAAATAATGAAGTAATGAAGTAATGAGTAACGTAGCATTTTATCAATATTTATTGTGCTTCATAAATGCTATGACTTAACACGACAGAAGTGTCGACAACGTCATCAAATTGTGTCAAACATTTTGAAGCGATTTCACGAAAGTGAAGTCAAGATCATCAAAAGTCCAGCACACACACACACACACACACGTGTTCAGAATTCAGCACGGAAAAGCAAAAAAAGGGGAAAAAATAGATCAATATTCGTGTCAAGAAGACGGAAGAAGAAAAGCCTTGTCAGAATTTCCGTGGAAAAAGATGCTCTTCCGACGGACGGACGGACCGACGGACCGACGGACGGACGACCTTTGAATTCTCTGAAGCGGGCGAAAAGCGGATGAAGGAAAATCTTAAAAACAAAACATAAAAAGACCATGGACCAAACAGCCATAAAGGTTAATGTAAGAGCAACAACAACAACAACAACAACAACAAACGGCAACAATTCAACAGAAAAAACTTTTAATGCTTACAAAATCAGAAAGAAAGAAAGAAAAAAAGAGGTAAAAAAGTGAATTTTTAGGAAGCGGGTCGAGTTCACAGGCACTAACGGTGAAACGTAGACAGAGAGAGAGAGAGAGAGAGAAGAAATAACAACAACAACAACAACAACAACAACAACAACTATAACAATTATGACTATTACCGCTTCTAGGGCAAAACACTAAGAAGCACCGAACAAAACAAAAACAACAAAACCTACAAACATAAAACAATGAAGTGTTTTTGGTGGCGATTTTATGGCAGCATAAAGATCTCAAGTCAGCCTCAATCTCTCAAGCTTTATTGAAGCTCAGGGCCGGACAAAAGCCAAAAGCCGACCGAAGCCAAAGCCAGAAAAAGCAAAGACAAAGACGCAAAGACAAGGAAAAAAGACGGGAAAAAACACGGGAAAACTGCTAAATCTTGAGAATTCTCGTTAGACAAAAAAACATTTGAGAAAAACAAAATTTACTTTGTTCACAACAGATGAAAAGAAGAAGACAATAGATGCAGCGGAAAAAAAACTTGACCAAGACCGAGAATCTGAAAGACAATTAGCGGCTGGCAACCGATAGGCCATAAAGCAGCAGCAGCAACAACAACAACAGCAACACCAGAATATAAAAGTAGTAAAAGAGCTGGCAGAGGGTTGAGGGGTGAAGCTTCGTTTTTGGGGCCAACACCGACACCGACACCGACACCGACACCGACACCGTTTAAATGCAGTTTGAGGTTAAGCTCTTGCTTTTGTTTCTGTTTCTGTTTCTGTTTCTGTTGCGTCCGCCTGAGCTCGGCTGCTGCAAGACATTGCAACGGCGACAGGTGTGAAGACTGGCAGAAGAAGAAGAAGAGCAATGAAGAAAAAAACAGCATTGCAGACGAAGCTGCAGATCAACGGGGCCGAAGGGGGGCCGAAGGAAGACCTAAAACGCAATGTAGAGCGACAAAGAAAGACTAATTATCTAAATTTTCCAAAAAAAAAATTGACAACTAAGAAAAACAAATTTTAAAAAAAAATTTTTTTAATTTAAAAAAAAAAAACAATTTTTTTTTATTAAAATTTTAAATTAAAAATTAAAAAAAAAAAACAATTTTTTTTTTATGAAAATTTTAAATTTAAATATTTGTTTTTTTAATTGCGAAAATCCAGTTTTAATTTTAAATGATCGCAAGAGGAAATACGGCTTACTGCAACAACAACAACAACAACAACAACAACAACAACAGCAACGACAACATAAAGACGAAAACATTTCATCGAAAGTGAGTTATCGATTATTAAAAATATGGTGAAAAAATGGTTGTTCGTCTGCCAAAAAAATGTTTGGTGTAAAAACCATAAGGTCTGTTGCTTTTGCTTTTGTTGTTGCTGTTGTTGTTGTTGTTGTAGTTGTAGTTGTTGTTGTTGTTGTTGTTGTTGTTGTGTTCTCCATCCTCCTTCTCTTTGCTCTGCTCTCTGAAAAAAATTCATTTCTAAACGTAGACGTTTTTTGGCCGAGCGTGACGCAATGACCCGGAATGCGCTGCCGCATCAAAAACTAAAACAGCATACAACAACAACAACAACAACAACGATAGCAAAAACCATTTTTTTTTTTTGTTGGGGTCATTGAACGCTGCCGCCGAACAGCAGCAGCAACAGCACGAAAAACAGACCGAATGAGAAGCTAAAACTGAGTCAAACTATTGTCAAATTGACCGATTGACAGACTGACTAAAATTGGCCGACAATGAGATTTATTAGTATCATTGACTTATCTGTGTATGTGTGTGTGTGTGTGTGGTTTTAGCCGTCGATTTTCTAACTCTTTTCTTAGAGCCAACGAAAACGTTGCTCAAAAGTTATCCCAGCGAAAAAAAGTTTTCGTTTCGGGTCAAAAAGGACCTTTCCATTAAAGGTTCTTAAGTAATAAATAGCATTTGTTTTAATTTGTTGCGCTGCAACGTTTGCAAACGTTGTCGCAAAGAACGACTTCAGAACTTTATACTCACCGAAAAAAGGTGCTGCCAATCATTATAATCCGTTCGTTACCGAGCAATCGCCTTTCAGTCCCTTTCTTGATGTTGAATTCTCCTTCCTTCGTCTCTTTCTTTCTTTTTTTCTTTCTTTGAAATGCGGCGACGATATTTTTCTTGTTTAGAAACAAAGATTTTTCAATTGAAATTTGTTTTTGTGAGTAGATGTTGTCGGTTGTTGTTGTTATTGGTTGTTGTTATTGTGTATTTTTCGTGATGTTAATATTTTTCTATCTTTCTTTCTTCTCTTGGTAACTTTCACATTTTAAAAACAATTTAGAGGGAAAAAAAATCAAATAGTTTTATTAAACTTTCGACGAAAATTTCAAAAACAACCAGAAAATATGTAAAATAATGTAAAAGAAGAGGAAGAAGTATGTGGCACAGGCACCAGCAGCTTAAATTCTTAAATTATCGTATTACAACGAGACAATAATATTTTGCTGTATGTTATAAAAAAAAATAAAAGGGAGACAGACAGCAAAAATATTATAGAAAAGACAACTAACAGCATGCAAGAATAAAAAAAGGCAGCAGGAATCAAATGCAACAAGAGAGAAGCAAAAGAATTTCAGTAAAAGGAAAAAAGAAAAAATGCACAGAGCAACAATTTCTATGTAGAGACGCTACGAAAAACACGCGCAACGCTTTTTTGCTCGCAAATACTCACAAAAGGTATGAGTTTGTGTATGTATGTAGGTTTTTTGGAAAGGATTCGAAAGTTTTGAGGACACGCTCAAGAAGGCCAAATCCTTTTTCGAAGAAGTTCTTCTTTTTCGCTTCCGATGGTTCGATATAATTTGCAAAGAAGATGATTTTATTGTTATTATTTTATGTACAGCGAAAAGGTGGAAGAAGGTGAAAGGGGGAGGGGGTGAGGGGAGGGGAAGGGGTGAAGAGGCAGAGTAGGGCAAAATAAACTATTTTTAGTACAATAAATGAAATGAAATATTTGTGAAGGGACGTTTGGTCGATGGTACACGCGCACGCCTCTTAGTAATAGTTGTTGTTGTTGTTCTTAAACCCGTGAGGGGGGGGGGGGGGAAGGAGTACCGTAGGAATTGCTGCCACGAAGTAGAAAACCAAGAAGACCAAAAGGAAGAAGGTTCCAGCAGCCAAAGAGCTTACAAGAAAGCGGCTGTGTGTTGTTGTTTGAGGCGGGTGGTGGGGGCGGGGGCGGGGGTCCCCCCAAGGACGCAGGGTGAGGGTTGGGGGGGCTTAATAGCAAGCAGGCAGCTGTTGTGTTGAGGGACGAATAAAACCAAAAAAAAAAATCTGGTTTAATGAAAGAAGATATTTACAACAGTTTTTAAAGTTGTACGAATTTTTTCGAATTTTTTTTTTCTTTTATTTAAAAAAGTATTATTATTGCAATGTATTTCCTTTTTGGTTTGCGTTTTTTCTTATAGATTTTTTCACTTTAGTTTTGCTTTAAATTGCGCTGCTTTGTTGATTTGTTATTTGTTCGCTTTTGGGCGAGTTTTGGTTTCGGGCGTTTTTTTTACTGGCTTCGATGGCTTTGCTTCGAGACAGACAGACACACTTTGAAAATCAATTGCTTTCTGGTGTGTCGATGCTGATTGATCAACTACGTGTGAGTTTGGTGTTTGTTTGTTTGTTTGTTTGTTTGTTTGTTGGTCTGTTTGTTGGATTGGAAAACTCTTGGATCGTCGTTCGATCTTTAATCTTCACTACATACTTTTTCAATTAATAATCTTGTCAATTATTCGTTTTATGGTTGTCCTTGTTCTTCTGGTTCTTCTGCTGTTTTTATTACAAAATCACTTCACTTCACTTTTGTACACTTTTGTACACTTTTGTACACTTTTGTACACTTTTGCGAAGGCGCCGCCGCCGTCTCTCGCGCTGAAATTTATTAGTAGCGCAATTTGCCCGAGCGTTCGCAAGAACTTTCCACAGAAATATTCTCAGATCCTTTCGTAAAATTGTGAAAATTTATCCATTGCGTTCGCATCAGAGTTTGCCCGAAGAAGGTGCGCTCTCTGGACTAAAGTCTGCGTTCTTCTTCTTCTTTTGGGATTCGCTAGAATTTTTTTGAATCTTTTTGGTCGGTGGTTTCTGTGTGCTTCTTTTGTGGGACGACCGTAAAGAGGCCCGCGCCGTGGAAGTGCCGTGAGGAAGCGCACGCAAATCCGTTTACGTTGACGGCAGAAAAGCGACTGTGCGCAGGCGCATGCAATGAAAAGCGAAGACTTTGGCGGCGAGTGAACGACGACGACGACGACGACGGTCGCTCGCTCGGTCTTGCTGCTCGGTTGGCGGCAGCGCTTAAGAGCGCGGCGTCGATACACGAGCGTGTACTCGTGGCTCAATGAATGAACGCGCCCCGAAAGAATGGCTCAGCAACGTTCTGCCGCTGCCACTGCGGCCCCGACTGCGGCCACTGTCGGCTTTACTGTATACACGTGCGTGCGTATGCGTGTGTGTGTGTGTGTGTGTGCGATGGCCGATTTGAAATAATTGTTTCTTTTACAATCGCAATATCTCAACTCATTGTTTTTGTTGTTGGTACTGCCGCTGCCGCTGCCGCAGAGCAGCTGTCCGCAAGGTACGTGAGCGAGCGAATTCTTGCTCTTACAACCAATGGCCCACCGCCAACCAACCAAGAAGAAGAACATATCTGCAACATGTTGTCTTTGTGCTGCCAACATCAAACCTGACTCAGTCCGGCTTGTTGGCCCGGCTCAGTAAGCTCAGCTCAGCTCTTTCCAACACTAGCGCAGACGTGAGCCCAACAGACCCACACAAAAGCAAACTCACATACACGCTCACGCTCACGCTCATGCTCGTTGCAAGCTCGAAGTTTGTGGCTTTGAAAGAAGTCAAAGTCAATGCGACGGCGCGACTTTGTTGCTCGAAGCCAACAATATGTACAATATGTACTGTAATAGAGACGAACGTTATAACACAACAACAACAATAACAACAACAATAATGACAACAACAACAACAACAACAACAACAAAAGGCTAAGAGCAGCTCTTTGTCCCAGTCTTTTGTTTGACGGCATTAAAATATTTGTTACAGCGCAGTTCGGTGGTTGTTGTTGTTGTTGTTGTTGTTTTTTCATTATAATTTAATATTTTTTTTTTTTTGTGTTTGTGTTTTACAAAGCGACTCATACATATTTCAATGGACATAATAAGAAGAAAGCAGCAGAAAGAAGAAGAAAAAAGAAGAAGAACAAGACAAAGAAAGAAGAAGAAAAAGAAGAATAAGTAGAATACATTGTCATAATTCTCATGTAAATGAACTGATGAGGAAGTTCGTTGCTTAAGTCTTTCACTAGTAGCGATTCGAGCAAACGAACGCACGCACGACCACGCAGAGTTTCTTTCCTAAGTCTTTCCTTTTTTTGCCGTAAATTAAGCAAAAATATACAAAATTTCATTTAAAAAAAGCAAAATAAAATATAAATCTAAATCTATTTAATCTAAATTAGAATAAATTCGACAACTTTTTTTACAAACGTTGTTGTTGTTGTTGTTGTTGTTGCTGTTGTTGTTGCTCTAGATTCTTTAGTGGCTGACACGTTTTTTTTAGCGCTTTCAATTCTTTCTTCTGCACACAAATTCACTTCAGTGAAGCCTACGAAAACGAGAAGAAAGATGGCGTAAGGAAAGGCAGAAAACAACAACAACAACAACAACAACAACAATTCGCAGTCAGTGTGCCAAACCGCATACAAACAGACATTCTTGATACATTCTCCATGCGCACATCAGTTCGTCTCTAACACACACACACACACACACTTATGACTTCTCCACGATCTGCCAGTCTGCCCGCATTGGTGCCTGCGACTGTGTGTGTGTGTGTGTTGTGTGTGTGTGTGTGTGTGAAATCACAGCCAAGCGCTGCTGAGCAACGCTCGGCAACTTGACCTAGAAAACATTTTACATTTTCCAGTTATTTTGTCGTGGCGGCGGCTGCCTTCGTCGTTCGAACCAACACGAATGTTTGTTGTTCTCTTTTGGCGTCTGACGTCGTTGTTTGACGTTTGCCGTTTGTTGCCGCCTCATGTTGCTGCGGCAGGCCTTGAATTGTCGTCACTGCAGTCTTCAGCGGGGCGTGTTGGTATGTTTCAATTTCTTGTTGCGTTCTTGTTTTTGTTATCGTTATTATGCATGCTGGATAGCTGGATGGTGTTAGTGTGTGCATGCGTGTGTGTCTCATCTATGGATGCTTATTTTTTAAGGCACGCTTGGGTTTTGTTTTTGTTTTGTTGTTGTTGTTGCTGCGTTTCTTGCACTTGTCGCCTTGCTCTTGATGCACGACGACGCGACGTCACGCATTCGGCTGGCATTCCTCAATGCAGCCAGCCTTAAGCGGTTACTATGGGCGTGTGTGTGTGCTATTTTATTTTCTTTATTATTTGTGCGGGCCTTTTTTGTTTTTTAATGCACTCTTTTCGCACTCTTTCCCTTCGCAATAACTCAAATGCGAAAATGAAAGCAGCTTCGTGGTGGTTGTTGAGAGTTGTTGTTGTTGTTGCTGTTGTTGTGGTTATTTGCTTTTTCTGCAGCTATTGCTGTTGCCAATTGGCTGCTGGACAACAACAACACCAACACTTCTGCCAATCAAAAATTTTGCCTGCCAACAAATGCTGTTTTGATGTTTGTTGAAGTTTTTATTTGAGTGTTGATAACGATGATGATGATAATGATGATAATGATGATGGCGGCATTAGCTTCTGTCGTTGATAGTGATCAGTTTGTTGGTCAAGCTTCAAGTTTGTTATGATGCGTGTGTTGTTTGTTTACGCGCTTCGAAGTTAAGCTTACTCGATAATGCCGCTTATGATAATATCTGAAGTCTGAAGAGATACTATTTTCTCTAAATACGATACTTTACTAAAATACTTGGCTGAAATTAAACAAAGTCCAACAAATTCGTTTGACCGTTAAAAGACCGTTAAAAGTGAATTAAGTACATTTTAATTGTATTCTTTTTCTATACGAAAAAGTTCTTCAGCTCAGAGTTCGCAGAGCTCGCTTATAATCGCCTTCCTCCGCGAAAAGAAGACCCCAAAAAAAGAGCCCAAATAGCGCACAACAACAACAACAACAACATACGTACATAGACTAGCCAGAAACTGCTTAAACATTACTTAAGAAAACTCAAACGAGGCGTGGCGGCGCATTAGCGGCAAAATGTATTTTTACATGAATACTAACAAATGGAAGAGTGAACACACACACACACACACACACACACACACACAACCAGTCTTACGTAGCTGCACTCAATCGATCAATAGTTGATCGATTTGATCCGTCGCTCCGTGCGCTTTGGTCAACTTGTTAAAACTTTTTACTGTATTGTGGCATCGCGGTTGTTGTTGTTGTTGTTGTTGTGGTGCTGGTGTCATTATTATTGTTGCTTGCTTGACTTTAAGTAGGTTAAGTAAGTTCTTTGCGGCGCGCGCTACGTGCGTAAGAAAGCGTCGTCAGCGCGTTTGTGATGCGCGTTTGTCGCGTTAAACGGAATTAGAAGCTGATTAATATTCAGTAAAGCATTTGTTTGCACTCATTTCAATTCAATTCAATTCGAATCAGCTCAGTTCGGTTCACTGCGATCCCTTTCAAACCACTCCATTTCACTGTACGATGCCGGCTGGTCTCTGTCTGTCTGTCTCTCCGCCTGATGATGCATCATTGAGCATGCATTGAGTACGCATTGCTTCGGGTTCACAGCGAAAAACCATCCGCGCCACCGAAAGAGAAGGAAAGCCAGAGTATTAACAACAGTTAGACGCAGCCGGACCACAGAAAATCCATTAAACGATCAATGACTGAGCACGAAATATTGATCTTTGACAGCTTCGCCAGCGACAAATCCATAAAAAAGCTAAACGCAGGCGAGAACGAGACAAACGAACGAGACGACGAGACGAACGAACCAACGTCTGTGAACGTCTTTTTTACCGAATTCGTACAAAAGAAAAATACGAAAGTATGTACACTTTTCCATTACGCGCAACAAATCAACAACAACAGCAACAACAACAGCAACAACAATTACTTTTAATGGACCATTATTTTTCTTTGTTTTGTTTGGTTTTGTTTTTGTTTTTGGTTGTTTTTGATGCGCTTTTGGCATCGTCGATGGCGGTCTAAAATCTCAGTGCCATTGTGTTCGTCTGCCTGGACGGACTTTCAGAGAGTGTGCGTGTCAGTGTGTGTGTGTGTGTATCCATATACACCACGAGAATGCGCATGAGCGCTCGATCGCTCGATGTTCTTCAGCGCAACACTTTTTAAAATCGCCCTCGAAGGGCGAAAGAGTCAATCATTCTCACGCCATTTCCGGATTAATTCATCATAGTTAGATTTAGAAGATTTACTGAGAAAAACAAGTTCGTTGTTGTTGTTGTTGTTGTTGTTGTTAGTGTGTTTAATTATAAGAGTACTTTATTAGGAAAAATTTACTAAATTAAACTAATCATTTTTAATAAGATTTTGTACGTTGAAAAGATTTCTTTCGCAATTAAGTCTTTTGCCAACGAAAAACCATTTGTTGAATCAAGAAACAACAACAACAACCACAACCACAACAAACACCTACCAAAAAAAAATCGCTTTAAGTCACTTTTTCAAAATCTTTCGACTCTTGACATCTTAAAGCCGTCTCAGCGCTCTCAAGCGAGCATAGATTTTATAACGCCTCAACCCACGCCTCTGCGCATACCCACGCCCTTACTAACTGCGACGCGCCACCCCCGCCCTTCCGCGCAAATTCACGAACAAGCAAAGCAGACGGAGAAGAACACGCTCTTTGGGTTCACATGAAATTTACAAAAACAAACAACAAAATTAAATAAACAAAATTAAATTTTAAAAAATGGAAAAATTTACAACAACAAAAACGACCAAGAACTTCAGCGGAATTTAAATGAAAGAATGCACAAGAAGAGAACGCGTTTTTGGGGAATGTAAATGAGGTTTACAACAACAACAACAACAACAACAACCTCGGGCTGCACCAGCTCTGCCAACCATTACCAACAGCATAAGGTCGGCCGGTCGGTCGGTCGGTCCAGCACGCCCATAAAAAACCTGCTGCTGCCCGCGAAGCAGGCGCGTATTTTCGTGGAAGCGTCGCTGTGAATTGTTGTTGTTCAAAGCATAGCATCCCAACAACAGAATCGCGGTCACCAGCGAGTGCTTCCTTGTAAAGCAGCGGACGCTACGCAGAGGTCTTCATTCCCTTTCGGTAACACGAAAACGCAACGCAACGCAACGCAACGAATTGCGCTTCGTGCGCGCTTAAACAAAAGTGAAACAATGGCCCGCCGTCAGACTTTCTGGCAGTCTCCGAGCGAGCGAGCAACGAACCGAAGCAGAGCGAAATGTACAATAATAACAAGAACAACAAAACAACGTCAGCAGCAGCAGCAGCAACAACCACAATACAACCACGTTAATAAACATGGGCCCAACGTAGCTCGGTTTGGTCTCGAACCGTTATTCTGTTGTTCTTCTGTGTTGGCCTTTTTAGTCGTATGCGACTCATGGCCAGCAGAGAAACCGTTAACAAGTTGAAGCCGCCCCAGCGCCGCGCAACGCCATGCAACGTCACGCAACGCCACGCAACGCACCACGTCGCATAGAGATTTTTTGGTAAAATTCTATTGTACTTCCGACAAAACAAACAGCAACAACAACAACACAAACCAGTTCTGGTTTTTGGCAACAGCAAGTTTTTAACGCAATATAAAAAGACTGTGAAAGAGAGAGAGAGAGAGAGAGAGAGGGATAAAGGGGGGAAGTATGGAAGAAATCCAGCAAAAATGGCAAACGATATTTATGGAAAGTGAAACAGAAATTGCAAAGTTTTTCCACATTTTTGCAAATGATTGCAGAAATTTATTGCAAATTAAAAGGATATTTTGCAATGTGTACAAATCGAGACATATTTCACGATTAATGAAGACGTGACCCATCGAGCCAAGACGGAAAACCCACCCGAAATTGTCTCCTACCAACGTAGAGAGTTATTTTTTTCAGTTTCTTGGAAATTTTGGGTGTTAAAAAGGTCTTAAAAGCCAAAGTCTAGAAAGTGCAAAACTGACCAAAGCGACGAATTAACAATTATTAACTCGAAAATAAGTGACCCTTTCTCATTCTCCCTTCCCCTCCGCCCTCCCACGTTTTGTCACTTAAGCTGTCAGCATCATAAGATCTTCTAAACGATCTCTTCTCACCACGAACACTTCTCACCGATTCAGTAATAATGATTATAATGAATGCCAGAAGGTCCGATGATCATCGAGACAAAAATGAAGCAAAATTAAAATTGCTTTAATTGATTACAAAGAACGCTGGACGGTTAATAATGGCGACGCTGACTTCAAAGCTCGAGTTTAAATTTGGTGAACATCATAAGATTGAGGACACATCAACAGTTTTTTGTTTTAAATAAATTTCATTTATTTATTTATAGTTTTTATTTAAAGTATTTACAAAACAAAACAAATAGAGTAAAAAAACAACTAGAAATAAACCCACATATTTTTTGTGTGTGATTTTCAAAATCGTTGGAATTTTTGTTTTAAGTTCAAACCATTTTCAATACTAACTTTTCTAATAGCGCAATTCTGAATGTATGTATGTGTAAATTACTCGTTTATGTATGTATAAATCTCTGCTTGTGTGTGTGTTGTTGTTGTTTTTACTGTCGTTACCTGATGGACAATTTTTGTCGCCTTTCTGTGGTTTCAATTCGTTTTGGTTCGCTTCCGAAACAGTAAAGAAAGATGTCCTTACTTCAACGTCATTGCTTGTTGTCAATACCAAGAATACCCAAAAGAAGAAGAAGAAGAAGAAGAAGAAGAAGCACACAGGCAGCAGGGAAGCCTGTTGAAGCCTGTACCCTAAATAGCATTGTGATTTATGACTTTTTTCTGAGGACTTTTCTGAGTTATGTACACACAAACACCGAAACAAACAAACAAGCAAACACTTATTCTAAGATTTTTTTTTGTGCTTACTCGCCGGTTTTATAACGTCATAAAGGCACAATTAGGGCGTGTCTGTAAATTGCTCTATTAAGAGCCACAAATCGGATTCGGTTGAGCGGACCGAAAGGTCTGCCGATCGGTCGGTCAGTCTGTCCTTTGTGCGCACTGTTGTCTGTTGGTCTGTTTGTTGGTGCAGAGAGTGCCGGAGCTGAGCCTCTGCCTCTGTCGGTGACCTCGTTTGCCAACGGGGCGGGCAGACAGCCATTTCTTGCTGCTGCGACAAGACCACGAAGAACCGGTCCGGTCCGTCCTGCCTTGGTCTTGTTTTGGTGTCGTCAACCGCAGCGCTCGGTTTGTTTACGGTTTACGGTTTACTGTTTTGCTTTTACTTAATTTCGCCAAAATGCTATTGAATGGATAATTGATAATTGCGGATAACGGATACGGATATTCCGCTTCCAAAGCATGCAAATTAATTACATACAATTTATACGTTTTTCTATTTGAATATTTATACATTTTGCCGAGAAATGTTTCAGTTATTTTTGAAATGTTAAAACTTGTGAAAACTACTTCGATCTCGGTTTTGTTATCGTAATCATCGTGATCGCATCATCGTTAACATTAGCATTGATAATTTCAGTTTCAGCCAAATTGAGCTGAGGATTTTTAATTTCTAAAGAAAAACAGAAAACTTAAGACGCAAACTTGATTTTTATAAAGACAGCTTTATTTTATTTTTCTTTTGGTTTTGCTGGGTTTCGCCCCTTGCTGTTGTTGTTGTTGTTGTTGTTGTAGGCAAAACCAATGTTTTGTTTTGTTTGTTAATTTTGATAGAATCTATTTTTGTGTACAATATTTATCTCTTTCTAGCATATTTTTCTACTATAGAAAGAGACAAGGCTATGGCGTCTAGTTTTCGAACTTCGAAACAGAGCTGAAAACTGCTAAAACCAGAAATCTTTTTGGTTTTGTGCTAAACTCACAACAACAATTTTAGCGCAGATTTTCTGTTTTTATAATGGTTTTCGCTGCGAAAACCAGTTTTGTGCTAAACCGAAACAAAATCGCTTTAAAATGGAAACATCATATTAAGGTATTAATTAATTCGGAAATTTGCAATAAATATATATATAAAAATTTGCAATATATAAGATTATGGCGTTTTTCTCTTATGGTCTCGTCTCAATTCGCACCAGAAACGATACGATCGATCGCCTTTGAAAACCGTTTTGAAATTGTATGCTATACAAAATCGCAAAATATTGCTAACTTTCGTAGCAAAAAAGCGTCGAGGCGTTCTCAAGAAAGTCACTCCAAGCGTTGTCGTTTCTTTTTGACTCTTTCTTGTTCTTTTTGGTAAAAAACTAAAGCCTGGAAAAACATTAAAAGCAGGTAAAAGACAGTTTGCAAAATTATTGGAATTCGGTAGTAGCTCACTTTGTGGGAGACAGCAAGATGCGACCTGTTACATGGTACCTGTTACCTGCTCATTGGTCACATTAATTAATAGTTAGACCCGTTTGTGGTGCTGCGGTCAGTTCATCACAGCTACGTATGTACGTACGTCGGTGGCTGCTAGGACTTCTAGGCTCGTTTGGTTACGGTCAGTATTATGATAATTTATTGCGGCTGAGCTGCCGTTACCGCCGCCGCCGCCGCCGCTGCAGTTGCAATTTTCTTACATTGTTCATTTTCTATGGATAATGCAGCGAAACCATTCGTAGGAGGAGCATTCTCAAGGGTGTCGTTGTGGTAACCTTCTGGTAACCTGTTGCTTGACGCGAGAAATCGGCGATTGGGCTTTTGTTGACACTTTATTTCCGAAATTTTTGTTAATACGATTTGAATTCTTTACTTCTGAATATTGATGCCGACCATTCTTCTTGACTTCCAGCCATCCATCGTTCTTCTTCTTCTTCTTTTTCAGCTTCGCTTGACCGATTTCACTTTTACGGTTGTGGTTTTTTTGTAAAAGTGACGTGTACGTTTTTGGAGACTTTTTTTGGGGGAAAAAAGAGCAACTAATTTCTAATGCGGCCGAAATGATGCGACCTGAACAAAGATAACAACAACAACAACAACAACGATAACAATGGAACAAAATGGGACAACTCAGAACACACGAAACGGAATTTATTAACGGTTTGTGTCAAAAGAACTGTTGTGCAAAGAGACAAAGAAATAGAACGAGAAAGAGAAAACAAATAGGAATAAAAAAGAAGAATATGAGAACAAGTTAGTTGAAACGGGACGGGATGGGTCGGAATGGAACGGTCTATAATTGGATCATTGAGTAATTTTTCCATCCAAAACGTATAAAAAGAAGCTCCAGCGGCGGTCTTTTTTATAAAAACAATATTGAGGTTTTGGTCGCAAACATTTTTACCAAAAACTATCACTTTTTAAAGTTTATTTTCTTTATTCCAAATTCTACGTACGCAAAAGTGTTTGTATTTAAAACGGAGTTTTATTGAGGAACCGGAACCCGGAATACCGGCATCAATTCGTAACATTAACATAGTTTGCAAGGCGGCTTGTGTTGTTGTTGTTGCCATCGCTGGTGCTGATGTTGTTGCTCTTGTTGTTCGTTCTGTTTTAACGTGGCCATTTCTGAAACCTTAATTATTTATGCGCATTAAAAATGAAAATAAAATAATAACAATAATATAATAATAACAATAACAGCAACATGGCTGAAATTAAACGAAAAAATAAAACAACAACACAACACAACAACAACAACAATAAAAAACATTTCTTTCTGTCGTTGCTTTTGTGCTTTGTTTTTTACGGTCTTTTTGACGGATGCGAAGAAAGGAAAAAGCAGTTAAAAGTAAGAAATAACTTCACACACACACACACACACACACACAAACATACATCGAAGAAAATAAGTCGGTCATGAAATCGCAAGTGACCCACTTCGAGCTTCCACGGCGCGAATGAAGCTCGTGACCAGCGAACAAAACGGTAAAGGCGGTAGCGCGGCGCGGCGTAGCATGACACACACAAACACAACCACAGAGAGAAAGAAATGTGAATGAAAGATGGTTGAAAACGGAGGGGGGGGGGGAGGGGGGTAAGAAGAAGAGAGAGGGAGAAAAATAGACAGACAGACAGACGAAGAAACACAGAAAGATAGAAAACACGTACAAGCAAAAAAGGAGGACATCGTAATTGGCAAACGCGCGCACACACACACAGACACATACAGACACACATATGTTGTACATGCATAAATAGTCGCTGCCACATTGTCCCGCACTTCACCAACAGAACCGCGATAACGCGCCAAGCGCCTGACTGAAGTCAATAGAATAGACGCGTTGATCCGGCTACGGCTGCGGCTGCAGGCTGCTGCTGCGGCTGCTGCTGTCGCCGCTTCTGCTGTGTCAACTTCGCATGATTCGCGCGCGAGGCTGGAAGCTTCGTGAATTAACAGCGACGCAGGCGACAGACGACCATAAGCCAGCATCCATTCAGTCCGGAGACAACTAACGAGTGATCATGCTAACGTTGTTGTTGTTGCTGTTGTTGTTGTTGTTGTTTAGTGGGTCTAGGAACTCGTTGCAAATGCAACGCCTGCCTGCCTGCATGCGTTGCTTTCGATGGTTTTTATGCTACGAGTATGTTTGGCGGCTTCTGCTATTTTGTTAATAGTACTCTATATTTTATAATTGTTGAATCCATGTGTGTGTGTGTGTGTATTCCTATTCTTTTGTTCTTTTTGGTCCCTTTTTATTTTCTTTATTACAGTTTTCTCCTCTTTTCTGCACTAAAATCATTCTTTGCAATTATTTATCTCCCAAAGAATTTATCTATGTGAAGATTGTTGTTTTTGTTGTTGCTAATACTTACTTACGCATTTTATCTACGCGTCGCTGCTCCTTTGCGCCTTGCGTCTGGCTACATCGTTCTGGCATCGCCGAAATTCTTGGCCGCAATTAAACCTTCTTTAAACGACTTTGAGTAGATTTTGATTGTTTTTGTATCAAGAATCAGTTGTCAGTTGTCAGAATCAGTTGTTGTTGTCGCTGATTTTCACCGTGCGCAGCGAGACATGACGGCACTGACCTTCTTGTAGTCGTTTTAGAATCGTAGGATCGTAAGCAGCGCCTCCGTTTTTCTTCCTGTTCTTCTGCCACTTTGCACATTTTACCAATAATGGGTTAAGCCAAAGACAGCAAAAACAAATTATACCACAAATTTGTTAGTCGCAACAACGAAGAATGCTCCCGAAGAATAAGAAGAACAAGCGCAAGCGAGGCTCTACTCAATATAATCGTAATACTTTCACCTCAATCGCAACGTTTTAGCACTTTTTTTATTTTACTTTCTTCTCTTTGTTAACATTTTTTTTTTTTTTGCTAATTCTCTCATGTTTTGCGAACAACATTCGACGACAGCGTCGCCGAAAAGTGTTGTCAGAAATAACGAAAAAGCAAATCGCAGAAGAAAGAACGATACGTCGCGTCGCGTATGTAGCTTTTGTTACGAAACAGCGCAAATACGTAGGAACGTATCGATTTCAATTTCACGATTTTCTCCTTTCGTTTCAACGCTTTTAACGGAAGTTTTATAAACAAAGGCAGCACGTTTGTGGTACGTCTAAGCCAGAGGCGTGTGTAGCTCCTCAAAGGGCAGCTCACGAGGTTGCACATAATCTGCATAGCATCAGCCCCAGCGGCAGCAGCATCTTGCTCAACATTACTGAATAATTAGTTAAATTATATATTTGTAATATTTCGGAATAATACAAATCAAACCCTTTTTTAGGCCTGTCTGTCTGGCTTTGGTTAAGGAGAGACTTCGTGGCGTGAATGGAAACGATGATGAATTCGGTAACGGATGATGAATTCATTTCGGGGCGAGAGAGGGGCCGTGTAAGGCTTGAAATTATATTCAGAATAAATTCATTTCATTTTAGACATTTTCAATTTTGTGTTTTGTTTATTGTTTCGAACAGAGAACCTCAAAATTGTCAATTTTCTTAAATGTCTAAATGGGTTAAATGTCTAAAAGTCTTATAGCGTGATTTTCCACAAACGATCGACGTGATTCTTATCGATTCTGTTCTGCTTTCTTCGCAGAACTGTCGCTAATCAAATTACTAAACAGTTTTTGCCTTAAAAAGGCGATAAAAGGGATTACGCTAAATTATTATTGCCGGTAATTATTATTAGATTATCTTTTTTTTTCATTCATTTTGAAAAGTACATCGTCCTACATTCAATCATCGAATCGTTTTCTACTCGCCTGATCATGATGATATCATCATCGTATTTCGATTTATAATTAATAAAATCTTTTTTCCATCTCTCGTTGCTTGAAATCAAATCTCAGAGAGAAAGAAAGAAAGAAAGAGAGGGAGAGACAGAGCGTGAGAGGCCATAAGAATGAATCGATGGATGGATGAATGGATGCTGGTGGAATCTGGGTCAACCATGTGTAAAAGTTATCGCAAATTGAAAAGCACATAAAAGTGCCATGAGCGGAGAAAAAAGAGAAATGATTTAAGCAAAATAATAGTAAGTTAAGTAAGTAAGACTTTATTGAAATGTATGCGAAAGTGAATCAGACTCGACGCTAAACGTATACGATGAAACGCGTTGAGATGAACACTGATAAATCCATAAAATACTTTGTGTTAATTAAATGCATAACATTTATGCGTATATAAAACAAGTGTTGGTATTTCTTTAATTCATTCATTATCATTTATTCATTAAAAGTTTACATTTAATAATGAACATTATCGCCATTGTTTCATTCTCAATAACTATAATTATACACGTTCGTATGTCGTTCATTCGCTCTGGAAATTTATTCGTCTGATTTCTGATTGGACTGCGTTCATTTTTGATATTCGAATTCGAATTCGAAATAGTAATTCAGGCGAAACTCAGAACTTTCTATTCAATTGTGAACATTGGAAATTCATTCGTATGCTTTCTGATTGGACTTTGTTCATTTTCATATTCGAATTCGAATTCGAATTAGTAATTCATGCGAAATTAAGAACTTTCTATTCGTTTGTGAACATTGGACATTAGTTAAACTCAATTCAATTCACTTCAATTCAATTTTCAGTTAATAATTTCTCAAAGTAGCTTAGAAAATTTCTAAAATTCTATATCAAAACCATAAAATATCGATCTTTGGTGCAACACCGATCAACTTTAATCATCAACTTTTATCATAAAAAGTACCAGTAGATACTTGTATTATAATTTTTCATATTTCGTAAGGTTTTCTGATTGATACCAATTTATTTTGTCGATAAACCACATTACAATTCTTTTCTTTTCCTTTTTGCAATCGCAATAAAATGAATGCATAAATAAATGCGATACTCACAGATTTTCTGCTTCTTCATACTTTTAATGAAAACAAACGTCAAAAGCGTGAAGCGTCTTTCCTGCGGTACGCTAAAAGGTTTGTTCAATTGTCAATGAAAAGAAAATGACGTTATCTGCTCGGCATCAGTTCATCGCCTACTCGCCGCCCTTTCGCCGTACAGAGTCGGTTTTCTGAGTGCTTCCATCTATCAGCCCATCATTGCATTCTTCCATTCAGCCCATCGTCCAGCCGCAACCCAATTCCCAATCCAAGAAAACACTCAAAGTCGGAATCGATGCCCCAGCAATCGTTTCTCGGAATATCTCGAAAACTTTGTAATCATCAAGCAAAATCTTACTCAAAGTCTCCGAAAAAAAGCCGCAATTGAATTTTTTTCAAGACGCGCATTGGTTTTCTTATCAACTTATTATTTAGCTGCCCCTCCGCCCTTCCCCACGCCCCATCCAGACAATTGTTTGCTTTTGATTTTCGATTTTGTTGGGACTTATTGAGATTTGTGTGCTCTTGTTGTGTTGAAGATTTTTTGACATTTTTTATTGGCAGTACCTGTGTACCTGTTCCCCCGCCTTCTTCTTTCCCTCTTCGATGGGTTCAACCGTTTTTGTTTCTTTCTTTCTTTTTTTCTTTTGTCTTCTTCTTTGGCTCGCTTCTTTTAGACACATCATGCATGTCTCATACCAAAATTAAACCAATTAAATCTTGAAAAATATAATCGAAGTGGACATTTTTCAAAAACAAAAACAAACGCGCCCAAAAAACGTCCGCCTTTAACGTACTCGTAATTGGGTCAAGTTTTGCTTAACAAATTTTTTTCCCCGGAACGCATTTCGGGGCTACGGCGACGCAACGTCGTGTTAAATTGGTTCTTCTTTTTTCAGGTTTATTTTCTTAACTTTTTTATAGAACACACACGCACAGGTATTTAGTGGTTCGTGTGTGTGTGTGTGTGTAATCGATTGTGTTGTTGGTGATGGTTTTCAATTTACTTGTTTTTTAAAACCAGAATTTAACTGAAATCTGTGCGTCGCCCTAATATTTTGTTAGTTGGCCGACAATTTAAGCGACTTGGTTCAATGATTGCCTGCCCGCCCGCCTTCCCGCCTGCCTGCCGCACTGTCGTGAGGCTTAACAAGTGCTTCGACGTCGCATTAATAATCGGGAGCAATAACAACAACCACAACAACCACAACAACAATAACGGGAACAGCGAAAACTGCACGCCAACGAAATCCAGTCGCACCAAACGGGTTCCACAAATAAAAAGAACAACAGCAACAACAACAACGTGGGTATGTGTGGTACAATCAGAGGGTCGGCCGGTCGATTGGTCGTTGGAGATGACGACCACCTTTAGGCCGCATAATTTATGCCGTCAAGACGAGTTCTTTTCTCAACAAAATCAAGCGTAAGCCGGCGACGTGCATGTTCCATAAAAAAAGTTTGGAGCTACGTTTTCGGTACCATGTTTACACAATTCAGCGTCATCGGCCGCTCTCCGGCAGGGAGGAAGAGGAAGGCGACTCTTCGCCTAAAAGAAAAAGTCTGACGGACTCAAAATTTTCTTCAAATTACAGAACAACACAGCGCTTGCTTGCATCAGCCTACTTAAGAAAATAAATGAAATTCATGCACGTGTAAGTGGTCAGTTGGCCGGCCGGCCGGCCGACTGGTCGAAGGACCGACACGCCCCACTGTCAGACCGCGAGCGACGCCCTCTCCTCTCACTCAACCGCCCAACGGCCGCGCTCTCTCCGGCGGAAAGAGTAAATAAAAGGGTAAAGACAGACCGACGCGGTGCGGCGCGGCGCGTTGGGCGTTTATTCATGAAACGGATTGTTGGATAAACGGTTGGATCGGTTGAACGGTTGTACAAATGGTCAGAACGACAGTTATACGAACGAGGCTGTCTGACGACTGCGGCCGTTGCTTAAACCGGAGTGGACGGAACGGATGAACGGATCGGCGGACGGGCGGACGCAAACACATTGCGTTTAGCGGCAATAAAAGTGATTGAAAATATTTTCATTCGGTATTCGTTAACCGTTATTAAATTCGGCGCTTTTTTAGGTTTTATCGTGGTTGTTGTTTGTGGGCCATTGTTTCGAGGTACGGACGGACGGCGAGTACTTACCTTTCTTTCATTTCATTTTTGGAAAAGTGTACGTAGATTCCACCAGTTTGCGACCTAAATGTGATATACCTGTTTTTAAGCATTGTGTGTGCGTGTGCCTCTGTTTTTCTTCTTTTCAGAAGGTTCTGCCAGAGCCCGCAGCCATATATGAATTGATGACCCGGCTGGTTGGACGGACGGACTACTATTTAATTATTTGGTTCCGTTGTTGGAGCGGGCAGCTCTCTATACTTGAGAAAGGGCAACTGATTTAGCAACCAGTAAAATGAAGAGCCAAAAAATCGAGGCTGCTCCAAAATTATATTGCTTTTACATTCAGCAATTGACGAAATAAGTAAAATCATTGACGAAATGTAGATATTTCTGGTATTCATGATAATAAACAGTTCGAAAAAATGGAAATATTGTATTAATAGTTAATACAAAAAAACTGTTGAATGCACCAAACGATCATCTTTTCGATTTTCGAAAGAGAAAACACTGAAGATGACACATTGCCGCGTCGTCTCCAAACCGAACTTGACAAGTGATGACAGAAATACCTCGCAAAACCCATTAATATATTAAATGGAAGAATCAGGCCTTAATGGTAATAACAACACAAACAACTGCAAGCTTTTACTTAAATGGCAAGATCTACTAAAGATCTTAAATATTATCTACGTGAATAGTTTTCTGTCACAAAAATGATTCTGTTTAAGTTTTGCTGTAAGTCTTACTTACGGTATCGAACAAGTAAAGCATGTATATAAGTACATACGAGTGTAAGTAAAAAGTAGCCTACCGTGACCACAAGAAAAGCGCAACTTCCATCATCGCAGCTGTTTTTAGAAAACCAACAGCCAACCAACCAACCGCGAAGCCTCTCCGAAGCTGACCGCAAATTCACTAAACACATTCCAAAAACTTTTGCTGTGCTTAAAGCTTGCAAAGAAGCTTGTAAAGCTTTTTACTTCAATCAAAAAACATAACAAGAAAAAAAACAAACCAATCTCTACAAGCACTGCACAGTGCAAAGAAGGACCATTTTAAGCGGTCAAATTGAGAATATAAATAAATTGGGCTATAGCATGATCATCTATCTT
The DNA here is from genome assembly GCA_949752815.1 of Conops quadrifasciatus. Classification (NCBI taxonomy): domain Eukaryota; kingdom Metazoa; phylum Arthropoda; class Insecta; order Diptera; family Conopidae; genus Conops; species Conops quadrifasciatus. The sequence continues at coordinate 1,649,833 of OX457078.1, forward strand.
TCAGGTTACCTAAGTTTTTGAAAGTAGAAATTTTTACTTTTTGGAAAAATTTATCAAAAAAAAACTTTCTAATTTAATATTTTAATATCTTCGAATGACGTCGAAGATAATACAAAACTAAAACGGTCATATTAGCGATCTCACGATGGTCACAGCCATACACTCGCTCTTAGCGTCTAAAGTGCGTCGACCATTTTTTCTAGTAGATTTCTACCAAATGCTTTTTTGCACACACATTGCACAAAAAGCAATTATTTGTTCCACAGTTATGCCCCATGGAGAGACGGGATGGCGCACTTGTGTGTTCCACGACTTTCCCTCGCCGGCTACTGCGAGCGGCTCTCTCGCACGTCGCGGCATTGGCAACACTCGATAGGTTTTCAGTTGAAATTGAGAAATCTTAATAATCGCATTCTTCTAATGTCAAAAGAGCAACAATCATCGCATTAACCAAGTCTTATGATTATTAAAACTGAAGCATACAAACGAAAAAGATGTTTCTCAGAAACAAGTTTAAAAAAATTTAAGAATAATTCAGTGAAGCCCGGATAGAATTTATAAAATGTACCAAACAAATTGTTCCATTGATAGATAGACAAAATGAATAAACGATTGACGAACTGAATAATAATAAAAAAATAGTCAATATAATCAATTAATATTAAAAAATGGAACGAATTTTGCGCGGCATCATGCGTTATCGGAATACGACTCGCGAACAAATGGTCAAAGAATTCCAAAAAGTTCGCGACAATCCAGAGGTAGGACAAGGCCTTATCTTCCTGACAATCTGTATTCGATCTGCAAACAAATTTTAAATGTGGTTTCAGAAGCCTTTTTTTCTGAATAAAATGAAAAATATAAATTTAAAGAATTTGAATATACACAAAAACTTAAATGAAATTTAAGAAAATTTTGATTAATGCAAATACGTTGTTGCTTAAAAGCGTGACCTTGAGAAGAGTCTGGTCACCCCTCCAAAATGGCGCCCTCTTCTGGCATTTGATTAAGGGCGGCTGCGAGAATATCTTTTTTTGCTTTCTGCAGTCGAATACGGCGCGCCGGGAAGCAACGGAAAGTTTTTCTAATAAAACGAGAGAATGTTGTTTGTTGTTGTTGTTGTCGCCATGTTTGTGCTCTTCTTATATTATTTGTATTTGCCCTTACTTTTCATTTGTTAATCTTATCATGTGTTTCTTTGCAGTCTGAATTTATAACAAACTAACTGCAAATATTTTTCCTTTTTTCTTACAATCTTTTGTTAATTCTTCCAGCCGAAAGCTGTCTTTTTCACGTGCATGGACAGTCGCATGATTCCGACGCGTTATACGGACACACACGTTGGTGACATGTTTGTCGGTATGTTCAACTGAAAGATCAAACGTCACTCCTTTGCAAACCATCTCATCTCTGTAGTGATCACAAATTTATTCATTACTTGATTTCAGTTCGAAATGCCGGCAACTTGATACCGCACGCCGAACACTTTCAAGACGAATACTTTAGCTGTGAGCCGGCTGCTCTAGAGTTGGGCTGCGTGGTCAATGACATACGGCACATAATCGTGTGCGGCCACAGCGACTGTAAAGCCATGAATTTGTTATACCAACTGAGAGACCCAGAGTTCGCTTCTAAAGTATGACGCAAACCCACTTGTGATCTTTTTTTTTCACAATGCTCTTTTGGTTTTTTCCTTTTTTTTTGGTATAGCGAAATCGTCGTCTTTCGCCCCTACGCGCTTGGCTGTGCACCCACGCCGATACCAGCCTGCAAAAGTTCTTGGAATGGAAAGCAAAGGGCATGAAAGATCCGTTACTCTTCTCATCGGAGACGCCGCTGCGCCGCTTCGTGGCTTACATTGATCCAGAGGACAAATTTGCCGTCGAAGACAAGCTCTCGCAAATCAACACTCTGGAGCAACTATCCAACATTGCCTCTTACGGCTTCCTAAAGAAACGTCTGGAGTCGCACGACCTGCACGTCCATGCGCTTTGGTTTGATATTTATACAGGCGACATTTACTACTTTAGTCGCGGTGCCAAGCGCTTTACTGCCGTCGACGAGAGCACCGTCGAAAAGCTTACGTCGGAGGTACGCAAATATTACTCGTGATGCAATGCAACAACGAGGCTGAAACCATTAAGTGCACAAAAGGAATCTTGTTGCTGTGAACTATGAGAAGCGCACAATTTGCAAAGACAACTGTGATAGCTGATTGTACGGAGATCAAGTGCGGCTGAGGCGTTAGATTTAAGTAGAGACGTTAGAGTTGTCTATCGCTGTGCGAAAGAATTGATTTTAGATGCACAATATTTTTCTATGACTGTTGTTAAATGAAATATTTACAGTAAATACAAAAAAAATATATTTAAAATATATTATAAGGTGTAAAGGATTTTATATATTTATACATACATATTTTTATTCGTTTTGTCTATGTTTATAAACACTGTTTGCACAAAAAACACTGATAAATAAAGTGCGAGCAGGATAAAATCAAAAAGAATCTTTAAATTATATGCAATAATGTAGATATCTATTGATTATTCTCTGGTTTATAAATTAGATTATGTTATATGTATTAATATAATTTCAATCTGTGTATGTCAAAATATACACATACGCATATTATGTATTTATGCATGTGTGTTTGTGTATTTCTACGAAAGGCTATGTACGTATGTATGTAGTGTATGTATTGTAGTATTGAACAACAAAGTTAAAAAAGTTTAAGCTTTAAATTAAGCTACTAAGCTTCCTCTTTCGATATTTTCTACTCTGGAAGACTCTCAATCCTACATTGTTTTTCCTACAGAACGCTAAATAGTTAAATTGCAGGTTCCTTATCTATCATAGACAAGGATGATGGCTTACGGCGCTTATATTCGGATTCTCCAACTCTTCGAAGTATTTTCGCGCATTGCGTATATTAACCAAAGTTGCCTCCGACGGTATGCTCGGATCCGACATAACAACCATCACATACGTGTTGCTGGTAAATGTATCAATAAATGCCGCAAAGGCGCTATTGCGCACTTCCATCGATTGAAATTTGGCCCCGAGTTTAGAGCAGCTAAGCTTAAACTGTTTAATGATATTCGATACTTTCTCGAAACGATGCGAATCGCGATTTTGTTTGCTCTGGCAATGCGAAATGACGAGAAAGGTTGCTTTCTCGAAGAGCAGCACTTCATCTGCCTCGATGACAGTAGAGAAATGAGTGAGCGAGTTCTCCAAAGCGGCGACATTCGGAATAAGCATAGTTACAATGCTGGACCACGCTCTAAAGCGACATAATCGTAAAGCACAATGTAATACACTCGTGAAGTTCCGCAGGCTCACCTGTACAGGGTTTCATCCCAAATGCTGGTCCGGAAGCAAGTTACGTGACCTGGTCTAGAAAGCCTTATCAGGTCATCTTCACGATCTTTGAAGAGATTCTCACGTTGCTCTTCTGCTACCAAGTCCATTTTGTGAATCAAACAAAATATTTTGGCGTCTGGTGAGTTCTACAAACAATTCACATTACACAATATAAATTTCAACCAACTTATGCACATCCGCTCACCTGCAGCAGTGCCTCCAGGCACGACTGATAGTAATGGACATCGCGTTCCAGCTCGCGACTTTCCACATCGAACACATAAATCAAAACTTCAACATTGCGGAAAATGTTGTCGCGCTGGGAAGCAAAGTATTGCTGCATAAATGATTCCTGCCCACCGCAGTCCCAGAGATTCAGCACCAAGTTGCCCAAAAAGCGAACATGCGAATGCTCAACGTCAACTGCAACACCACTTGAGAATATTGACGGAAATCATGGGTAACGAGAGTCGGATACCTACTTGTTGCGCCCAGGCGTGTGGTGTCTCTGGCTATATAATTTGCAAATATTATAGATCTCATGCTGGTCTTCCCAGACCCACTTTTGCCCATTAGCAGCACCTGCATTTAAAGTGTAACAAAAATTTATTTTTATTTAAATATTTTCATACTAATAAAAAAATCAAACAAACCTTCTTCTTCATATCTGTGAGTTCTGCAATAAATTCAAACGCAAACCCAAAATTAAAATCAATGCGAGCACAGACTACGGTTGGATCAAATTGTTGTGTTAACAAGATCAGCTGTTTGAATAATGGTTGAGTTATTGTTGCCATACTTATAAAATTAAAATGTTTCAACTTGTAAAAGGTAATACTGACCGAAAAGATGTGCCCTGCTAAAACTATTTTTTACTCTCGACATAAAAATATATGTCGAAATATATTTAAGATAGAGTTTAAAAGATACATTTTAAAAAAATATCAGCGATGGAAATGCCTGACTTGATTTCCTAAAAATGCCAGATAAGGAAGGGCATTTCTAAACCGTAACATAATATAATTTTCGGTTATCTACAACTTCTCCGAAAAACCTACGCAGTAGAAACGTTGATAAGACACTGTTTTACATTGTTCATTAGAACAACACGGCCAATAAAAATTTCATGGAACATGCATATTAAAAGAAAAGCAGCTTTTCGATTGACAATTATTGTATGGTCGAAAATTCATTTTTCAAATGTTCAAACATTCAAATGGCGTTCGTCTGAACTTAGTGTAAACTCCGTTTCTAGCAAACAAAAAAAATCTGGCCATACCACAGCGAACAATTTTCTCGTCTACTTAAATTCGTTCCATTCACAATGACATGAATGTATTATCATAATCATGTATTTGATTCGTTTAGTATGCGTATATATAAATTTAAATTTTTTCAAATTATTAAAAACAAAATGACTTTTTTGAATATAAGCTCTCTTCAGCAGTTATTTTCAATGATAAAAATTGAGATGCCCTGGACATTATGAAAAATGTAGACGGTGGCTACATTACAATATGCGCTCTTCTTACTATTAAAAACAAGAGTAAATAAAATATATTTCTACTATATATTAATTGTTAATGTTTTTTTTTTCTTTTTTCTTTTTCAGTTGTTGAATTTTTCCCTTAGAAATATAAATTTTTTTAAAATAGCATACAGCCATGAACTAAAAATTTAAATAAAAGAAAATTTATTTCTAAAAAATTAAGTTCAAAATCAACATGTTTATTTGAGACATTTTGAAACAGAACGCAAAGTCATTTCGCAGACGTAATCAGACATACATATGTATGTGTCTTGAATTTCCTTCAAGTTTTAGGAGAACGAAAAAACCCACTAAAAATGGCACATCGCCGAAACCGGGTTGTCTCCAAACCAATCTTGCCAAGAACTGACAAAATTCGTTGAAAAACCCATCATCATCCAACCCTCTCGGAAAACTTAACGAATATCAAGAAACATTTTTAAGGTTACCAAACTACGATAAAAAGTAAAAGTTATTAACAATAAGTTGCGCAACAGTAATGGTAAATGATGTTTAGCTTAACTTCATTTGAGTTTAGGTCGAGGAGAAATCGTCAAATCGGACTGATGGCACCGATGACCGAAGACTGATCGAACAGCTTCAGCCCAACAACAAATTCGAAAACCGGATCAACTTTACAAAACACTGAAGCTAAAGAAGGCAGAGAGAGCCCTCGGCGAACACCGAACAGCTCGGAATCTGAAGTCAACCATGAAGGCAGCAAAGCGAAGCGTGTTTGTTGTTCAGGCTCATTCGCTTCTGGCCTGGTCTTGTACTTGGACGCGTTATCAGACAAAATCAATTAAACGCAAAAAATTCAACCGCCAAAAGAACACTACGAATATAACAAATATTTTAAAAATCCAATAATCAAACTGCTTACTATAAAAAATAGAAGAGTGAAACAACAGAGCGGAAAAACAGTGTTAATTTTTGCAACGTGTTGTAATCAATTAATAGTTAAAAATGGACAAATTTAATATTTCATTAGCACTCATTTTAGCGGTATTTTATAACACAGCGACAGCGCAAAATAATAAAAAGGTAAAGGAATAAAACACACGAAAACAGCAAAAAAAAGGGGAAAAAAACTGAATAAAAATTGGCGATTTTTACTTCAATTCACACGAACGTCACAGAAGCTCGTAAAATCAGAGAGACGATGAGATCAATCGTAATTAAGAACTTTTATTAAAAATTCTGTTCTGCTTCGAGAGGATTTCGAAAGGTTTGGGAGAGAGGCAAAATCTAGAATTAAATATTATAAAAAAGACTAAAAAACCGGGAAGTATTTTAAGCGTCACTACTGTAAAATCATAAGTCCATTTATATTCGTATATACCAAAAATATTAAAATAATAATGAGTAATTTATTCTTCTATTGGAATTCAGTTAAATGTTTTAGTGCTTTATGAAGCGCTCTGCCCAGACAGTGAACGCTTTATGGCTCAACAGTTGGGACCATCTTATGATGCCTTAAAAGACTTTGTTGATATACAAATGGTGCCATTTGGAAAGTCTCAAGTAAGTGAATAACGTAAAGCGACTTTGTAATTAATAGTAATAGTAATGAAATAATAGTAATTCATTCCAAAATAATGTCGAAAAAAACGTCGGAGTTGTGAAAATTGAGAAGGTTGGATTTTATACCGGTTGAATTTTGTGCAGCGGGATTTAGTGATAGCTCCCTGCTATCACGAGCACACATTTATTTAATAAATACAAGTATGAATAAACGAATTTCTTGTTGTTTTTTGTTCAGAGCGCATCGAATGGTGCTCAATTCTACTGTCAACATGGACCAGCCGAGTGCGAAGGTAACCGCATGCAATCGTGCGTCCTGCAGCAGACGCAAGACCAAGAACAGCAAGTGAAATTCGCCGTCTGCCAGATGACCACACCGAACCGATCTTCCATCAACTATGTACGTATGTTTGTAACTACGCGAATGCAAAAGAATTAATAATGATAGCAAAAATTCGTTTCTAAATGGATGTTTCTGCAAGAATTTATCCAATTAAAATTAGTACACATTTTAATGCAGAGCTTTTACAGTGCGCGGAATCGGTCGGTCTAGCCAGCGATATTGACGATTGCATGAGCAGCGAATTGGGTACTTATCTGCAGCTGCAAGCGGAGCAAATTACGCACTCATACTCACCCACTTTTGTGCCCACGATTATTTATGACAAAGTCAGTATAGCGTTCTCCACCATCACATCACGTCCGTCAACATGTTCTCACGTTACTCGTTGCATGTTACTTATTATTGTTGTTGTTGTTGTTGCTGTTTTCTCTCACTTCTTGCTCTTTTGAATTTTCGGTCTTCGTTTCAATTTCAGGTTTTTAATCAGCAGCTGCAAGACAGCTCCATTCGCAATTTTCGCAGCACCGTCTGCGCCTTATTGCAGAAGCGTGGCGCCATTTCCTTTCATACGGCCGCCTGTCAATGAATGAGTGGTCACCAAAACATGTAATCGTGTCGACAATAGTTATGCAACAGTTAGTTATATTTACGCGGCTGAATAGAATAAAATCGATATTTTGCTGCCAATTTTAACTTCTCTTCTTTTATCTGCTAGACTTTTAGGACTGACCGAAGTAGAATTTGGAATAAAAAATTCAAACAAAAATGATATTTCAGTATTTTGATCTGATTTAAAGTCCAATTATCCATATCCAATGGATTTGCAATGGGCTTCAAATGTGTTGCTGTAAATATCGCGAACTAAAGAAACGACGATTTAAGTCACATTCAAAATAATTCTCCTTCATTCTGAAACAAAACGGCCGTAACCAAATTAAACTAAATTGAATTATTTCCCATTAAATTGATTTATTTCAATGTATATTTTGTTGTTTTTTTTATTTGTTGTGCTTAAAGTAACATTTTTATAACATGTTCATAAACAGCGATGTACGTACATATAATCTATACCGTTATAGTTATCGACTGTTGAAGTAAACAAAAATTAAAAATCTATTACTATTTATAATGAACTGTATCAAACTGTGTAATATCAAAAAACATACAATATTGTATGTTCTTTGGTAATATAGTTTTTCCTTAAAATGCTTTTGGTTTTTGTTTAGGCCTTCGAATATCGACAAGTGTCAAGTTTTTCCATACAAAACTGGTTTTATTTTTGGTTTTGCTGGGTTTCGCCCCTTGCTGTTGTTGTTGTAGGCAAAAGCCTCTTAACTCACCATTATAACTACAGAAAGAGACAAGGTTATGGCGTCTAGTTTTCGAACTTCGAAACAGGGTCGAAAACTGCTAAAACCAGACAACTTTTTGGTTTTGCGCTGAACTTACAACAACAATTTCAATGAATATTTATTGGTTTTATAATGGTTTTCCCAGCGAAAACTAGTTTTGCGCTAAACCGCAGTAAACCCCGCTTTATGGAAACACCATATAATAAGGAAGCCAGCAGTACGAAAGAAAGAAGCAGCATGGAAAGCCGAAATAAAAAGGGTTTAGGAATCTATAAAAACTGTAATTAAACAATAAACCTATTTACTAAAGGCTAAAATAAAAAGTATTCTTAAGTTAGCTTAAAACCAAAACGATAACTCTTAAATAACAACAATGAAATAAAGCCCATTAAGTTTCGGTCTGTCTGTGCGTTAAAATTGTTTTTTAAATAAAATTTCGAATTCTGTTCAAAGAATTCTGCAGAATGCTGTTTAATTCGTGTTTGTACAATTTATATTCATTATAATCATTATATTTGGATTAGCAATAAATGTTGCCAGGAAATAACATAGCTTTGTGTTTGTGGTAAAAGCAGCAAGAGTTATGACAACAACGTTATGACTCTCAGTGTACCTAAATGTGATCGCTGAACTGACACATCACTTGACACTACTTTACAATTGTCATAAGCAGGGTGGGTGGTCTACCCTGCTTATACAGGACGAAATTAACCCTCAGACTACTGTGGTCGTAGTCTGAGCGGAGCGACGCGGCAGTGGTTTGGGCGGCGGTTGTGGTCGCGCAGATGAGCCAGCCATCGCTGCTGGTCTCGAGCTTCGTTCGCCCACCAGGTACTCCACGTAACCGGATTCATCACTGCAATCGGAATCCGAATCTCCGCTTTCGTGCTGTGTCGTCGCCGTATGCCTTCGCGATTTACGACTGGCCGCCATTGGCGCATCGCGGTCTTCTGCTCCGCCTCCGTTCAAGGAGGGCGTTGGAGAGGAACCCAGCTTCAGCGTCACCGAACTGGAGGTGCTGAAGTTAGTGGCGTCGCTGCCGTGTCGTCCATCCAGGCGTGTCTTTAGTCTCTGGTAGATCTCCTCTACGGTGGTAGGCGGCTCCTCCTCCACGTGAAGCTCCCAATAAGCGGCCGCCAACTGCATAAGTGGCGGCAGCAGCTTACTCTGCCGATACCTTAGCGAGGTATCGTCCTGATTGCCCGTCACTGTGCTGGCTGTTTCGCAGCCGCTGGAAATCGAGCCTTCGTCACTGTCGGCCGCATGCGCCACTGTGCATGCGCCGTTACGCTGAGCTTCTGAGTCCGGATGTTCGGACGCTTCCGGCTTCTCAGCTGCGGAGACGGAGCTCAGGGCGGAAGACGCATTGGACGAAATTGAGGACTGCAGCTGGTGATGCGCCGAGCCATGAGCCTCTAGGCTGCCCTCGTCACTGCTCAGGGCGAGTGTGGACATCTTGCGCATCGAGTTGCGATGCAGCATATTCAGTATGGAAGCCTGTCTGAAGTACGCGTCGTCGTGGTCCAAAAACTCCTCTTCGCCCTCACTGCAGACTCCGCTTTGTCGCAGCCTCAACATGCCCGCGTCATGCTCTTCGATTGCGTCATTGTCGTCGAAACCGTCTTCCGCAGCATCAGCACTAGGATTGCTGTTAACCGAAGGCAACAAGCTCAGGAGTCCCGTTTCCACATCATCACCGTCGTCATCATCATCATCAGAACCGTGCTTCAGGTCGCTGCCCAAACTGCCCAAACTGTTGCTGGTTTGTTTGTACAGCTGCAGATCGAAATACGGCAACAGCTCGTTGGCCAGCGAAGTGCTGCGGTCGTAGTCGTTGCCCTTTAGCAATTTCTCAAAGTCGTCCGAGTCGTCTGATCCGTAGCTGTGACGCTGTTCCGCCGCGTCCGTTTCGCTTTGTGGGCTACTGTGCGTTTCTTTGGTGTTCCCAGAGCTCCTGCAACAGTCGTCCGAGTCGTCTGATCCGTAGCTGTGACGCTGTTCCACCGCATCCGTTTCGCTTTGTTGGTTACTTTGCGTTTCTTTGGTGTGCCCAGAGCTCCTGCAACAGGCTGGAACTTCTTCCACTCGATGTAGTTGCAGTTGCCTGGCCTTGCCCGTGCGCCGAATGGAGTGTCCGCGACGACAACGCCTTCGCCCCAAAGTCATCGCCGGATAGAGAGAGTCTTTCTGGCAACAGGGCCTCATTTCCGGCTCGTTCGTCTCCTCCACATCGTCGCCCTCCTCCTCGCCAATCGACTCCTCGATGACCATCAATTTGGGCGCCGATTTCGAACGCTCCAGCGGAGGCCTGTAGTTGTTGCCGCCGACACTGAGCAGTATCTTGCGGCGCGGCAGGCTGGGATTCTCATAGGCGGCGTTGGCCAGACTGAGTCGGGCGTTCTGCTTAAGAATTTTTTCGCGTCTAAACTCACGCAGCGCGCATTCAAGGTTCTCCTGCAGTAGATAAAGACAAAAAGTATTAACCAAAAACTGGTGCCCTCTCCGCCAACTTGCCTTCAAGGTGCTGCAGATTTCCTGCACGACCTTCTCCTTGCTGCACAGCACCGCATGGCAGCGCAGCTCGTGCTTCAGCTTGCGTCCCTCGTGCCGGTAAATCCAGCAGAAGACACGCGGATAGGTCTTTGGTGCACAGCAATGTGTTATGCGATTCGCCCAATACTCGGTCAGTCCGTGCTGCCTGGTAGTAGCCTTCAGTCCGGAAGCGCAAACCTTGATGCGCATGACGACGTCCGGCTTCGTGTTCTGTGTGTAGTTGCGCCAAAGGGTGTTCAGTTGCTTCTCGACGCAACCCTCTCCTAAGCGAAAAACGGAGACAAATTGGTGACAGATTGGCTGGAGGAAGATAGATCAAAGCAACCTGTGCTACGCTTACCTTTGGCCCAACCCGTCAGCACATTGCCCAAGTAGGACACCTTGTATTCCGGGTCCGGTGTGCTTATTTCCACGCTGTGACTTCGGCGCCACCAGAGCTTGCCCAGACCGCGAGTTATGGTGCGCATGGCCTTGGTGCTGAAGTCAGCATGGCAATCCTCCTCCTCCGGGTGCTCCAGGTTGGGCAGATCGTTGTGGCGCCTGCCAGTGTGAAGGTTGCGTAGATCGAGTGTGGCTTCGGCGCCGCCGATATTGTCACTGTCCTCCTTCGGGCACTGTCTAAAGCGCTCCAGGTATGGAGCGTGCAGCCGGTGACGGCGACGGCCGGCGAAAGTGTGAAACTTGCTATCGTTAGCCAGTCGCTTCTGCTCCTCCTTCTCGAACTTCTTCGCGTTGTATGTGTTGCCCAGGAAACGGGCTATCGAGGAGCTCTTGACGTACTTGTGCTGCCGGACTGTCGGACTGCTGCAGGGCGAATCGATGGCCGGAGTCATTGCGAGCTTCTCACCAAAGCCGGACTCCTCAAGGCCGCCGCAGCCAATGGCTCTCATATTCTCCAAACTTACGGTTCTAGCAGGAGTCAACAGGATCGTCGTCGTCGTGTTGCCAGCGCTGCAGCCGATGGCAGTAGCAGCTTCATTAGGTCTGGCCGTTGTCGTGAGTGCGTTGGTAGGTGCAGCCGAGAGCCTTGGCGTGGTTGTTGCGGCTGGTGTTGCGCTTTTCGGGGACTTTGTTTGACTAAGCTTTTTGTTGAAGGAAAACAATGACAAGCGGCCTCTGTTGGTCGTCTTTTTCTCATTGCTCTCCATGTCGCATTTCTTCCTGCCAGTCGTCGTCGTTGGCGTCGTCGTCAACGATTTATTGGGTGATGGATTTTGTTTTGCGTCTAGAGCTGCTGCTCTGCTGTTGTTCTTAATGGAACCATTCAAATTATTATTATCATTATTATTACAATTCTTATTCATTAGCTTCTGGTCCATTTTCTTGACATTTTTGTTATTGTTGTTGCAGTTGTTATAGTTGTAATTGTAGCTGTTGTTGTTGCTGGCGGAGGCATTGACAAAATCGACTTCGTCCTGCTCGCAAACGCAATTAAGGCGTACACTGTTGCTGCAGCTGCTGCTGTCATTGTTGTTCTTGGCCTGTTTTTCCATGGTATTTTCTATTGCTGAGCTTCTTGATCTCTTCCAAGGGTTTTTTATTGAATCCAAAACGCTAAAGCGCTTCCATTCTCAAGACATCAAAATATCAGAAAGAGGATCTGCAAGAAAGAAAGGGAACGGTAGAGCTAAGGGCTTGTTGTTGTATTCGATTTGTAATGTCTTCTCATGGCTTTTAAACTCAAATTTAAAAAGTTGGGAAATTTTAATTTTATTTGTATGTCGCGAATGGTCTTTTGAGAGACCTCTTACACTCTCTTGAGGAAATTTTCTCTCGCTCACAAAACGTCTTAGCTTGAACTAAAAGTAACGAGAAAGGCATATCCCAACAAAATATCCTTTATTCCTTCGGTATTAGCAAAGATTCACAATAGAGTGGAAAAAGCCTACGATTAACGAATTCATAACGCAGCTGAATACATACAATGCTATGCATAAATATTTACGTAATAAAAAAATTAGCACGATTGCGATAAAAATATATCCAAATAAACCGTTAAAACATTAACGGAATTTTTTCTAACAAACATCCAGAGTTCATTCGAAAAAGAAAGAAATCTCAGACCTTTATGTTTGTTCAGTGTTAATGAAAGAAATTAGCAACAAAGAAGTTGAAGAAGAAGAAGAAAAAGTTATTCGAAAAAGCATACAGAACTGCTGTTTTAGCAGCTCTATGTTACGTGGGAAAAAGAACAACAACAACACCAAGTAACGTACACACAAAACGTGTTAACTGCAAAATAATTGCTAACACTTTTGTGCAATAAAAAGCTGGAATGTGCAGATGTTAAAAATATCTACACTAAAGAAACAGATTTGTTTGGTTTTTTTTGATTTTTTTTTTTTGAAAATGTAACAGCAAATCATCAATTTTCGTTAGCTTTCTTCGTAATTAAAGTTATTACTAACCACATTTTTTTTATTTTATTTTTTGAACTTTCTCATCATGTCTTCTATAGAAAAATGTCATCCATCACATGTCAGCGCTTGTCATTATCATCAACGTTGAAATTTTTGTAGAGGTTCAAAAGAGCTCTTTTTCTCTCTGTAAATATGTACATATGTAACTATGTATGTACATATTTTAAGCTTTTCCACTCTAGGAAATATATACTATAAGGTTTGGAACACCATTATCGCCAGGGTTGGCATTTGACAAGCATTTTTTGGCCATGTATGTAGTCTACGTCAAAAAACTGTAGAGTACTTTTCTACATGTCGAAAACCTTAACATTGTCAAAAACTCTTAAACATTCCAGAACTTAAAGAATGACTCATTTAAATATGGTTTGAGTAAAAACTCGCGTGAAGTATAGAATCTATCGACCAACATGTTCTCCAGCTTGTTTATACCCAAGAGAAAGCGATAAGATGCACTTTGAATGAAAAAAATAATGCATTGTCATCCCATAAATGTTCCATTTTTTCACAAAGAAATGACTGGACTCAAAAATGAAATTGAAATTCATGTATTTTTCATAGAAAAATCTTTGTAGCGCGCGTTTGTTCTTATTGTAATTGATAAGGATAACTTTTTCAGAGTTTTCGACAATTTTTTAGGTATTCGACATGTCGTGTAATACCGTAGGTATTCGATATGACGAAAATGTCGAAAACTCAACAAAGTATTAGACATGACAACCCCGATTATCGCCTTCTGCTGTCCAAAGTAATACAATATTAAAAGAATTAAAAACGTTTTAGTGCTAGCAAGAAAAAGTACTTTTTTAATTACAATCTATTTAAAAAAATTAAGGGTCAAAATCATTGTCATTGTCTTCAGACTTTAACCAGTTATGATCCGTATTAAATCCTGCTACTATCAATTTAATTATTAAAATTTTTATTTAAAAGTTCGTGATCGAAAAAACCTCACCGCCGGAATGCTTAATGAATGAAATTAATTGATCATTTACAAAAATATTATATCTATCAATGCTAAGTACGAACATTAAAGTTAACATACTGCTTTCGATGCTGTTAGTGCTGACTCACTTTTTCTGTTATTGTTAATGTTAATGTTCCTGTCGCTGTCGCTGCTGTTACTGTTGATGATATTGCTTATTATTTGAAAGTTGCTACATTTTATGACCACATTTTGTCAATTGCTCAAATATTTACACAACTTAATGCAGAACAAGACGAAAACACAACACAACACAACAGAACACAACAAAACCCATGCAATGATTTAAAACTGTTGTTGCAAAAGCAATTAAAAAAATAGATATAGCAGCAGCAGCAGCAGCGGTTGCTGCCATGATTTACGATCGGTCTGGCGAACCGACACTTAACAACTTTGTCAATAGTGCAAGCAAGCTCTGGCGGCGATTCCAGCTGACGCAAAACATCGTGCGACCTGTGCCAACCTCTCTGATATAACACTTTGTTGTTGTTGCTGTTGTTGTTGCTGTTGTTGTTGGGTTTGAGTTTGGGTCGCCAAAGGCGCAAGTAAACAAAAAAAAGGCACAAAAATCAAGTAAGCACAAAAAATTATGCGGGTTAATTAAGCAATAAAAATGCAAAAAACCACACACACACACACACACGCACACATGCACACAAACAACCAGCGCAACAATTTAGAGACTTGTTTAAGAAGCTTGGGCCAGCGACAGCAACTGGAATAGCACGGGGGAAAAAAACAACAACAACAACAGCAACAGCAGAGTGCAAACTCATCAACTGGCAGAGTAACAGTAACAGTAACAATAACAACAACAATAACAATACTCGTAGCAGTAACAATAACAGTAACAGTATGTAGGATAGAAACAACCGCAGCGGACGGACACACACACACACACACGCGCGCGCGTGTGAAGAAGAAAATTATGAAAACTTGGTTGGTCGATGATGGTTAGTTGTAGCGTTGATGATGATGGTAATGGCCATAACATAAAAAAAACCTAATATTGTAGTACGAGTAGTCTCTGCTGCTGTTGACCAATTTGTCGATTTGTCGAAAAACAGGGGCGGCCGTACGGTCACCTTAAGCAGCAAAATTTTAAATATGTACAAACAAGCAGCGCCAACTTTTGAGTCTGCTGCCAGGTCGTTGCATGGTCGAACGATCAGTGCACCTGTTAGTTGATAATAGAGCATGTAAATATGTAAATGCATTACATATGTACATACGCATATGTACGTGTATGTGTGTGGACTACTTATATGTATCTACCCGTATTTGCAATCTTCCATAACTAGCTTTTGCCATTTTGCACTCGCTCTGTGTGCTCTTATAATGGACGAACGACGACCGTAGCCATAATCCAGTTTGTGAAATTTCGATTATGCAGTATTTTTTATTAAGGTAGTTTTATTCAAATGTGTTTCCATGCAGACAAATGCATTAAAAGCGTATAGCAAATGTTCACAAACACAAATGTGTCAGAAACGTTGGCAACCCGGGAAGACACAAATGAGCAGTAGGCAACGAAGCGGCGTGTAGTGCGGACCATTTGGACATTATAAAATTGTTGTAAATTGTTTAGCTTGAAAAGTAATGATAATAATAAAAATAAAGTGATGGACTATCTTGACAACGTCAGAAGTGGGATTATTATACCAAAATTTGCTTTATAATGTTGTGAGACATTAACGTCGACCTACTCAACGAAAACTCTATTCAGTGTCGTGCATAGCAACAACGTACAGTTCACGCATAAAAGTTCTAACGGCAAGTCGAAGTGGAAAATTCCGAGCACTTCCAACGAACCAGGAAGACGCGACGGGAAAAAAACGAGAATCGACTGCAACGGAAAACTTTAAGAACAACGAAACAAACGAAAAACGAAACGGAAAAAAACGAAACAGGAAAAAACCCGAAACCGGGAAAAAAGTCAGTAATTGGATTCGATAGAAAGGGCACGTGGGTTTGTGAGTTAAATTCGGTAGAAACGCAAATTATTTTTTTTAAACGGCAAAATGCAAATTAAAATTGACTCTCTAAAAATTCAGCAAATTAATGAATTACTTCGTAACAGAGGTCTACCAATCACGGGAAGTAAAGCACATAAGATTGCAACGCTTTTAGAAATTCTTGATTCCGACGAGGTGGAAGCAGAAGAATTGGCCAGTACAAACCCGTGGGAAACCCAGTTCAACGGCTTAAAAGAAGTAGTTGATTCACTTGCGCGCACAGTCGAAGAGATTAGGGTGAGCATGATGGTTCGCCCAAATGAAGTTATTGTATCAAGTGGAGGCTCAGAGACTGACCATCAGCAACAGGTGAGTCCACCACAAACCATCGAACGTCAAAATACGATGGATCCAGGACGAAATTGGACACGCGGACCTGTAGTGAGCTCTCAAGAAATAATTGGAATCTTACCGGAATTTGATCCATTAAAAAAAACGCTGACATCACATCAATTTGTGTCTAAAGTCGAGCAGCTAAAACGGGCATATGGATGGAACGATGAAATAGTTTTGATATCAACTCAACATAAATTGAAAGGCTACGCCAAGCAGTGGCTGGATGCACAAGCGGTGTTCCAAACCTGGACCGCTTTCGTGAGTATGTTTCTACGCGACTTTCCAAGTACAGTTAATTCGGCTGATATTCACAGGGAAATGTCAAACCGCAAGCGCAAGCAACACGAATCGTTGGTCGAGTATTATTACGCGATGTTAGCCATCGGACGAAGAGGCAATGTAGATGACGCTTCAATTAATACCTACGTGGCTAACGGAATTAACGATTTACATTTGTCAAGAACGTTAAAGGCTTTAAATTATAAGACGTGTAATGAGCTCCTAAGCTCTTTACAGACATTGACGGGTACCACCGCAGAGCTACCAAAATTCTTAACATCGTATTCGGATCGAGTCAACGAGCCGCGAACCAAAGAAACGGGTGACGCAATGGGCAAACAAACAAAATGCTTTAACTGTAACGAGTTGGGCCACATCTCGGTAAAATGTCCCCATCCGCAACGCAGACAAAGATGCGGCAAGTGCTCCAAGCTAGGCCATGAGGAAAAAAACTGTTGGAGTACTCCAAAGGGAACGGTGGCTAAAATAGCTAACAACGATGCAGAAAGCGGTGAACAAGCATCTCCACCAATCGTGAAAACCGTTCACTTGGCTGGACAGTGTTATGAAGCATTCGTCGATACCGGCAGTGATTATTCGTTAATTAAAAATTCTGCAGTCCCGGAAAATGCGACACGAATGCCGACAAGTCATTCAATGAAGGGATTTGGAGGGGCTGTGGTGAGGTCCAGCGAAGAAGTAAACTTAGATATTTGTATCGATGACCAGAATATGAAAGCAGTGTTCCATATTGTGGTAGACGGAGTCTTACCATACTCATTGTTACTAGGCCGAGATGTGCTCTGCCGAGATAATAGCCGTTTAATAATAGAATCAGGCGTACTACACATTCAAAAGCAAGAAATTAATTGCTTCAACGTTAATAAAGACCTGGACAACAGTACGAAACAAAGCGTTTTGGCACTTATCGACGAATTTCACGATTGCTATGCTGAAGAAGTTTCAGACATAGGACGGTGTAATACTAAAGTTATGGAAATCGAAGTCAAAACAGACAAACCAATATTAGGAAAACGTTATCAAGTACCATTCGCTCAAAGAGAGACCTTATCAAATATAATAAGGAATTTATTGGAAAATAAGATCATCCGACCGAGCGTATCGCCTCATGCGGCTTCCGTGGTCCTAGTTAAAAAAAGCAATGGAGAAAGCCGTATGTGTGTGGATTATCGCACACTGAATAGCGTCACGGTAAAGAAACAGTTTCCAATGCCAGTTGTCGAAGAGCAGCTATCCCAACTTTCTGGTAACAATTACTTTACTACGTTGGATATGACGGCCGGATACTACCAGATACCATTGAAGGAGGAATGTAAGCAATACACAGCATTTCTTTCTCCAGACGGACTTTTTGAACATAATGTGATGCCGTTTGGGCTGGTAAACGCTCCTATGGTATTTCAGGAGATGATCACTGAACTCATACGAGGCCTCAAGCATCGGTTAAAGATTATCAGCTACGTGGACGAGGTCATCATAGGCACGGAAACGGTTTCTGAGGGTATAAAAGTACTGACAGAGTTAATGCAGGCCATACGAAATGCGGGATTAACCCTTCGCCCGTCAAAATGTGTTTTCATGGCAACCACAGTAAACTTCCTAGGCCATATTATTAGTAGCCACGGAGTGCGTCCAGGCAGTGAGAAAACGAGGTGCATTAGCGAATTTCCAATTCCGTCAAATGTGACTGAAGTTAGGCAGTTCCTGGGAGTTACGGGGTTTTTCAGGAAATTCGTGAAAGACTATTGTCGAATTGCGAAACCCTTGACTACGCTGCTAAAGAAGGAGTCAAAATTTGTGTGGACGGACGATCAAATGGATTCATTCCAGAAATTGAAATCTGCTCTGATCAGTGAGCCTATACTGGCATTATATAACAGCAATAAAATCCATGAAGTGCACACAGATGCAAGTACAATTGGACTGTCCGGAATTCTTTTCCAACTAGAAACGCAAGACGACATACGCCCAGTATTTTATTTCAGTAGACAATGCAGTGAAGCTGAAAGCCGGTACGCAAGTCATGAGTTGGAAGTACTAGCAATTGTCGAATCATTGGAGCGTTTCCGATTATATTTGCTGGGCACCACATTTCGAGTCATAACCGATTGCAATGCGATTGCAACTACGAAGGCAACGACACCCTTGCCACCCCGCATAGCGAGATGGTGGCTCAAGCTACAAGAATTTGATTTTGTTTGTGTGCACAGAGCAGGCGCCAACATTACCCATGTTGACGGCATGAGTCGATGTCCGACGGAACCGTCTTCTGAGACGTCAACAGTTGCTGACAAAGTTTTAAGTATTTTCCCATACAACGATGATTGGGTTTTCACCATTCAGCTCCAAGATGAAAAGGTACGTCGAATAATAAATATTCTTAAGGGTACGGAAACGGTGGATACACCGACGAAGAAACAAGCGGAGGCAGATTATATCCTAAAAGCAGGACGATTGTATCGGAAGGTGAATGACGATCACAAACTGGTTGTACCGCAGTGCATTAGATGGCGCATAACGAAATCTTGTCACGATGATTTAGGCCATTTTGGAGTGGACAAAACGGTTGGTCGTATTAGTAATTTGGTTTGGTTTCCACGGATTCGAAGGTATGTTAAATCATATATTGCTGCTTGTCCGGAATGTTGCCTTAATAAAGCAAGAAGTGGTAAGGCAGAAGGGCAGTTGCATATAAACGAAGTGTTACCTATCCCTTTTAGAAATATGAATATAGACCATCTGGGTCCATTCCCAAAGAGTAAAAGATGTAATAACTACATTATCGTATTAGTGTGCCATTTTAGTAAGTTCACGCTCTTACGTGCAGTGCGTAACACAAAAACGGCACCCGTAATAACAATGTTACGCGAAGCTATGTCCGTGTTCGGTCAACCCGTACGTCTTACCTCGGACCGAGGAACGGCTTACACTTCAAGAGAATTTGAACAATTTCTACAGCGGCAAGGGATTCAGCATGTAAAAACGGCTGTAAGGACACCCCGTGCGAATGGACAAGCGGAAAGGGTGAATAAAACGATTTTAAATTCACTGAAATGTTCTGCCAAGCATAACGAGTGGGACGACGTACTACCGATACTGCATTTCAATCCAAGGGAAGTAACTCAAAACAGAATAATACAGGCTCTACATGATGAAGCAATTCCGGAGGGAACTCCAGAAAAATTACAGGAGGCAGCAATTAACATTGCAACAGCGCAACGGGTTTGGAAGGCGAGATTTGACCAAAAACATCGTCCGCCTCACCAGTTCAATGAAGGCGATTTGGTGGTCATAGACTACGTTCCGCAAGCGACTGGCACATCGCACAAACTCGACCCACGGTACAAGGGACCATATATCGTTAGCAAAGTTCTGAACCATGATCGATACATAGTCGAGGACTTACCAGATAAATAATAACTCAAAAGAAATACAGCAATGTCCTCTCGAGCGATCACATGAAGCCTTGGTGCCACGTCGAACCCAACCTGGAATGGGAAACGGAGATGACCGAGTCCTCAGGAGAAGACGAAGAGTCAGGAGAGGCCGAGCTGTCAGAAACGTTGGCAACCCGGGAAGACACAAATGAGCAGTAGGCAACGAAGCGGCGTGTAGTGCGGACCATTTGGACATTATAAAATTGTTGTAAATTGTTTAGCTTGAAAAGTAATGATAATAATAAAAATAAAGTGATGGACTATCTTGACAAATGTTCACACTAAACAGATACTAAAATTTTCGAAATATGTACTTTATCTAAGCGTATGTTTACGTAGTCGAAAGACGTAATAATGTTCGTAATAACTAGCATCAAATGAGTTATTTTGCTGCGCCACTTTGCGACAATACATGCTTAGTTAAATCATATTTAGTTTGTGATGAAACAAAATGCAAAAACAAATTGCAAAATAGTTAAAATATGTACTTAACTGGGTCGTCTGTGTTTCTTCTTTCTTAACTTATTTATTAGAGTAATTTTTTTTTATTTAGTTTAGGTTTTTTGTTGGTACGCCCGCTACTCGATCATTTACTTAAAGTTTATTGTTTAAAAGCGCCGTGCTTTGTTCACAGAAGAACCACAAAAAAAACGCAATGAAATTCTGTTTATACACACACACACATACCTCTTCCACTGCAGGTGAAAAAAAAAAAACAACTTCAGCAACGGAACTGCATAAATCAAAAGCAAATTTGATCGATCTTATCGATTTTATTCATTAACAATAAAACAATAATTCTTTGGCCTGTTTATGAGCCGTTTGCGAACGCGCGTGCAATTAATTTTGCGAGGCGAAACGGTGCTGCCGATAATCATTTTAAATGCAAGCCTTAAACATACAAACTTACACACACAACAAGGCAGAAATCGTTGTGCCGCCAACGCTTGTGCGCTTGCGTGTGCGTGTGCGTGTGCGCTTGCGTGGCAAGAATTATTTGTGGAGAAATCGAAACGACATGAAACGTGAACTGCATGCTCCCAACCTTCACCCTCTCTTTCTCACTCTCTCTCTCCCTCTCACGGCCGTCCTTGTAATCGTTGGACAACCAATCCATCCATCCGTCCAACCAACCAACCAACAACTCCGTATGAGGATAAAAAACAACAACAACAAAAACATCGAACATCGAACGAAAAACGTACATACGTTTTTGTGGAATTTATCGTTTGTGTTTGGATTTGTGTTAGAATTTTGTCGTTAGTTCTTGGGCTTAATGCTCTTTTATGGCAGCAGAAGCAATAAACTTGTTTAATTTTTTTTTTCCTTTGCAGCCGCATCGGCCATTTTTTATACCGTAAAATCAGCAACCATCATCAACGATCAATATTCAAAGTAAATATGAAATAATTTTTAATAGAAATTCATGATTTTTTGGATTATTTATAAATACAAAATTTCAAAGTTTAGTGAACCTCAAAAATTCGAGGTTAAAAAAAAAGATACCTTTAAAAAGTTACCAAAGTTTTTAAAAGTAATTAAATTAAAACTTTTGCTCACTTTTAAATTCGCGAACAATAAAAAAGAATAACAATTTAGTGAATAATTAAGAAAAAATGCAATTTCTCGTAAGAGAAAATGCAAAATTAATCCCAGCTAAAGAGAATATAAATAAGCTTTCCCAAAACGTACATAGTCCACGCGTACATACATACATACATACATATATACATATGTATATACACGTATGTACGTACGTGTGTACGAATATGTCAGACTTTCTACTGTTGTTACGGTATAAACTTAACTAAAATAATTTGCCACACAACAACAGCAACCATTTAAAATAATTTGCCACACTATAAAAACAACAACAACAACAAGAACCACTCGATTATGCTTCGAAGCCAGTTGCTCTGTTCGCTTTCATACTCTGCTGACAATAAATACGGCGGAGATTAAGCAACAACCAGCCACATTCCGAATGGACACAATCCATGCACACACACACACACACACACACACACACATACACACATACATACATACAGGCTTGTATTGTATTTTATTGTATTATATTTACCATTTAAATGGTCAATTGAAAAACGTAACAATGCCGATTTGCCAATTGCAAAACAAAAAAACAACAACGACAAAAACGAAAGCAGCCCGAAAATATTTTAGAAACCAAAATCGTTAAAGCGATTAAGAATTTTCTCACGTATCGTGGACGTGCAGGCAGCGCCGCGCGCCAAGAGAAACCTTCCTTATTTAGAGAAGAGAGAAAAAAGAAATCGAAAAACATTGCTGCTGCCTGGCATATGAACAACAACATGTTTTTGGCTGCCGAACAACCTCGAACGATAGATATGTATGTATGTATGTACCTAATGCTCTTAATACCAAAGACTCTAGCTAACGCTTTAGCTGCCGACGGCGTTTGTCCATTCATTCTTTCCCACCAACAACCGACAGAGCAACGGTTCCAACACCGTAGCGACGGAGCACCGATCGCAGCACCGGTCGTTCCAAATTGTAGCGTGTTACCCCGAAGTCTAGCAACGTCACGCCAACAGGGTACATAAGCACCGAAGGCCGAGAAATTCAAAGCGCGCGATCGCGATCTTGTGCTTGCTTAAACTACGAGAAAATCGATAAAATCGCATTTAATCTAAATCGCAATGCGATGTTCTAATGACCACCGTTAAAGCTTATTGGCCAGCAGCAAGCTGCTAACTGCATTTTTGACCGAATTCACAGGTGTCCGTCGTTGTTGGGTCGGCCCGCTGGCAGGACGTGAAAGAAGGCAGGCGGTGGTTCGGCAAAATGTATGCACGTACATACAATACGCCAATACCAAAAGCTTGACAATCGTCCACACGCATTGGAGTTCAGCGACGCGTCGACATGTTGAGCAGATTTACTAGTAGTAGATTTTATTATAGAAGCTACTTCTGAAGGGTGTTTTTTTAGCTTAGATAGAACTTTCGATAGGGACAACTGTCAATACAAGCTGTCCTTCTGACTGCTCTTTGTTGTTATTTATGTTCAGTATAGTCTGGCAAATCATAACAAATAGTAAGAATTAGTGTATTTATAAAATGTGTATAAAATTGGAAAATTTTCCTTTGTCATTAGAGTAATTTTATTTATTAAAAAATACAAACATTTGATCGTTTTATTTATTTATTTATAAAATTAATTGCTAATTTTATTGTTATTTTAAACTGATGTTAAAAAGCACATCGCGTTTGATGAATGCACAATTTTTTACGTTCTAGCATCAATTATATTTAATTTTTTTTTTTTTAAACAAAAAAAAATAAATAAATTTCGTTACTCAAATTATCGTAGTAGCTTTGTAGATTTTACAAAAATGTTAATTGCGTAATGAGTTTTACGAAGTGAGTTTAAATGATAATGATACCTCATAATAAAGGCAAAGAATTGTGTGAACTTTTCCGAAATGCATTGTAATTATCACATTTTAAAGGAATAATGAAAAGACCAACACGCAATATTTGCTCAAATTAAGAGCTATATAACTTTTATTTACCGCCGATCATTTAATGTATTAACAACATTTTATAGCGTAATTTTTAACGAAATTATTAAAACAAAATATTTTTCTTTAAATACGAATAATGGTACATATTTACTGATTATTCACATTATACTTTCCATTATCTAATAACATTTGCTACTTTGGCTACATTTTGCTACGAGTATACTCGTAATTTGCACAATCCATCGTATTCACGCGTATTCAGATGATTTGCGCTGGTTTTCATAATCTCAAGGTTACCACCTACCGCTTAACAAATATTGTATTTCATTAATAATCGTAGTTTTCTATACTCTAACTTTTTAAATTTAAAAAAAATCCTGTATTGATATAAAATGTCATCATCTATCAATTTGGTCTTTATTTCCATTATTAAAAACTTGGTAATAAACTTAAAACTTAGTAATAAAATAAATTGTAAATCATTTTGTTCGTTGCATGCGGTTGTTGGTTATTTTAATGACATCTGTTTTTTTTAATTTTTTTAATTAAAAGCTCAAATTGTCATTAAGTCTTGGGTATTCGTTATTATTTGTACGTTCCAAACACTGAACGCTATAATGATCTTAGCTAATAACTGAAATTACTACTAAATTTTACAACAACAACAGCAAGAAGCGATCAAGCAGCCAGTCAATATAACGTTGGCAATAGCTTCCAAGCATGCAATTTGCCAGCTTCTGCCGTTTTTACACTCTACACCCAAAGGGTTAATGCGTTCAATTTGCTGCTGCGGTTGTAAAGTTTCGGCGTGGAGGATATAAGAAGACCTACAATATGTATTACTACACAATGTTCCCCCCGGCGTCGATTCAGCAGCTCTTTCCTGATTATTAGAAAACGAGCAAGAGATGCCGGAATCGAATTAGGACTAATATTTTCTCCATTATAGAGAGCACTTTGGTAAAACAAAGGCGTCATTTGCGCTTTCTATAATATAAACTATACTATAAACTATACTATAAACTATAAACTATAATATAGTATAATATATCTTTAAAATGTATTCAAATATATAGAGTAAGTATCAAATTCCTTGCTCGAAATTTATATAATCTGGCGAAAATTTGTGGCGAAAATTCATTAGCATTGTGCACGCTTTCTGCAGCTCCAGCAGGTCTAAATAAATTATTTTTTTACCACCATTTAAACATACTGTACTGCTCTCTCTACTGCTACACATACTATGTTTTTATAACAATTCTATCGATGAATACTTTGCACAACAAAAACTAATTTAGTTTGTCCCCAAAAAAATTGACCTTTTCGTCTCGAAGTTGCGAGAGAGAGAGAGTGCAGGGTGTTGGTAGAATTCGACCAGACTGGAGAAAATGCTCTGTTTGCTGTTTGTTTTTTGTCTGTGATTTTTTTTGCAATTTTTCTTAGTAAATATGAATTACGATTGTATTGTATGTCGTCAAACATAGCAATTTTTAGTTTCGCTTTTGAATTCTTGACTCATAATCGTGTATAACTTCGACAAAATGAGCAAGAGCAATATTAAACTGTGTCTGCAACGAATTCTGATGATAGTATGACTCTGTGAAATAAGAAATTTTTGAAAGCATTTCACTGCAAACGTGTGTCGCCGTTAATTTCTCCTTTTAATGTAACCAAGTGACGTTTTTGTCATGGTGAGAAAGTCAATCAATCCTCTCCGTCTCTCAAGGTCCGCTCAGAATTCAAAAAGGTATTGGTGTCGATAACTTTTACTGCAAACGACACCAAAAACGACATGGTTGGAGAGAAATTCAAGTCGGGTGCATTTTTTTACAATGTATTGTACATATTGTACATCGTGCACTACATCGTGAATGAAATTTTTAATTCATTTTTCGCCTTCAAATAAAACAACAGGAATTTAAAATTATTTTGGGTTTTCTAGTAAAAGTTTATGGCATGATTTTTGTAACGTATGGAAATATGTATAACCAAAATCAATTCATTGAATCTCAATTTCCGGATAAAGACAAGCAAGCGTTGGTCTAAGTATTTTAAAAGTAATACGAGTACACAGAAAATGCTCGACAAATAATGTTCTGAACTTTTCCACACACCACGAGGTCAATTGTTTTTCCTCTTGCAGCAATAAATATTGAATACTGAATTATGCAATAGAATTATGCAATAAATGGACACTGTTTTAGATGATACGATATCGCTTTTTTTAGTTATATTTTCCAATATCAATTCAGTAATCTACTTCATACTCAGAATCTACTTAGTAATCTACTTCATACTCAGAAGTACTTGTAGGTACTCGTACTATCTTCACTTTAAAACTTAATGAAGTTTTTTTAATTGTTACCTCTGCGCCCATGAAATATACAGCACGTTGCAAATCAGACAGAGAAGCCAATAGATGGACAGATATTTACATAAAACAACAAATTTTTATATTTTGAAAATCATGCCTTCAAAAATCATGCTTGGAATTTTTAGTGGTAAATTTCTATGAAAAGTCCACGCTCGTCGATCGTACTACATTGTACTCGAGAGGCACCAAAGCGGCGGAGCCGGACTCTAAGCAACCGGTGTATACATAGGTTGATAAACATATAAGTTTCCAGGAAATACTGTCTGAAGGCATATTAATTCGAGTACAATCTTCTACGCCTGGGAAGAGTGAGTTGAGTGCTGCATAGAAATGTTTCATACGAACACACGGAGTCTATCGACGACATAATCACAGTCAACGCTTCATATCGATATTATACTATGTGATACCTGAACACGTCGACAATGAATAAAAAAATATAAGTACATACATATCTATTCAAATGCTAATCATTAAAATTCATGGTAGATCGTGACTTTCAAGGAAAAGCTTTAGAGAACTCAATAAAAGGAACTGTCTGTCAGCTTCAAATAATACTAATAATATCGATAATAATCGCATTACAAAAATTACAAAAATAATTGAAAATAGCTAGAACGAATATGAATGTACACAAATAATTTAAAGGTACAAATGTGTTTTACTAAAAGGCTACAATTAAGCCAGAGCTGCAAGGAATTAAGGTTTAAACACGGTCGAGTTGTTTTCATTTTCTTGATGCGACCGAACATTTTTAATTTTAATTTTTTTCTTATTTTTACTTCGTTTTCCTGTTTTTACTGACACAAAGTGAAGGACTTCCTGTCAGCTTTTAGTACAATGCCCACAATTTCAAATTGAGGACAGCAGAAATCAGCAACCAACACCTTTCAAATAATGCAAAACAATATTATGCAATGTGCATAATATTATGCACCTCACAATGCGAGCTTGCCACATGAAGCATTTACAGAATTCAGACTATTAGAACTTGTAATTAATTTTAATTAATTAAGTTACTTCTAAATAAAATCCATTTGTTCCAATAATCAATTAATTAGAAATACAACTTTTTACATTCCTTTGAAATATGAATTTGTAATCTTTATAACAAGTGATGATTACGGCAATTATCATCACTTAATGATTAGGATATTTAGTTGTTTATATATACTATTCCATTACATTAGGCCAAGAGTTGAGAGCTTTAGTTACTTAAAACCTACAATCAATAAACACAACACAATTGATAACTATCTTAAATTAAGCTTATTATTTTGTTAATAAATAAAGAAAGATTTATAATTATTTGTAATAAACGAGTATAAAACGATAGAAGAATAATTGACTTAATTATAAACAAAACGCTAAAGATTGCTCGATTGGTTGTAATGGTTTTTTATATAGAATAATGCATCCATTTCCAACAAAAACGAAATCTTTTTTACAACAATATTCTCATATGGTTTTTTTTTTCCAAGCGATTTCTTGGTATGGTTTGTGGCGCTTTCTTGGAAATATGTTTTGCTTTTTAAAACCAAATTTATTATTATAACTTCTACAACTTGTCACTTTTTATTAATAATCTACGGAAGATTACAAAACATTATCTCATCATTTGTAATGAAATGAAAACGGAAAGCTGTTATTGAAATAGTTGTGATTTTATAGCGTATGTTTTTAGGTTTTATTGAATAAGATTGCGTTAGTCACACACACCAGCTTTAGTTAACGAATCATGACTTGGGTTTTTTTTCAAAAATAACTATTTAACACATCATCATCATCATCATGATCTAATGAACCAATGTCCAGCAGAAAGTCAATACGAAGCTAGCAAGTGCTCAAAGTACTAAAAAAGTCAATTGCAATTAATTAACTAATAAATAATAAATGAACAACGCTTTGGCGAAGAATTAAAATGTGTTGCCAGGCCAAAGACGTTTATTTGTTGGTGCCTAGATTTGAATTTATTTTATAACTAATTAAAAATAAACCTTATTAATAATTAAATAAAATTTATTGCATTTTAAAACAAATTCTTTGAATGTATTGCATCAAGTTTCACTATCATTATATTTCACAATTTACATAAAGTATTTCTTGTAGAAAGTAAGGAACGATTTAGTAAAAACGATGAACGATAAATAACCTTTACAATAGACCCAAGAGGCTTATCATTAACTCAATTAACACCTGCAACGCTTATAAACTTCTAAAAGTTCTTGAAGCCTGGCTTCTTTTCGCACTGCCTAGCTTGCTTCCTTCCTTCTTCCACACGCTTAAATTAAAATTCACTTTAAATGCGACCGTTCTCTTTGCCAACAGAAAAAAACACTAGCAGGCCTATAGACAACAACAACAACAAGAAAAACAACAACACTACCATTGGCCCGGCCACCGGTTATAACAACAGAGGATGTCGAAGAACGGAAGTGCTAGAAAATTACAACATTCACGTAGGCCGGAAAGATAAGTTTGAAAGGAAGCGAGGACAAGTCGTACAACTAGAAGGGTACATATGTATATACTCGTACATATGTACATATTTAATAAAATTGATCGTGATTAAAGTGATCGTTATTAAAGCAGAGTTGTTTATGTCTTTAGCTTTGAAAAACGATGGAACTTTTTTTTCTATATTTTCATTAAATTTATAAAGATTAAATTGTAATTAATATCAGATTGTAAATCGATTTAATAGAAGGAAACAATAATAGTAAAACATCACATGGTTTAAATAAAATATTTATCAATAAGCAATATTTTAAATTATTAGAAAAATTAAGAAAACTTTTCGAGTAATTGTGTTTGTCTTTTAAACCGAACTCAAAGTTGGTTAAAATTTAAATTTAAGGAAAATAATAATTTTAAGGAAAAAAATTCCCTTTTTCAAGATTTTTTTGTTGAAATGTATCTGAAATACCAAAGCATGCCAACGCTAAGTTTAGCTGATGAATACTACTATCAGAAGAGGTCTCCAGCAAAAACAAGAATAATCAGTGATCAACCCTAAATTTAAACATGGAGGAAAAATCCAGAAGAAGAGAAAACTATCGAAACTGCAAGAAAAAAAAAATATTTCTGTTTTGGAAAAAAACAGAACAGAACAGAACAGAAAAGACCAATAAACAATAATGAATGCACTCGGCGAAAGTATTATAATGTCGAACCGAAAAAAAAAAATTATAAGAATACAAATTAAACAAAGCTAACGAAAAAGGCAAAAAAATTTAATGTAAAATAAAGCTCTTCGTAAAGCAAGGCGTTCACTTAATTGATGATGATGATGATGATGATGGTGTAGAGCAGGTCTCTGCCGAACAAGCGCTACCACTACCAGCAAATTAGCATACCCGAAGCAACGTTTGTTGTTTTTTTCATTTTAATAACGATTTACGAATAGTATACGTACATATGTTGGCATGAGTGTATATAGACATCGTCCGTACGTCCGCTCTGAAGCAAAACACTTTACAAATAAATAAACGTCATACTAAGAAAATGTAAAAAGTCAGTTGTCCAACTTGTGGCACGAATACATGGTACATACTATAGATAGATTGAATTGGGAGTAACCGTTATCTATACGATATATGTATACGTTTAAAATCAAGCGGAACCGAGCATCCGATAACCATTTTCAATTTTAGCCTTTGCGCTGGCGGCGCTTAAACAAATCACTGACTACACTTTGCCACCTTCTTGTGTTTATGTACCCTGTATAAACACACACACACATACCAACGTATGTACATGCAATACATATGCATTATTGTTTGTTCGTTCGCCATATTCCAGAGTTGAGAATTGATTTTAATACAATGAATAATGAATAATAAAAATGAGAAGAGGAGCAGACGACAAAACTTGCAGCTGCTGCCGCCTGCCTTGGCCGCCATGGTCCGCCGACTAACCGACTTAACCGACTGCTACATGGTTACGGTCAAAGGTGACGGCCTGCCAATGAGGTTGAAATAACTGTAGAGAAATGTTTGTCACGCTTTGATATTCGCTCGCATGAGAAGCTCTTGATAGGCGGGCGGCTCGCTTCGGCGGCGGTAGTTGGTGAACTATAGAAGAAAAAGAAGAAGAAAAGACTATCGCAGGCCGTTTGATTTTTCGAACGGACTCTCTCTCCCTCTCTCCCTCTCTTTCTCTTACTTAATTAATGCAATTACAGTTGAATTCTGGAATTTTAATGAAATTAAAAATACGTAAAATTAAAAATTTTTAGAAAAAATAAATACAGTAAAAACCGGTTATTTACGATAAAGAAGATACATATATGAATTGAAAAACGTAAAAAATAAAATAAACAAAAAAAAGGAAGAAGAGAATTTTTATTGTGTTTTAAATTTATTATTAGGTCTTTACGTAAATAAAAAAAAAATTTATGCGCATAAAAAATTAAATACGCAGCGAGCTACTGAATTGAAATGGAATTTAATATAGACTAAAAACATTAAGAACATTTATTAAAATTATCTAAAATAGGCTTTTAATTTCTTCTTCTTCAAACTCTCTCTTCTTGCTGTAGTTGTTGTTGTTGTTTTTGCATTATTGCTAACAAACTCTTTTTCTTTTAAAGGACAAAGTAAGGAACAAAAACCCAAAAAAAAAACTCCCAAAATTAGTGACAAAAAAATACGGTATTCGGTATAAAACAGCCCAAATTACCGAAAGCCAAAGACTTAAAATATTTAAAAGACGTCGACATATGTGTGTATGTATGTATGTGTCTACAGCTAAATTGAATTTCTTGTTTCCAGAACTGAGTGACATTTCGGATCCGGTTGTTCTATTTTCAATAACGCTTCAAAGAAAGATCATTGTAAAATCGAAAGCCCCGACAAAGTTGGTTTTAGTGGCTAATCTTCCACTAGAATCTTGGTTGGAGTCACCAACAGTCGTTAAATTTGTATTTCTAGCATTTAATTAGTCGTAATTTCATTAACTTTTTCAATGATTGGAAGAAATTCAATTCAATTGAATAGAAATTAAATGTCAAGAAGCAACATATATCTCATTATATATGTATGTAGGTATGTATGTTTGTATGTATGTATGTAGTATATCCGTACTTTTTTCGAAACGAAAGCAATAAGCAGAGGTCAAGTTCAATTTCAATGAATATTCAACCGTCTTAACAGTGATCTTCTTCACGCGACCGCACTCGCGCACACATGCATAGACACAGAAAGAGACACACACACACACACACACACACACACAACAGTCCAGTTTATTAACAAAGCTTTTTCGTATTTGTTGCATCAGTTAAGTTAACTTGTGTCATCTTATTTTACAATTATTTGCAATGTTTCATATAATTTACAAAAGTTTCCATTCGCGACGTAATCAATGACGCGAACAATGAATGTTGTTGTTGTTGCTGTGGGTGAAAATTGAAGGAGATCGGTTGACATGAGTTTTCTTCATGAGTGAAGAATAAATAGTAATAGTACATACTTTAGTGGTTGATGTGGTTTGCTTTGATTTTGCTTCGAAGCCAACTGAATATTATCGTAAATAGTCAGGCCTAAACTAACCGTTGTACTAACTGTTGCAACATGTCACAGTATTTTTAATAATGTTGTCTATATATTCGTACATATCTCGACATTTTGCAGATATTTTATTGATGACAACGTTAATGGTGCGTTGTCAGCGAATGGCGCAACGGCACACACTTGGTTCGAACTTCGAACAATCAAACCGTAAATTCTCAAAACATGGCGAATACATTATTATGACAATGTTCAAAACAGCTTTAGAGCAATGTCTAATGGCAAAAACACTATTG
Source organism: Conops quadrifasciatus (assembly GCA_949752815.1). Lineage (NCBI taxonomy): Eukaryota > Metazoa > Arthropoda > Insecta > Diptera > Conopidae > Conops > Conops quadrifasciatus. Next base: position 1,681,677 of record OX457078.1, read on the forward strand.
AGAGGAGAAAAACACAACAAAAACACTGAGAAAAGCTATCTCAATTAAAAAAAAAGGCGTGACAGAAAAAAGTGTAATATTTTCCAACTGTTTTTCGTGTCTTTGCTTACAAAAAAGCGAAATAATATAATAGCAAAATCTTTATACACGTTATTAGCGTCATCGTACATCATTGCTAAAAAACATAGCATGCAATAATATATCACAACATACGTATTACATTTACTAAAAATTGTTAAGACACAATTAAGCGTCGCGACGTCGTTGTCTCCGCTTAATCTTTAGTTAATATTAAACAACAAGGCCCAAATAATAAGCTGCAATAATGAAATATTGTCAGTTACTCACTGAAATAGTTCTAATACGCATAATAATAATGACGAATGATAATGACGATAACGATGACGATCACGATAAACACGAAACCAACAATGATGAAGTGTTTAAGGCTTGCATAGTTTCATTTATCGCAAGCAACAGCAACTACAAGAAGCAGCAAAACTTAGAAAAGCAACAAAAGAAAAGCAAAATAAACAAAAACAATTCTACACTAACGCTACTACGATGTTTCTAGTACTACAACAACAATAGCAGCAGTTGCAGTGTTTTATATACCAGAACACTCACATGCAAACATACATACATACATATGTACATATGTACATACTCGTACACGAATACGAATGCGAAAAGTTGGCAAAAACTGAATGAATGAATGTTTTGAACTCAATTCATGCGTCGATTCAAAATCAAAGCAGACCCACAGCGGTGCCGCTAGCAATGAGAAAAAGCGTACAACAACAACAACAATTACCGTAAGAAAAAAATCGTCGTTTCGACATTATATAAAATACTCGTATCAATAGCAACTGCAGAAGAAATGTGAGGTAACCACCGACCATTAACCGTGCATCGCTGATCGGTGCAGCTTCAGTAGCCAGTGGCTTCTTTTTTTTTTGCTACGAACGTATTGTACGTTCTTGCCGCCGAAAAAACAAATACCATTTAAACTATGTATTCTTTTATTATTTCCTGTTTAAAAGGATAATGAAGGCTGAATGAAAGTTTGAAGGCTTTACATATTGTCGTTTTTTTTTTTCATTTACTATCGTTGTTATTTTCTACTCTTGCTAAGTTTATCGACGATGATGGTGTTATGCGTTATTAACGATACATTGATTGATCATTCGTAGAGAACACAATCCACAATCGCTGTCGCTAACAATCCGTCCGTTCGATCTGTCAACGCTCCGTTTCGATCAACGCGTTTCGAGCTACTATTTTTTAACTGTCGCAAAACAGTCGAAGCCTTACATAAAAAACGGCATTACATGAAGCCATCCTGTTCTCTCAAGCGTAACGAGGCACGTGTATAATTTTATTTAAATAAATCACAACGAATAAAAAAGCCGGGAAAATAAAAGAAAGTACGAGTACTCGCGCATTATATAAAAAAAGGAAAATTTAACGGCAAGGGAGATACTAAATAGTATTGTTCACTGCTTTTGAGGAATTTGTATGTAACATAACCACCATTACAGGAAATGTGATATTCGACAACGACAAAAGCAACAGCGATAATCACAATAATAATAATAATAATAATAATACTTTCCGTTTTCTTGATTTGTTTATTATTTTTTGTTAGTTGGTTTTTTATAAATTTTTTTTTCTTTCCAATTTCAAATGTTACAGTAGATTATGGACAACTTTTCCACAACATTCTGTTTCCTCCCCGCACAAAAACAACCGGATTTAATTTACTCCGAAAATTATGCATCCGAAATTCGCGTACATTAATCGCGCACGAAATGTCCTCGAAATTGTTATAAACAAACACATGTTTAGTATGGGCAAAAAATTGAGTTAAAGGTGAAACCGGTCTCTTCACCGGTACGTACGTACACGTAACCGCATGTATGTATGTACGTTCGCATAAAACAAGTGCAAACGACGTTTTGTCTGTGTTGCAGCAACCAAAGTTTGTTTACGCTTTAATGTTCACAATTTAAAATGCTTCTGTACTTACTTTAATTAAAACAACTTAACTCAGTCTCGAATAATCGAAAATTTCCCAAAACTCTCTGCTAATTTATAAACTCAAAATATGAAAAATACAAACAAAAAATCATTTAGTATGAAAAACTTGCGCAATTGTTTTAGTTTAATTGATTCTAATTAGTTTAGTTGGTTCTTTCAGAATTTCAGAAAAACATTCTGTATAATATTTTATTGGTTTAAGATATGAAAAATATGTATCATCAACTGAAACAATCGAAGAGCAATCACGACCTTACAATTAGTTCTTCTTGAACACTTTTAAATTTTAAATAATTATATATTTTTTAGTATAAAAAAACGATTGTCTTACCTTACAAAAGCGATATACGAGTAACGAAAACGAGCCAATACTTTACTTTCTATAAATATAAATAAATACAGACATTTCATGCAAACACTTCTCGACGAATTGCGTAAGCCTTTTTGTATTCACAGTGAACGTCGCGACTCGTCGTCGACTTTGAACAGTTGCTCTCAAATGCGAGCCGCAGATAAGAACTGCTTACCTACGGTGTCATATTATCGCATAAGAAAGCCTTATTTATCGTATTCGCTGGAGAATTTTGTGGTGATAAAAACAGATTAGATACAACAAATTTATCGCAACTTTAATGATTGATCCGAATCATTATTATAATAGAAACTACTTGCTTCCGTGAGCAGCGGCTAAAGATTTAACGACGGGACATTGGCGCACGCTTTATTCTTGACCTAATCCTTTACTTGGCCGCAAAGGAAGGCTGCCCCAAAGCCACTCTGTGGGTGCATTTCATTCTACCAATATCATGGTCGCAACAAAAGTTACAGAAACTCCGACTTTTCACCCGAACTTTAAATCCGACTTTAAATCTCGAAATGAAAAAGTCCTGACGCGACAAAACTTGGCCAACACTTAGCAATTAAGACGGAGAGTCGTTGGTCGGTCTCCTGCGTAGAGGTACCCTAGCTGCAGAAAGCAGCTTTGGTCATTATCCAGTAAGTGTTCGATTAACTGAGGATTTTAAGGTTTTTCTGCGACCTTTTCTTAATTTTCAAGAGTTTTTTTCATTATACGATATGAAATAACCTTTCTTTGCTTCCTTCCTTTTTGTAGCTTTTATAAAAAGTTTTACAAGATAAAATAAATTAAAATACTATAAGGATTATAGTATATAAGCATGAGAATTTACTCGTATATATGTATATATATGTATATATGAAAAATGAACAGATTAATTTTTGACGTGCTACAAAAAAAATCTAATGTTACATAATAAAATTACTCCATTAGAACGAGAAGCCAATACTCGTAATACACACATGCATACAAGCGCACACCTCGTTATAACGAACATTTTTCAACTTTCCTTCTGGGTCAAACAGGTATAAGAGCATAAGATCACTTCGCAACAGCGCCAGTGCATTCGGCCCATAACCACTCAAGCAATCTCTTTCTGCTGGAAATTTGGAGAGACTGCTCCGCAAACAAGATTGCTGCAATGGCCACTCACTCTCGCGGCTACTTGGCTACTTGTAGAATTTACAACACAAACAACAGCAACAACAATAACCACTACTAGTGCTACTACTTGAACTGACAACATAACAGCAGCAGCAGCGGCAAAAACCATGGCTGGCTGTTGATTACACAACAACAAGCATGCTTTTTTATGTTTATTGATATCTATTCCGCGGCACAAACCAGCAGCAGCAGTGCAAACAAAATGGCTAAAAGTTGTGTATATATGTATGTGTGTGTGTGTGTGTACATAGTTAGTCTTGCATTAGGCTTTCTATTTAATCGTCCGTCGTCTGAGGCGATGATGGCCAGTTGTCGATTGACGTTGGCGGTAAGAATGTTAGGCGAAAAAATGTTTTGCTGCATTATGTACATTCATACGTTCAAACAGTTTGACATGTCTGACAGAACTCACTCAATGTTTTTTGTTGTTGTTGTTGTTGTTGTAAAGCAATAAAAAAATAGGAAAGAGAAAAAACAAACAATTGCAAGCAGTCCACATCATCAGTCATCATCACTCCACTATTTCCACCTTTCAATCCAATCGTCAATTAACCGATGCGTCGCCACCAACTCCATTTTGTGAATCAGTAACCACCACATCAGCCAGACCGGTGAGTCAGTGAGTGAGTCGTTTCGCCTTGGTATACTCACTTGCAAGGCAGTGAGCCCAAAAGTCGCCTAAATTAGTCGCTAAAATAATGCAAACTGTAGATTATGCATTACGTTAACGTTCAGCGATTGTTGGGTAAGAGAAAGAGAGCGAAAGTGCAAAATGTGTCTTACGTAAAACCTGAAGTAATCAAGTATTTAATATGCGTTTTTAATTATTCCCTTTGCCGCTAAAAACACTCCATATTGGGTATATTTGAGTACTCATAGCAATAATTTTAACTTTTTGTTCATGTTTGAAATTGCGTATCGTCTGAACGTAACTTTAATTATGGTTACATTAAAACGTAACAGCAAAAACAGTTGCCAGTTTGCAGTTTTTAATTATCCATACCTTCCTTCCTCTCTCATTACGTATTTTTTTTTAATATATAGAAAATTTCAACCCTCAGTTTTAATTTGCGTAAATAAACTTGAAAATAAAATTGGTAATTTCTACAATAAAACATGTTTTTATATCGTATTATTAGTTCTTAACTTAAACAGATCTCTTTTATTTTTTTTTTAAATATTTCGTATAAATATGTATGTATCGTATATTGGACCCAAAATCATCGAGAAACTGCCACCAGCTTTTCACTCAAGTTTTAAATGTTGTAAAAAGTGCGAAATTTTCTTTTAAATTTCTTTCTTTTTAATTGTTCAAATTTCATGGTTATTAATTGAAGAATTTATTAAATAAAATAGAATAGAAATTAAATTAAAGGCATTTTTAACTTTTTTTAGTTAAAAGTTTAGTTAAAATTAGTTTTAACTTTTGAACTAATTGTGTTGCTAAAATTTCTTAACTTAGGTTCTAATTTTTATTTCTTATTTTATTGCAGTACTTAAATTATTTTTATTTTTTTATTAAAAAATTAAAGTAGGTATTTACTCGTTATTTTGTATTTGTTATACCAGAAAGTTCTATAGCTTCAGAATATATGTACATATATTATAATATATACGATAATATGAAAAAAAGAATATTTCTCTTAATCTTTATTTTCTGGACATAACCGCATTAGCGTCTGAGCGCCTTAATTCTCAAAATGAATGAGCACAAAGGAAAAAGTGTACTCTCTTGGGATAGAAAAAAGTATATAAGAAGACAGGAAAAAACTATTTGTACCATAAGTGCAATGTAACTATGGGCTATACTCGTATTTTAACATTTTCTATTGGATAACTTTCAATAAGCGATGAGTACACTTTGTGTCTTATCTAGCATGATCGTAAAACAATAATCTACTGTCCTTTTCATACGTTCTATTAGGCATTAATGGCCTCCATTTTTATTGTCAACACTACGGGCGTCGGCAGAGCAGACAAAGCTATTGATTGGACTATAAACCAAAAAAGGATATTAAACACGCTAAACTCTAGTCATTGCAAACTTAACCTGGCTCACTGTAACCTTCACCTTCTGTGACTTGTACCAAAGAATACATAAGTTAGTGCATAATTTTATTATTAAACTTTCCTTGTATGGAAAGCTTTTAAGCCTTGGATTGACACGAATGTCTATGGCGACGAGAACTTTGTATGCTTAGACGAGTCATCATCACCAATTAATTTCTCAACCTTCTTTCAGTTTCGATTTACGAAAATGTTGACCCTAATCGCAACTTTTGACCCTCACCCAGAAAACAATTGTGTAAACACGCAGGCGTGTATTAAATATATTTGCCCGATTCACATTTAGTTAAATATTCTCTGTCTGTATGTATGTACATACATATATAAACAACTCACCCTCTGAACTCGTTTCGTAGATAAATATATTTCAGGAAGTGTGCACTATAATTTGCTGCAGTGTTTTATAAACTTTTTCAATTGTTAATATTCTTTTTTATTCAGATTTTTTCTATTTGTACTTTCATTTCTATAGAGCCGAAAATACAAACACACACGTCCAGCGCATATGCCCTGAATTGTTTCTTTATGCGAGTTTTTTTTTACTAATTCGTCTGTTTTATTCTTCTACCACTCTTTAGTTAATATCTGCAGTTTGTATCTACACAGGTTAGAGCCGAGTTTTTTCTGTCTTCTGACAGGAACCGGTTTATCGGAGTTAAAATTTGTTTTTTTTTTTTAATTTTTTTTGTATTTTCCTCTACTTCCATGCACAGAGTAATAAAAATTCCGCGGAGAAAATTTGGAAATGAACATACAAAAAACTGGATGATCAACTTGTACAGGTTGGAGAATTTAATCTACAGACGAGTTTTCGCCCTAAAAAGCACTACCTTCGAAATTCCTTTAACCTTTCATTTTTATGTTTTATGTTTACTTCCTCCGTATTCTCTTTGTGATCGTTGTTGTTGTTTTTTCGATTTTGTTTCTTTAAATTAAATATATGATTTAATTGAATGAACTGAACAAGTTTTTGATGAATTCAACAAATTAAAGCCACGAAAGTCGAGTGTTGACGAACTTGGCAGGATTAAATTCCAGACGAGTAATAGCATTGTACTAGTAGCAGTCGTTGTTGCTGCTATATTAAATATGCCACCCGAAAGGGGGTGGATGGAACCAGGGCCTATAACACAAGAAGTGGGGGAGAAATGAAAGCAACAGACACCAAGAAAACGAACAAACCTCTCGCAACGAAATCTCTTCACTAACTAAATTAAACCAGAGTAAAAAATATAACTAAACTCTCAGCACGACTGAGTGTTGGGGACCGCTTGGCTTTTGGAGAATACAGGTCCGCTGTGCATTTGAGCTTGTGTTTGTTGGATAACCATATACGCATGATATAACAGAAGGCACAATCATATTTTATTTTATGGTTGTGTATATGGAAAAATAGTTATCTCAGAAGTGCCAGCACAGAAAAATTTTGATTTTAACAATCGTGCTACTATTACGATGCTATACAAGTATGATTTAATAATTACTGCATTCGTACATACATATATTCAAATTTAAATTTTTTTTAAAACTAAATTTCTTCTGTGTTACATAAATGTAATTTAAGTTTATTTATACTTAACAGTAGATATAATAAACATTGGAAGTTATACATTGGAAGCTGAGTATTTATACATTACACGAATTTTTTAATTGTAATCGTAAACCTTAAGGTTTTAAAAAATTTTTAAAATCTTCTAACAAGGTTTCTGTTCTATTAAGTATTTATAAAACATATTTTTAAATTTCAATATGAAATGACATAAAATATTTCTGTATCTATACATAATGACAAAATAATAATTGACTACTGTCAGAAAATTTGACATGACAAATTTTCTCTCATTAACAAAACATTTCAGCACTAACAGCCCAAAAAAAATATTTTGTGATTTAGTTTGATAAACTTACCCTCCCTTCCATCATTTGTTCAAATTAAAAATTTACTATTATGATGAGTTTTGGCACGAATTTTCGTCATCGTTCGGTGGCTGAAGTTTGCAAAAAACTGGTTCTTACGTTATAGTTTAGCCTTAATTTTGTCTTACCACATTGTCCAATTAACGGCAGTCCAGCTTATAACCTCCACAATAGCTATAAAGGGGCCGTACTTTTCCTTTATTTTACACTTTGTAAACTAATTTTTTTACAAAGTTACTTCTAGCAACGGTATAAAATTAGGACCTAATTTTATAATACAATGCAACAAAAATATTAAAATAATCTGTGTACATATATAAACAAGAATGTAAATGTTTCTTTGTCCAAAATCTGAAATCTCCTAAAGTTCTTCACCGATTGCTTTGAAATTTTGACAAAACGTTACATTCTAGTACGGGCCTGGTTTTTTACATAGATGTCACACCTGTGACAGACAAAAACAGCGCCATCTATTGCACGCAGAAGCAACACAAGCGCTTTCTCTTTTCCTTCTTTTCCATAAACTGTAGACTGAAGAATAAAGCAGCCCATACACGACAAAGATTCTGTGCAGACCGGCGACCACAAACGCACAGACCCAAAAATAATTTCAGTCGGTTGAGTGAATGCGATGAGTACTTCTCGACTGGTATCCGAAAATACTTTAGTTTAACAACTAAAATGTGGAAACTCCTTTGTTGATTTACTTTCATTTCATCCGCAGCGTTAAAAAATTTTACAAATTTCAGCCAAATTTGCCATATTTCAAAATGATTTTTATATACATATTCTTCGACATCTGCGCAAACCACCCTACACGGCACAGATGTCTGCACAGACAGCCAATCTGCACAGACAGCCGATTTGCACAGAAACTTGTGTCGTGTATGGGCGGCTTAAAGCCCATTCAATCCAGCAAAGGCACGAATTAGGGCGATATTACATTGCGAATTTTTTTTATTGATCAATCTGTCAAATTGTTTTTGTTTTTTTTAGAAATCTGTCAACATCTCTCTCGTTCATTCTCTCATGCTTTGAATAGATTTCGACAGAACAACAAAAACATTGGCTGCATTCAGAATCGAAAATCAATTAGCGCTGATTGCTTTTTTTTTTGTCTGAGGTGGTAGAAAGGTCAGAAGGGCTGACAAAGCGGTCGTACGCTGGATCTGATACAAAAATTTGTACGCTGGATCTGCTCAGCTCATTCCTACTGTCATTAATTTCAGTTTTTGTTTACCTTCGTTTATCTTTTCTCTGTATACTATCAGCAACGACTCAGCAACGCGATCAGAGCACACGATCTACGCTGACAAGAATCAGCGAACACCGACTGTCATTCCTGAACGCAGCCAACGTGACAGATTGATCAATCAAAAAATTTGTAATGAAATATTGCCCTTACTAGTTTCAAGTTGATTACATGTAGTTCTTATGAGGCGCCAAACGAATTTTTTTGTTTGTTTGGCAACTACCATAAAAACTACATGTAATCTACTTGAAACTAGAAAATTCGTTATTATACAATAGTAGCAGTAATATATTGAAATATTTGTTTATGATATAAAATATAACATAATATAAAAACATAGTTCTACAGTAACTGAATTTTGTATGCAAAGAACCATATCCGACTGATTTTATACAATTATTTCCTTCTACGATCATAAGTAAATTATTTTACAATAATTGTTTCCATTCTTCTACGATTTGCTAGAGTTTGCTGTTGGCACAAGTTACAATAATAGAAAAGACATAAATATAAATCAGCGCCTATGCTGCTGGTAAATGCGAATGAAGTTATTTATCCAGAAGAATATCAATCTTTCTCCCTACCTTACATCAGTCTTTTTTTTTTAATAAATACCTCTGGAATAAGCAATATGCAATGACCTTATTCGCATCGGCGGATCTTGTACAAAGCATATCCGTCATAAACCGTCGTTACTATTTCCAAATTTGCTTTTATTTTTTCCAGTCTTTAGTGAAATAGTATTTTAGAAATTCCTTCTACTAGTTTAATGTGTATAAAAGAAAACAATGTCAGGATTTATATGTGATTTATTAATATTAAAAAACGATTATTTAAGTCAGATGATTGTATTTAAATCCGCGATGGGTATAACATCTGAAAAGAATGTTTGTATAAGAAATACATACTAAGAAAATTGAAAAAAAAACAATAATACTAATAAGTAGCAAACGATTATTTAAATGTTACTATAAATATTAAAAGCTTATTAACTTACAATGCGAATTCGGTGTCCCATAGCATGACCGGGCAAATTTCTATTGAAACGTGCTCGCACCGCACCTGTATTACCATGCAGCCGCGTCACCTTGCCCCAAACAGCACGAATTCGAGTCTTCCTTTCGGGATGTTGCGGTACGCACTTCTTTGTCTCCGCTTTGTATACATACACACACCGTTTGCCAATATAAAAGCGTCCATGTTCCTTTCGACGAGCTCCTTCGATCTGTAATACGAAATGAAATATCAGTAACGCTTTGCGATAATTTTACGACTTTTGAGGCGAAATACCTTGAGAATTGCTTGGTTTTCGTGTTGATTTCTCAGACCACGCTTGTATCCTGTGAACACAGCTTTCGCAAACAGACGGCCATGCCGCTTGTATTTTGCTGCCTCCTTAACGGCTGCAGCCTTTTCAGGCTTCGGTGGTTTTACAGTCTTGGCTGATTTAACCGCTTTGGTCGCCTTTGGAACTGAAGCAGCAGAGGGCTTTACTTGAGTGTCAGCCATTTTTAACTATAATTTGCAAAAAAAATATGACAAAAATATATTTGTACGTTGGTTGATTTTTCCTACGAATGCTTTTATATGAATAGTTGGGAGTACATTTAACAAATTCTAATCATTTCGATTCAATCTTCAAGTTTCCAAATGTTATTGAAATATGTACGTGTTCCCCGCACTCAAACTTCCCAGTTCTGTATTTGTCTACAATAGTAATCCTTCCACATCTGGATTCCCAGAATTGGAAGACCCTCTCCAACTATTCACATAAACACAGCACTATTTCTTGTTTGTTTACGTATGAAATTTATTTCAATTTCTTTATTAAATGCATCTTTTATCATAATATTTTACTAATAATAAAATATGGAGCCCGTACCGGAAACTTGACAAATTGTGAAAGAGAGAACACACGATAGAAATGTCAAGTTGTTCAAAGCAGAAAAAAAGCGAACTGTGATGCCACCATCTTAAAGACAAATTTGTGCGATTTGTCCACAGCCCATACATAATTTTTACGCTTAAACCAGGGAAACATTCAATTTATAATAAGGTATAAAAAATAGTATAAAGTATAATAACATTTAATTATACTGATAGAGTTAAATTAGAAAAATATAATAAACACTGACAACTCTTTTGTAATTTATACGAAGATAAAACTGGTTTGAACATTTCTGGAATTCGAGAACAATTTAAAGAATTATATTCTAAATAAAGTACCGGCCAAAACTTTTATATAATAAATGCAATTAAATTGGAATGAACACATTCTGAGAATACTAAAATACTTCGGATCAACAATTTTATTATTAAATTTTCGCCAGCACAGCATCCAGGAATAATGAAATACATAAATTTTTTAATGTTATTATATAAAAATTTCTGTTTTAGTATTTATTTTATTACTTTAACAATTCAGATGAGAAGAATTTATCCTACTATTTACAAATTCCTCTAGGAGAGAAAAAGAATGAACATCTTTTTTTATGTTGCTATCTACTCCTAGAGTTTTTGAGGAAAGCTTATTTATTGTATTTGCTATTAATAGAGAATCTCACTTGCAATAAATAATGTATAAATTTTAAAGTAATAAAAAACTCAGGTTGTGTAGGCGTTTTCAAGATAGAAAATACATTAAAAGTCTGTTAATTTATAAGAGCGTATACAGGGGAGCGGGGGAGGTTTTTTAAACATCATGTAGAAGGTCCTTTAAACAGCATGTAGTATTTATTGCGAGTTATGGAATTAGTAATAAGGATTTATTAATTAAAGTGGAACTTAAATTGAAACGGGGATCCATGATGGAAGTGTGCGAAGGGATTGCCGCCTCGGAAATTTTGGTGATTGCCTTCTGGATCAAGTGGGTCCTCACCGCTATCGAATTGACGCCGTTTTTCGGGATCTGTCAGCACTTCCTTGGCGGCGGCAATATCGATGAATTTCTTCTCAGCAACCTTTTTTTCCTCGTCTCGAAAGTTGTCTGGGTGCCATTTTTGTGCCGCTTTGCGGTAAGCCTTTATTATTTCTTGCTTATTGGCGTTTCGCTTAACACCTAAAATTTTATAATAGTCTCTGCGCTCTGACTGCTTCTGCATTCGCTTCGCCTTCTCGACACCCTCTTTGGCGCGCTGAAGATTTTCGTCGATTTCCAAAGCAGCTTGGAAGTCGTGTATGGCATCGTCGAACATTTCCGCGCCGAGGTAAGCTTCGGCACGATCACAGAGTATTTGCGCATCACGCATAATTGCCAAAGCTTCCGCGCAATGCGTTAGCGCTTTAGTGTGCTGTTCGTCACGCATGTAGCACGTGCATAGCACACGCCTCGCTTCATATATTATCATAGCCTCTTCCTTTTCTTGTTTCAAAACAGATTCAGCTGATAAGATGCAATCTGCATAATTCTTCTCGTCGCGTGCTTTCTCAGCCGCAGAAAGATTCTTCTCAACTTTACGCAGTTTTTTATAAAACGGAAAACAATCTTTATGTTCAGGATCGAATTTAAGGCATTCCCGTATTTCTTTTAAAGCGCTTGTGGCATGACCAATTTTGTACAGCAAAACTGCTAAGCGGAAGTAACCTTCAGTGCTGTCTTGAGATAACTTATTTACCGAACGAAAATCTGAGATGGCAGATAGTAAATCATTCTCTTCTATATAAGCGTCTGCACGCGCTTTCCTGAACGCCGTTGACCATGGTGAGATCTCCAGTAATTGCGTGAGCATCGGAATGGCATTACGGTGGTCACCCTGATTTAGCAGATTTTGTACAAGATCCCATTGCTTCTTGGCGGGAGTAACGCGAGCGTAATTCTCCTGAGCTAATTCATTTTGTGGCTCTTCGTGCAACTTAAAAAGAGAAGATAAAATAATATAGACAAAATTAAAGCAAAGTCATATTGTTTGCATTTTTTTAAGGCGAAGGAAGTTTTTTCTTACAACGTCTTCAAAGTCCTCGCTTGCCATCTGATAATCTCCAGATTTCATATAAACAATTGCCCTTTGCAAGCGCGCTGCTGTAAAATCTGGTTTCAATTCAAGCACGCGGCTGAAATCTTGTATGGCGAAACGAGTTTTTCCCAAAGCCAAGTAGACTGTTCCGCGCTTGAACAACGTCAAGTAATTCGACGGATCTCCCTCTGAAACGAAACTAATTGGTTACCAATTCAAAGCATTTTGCTTTAAAATTTTGTACTTACCCACGGCTGCATGGTAATGTGTTAGTGCGTCAGCCAACTGTCCACGAGCTAAAAAATCTTTTCCTAATTCCAGGTGGTTGTCTACATCGGCAGTACTTGAGGCGCTTTCATTACCTTGGGTATTTGGAATGTTTTTAAACAACAAATAACAGAAATTCCAAAAAATTACCTTCAAAATATAGCTCCAGCAGCAGCAACAAAATGCACGCAGCAAGTTTCTTTTCGCCTCCACCAATGGAGAACATATCATTTAGTAACAGTGTCATAATTAAACGTGGATATGAATGCTAACGTTATGCAGGCAGGGATTCTGGTCTTCCTACGTTTAAATCTTCTCAGAGGTAGATTTATGGCTAAATTTATTTCTTTAGGTTTTTATTATCCAGTTCTTGGTGGATGAAAAATGCACATTTTCCGTTGCTTCAGATGTTAGTTTATAACTTTATAATTTCTTTCTTTTGGTGATTCAAAATTGGTCCTCAGCTCCTTTTGCTAGCCAAAATTATTGTGACTAAAGAAATATTGCCTGAATCCGGCAACAAAATATATTTAACAGCGTTATCTTTTTAACAAACACACGTCAGTTGTTTTATAAATATTTGTGCTAGCCATTAAAGGTGAGAAACATATATTCATCGCTGATTTTCTGTCGAAATTCTACAAAGAGTAAAAGAGAAGTAGAATGTCATTATTTTTATTGTTTTGACAACTGGAATGGCATTAATGTGGTTCAAGCTGATTGGCTAGCATATTCTGACAGTCCAGTGTTCATAAACATTTTAAATTAGAAGCTATAATGCCATAAGGCTCAGTTTCATAGACTCCTATTAAACACACCCTCGGCATATAAACAGAGTTGGTTGGACAAAGCACTAAACACATAATCTAATGTCAAAATTACATAGGCCCTTATAGGAATAACAGCCAAAGCACATTGCGGCAGCGGCAGCAACAGCAACAGCAAATTATATAGAGGCTTATGGGTGCTGCCGCTGCCCTGAAAAATAGATTCTATTACGGCAGCAAGCAAAAGTCTCTTTTTTCCACTCTCTTTTTCACTCAGTGTTGCCAATTTTCACTGAAAATCCGACAAATTGTATTGAAAAATATACGGTGAGTAAGCTCTCTTTCAAGACGAGAGAATGGGATACAGAATACAAAAACAAATAGCCGACTTGCTGTCGCTGCTCTAATGTACTTTGCTGAGCAGCGAGAGAGAGTTGCTGTTGCTGCCGCTGCCGCAATGTGTTTTGGCTGTAAAGAAAAATTAATTATCTAAGAACAATTGTCCTTAGTTAAAGAACCATATGTTTTCGGGTTAGTTCTATTTCTAATTTGACACAAACAAATAGGTTCTTCTCTTTTTCATTTGTATACATTTCGGGTTCGGAAATCAACAGAAATGTGTTTATTTCGTGGGAATTAACTATGTTTAGTCTGTAAACAAAAAAATTAAAGATAACGGAGCAGCGATTTTTTTAGTGTTTTACGAATATTAGTAATTGCTAAACAATTGCAGTTACAATATGTGAGAAACATAAATAGGAATTTTTTAGGATATCTTTATTGAAATTGTTAAAGTGTATGGTTGGTTTCTATTCCATGAAACATATCTTCTCGTACATTAATTAATTTGGGTATATAGTATTTAGTAATATTTTTAGGATTATATATATCCTAATGTCCATATTTATCTTCGTTTTGTTGTAATCACTTTATAAATACAGTCTCTCAGATTTAAAAATTGTTGTTTATAGAATATATATGTATTCGTATTGTGACCATAATTGTATCATCCATATATCATATAAACACAAAAATTTTGAAAGAATTATAAAATAAAATAAATACTGAAATATTACTAAAAATACGAATATATAAATATAGATTACTTTAAGCATATTTATTTTCTCGATTATAGGGTGTGTTTTAGTGACTAAAAACACTCTCGAAACGTTGCAATAAGTAGCAATAATATCAGTATTAATTACAAAAATTAAATGCAATTTATTTATGGCCTCAACTCCACTCTGCTCCACGCAAGCATCCTCAATCACGGAATAAGATATCTTTCGCTACTGATTTTAGAGCACTATAGAAGTAAAACTGTTATCAACAATTTGAGCTTTTATCGACAGAGTTTTCTGAAAGGAAAAGTTCTTCATAATTTAGTTACTCTCAGTCTGCGTTTTCGTCTGAAAGCAGGTTCTGATTCTTATTATTTTGCTCTCCATGCAGTTTGCGCATATGACCTAAAATATTAAAAAAAAACGATCACATTTTACACGTCCTATCAAATCTAGTTTTTCATTTTCTACTGATTTATGTCTTACACAGAAACTTTATATGAGTAACAAATTTAGCGCCACACAAATCACAAGCATAATATGTTTTACCGGTATGGACTCGTTCGTGAAGACGTAATGATTTCTCAAATAAATACGTACGCCCACAAGTTGTACATTGAAAACACCTCTGCAGCGCTGTAGATATAATGCACTACATAAAACCAATAGCAAATAATAGCATAAAATATATCCCACCTTCGTGACTCTTTCGATGTTGAGTTAAGACATATTTCAATGCGAAGCCCTTACCGCAAATATCACAGACATTCGGCTTCTCGGTAGAATGCGTCTTCATGTGCCACTTCAAGTCCGGCAGGCGTTTGAACCTCTTCTTACACTCCAGACAAGCATGTGGCCTCCCTTCAATGTTGTGCACAACCGAATGTCGTACGAGAGCCGATTGTAAATTGAATCTCTGTGGACACTCCTGGCAGTGGAAAACGCCACTGTATTGTTTCGCTTTTTTGGTTTGCACCACGCGTTTATCATTGACTATCGGTATGCTGTTATTATCTTCCTGATGGCTCTGCAAATGTTCCCTGAGATCGAACTCGTCGGCAAACATCTTCTGACATAGCATGCATTCGGATTTCTCCTTGGCCGTTAGATTCTTCGAGTGTTTCTCAAGCATATGAAGTCGTTTTTCTTTGTACGATTCAAATAGAGCTGAAAAAATTAAATATACACACATACTCGTACGTGATAGATTGTTCTGAAAGGATAAACTTTATAACAAAATTTAATAAACGAATATCTTTCTCAAACCAAAATTTAAATTTAATTTTATTTGAAAGGTTTTTATTCGTATTCGTCGAACTTACCGCTTGTGCAAAGAGTACACTTAAAAGGTTTCTCACCTCCATGATTGCGATAAATGTGCCAACGCAGAGCTTTTATATGGCAGAAAGCTGTAAAGACAAAGAAAGAATTCATACTTCACGTAATCAAACATTTGAAAACGATTTTCAAAACTATTACTCTGGGTTTTTTATACTTACATTTTCCGCAAAATGTACAGTATTCCAAACTTCTGATGCCGGTATGAGTGACCTCGTGCACCTTCCGCTGTCGTTCATTGATGAAGATACGGTCGCAAAAGCCACACTTTAATTGATTCTCCGGAACGTGCCAGCGGGTATGATATTTCAAAGCCTTTTTCGAGGGAAACTTTTTAGCACAAATGCTGCAGTCATATTCCAGTTTGTTGTGGTACTTATCAATATGATGGCGCAAATTGCTAACATCCGCATACTTCTTTCCACAAGTTGCGCATTCGTGTTGCTTCGAGACATGCTGGTGCTTTATGTGCACCGTCCGTGAAGGTGCATCCGGATATTTCTCGTCGCAATACGGACAATCAAATGGATTGATGGGGTCGTGCGCTGCTGCGATGTGATCTAACATATTATTTTCTGTTTCAAATTGTGCAGCAGTGCCATCGCTAGCCGCCGAATGGCAGTATTTGCATTCAAATGTAAAAGCTAATCCTTCATTGCTGATTTTTTCGTTAGCTACTGTTTCAAACTCTATATTCGTTGGTTTGTGGGCAGTACCAGGTGTTTGACAAGTAAAGAAGCTATTGTCATTTGTGGCTAATAGAGCTTCTTCAGTCAAAGTGGCAGTGACTTGTGTGGTTCTCGTAATGCCCATAGTAAATGAAGAGGGCGGAGCGCATTGTGTATTCACATTCGAGATTGCAGCCGTTTCGGAATAAATATTACAAAGTAAAACATTCGAATTCGATTTGGATTCTGGGACTGATTCCTCCTCTTCAATCAAATCTTCAATACTTTCAAAATCAAAATCAGGATCATCAAGATCAGAAAAATCAAAATCATTTGGAAGCACTGTCAAGTCCTGGCTAGAATTGCTAAGATCAGCGCCTGTATCCAAATCCTGAACTGGCACAGATTTAACAGCGGTGAACTCCTTTGCACAAATATTTACTTTTGCATTTTTATCAATATCCAACCCATTTAGTGCAGTGTTCTCCATAAGATTTCTACTGTGAGAGCTGAAATTCTCTTTCAATATTAACTGTATTTTCTGACACTTACGCCGGAATTTACAGACAGTGTACAATTTCATATAACAATCGGTACATATCTTTTGTGGAAGACCATCGTTATGCTCTATCTGAGAATATATATACGATATATACAATATACAAGTGTAAAATTAAATTAAACATATCCATGTATGACCAGAAATAAGAAAATATGTTTAATTATTTTACCTATAAAGAAAGCAATGAAGTTCATTGAAAAAAAACAACTTAAGCTGATTTCTATGAATGCGTTTATTAAATCAATTAATTCATAATACAAGATAATAAATCAAAATTATACGATAAAATTTCTCTTAATATTAAAACTAATTTGATTGACTACAGTTTAATGATTGCTACAGTAAATATTCAAAGAAGAGCAAACAAAACTTTAATTATAATAACTTTAGTTTTTTTTACCAAAACCAAAAATAAATCGAAAACTTATCAATGTATACTTTGTATAAAATTGAATTAATATTTCATATAAATAAAAAAAAATAAAATTTTAATTATGGCTTAAAACTATACCGCACGTGTACATAATGTGCCTTTGCCTTTAACTTCCACTTCCATTAACACTTTAATTTCCGGTTCATTTTTCCTCTCAAAGGATGACAAAGCTAATAACTACCTCTGCAAAATCAGACCGCGAAAACTGACAATTCGTCTAATTACCTGCAATTTCCAAGCCTCGAGTTCTACTCGTATGCCCTCCATCTGGTCCGCGTAGCGCATTGGTTGAAACAAATGCACCCACTTGGTATCGTCGTCGTCAAAATCACATTTAGCACAAGTTCTACATGTTTCGATGTTTGCACACCTCCCTCCGCTTGCTTTGGCCACATTCGCCTAAGATGAGCTCTACATATGTAGTCATAGCTGATAACAAGAAAATTTCAACTAACCATCAAACGCATCCACGGTTTACTTTTCACACGGAAATATTTTCACTGCTCGCTCATTTTTCCAAATTTCACACCCTTGCATTCCTTACATTTCGCACCTTGAAGAGCTCGGATGACCTCTGCTGCTCGCTCGATAAATGTTAACCATCCATCGCCAACGCATTCGTTAGTTTGGTTTTGGCCAATTAACAGATGTTTATCAGGTCGATATGCTTCGCATAGTACACTGCGTGTGTATCTGTTTGTCAGGGTTGAATAAATAACTCGAATTTTAGGAACGAGGATATGTTTGCTGGGCAGGAATTGCAAGGAGCGCATGTGATTTCGATTGGTACATTCGGCGGTACATATTTTCATATTTTAGCCATATTCTGGTTTGGGCTTAAATTTTATCAAAAAGCTTAAATATGTATAAATTTGTCCGTGTCATAATTTTTTTATTGCGAAAAGAAATTCAAGAGTACCTTCTTATTAAATTAATATTTCTTCGGCGATATGGAAAATATCAATAGTTTATTGATGTATTCATTTGTCCATGAATCCATGCACGTATTTACAGTCCTTTATATTAGAAATAAAAAACTTAACTCTATACAAAATTCACATTTACTTATTAATATATATCTACTATATTACAGTAATATTTAATAATGAGGACAGTTACAAAAACATGCTTCGCCTCGAGGTACCACGCGGGTTGTTATGGTATGAATCCTATTTGTTGCAAGCAAAAACGGGCCGCCTTGACTTTGGCATCCTTCTTCGTGTTCGATCCTTCGTTCGGCGTAAACGTCTGGCCATTGATCGACACGGAAAAGAAGAACATCTTGTTGTGTGAGGGCCCACCTTCATTTACGAGCGTATAAAGCGGCGGAGTCCATTTGCGTTTCGATGTCAGTTCGTTAAGCAGACTCACAGGATGCTTATCCTTAATTTCTTGTTGAATCTGCCCGACGGTGGTGCTACGGCGTTTCTTGGATGGACCTTGTCGTGGTTGGTAGCCATTGTCTTCTTGTGAGACTAAGCCGCGCTTATCCAATTTGATGTCAAGCAGCAACGGCTGCAATGAGCCACTTTTCTCCCGGCCTAGGCCCTCTCCCGGTCGCCAACCCATTTTCTTAAGTAAGTGCATTCCCATGCCGCCGGTGACTGGCAGCGTAGAAGTCAGTTGGTCACGCCGCGCCCACGCTTGCGGTCCCGAGTTCAACTCGCGCACGCTGAGGGTATTCACGCCCGTGCTGCCAGTAAACTCGCCAGGCATATGTTTCGAACTAGCCCAAGAGGACATTTCCTGCTGAGAGCTGTACATCATCTTCAAGGCCTCCGAGTCCATGGGATTGTCCTAAGCAATGACAGAGCGTTTATCAATTCAGTTTAAACAGAGTTAATTGCTTCATTTATTGCTTCGCGTTTATCAGCAATTTGTAAACAAGTCTACGAAGTGCGTAGTCAGTTACCTGCAATCGGCGCATGGCATTTAAGCGTTTGGATATAATGCTGGAAACATCTAGGTTGGTGGCTGCCGTCGGTGGAAACACTGAAAGATTGGGGTCGGCGGAAGGAACCGGAACGTCGGGTACAAAGGGTGTTGTTGTGGTGGTATTTGTTGTTGGAGCAGCCGCAGACTGATTGGCAACTGGTGGTGGTATCGGTTTAGCGATGGTGTCCAATGGTGTTACGCTATTCGGCGGTGCCGTGTTCAACGGCACTGTACCCTTTGATGAAGCAGCACCGAACACATTCACTACGTCGGCTGCTGGCGCCACATTTACTGGCTTGAAAGCGGGTTCTTGTTCGGTCTCAACCGGCACAGGCTTCTCAAAGACATTCTTCAGGGGAAGTTTTTTAAATATCGAGGTGGCTTGTGTAGCAGCTGGCAATGCGGGGAGAGGAGTCAGGGCGTCTTTGGGCTCAGTCACAGGCACCCATGCTTCGGTTAACCGATGCTGCTGTCCCGACGAGACTGGAAACTGCATTGTAATGACCTTTTTCGGGTTCTCTTGTGGCTGGCTTGGTTTTTTGGATCCTGCACCGCGTATATCGAAGACTATAGGCTCCCTCTCCTTTATCATAAATGGATGATTAAATGCTTTTAGGTTTCCCGACTTATCAACGTCTGATTCTTCCTCCGAACTGAGGCCGGAGATGTCGTTCAGATCGTCGCGGTTCGAAAGCTTTTTGCAGAACTCGGTTAGGTCCTGTACTGTTCGACCGCCGTAGCGCATCTTCAGCAATACCTTATCCTTAACCTCCTCGGTCATTTCTTCGCAACCGGGCAGGTTGCCCCGTTTAAACATGCTGATGGCGTTTTTTCTCGCAATCTCCAAAAGGCGCTTTTTGTCGATGCCCAAATCGTGGGAACGTGAACGCGAACGGGAACGGGAACGTGTACGGGACCGAGTGCGTCTTCGGTAGCGATAGCTAGTCCTATCCCTCTCACGACTTCGTTTCAGCTTGGTTCGCTCCGCACCATTGTAAAACGTGTTTAAACGTTTGTGGCGATAATCGCGTGAAAGAGAAGCGGAGCAGGTACTGTTTCCAGGCGTCCGCCTACGGTCGCCAACCCTATACTCATCTAAATAGGTTTCTTCATCTGACAAGGATATATCGGAAACCTGGCCGTAATCCTCTCTCACAACAGTTTCCTTGAAAACGTCTGTGTGCTGCTTTGTTCGGTCGTCAGGCTTCCTTGCTTTTAATGGACGATCCCGATCACTATTGTGTTCATATTTGCTCTCTCGAAAACCATTGTAAAAGCTATTATGTTGCGGAATTTTTAAATTAGTTCCAGCAAGGCGTTGGTCATCTGTATGTCTGAGTCTACTAGAAGCAATGTGAGAGTCGCTACATCTGGCACGTTTTCTGTTTTTTGGAGAAATGTCCTCAGAAAATCCTGAACTCAATTCATTCGGATATTCTTTATTAATTTTATTCTGGTCCATGCTGTCAGAGCCTTTGATTTGCTTGTGACTGCTTGGCTTCTCCCGTCTTGATTTCTTATTATCGCCCTTCTCAGATTTGTGCTTGTGTTTTTTTTGCTTTTTATATTTACTTTTACTGCTCTTTCCTTTGGAACCAACGCTTGATGCACTCGAGTCACATTCCTCCGGCTCAATTCGTTTCGATTTGATCCTTTCATCGCCCTTTGATTTTTTCCGTTTTTTCTTTTTCTCCTTCTTATGTTTCTTGTGATTTACTTTTTTTAACAGACTTTCATCGTTGAGAACGTCTTCTGGTGGCGCCGCATTGAAAACCTTAAACAGTTCGGCTAGTATCTCATTGGACGATTTAACAGGTTCGATGTGTTTCTTCTCATCGACGCTTTCCTGATTAGAATCAACATCGCCAGTGTCCATGCTACTTTGCCGGCTCCCGCATTCCTGTTTGAACACAATTCCATTCGTAAAAAGCGCAACATTTCGGTCCGAATTAGTGCAGATAGTTGAATTGATTTTTTCCTCGATCTCTGGATCAATTCTCTCCTCTTTGACTTTAAGGACACCACTCTGAAGGTCCGTCGGTGTTTTTTCGTTATAGTTGCTGTTGCTTGCCATAGGCAATTCATTTAATCTGCATCCAATTTCTCAGTAGAATTACACAACTAAAGGCTTACGATTTTAAATGAAAATATTCAGTAGAAATATTTGTGCCCATTTGCTAAAGATGTCACAAAATTTTTGGTGGCTGCACAACTGTCAAGACGAACTTTAGACGTTCGAAAAATGATGTAATTTATCACTCAAACGTTTACCAAGGGGAGAATAATCATTAAATTTATAAATTTTGGATTTAAAAGAATATGGTGGTAAGGGCTAAATTGTTACAAAAAGAGGTTATTACATATTAGCTCATTTTATTAAATTCTAAATGTAGTAAATTTAGCAACACACAAATTTTTTTTCTCGTTTCCCATGTTGTTTTGACATTTCACACCGGCAATTATTGGTGCCGACATTCTAAGTGTTTATTGCTGTAAACAGAACAAAGGCAGCGTAGAGATTCCACCGCCGACAAATGTAAAAAATTACATTGTTCTTAGGGGAAGCAAGAATAAAAATTTCTTAGCGGTAGAGGTCGCCAGCGGTACGAACCGCTGCTCCCAACTACGGTCTGTTTCGATATTGGCGGCTTTTGTCGCTGGTCTTGTCCTTCTTGCAAGTGGTTTGTTTAGATTTACTAGCTAACGAAGCGAACATAGGTATTTTGAGAGTCACTAACTATTGAAATCGTCTTTTTGTATTGCAAACAGCAACAAAGAGACGATTTTTGTTGGTGTTTGCAGTACAAATAGAGACGATTTCAATAGTTAGAGACTCAGAATACCTTTGGAAATTTCAAGCAGAAATTTCAGAATTGCATTGCGTAAATATTAGAATAGGAAGAATATAAATGGAAAATGTGATAGAGCAAGTTAATATGTATTCACTTTTCTTCACTTCGTTTTCAGAAAGATATTACGGAAAGTGTATTTAGCCCTATCCGTCGTTAATATGTTTAATCGGTAAACACATTGTTCTTGACGACTGGCAATAGTCAGATGAACATGCCACCGCCTTTAAATTATAACCAAGTTTATTTTAGTCGTTACTCGTTGCTCTTCGTTATGTGTGTGTGTCGGATGTACATCCAGTGTCTGGTCATTCTTTTGTTCGCTGTTTTATCACAACGAAAATTGCAATTTTTACATTGTGTATAGGATTTTCAGACGTCCAAATACCTGAAATTTGAGCCGAACTTAAATTTAGGAAAAGAAAAAGAAGTTAATACGAATCAGATTTCGGCAACTTAAAAAAAGCGTAAGATTTGTAGAAGGAACTTTTTTCCAACTAAATATAACTTTTCGCCATTGCATTTTTTCGGAACATTCTTCGCTGCGGTCGTCGTTTCCACTCGTTCACACAAACATATACGCTTCCCTCTGCACATATATTGGATTGAAAAATGATGAAACGAATATAATTCTGTATTGCAACCTCTCTGCCTGTGGAAATTATCAGAAAATTCTCAAAATTTAAGACTCAAAATGACGTCCCTCGAACCCAATGTCAATCGCTTGCAGAATTTCAAGAACAAAGGCAAAGATCAGGATGTAAGTATTTTTCTAGCCTAATCGGCACCACTTTTATTATTGCCCATCTTTAACCGAGTTGTCGCATTTATGCAATGTACTCCAGTTATTGATTTAATTTTATGCCGATCTAGTATTGAAAAATTTGTTGTTTGGATTGGCCTGATGGCCGTAGATAGGCGTGCTAAATCATTTTCCCAATTTTTTTTCAATAGCTGAAAACATTAATTTTCTACTCTCTTATTAATTCATATATATATGTATATGTCCTTTAATAGGATGTATAAAAATGTACTACTAGTGGCTTTTATTTACACTATTTTCAAAAAATTATATTTGTACATAAATATAGGAAATGCGTCGACGTCGAAATGAAGTCACAGTCGAATTACGAAAAAATAAACGCGAAGAAACCATACTTAAGCGACGAAACGTTCCAAATATTGATTCCAACACAGACGAAGATGATCAACTTTCAAACGCAATCAATTTAAAAAAATTGGCCGAAGCTGCTGCCGATTCATCGAAACCAGAACAACAGCTTTCTGCTGTACAAGCTGCTCGAAAATTGTTATCATCGGACAAAAATCCTCCAATTAATGATTTAATCAAAAGCGACATACTTCCAATATTGGTGGAGTGTTTGAAGCAACATGACCACACCATGCTACAATTCGAAGCGGCTTGGGCTCTGACCAACATAGCATCAGGCACATCAGATCAAACCAACCAAGTGAGTGTGGCTTTATTAAGACGACATTAAAACTGAAATCAAAAATCTGTAGGTTGTTGCTGCCGGTGCCGTGCCACTTTTTCTTGAATTGCTCTCATCGCCTGCACCCAATGTATGCGAACAAGCCGTCTGGGCTTTAGGCAACATTATTGGTGACGGCCCGGAACTGCGTGATTTTGTTATCAGGCATGGCGTCGTACAACCTTTGCTTTCTTTCATCAAGCCCGACATCCCCATATCATTCTTACGCAATGTTACTTGGGTTATTGTCAATCTCTGTCGCAATAAGGATCCACCACCGCCAGCTGCAACCATACACGAGATTCTGCCCGCACTAAATATTCTCATACATCACACTGACACAAACATACTTGTGGACACCGTTTGGGCCATAAGCTATCTGACCGATGGCGGGAACGATCAAATCCAGATGGTAATTGACAGCGGGGTAGTGCCAAAGTTGATTCCGCTGCTGGGTCATGCAGAAGTTAAGGTGCAGACGGCTGCATTACGGGCTGTGGGCAACATTGTTACCGGCTCTGATGAGCAGACACAAGTTGTGCTCAATTACGATGCTCTCGCGTATTTCCCAGCGCTGTTGTCCCATACTAAGGAGAAAATCCGCAAGGAAGCCGTCTGGTTCCTTTCCAACATTACAGCCGGCAATCAGTCACAAGTTCAGGCTGTTATTGACGTCGGCCTATTACCGAAAATAATAGAAAATCTTAGCAAAGGTGAATTCCAGACGCAGAAAGAAGCCGCCTGGGCCATCAGTAATTTAACTATTAGCGGCAATCGCGACCAAGTGTTTACACTCATCAAAGAGGGTGTAATACCACCCTTCTGCGATCTGTTGTCTTGCCAGGATACACAAGTAATAAATGTAGTGCTGGATGGGCTTAACAATATGCTTAAAATGGCTGAGGGTCATGTTCAGGAGGTAGCTAATCTAATTGAGGAGTGTGACGGCTTGGAGAAGATTGAGCGATTGCAAAATCACGAAAATGTCGAAATCTACAAATTGGCGTATGAAATTATTGAACAGTACTTCTCGGATGACGTGAGTCCAACTAATAATTATTCTATCAACGAGTTTTCTTCTAACACCTTCGATTTTCCAGCCTGATCAAGCAAATTTAGCGCCTGCTTCTGATGAAACCCAATTCCAATTTGACCCGAATGCAGACAAATTAACAATGAACTCCTACAACTTTTAACAGCATAGATAGCCAGCTGCCGCAGCTGATTAACCATCATTGAAGTTCGACGTCAGTCTACGACATTATACTTCTTTCAATAGATTTTCATTGAAAGCTGTTTGATGCGATAATAATACAGAGTCCATGATAAAATAATTATATAAATTATATATATTGAAGTTTGAGTTATTCAGAAGAGAGGATCCCTTTTTGAAGATAAATTAAATCTATATCTAATTTAATAAATTTTATTTTATATTTATATACTCGTATAATGTGAATCACGCCGAGCGATGGGAATACGATTTTTACTATGTAGTGAAATACATGATGCAGCAGCAACAGCTATAAACGAGATATCGATCATACTACATTGTATTTTAACGTAGAAAATAGCATTTTGTTTTTTCTTTTTTGAAAGTGATTTTGAATACAATCAGAAAATAACCGAAATTTTTGTGGAGAAATTTAAAATTTTGATAAACGTCGTTTCGCGAACTAAATCAGTTTAGTGGACAGACAACTGCAATTAATGAGAAAAGTTTATTAGTATCCAATAAGAAATAAATACATTGAATGAGAACTCTATTGTCTCTATATTTGAAAGCAATTTGCAAGTTGCATTTATTCAAACAAAACCAAAATTTCATATAATTGGGTGATGATGATTTACGCGCCTTGATGCGGACAGAGATCATATGAAATTCGGAACTAACGAGATAGTGCTAGAAACCATTTGAAGCCAGATTACTTAACACTCCGGAGCTTATTATAATAAGGTCCAGGTAATATGTCGTCACCGCAGTCGAAGGTCTATACCCAGATAATAGATGCAGTAGACAAGGTGGTGCCGAATAATCTGCGGCCTTTATGGATGCATCCAGCCGGTAATTGCAAAATAATTCAAAAGATTTAAATCAGTTATGTCCTCGAATGTCCAGTTTTGTATGCCTCAAGAATGTTCTCGATTAAAACTTTGCCTGTCTTGAAGACAAACTTTCATAATCAGCCACTACCAACCGGCGCCATACGATATATAATCGGTGGACTTTGGTTAATTGATTCATATGGCTTATGTATTTTCTTCTAAACAACAGCTTTATGCCAAATTGTTAGTTCAACTAATTCAATTGGAATTTTACGCAGGTCCTAAAACCGTATTCTTTTGGGCACCACTTTTTAAATTTGTAAGTTAATAAGTCATGTAACTTTCCTGTAACTTCTTGTGCTCTTTTATTAATTATTGTGCGTTTTTGTGCAGGGTCTCGTGTTTAGCAGTTTGGGTGACATGTTGGACCGCCCCGCAAACACCATATCGGCGAGGCAATCAGCCGTATTAGCTGTAACTGGACTTATTTGGTCGAGATACTCTCTTGTTATCATACCGAAAAACTACTCTTTATTTACTGTGAACTTCGCTGTGTTCTTATTGCAATCATATCAAACTTATCGAGCTTTTACGGCTACCTAAATTTTGAAATATTGAATGAGGAACGGATGGGCTCCACTGCTAAAGACACGTTCAAAATTTACCAAGCTAATATAATAAAATTATTAATAACGTTTCAAAAAGATTGATTTCTTTTTTTTTAAACAAATGGTTCTTTTCCGGTGTTTTCCCAGGCGTTTTGGGAAGTAGAAAGCATTTTCACGGATAGTGCTGGCATATATTGTTAGGGTCTCACATAGATCTCAACAGTCCTTTGGTATATTCAAGTAACTAAAACTGAAAACGCAATATATCTACAACAAAATACAGCAGGGCCTCGACTTAGATTCCAAGTTGTCGGTACTTTTTCGTTTTGCCAATGACAGCTTCTTCGATCTCTACCTGTGATTCTCAACCAGTGCGCCGCTGCACTCTAGTACAGAATCTTAAAAGTGCCTGTAACATACGAGCCGCTCAGAAGCCAATGCGGTTAAGTAAAAAAATCAAGAATAAAGCAAATTAATGTTTTTATACATTTTAAAATGTGGTTTATCAGTCAGTATTTATTGAAAATGGTCAGCATTCCTTAAAAATTAAAGGGCTTAGTTTGATAGGAATTTGGTTGCAAGAAAAACATGTACATATCTCAAATTTTATGTAATGTTATATTGATAACAAGTGGACTTATTCATAATGGCTTTTGGATTTTTTATACAGCACATTCAGAAGCTATAAAGAGGGCTGTGCGACCTTGAAAAAAAATTTATGAGTAATAATGAGCTTTGACTAAGAACAATATTATTTATTTCATTAAAATTTGCTTAGATCAGAAACTGTCATAAAATAGACTTAAACGCATTGGCTTCTGAGCGATTCATATATGCAGGTATGTAGAGAAATATCAATAAACTCAATTTATGAAAGCCCAATTTTAAAAATGGGTATCACGCCACTGCATCAGAAATTCTGTGATTTTGATAATACATATCAAAGATCACAGATTATCGCTGATACATTTTATGGGCGTTTGAGGGTTAAGCTTTTGGCAAAGCAAAGCACAGAGTGCTTTCGCTTTAAGTAAGCGCGTGGTGTTCGAGAGTTTTAAAGCTTTCGCCAAAAGTTCGGTCATTATCATTTTTATTTAATTGTAAGTCTCCGGATAAATCCTCTAAGCATCTATTGCTGTAATTATATGAAAGGTAATTTGAAGGTGTAGAGCGGAATTCACTGCCAAGGCCAAAGTGAGCTGTTGCAACCCGTTCAAGACGGGCACGGTGCCAACCAGCAGCCCAACTTTTGCTTACGTTAGGATGACGTCTGCTTACTTACACACACTAAAAATTTCTAGTTCACACACACATAAATATACGCTTTTACGAACGTGAACTGACGGAGCTTATGAAAGCGACCTTGCTATGTGTATTATTTTTATTTCCTTTTATCTCGAGCACTCGGTGGTTTGTAGTTCCGTATAGTCAACCTCATAAATCTGCGTTCATTTAGTTTTAGCTTTTTGTGGAAAATTAACTGATGCTATTAGATCGTAATAACATCTCGAACTAAAGGATACCACTACCACTGATTGTTGAGGCACCGCTGACAGCTGGAAATACTATATAAACAATGACAACAATGGCTGCACCCACACCTTCAGGCGCTCCAGTACCTCCGCCACCGCCGTCGCATTCCAACAAAAGTTTACCTTCAAAGGTCTACAATGCTCTGGTTAACTCAGTCGACAAGTATGTTCCAGCCAAACTGCGACCGTTATGGATCCATCCCGCTGGTTTGTTTTCGCAGTCAATTGCAAAAGAATTATTTCTGTCTCTAACATAACTACTTGTTGCAACTTTCAGGTCCAAAAACGGTGTTCTTCTGGGCTCCTTTCTTTAAATGGGTAAAGTATATTGATGTCTGTTCTGTAGCTTATTGCATAATGCGTTAACATTCGTCTTTATTCCATAATATACCATGGACAATATTGAATTGGTGTAATATACACGAATTTTAATAAGACGCTTTCAAATTGTTTTAATAAGAAGTTTCCAAATTGTGGATTGAACGAAGTCACCATAAATCTGGTTTGTTGCATCAAGCTTTTAACCATCCAGCAAAAAAAAAACCTGGCGAAAATCTATAACACTATTCTGTTCTTACCTCTATCTACGATGCTTACTCTTATTTACACTGTTCTATTATTTGCCAAAAATCACTCACCAAAAATTATTAATATTACTTAAGAGTTTCTAAATTTCTATTTAAATAGGGCCTCGTCATTGCTGGTCTCTCCGATTTGACTCGTCCTGCAGACGCTCTGTCGGTGGAGCAATGTGGTGCTTTGGCTGCTACCGGTATCATCTGGTCGAGATATTCCCTCGTCATCATTCCAAAAAACTATAGCCTCTTCTCTGTGAATTTGTTCGTAGGGATAACCCAATGTATTCAACTTGGAAGAGCGTATTTATATCAGCAAGAATTAAAGAAAAAGGAGACAGCATCGAAGCAATTGGAAACGATTGCGACCCCAGCGTAAAAATGCTGAATTTTAACGGAAAGTGCTGAATTATTGTTGTTGTTTTTACAGTAGTACTTACTACTAAGCAGATAGTGTATATTTATAGACACATTTTTAGCTAAATATTAGTAGGCCAAAACAGTGCAAATGAGTTCGTGACGATTAAAATGTTACCTTCTCCTCTTAACGAAATATACGCCTATCTCCATATTTATAATTATGTTTTAAAATGCTCACAATGATTGTACAAAATTATTGAAATAAGTTTAATAAAACATGGTACAAGGAGATTTTTATTATGATAGATTTTTAATAGCTGAATACACAAAAACCTTTTTATGTGAATTGGAGAGCTGCATAAGTAGTTTTGAAAACAGCTAGGCACAAAGTAAAATTACTACAACAAATGAGAATTTCAAACAACGAAGAAACATTGCGACAACGAGAAATTACTGGTGAGAAAAACGAAATTTCTAGTTTCTTTGTATGTTTACTTGCTTCTCTTTTCAGTGCCTCTCTGATCAAAAGATTATCGGCAACTAAAGACCCTTATTCCAAGAGACGATATCGTTTCGAAAATAGTCTTTTTGTATTTGATTTTTGTTGTTGTTTACATAAAAAAAGACGATTTTCGAAACAACAATTGTTATAGTGGTAATAGATTTCTGACGGATCCGCACGCAAACGGAGTCTATTAAACTAAGCCTTTATTAAATCGATTTATTTATTTAGTATATAGTACATTAAACTAACCGTTTTCCACCCAACTCAGATTTTATGAGGTTTATGATTCAAATTCGATATAACGGAGAACCATAAGCAAATATATAATTGGGTACGTGTTTTAAAAAGACAATAAGTATGAAAATTCAGAAGGTTTAATTTAATTGTAGAACGCAGATTTAATTGAAGCATATAAGCATTTATGTTTCTCCTTAGTCCTCTTTAACATTTAAATCATTAAATTGTTTAGTCATTATTCAAATACAGAGTTTCATAGTGTGTAAATGAGTAAATCTCACATTATTTTAATTAAAATTAGCTATTCATCGAAGCTTAATGGAAGCAGATGATATCTATCCACGTTGTTGTTACCAAAAGCCACCCGAGGAATAGCCACCAGGCGGTACCCGACCTCGTGATGCTCCATCACCATTAGTGTTGGCCGTGTTCTTGCTGATAATGTTGTCGAAATCTTTGGCACTGGATTTGTTTTCATCAACTGCCTCGTTTGGTTTAGATGGCAGGTCTGCGGGTTGCTTCGCCATATCCTCACGCAACTTTTCTACAACAGCATTAGCATCTGTAGAACCCATACAAGCAGTTAAATTCGATGAATTCTGCTGATTGTATTTGGGCCGCGGTGCATTTATAGAAATATCGGGTTCGGCAAATATATCGGAGTGACCTCCACCCGGGGGTTTTAGAACACGACTAGATGGACGGGCACTGTTGGTAAGACCGATTTTCAGTTCAGTGGAGGTCATGTTAATATAGTGTTGTCAGTCGACGTTTTATTGGAAGCATGAAATATAAATTTTAAAAATCTCTGAAATACATTACAAAAGAGAAAATTTCATTACAATTTGATTTATACATAGTTCTTATAAAAGTCTCCATTTATTATTCTGAAACCATTATTTCCATGTACGGCCTTATTCCCTAAACTCACATGAAGCGACTCTGGTCAAATCAACCTTGCTTATTTTCGAACTTTTCCGGGTAAACAACAACAAATTTGGGAATGTTATTTGGAGAGCCACTTCGTGTGAGTCTACGAAATAACGACGCTAATCTCACATAATGGATTGCAACTCTCTAAGCACTATTACTTGGGAATCATTACATTGCTTGTAAATAAATTCCATGTTGAAATTAGGTCAATCTACCACTGTCTATTTGCTCATAAACTATATTGTACGCAGTATTTCACATATCTTACATCAAATTGTTAGGGAATCAGAAACTGCATTAAATGTTTTTACAAAATACAAAATGAAAGGTAGTTTGTTAGAAGCAAAGTTTGTTAATAACTTATAATTCGTATATAATACTACTTAAGTAGCCAGTATATGTACTAAGTACTGTCATTTTAGTAAAAAATGTAATGTGTCATCCGTTTCCAAATAGGCGTATGCATATATGTATGTACATTTCGTCATAGTGTCACAGATCTCTGTACAAAAAGGTGAACTAATTTACATCAGTACAATATCGTTTTATAGGGTACTCTTTAGTACATTAGGTTTACATATTTAGTATTTCACACATTACAAAAGTGTACATATTTTCATTTACCGCTTATGCTTATACGAATAACAGCAGTAATTAAATACCAAGCAACGGCGTTATGCAAAAAATGGAAGAGGAAAAAAGGAAAAGCTTAAGCGCGAAATAAAAACTGCATTTATTATGTGAAAATGTAGAGACCGGTTCCACTAATCATATAATAGATTTATTAAAATCCCTCAGGCACATATACCCAACTTCCTATGAGTATAATCGATTTTCCTCAGCAAACGCTGCTTTTTTCTTTTCGAATAGACCGCATTTATGTATATAGTTACCTCTGAATACCACTTTGCAATTTTTGCAACCACACCTTTTAATACAAAATACTTTGGTATAAAGAGTAAAGGCAAATAACACAAGCCGACAAAGAAGCCAAACCGTCCCAACCAACTTTTTCAAATTTTCTGTTCTTGCCGAAAAAATTCCGCTGCGGAGCAGCTGCAACTACTTTTGCAATTAAGGCGAGTTTACATCAGCGTTGAACTACTCTCAAGTGGAAAAATGTTGTTGTTGCAGCGATGCAAGTGCTGAAAACTAACTCTATCTTTTCTCTTCTTACATTCTGGAAACCAATAACAACGGTTGATGTTTGGCGGTATTTCGAAGCAGATGTAAAATAGCACTAGGACAAAAAACTGCAGTAATTTAATTGGTTTATGAAGTTATTGTAATTAAGAGAAATCCACGTTCTAAAACTTTAACTTTAAAATATTTTAAATCATGGTTGCTACAGAGGCTAATAGGCAGATATGAATTAAACCTAAAAATATATTATCATCGCTTAATAACATATGTTTTGAGTAATTTTCATTTCCATTCTATTTTAAATTCAATTTAATCCATTATTCCAACCTAAATATGGGTTAACAACAACCAAATATTATTATCCAACCTAAATATTATTTATTTTATGGACCGCTAAGTCTATGTTTTTCGAGATATATATAAATTGTTATTTTCCAGTTTTTGATTTACAGGGCCCTCTACGACTTGGATTTGCACGATTTTCAAAGATAAATTTTCATTATAAAGTTTACTACTGAGGATAGGTTTACATTGTAAATCGAGGAGGTACATATGTATGTGTGTGTAATACTAATCTAAATGTGGATTGCCTTCCTAGAGATATTCTTTTACTAACTTACTTGGATACTTCAAATAGCGCCACCGTATTCATTATTAATTCATTGTAATACCACTTTAAACGCACAATTTGCGTTTTCAACAAAAATACAGGTTTTGAAAAATTGCTGACTGAATAATAAAGAGAAGTTCAGATTAAATCCTATTTAATTAATTAGCATTTATAGATATATTAGGTTTAGAGACAACCCAGTTTCGGCGATGTCCCGTTTTCAGTGTAATTTTTCGTTAAGAACAAAAAAAAGAAACCGCTTTATGTGTAATCACTTGACAAGGGATGACAGGAATTCGTCACGAAATCAACCCAGTTGAAAACATTAACGAACTACAAAAAAGTATGTACTTTGTAATAGATTGATATATTCACTACCCTTTTCAAAGGAAAATATATAACACTGGCATTTCTGTTATATTGTATCTCTGATGTCGTCGATCGGAGGAAATCTCTGTCGTCGATGTTACTTGTATTTCTATTATTTGAAGTTGACTTGTTAAAGTATTTTAGTGTTAACTAATTTTTCTGATATATAAAACTGCGGAGGATGGACTACAATTAAGTGAATTTATTTTTTTATTACTACAATTAAGTGAATCACAGTGTTATTTCGTTTTAAATTTAATTTGTGGACAAAGTAACTTATAATGTTCCCAATGGTGTAGCATGGTGTCGTAAGTGTTACATGCCCTCAAAATATTTGGTGAACAAAACTCTGCATAACTATTTATTTATATTGAAAACAATCATTCTATCAATAGAAAAAGTACTTGTATGCCCATACGCGGGCTCTAATTGCAGGAAATAAAATTAGGTAAAAGAGGTTATAGTTTCATTAAAATTATACATTTCATATGACGCATATCAGCTCTTGGGTTGGAAAAATGTAAGATGTAACCTTGTTTATTAAGGTGGAAGACCAGAGTTATTAAGACTTGGGACGAAGGAGTTTATTTTAAAAATTGAATCATTACTTGTAATATATTATATAATATTATCCATTATCGCAGTAGCCTAATATAATAGTTCAGCTTTAAGAAAAAAAAATTCAGCTTTCTACCCACCCTTGTTTTTATTTTTCAGTCTTATATCCTGGTCTGGTTTGTTCCATCCGGCCATTGTATGGCATATATCTATAAAAACTGTATATATAACACTTACATATGTTGTACCTATACATAAAAGTATACGCAAACAAATATATGCAGTAAATAACCTTTGTACATTATATATTTTTATATATTATCTATACATATAAAGTAGATTGGAACAACTGTGCTCTGCAATCAGCTGACAAAGTAGTATTGGCTTGTGTGGATTGTCATTGCGGCTTTTCTTCCATTCTCAAATTATTCCTATTGTGATGTATATACGATATGTACATAGTTGCATCTGCATACGCATATAATTAATTAAAATTGCGTTTAACTATTTTCCAAAGAGTGTAAATCCATTCTCACAAAATGACGTCGCCGACTTTACATAAAATTAAGTCGTGAAGCAAACTGCTGTAACACGTACAATTTGTACACTTCGATAGTATAAAGTACATATACATATATGCATCCATGCATGCATGCATGTACTATGTACTCAGAACTCCTGTATATACATAAATTGCAAATTGCATTTGGAAGGGATTTGTCTTCTTAATTTTCTTATTCTCTAGACCGTCGCCAAATCAGGGGTAACTAAAACTCTTTAAAAATTCAATAAAAATTAAAAAAAAATTATGCATTTTTCGTAAAATATACATATATCGCCATAAATGCTTTCGCATTGTTAGTTAAAAATACATATAGCGAGCCATTAATTTTCCGGTTGCTCTATCAAATAAATTATCACTTACATTATTTATACGTGCATATGTATGCATGTGTGTATGTGCATATGCAAAACTGAAATCAGGAATTAATCCAAAGAATTACGTTTACGAAAAGGTTTTATGTCCAATGTTCTCTTTCAAGGAGATGGAAAATGATAGAGAGGAACACAATAATCACCGTCGCCAACATCATTCTGAAATGGAAATACCTTACCTCAATGTCGAACTCAATAGTATTCAATGTAAGTCCATAACTCTTTTCATTTATGTCGAAATTATTCCGAGTACTTAGTTTACCTTTCTGCAGCTGCGGCGTATGAGATGGTGTGTGAGCATAATCCAGCTTCTACGCAGGTAAATTCTATAGTTAATAAAACTGATTATATTATGATGTAGCAGAACTACATTTCATGGAAATCTCGTTGGATTACCACAATTGTATGAATCATTCTCTTAATATTCGTAATTTCATTGGCAGAATACTTTAGACGTCGCTGCCTATAGCAACACCCCAAACAGTTCATATGTATCCTCCATGGCTTATCGAATGGGAGGTATACCTTCAGCGCCACCGTCAACAACCTTAGCGTTGTCTCTAAATGAGGATCCACCGCATTCGCATTTGCAGTCGCATCGTAATCATTCTCATGGCAATGCAACTGATAGAACTACCGAACAATATCCATACGAGCTGCTGACAGGTGGCAGGTGGCTAATGTGCAATAAATGTATGTCTAGTCCTTGCAATTGTGTTCAGGAAACCGGCGCTGATCAAGCCCTTGCTATTGACAGGTAGTTTTGTACTTTCACATTGTACTAATTTCTAGACCTGTCACGTTCTGGCCACATATTCTATCCATGTTCTATCCATTACAGGAATGCAAGCATATCTAATTTCAGTGGTGAAGATAATACCAATATCCATCAACACAGCCACAATGAAGCTGATTTGCAAAATCTAGTATTATTTAACAGAGCATCAATTAACCATCAGCACAATTTACGCGATTTAAATGATTTAAATGACTTTGATGTCCTCAGTTCGGGTAACTACTCCTTGGAAAGCGATTATTGGGCCAGCAGAATGAAAGCGACTGAGATGAACACGGTCGCTACAAATGCACCAAAAACCACAAAGACTGAAATGAAAAAGAACAAACTGGCGCCTCATATGGTTGCGCAAAGCGGAAGCGTTATAAAAAACTCCAGCTTCCTCAAAAAAAATGAATGTCACGCGATGCACGAGCAGCGAGTACGTAACCAGCGCTTAAAAGTTCGACCACAGCGCGGAGCAGATAATCCACTGTATTTCGATGCCGCGTCCGCAATATTACCTAAACTATCCACCGCTGATGACCACCTAGGATTAATACATTCCAATGAAGGCATTACCGCCAGAGTAGTTCCACGAAGAGAACGCAAGCAGAATGAAACGGTTGTCCTTCATACCTCCAGCATCAGCAATCCCGAAACCATGGCGCTAGTATCGCCTGCAAATACGTTGAGAGCCGCTCCTGCTGAACCTCCTCATAATGAAGTTACTTCAGCTTCGGACGTAATAGAATACGACAAATCAATGGGAGGACATGATGGCGACGACGGAGCTGCCGCCAAAATCTCTGCAAATTATCCCGAGACTGATATAGTCTCCCAGATCGCTGTGAGTGTGAGCTCCAGTTCAGGCTCAATGGACACAAAGTCAAAAGCACTCACCATTGCTGAACCCGGCAGCAGCGGTTTGCAAAGACTAAACGAAGTAGAGGCTTCTCACCACATTAACAGCACAAACTCCTCCGACGAAGACGACGATGAGGTTGTTGTCGTGAATCTTCACAAAAAAACATCAGACAATCAGAGCGCAGCACCTAAAGATCTCTTGCGGTGGCGAAATCGGGAGAGCGCCAGAGAGCAACAGCAGTACCGAGTAATAGAACGACGTAGTGGTTCCGTATCCGCGCTGATTAACAACGATCTTTCTAATTATGCCGCCCACCGGTACCGGCTACGTAATGCGGAAGTGACCGCAAATGAGTACGCTAGTGGCTGCCAGGATACACCGAGCTGTAAAGTGCCGCGAATGTCCGAAAATCGTTTGAATTATGATCGTGAGATGCGTAGAATTCTTAATGTTCATGAGACATTTGATGATGAGGCACACAATGGGGTAAGTAACGCCCCATTTAAATGTGATCCCAAAAAAAGCTGATCTTTCTTCCAGGTAAATAGAAGCCGTAACAATTCCAGCCCTCCTTGCAGGCGTGTTAATTATACTGCTCGTGCTAATGACGAACCCATGTCGTCCGTTGAACAAACGGGAATCGCATTCGCGCTATCCGAACCTCAGCGCACACATCCAACAAACCAATTGCCTCCGCGCACCCAGAACGCCGACTTAGCAGTCCTGACAGCTCCAGACTTGCAGCTTGATTGGCTCTCCGACTCCACCACTGCCGACGACGATGACGATGTTGTGTTTATCCATTCTACACGTGAGCCAGTTTTGTCGATTGATCTCACGACCGACGACGACGTCCCGTCCACATCACTTTCGTCTTCAAAATCGGAAGCCAGAGCAGCAACGTTAGAAAACAATTCGGATATTGCCAAAATCCACAGCCCGCAAAATGAAACCGGACAAAGTTTTGAGGAATGCGCCGTCGAAGGGATTGAGCACCGTAATATTTGGTACGACGAAAGCGAGCACAACCGCAGTATTTCGTCATCCGTTTGTGACAGCCTGGATGTAGACTCCAGTGCTTGTGTCAGCGGCACCTCTTCAACGCCGCCCTTAAACAGTCAACAGCTACCGCCTTTATACGATGCGCAAAGTAACACTTATGGCCGTGTTCCACAGAATGCGCATCAACACCATTCTCACATTAGTGCATTTCACCTCCACCAACACCGTCGTCAACAAGCGCTACCACGTCAACCGAACGCGCGGAAAATGATGTCGCATTTGCGTTACCATGTAATGGATCCTTCGTATCGCACAGCAACCAGAACAATGGCGACCGTGTCCGCCTCTTCGACTTCATCGACCGCAATCAGCGGCGGACGGCTTGGAAATGAGTTCAGCTCTCACACCCTTCAGCCGCCGAGGCTTTGCCTTTATAATCGCGTCGAGGATTCGGGTATTGCGGAGCCCGTCGCTATGCCATCAGCGCATCTCGCTATGAATGATTCAAATCCGCCCCCCTTTATTATGCCCGTTTTCTCAGGCTACGACACCGAATCTACCACGGGCGTAAGCTATTGTCCACCGCCACCACCTCCGCCACTGCAAATGTATATGCATCGCCAACAACCTACAACGAATGTAGGCGCCCCAAGAGAGTTCCTGAATGGATACTCGTCCCATCACTTAAATGCAGATGCGACAGAAGGCAGGCGTTTCACCATGTCGGGGGTTGCCTCCACAGCACCAGCTGCACCTCCAGAGCAACCGTCCAGCGCAACCGTCCCTTCCTCTTCCACTTCGCAAGATGTGCGCAATGTAGAACGTCTTGAAAACGATTTCTCCGCGTCCGAAAGAGCTTCGCCGCCTGTCGCGCATGCTATGGACTTCTCCAATTCACTGCAATATGTTGGGGCGCCTTCGGTTGCTTACTGTGCATCCCCACCGTACGCTATGCAGCCGCTGCGCCGCTATCAAGTAATGAATACGAACCAACGGCATTCTCATCAATGCCCCATAACGCATCAGCACCATGCGCCTACCATGCATCGCAGCGCCGTAGGTTATTCTTCAGCGGGCAACAGCAGTAGTCTGGGTGCTCCACCGTATCCTGTTCATCAAAACTTATGGTATCGTCAACAAAACGTTCAGGAGATTCATCGTCGTCACATGACGCCTACGCCCATTGATTTATCATCGAATCCATTAAATCTGACAAGCGGCTTCCGCACTCGCTTTCAAATACCAAACATGTGCTCGTGTGTGCACACGCGTGGCGGACCAGTATCCAGCCTCGACCCCGTTAGTATTAATCTGTTGAGCAGTTTAATCCATCGCAGCTTATTCAATATTATTACTCCAAAAATGTTTAATGCTTCCCTTTTTGAAGAATTTATATAGAATTGACACCACCTTAGTTAGTTAGTTTAGGTGGCTCCCGACCCCAGAATCTGTGGGAGAGGGGCTAAGTAGTAAAAATGTGCCGTTTTATTGCCACGAAACTGAATTGCCTATAGAAGCAGAATGGGAGATTGTAAATAGGAAAGTAATTAGTTACCAGACTGCATTCACCACTTTCTCCTTGTTATAAACAAGATGAAGCTATCAAATTTGATTGCTGAGAGATCCTTCAGGTTTTCAAAGAAGGGTTTCCCGAGGCAGATTATTCTGTTTAGGGATAAAGCTGGACACCTGCAGAGGTATTGCTCCACTGTCTCCTCCTCGTTAGCATCTCCACAGCTACGACAGAGTGAGTTGTGATTGCATCCCAGCCTTTCTGTGTGCCTTCCTATCAGTCGGTGACCGGTTAACACCGCAACTAGTCTAGAAGCATCTCTCCTGGCCCTGGACAGGAGGTAAGTAGACCTTCCTATATCGTAGGAAGGCCATAGTTGTCGAGATATTTTGCAGGTGGAAAGCCCCTTCCATCTGTCGGAGGCCAGATTTAGGTATTGTTTCCGAATATTTGCAATAGCCGCCCTGAAGGGGGGGAGCTATGTGGGTAGCTATATGAGTATACAAAGCTGCGCCCCTGCGGACCAGTTCATCCGCCATTTCGTTACCGTAAATGCTCCTATGCCCGGGAACCCATAACATGGTGATGGACACCCTCTCACTCAGAGACACAATATTAAGTATGTGCCAGGAACTTTTTAAAAAAATTTTTTTGGAACTTAATTTACTCACTAAAATTTCCAACATGTCTAAATAATTCAGCTTAAAAATATGGTTGAGGTTTAAAATCGTTTTGATATGTTAATCTTACTGAGAAGCTGGCTAGACAGAGCCAGTCTCTTTTAGTTGTACGGATATTGCATGCTCACCATTTTCAAATTAGATTTTATTTTTGCTAATTTTAATTTTTTTTGTCATACTCTAATTTAATAGACTTATTACTCCTACGAGACGCCGGCGCAGCCTCAAACGCAAGTTAGTCATCATCCGCACCCGCGTCCGCGTCCCGCTGTTCACCACCACATGTTCCATCACTATTCGCCGGTACACTTGGAGATCGGATTGTCCACGCCGTTATCATCCATTGGATCAAGGATATTGATTGGTTCATCGATTCGCCCGAATCGTGGCGCAACCTTGGTGAGTTTCACTACAAAGCGCGACTACACCAAAAAAACCTTACTCTAATAGACGATGTTTTTAAATCAGGAAATTATCGAACGCAATACATTGCCGCATAAATATAAGCGCGTTCGTCGGCCTAGCGAAACGGACGAAGATGCGGAAAAATGTGCTATTTGCTTATCGCTGTTTGAAATCGAGAATGATGTTAGGTTTGTGTGATCCAAGCCCATGCGCCATACGCGATCCCAATGATTTGAGCCCAATTTATTTTCTTTTCCAGGCGCTTGCCATGCATGCATCTCTTCCACACAGACTGTGTCGATCAGTGGCTAGTCACAAACAAGCACTGTCCCATCTGCCGCGTCGATATCGAAACTCATTTGACCAATGATGCTACCACTTCGTTATGACACTGTGTACGCGGAGTGTTAATGTAAAATGCTTGTCTTATTTAATGAAGGGATATTTAAAAACTAGCCAGCAATCGCTTAGCCGTAACCATTTTTTGTTTTAATTGTCGTTAGTCGTTTGGGCTTCAGAAGACTTTAATAATTTACTACATATGTCTTTTCGTTTTTCTTTCCAATTAGTGCTTGCTGTTATTAATGCCTACTATATTTTATTTTAGTAATCATTTTTTTATTCATTATGGTAAGAATTTTGGAATATATAAATTTTGATTTCTATTTCAATTCTTTAATTCGTTATTACTGAAAATTCGTTAGTTTTCGTTCTTTATTTTTGAAAATGTTTGTCATGTCTTTTGTTTCATTCATATTAAAAAAATAAAAGTAAGGAATGCTTCTAACAATTCGTCTTTAAGTGGAACCGAAGAACGGAAGGTGAACTTCACCCAATAAGTTTAATTAAAAGAATGTAGGATTAATTAAAAGCTTGTAACATATATTGTTTAAGAATTTATTTGTAGTCAGCTTAATACGTTGTGCCATAAACTTAAGTAATAACAAATAAATATACATACATACATATATAAACATACGGTTGATCATGTAAATTATACATTTATAAATCACTCTTGGGAAATTTATAAAATAAATATCTACACACTGCTTCCTCCAATTATTATTATTATTATTATATGCATTTAAATTAATGGAGCATAAGTTGCTACACAACACGTATACAATTATAAAAATGAATTTAGACCAAATAACTATAAACAAAAGGAAAATCTAAAACAAGAAACATTTCCAAAGATGGTATTAATGAAAGGGAAAGAATTGATGAATCATCAGGATAAGCGGCGTTTACTTAAGTAAGAGCACGAAGATTGTGCGTTTGACAACTATAAGTATATGAGTCCTTTGCAATATCAATCGATGCTATGCTAAATCAATATTCAATAACACTAGTAAATTACTGATTTTTTTTTAAGCGGTTGCGTATTAGCAAAGAACATACAATACTATAACGTACAATATTCTATGTTCTTTGGTATTAGTTTACATATGTACATAGTTACTAATATTTCATCTTTCTTCTGTTTTTGTTTAGTGAAGTAATCAATTTGGGAAGTGAGTAGCTCGCAGAAATTGCAGAAATATAATTTAATATTTTTTAGTATTAAAAGGAAGTTGAATTGTAGGAGAAGTTTATTGGTAGGAGTTTTAATAAAATTCCTCTATTTCGGTTTTTCAAGTAATTTAAATTTGATGGCTTTTTGATCGAATTGGCGTCATGTCATCGGTTGTCATGTTTGATTTACTGACCAACCGGCTGCGCCGATTTGCCATCTTCTTTTTTGTTCTATTTTAAAGCTCTGATTTGAGTATTTTAAATATTAGGTAATATTTTTTTAATATAAACTGTAGAATAGAGCTAAAGTATATTGTAAAAACTTTATTGTCTGGAGAAGTTGTAAGTATGCGGTTTTAGTAGTTGTAAGTATGAAAGAAGTCCTCATTATTTAGAAATTCGTATTCTGTATTTTGGTTCCACTTTGGCATCACTTCAGATGTATTTGTTTTAAAGCTGTCAAATCCGGGTACAAGACTCCTGCCGGTACATAACAAGGCTCCTCACGAGTCTTCTGTTTGTAATCAATCACCACCGCCTTTCCCGTATTTTTCACCATTTTCCTGGCTATACCTTTTGGGGTTATGTAATTTAGATTTTGGCTGACGTGGAAAGCGTTTCCTATGGTATCGAAAGTACCGGAAGCTACATTGGCGGCCGAAGGACCATACCTGAAAATTTTGCAAAAAAGTTTGCAGTTTGGTAAGTGCATTCGATCACAACAATACTATACTATTACTTGTGCTCAATAATTTTTACGGAATTGCTGCTCAAACTATTTCCTAAAATTTTTGCCGAGGTTTCCAGTCCAGTGTACACATTGCTGAAACCTTCGGCGGCTCCAGCAGCAATCGTGAACGCCCCCTCCATTTTCCTATGGGCTTCCTCGCTATTGTAGCCCAACCCATTCTCCAGCAGAAAGGCACCCTGCGTTTGTATGTGAGGTGCCAAATAGCGACCGATAGCCATAGTCGCCGAACCAACCTTGCTTGCTATCCAATACGTTACCCCAGCCGCTACGCCAGACACGTTTTTAGCAACGTCCACGGACGTCTGAAGGGTCGAATGTACTGGCGGGGTATCTGGAGGAGCGGCTTGCAACTTCGATATTATATATGGTGTAGATTTAAAAAGAAGATCGCCTGTTTTTTCAGCTCCTCCAATTATATGGCGCGATATAAAGTCAGCAGTAGTTATGATCTTCTTAGACACAACCTGGCTCGTGTCACGCCTTGAGCGCGTCGAAGCCGGCTCGCTTATTATCACTATTTCGCCGGCCAGTATTGCCTCTAACAAATCCTGAAAGTGCAGTTGCAGTTCTGTCAGAGGTTGAGGCTCTAAATTGGACCCAGTGGATTCTGTGGATACATCCGATATCATAATACCAAACACTGCTCCCGATTCAGTGGCTTCTAAGTCGGGAAATATAAAGGCGCCGTACTCAGTCCGATAGCAGGTAGTGATCGACGGTACTAAAGGATAAATCCAAATCATGTGCTGCATATCATCACAAACAGATGATGGCGCTGGAGCACCTCCGGCATTAAAGGAGCACTGCAAAAAATAGATGCCATCCAAATATTTCCATTCTCCTCCCACTGTACACAGAACCAAAGTCATTAAAGTGTCTCCCTAGAAAAAGTAAATACAATCTTGGTGTAGAAAACTGGAGGAACGCTTCTATGTGGGTAGTGGAATCAGTTCTTACCGCCACCATTGCCACCGTGCCATTGTTTTGAATTTTGTATACTTTAGCTGAGGCTTGGAAGAGCGTATCAAAAGAAACATCGCAATCCCGAGAGGCGATCACATGGCGTAGGCCATTTATGATTTCCCGGTAAGATTTCGGTGACTCGGTAGAGCCTTTACAAACACGAACAGTCGCATTTTCTAGCATGTCAGGTGGCAAATCAACGTTCTCCAAATCGCCAGCTACTTCGGTGACCACACTGCTTGATCCTTGTACTTTCAAAACATTGAGTCTGTAAGTGATTTCCGCTTTGGCTTTTTGCAGCTTCTGGATCATGACACAAGCGTCCTTCCATTCGGGCTCTACCTCTTTTAAATCATTTGGCAGACCTACCGGAATTTGAAAAGTTTCAGTGATGAAATCCATGCCACGTTCGTAGGATGTTATCGCCTCGAAGGGGCGTTCGTTTTCTTCGTGGCTGACGGCTTTGTCGACTTCGTTCATCGCTTTTCTAAAAGACGCTTTAATGGACTCATAGGCCTTCAAAAATTCAGTTTGTGAGCTCATTTTCCTACAAAACCGAAAATGTGAACAGCGAATTGCTGAAGATTAATGAGCATTAATTCTTGTGCTGAAAGTAATTAAGTATATGCATAGTTGAAGATACCGAGAACCTTACACGCCTATATGATTTACATAAAACGTACATTTTTTTTCCCAAACTAAATGCTAGCCCGTAAACAACTGGTCAAGGATAGTAAGTACTGCCTTTGCGTTTTGTCCTATATAAACAAAGTGTGCCAAGAACGCAACCCGAAACTAATTAGAATCCGTGAAAAATATACACATCACAGATTTTGTCCAATATTTCTATACTATAGTATATGCATTTCGGAAATATACATAAAATTTAGCACAATTAATTATAAATGTTCAACACAACCATTTTGTTATGGTTTTCTGCTACGTATTGCGTAAATCCGTGTTACTGCGTTATTAATCGTGACATCCATCATGCGTACGACCATCCCTTGTATTAATCAATCATTTTATATT
Source organism: Conops quadrifasciatus (assembly GCA_949752815.1). Lineage (NCBI taxonomy): Eukaryota > Metazoa > Arthropoda > Insecta > Diptera > Conopidae > Conops > Conops quadrifasciatus. The sequence continues at coordinate 1,725,717 of OX457078.1, forward strand.
ATTTTGTATATTTTTAATTCATAAATAGTTAAAGTGCTATAAGTTTTGCTCACTTTCACTCGGCAATTTCTCCCTTTAGTCTGTTTATTATATTACAGCAGTTGAACGACTATAGGAAAAGTTGAAAGCAAAATTTGTACTTGTTAACTTCTTAACTTGTTAACTTGCAACATATTCTTAATTCTTTTTATAATAATCACCAAATTATACTCGGAGAACAAAGATAACGAATTGCAATGTTCCTGTGCTAGTTTACTGTTTTTTCTTGTGCACATTCATTATAGATGCATAAATTTTGTTGTTTCTTTGTCAAAGAAATGGTAAACATCAACAAGCTTTTGCGAAAAAATGATAAAAGGTCACAGGCTGCAAACTTTGCCGAAGTGCCCAAATTGCCATTTCGAGTGTGGTGAAAATAGTATTTGTGTTTGATAGTAAAAAAGTTCCATTTTCATTGCAAAACAATAAAAGTAAAATTAGTCCTATTTGTTTACAATTTTTTTGTGCAATTGACATCGACAAAATTTCCAACGATTTGATATCGATTTGAGTTGATTCTACAAAATACGGCTATAAAACTTAAGGTCAGGCTGTTCATACATGTGACGGACCCCACTTTTATCTGAAAGAGAAAGCAATATTTCACAGTAGTATGAAAGAGATGGGTGAGAGTTGCAAAATCTTAATTTTAAATAATAAGATTTTAGGACGAATTGCATATTTTAACGCTTAACGTCAGATGTTTCTTGATACTTGTTGTTTACCAGCAATAACATTTGGGTATTTTACGCGGTCACTCTTCACCTATGGTGAAATGTATTGTTGGCTGAGAAAATCAGGGAGAACTTCGCCGCGTTTTTCGCTCTGCACTGGGGTAATTTTGGACGCTAGAACAGTACTTGGGTGACAAGGTTCAAACATTGTTTCAATGGTGAACAATATTGGGTATCAAGTGTTAAGGCAGAACCAAGCAATGCATAGAAATAGAAAAGTGGTGAAGAACGAAACTACGAATACACAGGTTTTAATGTACGCACCCATAAAGTGCACGGGTGCATAGCTTGCATAAAAATGTGCGCTCTGGATCGCACTTTCCGTAACAAACAACGGAAAAAGAGTTGCCAACCACACGCTGATTTGCAACTTGAATTTTTGCAACGTAAAATCTTATTATTTTTAGTTAGTGTTTTCCTATTGAAAAGTCCCAGAAAAGTACTACAAATTGCTAAAAATAATACTACATGACGCGTTTTAAAGTTTTTAGTTAATTTAATGCAATGTTCAATGATTTTTTCAGTTTCTAAAAAGCATACACAGCGATTCATAATTTTATTTGTGATTGGCCACCCTTACAAGTAAAATAATTTTTTTTTCATAATGCTACAAACAGCTGTTTTGATTGACTTAAATTCCATGCATTGCTTGGTCGTCGTACTGATGCATGAAATGAATAGCTTGAATTTCGTTTAGTTCTCTCTCGAAACTTAACTTATATGCATTGCGTGGTTCAGCCTTTATTGTGTAATCAGAAGAGAAGCAACTAATTTGCGTGAAGTGACGCATGGGTAAAGGGTGACCGTGTAAATACCTATTTGCGACTATGCAGTAGTAACAATGGTTGCATTCAGAACGGTCAAGCCGTGTTGGCTTTTTGCTGGATTTTTGTCTGAGGGGGTAGAAAGGTCAGAAGGGCTGACAAAGCAGTCGCCATTTTTTCTAGCCAAAAATTTGTATGCTGGATTTGCTCAGAACTTTCTTTTCTGTCACTCATTTTCAGTGTTTTGTTTCAAACACTTTAGAGCACATGATTTACGCTGACAAGAACCAGCCAACACAGCTTGACCGTTCTGAATGCAACCAATGTGAACATGTAGTTGTAATTAGTCGCGCGTGTAACCAACGTCATTAGTCGCAAACAGCAAGAATTAAGAGCAGAGATATATGTTGTCAACGGCACGTGTTCATAATTAATACCTATCGATATTACCATCACTGGTGATTAGCTTCTCAAAATCAATTTTGTGACATCGTATATTATAAAGCAATATTCATTATAACAACATAATCACACATCATTATAATAACATGATAGCAAACATAGAAATCATAGTTGGAACTTACGAGGAATTTTTGCTGGGCTATACATTGGAGAGGAAGGTGCGATACTTATGTTCATAAGTTTACACTTTAAGAATTATCAAATTTGATTCAATTACAGAATGAAAAAGAAGTTTTAACGCAATCCTTCGCTGATAAATCTCATTCAGGGGCTCTTAAGTGCTTAGCCGTACAGGGGCGCTGGATTGCGACCGGTGGGACGGATGATCGAATCTTCATTTATGATATGAAAAGTCGAAAGCAATCACAGGTTTTTGAGCTGCGAAACAAAAATTGCAGAACACTTTTTAATCATAAGTGCTATTTAGATTTTATTGAGTCATAGTGGCACAATTAACGCACTTGCGTTCACCCCTGGTGGGACTCATTTGCTTTCTGGCGGAGATGACGGATGCATGATTGCAGTTCGCCTTAACACGTGGCTTCCCGAAGCCACTTGGAAGAAGGCACACAATGGTTCCGCTGTTACACACATTACTTGTCATCCTAGCGGAAAGTTGGCACTTTCGTTGGGAGCCGATCTTGTGCTGTGCACTTGGAATCTAGTGAAGGGTCGTGTTGCTTATAAAACTAATTTGAGAAGCAAGAGTACAACAATAGGCACAATGCCAGATTGTTTGGCGCTTTCGCCGTCTGGAGATTTCTTTACGTTGGCAGGAAAACTTGCTGTAGAGATCTGGTCCATAAAAACAGCAGATGTGGTAAAAAGCCAAAAAACTAATTCAAAAGCAACTTGTGTATGTTGGACAAACGATGAAGAGTGTCTTTTTGGCCTGGAAGATGGCAAAATTTTGTGGACTGCGGTTACTGCGACAGGAACAGTTGCCAACATTGAAGCTCACAGTGCTAGAGTTAAAACAATGTTCTATCATGACAATATATTAGTTACTGCAGCAAGGTTTGTTTGTTTACTAACGTCTTTCTAAAGCTTGAAAATGAATTTTATTTCATTAAATGGAAATTTAGCTCAGGAGAAATTAAAATGTGGCAGGTGAATAGAAAAAGTCTAAAAATAATTGCAAACACAAACATTGGATGTCGTCCTACTTGTATCGCAATTCTGGGACTTGATCAATTTGGAGCCGGTTATACGACCAATAATAAAATGATGCAAAAATGTACGAACGAGACAAAAGATGAAAAAACTGCTGTGAGCTGCCGGGAAAGAGGCGTAGTTACGATTGAATTTGAAGATGGTAAGGAAGAGGAAGATTATTGTGGTATCAGCAGCAAGAAAAAAAACCAAAGTAGTTCTGAAGAGCAAACAAAAGAAGGTGAACATAATGATATTGAGGCATCATCGGACAGCCAACATTCTACGAGTTCAAAGGACGATTACACTATAGGCCAATCACAAGCGTATACCACGAAAGCTGATAAGAGGAAGAGCAACCAATCATTTAGTATGCAGATAAAGTCAAGTAGTAAAGCCGTCCGTCGTTCAGATTCAAGTATAAGTAAAAGGCGAAAAGTACTCCTAAAATCTGCTGGACGCCAGAAACCAATGAGATCTTCATCACATAAGAAATAAAGGAACGAACACGTTGCTGACGACAATAACACACAATCTAAATAAATACGAACTACCCAGACCGACTCAGAAAGGCTCAAGGTGGCACGTCGCCGATACCGGGTTGTCTCCACACCAAACTTTAAGGATGACGACGGAATTTTGTTCCCAAACGGCTCATTATTTAAATCTTTGGGGAAACTTAACGAACAAGAAACAATTCAAAGAAATTAAAATCTTATATATGAAGAGATACATAATAAAGTTGGTACGATGGAAGAATTTAAACATGGAAGATGGAAGATTTTAAACATTTTTAGCCAGACTTCTCTGTCTCTATTATTTTCAGCTTATACGTATGCCTTTGTTCATTCTATTGCTATATTTTAAAGAGGTTTTTAGCGGGGAAAAAGTGACCAAGTTGTTGATTTTACATAGGAATTCTAAGAGCACTAACTATTAAAATCGTCTCGAAAATCGTCTTTTTGTATTGCAAACAACAACAAAGAGACGATTTTTGTTGTTTGCAATACAAATATAGACAATTTTAATCGTCTGTTAGCCTCTTTTAACAGAAACAATTTATTTCACAATTTCATTGTCTTTATATTTTCATTAAGGCTCAGCATTATTTGTGACTTGCGAATCTCTAATAATTTTAATCACTAAGACTTTCAGTTAATTCAAGCATGCTAATTCATTGATAGATTTTTACACAAAGTTAATATAAATACTTATTTATGCTTAAATCTGAATAGTTATCATGAATTTATGTGTGTATTTTACTTAAACGTGAAAGGAGTTTACTACATTGGATTACGTCATTACGAACTTTTATTACTCCTAACTTTCTGCAGGCTGGTTTGCAGTGAACTGCGTTATTCCATCGCTTTCCATCGACTCGAGTATATCCGTTACATAGGCCGTGACATCGGTGCGGCTGCGCTCGCCGCGTTGAATGAATGGCATTTGTAGTAGTCGGCTGTATTTTGGTCGTTCAATTTCATTTTTAATGAGGCTAAGAATGAGTAAAGTTAAATTATTTTTCTGCTCTAAACGTATAACCATATTACTTCTGTGAAGTTTTTTATAAGGCTTAATGTGACGCCTGCTCTAGTGCAGTTTAGTGTATATTATAATTTCGAATTATTGTTTAAATTTTAAAACAATCACATTACGTACCAAGTATTTACAAAATCTACAAACTCTACAGAAAACTCCATTCCATTATATGATGGTTGTAAACGGGGTGGATCGCCTTGCACGACCTAGAATTAACATTTATATGACTAAAATTACGAACATGCAATACCAGCTTAAAATTACTTGACATAATTGCTCAAACACTGAATCCCATTTACGATATGGAAAATTGCCGGTGGCAACTTCCATAAGTGTGATTCCCAGAGACCAAACATCGCTCCGTACATCATAGCCTTTGGCACGCTCGGGATCAATGCGTTCGGGCTGTATAAAAGTTTTTGTTGCATTAAAGCCGATTAAATAAAAAAATAACATACCGCCATATAAGGTCTGCAGCCTGCGTCTTTAGTTTTTGCAATGGAATCAACTAATTGACCGGAAATCCCAAAATCGCATAATTTTATGTCGCCCCGTTTATGCAGTAGAATATTGCTAGGCTTAACATCGCGATGGATGATCTTTAATTGCTCCTTCAGATAGTTCAATGCTTGCACGGTGGCTACCGTTATTTTAGCCAGTATCGATTCTGGTATGCGCTGATGCTTGCGTTCATAAATGTACTTATAGAATTTGTCTAAGGAGGTGTCCATTAACTCCATGCATATCCAACAATCTCCTTCTTTGAAGAGTGCACCATAAAACTGAACAATATATTTGCATTCATTTGATTTCATTACCACCTCCAAATCCATCAGTAACTGTTTTTGCTCTTTCTCATCGACTGTGGAACGGATTCGCTTCACGGCCATTTCCATGTTTATTTTTTTGAAAATCATTTTATTTACCGCACCGAAAGCTCCCCGACCTATTTCACCGAGGTCTTCCATGTCGTCTGAAGTGAATTCAAAAACTTCCTGTGGACTCGGGCCAAATTGCAGTTTTCCACAGGCTTGCTGCTTTATACGATCGCGAGTACGGTCTGTTGTTAAGCCATAATTTAGTGACAAACGTATGTCTAAGAAGATTACATTTTAAAATTTTAAACATACCTGGCAAGGTTATTGGTATATTTGACGGAGGCGGCAGACCACAAGTGATTCCAAGAACCGGCGCAGGTGGCGAGCTGTAACGCGGTACCAATGGCAGGGGCAACAGCAAATGGGACGAGGAACTTGAAGCCGACGAGGCAGACATTGTAGAAGAAGCCGACCCGGATGAAGTTGATGAAAGCGATGAGGGTGGGTGAGGCCGCATACTGAGATTATTCAAGCTGAGCTCGCCGGGTGGAATTCTATGTCTTGTAGCAGTAGGCGCTTAAAAATAACAACATATACCTTTTTTACTGTAGAATCATTTACCATTTTTTATTATTATTAACTTCTGTGGTCACCGAGCGATATTTTATTTTTAGCTTCTATTTCAAAACTTTGATAAATCGATAATCTTACCCACAAATAAATTGTTTGGACGTTCGGCCATTGTTTGTGAATGTTGTGAGAGTGGTGCAGTCTCTTCTTATTGGACGCTTCCTGACGGTATTGGTCACAGACTTCTGATTTAAAACTTACATCCAGAAAGATTCGTTAACCTCAGCCTGTCGCAGGCAAAGCTGCGAAAAGCAGGCAATGAGATATATCTATTCAAATCTGGTTTTAATCGAAGTCTATTCTTAAAATTTAATAATTTTAATCCGGAATTTTACGAGCATATGATCTTTTTTTATTTTTACCCTTTTTTTTACACGTCTACTCTAATAACAACTTATGGATTAATAAGATGATTGTCCAATATGCAGGGAGAAAAGAGGTTGCAATAAACTAAACTAATAGTGGCATTGCCGGATCTCCACGATGTGAGTCCCAAAAGGTGCAGAGATATAGTAGTGTGTGCCCACCTACAACCTAATTGCATAATTTCTGACGAACGAAACGTAAACTTAGCGTACGTTCTTCTTTGCGATTTTTCAAATTTGTTGTTGTGTCCAGCAAAATCTGAGAAAGAAAATTAACAAAGCTGAAAAACATACGCTTCCGTTACGTTTCGTTTATCAGAAATGATTCCATAAAGATCATCCGACTGGTGGAAGTAGGGCCAAAAACAACTATAGGGTGGCGTACACTAAGAGATGAAACACATCCAAAGCGATAGCGATGGCGGTGTGCGATGAGAGTTGTCAAATGTCGAACGGCGAAACAAAACAATAGCTGTGTTTTTCCAGTTCATAATGCTTAAACACAGTGACAACTGCAAGTGTAAACTGCATTTTCAACTGTCAAACTTTACATGGGCCTTACGGGAAACGACAAAAAACTGTTATTTTTTCATAACCCCTTTGCAGTTATGATTCTTGCAATTCACAGTCGAGCTAATTCTAATTTTAACAACTGCATTCTGCGCATTCCTTATGGTTGTTACTGTTCTTGTTATTCTTCTTGTGTGTTTATTGTTGAGAGAGCTTGACTGCAGTTGCGGTTCTGACTGTGTTTAAGCTAATACAGTTAATTAAAATAACATAGCTAATAACTGCAGCGATGATGCACAAAATGTTGCGCAATCACGAAAACTGTTTCAGTCGGTTGAGTAAGCGTGATGAGTACTGGTCGATTCCTCGATATTCTGGCTTTCTCGATATTCTGATTTGCCCTACACGACACAAAATGATTGTGCAAATCGAAAAATTTGAAAATGATTTTGATATTCACACAACCGTTGCGCAATCAAGCTAACACTACCCTATACGACACAAAAGATTTCAGAGCAGCCGTTGTGCGCAAAATTTTGTATTATCTAGGGCAGTGTTTTTCAATTCAAAACTCATCACATACCGGAAGATATCGACTTTTTTATGAATGAAATAATAAGTGAAAAAAATCATTCGATAGTTACAATCATTCAGTAACTAACTATCGATAGTTGAAATCACTCGATAGTTTCCAACACTAACTTTATGAAACTCCGGCTTTATACATTCCCAGGGGACAAAAACGGTCATTTGTCTTTTGTGAACTAGTTGGTATTTTTAGTTCAATAGTTTAATAGTTATCCACTAGTTTTTTATTATCGTTCAGTGGTTGTAGGATATTGCGAATGGTTCTATCGAAAGAGTGGATTGCGCTATGTATAGGATCTATGCATCTATTTGCATAGATGGAATATATACAATATATAACCATTATATAAGAAGTCAGAATAAATTGAATTAATTGTGAAGATTTTATTTAAGATTTTATTTTCAAAAGTTTGTTTGTTTGTTTCTTAAGTGAATGATTAGCTTTTGAAATATTGTTCAGAGTATTTGGCCTTTGCGGGGTAAAAAGAGATAGGATTCGTATAATCCTTTGTATTCCATATTTCGTATAAAATTCGTATAAAATTCGTATTCGATAAGTAAGATTTCCCATATTGCCGTTCTTGTTTTGCACTAACTGAAATAGGATTCAAGTAACGAACTGATGCAAGCCAAAAGAAAAAGAACGGTATGAGTAAAGAACTATCAAACTAATAATATATGACAGAGAGAATGAAAGGCACTAGTGAATTAAACTAGTGACTAGAGAATTAAAAGAACTACTACTTAGAAAGAACGAACTAGGTTTCATAGTTCACGGTAGGGATTAGTTCAATTGAATTAGGTCGTTCACGAACTACACAACTCTACTGATAAAGAAGAAAGCAGAGAATTATCTCTGGATAAAAGTTTATCTTTAGTTTAATTTTTTTAACATAAGAGTTGATTAAACTGTGAATTACTTAAAGTTTCGTGATTGGACTTGTTGCCAAATTATTTCATCGTATCGGCTACTTTTTGTATATAAACAAGGGAAATAGTTGTATTTATATCTGTCTGTCGAAATTCTGGCTTATTAAAAATGGCCGACAAATTTTGCTTATCCAATTTTATCGACTATTCCTTGCCCATACACGAGCCACTGAAGCATAGTAATCGCATAAAGGTAACGACCGCTCTCGCCAGGTTTTAGAGTTAAAGGCTCAAAACAGGCACTTCCGTCGAATGAAAACAGAAGAAGCGATTTGACTGACGATAATATATTTGCATTTTTCTTCAGTACTCATGCTTTGACATCTCGCCAAACTATTTAGTTTTCGGAGCCACTTCTGGATCGCTTTACTTGTTCAATCGACGAACAGCCAAGTTTCTGCATCTTATACCCAATAAGCATGGTGCTGTTTCGCATTTAGCTATTTCGGCAAACGAAAAGTACGTGGCTTTCGGCACACAGCGCTCGATAATATGTGTTTATACCATTAACTTGTCCGCCAATGCGACACCACAGGTTATTTACACAAATCTTAGCACTGATCAATCGGTGCAGGTGACTTGTCTACGATGGACTCAGGATGAAAAGCAATTTTATTATGGCGACTCAAAGGGTCTGGTCAATATGGTGTTATTGTCATCATTTATTGTAAGATTTTAAATATAAAATTTTATATAATACATGTTTGATTTCCAAAAGGGGCGAAGCTTGATGAATATGACTGTGCATACGATACTTGTCCTTGAATCGCCGATTGTCCAGATCGACGTTTTTGAATCATTGCTGTTGGTGTCAAGCTATTCCAAATGTGTTCTCTGCAATACGGAATTTGAAGACTACAAGCAGGTGAGCTATTCCATAAAACATAGCCTTAACCTTCCTATACATTGCCATTAATCTCCCAGACCACAGCTTTATATTGTGGGCCGACCAAACTTATTTTGGAAATGGGCCGACCAAACTTCCTAAAAGTTTTTCTAGCTCTCTAGCTGTTTATATTGTTCGTCGAGAAAAAAAAATACAACTTGCTAAATTGTTTAAAATATTTCTGCTTAAAACATGCAATTATGGTGTGCTCACACTGATGCAGTTATAACTCCAGCGAGGAAAAATGGCATACATATTTACTTAATACAAATATGATTATATGTATGTACTTTAAATGTAAACTTAACGAAAATGGGCTGTTACAGACTTATATTAATTTTTTTAATTTTTACCAAAGCTTTAAAGAATGTATTAATTTTCATAACAAAGTTCAAAGAAATTAAAATATTTTTCTTTATCTTGAAGAACGTATCAGAATATATAAGGGAGTATTTTTTGTTAAATAATTGTGTTATTATAAGCAGTGGGTCATACTCAAAACATTGGTCTGAAAGGTCGATTCAGGTATACGTGTTCTACTCCACTAGAGTTTGTCGGTTTCTAAAAATCGGTTTTAAAACCCGGGCTTTCAATGAAAATTATGGAATTCGAAAACCGGGGTTTTCAGTTATAAAAGATCGGCTGTAAATGTGCTTATATAGTATATAAAATTTAAGGTACGGTCAAACGGAACGCGAATTTTTGCTATGTCGGACGAAGATTTCTGCGATGGAGGTCATGCAGCGCGCGTAATCGACCAGTCTGCTGTGTCTATCTGTGAACAACAGGATGCCGTATTGGCAGAAAACGATTTCACTATTATGGGATTACCTACTTTCTCTAGAAAATTTTGTTATTTCTTGTGAACTTTTGCTTTAAAGACAACTAAGCCTAGTTCAGTAGCAAGTGAGCGAGTATTTTCTATTAACTAAATTAAATTAACTAAAAAAATAATTTATTGCAAATTATTGTAAAATATGATTTTAATTGAAGCCACGTTTAAACTCTTTTTCATTGTCTAATCTCTTATGTTTTGTATTCGAAATTTAATAGGTGTTCAGATCAAAAGATTTGAATCTGTTTTTTTCAGAAGCCCTAAACATCCGTTATTTTTTTCACAGATCGGTAACCGCCCACGTGAGGGTTTATATGGGGCGTGTTTTGCTGTCTCCTCCAACGAAACTGCCCAACTTTCCCGCATATATTGCGCTCGTCCGGGATCTCGCTTATGGGAAGCCGATTTCGAAGGCGACGTCATTCAGACGCACCAATTCCGGGCAGCTTTAGCGATACCTCCAACGAAAATATACAAATTTAATCTAGAAACCAAAGGAGAGATTGTCAATAGTCAATATTGTGATACATTGACTAAGTACGATGAGAATGATGAAATGCTTGATTATCAGCCACAAAATTTGCAATTCAGAAAATTGCAAATGCTCACTCCGGATTTCCTTTTAACCTTCACTGAACTGGGTCTTTATGTGTTTGATGTGCACACGTCGAAGGTTGTACTGTGGTGTAATCAGTTTGAGCGTATTGTCGACTGCAGAGTTTCTGGAGAGGATATTGTAATATTCGCACAAACAGGTTCTCTCTACAGCGTCGAATTGCTTACCCTGCAGGCGCAAGTGTGTCGTTTGGTACAGGATGAGATGTTGCTCGACTGTGCTTTTCTAATGCGAAAGCATGTTAAGTATTTCGCCGATAAGGCGCGCGATGATTATGCTCTCAATGTACTGAAGCAAGTTAAAAATTTTTTAATTGATCGGCAGCAATATGAACTCCTGAATGACCTTTCTGTTATATTTGATGCGATTGTACAGTGCGCAGGTATGTTTTACATCCTTGAAAGTGTGTGATAGATATGTATGTATATATGTCCTTAATGTTGTGTTTAAAGGCGATGGTGATAACAATAGCTCAGGCGGCAGTTCGGGCGGCACCGGCGATCGTAGCAGCTTAGGCGCCTCCGGTGGAAATTACAAATTAAGGAATAACGAGCAGTATATACCGCCGTCAAAGGGCGTGTATGTGCTTGAAAATGCTTTCTGTGATAATCTTAAAAATCAGAAAAGCACGGAACGCCACCTTAAAGATACTCTTCTGACTGTTACCGGTAAATTTGGCAAAAATATTATTAAATATAAATTTAGTATATTCGCGGAGGAGCAAGAGAAGCTTGTAAGTGATTTGATACCTTTAAATGAACGTTCCTTGCCATTCAAAGATATTAATGTGGTCTATGAACAACACGATGAGGATATTGTTCGTTTGCGCAAGTCAAGGAATGCAATAAAAATAGGAAAAAATCCTTCTCAACTTTATCAACAACAACAAAACATTACCACTGAAGAAAAGACGCTCTACAATCTGTACTTGATATTCAAGAGCGCCAAAATATCTAATACCAACTGTGTGGAGCGCTACCGTGCGCTGTTCGATGAATACTCGGCCCGGGAAATTATTGTATTATTGAGCAAACTACAGACGGTGATGCAAGAGTATGGTGACGACCTCGAACAGGCGCAAAAAAATTGTTACGAAATGTACTTAAACTACTTAAATCCGGAACTAATCTGGGAGATGGATGAGGTATCACGAGACTACATCGCGACTGGATTCAAAAAGCTGAATATATCGAATGATATCGTGCGCTGCGACAACTGCGTCTTCCCGCTGCGGTTTGATAATTCTTGCCGCTTTCATGCAATCGGCACTGTGCTGCTTCGTTACTATTGGACGCGCAATGAACAAGCAAAATGCTTTAATGTGCTCACACATGTACCAGCATTACTTGATGTCTTAGCCACATTCTATTTGAATGAGCAAAGTATGGAGAAAGTCTTGCCCATCGTGTTGAACTATGGTCAACCCGAATTACTATTTGAGACTGGTAAATATTTCAGCTTCGCTGACTGGGCGCGATGCTTTCAGCAATTTGTGGATTTGCAGATGGGCCGCTTGGCCTGTGTGAACTGCGCATGTATTACAGCGGTGGAAAATGTGAATCGTCATTTTTTCTATACATGGAATTGCTTTCTCAGCATAGCCGTAGAGCATATGAAGATATCGGATATTCTGGCATTAATTTTTAAGTGGAGTGATTTTATACCGAATGATGCCATTGATCGCGAATTTTACACAAAGTGCTTACTACGGGGTTGATCATTGGAAACTATTTTTATTAATAGTTCTAGAGCCTCATACATGAGACTTGTTTCTGTCGGCGGAGACTTCCAAATGCGTAAAACTTCAAGACGAAAAGCTTTATTTTTTAGTTCTTAATGAACCTTGAGAACGTATTACGTTGAGTTTTGCTGAAACCTAGAAATTTCCGTTCTGTAAGTAGCTGAATTTGAACATTTCAAATGGATTTCAGAATAGAACAAATTTATAGTTCCAGCGAATCGATGGTCAAGCCATGTAACGTAACGGATATATTTTCATTCAGAGACATTGTGGTCACCTATACCGCAATAATAGTACATATTTAGATATCTGTCAGGATAACCGGAATCTGGATTTCTGTCGTATATTTCATCATATTCCTATTCTCTATTATAAACTCTGTTTTTTAATGAAATATATAGGTTTTATGTATTCAGTTCAATCAAAAACGGCGAAAGGAAATTTTATGATTGTTGTCAAAAATGAAAAAATTGTGCTGTAACGAGAAAAAAGGTTACTTGAACTGTTGAAAGCATTATTGATCATATAAAGCAAAAAAGGGAAAATTCATAAATATAACCTGTACAGAAACATGCATAAAGTCTGGTTGAATGGTATACATATGTATGTGTCATTTGTATGAAGAAAAGCTATACAGTTAATTAAACAAAGTCAGTCTAGTAAGATAATCTAAGGAGAGTAAACTTAGCCTATAATGAAAACGCAGTATTAAGCATATGCGTGTACGCATTTATTGATTAATATTGAAATATTAGTATTTATTAATAAAAAATACGATTAAGCTTATCGCTTTTTATTTTTTCTTTCTTTTAATTAATTACTGTGTTTAATACTTTAGCTAAAACTGTTAATATCGTACAATAATTGATGACAATTATCGTGAAATCATTATTAAATCATACACGTAAACAGTGCAGATTTATTTGTGTCGACATATCGACATTTTTGCGACATCAAAGGGCGCTAGATGAGAGAGGATATTTGTGTCGAATTTGATGACGATACTGCTACTTGTTTTCCTGCAATCATTGTTTTGTTGCACGCCTATTTGTGGCATGTCCATTTTGGTGTGTATATTTTAGTCTGAGACGATAGATTCGGAAAAAATTTTTTTGTCTAAAATTCACTCTACAGGTTGAGAAATTGAGGTGTAAGCAGAGATGAATTCATATTCGCTTAAAAAGGTAGGCGTGGCACACTCTATTCGTTCTCGTGTAATCGTGATTCCCGCAGACGTACGGACGGACGCGCAGACAGACAGACGGACGGACACGATGTAATCGACTCAGGAGGTGATTCTGGGCAATAATATATACACTTTTATATATTTGCCACGCCTCCCTTATTGCGTTACTTTTTTAAATGGAAAAACAAAGTTAATATACTCAACCCTTCGAGTGTAAGGTATAAAAAGATATACATATGCAAGTATTTAAGCACAAATTTTCTAAAACCTTTGGCCGGCGATTTCTACAGGCATTGTCTGCCTTTTTCTTTTCCTTTCAATTTCGGGTCTTTAATATATTTTGTTAAGATATTTATTTATTTCCATGGATGTTATCAAAGCGTGGTTGTCATTTTATCACTAAACATGTTTGACATTATTTTTGTTTTCAACGATATCGGCTACTAGTTCCAGTATAATCGGAACATTTCGGTGCTCAAATTCGCCCAGTGCACTCTCCAAGCTTTCCCGTAACGGTCGTACATTCTCGCTGCCCGTTTCGGTGGCAAACATTTCCGCCGTGTAGTGGAAGCCGTGCCAATGGAAGTACTCCATGATCAATTGATTGAGGAGCTGCATTCGGGAGTCGCGCAGCACATCGCCGGTGCCCATCATTGTACGCGTCAAGATCGGTGAGTTTGTCTCATTTCTGCCCTTCATCATAGCCACCATCTTCGACTGGAGCAAGCAGCGCACCTCCTTGAGGACGCCATCTTGCTCGAATTTCGATTTTATCGTTGAGTACAGTTGATTGATTGCCTCTTGTTTGCTAGCGTGAGATCTGGACATCACCTTTGGTTAATCGCGAACCATAAAAAGGAAATTTTTAGTCAATAGGAACGAACTTCGGAGGAAGTGCGGGGGCACAGAAAATCAAAATAAACTTTTGATAAGGAAACAAAATTTAGCTATTATAAAAATTTTGACACTTGATCAAAATGAAAATGCTGACGTTATGCTGATGGAAGTCCGTTGGCCAACTTTGAGCGAGATGTCCGAGTCTGAGGAAACGTGTTGATCAATCAAGTTGTTAACCAGAAGTTGTACGACATATCGCCAAATTTTATTTGTGCGCAAAAAAATTCTAATGTATAAAATTGGCTAAAATTTTTTTAAAATTTTTCTTGCCGATATTTTCGTTTTTGGGCCATTCAAACAAAGTTGCAGTCAGCAAATCAAGTGTTAAACTTATTCCAAGATTTAATTTGATATATGTACATATGTATGTATATACATATTTATTTCAATTTAAACGTATTTGAATGTTCTTTTTATTTTTCCATATATTTTTTCTAAAAGCATTTTTGTTATGCTCTTTATGTTTTTCTAAGCAAACGGCCACATTAGAGGCCAATTGTTAGAACTTAAAAGCTAGTATAATTTATATCTGCGCTTAGAACTTAGAACTAGAACTTAGGAGTTAGTATAATTTATATATGCGCCTTCATTTTAGAGTGTTCATATATTTTTTAATGGTCTTGATAATCACTTCGGCCTGTGGATTAGATGATTCCCTCAGCAATCCTAGAATGTCGCTAACACCATTTGGTGCACGCCCCTTTTCCTCCTTGCAGACCGTGGCGTACAATACGCCCATGCATGCCCCCCGCTTCCCCTCCCAATTCTCCGGACTCGGATCCAATCTAAAGTTATTCGTTTTTTTAATGTTTTAAAAATTATACGACGTCGTATAAATTGAAAGAGGTATATGTACTTACTTCTCAAGCATATCGAATGCTTTCGCAGACACCCAGAATTCTCCGCATTTGTAGCTCTCGTTGGCGATTAACTGCAACAAATGAAACGCCTCGGGGCTAGTGTCGCGCGTTAGGAAAATGTTCCATGCCTTTAGGAAGAAATTACTCACGAAAAGTCATCAATTTTAATGTGAAAAGGTCTTTAAAGGTAGCATTGAGATCTCTCATTAAATTTGTAAGCATAACTTCGATAACACCGGAACAAATTTGCGTCTTCCGGCTTCTCCGGATAGCGCGGTTTCAATTTAATCCTGCAATACTCACCAGCTCTGGCTTGCCAATACAAATCTGGCATTTGACGAGAAGCATGCTGAACAAAATTTGATTTTTTATATCCGAATCTGTTATGTGTACCAGCAACTCCTCGGCGTCCTTGAAGGAGCCCGTGGCACACTTGGCCTGCGCCAAGTTGTAGTTGAAGGTATCGTCTTTCACGAAATAACTACGTATGGAGTTCATGTAGACGAGGACCTCCTCAAACTGGTTGTAGAGGAAGAAAGCCGACGCCATGCTCTGCCGGCCAGGAATTGTGTCACATTCTGTGGCAGAGCTGCCGACGATATGAAAGTTCTGCTGCGCCGTCTTTATGTGTTCCTTCTTCGAATTGTATGATTATAAGAAAAGTGAGATTAAATCTTAACAAAATGTTGCTACCAAACCCAATTGCTGGCCCAGAGCGACATAGACTACGCCCTTCAATATGTATTCGTGGGCTACAGAAGGTTTCAGTGTCTTTATTAGATTGTGAGCTTCCTGCACATTACCGTGCTTGAGATAGTAAATGGTCAAATTCAGGCGAGCTTCGGGCACGATATCCAGAAGGGCGGGAAACGTTTGCATGGCCCCCTCACCGTTGCGGAACACGGCCATGTTGTGCTTGATCAGATCATTGCCGAAGGAGGAGCCGGATTCCTCGATATTTCTGATTTCTTGCTCGGCAATGTGGCCGTTAAAAAGCCGAAAGCGATTGCAGGCCTTCAGATTAATCGCAATGGTACTGTCCCCGTACTTAGTTAGGTACAAATCCAAAACCTCCTGCGACGTCTCATAGTAGTCCAGTTTATAAAAACAAAGTGCCAGATATACGTTGATGGCCAAATAGTCTCTGAGAGCAAGAAAATGACAGAAAGAATTTGTTTGCTGACCAAGATCACTTCTGCTGTTTCTTACTTATTATCCAGTAATAACTTCCTGTAGATGTCTATTGCATCCTGGTAATGGGCGCGCATGTAATGGATGGACGCCAAACTTAGCTGATCCTCGAGCGTCTCTTGCCACGTCTCGAGAAGGTGCAGTTCCTTCAGATGCTCTTCGTTGTTGAATTTGTGCGCCAAATGAAAGACCAGCCGAAGCTTCTGCGGTGTATTGCTGACTTTTTCTATCAAATTCTGCGCCTCCTCATATCGACCGAGGTAGAACAAGCATACTGCAATGTTCAAGCTGATGTCGCCTGTTGCCGGCTCTCTTTGGCCTATGGATTCGTAGAGCGCCAAGGAATGCTGGTAGTCACCCAAATGAAAGGTGCAGAAAGCTATCCATTCGTCCCTGAGCAGTATATTTCCTCCGTCTTCGTCTCCGTCTCCGTCTCCGTCTCCGTCTCCGTGTTCGTCCAAGTGTGTGTACTAGGAAAGGCAGTCGAAATGAAAGGCAGACGTCTATCTGAATTCTTTGGAGTTTCGTTTTCGGAAAGCAACTGCTGTAAATCCTACCTCGAGGTACGCTCTGGCACCGGTATAGTCGCGACCTAAGATAAAGTCTTCCAGTTCTGGCAAAGCTTTCTTGCTTGCTGCAATGTTAAGCTGTTTGCGCGTTTCGGTTAAGTCACTTTTTGTGCGTGACAAAATCTGAAAAGGTTTTTCATTAGAAAACGACTCAAACTCAGTTTTAAAAGTAATTTTCTACAATTTACCATTTTCGTTGCTATTTTGTTGAAAACTAGAGGCTAAACTAAAACAATTTCGCGTCCTTTTTTGTTGTGATATTTTCAGTTCTTTTCATCGCATCGTCATAGAAACAAAGCAGTTAGTCAGTTGCTGTGGTAACATTATGTGTTGGCTATTTGGGTGCACAATACACGGAATTGTTCGTTTCGCTTATTCTAACCGGGATGACCCAACCTAAACCCTCCTCCTCTAATTTCTACGACTGTTTCTCATCGTATTTTCATTCGATCCTTATGTTTTCTGCTTCTCGATAGACCAACTTTTGATTCAATTTCACCCGACAAAAAATATTGTCTACTCCTTTTAAATTTAACACATTTTATTAGAATTTTACATTTGATTTTTGAAATAAAAGGCTGCCATGGTACAGTGCAAACATCTTAAAAAAATATAACCGCCTGAAGCGAGTTTCATTTCAGTCTTCGCTGACTTCGTCCCTGCGCAAACCACTCGGATCCAGATTAAATTTCAGCCCAAAGACAAAACGATTTGAGGGCAAGCTAATCAGCAGGCTCAAGCCAACACCGCACGGTATGTGCGTGAGGTACCTACGAGCAGATGGCAAATGGAGAAAATCAGCACCTCTCTGGAGCGGCAACTTTGTCTACAAACCGGAAGTACATGAATCCCACGGACAGATCCGAATCGAACATGCCGCGTACGTAGGCTTCTTTGAAGTCCCATTGGTACGCCACGGTGCCGATGGCTTTTCGGGTCTTGCGGTGCCACGCTAGCATGCTGGCCATTTGAATATTGGTGTTCAGGCGCTGCCAGCAGCTAACATCAAGACCCTGCCGCGAGATGGTGGTGGCTACCGAGAAATTTCGGTGAGTATAACTAAACGAGAGGAACTTATGTGTGAAGCGCCCAGCGAATAATCGCATAAATCCCGGTTCTATTTTACCGTGTCGCAAAAGCCGTGTCTGCCATTATCGACCTGTCGTCCGTCCACTCCAAGAGTAACTCGGCGCCTAGTGCCCAATGATCGGTGATGGAGCGCATGAAGGATAACGTACTTCGTCCACTGTCGCTGCGCACGTTGTACATGCTGGCTGTGATTGTGGCCTGAGGACGCAGCAGTTCAATTGTCAGCTGGGTCATTAGGGGCACGTCTTCGGCAGCGCGCTGCATGGACGCCTCCAGACGGAGGTTGTAAAACGGATGGTACTGGATGGACACATTGGATGAGAGCGTCGTGGGGTTGATGTCGGCGATTATGGTGGGCGTGTGCTGCGGGGCGTGTGCATCAAGAAAGAACGAGAGAGAAGGAAGACGGCTTATAAAGGGAGACTGGCTGCATGCCTGCAGTTCACCGAATGCTCACCATCATGTCGCACGCCTTCAGCATTGTATAGATGCCACCAAATCGAAAGCCCGACGGCCGTGTGTGACTGAGCACCCAGTTCGCAGTTATGAACTTGTTGGCTGCCAATCGGTGCACGTAGTCCAGCTCCAGGCCGTCGTAAAAGCGGGGCATGATTCTGTGCGCCAACAGATGAAGCTCCTGAATGTTGCCGGGGTTGCGGTTTTCTTTTTTCCCCGGAAACACTTCGAAGCACTCCGGAAATTTCACCTCACATTTCTTGGGACAGCCGTCGCACTTCATGGCAAGAAAGTGGTTGTTTTCGTGGCTGCTTTCGGAGGTGGTAGCGGTTGAAAACTGCGATGCCTTTAGAGGTATATTCGGTATATTTCAGTTATTAGCAAATATACACGAACGTATATTGACAAAAATAAATATATACAAATGTATTTGTATTTGACAGAAAAAACAAAAAAACTATTGATAGTTTTAGTGATTAAAAATCGAAATTTTTCCTTTGAAAATACATACATACTAATGAAACAATGAGATTTGAATATTTAAAAATTTACGTTTTGAATATTATTTATTTAATTTATTTATTTGAAAATTTATTCATTGGTTTGGCAAAGATAATTGGAAAATCGGTGATGGATCAAATAGATCAGCACTAACCATAACCAAAACTCACTAAAAAAGGGAGAGGACAACATAAATCATGCGTTACTAAAATTTTATATTGTTTATTGTAAGGGTTGGTCTTTTAGCAAAACGTGTTTTAATCTCAGTTTTTCGTAGCCATACACAATTCTGAAGAGCCCTTCATACGCTTCCTGTACATACATAACATAGTGTTGTTCTTACGACAGACTCTTGCCATTCAATCAGTTGGTATTAGACAAGTTACATACGTTTCTAATTATACTTTGGTAGTTGGCGTTAATACAATATAAAATCAAGATAGTTAGTCGGCAACTGCGGCCAAAATAGAATGCGTAATTAGTATTATAAATTCGATTAAAACGGTTTAATGTTTAATTATAAGTACTATTAATCACTATTAGAAATTTCTTATTAGGATAGTACAAATTTGTGTAAAATTTTAATGATATTATTTTTGCACTGATGTCGTCGATATACTACTCGTGATTTATTAGTTCATATGTATTTAATTCTGGTACTAACTAGAGTTTTGGGAAAGCTGCTTCTTAAATTTGAGAGCGCAGCTTAGAACGGGCTTATGACTATGGAAGAAATTCAACTTTCCTACACCGAAAGAAAGCGTATTAGTTACTTAAACAATACACATATGTATGTACGAGTATTGTATAAACTTATGGCTTTGTTGAAAAGTGCACTCACTCAACTTGGTTATATGTCGGTGCAAATGCATTCAATCAAAGAACAACATTTCACATAGAGATCATCGTTCGAAAGTACTTTTTGTACTGTTGCCTTATTGTGGTAT
Source organism: Conops quadrifasciatus (assembly GCA_949752815.1). NCBI lineage: Eukaryota > Metazoa > Arthropoda > Insecta > Diptera > Conopidae > Conops > Conops quadrifasciatus. The sequence goes on from OX457078.1 coordinate 1,746,022, forward strand.
TGTTGTTGTCATCTATTGATCATTATTGATCATTGTGATCTATTGATTAAACGACCAACGATCAACTTTTGGGAACTCTTGGCTTACGCTTGATTGTTTTGCTGCATTGGGCACCTTCGATATTTTGTATCGTTAAAATTACAACACAACTCGATTTTTAGGATACATTTTATGTGCTCTTTTCTCTTATGTTCTGTTCTGTTAGTACATTTATGTATGTATAACGTTTTGAGTTATAAATATTATTGTTGTTAGTTGAGGTTGTACGAGCTAGATACCAGATTAGTATATGTACAGTGGTTACAACCTAAATGGTGTCTCAGGAATACTCTCGCTCAAGTAAGTCACTTTGCTTTTCTTTTTTGGAGGAGGTTGGACAAATTTGTACATAGTTTTTTAAGCCTATTGTATACAAACATTTTGTGATAGAGAAGTATGACGAAAGATCTGCGATGAATTTGTAAAGATATACATATGTACTATATCTATGTCTACCTTAAAATTTATTAAGAATTAACAGAACCGCTTTTGCTACAAGCATTACTAAGCATTTCCGGACACTCCGCTCTTTTTTGATGAGACTGCTGAAGGAACTCGTGTGTATGTCCGTGAGGCTTAAGTTAGGAGTAAAATATTGTTAGAGTACAGCACCTTATACTGGTTTAAAAAACTACTTTAGCTGATATGTTGTTCGTAAACAATTATAATAAAAAATTATAAAAAACTATACATATTCTGAGATTGTTTTCAACAGAATTTATTTTTTTAAACTCTAGAGGTTAGACTGTTTTTGTCACGTAGACACTCCTCAAATTAGCCTCCTCCGCATTGATTGTTATGAAATATTAAGCCTCAATCCTAGAATTTTGCAAAAGTTTCAAAACTTTATTCTTTCTACAAATGTGTGTAAAAAGCAGAAAGCTGAACAAAAAGAAAAAAAAAATAAATACAGAACTCAAAACAACCGAAGTAACAAAGGTTCAGTAAAACCCTTTGGGTGTACTTGGGAGTGTCAAATAAAATAAAATTTTTTTTTAGTTTTGTGATTAATTGTATTTTTTTTAAATGACTTGCAGACTTTTATCGGTTAATTCGGTAACAAACACTAATAGGAATCAGAAATTAAAAATACTTAAGACAAAGTCTATCGTGACTTACTTATTATTATTGATAATACATACATATATTACACTTAACACTTAACTTAGGCAGAAGAGTCGTCAGTGATCAGCTCTTATAAAATCACAATGTTTTAGAATTAATTGCTACATTAAACATACTTTCTTTTCCTTTCAGTCAGAATGCGCAGACGACGCATCAGTTCGGAGGAAATACGGTCTATTATTGCTTAGTTGCGAAAAAGTTGTATCTATATATTCTGGTCCGTAGAAACAGACGTCGGACTGTCGAAGTCTTCGGGGCTTCCCTACGAATATTTAGCCTCTTCAGGCTCTTCAAACTGAATACAACCATCTGAGCAAAACCTACAAGTTTCAAGGCGTACATATCAAGACATAGGCCAAATTCGTGATATCATCTTCAACTAAGATAGGAGCTTCTGATTCAAGGAGGCAGACATAGAAATTAGTCGTGTGTCCCTGCACCATGCTGTCTCAACCGATGGGCTAGCTATGGCCGCATTCGTTTAGGGCGTGTTCTCACGTTTGCTCCGGATATGCCCGATAGGAACTATTGTTGTTGTCGTTCTGCTGTGTCATCGCCGCGTAGTGCTCCGATGAGGCCTGCAGGGATGAGGCTAGCGTGGAGCTGGCCGTGTTATTGTTCGGACTTGAGGCAGGTGGATGGCTCGCCGAAATGTTAGAGCATGCTTTCGGCGCCCCTTCCGAATGGTGCGCCATACTCAACTCCGGCGATGTGGTGCTGGTTGTCGATCTTCGTCTATTCCGGCCAAAACTCAGCGCCGAGCTCAGTTTATTGTTGGACTTTAGCAGCTGTGCGGAGGGCAGGGGCAGCACAATGTCGTAATCGTGTTGACCAATGGACGATGCGGGCGTATGGTGACTATAGCCCGAGTCCGAACCGAGGCTGCCATCCTCGACGCCCGTGTGTTGAGTTGTGTTTTGATATATTGCGGACGCATTCGAGGCTGTCGATACAGAGGCGTAGTCGGGCATGATGTATGTCGCGGGAGCAGCCGGTGGTGCTGGTGGTCGCTGCTGCATCAAGCGTTTGCCTTTGGGCGTGTAGCTACTTTCGTGGCAATAGTTCTCATGGAAAACAGGTGCTTCATAACCATAGGCGGGCTCAATGTGGTCCACAGGTGCGCCGACGCGATGATGCCGCTCCATGGAGTGCGTATACGTACGTGTGCGCATCGTGCCCGCTAGTCCGCTGGTGGATCTGGAGCCCGTATGGCAGTGGCGGTCGCTGCCGGGATAATGTATGCATTCGCGAAAAATCGTGGCCACAGGCGCCGCTGCCTGTCTAAGCTGCGCATTAAATCGATTGCGCCGCTCCACCTCGCTGCCGAGAGTGTGGCACAAATGAGCAAGAGTGGGCGGCTTGACTTTGTTGGCCAGACCGCCACTGCTTTTATGCACGTGGTGCAGGCTGTGGAAGTGCGGAAGGCGGGTTGTTTGTGGGGCGTGTTGGGACTGCTGTCTGTATGGCAGCGACATCAAGTTACTGCGTTTCTCGTACATTTGCTGGAAGGGCTCCAAGTCGGCGTCCGCGATGGTGGTGGTCGAGCTGGAACTGTTCAGCTCGTCGAAAGTGGTCGTCGTCGGTGTGAGGCAGGATTTCTGGACACGTGCACGGCCTGTGGTGTGTCTCAGCATACCGGAGATTAGACTGTTCGTTCTTCGAGCTGAGGCCGCTTTGGCATTAGTGGTGCTTATATTCGCGTTCATCGTGTGGAATGAGTCCGATGACGCCGTAGTGGCTGTGGATGGGTCCTGCGGCGAAGACGATGAGGACACAAGGCTGTTGCGCACGGCAGTATTGCTGCTAGCAATAAGCGCTGCATATGGTCCGTTTTGTGGCTGAGAGACTGTTGACACGCCGACCGGCAGCGTAGTCTGTACCCCTCCCGCCTTGCCGAAGGACCGTTCACCGGGCCACGACAGCTCATCTTCGGCAAACTCATCGCCGGAATCCATGCCTAGTTCCGATTCGCCCTCGGAATCGCGTCCGGGGTCCAACTCTTCGTACACATTCTCATGGGAACGGTAAGGATCGGGACCCGGAGAGGAGGAGACCAGGAACGGAGGCGAGCGTGTCATGGGATAGCCGCTGGGATAATGAATGCCCTTGCCATGTAACAGCTGGAACAAGAAGAAGAAGAAGAATAAGAAGAAGAAGAAGAAGGAGAAAACAATTAGGTTGGTAAATCAATAATCGAAGTGCTTATTTTTGGTTCCTTTAAAACAAAGGTTTTTTTTAAGGTTTCCTAAAGTCAGGTTTCCTAAAGTCAGTCAGATTTGACGATGTTATGTATGTCTTACGACCTATTTAGAAGTGGAACAATAGGTCGTTCACTTAGTTCTTCACTTAGAACCAAGTTTAGCATTGTACCTTGAAGCCGTTTCAATTACCTGCTACTTCAGCCTCATTTTTCTTTTGCTAAATACGTACAGTTCTCTGCCGGAATACTTTCGAGCATCCCTTGTCGTTTGCAATTAAGCACTGAAAAGACCATCTCAACGGAACGTTAATGTCCTTGTGTTGCGGGAAAGAACGTCTCGTGCTCATCTGCATACCTTCCTGATGGCCTTTCAAAGACCATCCCAAGAAAAGTAGTTTCCAGCTTTCCGTTCTATGTCAAATCTAAGCCTTTCGACTGTTTTGTTACGTTTGTTTATTTTACACTGAAAGCCAAAAGCATGCTGCATCCGAACGAATCCTAGAGACACACGAACGATGATGGGTAAAAAAAGTGCAACGCGGGAGGATGAGGGGGAGGGGGTGTGTGTTTGGTAAAACAGGGTTTTTGCCTTATCGGATGGTGTCCTTTCACACTGACTGTTAAATATTTGCGTTCCGAAAGATTTCATTTTACTGACATACGCAAAACGACGAAGGAGGAAAGAAACAGAGCGCAAAAATTTCGGCTTAGTCCGGTAAATGCATTTTTCATGTGAAGGGATGGATGTGTCAGTCGGCAGCGGTGGTTGGGTGACCCCAGCGTCCCGTCCAGAAGCCACGTCCACGTCTGTCTGTTGTTCTCCCAGCGATAAATGAACAAGAAGAGGCAGGAGCGCATACGAGTATAATAAAAATAAATAAACAGCAGTATACTCGTCTAGTGCCAAGTGCGCTTCATCCCTGGCATACTTTTATATTACGGGCCTTTTCTCTCACAGCCGCAGACGTCCCAACAGTCATATTTATTTCTGATTGCTATTGTCTTTATGCTCGTATTTATAGGACACCATTCTTGACAACGTCGCGGCGTTAGGGTGAATTTTTGAACCTTTTTAAAAAAAGTTTAACCTTGCCGCTTTTGTTGGTGTTTAATGTTTGTTGTTTAACAGTTGAGTTCTCGCCGGCAGAATTCAGAATTGCAAAAATGCAATGCCGAAAAGTGGTGAAATGGTCCATGGACATGCTTAGCATTTGAAAATCACCAACAAGTAGTATTTTTAATTTTTAGAATATAAATTAGTACTCGTACATGTATTATTCCTGCATGTATTTGAAGAAACAATAGTGAGTGAAAAGCGCCCAATTCTTACAATATTTGAACATTTTATAAAAGCTATCAAAGTAAGTAAAAATTTATGTCGTCTTTGATTCAGACTTAAGAATCTCATGCTTCAAGATTCTTAAGTCACGCTTCTAGATTCTAAGATTCTTAACTCCTTTCTTAACTCTAAACAAAGTCGCCCCTTTTCCATCGTGTCGCGTGTAATTTAAGCTGTTTTTGTTTGTTTGTTTTTGTTTGTTTTCATTTGTTTGTGAATAAAATAATGTGATGTGATGACGCTGGCTGTCAAAACATAACAACCAGACTTGTCACTAACAATTGTCTCTCGAACCTTCTCGCTGAATCGGTGCTTTGTTGGCTGCCATTTCTGAGGCGGATATCAACTTCTATACAGGATTCTTTTGATCTTCACATCAAGAACTTATGTGAATTCTTTTACGTATTAAGTTTCCCGGACCAGAAGATTTCCTTTTCTGCGCTAGAGAAACGTAGGAATTATAATTCCTTGTCCCACTCTTTATAAAGATTAATAAAGATTTGTGTATAATTATGCACTCGTATTATCATAGAGTTACCAAAAATTGCTCGATTTGGGTTAAAACCAGTACCCATCTCATCAAACTACCTCTTTTAATCGCTTTGGCTTTTCTGTTCAACGAATTTTAAACTCTCTCCTAGTTAAAGAGATATCTTACCTCAACATTGTGATGATGTCGCACGACCAGAGGCCGATGACCGATGTGTGCATCGGGATCCTCATAAGTGACCGCATGCGTTCCTCCCAGAGGCAAACCGCCATTGATATGTGGGCCGCGAGTAGACGCTTTGCACGGCAGGAAATTTTGAACTTTGCGCTTATTTCTGTAAAAAAGGAAGAGATGACGTTCAGCTACTGCGTTGCTTGTTTGTACAAAGTAAAAAATTTCGAATTCCAGATTTTAGCGGAAATATATACATATATACATTTTGACCATCCTGACGTCTGTACGTCCGTACGTACATATATGTACGTAACATATCTCGCATAACTCATTTAGTATATCGTACAATCAGAAAAAGGTTGTCCAATTTTAAAGAGAGTAGAAATATTGCTTAATCCTTATTGAATGTTATGATATATGTACTTACTTCCAGACGAAAAGCGACGATATGAGCATGACTAGTACCAGGAGCAGCGAGAACACCGCGATCACGGCTGAAGTTTGTAGTGTTTGATTGCTATAAAGGCTACTATCGAAAATCTGCGGAGAAAGGAAAATGTGGGGAAAAACGGTTAAGTGGTCGGAAGTTGGAAAATTGTTAATATGTACGCTATATAAAGTTGTTATTTATTTTTTAATTAAATTTAATTAATAAATTAGGCTGTATGAATTCTGTTGTTGTCGCAAGAAAAGGGCCATCAAAATTGACAGGGCATGACGGAAATTCGTTCCCAAAGACATCATCATCATCATCATCATTATCCAACGATGTCGGAAAACTCTAAGTGGCAAAAAAGGTTTTCAAAATGCAGCCAGTCAGCACGCACTATGGAATTTGCGTTCAGCTTTAATTGAAACTTTTATAATGTATGAAAAATATATACATATGTTCGTGATGACATATTATGTGTCTTCAATTAAACTGAGTTATTAATTTGTGTTTAGTCATTGCTTCTGTGGTGCTATTTGTGCTATATTTCTGTTCTTATCAGGCTGTTACGTCAGAGAATACGTATTCTCTGGTTACGTATTTGCTTAAGCTGAGTTTGGCAGAGCAGAAGCGACGCTATAACAATTGTGTACATGTTTATTCTCTCTCTCTCTCTCTCTCTATTTACTTGTATGTGTTGTTTAATTTTTGAATTATTCTTCTATAATTATATGGGCCACCAATAGATATTTATTAGTACATTCGACTGCTCCGTCGGAAGAGGTCTCTGCGGAGGGTTCGGCTACTATCGGCGCTTATGTATTCGGGAATGTTTTAAAGTCAACACAGGTTTTTTGAAAGCAAACAAGTATGACAAATGTAACAAACGCATGCTCTAATTTTCGCTTATTTCTACGACATGACAGCAACAAATAAACAGGAAGACCGTCTCATCGAACTGAACCGAACATTTAAGAGAATTACACAATAAAGAGAAATTCTGATAAACAGACGATTAAGGAAGCTCTATTGATGTACATATTTTGAAGATGATGTCCTTTTGATAATGCCGAGCGACCCTCCGGTAAGGAATTACACATCCATGACACACCCATAACTTACCGGTATAGCCTCGCACATATTGCGGTCTCTGGACTGTTGCGTTTTTGTGGCCAGATTTTCTTCACTGCAGTCGCCGAATCGGTAGTCTATCATCGACGGAGGTCGCGGCGGCGGAGGTATTACGAATTTCGGCGGCTGCTCTAGCGCATCATTGCAGTGACTACAATGGATTATATCATTGTCGAACATTTTCCACATTTGTAACCGTTTGCGTTCAGCTCAGGCTTGCTTTTTGGGTAATCCGTGAATTTGCGAAAAATAATTAAAGCAAAAACCAACTTAAGCGCTATAGTATATCTTGTCAACTGTCATTTTCGGTGGTCTGGTGAAATTTGTGTCATCTTTTGGCAGGCCTTGCAGTTACGCTGTACTCTGTAAAAAGTATAAAAAATAGAAAAATTATTAGCTATAAATGGTTATTTTCAAAATTCAGTGGTATTCTTCAAATCGTCACTTCAAAACGTGTTAATTTATTATGCACAAAAAAATACAATTTAAAGGAAAATATGAAATAAAATATAATGACATTAATCGTCTCTCTCTGGCACATTGAGAATTCTGATACAGACACTTCGATATTACTGAAGGAGTGAGCTCTCTGTGCGAATAATGGATTTCGTTGGATTTCGTTTGTTCATTATTCAAATTTAATTGTAGCTAACATAAAACCCATCAGACAAAAAATTCTGGAAGCCTTATAAAAGGGGCGGAAAATTGTCTTTGCCAGCGAAATGTCACTGAGCAGATGGCGTTGTTTATTCAGGGGCGAGCAAAGCAGATTGCATCTTGGAATGCTCAGCATTTCGCAGCCTTCAGATTGTGTTTCTTTGCAATGAACATGATGCGTGTAGCGGGCTGTATTGCAGCCAAGGTAAAAAATGCTGCGCAAATGCATTCAATTAAAATTCCTCCAGCATCGTAAATTATTCGATTAGAGTCAGCAAGACAAAAAGGAAACAGGCTTTGTAAGCCAAGAGAGAGCCTTTATCGGAGAAATCAAAATCCGAAAGATCATGATTTTGAAGCGTATTATAGTAAAAAGCATTGTTTTAATAAAGCACACGCACGTTTCTTTTAAAATATCGACAAGTAGACTAAAGATGTTCTTTATTAAACTGCGGGCTTTTATCGTTACCGTTATTTGTTTCGAAGTTTGCTTGTTTTTCTTACTTTGGTCTTTTGTTATTGCTTTTTTATAATGCACCGCAAACACCTAAGGTTTGTTCAAATTTACACAAAACCTTTTGAAAGCGGCTTGTGTGCTTCTTTGAAGCGATTTGCGTCAGGGCTCCGCAAACCGACGATTCTCTTCTCTTGCTATCTTTGGATGCAAGCACCATCACCATCACCATCACCATTCACACAAATACGCACCATTGAGCTTGTTGCCTTTCAAATATTTACACGACTCTTGTGATCTTTTACAAAAGGGGGGCAGAGGCGAGTATGTATGAGCTGAGAATTATCATAGTTAGAAAGTGTTAATCTGTGTGCAAATGTTTGTGATTACAGTACAATAACAAAGAGGAAAAATATAATCACAACAAAAGATTGTGGAAAAGATACTTATAGCAAAACAAAAACCAAGTAAACGCTTATTTGAATGGATTCAATTCTTCTAATTTTTTATATACATATATTATGTGTGTGTGTATATACAGTATTAATGGGTCTCTTCTCTTATCATGGGCGTATATAAGGAGTACATGGGGGAGATCAATATATACATATGTATATGTATATGCAGCATTATAGGTCATATATTCTTTTTGTCTGAAGCATTTTTTAAAGAATTTATTAGAGAGCTTTGGGTTCAGAAAAAAAATTATACTTATTTGCGTTATGTGGGAAAAAAAAATTGGGACTAAAAACATTTTTTCGAAATTTTTTTAAATCGAAATCCGGTGCGGAAGACTTGTATAGTGTTTATAAAACCAAAAGGTTTCTACGCCAAATTGTTCGAAATCTCAAATGCTTTTTTCCAAATTTTTTTAAATCGAAATCTGGTGCAGAAGACTTGTATAGTGTCTATATAGAAACCAAAAGGTTTCTACGCCAAATTCTTAGAAATCTTCTTATTTTTTAATTGCTAGAAATTAATCCTAAAATAAGCGCTCCTGGTGGCGGGGCTTAACAGCTTTCCAAAACGTTACCACGGTTCAAGAGTTCACTTCAGTCTAAAACACTTTCGCAAGTAGACATTTCATAGAAGATGCGTTACTGCGTTATTAGCAGTCCGAATTATAACAATATGTGCAACCATCCCTGGAAAGAACAGCACAAATGCAACAAAGAAGAAGAAGAAGAAGAAGGATAGCTACGAGGGGGAATTGGTGCAGCACAACTTCCACTTCCAATCTAACATGGTAGACTGTGACCGTACATTGCAAAAGTGGATAAGGCTTATCAACCGCAACAGCGGCTGCTGCTCGCCGAAGTGTGTCAAAGTTCGGGACAACACAACACAACGCAGATGGTTGTAAAAATAAAATCGAAAACCCAATTTTCATTGTCATTTACCAAAAACATATTCTTTTAATAAACAGTATGTAGGTATGTATGTACATACTTTGTTATGTTGTGTATCATTTGGTTAGTTACGAGTATAACTAAAGAACATTTTCCAAATCGATCCAGAACTAAAAATTTCATCAAAATTGTTGCATCGATTTGCGTTTGGAATATTTTGGCGAGATAGTCGAATGAGGTCTATGAGGTTTTCGGCATTATGGTTTAAGCTTTCGACACCTAGCACGAATTGAGAGTCTATCGAGAGTATGAAAAAGCCGCCTTAAGGAGGTCGATTTTAAAATTTCGTGTTGAACCATTTAGCACGAAACGGTGTATAGTATTCAGAAACTGTTTTCAATTTACAAGATAACTAACTCTTCTGTCAGCGAACTACAGAATTTGTTGTTGTGTTTCCAGGGATTTCCAGGCCTTTCGAACTAGGAAATGATGGAAATGAAATTTTAATTATCGTTGCACAATATCAATTCCATTAGTAGAGCACACCGCAACCGAGTTTACCGAATTCGGCATCCTCGTACCAAATGAGTTGGCATACTCATACTTCAGTGTAGGCTAGTTTGTGTTGGTAAAATCTTTCACCTTGTGGTAACTGAATTGGTTAGTAGTAACAAAAGCAATTTTAATTAAATGAGTACTTGCGCCTCCCACTTGCTTTTAATGTAAGTGGCGCGGCGCAAGTGTTGTGTCTGCGTCTATTGCAGGCTCGCCTGATGAACAGAATTACAGGCTGGATCTGGAGTTAAAATCCAGACCGACCAAGTTTTATAGAATTTGAGGTAACCGTTTTAAAGAAGTGGGTACTACTTACCGCTGCTCGTATCACATTCGATAGAGAGGAGTCTATGGGCTGGCGGCTGCTTCCGTTTAAGTTTTAATCCAAAGTGGTTTTCGTTCTTTTCGTACTGAATTTTTCATATAACTTTTTTTTGTTTTCCACACTTTTATACACTTTCGCAACAATTGAGCTGCGCATTGAGCGCCACTTTAAGATTTTTCCGAATTTCACTTAACTTTTTGTTATTCAATCTAAGGATTTTCCGCTGTCACCAAACATTAAATAATAAAATACCATCTAAAACGCTTCTTCGCACCATATTTCTTTTCCGAAGGAAAGTTAGTTATGACCGCTTTAAGGAAGTTTGTGATTGTTACCGTGTTGTTGTTGCTTTTTTATAAAAATAAATTTTGCGATATATGAAATGATTTATTTGGCACAAGTAAGCAGATAATTTCATAATTTGAGTAGATGTTTATCCTTTTCTACATATGTATATACAGGATCAACAGCCGCATCCCGAGAACCACATCCGTCCGCTTTGAATAAAATACTGTTCGACCGTCCGAATAAATTCGACGGTCTGGCCAAGAACCCTGTTTTGTTTGTTTTTTCTGTTTTAAAAGAGAGTATGGAATTATCTCTTCTTATCTAACTCACCCTGCCACACAGGCAACGCATTCGAGAGAACGGCTCTATCGTACACCCAACACGAACTCAGTGTTGCCGAGTACAGATTTTCATGAATGTAGTAAAAGGCGGAATAAAAGGAAGAAAAAAGGTCATTATTAAACATCATTAAAGTTAAAAAAAATATCTATCTATCTAATCTTTTTAAACGAGCTAAAGTTGTATATATATTTGTTGCTTTTTTCAGGTCGATTTTTCCAAACGGTTATTAAAGGATTTCTTTGATATTTACATATGAGGGAGATTGAGAGATTGCAAAACGATCTGTCGAGGTGTTTTTTCGAAAATTCATTTTGGTAGGTTTTTCTCTCTATTAAAGTGGTTGATCAAGAAGTGTGTTAATAATTTATTGACTTTGTTTTCTTTTTGTTTTTAAATTTTGTTCTGTTCTGAAATAAAATGTCAATATTTAAATGTTTTTGTTTTGTTTTGTATAACTTTAAGAAATTTATTAGCAGGTGTTAATGTTTTTAACGTTCGAAAAAAGTTCCGAGAAACTGCTCGAGGTCCCAGATTCTTGCTTTTTTAATTTTGCTTCATTTTTGCTTTTGTTTATCTCTGATAATTTTTCACTGTAATTAGTTACGAAAAAAAGTAGTATATTATGCTAATGCTTTGGTATAGAAGTAAGAAGTTGATAACTCGAGAATATGTTGGTCAAATACAACAATGAAAAAAATAAAGTACACCGACATGAAGAATTAATACTATTTGTCAAATTACTTGTATTTAAAATTTCAAACGCTCTCCCAAATGCGAAAACTGTAATTAATTATTATTTTCAGCATTTCATAAGATTTTTTTCATACCGCAAAAAGGTAGTGTATTTTCTTAAAATTGTAGGGAAATATTACGAACTGATTTCAAACTGAATATCTAAAGTGAAGCAACATGTTTGAGCTCGACAATGTTTGAAACGTGCCAGAGCGCATTTTAAGAGAAAGGAATTAAAGAAGAAAATAGAGAGTCTTTCTTTTTTTTAGAGAGAGTTTTAGTTTTAACAATTTTAATAAAGGAAAATAAATATATGGGACAAAAACACAAATCATTTAATTATAAAATATTGAAAATTAAAAAAAAAAAATATGATATCAGTTAATTACATTCTGATCATTACTGATTGTTAATTTATAGTTTCGAAAAAAACGTAGGTAAATGGGCTTAATTGTTAATTTATAGTTTCGAAAAAAAACGTAGGCAAATGGTCTCAAAGAATTTCGTATGTTTGAAATGTAACATTGTAATTGAAATGTTGCTGATTTTATAGATTTCTTTATTTAATAGATTTCTAGTATTTTCACTAGATAAAATTCTTTACTAATTAACCAATTTAACTAAATTCATTTAACTAATTGACTTCACAAAAACAAAAGATAAAATTCTATTGATTTATGCTTCTGAGCTTATTCCGTATACCTGAAAATATGGACACGCATAGTGAGAACTGATAATATGTTATCTCCGAAGGCTCTTCGGAAGCTCCGGAAGAAGCCTGAACGTAAGGAAATGATACTCACGAGGAGCCAAGCTACTAGCTTCCAATGTATGTATTTACTGACAACTTAAATTGAGGGAAAACAGCTCACTTCAATCAATAATATGAACATGAATTGTTGCTTTTGGTTTGATACTAAGTCGGGAAGTGTGCGGCAGTGTCTTTAAAGCCAGTCAGTCGTTCAATGAATGAACACCAGATTATCAAAGACAACAAAAGTGATACGACAATTGAGCAATACACAAAAACCTGAACCGAAAGAAGAAGCGAACAATGCAACATCAAATCTTAGGTCCGGCTACTCTGGTCGCGTATGAGGCAGGTAGGACCCCGATTTCTCTTTCATATTGTGCATATGTATTCAATCCAAAAATAAGATCACGGGAGAAGGAAAGATCGACCCGGAGCCACAGATTTCTATTTGAAGGAAGCGGCTGATTAGCAACAAAATCAAAATGGGTGAGGCCGCTCTTTATTGTTTAGCGGAGACCTATTCTACCAGTTTGTTGGCGGTGGCGGCGTCTTTTTTTGAGGTTTCTTGACAATCACCGACACCAAGAATGTGAATCATGTCTTCATCGGAATCTTTTGTAATGCGTACCAGTTTCAAGGTTTCGTTATTGATAAAATTCCTTCAACGAAATTGCACCGTCATCTTTTAAATAGTTTTTCGAAATATGTACTTATTTTGTAATGAATATATGTACCATCTTGTCACATTTGTTATAATGCCAGACAATTTGAAAGAAAGTTTTATTGTTACTTATTATACTTATTAACTCGAATTTTTTAAAGTATTAGCCGATAATGTTGCTGTATGCAGCCGAATAGATAAACGCTTCAATATGTACCTACGGTTTATTGAAATAATGCCAGTTATAATTTTATAGTTATTTTGAACATTTTCAACAAAATATATGTACATTATGCTCGTATCTAGCCAAAAGTTTTTTTGTATTTACTAAAAAGTACAAATTTCATTCGTAGAAAATAAACTGTAGGATGCAGCCAAAAGAGTCTTCTTCTTGGCTATTCCTGCGGTGCTGTTTCACTTCGTTGGTGCAGTGCGTCCAATCGCTTAATTTTGCTAATAGAGCTGCCACTGCGCACTGCGTGAGTTGTTGGGTGGGTCTGTCTAGCGGTGATAATGAAGTGTGAAATTAAGAAACCAGAAACATTTTTTTCTAATATTTCGCTTTTCGCCGTTATTGTTACTAAGTGCAATATGGTCACGGTTGGCTTGAAGAGGGCCTAATCAGTTTCGGGTAGGTACATTTGGGTACAGTTGCTGGATGAATTGCGGAAGAAATTGAGGCATTAAGAAAATTTAGGCATTACCTTTAAAAAGTGCGTAGAAATTGCTATACCCGTTTCACGGTAACTGCGTTTGGATTGCAATAACTTCTCGCGAGAAAATAAGCATTTTGAGATGTTGCACTCAGTCTACTCACTGAATGCTCTTCTCATTGGTCGAAATGGAGTAAAGAGATAGAGGACGAGTAAAGAGATAGAGGACGAGTAAAGAGATAGAAATGTTGAAGCGTATATGTATACAAAGGTAAAGTGTGCATATCCGTTGCGTTCTTGAAATCTTCAATACATTTGCCTGCTGGTTGGCTTTTGGGTGCCATAGCATGCGTCCATATACATGCATTCATATGCTAGAAGTAGTCACTGTTTGTGCCCATTTAGACTCATCCTGACCGAAGAAACAGCAGATCTTCTTTACAGCAGTTGTAGGATGCTATGATTACACCATAATAACGAGAATTGTGGTGCCTCTGGTCACAAATTTTTGAGAATTCATTTTTAAATTGAATTTTTCAAGTACGTACCTACTTGAAGGCGACTCGAAGCGGTGCCAGGGCGAGTTGTTGATGTGTCTAACTGCTCTTTATATACAACTAATTTGTCCTAAATTTGTGAAATGCTACTCACGGGCACTCTGTCAACATTACACAGTATCAGTACTTACTTTTTTATGCCAGAGATTTGGTAATTCGTGATAAGAACTCATGAAGTAGGTAAAGAATCTTCTCCGACCACATAATCCTTCAAACGAGAAACTGGGAATTAGAAAAACAACAAAGAAAAAAATACCCAAATACGCATGAATCTCAATAAAGGTAGAGTGCTGTTTTCTACGGATCTTGTTGTTGTTGCTGAAACCACTCGTTCAGTGCTTCAGGCCTTACAGGTGACCAATATATACAATTGACCGTCTGAAATCCGAAACGCAGCACAAACTAACTTTAACTTTGAGGCCACAAATCGATCTCGCCGTAGATGATGTCTCAGAGGTAAACAATAGCAAGTCGTTGATATTAACTACCTGCACAATTTTCAAAAGGTAAAATAACTTGTATGGCTCTAACACGATACCTTTCTATTGTGTTCATGATCTTGTTTACAGGTCATCCCGAAGTTCTTCTTCTCCTCTTCTTCCCATTTTTTAATGTCTTAATTATAGGAGTATTCTTCTTTGCCTTTGGGGCCTTATTGTTTTGTGGCATCTGTTTTGTGTTCCTTTTCTCTGCGGGTTCTTTTCGGGTTTTCTGGTTTAACATCTATATTCAAAAATTCAGAGAAAATGGTTGGCAATCCTGCATTCGGTATCGGCAGAGCGCGTATACCCAATTAAAAATTGCTGCCACTCACTTTCTAACTATTTCTCCCATTTTTCTTCTTTAGGAATTAATAATGATATGAGTTCGTCCGCAGGGGTTCGATTGCGTGCTGCGGCTGCCACGGAAGCCAAGTGGTAGGTAGAATGGTAGGATTCAGGGTGAAATTGTGGGTATGTAGTTGTTGCAGCGTTGCCTCCTCAACAGTTATCACAGTTTCAATCGAAGTGCCGACAATATTTCGGGGAAACTTGGCTGACGGTGTTAGGCTGAACGCTGTAAATTGGAAGTCCAATGTCAGAGTGTTACGAGCATACTGTCTTGTTGTCTCTTACTATTGTATACTATTGTACATGATGCAATAAAATCATAAAGCGGCATTTGCTTTATAACGAAAGCAAGGTGGACGCCAACAACAAAGTCCACCAAAAGTGGTATAATTTAGAGAAGCATTGAGAGAGTGAAAGAGTGGAGTAAGAGAAAAGAGAGTGCAAGTAAATTGGCGCATTACGCACCTCTTCGTTTTGGTTTGACAGTGCACACGGCTCGCTGTCGCCTTCTGAGGAATGTGCTCACACACTCTCTGTTAGTGTTTAAATGGATGGCTTACACCACTTGATCATGGGACGCTGCGGTGTACTGGGCAAAGGGTACAAGGACTGTTGAAAAAGAACCACCACAACAACAACAACCCTGCTTAAAATATGCACAATCTTGAAAAGATCTTATCAAAGTGTAGCAATCGTCGGAGGAGGATGGGCTTGGCAGATGCTGGCTGGAAGGAAACACTTCAAAGCAATTTGTTTCCTTAATTTTGGGATGCGAGCTCATTCAGCCTTAATCGAATTTTAAAAAAAAGTAGATTTGGGCTTGAGGGAACGAACACAATTCAAACAGCAAGCAGCAGGTTGTCGGACAATGCGCGCAGACGGTCTGAACAAAACTAATGCCAATAATGACTTCATTAGTAATACAACATACTCGTATTTAGGCAGAATCAGATAAGTCTACGTTTGTGCCTTAGGTTGCACACTTTTCGGTTCAGGTGATTTAATATCCTGTGGCATTTTGTTGTTATTTTTATAGACTTTTTGTTAAGTGGAGTGCGAGCAGTCGCGCCCAGCAAGAGTTGTTCATAGATCTTTGTATGTATGTAGACTTGTTTATCTATAAAGCTGCAAATAAGGCGGCGTTTTTTATGTTTGTTTACACACACTAATGCACTGATTTGTTGTAAAGATGAGTTAAGTCTTAACAGAGTGCAGTTTGTGTTCAGATGGTTATTTATTTATAGTTCTTTAGTCGTTAGATTGATCGTTTAAACTACAAATTTCTCACATGCCAAATTTGTTTCTTGAGTCACCCTAAAATGTTCTACCTTGCCCATTGTTGTTGTTGTTGCTGTTGTTATCCATACGTTTAACGACTTTTTACAGAGTTGTAAAAAACCTTAGACTCGTGCTTCTTATTAAATTTGTCGTCACTGGCGGCGCTCCGAACTTGTCAATCTCATTCACGCGATCATTTGAATTTGTGTGTGTGTGAGAGTTTGTCAATAAAAAAGAAGAGAAAGAGAGGGTAGCATGATTGATGGGGTTATAAGCTAAGCGGTATTGGACAAGAACAGCTACAATAGCGGTCGAAGGTGAGAACCCTTTGTTTTCCTCACATAAATCTCTCTTCAATACCAACAACAAGTTACTGTCTCTTAGCGGTCTGTCAAGTTCGGTTGTCTGTGGCGTTATTGTTAATTATAATTTTTTTGTCGTGTTGACTGTTTTCCGGCTTAATCTGTTGCATCGGCAATCGATCCGACGGGGTCATTGTAAAATTAGTGTCTTACTCTAATTCCAGTTTTTTTATAATTACCCTTCAGGGGTCTTCATGGCAGCTGCAGTTCTCGCCCTAAAAGCAAATGGCCGACATACAGAAAGCAAGAGAGAAGCAGGCGTTTATTTTTCCCCCAAAGAAAATTCGAGGGGCTGACCCTTAAAAAATTATGGAGCCCTTTAAATTATGATGTGAAAAAAGCAGGTTCCCAAAAAAAAATTCCGTGTAGGCCGAATCCATGTTAAACGAGGCAAAAAACGAACTAGAGCCAAATACCAAAATTAAAAAAAAAAAAAAATAAAAACCGGTCCTCTCGGTTGGTGTGGGCCGTGTTATACGGGGGTTACCTGTAACTTTAAATTTTATGGCGGTTGAATTTACTGAAAAATTTCCATTTTAATTATTTTCCGCATTTGCTTTATGTGGCCTGTGGCATGTTGTGGCTGCGTCCCATAACATGTGATCCCGCGCCGCCGCCGCCGCCGCTTACTTCTACCAACGTTCGAGTAAGAAAGAAGCTGGATCTCGAGGGAACTAATTAAATTGGAATCTACCTACAAAGAAAGCGGCATCCAGCGAAGACAGCCGGCACAAGTAGGCGGCCCTTTAATATCAAAGTTATAAAGTCATCAAGAACGCATCAATCATCGCCGACTTAGATGACGTCGCACGAAGTTATCGTCAAAAGCACAAACCGAAAAACAATAAAGCAACAGGCACAATCTCTAGCCAGATTGCCTCAGATGTGCCTCAGATGGAAAGGCATGGCATGTTTAAGGATAAAGGGGGCTTGTTTAATTTAGCATGGCCTAATTGTAGCGGACAAATAACGCCGCCAACAACAGCATCGATTACACCAACCAAACCATTCATTCGGTCGTTAATTCGTTGAAGTCTACAAAGCGGAAACTACAAAGATTTGTTCGAATCTTTAACACTGAAATTTTTATATGACAAGTCTAGCCTTTTCCGAAGGTCCTTGTCAACTCATTGCTAAACCATAAAAACCATTACTGCTCGAGACAACGAGGTGAGGACAGACAGCCTCAAGTATCCGGAAGTACATATTCAGTCAAACCTTTTATTGATTCTGCTCCATCAAGACATCATAAAAGAGATTGCATCGAAAGAGCACTACATAGCCGCCTTGAACGACCATTGAACGTTTTTCACTTAACCGCAACCGCACACATACATAGAGAATATCGTATGTGGTCGGTTCATTCCGTCCACACAATGAAAGGGTACATATGCTGGCCACAGGCTGCAGCTCCAGCCCTTTCAAAATCGCACAATATTGAATAAGAACTTCGGTAAATAAATTATAAACGGATTTTAGACTTTTTCTTGGTTCAATGCAATAAGAACTAATCGGATCAAGAGTGATGCCAGATCAGTGTGGCTTCCTGGAAAGTAAGAGAGAGAAAGAATGGGATTTAAAATGGAAAAGTTGCAAAACTTGACAATCTGATACGGTCTCGTACCTTGTACTAATGGGAATGGAAGATGAACTGAAGAGCGAAAGGGAAGATTGGTTCTCGTGATGGAAAGAAAGGGATAAGAGAAAATGAGATTTCTGGTTGCTTTTGGTAGGCTTCGGCGGAAAAGATTATATTTATATATATGTATCTAGCTTGAAAGTAAGCAAACAGTTTTTTTATAAAAAAATAAGAAAACAACGATGCCAGAAAATGCTGAAGGGAAGAAGGGCAACGCGCACCTCCTTGTGTCGGAAAGCAATTATTCAATCAAAGTTTCTTCGAAGACTTAATTAAATGACAATGACGGCACCGCATGTGAAAAAAGTGCAGACTAAAACAATCGCAATGAATTTCACGAATCTTTTGAGAAAAATACCAGAGCGGCGAAGCGAGACTGGAAGATAGATCGAAAATGACGTCCACGATAGTTCACGACGTGGCAGTTCTATCTATAAGATTGATCGTAAATTTGCCGGCCTGTGCCTGCACATGTACCCATCACTTTTATTTTCAAAAAGGCCACGCCTCTTCGTATATTTATTACACAAAGTCACCAGCAAAACAATTATTCACCGCTTTTTGACGGCGCTGCCCCGATCGGCCTGTTTTTTAAAGTGTTCAATACAAAATTAGAAGCTACACAGTTGAAAATTGAGGTTAAACTTTTCAGCTCTTGCTGCAAGTTTGTGGTTAAAAGAAAAATGTTTTTAATTTTGAAAACTCTTGGTGGCATTTTTAAACGACAGGGAGCAATTTTGAATAAATTAAATTCGATTTTTATGCGGCGATTAAATGCGACGCGTCGGTTTAGCATTTATGTATGACATGTATTTTTATTTAAATAAAATTGTAATTTTTATTTATTGTGAATAAAAAGTAGTTTTGGTAGAAATTTCTGAAACACGCGATTCTTGCCTTTTAATAAAGATTTTGTAGTATACTCTAATCTCGCTCCCCTTTTGGTGTGAAAGGGGCTTATTTTTGGTAATATACTACTATATTAATATACTACTATATAATATCTATCCTACTATCCTACTTAACTATAAAACAGAAAAATTCTATAATTTGATCACAGTTAAGTATGCACGATATAACGACATCTTTTATGTCGGTATGTAAACATGGAATAACTTTAACATTTATCAACCGATTGACTTGAGTAAACATGATTTTGAAACGTCAATTCAGTACAATTTTAAACATTAATCGCTTTATACCAAACTAATGCGCCAAAATAGTGACGCTGTACATTAAAAATAGTCGTGCATATTGTCGAAAATCTATCGTGGCCAAGAAGCACCGTCTGCCAACACTATTCGTCCTTTGGTGTCGAATTTTGTTTTGCACGGAGCAGTGGCAGATCGTCGACATGCCGTTCATCAACGTCCAAGACGTTCCAATGAATTGGGAAGAAAGAGTATTGCCGAGAACCCAAATGTGTCGTATCGTCTGCGCGCTCTGCATTTTGGCACAGCGGAACCACCTTGCAGCGCATTTTGAAGGATGATTTGCATTTGTTTTCATATAAAGTGCAATTGACTCAAGCAATATTGTCGACAGACCGTCCACGTCGCTTGGAATATGGCCAAACAGTCACATACCGACTTAAAAGATGGCGCACCCCATATACGAGTATATGTACATATATAACATCTATTCATTCATCATGTTTCATATTTTCCAAATTTACCGCTATTTCAATGTTGTTAAATTAAAAAGCATTATTCATCTGTAATTTTTCTGAGCTAAAGGTTGAGACTTTTTTGAATGGGATTTCCTGTAAATTCTCCACCGTGTACGGCCTCGAAATGTAGGCACTCGTATGTTCCGAAGCTAAGTAGGCGTACAAAACGACAACTCTTTGGCATTGCGGAGGCTAAGGAAACGCCCCTTTTCACGCTGTTAGTAAGTACAATAATTTACTTGATTTAAAAATACTTTCCTTTACAATCGCTTTACAGATGTTTCGGTTTCGTTTTAGACAAAAAAACGTTTACATCAAAAGTAGGCGTATCTCTTTGGCCACCGTCGCATAAATAACGAGCTCGTTGACAGATTTTTCGGCACCAATGTTTTAATTTGAAAAAATTGTCTTGATCTTCAACATTGAGACTTTCTTTCATAGCCATAAAAATGAGAAAAGTAGAAGCGTGTGTGTGTGTGCGTGTGGGTATGAGACATTTCGATGGCGCTGCGGCATTGTAATCGTACTGCGTTGACTTATATTGAACCACCAGAAATCTACAGATTTCTCCAGGAAGAGATAGATCAACGAGGATTATCAATTATCAGTTGCTTGGATTCATTAAAGAGCAACAGCCTGCCATCTTGCATTAATTTGTTATTAAATAAATGAATAAATGAATAAATGATTTGCAAAAATTATTTAAAAGTGCGCACCTTCGTAATAAATAAAGAATTTTGCAAGCACAATTTTCACATGTTAACAATTTTAATTAAACCACAAAATAAACCACAAAATAACCTATAAAGCTAATCCTTGCAATATTTTTTTTGAAAACCTTCAGATCGACTTCCGCTGACTTCGATTATTAAAAACCACAAGCTGCCGACCCACACTGTAGTACACACACACAAACACAACTAGACGCAGCGCTCTCTCTACTCTTTGGGCTTGGCTCTGCTAGACATCACTGACGAAGCATCCACGAATGTGCCACAGTTTCTGCCTCGCATTAACGTCGTCGTAGGTAGCGTCGTGGCCTCAGCCATGGCAGCATTTACTGTTTTTCCCTCCTTGCCCGCCTTTTTTCGTGTTCCTCTGATTTTTACAAGGAGCTTATTATTTTTGTTGCCTGTTAATAACGCAAGCATCTCATCTCTTCTCTTCTGTTTCTGTTTGTGACAAGACTTAACCTTTTATTTACGCATGTGTTTTATGCAAAAGGTATTGAATGAGTACTGTAGCCGCTGGCAGCGTGTTTAAATCTTTTTGTATGGAACTTCTTTAACCGTATGCGTTATTTTATGCTGTCCTGTAATGTATTCAATTAACAAGCGGCATAAATCGCGGCAATGCGATTGTGCTGTACGCGCGCTGACAGGACAAGCGAGGAAGTATGTACATACGAGTATATCCCTTTAAGTGCTTTTCCCGGGGCCACTGGATTATCCGAAATCCGTGAGAAGAGCGGCGTTGGACTCTCTCACTGGGAAAGCCAGCACACGTTCCGCTCAGCTGGCGACTGTTTCTCGCCGAAGATGAATGTTGGCGGAGAGAAAAGTGAATATATTTTGTAGGAGAGATTGTTTGTAGAATATATGTATGCAAGTTGAATATTCAATATTTTTTCAAGTAAATTTTCATTGAGCTAAATAAGTCTCCAAAAATCATCTATAAAAACAGTTTTCATAGTAGATGCGTAACGTTCTGTTGAAAACTGCTTGGATTAAAAATAAAAAGAAATTGCTTTTAAACTATTTAACTGGAATTAAGTGTACAAAAAGGACACTTACCTACTGAGGAAAGAAAGGGACATTTTGCAATCTTCTTTTTTAGGAATCACCACGATGGTAGAGTAATTAAAAGTAGTGCCGTACAGAAAGCCAATCATCTTCCATCGACTTAGAACGACAATTCATTCAGTGCTAAAAATGAGTGAGAGTGCCGTATACTTTCGGTCCCCCCCCTCTTCATTAACGGCACCACTCCGGCCGGCACTCACTAAAGAAAGCAAGTAAAAGCACTTAATCCGCTTTTAAAAATCGGCAGGGAGAAGAGCCGCTTTTTCTCGTCCACTCTCTGTCGCAAACGCACACGCCTCTCCTCTTATCAGCAAAAGAGAGAGTAATTGAAATTAATTTCTGCGGCTGCTCTTTCTATGCTCGCTAATCGCTAATCGCTTTCAACTTAAGCGTCAATCGATAAACTTGTGACCTCTTCGGGCGATTCGGGACTGCGACTGCTTCTGGGTGTCCACAAGAACTCATAATTGCTCTGTTTGCCCGCCTCTTTTTCTATAATTTTCTCTCGTTTTCCACCACATTTAATGCAATCGATTGATCGGCATCCGATTATGTCTCAAACGCGACATATTTACTGCGAATATTTTAATTCGAGCAGCAGAATTCATTATATTACGAGTACCCAATAACGGATCTTTATTTTTGTAGCCACATAATGCCAATGGCAATGACGCGGCAGATTGATTTTATAGCGAAATTATAGCTTTTTTAAAACACGTCGACGAGACTCAATCTTTAAATTTATACAAAGATAAGTAAGAACCTAAAAGAAAAGAGAGAACGTTAAGAAAAGAGTGGTATCGAATGAAGCTAAGAGCTTATATATAAGCCGCATGTCACTATCCTCAAACCTAATACAATATGATAACAAATGCGTTCACGAGTAGCTTCAGGTGAAAGAACAAAGGGATACTTACTTTACATTTTGCCAAACGGTTTCAGAAGGGCTAAAGTACTAAACACTTTGATTGCACAGCCACAAATAAACCACAAGGGCGTATTAATGTTTAGTGGCAAGCGACATCAGACATATGTACATACACGTACATATGTACCTACCTCCATACGTACCTACCATTTATAGATACATACTCTTACCTCGTACATTCAGTTGTCCTGTCCGCCAGTGGGCTTAACGATGTCCGTGTGCTGAATTTTTGCAAAAGCTTTATATTTAAAATGCTATTTTCTATTTTGGTCGGAGTTGCTTTGTTGTCGCTTCCTCTTTCTCCCCGCTTCAGGGCACGGCTGATATCTTTCGAGCGGAATTTTAATTTTGTTTTATTAGAATTTGCTACAGATTGACTTCCATTCGCCAAAGACTCTTTAATGGTCGCACAACAGTGCAGTGCAGTGAACAGAGCAATGCTAATACGGCCTCAGAAGAAGACCAGAATGTCGCCAATGAAATGCGAGTTTAAGAGAGACAACTTTTTATAAAAAATGTACATGGTAACAATTATTCAAAGTTCAAAAATATTCGGTTTTTGCAATAGAACAACTTTTTTGAGGTGACTTTTCTGTATTCGAAAGAATCGCGTTTCTGACAAATGTCACTTAACTTTTGAAAGTACTTTAAAAAATAAATAAAAATCAATATTAACATTTTTTGATTAAATCAATAAGTTTTAAATTTAAATTTTAATTTCATAAAATATAAAAATCGTAAATTTTTCGTAAATTTTTGCTATTCTCAAGCGCTATAACGCTCTCTAAAACGAATATTGTGCGTTTTTACCCACTTGATTAATTTATAAGTTCTTTATTCTGACATAAAATAAAATAAAATAACATAAAATGGAGCAAAATAAAGCACCAACGAACTTCGTTAACAATGTACGAGCATGTTGCGTACCATCGGAACCATTGCGCCCACTTAATCCCGCTAATGGACAGCAGGGTGGTTCTTTGTCTTCCGCATTTATGCACGCACATGCACATGCACATGCACACACTTCCGCCGCTGCACACTTAAGTAAACAACTATTGTCCTTGTTGCGCTGCGTTTGTATTCGCAAAGTAATTAAACGTAGCTGGACGCATCTGTTCTCTGCGCTCTCCAATGCGTTACGGTCTTCCGGAGCAAAGCCGTTGGGCCGGCAGCCTGGTGTGTCGGTCGGTCGAGCGCTGCAGTGCTGCGCTGCGCTGCGCTGCAACTGCCGTGTGTATACGTCAGTGCTAAATTACGTATGTATGCACATTGTACGAGTATGTATGTTGTTGTTATTAAGTAAGCATCACGCCCGCACTTATGTTTGCTGCTGTTGACCACCTTACACGTACCAACCCGGCTTTGGTTTATTTGGTGCTTCTTTGGTTTGGTTTGCTTTATTGAAATTGTTCACCATGTTTTTGTTGTCATTGCCAAGGTAATGACATCGCTCCTGGCGTTGTTGTTGTTGCTTTTGGATTTGTAATAACTGTCGGTGACGAGAGCAATGGTACGGCGGCGCGACGCACATTGCGGCGCTGTTTTTGTACGGCGCGGTGCTGTATAAGTGCGATAGTGCTTTAATGTCGGTTTTTTTCCTGCACCGCCCTGCACTATAGATTCGAGGCCATGACAGGTTTTTTCTGCTCAATTTATTGTTGGATGAACATACATACATACAATATAGTATTAATGACCTTTAATTGCCAGTTAAAGGCTCCTGCTAGCTAACGTTGAGGTTTTCTGAGGTTTTTGAGTTTTGCGTTTTTGTATTTCAGACTTGATTTGATTGCAAGTCTTTTGCGGTCGATAATACAAGAACAACAAAGGAGTTGTCCTCTGTACATCTAGAGCAGAAGATTTGTCATAAAAAAAATTAAACTGTCAGAATCGTTGGACTGTTGAATTTGGGCTTCATTTGCAGGAAGACGAACGCGCGCGCCCCAATAGACTTGTCACATTCTGCGAGGCATACTATACATTTCTTAGCGGCTTAACGATTCTGGTCACGTAGGAATATTGATGATACCTTCTTCCGCTTGCTTCGGAAACTGTGTTTTGTGTGACAGTGTTGCTAAGTGTCACAATCGACGAGAAGTCGAAGTTGGCCACTTATCTACAATGCAACAGAACAAGAAGACAATAGATTTGAACTCGTTGAAATAGAAATAAGGCTAACATGACGATTGAATGATAAACTTAAAGACTGGCTGGAATAATTAAGAAACTGAGCCGGAATAAAAGCCGGATGGCTCGTTGATGGAAAGTTGCTGAAGTTGGAGTATTTTGATAGCGCTGGAGAACCAGAGACGGTGATCACTTTTCGGCGGCTTTTTATAGTCGATGGCTGTAGAACTTTACAGGCCCCAACCAAAGAGTCAAGCTCTTATAACAGGTCATGCCAATTTTCCCCTCCAGGTTGGCAAAGTTTAGAAGATCTCAGTTCTTGAGGAACATGCTTGATGTGACGCCTGATCTGGTTATGAAAAGGAAGAAGGCTTCATTTGTCCAAAAGAATAGAAAACCACTGACGTGATGGGGATGAAAAGGCACCCATTCGTTGTGGTCCGCTGTGGCTGTAGTGGTCTCACACCACCAAATAGGTAGGTCGTGTTCTGGCGAGTTAGAGTAGAATGGTGGTCCTGTTGTTGTGTGTGTGTGTAACCGCACAACCATGCTCTCGTAAAACAAGATAAAGCAATAAAAGCAAATGTGCGAAATGTTGTACCTGAAGTACCAAACGTTTTTCCGTTAAACACAGAAAAACAGGAATAGGACAAGGGTGGTTGTCGCACATTCCACTTCCGAGGAGTAGAAACGGCCAGCAAGTATGAACATGATAAGTTAAAATGATGAATGGATTTCCTGGAAATATGAATCTAATGAAATTCCAGACTTTCATGAAGTTTCGCATACGTCTTAATCAAGTCATCACCAGGTTGCCAACAACTAAAAGCAAATCAATCGCAAATAAGCTACAAGAACAGGCACTTCCTCGCAACACATTAACGGCTGTCAACTAGCCAAGCAGGAAGCATTATTGCCCGGGCGGACGACTTCTTCAGAATTCGACTCTTATTAGTCGAAATCGAATGAAGTGCTCTTCAGACTGCGGTACAGTGATGGATGGATAGACAGGCGCACTCAGCCAGGCAAGCCAGTGCAAGGTTCAGTGAAATAAACTAGCACGCGTGTACGCCTACACTGTCTATTTTTCGCTGAATATTATGGTGAGGTAGTTAGAAGTAGGTGCTAGAGGGGTAGCAGTCCCCCAAGTGTATGCAAAACTTAACATGGCACGAAAAAGACACTAAAGATGATGGCGCGAACCTCGCCGAAACCAGTTTGCCACCAAATTTAACTTAACAAAGGATGACTGAAATTCCTATGTAAAACATATTATTCCGAATAAATTTGCATATTATTTGAAATTATAAAATTTACTAAATTCACGATATTTGCAAAAAAAAAAAAAAACATTTACTTCAATTCTCTCTTATACAAGAATAAAATACTTTTTATGCTTATATTATTATTTGTACCAAATAAATGCCAACGACAGACAGACAAGACACTCTTCTCAAGTTTATATTTATTATTTGTAAATATGTAAATACTTTTTATTAAAAAAAAAGCAATAACATTAGTAATAATTGGAAATATGTGCATAAGTTCGTAGATAGCAAATACATTTTTGGGACATTTTTTAATAAATGTTTGAAGGCGCTGGTAAAGAATTTCGAATAATTTGGCCCTGACTTCAGGAATACCACTATCAAACGAAACCAATTTAAGAAAGTGCACTTGTAGTAACCTAGAGTTTTGCATCTTATTATCTGCTGCCTTTGCGAGCACCTCACTGACGCCTCAACCCACAGCCCCGCCAGCACAAATGTCATTTTCATACACACGCACACACATGCAGGCATGACAAATACCTACAGAAAAAATGCCAAACGTGCGTTTGACACTGAAAAATTCTACTCCTCAAGTTTTCGGGCAAAGTTTTCCATTTTTGGTACAGCCAGTGCCGGAGAATTGGACGACGCGAAGGGCAGGGCGAGAGAGCTTCGGTGAGAGAGTTTCGCTGGTGAGAGCCTTTAAGTGCTTTGTGTTAGTTGCACGGTTTTGCGGCGGAGAGCAGAAGATCTGTGCAGAAAGATGGAATAAAGAACTGGACCGAAAAATTAGTCAATAAATATTGCGTCTAAAAATTAATAATAAATTGGTCACTGCTGGCACACTTACGGTGAAAGCAGCTGCGTTTCCAACAGCACAAGGGCGACTTTGAAATATGTATTTCGCGAGTTTAATCTACTGGCGCAGTGTATTTTTGACAAATGTATGAAGAAATTCCTGGCGCGTACAGAAGAATACCACCCAAAAATTACAACAAAAACAACAATACACACATACAACTATTGGAAAACTCGTTGACTTAATATTTACAGCAAACATGGACACATGCGCACATACGTACGAGTATATACAATATGTATGCATGCGGTAGATTGCAGTATGCTCTCGCGTCTACAAATCATTTTACTGGCTGGCACTTAACGCTGCAGCGAACGCGGATGCACCGCGAAAGGGGGTGCGATGGGAAAAACGAAAGCAATTTTTAAATAAATTCCGGAACAGAAATAAAATACGATAAAATACTGAGGTGACTCCATGCTCATACGAGTATGTAAACAACAGCAACAATTGCGGCACGACTGTAGCACGAACAGAAAGCAACTACGACGAATCGCTGTAAATAATAAATCGTTAAAAAATGGCCCCGTGCAAAACTATTTCCCTCGAAGGCGGCTGTGCCTGCAGCGGCCAACATGAGCTTCAGCTTATGCATGCACGCCCACCCACCCTCCGCGCCCATAACGTTGACGGCACGTATGTGGGACCGGTTGCACCAACCACTCGCGGCTTGCGGTGCACGAGTATAAGCGTAAAACAAGAACTGCAAGAATTTACGTGCAACGTCAAAAATATGCAACACTTTTGCCGATAAAAGGAATAAAACGCGAGCGCAACCAGAAATAGAGAGAGCCCTTTTTTTCGCTCTATTTTCACTGCAGGACAGAGATGAATGCTTTTTCTTCCGCTCTGCCAGAGTTTTAACATTTCAATTACATTTATTCATTTTATTATTAAACTGAAATGCATATCGGAATTAATTCTTAACAGCCCCCTCCCCCCATTACCCCCCCTCAACCCATCGAACACCACACGCGTAATATGGAAATTTTATCTGTTGTGAAAGTATTTCACTTCGTCGATTTTGCGTTGAAGTTCATTAAATTTATGACGGAATTAAGATTAAAGCCGCTTGTTTAAATGTTAATATAAGCAAAAAATAAATCCAATCCTCGAGAATATAAACAAAGATATTGAATTCTTCTTGACTTCACTTGCATTTTTGTACCTCGAGTGGGTTTATTGAAATCGGAATGTTTTGGGTAAAAAGGCCTGCTACCTTTGTCGCCAACTCAGCGTTACGATCTGGCTTTGATATTAATAGCATGACATGATTATATCGACCCCCTATGGCTCTACCCCACGCCCTTTTGCATATGGCAAATGGTAGTCAATATATTCAGTCATATATATCAGCTACTATACACTATAAAGCTGAGTTAACGAGTTCATTTCATCTTGTCTCTAGTGTCTTCTAGTGGAAAATTATTCTAGACAATTTTTAAGTAACAAGTCAGAGAATATAGAGTTATAGGTCAAAGAGGCAGTCAATAACTCGAAAGGTTCAGTAGCTGTGCCGCTTAGAAAACGAACGAAATCGGTCTATTGCGGTTACTGCCGCCAGCCTCTATTTGAAACGTTAAGGCTGAGCTTTTAGCTAAACCTACGCGGAAATTTTTCATACGAGCATATAGTGCATCATGGCAACCCTGACAATGCCATGCAGCAGGAGTTTTTTACTCTCGCGCGAAAGACCCAATGGAGAGAGAAGGTGAGCGCGGCGGGCAGTGTTGCACTTGAATTTCGGTTGAAAATATCGCAAAAATATCGCAAACATTTGCGACAAAAGGAAGGAAAGTGAAGCAGGAGTAACAAATGCAGCAGCTCTGCTTTTTTTAGCGAATTTCCGCTTGTGTTTGTTTCTACTTCACATTTCGTTATATCCGTTGCGCGCGTTTTTTCACATTTACCTCAAATGTGATGGCCACAGTGATTGTGTGCGTGTAGAGACAAAGGATGGCCCTGTGCTCGCTGGTTGTGGTTGTCGCTGATGGTAGCAGAAGGAAGCGGAGAGGGGACTCTTGTGAACCTCGGTCCAGAACAACGCGTTGGTCATCATTTATTTGCGCATTTATGTGCTTTTTTTCAAGCTCTACTTACGGACTCTGTCGGTCCGTACTTACTTCCATTAGGATTGGAATTTGTTGCAATGAAGCCGACGTTTTTGTTGTTGTTGTTATTGTTTTAATTAATCTTCATTCATTGTACATACAAGCAGCCATACGTACATACATTAAGGTAAAAATACATGCGATTGTGCAATAGTGTAGCTTCTGTGTGTGTGTTGTTCATGTATAAATCTATTACTTTTGCGTGCCAGTGTTGCGTGCTTCAAGGTTTATTTATGCCTTTCCTACATTCTGTGGTGGTCATAAAAGGGTCAGAGAGGACACTCAAACGTAATTTTTAAAAACATACTAGAAAAGCTACCATTTTATAAAATACATCTGAATAAAAATAGCTTGTCGATGTAGCAACAAAATATATAAACGTACGATATAATATTTCATGCAAATATAAACCGCGAATAATCGGCTGCTGTTTCCATTTATTTGTTATGATTTTCGTTTGAATATATTTTTTTCTTTATGACTTTTTACCAGATTCATGGCAATGAATGGCAAAAAAAAATAGCCATGAATAAAATTATGCAGTTTCAAATTTGGTGGTAACAAGAGATTAAACAAGAAAATAGACCCTTAATTTGCGACTCCGAAGGCAGTCCTTGTGTGTCTTCTGTTCTTAATAGTTTTTAAAATAATACTGTCATAAAAATTTTAACCCTAAAAGGAATGTTCCTCAAGAATATTTATATTAAAATAAAGTCTTTTAATTGAACGTTTGGCTTGGGCAATTGATGCTGGATGGACTTGGAGATCGTGGTCTGTTTCCATGAAGCTTCTGAAGGTTCAAAAAAGAATGCGATCTTTATAAAATAAGAATACATTTTAATTGTGGTTTGTCTCATGTAAAAGACACGTTTTTATTTTACTTTAAAACCGTTTAAAAACTAAAAATCTTTCATTCTCCCTTTGACTGCATCATTCTTCGTTTTGATGTCTTCTTTTCTTTTCTTTTCAGTTCTGATGAACATAATCTTGCCTACATTGCTTCATGGCTTTGGTGCCTATATTTTCGAAACAGGACAATCAATCAAGCCGCACTACTGCTTTCCTTTACTGTTGGGCCTTTAAATCCTCCGAAGCAAAGCAAAGCAGACTCATGGAAGATGAGATGATGTCTCTGCGTTGGTTCTTCTCTTAGTTTTGCTGCAGTTCTTGCTTCTTTGGCATAGAGTCATGGCGGGACGTTCGATTGTTTCCTTTTAAGGTGCGAAACTGTATCCTTGCTCATGTATGTATGTCTCCTGGAAGTTCTTTATTAAGTTGTTATCCTCACTTCGGGTGCTCGCCCTTCTGCCATTGTTTTGGGTCACCGCCATGTGGTCGGCAAACACCCGGACCGAACCGGACCGGATCGGACCCGTCTAATGAATTCATCATCACACAGTTGCTTCTCATTACATTTTCTTTCAACGACTTTTCGCTTTGTCAGTCGCTTTGTTACTTTAAAATGTAAAGTCGGCTTTTCTTGCTATTTGCTGACTGGAGTTGTTGTCGGCCTTTGTCTCGAGTGACGACGGTGATTTGGTAATTTATCTGTTTGTTAGCTCAGACATACACAAACTGTTACCTGTAAACTCATTAGTATGCTTACGAGGATAATAAGAAATTTTCTAAAATATGGTATCGTATATACATACGTACGTTAATTTGTAGCATCAAGACGTTAAGTTTGTGGTAGAGATATTTTGCAGCATGGTTAAATTTAGTTTTTTTGCTTCATCAATTTCTTCAATATAGAAGAAAATTTGCTCTGAGCACGGAGGAAGGCCTCAACCAATGTCCAAAACATGTGTCTGATGATGGGTCTGGCATGCTTCAAAGCATGATTCGAGTAAAGAAAATATTTCTTTTGGAATTTTCTAAATTTATTTTTCAAGGGTTTTCCTTTGGAAAGGAATCAATTTCTCTCGAAAATATGACGTGCAATCGTGAACAAATCCTTCAGAAGCTTGCAGCCGAGAGTCAGTGAAGCGTGGAAAATTAGCGCAAAAAGACAATTTCGGAAATTAGACTTGGACAATTCTCCAAGGACTGATTCTATAACTCTCAGCAGCTTGCTGACCGGTTGAGGAACGAACAGCGCTGTCCTATTGGAACGATTGTCCGATTACCTGAAAGCATATCAAATCATGTGAGTGTGTAAAATTCACCATCTTTTATATACGATATTTGTAATGAGCATATCTTCAAGATCTTTGTTCAGAAGCACCAAGAAAGTGTCAGTTGTTTGACACGGCTTTAACGGAGAGAAGATAAAATGTAGTCATTTGCAGATGATGAAGAGAAAATTGCGGAAAATTCTGGGTTGAACATTTTATAAAGTGTATAAAAAACAGTGTGGATTTGCGGCGAAATACTGCCTACTACTACTACTACTACTACTACACTACTTTACTACTTTACTACTTTCCTACGACCTCAACAAGAACAAGAAGTAAAAGAAAATTGCCGAGCATCCTGTCGTCAAGTTCTAACTGAGTATCTTGTTATTTCTTAGCAGTATTTTATTTCCTTTTTCACAGTTAAAAATATGCTAATTCCTTGTTAAACACATAACATGAGGAAAATCGTTCATTGAATTATCCCCGCCTGGCGCCAAGGCGATAGATTTATTTCCAGCCCGGTGTGCGAGTAGCGGCCGGCGATGACGCCCAATTTCAACACCGCCATCAACAGCCCGCTGTCAACAAGTTCGTATGTATGTATGTGTAATTTGATGCTCGCCTTGTTTGCCTTTGCTGCTTTGTCGATCGTTCGCGTCACATATCCGGTGACTGCTGGCTTCAAATTGCCATGCGGAGGGACGGTCGGTGCCCTCTCAAAACTCATTATAGCAACCTTGCTGAAGGCTTACTCTTAGAATAATATAGACTACGAGTAAAATCAAAGGCTCCTCTCTAGGTACACCGGCTGAAGGCAAAGTTCTTCTGAAGAGTCGATTAGCTGTGTTTTAACATTTTCGTGCGCCACAAGACCAATGTCAGCACATAAACCAAAGGGAGACTTCCTCATAATAACTTCACACATTTCAAAATCCATTCTCAGTGTCTGAAACTGATCACTTTTGAGCACTACAACAGCAGAGAGCACATACCTACGACTACAACGCTGTACTAAAAAAGGGTGACATGTGCAGCTCAGGTATAAATAACAGTCTCGGACTTTTGTCTGTTCACTTGAGCTAAAAACAGCCAAGGCCGTTGGCGACAATAGCATTGTGGAAATTGTCGTTGTACGACAATTGACTTGCCGTTTGCTACCTGGCTGCTGTGCGTGGTGCTGCAGAGATGATCTTGTGCAGGATTTTAGTAAATTTGTGTTACCTTTAGCAACCTTATTCGTAAATTTTCAGCCCGTGTATGGTAGACCGCAAGATTTGTGGTTTTAATTAATTAATTATGAACACGATTTCGCAGAGTTGTACATACTTTTTCTCTGCGGTACACAGACGAATACACGCAAACTTTAGCATCCCTAATATTTCGGTTCATTCATCCCTCTTCGGTTTAATCACGCACACGTGATCAATCACGTTTTATCAAATGAGAAATATGTACGTATTTTTTATAGTATATTGTACCTCAAAATGGCGAAATTTCGCCTAAAACTTCAACGAATGTATGTATATCTTTTAAAGCTTCAAATAACTTTAGACCATTTTAAGGAAAATTAAAAGAATGAATGTTTAAAATGACTTGGAACAATAGACCATAATGCATTCTGTTAGAAAAAGTAAGTTAAAAGAAAAAATATTTTGCAGTGTTTTACAATTTTTTACGAATCAGTTCCATCAACTGATTGATGTCTGTTTGATAAATTTGCAATTCACTGACTTAGACCACTTTTTGAAAATGAAACTGAACTACGATAAAATTTATGGACTAACGCATAAACAAAGTCGCTTAAAATTTAAGCCAGCATTTTTTTCAGATTATTTATAATGTTAATTGTTGATTGTTGACGATAAATATGTGTTCACACTTGGTTCTATTTACCCAACAGATAACTGCAACAAAACGTGTCGTATTGGCACGTATTGGCACTGCTTGGCTTTGTGCGTGGCCATTTGTAAATGTTGCAGATGGCATGGCTTGCCCCCATCTTTTCGGTGTAGGGCGTCCTTGGGGCGACGAAAGGGGCTTGCTTGTTATAATATTTGCTCGCTTTGCATATTCAGCAATAATTTAAGGATTATTTGCTAGAACTTTGCAATTTGCTGTTGCGTTGCGCTCTACGCTCCAACGTCCATTTAGTGTTCGGCCGGAAGACCAGTATTAAAATGTCAAAATGCTTTAATGATTCGAATGAGTAGAGTGTAGAGCGACAGAGACAGACGCGGATAGGGTCGTCGGTGGTGGTGAAAGTTCCTAAATAAAATTGAAAGCCATGCAACTTTATGTAGTAGATGGACAAACACACGCTTGTTTGCGCGTACGCGGCCCAGAAATTAACGGCACGGAATGAAACTTTTAATACGGCACCAATCAGAAGGGAATATTGCTGTACGAGTAGATCGGTTGGCTGCGGCTTTGGTACCAATGCATTTCTGTTATGATTGCATGCAGAATTTGTCATACTTCATGAGTCTATTCAAAGCCAAATTAAATGCTAAAAAGTTGAAGAAAATTTAACAAGTACTTAAGTACCTACTGTTTATAATTAATTTTATATTATTTCCATTTGAGTCAAAAGATGCGTGATTTAACGTCGAATGTGTTGGTTGACCTCCCTTCAGTGGACCTCGAAAAAGGACTGGAACTCAAATATAATGGTTATAGTTTAGCCTTTATATCTTTAACATTTCGACTGTAGCACAGTTTTATAGGCTCAAATAAGCAAATTCTTTCGTTCTTCTGTAATATCTTTACTCTAAATAGTACTCGTAGTATACGTTATACGCAGATGAACTATTAATTGTAAATTCAACAGAAAGGGAGTGTGGGTCGATTAATTGTTTTAATATTAATGAGTGTAGAAGTAAGCTGGTTGCTGATTGCCTGTTACCTGTTCGCTTGCGATCTCGTAGTCTATTTTTCCCCCAATGGTGCCTAATTAGGCCATACCGCTCCTAATTAACCAAACTTATACGACGATTGAACGGAACTAGTTTTTCGTCGATCGCGTCTTTCAGCTGTTTGAAACTATATCGAGCAAATGAGAGCGTCATTCGAAATGTTGGTGATAAATTTCTTAGTTGACACGCCCTTCACGATAAAGGTAACCCCTCCCTTTAAATGGAAATTGAATGCTTAAACAATGATATATATTTTTAAGCCTTTGCGAAGTTGAGTAAAGAAAGCTACTAACACTCTTCCAGCTACACCCATTATATCGTCGTTGTACCATGTAGTACATTATATAATAAATTGTATACATTTTTGCAATACGTTTCAATAGTTTTCATTGTAAATGTATTGTATTAATGCAATCCGCTCCAATCGTTTCTACATACATATTTAATTTTTTTTTGTGAAAACTTTTTATACATTTCATGCTTAGTTCGCAATATGTTTGACAGCCCTGTAATGCTGATTGACAGTTCTTGACAGTTACATTTCTCTGCATGACTGGTCGAAGATTATTTCTTCTTTTACTGCGAGAATGTTTCCTCCGTAGCACAACCATTAGTAAATAAGTACAAAGGGCTGCTCTAGGTGTGCGTGTGTATGTATGGTGTGCGTGTATGGTGTGCCCGAGTAGCGGAGTGACAGTGGTTGTCAAAGTGCCGGTTGAATTCGTTTGACAGGAAAAGGGTCGAAATGTTTTAGTGGTTATATGTCTATCATGAACTTAGTGTGCATGAACTCGCCCTTATAAATACTTAAAGGGTGCTTTTAAATTTCTGAGACCACTATTAATAGACTTAGACCACTATTAATAGACTTTTTTTGTATATACGTATTACGTACATACATACATACATATATACAGAGTACGTACAGTAAGCAGCAACATTAAAAGACACTTTTAGAAATTTCGATTAGGCTTATGCAAAATTATAGAAATATTAATCGGCAATGGCTCAGAATGTGTGCTGGTTCTTCTAGCACTCGACAGTGGGCAAAGGGAGCGTGGTAGTTATAATCTGTATGCATTTAACACGTTATGCAATATACTACTTAATGTCACCTCAGTCGATTAGATCTTCTCTCGAAAATCACGTTTACAGGAGCACAAACAGAGAGATAACTTCATGAAATTGGTCGCAAGTATTCTCTCGGTCGTGGTCTGTCCCTGCGAACCCACAGCTGCCCATCTTCAATGAATATACACAAAATATTTGAATGAAAATGAAATGTGATACCGTTGATTTTATTAAATTTGCTGAAAGGAAAAACAAATTATCTTGAATTGAATGACAAAATAAATAGAGAGTTAATATTTAGCTGCAGAAAGCAACTTGTGCGCGAACAATGAATGCCTAACAAATTGGTGGTCCGACGGACATCTTTTTTAAATCCTTCCGGGGATCCGGATGCATGTGCTTGTACCGGGATAATCCGCGGCGCTCATTCGTCGTCGCTCCTTTGTGACATTCATGACATTCGTTTACTTACCTACGACAAACCAAAACGAAAGACCTCTAAAAAAATTCCGCTGCAATTCTTCTGGCAAGGATCAACCGATGTTAGTATCACGGATATCCTGTTTGCTATGAGAGCGACTCAGTGCAGCGTACTTAATGCGGTTCCTTCTTCCAGTCGGTATTTTTTCGACTCAAGGGCTATACATTCGATTTGCTTCGCTTGCTGGAAAGAATGTTTACGTTGAGGTTTCGAGAAAACCATAATACTTATAGCAATTGACCTTCAAGTGAAGCAAGACAATACTAACTGAATGAGCATTGCATCGTGTAGCTTGATTTGGCATTACTAATTGAGATATAAACAATAGATTTGAGAGACGCCACCGAGACAACATGGCCGCCATAGGCTGTCAACATCGACCCGTCTCTATTGGAAAACACCTAAGTTTTAATTGTGAACACTAAAAATTAATTGTTGGAGCCAAGTATGAATACTTATTTAATTTAATTTGGCTTGCAAGGTGTTGGTTGCAGTGAGGAAGTTATATTTTTTGGGTTTTTGGCTTTATCTTAACGCTTTTAAATCTTCATTGGCATTATGGAAATTTACTTTAAGCAATACTAAAATAACAAATTACAAGAGAAGCCGATCCGTTTACTTTCTTTTGGTTCTTTCCTGTTTGCTTAGTTGTTGATAGTGTTGGAGAGGACGCGCAGTAACGAGTCGCACTTGAGTGCGACTGAAAGCGCTAATTTGGCTTCTTTGTTTTTCTCATACATATTGCGTAATTGTGCAGCAGTTGTTGGTGCTTTATCGTGTTGCTTTCGGTGAGTGCGCGTCGCTCTCACTTTAGTCCCAGTTATGTACGTCTTCGGGATGAGGCAGCTCCTGCGCTGCAATTAAGGAAACTTTTAAGTAATCGACAATGACAAGCTTTTTAAAAGGACATGTGAGCATTAACCAGCTTTCGTGGAGATGGGCAGACTTAAGGGAGAGGAAGGCTATGAGGAGAGAGAGAGGCTCAGATGATTCCGGAACGGTGGGTTTATGAGTGGAGGGTGTGGGTGTGTTATGTGTTTAGTTGAGTGCCAATCTAGGAAAAATTATAGGAAGCACCTTGAATACAATTTGTATTTTCTGGAAAAGTCATCATAAAGAGAGAATTTTGGAGCAAATTTAATCAATTAAAGTGAAAATAAAAAGTTGTAAAGAAAACATCTGAGTTAAATTATTAAAAACTAGGCAAATTTGTCTTGATATATGCGCATATGTGTGTAAATTTGTATATATCGCACAATACAAGAGTGTTGAGCCCACACAACGCCGATAACTTAGAACTTTACACTTAGTTATCTTGATTCTCACTCTTCGCTGTTTTTTGTTGTGTGTGCTCAATATTTGCGAAGCATTCACGAGAGCCCAGCCCGTTCCCTTGGCAGCCGCGGCCGCTAGTGGCGCCAGAGGACTATCACGTGAAAATGGCGGCGTTTGTGCGAGGCAGAGCCGCGGCATATTTGAAAGCATTTACGTTAAAATGTAATTAGTTTTGACGTGTTGCGAAAAGTTGAAGTACATGAAGGCAAGGAAGGTCTTCTTCTTATGAAAGACCTGAATGAAAAAGGATATCTCCAAAGCGTGCAAAAGGGTGTCAGAGTAACCCTTTTATTCTTACTAAACGCTTTCTTAATTGAACCGGGAAGCGGCTGCCACTTGACGTTTGTCAAGTTTGAGCTTCGTTAAAGTTAAAAAGCCATTAGGAAATTTGTTTTGTAGTCAGTTTAAACTTAGAGTTAAAGTTTTGGAGTGCTAGTTTTGAAAGAAGTGATGTGCGAAAACATAATTAATTCTTTAATTTATGAAAATTAAATTTGACACAATTATTCCTTGCTGGGCCTTAAGCTATCGGTAACAATTAATTTATTTACGTCATCTTTTCTTAGGTTTTCGCTTACAAGCTTGTTAACTTAGTTGACAAAATTTGATTTGAAAATCCCTGCAAACAAGCGACTCCTTTATTAAAGCGAAAATAAATACTTGATCCTTACAACTCTTAGCCTTCTGACGGAGTGTAGTACCGGCGTGACATCATCGCCTTTCCAAAAATTATAAAACCGACTAAACGTAAGACATTTTTGATATTTTAAGGCTGCGAATATTTGCACTTTGCATAAAATCAGCAATTAAACATCCATTCATCTCTCACTAGAAGACGTGGATGTCGTGGCGGCAGGAGAAACATTTAACATTAATTAAAGGAAAATTCCAAAAGTTAAGAAACTGTTTTTTTTTGTGTGGTTTTTGTTTAAATTTAATAAGAGCCGTGTTTTTTTTAATAAAATGTTTTATGGATTTTGGTATTCAGTTCTTCTGCTGATGGGAAAAGTTCTTTAGAACAACTTTAATAAAGTAAAAAAAAAAAAATTAAAAAAAGGAAAATAAAACCAAATAAAGTTAATCCACGATAAAACTTAAGCCAGGAGAAAATCCACGTGAGATGTGATATAAAAGTATGCTTCCAGGTAAAATTGACAGGAGTATAAAACAACTTTGAAAAACCTATAAATAACTTCTTAAAATAAGAATGAAGGAGCTGTTTTAGGATTTATAACTTGAGCAGAATGTTGTTAATATATTTCTCGATCTTACACTGCCTTTTCTCCTTTCTGTGTACTGCCAACGGTTGGAGTTGGAGCCAAAGAAAAGTTGTCCGGCCGACTGAAAAATTTTAAAACTAAGCTTTTGCTATTTTGGTACGTTTATTGGAATTAAGACGCTTTAATCAATATTTATTTTGAAAAAAGAAGAGCACTGCATGCAAGAAAAGCTGTTAGGTAAACACAAACAGCAGCGATGGGCAACAACAACAACTGACAGAGTCTTCTTTGCTGCTAAATCGGACTAGAAAACGGTCATCAAAGAGAAAGTAGAAAGTGGAACGACTGCTTGGACGAATGGATGCGGCATATGGAGAACATGCGTGTGCGAGAAGAGCAACAAATGACGCAGAAGTGAGCAAACAAACATGCTCGTACTTACTCCTGCAATCAAGCTTTACTAATATTGTCCATCCTTCGAAAGCAATTGTTTTTTTGTTCGTTGTTAATTGCTATAAACAATCACGGCGACAATAGTAGAAGAGAAATAGAGAAAGAGAAATGCGAGTATGTTAACGTGTCTGCTATCGAAAGTCCGTTTGAAGTCTATTTTGTATTGCTGTCAGTTCAGAGAAGTGGAAAAGCTTCCTTCTAGGAATTTCTACTCATACGAATGTTGATTCGAATGCTCTTGCTGGTGAGGAATACCACCCCTTCTTGCCCCCATGTAGACAAACCATTTCGTCCTTACGAAAATCCTTAATTGTTAACTTAATTAAGCAGCAAACAAGTTGTTGGAGCAATTAATGTTAATAGTTGGCGATGCCAAAAAGGATAACACATCTCGGTGCCCGCACACCCTTTTATACACACTTTCTTATTTGAAATATTCCATAAATTGGTCTTAAGGAATCAATCTCCAATTGATTCGAGAGTGTGTGTGTGCGTGCTTGGGCCGGTGCGCTGAATAGATTGAAAGTATGAGTTATTGCTCTTCGGAGCAATTCCCAAGAGAGGAAGAAAAAGGTTGAGGAAAACAAGCTGAAATTACTGACAGAAGAACAGTGACTGCTAGCAGGGCCGCAAGGACAAAAATGATTATTCAAATTGGCAGAAAAGAACGAACGTTGACATTCTGTGCTCCAAACAAACGACCTCGAAATTTACTGCATTCTGGCCAGCACTCATCAATTCGACATTGTGCCTGTGGCTCTTTATACACACTCACACACACGCACACACACACAAATCACAATAGATCCAAATACACGCACACGGAAAGTTATTTTCTCTCGGCGGCAAACAGCCGCATTTCGGTTAAAGCATTGGAACGACAATTACTGCCACGACGAAACAATGTTGACCGAGTATACCGACAAGTACGTATTCGCCAGAGAGAAACAGATTCTGATTTTGAATGTTAGTGCAACGACAAATCGATGTGTGCACGCTGAACTTTGGGCTCTGGTATTACCGATGCCATCAACAGCGGCGCTCATAACAGCCGCAACGATGACCACAGTTCAGCATTGCAACATTGACAAATACAAAGTTAGACTCACAAAAAAATGAACTTGAAATTGAAGAAAAAGCACCTGTATGTACATATATTAACCGTATATACCGCCACGTACGCATGAATACGAAGCGCTGCGCCCTGACTATGATCAGAGCAATCAGTTTGTATGCAAATGAGTTGACCTCTCTCGCAAATTTATTCACTCAACTAGTCGTAACTGCCATTGTTGTCCTCCTTCCCTTCATTTCCTTCCTTCTTTATAAAATTTGTTGTCCTTCCGTAGTTCGGTAACCTTCTTTCGTCTCCTTTCGAATATCTCGTGCATGCAAATTCTGATTGGTTTAACGTGGGCGCAGCAAGTTCAAGCGGGCTTGTGCCGAGCGAAAGTTAGGAAATACACTTTAAAATTGTTTAAGGTTTAGGAGTTCTTTAAATAGAGGAGAAAATTCGGAAAACCAAAAATTAAAAATCATGCACACTTTACAAATTTGTAAGTGTGCGTATTTCTGAATTTTAATTACCTTCTTTAATTTTTTTTTTGTTTATTTTATCTTTACAAATTAATGAAATAAATTGAAAAAATTCGTTTTCTTCGCATAAACATCGTGCTTTAATATTAACTCATGTCATTGTGACTTATGTATGTAGGTGGCAACCCCAGAGCTGTTTCCATTGTAAGCCTTTATATGGTGCCCACTCACTCACACTCGGTTATTTTTAACGCATGCCAAAGACTTCTCATTTACCTTCGTTTTTCACTGACATGTGAATAAATTTGTTTTTGTTTGCAATTTGATATACTCGCAAATAGTATTTTTTTTTTGTGTAACTGTAAACGGAATTACTGTTCCGGTCTTACGCTCACGTACGTGAATAAAATTGAGTCTGTCATGGAAGTTAATGTCCACAGACAGACTCCTCTCGTTGACACTACTACGTGTGGAAATAAATCTTGCCTTCTTTCTCGAGGTACCATTTCGCCTAGTGTAGTTATAATTCGCGCATACACAGATCAAATAAGTCAAGGGTTAATACGAAACTCTCACACTCAAGGTCTGAGAACTTACATGCATGAATTGTAACAATAACAACGATAACTGCGCAATGAGAGATTAACATTTTTCATTTGGATTGTGAAAATTTACAATTTCGAAAGTACGTACGTAAAGTAATAGAGTAACGTATAAATAGGTACGACAAGTATGTGCATAAATGCCTGGATTCTCCCACGTTAAAGAGGTACATATGTATGGCTCTAATTTTGGCATCTAATTTTGGACTTGATCAATATTCGAAAGCCTAAACCAAAATCATTTAATTGAAACAACATATAAAACTTAGTAGTTTGACTATAGTCTGCCCCACCGGAACAGGTTGCAGAATGCTACTCGTACTTGGCGTTGGACCAATCAATGCGCTCCATCTGCAGTGAACATCTGACAGCTTCAACATCTCTAACAAAAGTGTCGCAGGGGAAGAATCTTGCTATGAAATGCTAAAGAAGCGAAGACGTAGCTAACATTAGAATGGCGTGTTACGTAATATCGTATGATTAATGGGTACAAGCATTGGCGTACTTAGGCAGGAGACGGCTGCGAATTCGCACCCCTCTCGCCCAAAAGTCAGGAAGAAAAGTCAAGAAAAAATTAAGGTTTTCCTAAAGTATTTAACACTTTCTTGCTTTTTTTACTATACATATTTTCTTTATGTATAAATATTATAAGTTTTTATATTTATTTCTTTTAATTATACAAACATTCAAAATTTGCTCAGTAGAAATGACCTTGTAACTCCCCCGAAAACGCAAGCTACTCGTATATAAGCCACTGGGTGTATAATAAAACGAAATAAGATGAAGTGTTTTGCTATTTGCGCCGACAAGTGCGCTCACAGTTTCAGCATTATTAAGCAGATCTCTCGACTCGTCCGAAATACTATCATTATCGAAAATATTATAACATTATAGCGTCATAAGTAACCAAACAGGAATACACTCTAGAGTACTATGGAGTGCTGTAGAGTGATTTTAAACTATAGTACTATAAAATCTTATTGTTGTAAGGCGACGTAGAATTTTTCAAATTTTCAATAATAAATTTAATATCTCGATTATGTAATTTTTTACTTGCAATTCGGTTAACAAAAGTTAACAAAACTACTCTAAACGTCTATAGTAAATTGATCATATTATGAATTTTAAACACGAAAGTACTCTTTTATATTCGTTAGCATTTGTATAAATGTAGAAATGCGGCGACAACACTTTTGATGACGGACCGAGGGAAGAAGAATTATAGGTACATATGTCACGAGCTTCTGCATTCACGAAACAGAAGCATTCGTACAAACGATTTAATTATATAGAATTAATATCAAGAAAAACGTCGTCACTAACAAATGCACTGTCATTCTAATATAAATAAATTACATTTTTATATATCGTATATTATTCTACGCAGCAGTTTTTAATACGATAGCAGCAGCAGCAGTTTTAATAATTATAATTTTTATATAATTTATAAAAAATATTGCGCAAAATGATGTTGACTTTGAGTGGACTTAGTTCGCACCGTTAAGCACTAAGCACATCAACTGTTATTAACTGTTATAATAACAACTATTATAATAACTGTTGTTATTACTACGGCATAATTTAATAATTCAACAGTTTTTTAGCAGCAACTTATAATAAAGAAATACTATTTAGGCTTACAGACAAAACTAATTAATAATAAAGAAATACTTTATGAAATAGGAGTACTATTTCTTTCAAAGTGAGTGACGGGGAATCAACCGGTGAGTGTGCGCGATTCTAGTGTGGGCTTAAATAAATATTCGCAAAGCCATAAAAAAATAAATAAATTCAGGCGGCTCAATTTGAAATTTGAAAGCAGTATCAACCAAACGGTCTGTCGATTATTTGTTCAGAGGAGCTGCTTTCACCGCCGGACACATATTTCAAAATAAAAAACGAGTCACGTAAACTTGCTATCTATGGTCGTTAAGTAGAAGCGATTATACTCTGAGGCAATTAAGCTCAATATCAAGAAATAACTGCATTCATCTGCAGCAACGATCGCTAACGACCATTAACGACCAGCGCTGAGGACTAGCTTAGAAGTCGGTTTGTCTGTGCTTTTTCGTGAGCAGAAATTGCCGACGCAACGAAACTGTAGAGTTCGTCAAAATGAGATAACTCGGCAACGAATGTGCGCTGCTGCTCATAGCGCTGCCGTTGATAGGCTGCTAGTACAGCGACGGCTGCCGTGGTGTCAAGTCTACTTTTCAGGTGTTCGAAAATATTCGTGGAAGCTGGAAGCTTATTCCAGCTTATAATTGTGAAGTAATACATTTTTCTACTGTTGTTCGCAACGGCATGACAACTAATTTCAAAATCAACGGCATAAATTATGCGGGTAAGGCATTTTCCGACATTTTCGAGCGAGAGCAGCAAAAATCATGAATGTGCTTTGCTTTTGCTTCAGTCAATTTGGCCACTTTACCCGCGGACATAACGCTCAACACTTTCATCCGTGAGCATGCACAGCTGACGGCCACGAAGTTCATGTGCCTCGAGGGCGGCTGCGGCGCGTGCGTTTGCGCGATCACCGACAGGAAAGCGAGCACAGGAACGCGCACCTGGGCCACGAATTCGGTAAAAGGTCTAGGTACATGGCAGGCACATTGAAACGCCAAACACATTATTTGCTTTTCAGTGCCTGACCTTGTTGAATACATGCGCCGACTGGGAGATCACCACGCTCGAGGGAATTGGCAACAAGAGCAGCGGCTATCATCCCATCCAGAAGCGCCTGGCCAAGATGAACGGCACGCAGTGTGGCTTCTGCACACCAGGCTTCGTGATGAACATGTACGCACTGCTTGAAGCGAAGGAGGGCAAAGTGTCCATGGAGGAAATAGAGAATTCGTTCGGCGGTAACATTTGCCGCTGCACAGGCTATCGGCCCATATTAGACGCCATGAAATCTTTCGCCATGGACAACGAAGTCGCGCTACCGGCTGCCTGTCATACTAAGGACATCGAAGACTTGTGTGCACCGCAGCAGCGCTCCCAAGCTGAGCACATCTGCTCAGCTGAATGGGTGCTGTGTCACAAGCCGCTGCCGCGTCAGCTCGTGTACCAGGATGGCTCGCAATGGCACTGGCCGAAAACTCTAACTGAGCTGTTTGAGGCGCTCGATGCTTTGGGTGAAGCCGAGTATACGCTGGTGGCCGGGAACACTGCGCATGGTGTTTACAGACGGCCTCCCCGCATTAAGCAGTACATTGATCTCAACGGCCTGGCGGAGCTGAAGTATCATAAACTGGACTCAGAGAAGCTGGTTTTGGGCGGCGGTCTGAGCTTGACTGATGCCATGGATATCTTTCTGAAGGCCGCCTCCCAACCGGGTTTTGAGTACTGCCGCCAGCTATGGCAGCACTTCGATCTTATAGCCCACGTGCCCGTGCGCAATGTAAGTGACTGTAATGTTTGTAAACTTAAATTCCAAACCGGTTTTTGGTGCGGTATTGTTTGGTAGCATTATAGATTACGCCATTACTCTGTTGTCACCCTAAAAAACCAGAATCAAACCCGCTTTTTCCGCTCTTATTTAAGATGGGCACGCTTGCCGGGAACATTAGCATAAAGAAGGCCCACAAAGAGTTCCCCTCCGACATTTTCATTACGTTTGAAGCCTTGGATGTCCAAGTCGTGATTAATGAGACGCCCTCAGCGCAGAAAAGGATGTCTCTAAGCGAATATCTAAAAACAGACACCCCAAAAACGGTGCTCACGGCCTTCGAGTTGAAGTCATATCCCAAGGAGGAATACATTTTCAAGTCATACAAGGTAGTATCCGCTGCGATATAAGTACATATATTCCGAGTAAGTTCTCTTCACAAACAATTCTCTGAGTGTACGAGTAGATTATGCCGCGAGCACAAAA
This sequence comes from Conops quadrifasciatus, assembly GCA_949752815.1. Lineage (NCBI taxonomy): Eukaryota > Metazoa > Arthropoda > Insecta > Diptera > Conopidae > Conops > Conops quadrifasciatus. The sequence continues at coordinate 1,790,760 of OX457078.1, forward strand.
CGCACACGCATATGTCAATGCCGCATTCCTACTGGATATGGACACTTCCACCGGAACAGTAAACAAGGCTCGAATTTGCTTTGGCGGCCTTAGTGCGGAGTTTACACATGCGAGCGGCCTAGAGTCGCTAATCTCCGGAAAGAAGCTATTCGACCCCCAGACTGTGAAGGATATCTTCACTGAATTATCCTCATCCTTGGGCGCTACTGAACATCCGCCCGAACCTTCGCCAGAATATCGGAACCTGCTGGCCTCTGGCCTATTTTACAAGTTTCTACTTGCTGTGGCGCCACCAGATTCAGTCAGCCCGGCCTTTAGGAGTGGCAGAGAATTACTGAAGCGGCCGCTGTCTTCAGGCATACAGACCTTCGTGACCAACGAGAAGAATTATCCCATCACGCAGCCAGTCGAGAAGTTGGAAGGTGACATTGACGCAGAAGTTATTTTTACGCATAAGTTAGTTATTATATATGTATATCAACCAGCTCTGATACAGTGCACGGGCGAGGCCACGTACATGAACGACGTTCTCACCACTAGCAACTCGGTCTATTGTGCCTTTGTGCCCGCCGTCAAAGTGGGCGCCACCGTCGAACAGATCGACGCTTCGGAAGCCCTGGCGCAACCAGGCGTTGTGGCTTTTTATGCAGCGAAAGATATACCAGGCAGCAACAGTTTTGTGGATAAATCTTTTCTCTATGAAGACGAGGAAATATTTTGCGCCAAGAACGTGAGGTATCATGGTCAGCCACTGGGTGTCATTGTCGCTCTCAGCAGCGACTTGGCGAATCGAGCCGTCGACAGGGTCAAGGTGATGTACAGCAACGAGGTGCGACAAGTTCTGGCCACTATGGAAGCCGTTCTGGCTTCTGATCGAGACGGTCGGCTGCACACCATTCTTCAATCTGGGCGTATTTCTGCGGAGTTCGTCGAAACCGACTCCGCCGACCTCGACGCAAAAGGCATATTTCTGATCGGATCACAATACCATTTTACCATAGAGCCTCAGACAACAATTGCGGTTCCCTTCGAGGAAGGGCTACAGATCTGGTCGGCTACTCAGTGGATGGATCATACGCAGAGCGTAATTGCGAAGATGCTTCAGCTGAAGATTGCCGATGTGCAGCTCAAGGTGCGTCGTCTGGGTGGTGCCTACGGCTGCAAAATCAGTCGCGGCAATCACGTGGCCTGTGTGGCCGCGCTGGTCGCTTACAAGCTGCAGCGTCCGGCGCGCTTCGTGCAAACAATTGAGTCTATGATGGCCACAAATGGCAAGCGTTGGGCTTGCCGCTCTGACTACGAGTTTCACATAAAAGCTAGCGGCAAGATTGTGAAACTGCACAACAGCTTTTACGAAGACGCCGGCTGTAGTCTGAACGAGAATCCGGTGCCCACTCACTCATCGCTGTGTGCTAAAAACTGTTATCAATTGGATGACAGCAACTTGAAGTTAGACGCGCAAGCTGTTCTGACCGATGCGCCCAGCTCCACGTGGTGCAGAGCGCCAGGCTCCTTAGAAGGTGATGCTAAATCCGTTCAAGTGCGTTTTGGTCGTGTACTATTTGCTTCCTATATTTCAATTGCAGGCATTGCTATGATCGAGAATATTTTGGAGCATATAGCCTTCGTGGCCGAAATTGATCCGGCCGATGCGCGCCTTGTTAACATCAAGCCGGGCAACAAGATGTGGGAGTTGCTGCCGCGCTTCATAAAGTCCACAGAGTATCGCCAGCGCCGCAAAGAAATAGACGAGTACAATGCGAAAAATCGTTGGCGGAAGCGAGGCATCGGCTTGGCTATTATGGAGTATCCTATCATATTCTTCGGCCAGTACACAGCCACGGTGGCGATTTATCATGGCGATGGAACTGTAGTAATCACGCATGGTGGCATCGAAATGGGCCAAGGTTAGTAGAGACATAGAGACCTCTTACCTTTACAAAACCTCCCCCTGTTTTCTTGTGTATTCCTTTCTGGACAAAAGGTATGAACACTAAAGTAGCTCAGGTGGCTGCCTATGTTCTGGGCATCCCCTTGCAGTGGGTTAAGATCGAATCGAGTGACACCATAAATGGAGCCAACTCGACTGTGACCGGCGGAGCGGTGGGCAGCGAAAGCCTTTGCTTCGCGGTTCGCAAGGCATGCAACACGTTGAATGAACGGCTCAAAACTACGCGCGATAAACTTTCGAAGGATGCTACTTGGCAGGAGGTGGTGAAGGCGGCTTGGTTGACAAAAACTAATTTGATCGCTAGCGACCACTTCAAGGTGGGCGACATGCAGAACTACAACGTGCACGGGCTCGCATTGACAGAAATGGAGGTGGACATCATCACCGGCGGCAACCAGATAAAAAGAGTTGATATACTCGAAGACACGGGCGAGAGTCTGAGTCCCGCTATCGACATTGGCCAAATCGAAGGTGCTTTTGTAATGAGCTTAGGCTACTGGCTGACCGAACACTTGGTCTATGATCGCCAGACCGGTCAGCTGCTGACCAATCGTACTTGGAACTACAAGACGCCCGGTGCTAAAGATATTCCCATTGATTTCCGAATAGAATTGCTGCAGAATAACCCGAATCCCGCGGGCTTTATGCGCTCGAAGGCCACCGGTGAGCCGCCAAGTTGTTTAGCTGTCAGCGCCATTTTTGCACTACAGCATGCTGTACAGTCCGCCCGCCAAGATGCCGGGCTGAAACGGGAATGGGTTCGTTTCGGAGCGCCCACTACGCCCGAGGACATTGTGCTTAATGCGGGCAACGACGTTCAATCATTTTCCTTGCAGTGAATTCGAACGAGCGGTGAATTGAGCATCTATATGCAGCATAGAGATAATGGTGCTGGGTCTTTTATAAGTTACGGAATGCACTATTTTAGAATTTTCTGGTGCTTGAATAGAAAAAACACTAATACTAATCTTTCTAATAAAAACGATGACCTTTAAGGCCTCTAGAATAGATGTCTCCATAACTTTGATCCATTTCCAAAAAAAAAATAATGGAAAAGCAACTTTGTACATAGCTATGTATTTGAATAGTATGGAAGTTTTCAAAAGAGACCGATTAGATGCAAAACCATGTCCTTAAAAAAAAAATACTTTATACACTTTAAAAATTCCAAAGCTATTCCAAAACAAAATTGCTAAATATTGCTAGCTAAAATATTATATAGCACTTACGAAATTTGTACAGATTTGTAGAATTTTTTAAATAAAGCTGGTGTCTTACATTTCTATAATGTTTTGCAATTATAAAACTTTTCTTCTAATCAAAGCAATTACGTTTTTCTAATTGTCTCAGAATCGCGTTTATATTTCGTAAATCAGTTAAAACAAGTAAGAGCGTTTACTGCAAGGCTCCAGAATGTATCGTACACATCTAACGGATGCGCCATCTTTTATGGCGGTATGTAAATATTGAATAACTTCAACACTTATCAACCGATTCACTGTGGGCAAGGGACAGTCACATACCGACATAAACCATGGCGCACTCACTCTTTAAATTAAAAATACATATATAAATCAATTGAGAACTAAAGAAACTTTTCTTTTAACTAAAGTTAAAAAGTACAGAAAGTCAAATATTGCACGACTTTCTGTTCTTTTTAACTTTCAGCATAAATAATATTAAAAATTGTCCAAATTCTTTATGTACTACGAGTGTAATTAGAATGGGAGGAGTTTGCAACCCTTAATATTTCTTATATACCGCCCTGGCTATCTCAGATTCAAGGAAGTAAACACGCGAGCAGTATGTTTTCATCATAATAATATTTGAAAATGTGTTCGGAAACTTCTTGGTCTGAGCATCCAGATAATTCTTAGCGCTTTCCCGTTTCCTTTTTTCCGCAATGTAAGAGCTTTAATTAAGTAGTAGCAATAAAATGTCTGCCGGTTATTTCTGCAATTAAGAAAGCTTGTACAGCCTGCAGCGTCCAAGTTTGTAGTTTTCGTGAAACGCAAACGAATTGTTAAGAAAAGTTTTTAACGCGCGAAGGAAAGAATCTGACGGAATTATTTTATGCGATCTTGTTGAACTTAAATCAAGGTTCGGTTTACGGCCCCGAACCCAATTTTTTAAATTTCCTAAAGTTACCTTTTATTCACCTAATTTTCAACATTTTATCGTATAAAAAGGAAGCTGTTTTGCGAATACTTCGCATGTTTACAGTCACAAAAGGTTACGTCATACGCATAAATGGAAAATGTGCATACTAAAAAGAGACTGCTGTTAATTGAACCGAGTTCTAGCTAACAATATTAAACATATAATGGTCAAAACCAGTATTTATCATATTGATGTGAAATCATGTGTGTTTTTAAGCTTAAATCAACCACAAAGAGTTTGTTTTTGGCTCGGTGTATATAGAACTCATTAGTAATATCACAATCACGAATTTATCGAATACCTTTCATGTATTACAGTCTTCAGAAGAAATTCTTTATTAATTATTCTCAATTTACTATAGCATTCAAATCGTGCTCACCGTACGTTGTTGTGCCCCTGCCCCTCGATAGCCCCTTCAACGCAGCACCAGCTCTATATAGTCTTCAACAACGAATTCATTTATTTAATCGCTAAATTTAATTTATTTCGTGCTCAGAACTGCAAAGAGTTTCTGGTTGCTGTGAAATTGTTGGCAGACAAGATTCGCAGTTCTTGGTGCAGAACTCGAAAACAGGTACGAAAACGAACTTATCTCATTTGTGTTGAAAATTATTTCAAAATTTTTGCTTGCACATTTTTAATTGGGCATTTTTTTTATATAAGATTAAGCGCGCAATATTAGAGGAATGAAAGTTTTTAAGGCTTCTTTTATTTATTTTGTAGCGATCAAGAAGTTTTTTTCACGAAAATATTTTCCATTTTTTGAAGTTTTTCGCCGTGTGGTTTCCTTATAAAGAGTGTTCTCCTTTAAATTACCCTCCTTTAAATTACCCAAAAAATTAAAATGCTCTAAATTTTTAAAAACTGAAAATACGTTTTAAAAAATTGAAAAAACGTTCAAAATGAGAAATGTAAAGTCTTTCAAAGCTTTTCTTTAATATCAGTTCGATTGGACTCTAAAGATTTCCAAAATAAACACCAACCCATTTTGGCTTAAGGCTGCACCTCACATTTATTCACACTCACACACACATGCAAAAGCGTATAACCGAAGCTGTCAAAGCCATTTTATTGACCGCAAACAATGCTGTAGACAGCCAGTAGACCACGCGTGGTATGACCGGAACTGCGGTCAATGTGAAGTACAACATGGTGTCTATGTGCGTGTGGCCGAAGGGTCGTTATGCGATACAGCAACCAGTACACATATTCACTGATTTGGATTTTGAAATTCTTATTAGAACGAAAGCAAGAGCAGTTTATTATTTCGATAAGCCATCTTTTTAATTAACCAAACCAAACAAATTTTTTTTGTAAAACGATTTTTTAAATTATTTAACCTTTTTAAAAAAAAAATGCAAACAATTTGAAGAAACCTTGCATTTCTTATGGCCCTTTTTTTACAAAAACATTTCAATTATGTCATGGACATTCATGACATTCTTCGAAATGCAAATCGAATTCGAATTCGAGCTGTCAGCTGTCAACAACGCCACAGTTTTTTATCTTGGCTTTTTTGTGGAATTGGTTTATGGGAGTGCACAACCAACATTCGATCACACTTTCTGTTCTATTCGCCCTGTCGACAAACTCCGCAATAATCCTGAGAAACTAGATTAAACGAGAGATGAAATGTGGTTAAAACTCGGCTTAGACTTAGACAGCGGTGCGCCACTCTCGTTGGAGCCAATTCGTTAAAAGCTAAGAAATGCGGTCTTGAGATCTGGTATCACCAGCGGCGCACGTTCGAGGCATGTACAGGGCATGAAAACGAAGCGCATCCGAGAAGGAGAAGAACAAAGAAGGTTGGCCGCAGTAAAATAAAAATTGACAGTCGCTGCACATAGCATTTCGATGGGGGAAAAGGACGGCAAACTCCTTGCCGCTACAAGTACGTGCTTCCGTCTTAGCAGCCTATACCCAGGATTGCAATTGCTTTCTGCTCGCTTTTATACTTTTTGTCTCTGAGTCGCTTGCTCTGCAGTTCTGACGGTATCTTCCTGTGGCGGCAGTTTCTTGTGGTGGTGTTGGTGTCATTCCTTTCTTTAGTTCAGCTCAAACACCAGAGTGTCCCTGCTACCCACCTGAGGTGCTCCGACCACTTTCTACATTCACTTTCGTCGCATTTTTTATGCGCAGGGAGTGGTTGATGTGGTTTGTCTTGATCCCTTCCGACACAAAGAATAATTACTATCGCCGCACTGAGTGAGTGACTGACTGACTGTTGGCTGGCTGAGTCAGATTCGGCGTTGGTTGGATTGCATCAATTGCATTTTCCTCGAATTTGCACTCTCTTTGGCCTCATTTTGATATTATGAAGAAGTCAAGCGGTTAAGTCGCATCATCAATTTTGAAGTAACATCTAGACTGAAATGTGATTGAAATTTGGTCGGGATAATTTTGTGAGACTTTCAGATTTACCCGGAGGGAAAGTCTTTATCGTTTTCTTAGTTATAAAATGCACAGCGAAAAAAATACTTCTAATATGCATTAAAAAATCGCATTAAATGATATCCAAGTGTATTTCCCTTCCAATTTTTTAAATAAAAACATATAAATCCACTGATCCATTTACAGTATTTCCAGGAATTCGGTCAAGTTTTTCGGAGGGTTCGTATGTTCCCAATTAGCACTTCTATAATTTAGCTAGAGCATTGTCTTAATAAAAATAAAATTATTCAACTCTATAAAATGAAATGAAGCGAAGTGAAATTTTCTTACTGATGAAGTATCTCTGCTAAGAGATCGTACTTCTGCCAGTTATATTAACATTGTTTTCAAGAACTTTGCCAGAGCACCCTTTGTGTAATTTTGAAGGGTCACTACGCTCTCAAAAATCGATAAAAGTCAATCTGAAATACTCACGACGGGAAAGCACATGTTGCTGTGGTTGTCTGACAGCTTTTTGTTGTTCTTGCTCTTAAAATTAAGACTCATGTTGTGGAGAGAGAGAGAGAGAGAGCATTTTTGTTCTGGGAGAAGTAGTAGGAGAAGCGCCTCAGTGTGAAACCATCTTTAAGCCGCTGTTTGCAATTAGTTCGTAAAGAGAAAAATGCTCAAGTGGTTAGAGTAAGTGGGAGAGGAAAGATAGGAACCAATTGCTGGTTAAAATTTGTTTGGCACCGCCTGGAAGAGCATTTGCAAGCATTTTCTGTCCCTGGAAGCATGAAACTTTCGACCCGGTTGCCGAAATTATTGCACACACTTTGACCCAAATGTCTAGGATGTGCTCATTTTGTGAGTATTTGCCGTGATTTGGAAGAGCAGCAGAACAGCATCTGCGGCAAAGCTCTAATGGTGTTTCCATTAAAAAGTTATGCTTATGAGAGGAAGTAACTTTTTAACGGGCACAGCCCTGCAACAAGAAGTCGTTCAACCGCTCACGCATGCCGCGCAAGGCTTTTCCACAATAAGGCTCTGTTACAAATTTCTGAATTATATGTTTGTTGAAATAAAGGAAGTTCACCTTTTTGACAGCATGTTTTGTTAGACAGATGCACTGCGAAAAATAACATGAATCCTAAAAAATCGCATTTAAATGATGAAAAGCAATGAAATATTACACAAACCTGAACTCCGCTATGATAAAATAACAAGAATTCTTTCGAAGATAAGGCGCAATATAATTAAATTCAAAATGAGCAGCTCCCTCCTCCGCCATTCATTCATCCACTTGCCTGCCGCATACTTAATTCTGTAAAGCCTTCAGCTTTGAAAAATCCAATCCACCCTTTCCGAACACCGAGATAGACAAGCTTGAGCTACAAATCCTCCAACCTGTCACAGTTTCATTAGCCGCGCATTGTTTACACAAGACTTGAAGTTGGCGGGCGAACGAACGAGCAGACCTCCCTCCCACTTTACATATTTCAACGAACAATAAGTGTTTTTACATAAAACCTCTTCCCGCCAGCGATTCTCGTCGACTGTTTAAAACGTCCCGAGAAAATCATAAATTGGGTTAAATCCTTAGAGATTCCCGCCCCGTTTGTAGCCGCGCTGATTGAACATGTCAAGCGGCTGAATGCTCTCGCGGAGGGGATGTTTTTCCCCTGCTGTAGGTATATTCAGGAGGGGTCGTAGTTATTTTGCTATTCAGTCTTCCTGGACTTATTCATTCCGGAAACCCTTAGCAGCTTGTGTTGGATGGTGTTGCTCAACAAAAGGTCAATTATGATTGCGTGTTATAAAAAGGAAGGGGAAAATTGTGAATACAAGTTTTTTCAGACGAATTTTACAGGCAGGCAATAACAAAAAGCTTCGTTTTCGCTCACTCAACCGATACCTAACCCATTGATTGCCACGCAACGAAGTGTACGAAGCAGTGAGAAATGTCTTGGTGTCGGAACCACGATGTGTCCTTATTTGCGCTTTATTTATTGCACTAGAGACTAATCGTAAAAAGACGAGATAAACCGTGGCTGGTGTAGCTGGTGTAGGCTGGTGTAGACGAAGTGTGGTCCATTAAGTCATTCCGAAGTTTTATAGATTATCTTAGAGTCTTATAATGAAAGAACTAACCCCCGCTGAATGGAACTAATTTACTGAATGAAACTAACCTGCTGAAAGGAACTAACCTGCTGAATGGAACTAACTTGCTGAATGGAACTAACCTGCTGAATGGAACTAACCTGCTGAATGGAACTAACTTGCTGAATGGAACTAACCTGCTCAATGAAACTAACTTGCTGAATGGAACTAACCTGCGGAAGGAACTACCTTGCTGAATGCACGAAGCTTCTAAACTATTTATTATCATAAAAATTATAACAGCTGAAAGTTATGTAATTTTTTGCCTTTCCGTTAAACGGAAAAGCAACAAAAGGCCGGTTGCTGTGTATTCGCATCTTCATCGGCACAATTTTTTCGGAAGCTCACCCCATTTTGTCCTTTCAATTCTTGACGTACAAAAAAAATTTTGCAACATTTGTGGCGTAAAATTATCATTGAATGTTATTATTACAGCAGTTTCATTATTTCTGTCAATATGGTACCATTTATGGCGTCACTCCGCTGCCCCTGCATCACTAGCATTCGCCTCAAATATAGTGTGCGTGCTTTAACTCAACGTTTCACCTTTTGATCTATTATAATCGAGACATCGATCTATTATAATATATGTACGTACAAGTATATGCAAGTATACACTTTCTTGTCACGGTACTACTTGGTATACCTTCTGCAATTACATGTGGGGTGAGAAAGGGAAGTAAAAACCCAGTCCGGTAGTGGAAAGTTTGTCACATCCGCAGACATTCTTCAGGACATAACAAACTAGAGTTTCTTTCTTTGAGTCAGTGAACAACAAGTATCGTTCCTCGCCGGCACCAGTGTTTTTTTATATGAAGTAGCTGCTGTACCTGTGCCTGCTGTCCGTAGATAGCAGCAGCAGCAGCAGCATCTTTCTTTGACATTGAGTTTGGAATTTAATTTGCCAGAGAGTACGCCCTGCTCCTTACCATCCCCGCTTCGGTTAATGCAGACAATTCAGACGTTAATTAATTTCTGAAGTATTCCGGGATAAAGTCGAAGGATTGCGCTGTGTGCTGTGAGTGAAGAAGCCAGCGACGTTCTGAAAGAGTATGCGATGCAATTTAAGGACTTTGTTATACATACATATGTACATACAAAGAGTTATGGAAGGAGAAACAAGAGATGGCGTTCAGTGTATATTTTTCGAGAAAGAGACACTTAAATGCTTAAGAGCTGCAGGTAATGTACAGTAAAACAAACTGAGTCTGACCGAGGCATGATTTCAAAAAACTCTTCTCTTGTTATCGCTTTTAGTAATAATCAATAAATTAATAAACTCATAATCATCTAGAAAATTTTGTTCAGGCGAGTATGTTTTATTCCAGGCCAATTAAATCTTAATGATAATATATGAGAATATTATAGAAGGCTTCAAAGTTTTATGCTTAAACTGAGTTTTATGAAAATAACAGTTCTACAGAGTATTTTTTTGAGTATTAAGAGTATTCTACAATATTTTGTACAAAAGGATACCACTCGAAAAATATTTTGCTTCGTCCGGTCATAGCCCGGTGTGGGGTTGCCTTCACGAAAAACAGCCAACTATTTTCCTAATTTGCTTTCAGCCGCAGTGCTGAGGAACACGGTATATACCATATTTTACTGTTATCCTTACCAAATAAATACACTTTTGCGCAAATTATAAAAATTACTTTAGCGAGTTCACCTTAACTATTCCTGGCCGCATACTCGTATACATTGTCTGGCTTGTGTGTGTGTGTTTCTGTGTGTTTGTTTTCTTTGCCGAATGACTGTAAAAGAAACTAACTTGCGCTGCAAAGTTTGTCCGAGATGTAATCAAAAATTCACTTAAAAACTTCGCTTCGCCATAGTTTTCAATGCTCGGCATTTTCTCGCTTTTCCGCCGAGCAGAAAGCTTGGCCCGTTCCCTTTTGCCGTGAAGCCCATTTCAGCCACAATGAAATGACTTTGTTCATGACTTTGTTTCTTCTGACCATTTTGCCATCAACTTCTTTGGCGGAAGTTTAAGTGCGTCAACGAACTTTCTTAGGCAGATTCGTGGCAGAGTTGCAGAGAGAGAGAGAGAGAGAGCGAGAGAGATGTAGGAGCTCTTCGTTAAAAAGTGTACAAACAATTGTTACAAAGTATTTTGCAAGTATTTGCTTGGCTTTTTTACTGGCCGGCCGTATTGTTAGTTTCGCCGTGTCGTCATTATTGTTGCTGCTATCGCTGCTATCGCTGCTACTGCTACTGGTTTTATTTCCGTTATTCGACGAGTTTCGGCAGCCAGTCGAAATAATATTACAGAGTTCTGTCTAGTCGTACAAATTAAATGCTCTCTGCTTGTGGCGGGCGGAGGTACCCGGAGCCACCAGGAGGTGGCAGAGTTTGGAGCAGGCCGATCATGTGATGATGAGGCACAAGAAGTACGATTTTGCGGCATACATATTAGCGTAATTTGTGCGAAAAGTATTTAAAAGTCCTCCTTAAATCGTCGTTTCTACAGTTTTTTCTATCTACACTTTCTGCTCTATCTGATAGCGACGCACTATCGTGATAGCTTCAGATTTCATTTTCTCGACTTTTCATATTATCAATTCATTACTTGTCTTTCTCGTGGCTGTATATCGATGATATTCCGGAAAATGCTAATATGACGTATTCTCAGAAATGGGTTTCTTCCGACCGCCCATTAAGGAACCCCCAAAAATGGTAAACCACCAATGCGCCAGTCAGCAAAATGGTTACAAAATGACGTACTATATGTACTCGTATGTATGTATGTATATATTCAGCAAATAAAACAAGGACTGACAAGCTGCTTGATTTCATTAAAACTTTTATGACGCTTTCCAGTGCAAAGGAGAGCCGAAGTGAAAGTTTTGCCTGAAACCTGTGTAAAAACGCAACCGGTTCCGGACAGATGCGATGCGATGCCACAATACAATAATAGTCACGGACATACGGACATACGTAACAGATTCAGACGTCAAACTAACGTCCATACGAATAAGCCAAGTTTGTAGTTTTCGTTATTTTATTATTCACTCCTACTATTTTTCAAAACAAGTGGAAGTGTGGGTGAACCAACAGGAGCAGCAGCCATCAGAGTTAAAAACTGTAGGGACAGTAAGAGCAGAAGAGATTGAAGGGATGATTTTGCGAGTGCGAAATCAACACATAAAAATGTGACAAAAAGCTGTATAAAAAAGGATGTACATACCAACAAAACTATCTGGACTCTTCTACAGTGTTGTATGTTCAGTGAGTTCCACGGAGCTATTCAAATATTTCATTTATGCACGCATGCATAAATGCACTCATGAGTCACGACGACCCAAGTGTAACACAGAACAACAACAGCATTTAAATAGAATTAAAAAAAAAAACTTTTTCATTTCATTTGCATATTTTTATCATAGTAAGTAATTATACAGACTGCCATATGTCGCGGTTTTTTGGGGAAATGTCCCGATTTTTTTAAAATGAACTTACTTAATTATTTTTAAAATGAGATGATTTATTTGCGCCTGTTTAAATTTAAATGTAAATCGAAGCTGAAAACTGAGCTCCACTGAATGAACAGCTTGACAGAAATACTTCGGAGAGAAAACAACAGCTTCTCAGTATTATTCGAAATTCGAATGGTCTCTCAGTGGACATGATCGATCGCCACAAACGTCTCTGATTGATGCCAATTAGTGTTTTTGTAATTTGAACCAGTTGCGTAAACAAGTTTTCACGTGAGCCTCATCAATGCAATGGTGTCAAATTATTTATTTTTTAACTTAAAACGCAGTGCAAAAGAGATTATTAAGTTTTCTAAATTATCTTATCTTTTTTAATTTATTTGCTTGGATAAGAAATATTGGGTTGCGTTTCTTTAACGGCTTCATTTTTCTGATGTTGTTTTGTCAGAAAACATCATCAGCCGCTTAAAAAACCTGTAGAGACATTCGATTTCATGGAGCCGTAAATGATCGGGTTTGATTTAGCAATAAGTAAATCGTCCGTCGGTAGTGGTGCATTTAGACAATTATTTATTTATTGCAATAAAAATAAAATAAAGAACAAAAATAAACAGCATTTCAGGTTTTTCGGTTTTTTAATTGCACCCGTTGGTTATTTGTGGAATAATTGATTGCGCTGCAAAAATCGATAAATGCAAATAATGATTAGGCAGCGCACACGTTGGCACTTCCGTTGCACTCAGAGTTAAGCGCAACGTGTCTCCGCTTTCAATCGTCAGCAATAGACTTGTCGAGTACTCCCGGAAGAATATCCCTGGAGTTTTATTACACATATTATTCAAATTAAAAAAAGGTAAATAATATAAGAGAGGTGCAATAAACAATATAGTATATTATATCCACACTTCCATTAAAATGTGATAAATGTCTCTTTGTATTAAAAAGGTAAAAATTATTTTCATTCGTTGCGAAAAGTTTCCCTTTTTCCGACCCCGATAGCGACCAGCTTTCTTCTGCCAAAGAAAACTACGCCTGCCTCGTGACCCGTTTTAACCCCTCTTAAAAAGGTGTGGGTTTAAAATAAACACAGACCGCTGTAAATCAGAAGGGTTTTTAATTAAACTTGGAAGCTGTCATCCGAGCAGTATCACTTCGCAGCGTTCCCTTTGCGCTTCATCCCCTACAGCCCGCGCTTGCTCGTGATGAGTTGAGTTAATCTCACCGGCCGGACCGGGGTTAATTTTGGGTGTTTCGGTGTTCATACTTGCTTCCGCCCATAAATCACGGGCGTTGCCGTCCATCGCTAGAGAGCGCCGCCCGTCACGTGGCCAGTTCGAATGAAGGTGGAAATTCGAGTTGGGCAGCAGCAGCACCACAGTCTGGAATATTGCTATACGAGACGCAGAAAAGTCTACAGAAATGATAGATAACAACAACAACAACAGGAATAATGGAAATAGCTTTCAAAGTAAAAGTAGATAAAAAATTACTTTCAAAATACAATTAGGAAACCGCCCCGGTGTGTATTCTGCTACTAACTTCAAGGTGCTCGCTCACCCCAAGGCGAGTATGACAATACAATATGACAATAACACTAGCGAAAGCAAGCCTGAATGGTCAAAGTGAAAAAAAGAGGGTCGAAATGCTTCGCGTCTTCTAATGGTATGAGAAGTCCAATAGAGCATCGCCCAGATAGAGATGGCGTCGGCAAATGAAGCAGCCAGCTAATGCAAGTTCGTGGTATTTGAATGCGTTTATTACGCGCTTCATGACACAATATAACACATAACAGCAACAGCGAGAAAGATGAGACGATTCAGCCTTCAAAAGATCTATTGTAATAACGATAACGACGACTATAATACAAGGGTACGCTAACACGAAAGAGTTAGACAGGGTGGTACTATATCTCGCCAGTAGGTATCGCCGCTAAGGTTTCTTGAATACATACATACATAACTTCTTAAAGTTAGCGTGTCCCGAATCCTTCCAAACGTACTTAATTTGAGCGGCCGAGTTCACCCTTCACGCTTTACCGCTTCACTGGCACAAAAAGCAGTTATGTAAGCCCCTAATATCAACACAACAATCCTATTTAATATCCGCCTGAACTTCCTGGCTGTGACCTGCTCCGCGTCCTGGTTATTAATAAACAAGGCCAGGCATGCGGCATTTTTATTAATCCAAATTAAAAAGCACTTAAAGCCAGGACTTGGAGGATTTGCCCTTACACTCAGTGGCGTATATTGCTTTCGCTTTAATGCAGCAAATTTTTGATTATTAAAAGAGATAAATGCAGAGATTAATGAATATATAAAAATATAGTAAAAGAAACAAACAATGAAAAATGTTGGAAACGTTGATTTTTGTCCTATTGCGTCTGTGTTTTTGGGGGGGACGAGTGTCCGTAACCGTTGAACGGCCCCAACTACGCCACTGCTTACACTACAGAGCTTGTAAATAATATTCATCAAACGGTGCACGCCATTTTTTCCCTCCTGCCGTTGTTCGTCCTCTTGTTGCCATTGTGAGCGTCTTAAAAGAGAGAGCTACGTTTCCGGTCGGGCACAGCATGCCTTTCAAAGAACTTAAAAAGGGAAGTGAAAATATAAGACGCCTTTTCCATATCTTAAAAATTTTAAATCCGTCAATTCTTTAGGGCTTCAAGAAGCAGACATTAAAAATAAAAGGAGAAAAAACTTTAACCCGGAAAGTTGATAAGTAAAGAAGATATAATGGACCGGAGAAAGGACAGAGAAACGGTAGAGAAAGTCCTAAAGGAAACAGATAATGAATGCTTGAATAAATTAAGCCCACAGCTTTAAAAGGAAAACCAATAAAGAGCACAATCGTTAAAGTTTTTTCATAAAACACACGCGTTAAAGACACACAATTATTCTTCCTCTTAATTCCGTCTAAGGCTTTTGAGGACAGAAATTGTTTGCATTCCAGATTGTTTTCAGTGTGTCGCGTCGTCGCTCTTGAGCACTGCGACATTGCAATGAGAGAGGTGTTTGCTTACTTGCTGCCCGGCTTCAACAAAATACGCACAAGCGCCAGGTCGGTGCCCGGCCTGTCCGCCCACTCTTCAGTCGCACAATTAAACTGAATCTGATGTGAAAATATATGCTGTGTTAGGAATAAGTAAAGTACTGTTTGTGTACACACATTCGCATATTCATTCGCCAGTAACCTGCTTTGCTGTTTTACAGGTTTTTCGCATTAAGTTCACCCTTTTGCAAATCAAATTCAGTCTTTTGCAAATCAAATTCACCCTTTTGCAAATCAAGTATAGGGTTTTCCAATAAGGACGGGTCAATGTTGTTGTCAACATCTTTACCCTTCGGACGTGCTGCTTCTGTACGTGTACCGCACGTGATTTGGCATGACTGACTGAATTATAAATTATAGATTTGACAGACGCCGCCAAAACAACATGGCCGCCACAGACTGCTAACATCGACCCGTCTCTATTGGAAAACCTTATACTTGATTTGCAAAAGGGTGAATTTAATGTGAAAAACCTGTAACATGCGTTTTCCACTCTTCGCCAAAAAATAAACGTAACTTCATATCCTTAACTTTTATTTAGTTTATTTAGGTTTTTTTTTATATTCACGACTGTGACAATGGGACCAGAGAGCAGACGTCTCTCATCTATCAGGACTATGTTAATATTCAGACCTACCACGCTTTCTTTAAGGCGTTATAAAACGCCTTCAATTGACGTCGGTGCGAAAAACAACGGATTTGTTTCTTCAAAGGAGTTCTTAAGTTAAGGCCATAACTTAAAATGTAGATGCTTTTATTAGTTTAATTTCATTTTATGTTCTGCTAGTTCTATATCTATTACTAATGTTGTTCATTTTGTTATTTCATATTTGTTGGGCTTTGTTATTCTGTCCTTCAACGTCCTTCCACTGTTGTTCAGTCAGTTATTCGTAAGTCTTCTTAAGCGTACGTACGTACGCACATAATGTCTGCAGTTGGCGGCAATCGATGCGGCAAAAACGGTACGTTGTCTAATACGCCCATCGGTCGCCGCTTGCCCGTCTTCTGTTTTGCTGTGGGTACGTCTGCGCTAATCCTGGACAAAGTTTATCGCGGTCTATTATTCTTATAAGATTAAAGTGTAATGTTTTCTCACTGTCGTTTTTTCTATACGAAGTCAGCGCTGTTTTCCAAACAATGATCCTTCGTAAAGTATGCCACGCGTACTTTATGATTAGGGATCACTTTCTGGTGTAGGCACCACGTGTACGAAAAGTTCAGCAATTTCGTTGACTATAAAAGACAATACTTATTCCGGCAGCAAAAGAAATTAATTTCATTTTTATATGGATGGATTTTTTCAGTGGATTTTCAAAAAGTGGATAACATAGCTAACAACCTGCTGCCCTACAAGCTGAGAAGCCTCTAAAGACAGATAAATTTATACGAGTATTTACTATATATTTGTTTACGAAGGTAAGAAACCGCATGAAGGTCATTCATTTGTTAATAAAACTTAATTGAAAACTCTTAAAAATGTTTACAAAGAGTTTGAGGGCGAAAGTCACGCATTCAAGGGTTCCTCACGTAATCTAGATTTTAATCAGAATCGTCTTTCTAAGTTTTCAAAATGAGGCAAGGTGCACTTCCTCTGATAACTTTCAGTCCAACTCAACAAACTTGCGCGATGTCTCAAGCGTCCTTGAACATCATTTCTGCCGCTGTTCGCAAACGCCTTGAAACCAATTTTATGTTTTGTTTTTCACGTAAAAATTGGAAATCTGTCTGCAGTGTGCAAAGATTTTTAAGTGCTGCCTGCTACCGTTGTTGTTTCCAACAATAGGGCCGTTCTTTTTAGCTCCTTGAGAACTTTTAGACACTTTTAGGCACTTTTTTAGTTGCAGTTACTTTTTGTATTGTTAAAGTGTAATAATGCCCTTAACATTTGGAGTATGGAGTGGTGTTGATGTTGTTAATATTGTATACTTCAGTTTTGGTTGTCCGCTCCGGATTTAATTAGACGTTGCCTAATTAACTGCGGTATCCATGGTTGCAGCAGGCAAATTGAGGGAAGGATACTAATATGTAATATGTTATTTATCCTAGCCACTGACTTCGGTTTCCAGCCCCCTTTCAATTAACCAACAATTAAGCGGACCAATGCTCAGAAATTACACAACTCCGTTCAGTTGTTAAAAGCATTTCAAGCGCCAACATTTCAACCACATTTTAACTTAAGGAATGAGATCGATATCACTTTGACTGATGGCAAATCCACACACATACGCACACACATAAGTAAACGCTCCTTCGCCCCGATAATTGCGTACTTATATATACTATACTTGCGTGTACATACTATGATATACAAAGTGAGTCTCTCGAACCGGGCCAAGCTGCAAGCAGTGCGGTTTGCTGATACATCGCTGCTGTTCGCGGTGACCACAATTCAGGCATCAACTAAGAAGTTCTACCTTTTGATGGTGCTAACCAACAAGGAGTGACGTGCCGTCCAGCCGTGTTTGTGTATTTTCAACGATCGTTAATCCTTTGAGATTTATTTACATAATATGAAGCTTAAAGAGTTTGAAGATAACTCACTGCATTTTTTTATAAAAACATTTTATTTTGATTCCAATCTCAACAAAAGCTCTACTTTAAACATATTCTTTGCATCTTAATTAATGCGCAGAGTGGACGCAAATTTATCAGGAACTGTTCGCTGCCGCCGGCTCGAAGATGTAGTTATAAGCCGCACTGACGTGCACCTCGCTGACAGAAATGGCGAAGAGTAGCAGAATGTAGCCAATGTACTGACTCAGTTTGAGGAAGTCCCACAATTTGTCGCAGAAAATACTCAGCAGCACACAGTGGGTTAAGGAATGCACATTGACGACGCGCCAAATCCACGCCACGCAGAAGAACCACGTCGATTTGAACACTTCATTTTGGCGAGCATATTGCCCCGGCGCTACTTCGTTGCGCTCCAACATGTCCTGGTAGACGGCTATATAACGATTCCATGCAGCCGAACTCAGCAGCAGCTGCATTGCGAAGTTCACCACCTTTTTGCCGACCGCCAGAGTGGATGCCTTTATTTTGGGTTCCGGCGCTTTGCCAGGTTTGTCGTCTGTCATGGGCAGCAGTGGCGTGTAACCACGCCGAGGTGGGTTGTTTTTCAGGTACACAAACATTCCGATGAGCAAAGCGACGCAACCGAGCGCATCACAGATGCCGTCCACATAGTAACCGGAAGTCCCGACTTCGGAACGTTCTCCGCGTATGTTTTTGCGAGCGCGCGCTACATGACCGTCAAGGTCGTCCAGAAAGGTACGCACCTGGAAGAACACTACGCCCAAGCGCCGATAGCCAAGACTATCGGAGGCCACTAGTTTTCCAGCCACGCAAGCGACACCCACATGGAAGAAGGAGATCATGTTTGGCGTGATAAAAGACGAGCGCGAAAAACCGACGACGTCATCAAACACTGCGGCCAGCGGGGCAAACAGGTAGTGATTAGTGTGATCCAACAGCACAGCCTTGACCGTCACATGACAAAGAGGATTTATGTAGCAGGATAGGGCTTCAGCGTTGTCGAAGCCCTCTTTCGGGGACGGCGTTCGGGTGTTCGCTTCCATCGCAAATGCTGTTGTTGAGGTTGCGGTACTGCTGCTGATATTACCATACAAGTCCCGCTCAGGGGGATACTTTTGTATGTGAAAGTAGAGCTGCACATCCATGTAGATGTAAAAACAGACGAGCAGCAACAGCGAAGCAAGCAAAATTTGGCTAACTTTTGAGCTTGGACCCATCATGCTGAATAATATGCTAAGCTTATTTAATTCAATTACTCGATGATACTTCTGGCTGTGGATGATTTTTCTTTGTTGTGCGGAGTGGAGTGAGTTTTATCTAACCTAAATCCTCTTCATGAAAATGTTTGCCACTATTCAAATATTATGTATTTATTTCTGCGGTGATTACTGGAATCGACATTTATACTGTGATTTCAGTCCAGCATCATTTAACAGTTATTTCGGTATTTCCAGGGGCCTCAATATGTCGAGGAAGCCAACATAGCCTTCAAATAAGCAAGGTCACAAATTGTACTAAAAATAAAGTAGAAAAAAAAAAAGTTTTTACTTTGTTGAAAATGAATTTGAATGAGCTACGCCTAGTAACATTGAGAGTGAGGGTTCGATTCCCGCAGCGGCGCGTGTTCATTTACTAAAATTTATAAATAAAATATTACAAAATAAAGTCCTAGGGACGGATTCTGGTGGCGCTATTATAGTTTCTAGGCAATATTTTATTTATTTTCTGCGGCGACATTTTCCTTAATTGTCGTCGAAGACAACATTGGCGACATTATCGTTCATTGTCGTCGAAGACAATATTGAGGACACTGTCGCTCTTGTTGTCGTCGAAGACAAATGCGACATTCGTATGAAAATGTCTTCGGAGACCAACAAAGGCTTGTCTTGCAGATGTCCTCAACGACGGCCCTATGTCGTGCAAGACTCTTCGAAGAACTGCTGGGACACTGTTTAAAGAGACTTGGGAGAGCAGCACCACGCACATACTTGGAAATAATAATATATGTACATATGTATACAAGAACTCAGTAAAAAGAAATCAATTAATGAAAAATGAAATAAATGGTTGAAATGTGAAGGGTTTGTATTAAAAAAACAAAGGGAAGGCGAAAGCCCTCCGCTACTACATTAATCACTGAATTACTTTGCTGTTATTAATATTATAATTACAAATTAAATTACAGCATTTAGAAAACGCCAATAGCCATTCGACTCGTTGCAAAGGCACTCGGTTCGTTATGATTAATCTCAAGGTTGTTTGAGTTTCTCTGGTTTTATAATGTACAATTGCTCAAGTGCACATTGGTTTTACGATTTTATTTTTTGGTATTAGTATTTCACTTAACATACACTCCTTCAACGATAATCTTAAAACACACGTTTTATTCTACACTTGTTTTTTTAATGTCGCAAATAGCAAAAATTACAGAAATACAGGCAACAGAACAGAATTAGACACCAACAACTAATGAAAAGGGAGAACTAACGAGTGGAAGTTCAACGAATACAGAGTTGAAAGAAAATCTTTGCAGAAATTTAAAATAACAATAGGAGCGAAAAACGTACTTAGGAGCAAATTCCAAACGTACGATATGTTCGCATTTTTTTCAATTCAGTTGGGTGGGTTCAAAATCATTTTAGTTGGGGAAATTGGCGGATACTTCCATAACAAAAAGGAATACGAACAAAAATTATTGAATATATAAGGAAGAATATTTTAAAAACTCAAAAGAATACAATTTAAAAAAACACGGATTTTTTTCGTTCTAAATTTCTGGGAAAGGAATTACAAAATCATGTCAGTTGGAAAATTTGGTATGTTTTTATAGTAAAAAGAATAAAATGCAAAAATTAATAATAAAATTAATATTTAAGGAAATTACAATAAAAAATTAGAAAAAAGACAATTAGGTAACACTGAATTTAAAGTATACCGGCAAAGTGTTTACCCTCCGCTTAAAAACGATAGAACTTTTTTTTTACTATTCACACTGCAAAAAATCAACTCTTTAATTTTTCAAATTTTTCGCCCCATTGAAATTAATTCATAAAACTTGGGACCGTTCGAAAAAAAAAGTTCCAAGCAACTACTCAGGATCCCAGATTCTAATCTTATTAAACGAGCTAAAATTGTATATATATTTGTAGCTTTTTTGAGCTCGAAAACAGCTTTAAGGATTTCTTTGATATTTACATATTATGGAGATTGAGAGAATGCAAATCGATCTTTCGAGGTGTTTTTTCCAAAAAAATTCATTTTGGTGTTTTTTCCCCTCTATTAAAGTGGTTGATCAACAAGTGTGTTAATAATTTAATGACATTGTTTTGTTTTTAAAATTGTTCTGTTCTGTAATAAAATGTAAATATGTATATGTATATTAAAATATTTTTGTTTTGTTTTGTAAAACTTTTATCAACAGAAATTTATCAACAGACATCAATGTTTTCAATGCAAAAATGTTTATAAAAATTCAAACAATTTTTAAACTATACAAATAAAGTGTTTACCCTTCACTTTAAAACGATAGACCGACTTTTTTTTTACTATTCATACTGCAAAAAATCAAAACTCTTTTATTTTTAAAACTTTAAAACTTCCGAAAACGTTCGAAAAAAAGTTCCGACCAACTGCTCGGTTTCCCAGGCTCTTACAATTTTATGTCTACTGAGACGGATTTTACGATTTTGGGCTTTGGTAAGATTTGCAGAGGTAAGCCCATATCATTTCATTTATTAATGTTTCCCGAACCGTGTTCTTGAGTTCTAATCGATAAGATCCTAAGTTTGTCAAGACCTTGCAGAAATGAAATGAATTTTTTCATGACTTACGAAAGTACTTTCTTCTCTAATTTTCCTCTAAATTGTTTGGCCAACTGCTCTCACAATTCATTCTTTTGCTTGCCTGCACTGTTTCCAAATAGGAGGAATATCTTTAGTGATTAATGCACGACAGATCATGTGTTGGGGCATTTTACCGGCAGGATCGAATGATGCGAATACGGGGATCTAACTAATTAATGAGCGGCCGCCAAGGGTCGACCGTGCTCTGGGATTAGGTTGTGTTCGACGAGCATGTTTACAGAAGTCGCAACAAAGTGTCTATTAACTTGCAATCCACCAAAAGCTTCTCCACTGCAACCCTGCATTAATTAGCCTTTTATTTGATTTGTTGTTATTTACTTTGGCTTTTTGTTTAGAAATTCATGAAGGGAGGAGGGTGGGTCCGTACAGGGTAGGATGTGTAAGTTTTGTTAACAAAATAATGACTTTGTCATGTTATATACTAGTACTTATATAGAAAATATTTAAGTTTTACCGGCTTTGTTGACATGTTTTAGAGTTTTTTCAAAAAGCCTCGGAAAAGGGTACTCTAAAAATACATGACATACATAGTAGAGGACTGCACAAGACATCTTGAAAGCAATTTTAAGACAGTATCAGTTTTAAGGGTTTTCTGAAGGTCTTCCATTTGCTTTCGAATCAAGCCGTGTCTAGCTTAATTAAGTTTTTTGTAAAAAATTATAAAGAAAATTCACACTCTACCATTTTTTCAAGATGAGGAAACCGATTCTTGGTTTCTGTGGTATTGTTTTTGCGCTTCTTAGAAGGAAATAAACTCGAATTCGGCCGCAGGCAGGCGTATTTTTTCTTGGCTTGCAAGCGAAAGTTTTAATACCGCGCAAAAAATATAAAATTTACTTTGGTAAATCCGGGAAGGAGCACAAGCAGGTTCTTCACGTTTCAAACAAGGAGCATAGTCGAAATGTTAACAATAGTCAACATCGACAACAACAGGAGCAACAACAATGTTGGCATATCTCGTTAGCGGTATCAGAGCGATGCGGCGCTTAAGCCGCAACTTCAAGAACGGGCGGAACTGTTGAGAAGGTGTATATGAAGTGGGTTTGTTTATTTGCTTTTGAAGTGCATAAAATAAAAGTTTTTCAATCTCAAGTTTGAGATTGAGGAAGTTCATGTACATTTTGTAGGTGCTGTTTGGCAACAAGTTAGCCACATTGGTCACCACAAGCTGAGAAAGCGAAGGAAGCTCAGGAATGCTTGCGCGGAATGTCCATTTTGGTGGTTTGTAAATGTTCAACTTTTTGATTAAAGATGGTGCGTTTCAGGCAGAAGCAAATAAGCCGGCAAATGGCAGGCGAGTGATTTTCTGAAATGGCAGCGGACGCAGAACGAACGCCAGGCTGCCACAAGGTACTTTCAGGTACTTTTATGGCCTGCTTTTTTAAATTATCAGAATAGTCGGGCGACGATTTCAGCTCACTTCGCCCCAACCGAATTATGCGAATTATTCCTGTTCTTGTTGGCTCAAAGAATTCAGAGAATTTAATGCTAATTTGCAATTCTCAAAACAATGTTGCCAACACACTGCACTGCAAGTGCTGGAAATGTGAAGCGAGGATAAAAAGTGCAAATAATTTTTATCTCTAATGCAAATCGAACATGAAAGGAGTACAAGGGCCAATAAAGTAAAATTGCGATTAATTCTACCACAGTGTACAACGCATTAATAATAATGCTGTACAATGAAAAACCGGACACTTTAATTTTTAGGGTTTAAATCTTCACTTTAATTGACAATACAATCCAATGACTCTAGACTCTCGCGAAAGCAGAAGTGCCAAAAATTACCGCACTAATGAAATAATATTAGCAAATAATGGTTTCTTCTTGGCGCAATATTTATTTGTGCCACTGCAGCGAAACGAGTCTGCCTGCTGCTCTCTGGTTGTTGCTCTCTGGTAAACAATGTTTCGTGCTTCATGCATTACCAGAATTTGCTCATTTGTAGAGGAGAAGGATCGACGTTCTGCCAAAACAAAAGCCGGCATTTCAATGAAGGCTATACCGCGGAATTTATTGCATGGGATTCCGCTGCTCAGTGGTTGGACAGGCTTTCTTTACAGATGAAATTATTACTTTTCTACAGGCAGCGTCTGGCGGCCACTGAAGCCAACTGAAACTTCGAACTGATTTGGTCCGTTTTGTGTTTTGGCATGTGTGTGCAAATACAAATACTCATGAGTGTACACATGAGTATTTAGCAATTTTCTTGCTGTAGCTGCGTTACGGCAGCACTATAGCGCACCATCTTTATAGGTGCTCGTAATTAAAACTTTAACCTCATCCGTTGCGTGTTAGCTTCCCTTCACCGCCCGCAAACGCGGCACTCTTAGGCGCACCTTCTTTTTGCCCACAACATCTGAAATTCGCGACTAAAATTGGCGCGCGATTTGTTTCGAATCGACGCTGTGCTTCGTTGGTCGCCGTCTGTGCCGCAAGTTGCAGAAGAAACGTCAAATTTATTGCTGTTCGATAACAAATTTCGTTAGTAAAGGATTTTCAATAATTTTCGGCACAGCACTAAACAGCGACTCCTTGAATTCGCGTAAGCTGGTACACTCGACTATGCCACTTTCATGAAATATATGTACATATATTTGTTTTTATAGTGAACGGTTCGCGATTCGAATTCTTTGCCGGGTGTTTGGCGTTAAGTTTGAGGCTTTGTTTGGAATGGTTGTCATAAATAAATGGGTTTTCACGGTGGTCTTTCACGGCAGTACTAAGGAGGAATTTCATTTTTGCTAAAATTGAGAGCAATAATTCTAAACTGATGGAAAAATACGCGAACAAGTACAGATATTGTATTAAGATATGGTATTGGTGCTTAGACAAATGATATCCCATTTGTACCCAATAAATAGCACCTCCTAAGTTTCTGGAAAGTCTAAGATTTCAGTGCTAAAATAAATAAAAAATTGAACACCGAAATCAAAAAATTAATCTGGCCAGGTGTAAAAATCCAGTTACTCCATATCCCGCCAAGTAGGCTCATCTTCAACGATCCCGATTTAAGTACAAAGTTCGACCCAGTTCAAGACGTTATGAACGACTCGCGCATAGTTCTGGGATACCAAAGAAATTTACTTTTGTAACCATGTCTCCGAATCTATTCTGAAGGTAGATCGGTCTACTAAGGGCCGAGGACTCGAAGGTGGTCTTCGCAAAGTAAATAAAACCACGTGGTTGTTGTTATTGTTGGTGCAATGACGGATGGAGCAATGACGGATGGAGCAATGACGGATGGAGCAATGACGGATGGATGGTTATGCCTGCCATGTTTTAATAGGAATACTATGCTAATGTCAGTATGGGACTCTTTGAATTCGAGACGAACCCCGAATGTGTGACGATTTTTTTAGTCGAAACGAAAAGAATAATAATAACAATTCATCATTTCGTGGTGTTCTTAAGCCTTAACTTCTGAAGAATGTGTTTCAAAACCAAATCAGACGACATTAAATCAGAGCAATTGAATTAATCACTAAGAACGGATTTAACTTGAGAACGAAGGACCCTGAAAAAAAGCTTTTAGCGTAAGATGACATACCTGGGAGATATCGCCCGTATCTAGAATTGTTGCGAAGTTTCTCCGTTAAAATGTGTTTTATTGCATTCCGCACGAGCAGTTACTAGACACGCACAAAGCAGAGCACGAGGAGGTTACAGTTGTTTCTCCCTCCGGCAATGGTGTTGGTAAATGCTTTGAGCTGAAAACCGCAGAGGTTCCGTAGTCGAAGCAGTCTTTGAAAATGCGTTCCGAAAACCTGAACCGAACGCAACAAGAATCACAACGACAAATAAATACATTTTGGTGCTCTCATGCTCGCCATTCTACCTCTCCACATTCTGTGATAGTTTCTAACTCGATTTCCTTCAAATTGGTTTCAAATTGGTCCGGTATGGGACGAAGCTCAGGATACGCTGACAGTTGGCGAAAGGGCTGCGCTTGGATGCTTTCATGGGATTACGGGA
Source organism: Conops quadrifasciatus (assembly GCA_949752815.1). NCBI lineage: Eukaryota > Metazoa > Arthropoda > Insecta > Diptera > Conopidae > Conops > Conops quadrifasciatus. Next base: position 1,816,259 of record OX457078.1, read on the forward strand.
CAGGTATTTCAATGCCATTTTTGAAGTAATAGCGAGAAACTGCAGAATGGGATTTATAATTTCCTTTTATTAAATTTTTTAAAGCGAACGAAAAACTTCGACATTAAGCTGAATAGAGAGCTTTTTCATTTGCTGTCGAGGCGCTTCATCCATTTCACGCGTCATGGCGGGAGCAATATTATAAGTTCTTATGACACCCACAAGAAAAGCGCCCTTATGGACTCTTTTCGCACTCTCACCAAGTTTTATATACCTTTTTAATCATAGTTATAACTACTTAAATCCGTTATATATGGAAACAGAAATTTTAGGGAGAAGCAAAAAAAGCTCGTTTAACTTTTAAGAGGGTAAGTTCCTTAAATCTAACTTAGCAGTAACTTAGTGGTAGAAAAAGATAGTGAAAATAGCTACTGATTTGCTCTTCTCTTCTTTGTGTTGCTGACAAGTGGCTTCTTCACGAATTTGTATAGCTTTTCTGTGCTTTTAATTTTAAAGGCACTTTTCCATTTAGTCACAAATAAACACTAATCACTTGGAAGGATCTGGCAAGACATACCGCTTAGAGGCAATGAAACGGAAAAGCTAAGAGGATAATAGTCATAGCTTATATATGGAATCCTCTCCAAAGAACCGGCAAGCTTTTCGAATACGCTGTATGACTTGTCAGTGTACCGCGTGACGCAGCACAATAACACAACACATTTCAAGTGATTAGCAGAGCGCTTAATTCATTTAATTAAAAGTAAGCCGTACTTGTTGCGGCAGCAGACGTGACCCTTGTGTGACAACATATGATGTATGTGCTTATACGCCAGAATGGAGCAGTCTAGTAACGAGCATCGTAAAGAACTCTTAAGGGATCAGCGTACCCTGGCCGCACCATGTTGCGCGGCGAGTGTGGCGGCTTATGACTTTCCGCATTAAGGCTGTTGTAAGTGGTCTTATTAAGCAGCGACAAGACTCACAAGTATTTTTCCGTACACGAAATTAAGGCCGCATTAAAGAGGTCTTCTGTGAGAGGTGGTGGCCGGGGTGAATGCGTTTCATAAGAGTTGCTTTAAATAGCCAACAAACAACTTTACGTTAATGGAAAAATGTTGCACTCGCTGGCGTTTCTTATTTACTTTTAAGCAATGGTTGCTCAATAGTTTTACTCGACCATTTTACTCGACCTCACACTCAAGACTTCACTTTCTCAATGAAAATCTCCACTGACCATTGATCATTGTCATATTTTCGCCTTCTATTTGTCAATCCTAAGTGTCTCGGCACGCCGCAAACAGACTGAAAATAAAGAAGTGAATAATTGCTTTTTCTCAAGCAAGCTTCATCCTTCAACCTGAAGCGTGTTTGTAAATTATTGCTGCGAGAACTCACGTCATGTGCAAGGTTCCACCGCGACAGGTGCATCAAAACTTTTACCAACTTCATCTCTTTCACCGCACAGACATTATTTCATCCGCAATATTTGCCAACCAAGCATGCATGCATGCATGCAAATGTTCTGAGTCTTGCAAAAAGACACAGAAATGCTTTGTCCTCATTCCGCACTTTAAGCAGACTCTGTTTGTGATCCGATGTCACTCAGGCAGTCTGAAGTTGCGTATTCCCATGCTTGGTTGCCATTCATGGTTCCCATTCAGTTGTTCTCGTATTGTCGTTGTTGTTGTCGCCACACAAAACACGAGTACTCAACTGTCTGGATTTCCGAAATGGTCTGTTGTTCCTCCGTTGTCGCTTCTTATCTGTAGAGCCAACAATTCTTCACACCTCATGAGTTGAAAAGTTGTTGGCAAGTTTGTCTAGCGTTGCCTGCAATGGCAGCCAATCAGGTGGAACAAAGTGCTGGAAACGAAAAAGTCCAACTGTAGAACTGACAAAGCCAGGATACTATACATACATTATATAAAGAACATACGATATAAATTTTAAAGCTTTCTATGCTTATTTTCAGGGTTGGCAAAGACAGACAAAGCACTTGATGGGCAAAGAACTAGATGGGCGGCATGCTGAACTGTTGTCAGCAGACATTTCTGAGACGGCTTAAATGCATCAATTTTTTTTGGTACTTTTTTTGGTTGCTACTTTCAACTCGTTACGTTACGTGAAATTTTTAAAGCAAGTTGATTTTAAATGTTGATGCTGTTAGTATCAAAAGCACGCCGTTGCACGTCCGGCAACTATTGAAAACACATTTCATGCTTAATGTGAAAGCTCATTAAAATGACGCATTTAGTGCAAAATGAAATGAAAACGCCTCCCACCCCGGCAGCTGCAGAATATCATCACATGGTGCAAAACCGATTAAGGGTAAACCTTGAATGACAGGCAGCAACACTGACACCAGCACCAATACCAACACAAGCACAATAAAATTAATTCAAATCACATACGCGCATTTACGGCTCCAATAACCGTTGATGCGCAGAGCCGGATCCGGAAGCATACCAGATGGCGTGGTAATTTAAAGGTGGACGCTTGGGTGCAGTTTGTGCACGATATAATTACCGACCAAGACAATAATACGTACACGTGATGGGTTTTTGCGCCATCTTCTGTCTGTTTTTTCACAACACAACAATCAATAAATAGGATGGAAAAAAATTTAAAAAATATAAAGTAAAATTTTTCAAAAATCACAGTTAACTTAAACAATGAATCATCGAATCCTTTTAAAAAGCACACACAAGAAAATAGTTAAGAATTAACAGCTGTTAAGATTTCGTATTCTGGCGAAAAATTAACAACTGATTTCTTAACTAATCGTTAACCATTTTGTTAATCGACGAGTAGGTCTCTTAACAGAAAACAGAATTTCATTTTGTAGCTGCTATAATTGGGCAAATATTAAAAGAATGGAAGAATATTTACCTATTTTATTGATTTGTGAAGATAAACAAAAACAATATATTAAAAAAGGCTTAATTGTTTTTATCTCAAGTTCTAAAAAATACCTGCTCCTGTAAAATACCTGTAATATGTACATATGTACATATTTAGCTAATCGTGCGACTTTTGTTGAGCTCTGCCCCGAAGGACAAGAATTCTCTAACCTTCTCGATATGTTCTTGCAAAGTACATAAGTCAACAACTGCAAAAACTTGTCTTCAACGGCAGGAGCGTTTGCCATGCTCCCCGCCCTTACAATCGTTTTCCTATTCAAGCTCCTGAGATCGCTGTTCCTTCGAAGAGCGCAAATAAACTTGCTGTACAACAACAAAAACAGCAGGAAGTGAAGCTCTGGTTAATAAGCCTGGTTAGTGGAGAATATGCTAATAAACTCTTAGGTTAATTTAACAAAATATTTACATAGTCTGGCTGTGTATTCTTGGATGACATTGAAAACAGATTGAAAGCTGAAGAAGCGAGCGAGCGACGGAATTTCGAAGGCATCGAGTGGAAAAGAAGCGCAATGGCTTGGGTTGTTTGTTTGGAAGAGTCGTCGGTTGGTTAAATCCGTTAAATTCCAAGTCTTGTTTTTCAGATTTTGATGGAATCGCAAACAATGCGATGTCGAGATTTTTCAAATCCTCGCCGATATAGAAGCCCCTGGCCCCAGAAATTCAATATATAAAGTAAAGGATTGAAAGAATGATCATGTTTCGGAGACCATCGAGTTATGTAGGTTATAAGTACTCTTTTAGTAGGAAAGCTTCTTGGGCCCAGTAGTGCCCGCGAGGCTCTAAGCAGAGCAATAATCACTCATTCATGGACGAATTTCTAAAAGATATAAAAGCATCTCTTCTTATTATTTCGTACAATATTATGATTATTTCCTTTCTTTCGTTTTTCCTTTGCTGATGCAACGGGCGAAACGGTCAAAACAGGCGGTGGCTTTTCACTCCGAGCTCTGGGATTATGCGGCTTATGGCTTCTGTTCTGCAAAGCGTTTGTGAAAAGTGCGTGTCAGCGTGATAGATTTGCCAGGAGATTGCTAACGAAAGACAATGTAATATGAAAACGGGAAAACTGTTCCGTTCCCTCCGCAGACACAGAAACCTTCGCTATCATATCATGTTACTGTTGTAAAATCTTCCGAAAAATCCATCTAAACAGTGTTTGCCATAAAATTCCCATCGCACACATCCTTAGCTATGGCTAAATCAGCTCGGCGACCAAAAACCGATATCCTTGAAGTAGCTCATAAATATTTACTTAATTAAATTCGAAATTCCAGTCAGGTAGATGCAATAAAGTGAAGCAGCAGCCACATGGCTGAAAGCTGTGTAGCTGAAGAAGCTACTGGCAAAGGAAGTGTTGGTGTGCATCCTGCGGCATGGCACAAAACAAAATTGTTACTCATAAAAGTTTGAAGTTGGCGGCAGTTTTCGTATGAGTGTATGTATGTTGATTGGAGTTGGGAAGGATAGCAAGAAGGAACTATTATATATTATTGGAACTATTATTTATTATTGCTGCAGTATGGGGCAATTCCTTTGCCTCTGAGGATCTTTGTGGTGTACTCTGTTGAGAATTAAAACGCAGTTTTGAATAATTAATTTCCTTAAAATCCGATTTTTATTAAAAAGTTCTAAAAAGTTTGGGCACTTTTCTGCCAAAAAAGGCTTTTAATTATACTACTATTTTCTTATTATTATTTAAGATATTTTCGAAACGGATGGTGTATGTATGATGCTGATTTACATCGATTTTCATAATTACGGTTTAACTCCTAACTGCTAACGTATTAGTTGTTCTCTCTTAGGTTTCTCTCTAACCCCAAACCGGTACTAGCCTTGGAAATTATGTCTAGTTTGAAAAGTTTGGGTGGACTGATTAACTTTAGCTCTCGAAATTAGCCGATTTGTATGCCAGACGAAATATGCGCAACATGGCCAGACACGGCCTTTGCATACAAATGGGCAAATTGCAATATTAGCACGTGCCACGTGGATGCAGGCGCTACGAACTACTGCAAGACTGCTGAACAAAAAAGCCGGCACTCTTCTCAAATTTAACATCAGTACTCTGATGAGTTCGTGCCAAAGTGAGAGGAGCATGTAAGGGTTAGGGTTAGAGTTAGAGTGAGGACGGCTACTGAAATGGAAAACTCGACGATGATGCATATAAACGATCACTGCGTTCTTCTTCTGTACGTCCAAGTGCAGTGTCGATTTCTTCAGGAAACACGTGACGTTCTTTTTTCTTGTCGCCTAATTTTCGCACTTTGGCAGAATAAACTCGTAATAATGATTGTGTTCTGATGGCTATAGCTTTTACGAGTTTAAGTTTGCAAACAATTCTAGACAAATACTGCAAAAGAAACGATGATTTCTTAAAAAAGTAATGCTCGCCAAATCAAAATGCGCCTCGTCAGTGATTATCGAGACCACTCTGTAGACAACAGCAAGGATAAACAAGTTGACGAGAGAGGGAGAAAAAAGGGTGAAGCAAATTATCAATAATACCTTCGGATGAGCTCCAATGTTCAAGGACCAATATGCACAAACACAGCGAAAAACACACTAACGATCACTAACACACCGACAGTGACAAACAGCTTAGCAGAGAGTTTCCAATAAACGAACGGCTTATGTGAAGAGCTTCACAGCAGTGTTAACAAGCAACACAAGGGCAGGACAGAGAAACGTATATATCTGTGTACCTACACTCCCACACACGAGTTTACTTAGTGTATACTCATGCATACTCAGAGCCCGACTTCACAACGACACAGTGGTGATGAGGCGGGAGCACGACTCCGGATGTCCACAAGCCAAAAGGGATACAAGAATAAAACCACACCAAATCAAACAAGAACCAACCCAACCGAAGTGTTAAAAGAATTTCGGATCAGCCGCAGTACATTTGAGCCGAGTGTTATGCAACCGGATATCGACCTTTTCAATTTTTAACTTGTATGATGAGATGGTATGAAGACAACAGGGCGATATCTGTTCAAGACTCAAACCAACTGTTTGCCGGGAACTGTTGGTCGGATACCGTAAACCGTGAGAATTTAGCCAAATTTGAATTTCTTTATACATTTTAAGAAAGATTTCCTTTTCTATGAAGTATTTTCTGCTGGCTGTCTCTGCTCATATATTTTATCGAAAAGTAGCATTGTCTTTTTTTCCGAGACTCAAAATTACATTTAGTTGTTTGGTTATTTTATTATTGAATTAATTATCAAACCATCAATTTTTAACAAAGCGATAGAATAAATTACATTAAAATTAGATTCATATCTGTTGTAAATTGATTCGTATAAATACAATTAAAATTTGGAATGTTTGCTGTTTTCATTATTTCAATATTTATTCGTTTTAATCGGCATAAAACGGCACCGGGGACGATCAGTTTTTAACTACTGCAACCGCATGTTTGTGTAAAATGATTAGATGCACATAATTATTTTGTACAAAGCCGTTTTAATTAAGTGTGAAGCATGAAATTATTTACCAATATTATTTACCATAGTGCCACCAATGGTTTCTAAGCGGTGTTGGCCGATGTTGGCAGTCGTTGTACGGGCTTACGATTTGTCAAATACAAACGAAGTGACAATTTAGAAGAAAAGAAGAAAATTTGTTGTGTACTGAGCTGTTTTCAACACCAGCACAGACGGTTGAACCAAAGAATATACAATGTATTGAGAAAGCTGTTAACGCTATTATAATTATTGCAGCCGACTGTTTTTAGTGTCCATAGTGTTCGTCATACTAACAGCCGTATTCTGGTTAATTAACTAAGCTCACCATATTTATGTTAACAAGCACACAAGAAAATAGTTACAAATTAACAGCTGTTTAGATTTCGGCGAAAAATTGAGAGCTGACTTCTTAACTATTTTGTTAATAAACAAGTAGCTCTCAACAGCAAAGTTTCATTTTGTAGCTGTTCAGTTGGGAAAATATCAAAAAATGGAAAAATATTTACTCATTTTATTGGTTTGCGAAGATAAACGAAAAGCAAAAAATAAAAAAAGGGGTTTTTTTATCTGAGATTCTTAAAACATTTACTTCTTCGTACCTTCCATTTTGATATATGATAAAGAAAGAAAATACTCAAAATGTCAAAATGTTGAGAATATAAAAATTAACTAAACTTAACAACGTCATTAACAAGAACTCCTTAACCAATCGTAGTTAAATTAACAACCAGAATAAGATTGCATGTATTAGTACATATGTACATACATGCACATATTCTGTGGAATCTACATATCTGTAGATTCGCGCACTGCCGCGATTAACAATTAACAAAAAAAATCACTACAATCAGGCAAACTCAATACAGTTCAATTTGCAAACAGAATAAAATTCAAATTAAATGCATGCTGCACAAACAATAACAACGCCCGGCGAAACGTGTTTTTAATGGAAAATTTAATTAAATAAATAAATGAAGAATACAAATAAGTACATATGAGTATAAAGAGGCACAGAAATGAGTTTAAAAAATTAAACAAACAAATGCACCGCCCTCATGCACAATCGAGAGCAATCGGGAGCAACAAGCGCCGCAACATTTAAACAATTTATTGGGCGGAAAACTCCGAACTTTTTGTAATAATTCATGTCAGAATTTTAAAGCCTCCTCCGGGAGATGTAAAACGTTTTTATGTCGGGCAAGGTTGAGCGCAAGTAGTAAAATTTTATATATTGCTAATTTAATACAAAATTGTTACAACATTTTTGTAAAGTTACATAAATAGTATTTAATAAATAGAATTTTGTAACAGGAAAAAAGAATTAAAATCAGCTACCAAATACTACCAAATAGTGTATGTACTTAGTTTTGGTACAAAGTTTTTTAGTACCAAAAAACTTGCACATGTAACCTCGTTCACGTCAGATAGAAGAGAATTCATAAATTTCCCCAAATCCGGCTAAATGACATAAGCCGAGAGAATTGATGAACGTATCTCTTTTCTAGAAGATTTTTACATGGTACAGCATTAAATCTTTTATGAATTAAAGTGCAAGAAATAGATATTCTAATAAAGACCGTAAATGTATGTATATTTAATGCTTTATTTGAGCCGTGTTTTTTGAAAGTGGTGTACGTCCATTTCATAAAAAAATGGAGTTGATGATGAGAATCATTCAATTTAGATCTTTTCAAATTAATAAATACAAAAATATAAAAACATTTTTATAATAATACATATGTATTTGTGACGTCACAGTTGTGTTCGATCGCGTGTAAGTTACAACGAATAAAGAATATTAATTAATCACGCAAAGTCTATCCACTTGCGGTTTGTTTGTTTGTTTCGAACAAACTATAATGACGATGAAAACGTGGGACGAAAAGCTGCAGTTCAGACGATCAAATCTTGAATTTCAATTCAATTCCAAATATAGTTGGCAGTACACAGAGAAAACGAGTATTGTAGTTAAGTTAAGATAATTAATTATATAATTAAATTTGTCACGCATTTTGATATTAATATTCAGGTATGTATGTATTATTCGTACTCAAGCGTAATCAAAATTTTAATTATTTTTTTTTTTTTTTTATTGATTACATTTTTTTTTAATAAGGCGAATTTATAAGTACTCTGGGTTGCAAATAAACTCAACATTTTATGTAAATTCATTGGATTTAGTTGAGACAAATAATTTTTGATATTTTTTTGTTATTGTAGAGTCCCCTTTTTTTTCTTCTAACTTAATTTTTGTTTCCGAAGTGCGTTAATATAAGTAATTTTTTTTTGTTTTTTCCTTTTATCTTAAAGTTTATTAAAAGTGTCCTCTTTGAAAGTGGCTTCTTATTAATTTTATAAGACAATTTAAAATCAACGTATTATTTTTTAGATTTCCTGAAAATACTGGTATTACTTTATTAATTCAATAAAGTACTTCTCACAGTGTAACAAGTTAATATTCGCTATAATAGAACCAGTTACTTGGCACCTTGACTTCCTTTATTACTTTTCCAATTTCGTGTTTTATATCACGGAAATACATTTCCAAGGCTTTGTTACAAGCGTTGTTAGTGTTGTGTTGTTGTCGAAGTTTGTATCAGATATTTAAGTATGATAAAAACTATCTCTCTTATTGACATTTGAAAACATTTTATTGTTTTTAGATTACGTCTACAGATTATTGTCTACAGATTACGGTTTGAGTCTGTGCTAAATTTTGCCCTACAAATAAAGTCCAATCGTACTGCTAGCGCTCACTAAAACAATGGATAGATTAACGCTTAAGGAATATTAGAATATACCAATTAATATGATTATTATTTACATATTGCCTCATAATTATCACCCCGTTATCAACATCATCATCTTTCACATCAACTAAAATAACTCAAATAATCTAAGCTGCCTCGATTCTGCAACCAAGGAAGTATAGCCTCAGCGTGCTTCCGGAATCGTGGATTGGAAAACATAAGCATCTTTAAATCATGGCCTGCCGTGCCCGCGCTAATGAAGTTTTCCAAGTTAGCATTTTCATTTGGATCGAGTAACACGGCTGCCATGATTCCGGTAACTGAGATGTAGCCTTTAAGATAAGTAAGAGCAAATTTTTATTCCGCTCAACGCCCTCGAAAATCGATTATTGCACTTACCCCAACCTCCGTATTTCAGAAGTAGCGAGTGTATATCTCTTAAGGTGGGTATTTTTTTCGGGTACTTCAAGAGGCTTAAGTGGTTCTGCAGCTCCTCATGATAGAATTTAATAAAGTAATCAAAATGCTTTAATTTTATGTCGTAGCTCGTGGACGAAATCAGAAAATAGTATAAGTCTTGGGCGGGACTACCGTATTTGGGAATCTGATAGTCGACCAAGTAAGTTTCTTTAATTTGGCCCAGCTCGTCGTACTGAAACATGACATTGTTCGACCAACAGTCGCCATGATTCAGCACATTAAATTCATTCGGATCGACCTTGCCCATAGCGGTCATCAAGTCGACTATGATGCTCTGTAGTTTTAACTGTAAATGTTTTTATATTTGAAAATGTTCACTGAGACTCTCGGTGGTGATGTGAATTTCAACTCACCACACTATCTTCGTACTCCTCGTGACCCTTGTAGGTCTTTATGCACTTAGTAAAAGGTTGTACAAAGCCGTCAAATACTTTTTCCATGGCTTCTTTGTTTTCCTCCCTGAAAAAACCCTTGGTATAGGCGTCAGGATAACAACCTTTGGTCTCTATTCTTGTGGCAGAGGCAGCATGCCATTGAGCCAACTTTTTTAAAACCCTTTTGGTGTGTTCCATGTCGAGTCCTTTCAAACGATCAGCATTCTTGAAGCCCCGTGGGCGTAAATCCTCCAAAAGAATGCAGTCATTGTCTTTGCTCAACATGTAGCATTGCGGCCCAAACTTAACCGCAGCACCTACATCGTGTAACATCTGTTCCATCTCGGGCACCATTTCCATATACATGCCTCTTTCGATGTCGAACATGTTGTGAGCCTTCATCATTTCCTTCATCACATCGTTATCGAGCGGAACCTTCAGCATATAGGGCACACATTTCACCTCCTCAGCTATGGGAAAGACACGTGCGGGGGAAAAGGCAGTTATTCTGTCGAACGCAGAAGAATGCTCATTGAATGTAACTTGACTAACCTCCTTTCAACTCGACCACGACCTCAATCTCGACTCTCAGCATCAGCGTAGCGTAATTTTCTCCGGGCGAAAGCGCCGGATATGCTTTAAAAGTCGCTATTTTTCGATAACCCGCGACAGTTTTCCTTAATACGTCTTCGAATTTATCAGCTGTTAACCAACCCGGAAGTCTTGAATTATTGCCAGGGACTTCAGAAGTGTTACCGTTTGAGTTAGCAGCACCATTTGTCGGTGTTGTTGCCATCATTAATCTTAAATTAGTCAGAAAATTGTATTCCTCAAAATTTATCAACTTAACTGCTCGATTGTCCGACCTCGACTGAAACTTATAGTTCTCTACAAAACTAAAAGTTTCATTAAGTGATGACATAGCGTTTGTTGGATTTGATGTTGTTGTTGTTGTCGTTGTTGTTGTTGTACCTGAACTTGGTTCTTTAATTGCAGTTAAGTTATCGTAAGTGCCTTTTGAATATGACTGTAGTGTCACGAGTATGACTTTTCAGTGGCAGATAAGTTTAACGTCCGAGAGACGATTATAAACAGTTACACGTTACTGTATGCATGCATGCATTCATCCATTCATTCATCTATTCCTTCTATCAACGAGCTTTGAGCTAGGCTGAATTAATTTTGTTTGATCTTGAAATTGAATTGCTTTTTAAACCGTTTAATTCGCAGTGGGTCAATTTGTAGCAGCAGCATTCTTATGTATAAATAATCTACTATAGAGAACACAACCTGAAGTAGATACGTTTTTTTATAATTATTATCTGATAATTACTGAAGAATGTGATAGAGTTATCTCTATGAAGAGTTTTGATATTAATAAGTAGATTTTTAAGTTAACTGATAAGTTAGATTTTGGAGATTTAGGTACTTGCTCGGCCTCGAACTCGGTCAATTTGAAGAGGACTGTGTCGGCAAAAGCTCCGAGTTGGTTTAGATTTAGATTTTAAGATTTAGATTTAAGTTAGTTTAAGCAAAGCAATAAAAGCAAATAAATTTATCTGGCGTTTTAATTGCAGTCACAATTACTGCACGGTCACCATTCAGTTAATGATATTTTCCTAATCTTAAAAAATTTAATTTTTTGAATTTTTAAAATTTAAGAAAAATAAGAAAAGAGTCTAGTAACAATGTTCTCGCTAAACGTTGGCTTAAATGATATAATTTATATTTAAAAGGGAATAGTTTTTTTCCAGTAATAAGTATTAAATTCTTATCATACACACACTCTATTAAACGAATGGAAATAATTACAGAAATTTGTATTCTGCTCTTATGCAAGTTGCCCAGAAAAAAAAATGTAACTGCATTTACACAGAATTTTTAATTGCCATCTTCATGAATGGATGTACGTACACACTCGTTTGTAATGTATCGACATGTATTGACGATAAACAAATAACAATTAAAACTGTTAATAAAGGCGTATGTTTTCTTGTTCAAATGTGTATGGTACAACGAAGTAGAGACGTGTTGAACCGTCCCACAAAATGTATTCAATTGTTAAATATATTTGAAATAAAAGCAATTGCTTTTCAAAAGGCATTCTCAGTTACAAATTATACATAAATTTTTTTTAAATATTTAGGTTTCATGCGAAGAATTGATCAGATTAATATCTTTTTATACATTTGTGGAAATGCTAGATATTATTCTGATATTTTCAATATTCTACTTACGAACTATACAACTATTTCTTGATTACTTTTGTGAGTAGAAGCGACGTTATCTCGATAATATCTAAACAACAGGCTCAGATGATTGCATGATGTAAAGATAATTATATACCAATAAGAGTAACCCAACTTTATTATAATTATTATTATTATTTTAACGTTATTATAAAAAATTATCTTACAAGTTGTGTTATAAAATGCACCTTCTTTTGTTTTGTTTGTTGTTGGTTTTCCTTTATTTTTGAGAAAATTAATTTTCTACTATCATCTCTGTTCGCTCTCTTCGTTTAATTGATAAAAATAAAACTGATAACCTTTATCTAAAAAAAAGCATACTAAGACCTACAACCGTTATCTTTTGTACTTCATTATCGTGTTTTAATACACTCAATGTACTTAGTCACGGTGCCTCAGTATCTATACGATCTAACCATACTCATACTCATACTCAGACATTCAGATCTAGGATGCATACTTTTAAAATATAGAGCACCATGAAAAAGCGCACACTGCTGAAAAGAACAATGGTTGCTTATAATCTCTTAGTGCTTGCGACATACAGTCGCTTTATTTAAGTGCAGTATGAAAGCCAAAACCGAATTAGTCTCTGTTGGAGCGAGTTAGAGAGTGCTGGCCTTTCGCAGGCCAATTTAGAATTTGGAGCTAATAACTTTTTGGTTTTGATTATGACCGCGAACCTCAACAAAGACCTCCACATACCAGAGTGGGTTAATGAGTCCTACTTTGCCGACATACTCAAGGCGGCAGAGCCCGATCACGTTAGGATTATGCAATTCACGTGCAACGCGGCAATACCGCCGGGTGAGAATTTTACATCGGTTATGATACGTGTCTCTATGATCCTGGAAATGAACGGTAATGTACCAAATTACGAGTATATATGTATGATGTTTTTTAATATGATGTTTGGAATAGATCGGAGTACCAAAGCCAAATCGTATATTTTGAAAACCATGCTGGACATGGACAAAGGAGGCAGATTAGTGAAGGGGCTGAGCCTATTTCCGAAAGAAATTAAAATGTACCAGAAATTTTTACCCGAATTCGAAGAGCTATACAAAAACGCCGGCTGGAATATACAACTTGCTCCAAAGTGTTTATATACAGAATCCAGCAGCGAGAGAATATCCATTATATTCGAAGACTTGAGAGAAAGACACTTCAAAACCATCGACCGGTTGCAAGGATGCGGCATGTCTGAAATGCGAAGCTTGCTCCAGAAAATGGCCGAGTTCCATGCCGCCTCGGCGGTCTGGGTAGAGCGAAATGGCCCCTTCCCCAAGGATTATGAGATTGGCTTTCTGAGTCCCGATATGGATAATGACTTAGTGGAAAAACAAAGACGACTGTACAATTTAAAATCAGAATCCTTCAAGAAGGCCATGGCGAGCTGGGGTCTTGAGGAGGCCGAGAAGTATAGCAGAAATTTCGTAAGTTAAAAAAAAAAATAATCGAACCAAACAATTAAAATTCAATTTTTCCCAGCCGAACTTTGAACAATATTGGAATTGGGCCATGCGGGCACTGAAAGCTGATCCCGCGGACTTCAATGTTCTCAATCATGGCGACTTCTGGACGAGCAACGTGATGTTGAACCGTCGTCCTAACGGTAATATAGACCAGGTCCTCCTCCTCGACTATCAAGTATGCAACTGGGGAAGCCCTGCCCAGGATCTAATCTTCTTCATAACGATTTCGGCTGACAAGGATATAAGAGTAAAAGAGTTTGATCACTTTATAGAGATCTATCACCAGCACCTAGTTGACTGCCTGAAGATTCTGCAGTACAAGAAACCCTCGCCGAAACTTCGAGATTTACAAATGGCCATGTATAAAGAGAACAGCACCTTTTACGGTAATTTAGTACCACCGTTACCATTTATTTCTCTAACTTTTTCCTGTCATTTATTATTTAGCATTCTTTGCTATCTACAATCATCTCACCCTGACTTTACTACCTACTGATAAGGACAGCAACATTCATAATGCGTTACGTGAAGATGAGTTCGGGGATCGCTTCCGAATGCGTTCCTTCACTAATCCTTTGTATGTTGAGACAATGCTGGATGTATATCCATTCTTCTATCGGCGGGGCATATTTGATTTTGAAGACTCTAATTAAATCTCTGCATACTTCTGGAGCAGAGTGAGAAAATGTGATTGTAAATAATGTAATACACAATAATAATAATCAGAATAATAAGTATTTAGTAATAAGTAATCTAGTAAATTGTGTATTCTGTCTTGACGTTCTTGATAAGAATTGGGTTTTGAGAAATATGTTTATAGGACAAGGCGCAGATAAGAATATCTTCCTCACCCAGTTTTTTGAAATACGAAGTGAAGAATGAGGTCGCCTTTGGCATTCAACAAATCATTGAAACCTACCTTTATAAGATTAACCTCTTAATGGCGTTGATCTAAGAAAGACCAGGTTAAAATTTAATTACCTAAAGTTTCCAGTCGTGAAAGTTATTTCAGCTACTTTAGAAACGGATATTTTAGAAAGTTTCTGAGTTATTTTAGTCCATAAAATAACAATAAAAAGCTATAATAGAAATATTGTGAATTTGGAATGAAGAGGCAAAAGCCTTCTTACAATATTAAAATTTAAGATTATCACGCGCAGATCTAAATTTGTTTCAGTGCATCTTTTTAATAAGAGATTACGGAATAGAAAGCTCTCTCTCTCTCTCTCTTAAGAGTTCTTTGTTTTCTCAAACAAACAGCTAATTAAAAATAAACTAAAGCTCTTTTCTAACAGTTTAAACAACGGCTAGAATGTTAGTTAATTACTAGAAGAGAAAGATAGAGAGGAATAGAGAAATTGAAAAAGATTTGACATTGCGGGAGAAGTGTGATTAAGTAAGCTATTTAATACTTTTTTCCTAGTCGTCTTCAACAAATTCAAAGCTTTTTATTCTACTAATCGCCGACAACAACAACACTAACACAAATAACAACGCAACGACGTCGCGCAAGAGAAGAGAAGCCGACTTGTTATCAGTCACGCGGCGACTTCAGCGTTCAGGTATCTCGAGAAAGATTACGTCGAAATTTTGTAAAAATATATAAAAATTTTTTTTTCCCTTTAATTGGTGGAAATAAAGCGTATATACGTAAAGTCGAATGGGAACCGGAGCTAGACGCTATCAAGCACCTGAATGGATTACGGCAGACTTTTTGCAAGATGTTCTCAAGGAATTCTTCAAAGACGACTCGCTGGAAGTGGGCGAGGTGGCAGTAGAGAGCGTGGATGTGATCAGCTTTGCCAGTGAAATGCATAGGGCTACATTCGACCTAAAGAGGCAGGGTGTTAATGAGCCCTTTTCTGTCATAATAAAGGTATAAAAGCTTATATAAAGGTATCATTTATATTTTCAATAGTATGATCAGTGAAGGCAAACTTTGTACATTGGCGTCTTTTCTGTTTTTAGTGACTTCCATAAGTCTCACAAAAAGAAGAAATTCCACTTTAATTTCATTTTCTATGTCGATGAGATCTTATTAAAATACTACATTGGTATATTTATAAAAACGTTTATAAAACGTTAACATTGTTTGATCGTTATATCGGTTCTCTTAATATTTCAGGATCACCCTAAGGGCTATATGGGCGCTGTTGCTCATAAGAGCAAACTCTTCAAGCGCGAAATTCTAACCTACAGAGAAGTTCTGCCTCGCATCAAGCAATTGCTCGCCGCTGTCGGTGATACGCATAACATTGCTCCTGCCTGTTACTACACCACCGAAAGCCCTGAGCCCTTTCTCATTCTTGAAGATATGACCTCAACGGGATACGGAAATTTCGAAAAGGGTCGTCTTTTAAATCTGGAATATGCTCTGCTTACCGTGGAGAAATTAGCAAAGCTTCACGCCTGCTCAGCAGTACTCGCAACCGAGCAACCGCTTATAATGGAATTCTTCGAAGAGGGACCCATTTCAAGTAAAGCCGATAGACGAGATTTCTTCGACTTCTTCCCAGTCAATATACGTTGTGTGGCGGGCGAGCTCAGCCAGTGGAAGGGCTATGAAGAAATAAGCGAGAAGATGTCGAAGTTAGCGGAAAATGTCTTGCAAAATGCGTTCGAAATGTACGAATCACACAAACAAGGCTTTCGTGTTTTCAATTTGGGCGATCTTTGGATAAACAATCTAATGTTTCACTTCAACAGTGACACAAAGGAAGCAGACGATGCCGTCATGGTTGGTCAATGAAATGCGAAACATGTTCGCCAACTACGAACACTTTCATCTAGAATACGCACGTACTATGTTTGTAACTATTATTCTTTCAGTTGGACTATCAATTAGCTTATTATGGCTCACCTGCTGTCGATCTCAACTACTTTTTGTTCGGTTCCTTAAACGAAAATGTGCGAAAGGTTCATTTCAAATACATCATTCGTGAATACCATCGTGTACTAAAGGAAACCCTGGAGAAACTTAATTACCAAGGACATATACCGTACTTGAAGGAGTTGCATATCGAATTGATACAAAATAGCCTGCAAGGTTAGTAGCGATGTTTAAAATGGGCCAGTTAGCAATTAGTTATAATAACTGCGAATATTTGGATGCATTACACAAAAGATCGTATCTTAATAAAACATCTTTCAGGTGTTATTGCGGCTACTTGCCTCACTCCTATCATTTTTATGGAATCGCAAAATCTCGATAATTGGGAGAGTTTATTATCACGAACCGCTAACGGTGATCAAGTTCGTAGGAAAAATGTGCAGAATTCGCAGTATAGAACTTTCCTGCAGCGAACAGTCAAAGAATTTGAATTAGCCGGCTTTTTGGATAAATAAAATATTTTTTAATCTTAATCCGTATTATTTTGAATGAAAATTGGTCTATATGTGCTATATGTGATCTATATTTGCTTCTATGAGATGCGCATTCTTTTATATATATGTACATATGTATATTACATATTCCTTGATTCTATATTGATTTTTAATGACCCAAAAGCCATTTTTCTTGTGACTTTCATTTGACTACAAAAATAGCTCTCATCAGTCATTATTTTAAAGATATGATTATGGTAGTACTCGTAATACCATGTTTATTTTTATTTATATTTGTTTAATAATGGTGTTTGTTGCTTTTTCAATCACATTGACAACCATCCAATAAGCCTCTTCTATCGAATAACGGTAAAAGGTTTTGCAGATTTCGATGAACTATTTCATTTTTGTAGACTGTATTTTTGAAGTTGATGGCTCGTTCATCTTCAGCCATGAGAGCATTGAAATCGGCATCTTCTGTTTCTTCATTTATCATGACCGGTTGAATGATACAAGAAGAGTGAAAAGCTACGAGTATAAAGACATGAAAATCATCCTCCAACTGGCGAGAGCGCTCTCGGAAAACTTACCGTAAAAACGCTTCTCCTCCGCTTGCAAACGAAACTGATGAAGGCTGGGTATAGCATTTGTGTGGTAGTGAAGCTTGCTTAAGATATCGGTGAAAATGTTATGATAGTATTGGAAAAATTCATCCTGCCGATTCAAACGCAAATCTTCTTTTAGAGAAGTGTTGAACAAATAATGTAAGTCCAGCGTTGGGGAACCCCAAAAAGCATATTGAAAATCGATAAGTCTAACGTCCAGCGGCTGGCCATTAACAGGGTCATATTTGAACATCACATTATTCGTCCAAAGGTCGCCATGAGCTAAGACATTAACGTGACCTGGCGTTGGCGCAAAGCAGCGTTCACCGATTTCCATGTACTTGGCCCTTAACTCACGTAGCTTCTGGCCGTAGCGATTGTACTCTGACCACTGACTCACCAGCTGGCTGCAAGCATCCAGACATCCCAAAAAGTAAGTGCTATAGACCTCAGTATGACGGTTAAAAAACCCTTTATCGTATTTCTCCAGACAACCTCGCTCACGTTCATTCAACACAGTTTGTGGCTAGTGGCTAGTTTACGAAGAATCAGTAGAACATGGCTCACATCGAGGCCCTTCAGTCGGTCGGTCATCACAAAACCGAGCGCTCCGAGATCTTCAAAAATTAAGGCGCTTCTTTCGTAATCAATATGCACAGCCTTGGCGAATAGTTCATCATCAATCCGGGCTTCCTTTTTTAATTCGTTTAACTTCGGGAGAACATCCTCGTACATAGACATTTCGCGTTTGAAGATATCATAAGGCGCCATTTTTTCCCTTGCAAATTCATCCCCTTCAAAGGAGGTCTTAACAATGAAGGATTTTTGCCGAGTTACAGAAACCCCCGATTTGTACTCGACCAGCGCCTTCAGCAAGATCCCGCCAAAATTTTCCCCTTTACCGAGTACCATTCGAAAGTCGCAATCGGTGAGGATCAATGCCGGGTCCTTGTAGTGAGTTCGCAAGGCGTGTTCCATATAGGACTTGGTCAGCCATTGTGGCTTTTCCATTACCGGTGTTTGTATTAGCCGTTTACTTAGTTCTATCACGTACCTGTGCCACTGCAGAGCCTTTATATATGTATTTCGCCAGAGGCATTTTTGTCATTCGGACTGCAAACACTTCGAAGATTTAAGCTTTCATTTAACGAGATGTGCTTCTCCGGAAGATTTATTATTTGTTTAGGTTTGTCGACGCAGATTAGGAGAGAAATTAACTAATTTAAGTTTATTACCGCCTCAGTAGATATCAGCTTAATTTGGTGACTTTTTTCTCGCGCTCTCCATTTGAATGCGCTTTGTTACGACATAGTTTGCGTACTTCTGATCCACAGAATCTTCCACTCTTAATTATCGAAACTAATGACACTCAAGGTATAAAATAGTACGGCCTTGAGAAGTCATATGACTTCTTGCGCACACTACGGAATTGTTTATAATTTTTCAAATAAATCATAAAATATTCATAAAGCGTTTATACTCGTATAAACGTGGTTAAAGCAGATTCAAAGCAAAATGTTAATGGTCTGATAACGCTTCGTCACAAGTAAGCTAGATTGTAACACGTGTAATCGCTTTAAGGTGGCTTAAGCCGCCACAATGCAAACTACAGAAACTAAATATAGACTTAGGCCTTAGGCCTTGAGTAACAAAGTTTAGTTATGCCATTCGATACGGTCTAGTCCCTCCAGTGAAGTCCACCTTGCCTATTGGTAACTGTAGATCTTCCCTTAGATTTATTGTAGTTCATTTATATCATCTAAAAATATCATTACAGATTTCTTAATGCAACAACAAAAACCATGAGGAATGTAAAGTTCTTCTAAATATCATTAATTGGTATCTCCAGCTCAAAAGGTACTTGCTATCCCTGGAAAGTATACCTACTTACTACTCCATGAGATTCTAATTCATTCATCATCTAATCTAATCTAATCATCTCATAATCATAGCGATGTCTTATTGAAGTGGTAGAGGATACACGTAGTCAACCCCAAGCAAACAACAGATTTTCCTACTATTTAAGATCATTGCTACTCGTACTTACAATAGTATGCAAGAAAACTTCTTTCCATCTTCATAAATTTATTGCGCATATAATCTAGAAACCATTTGTTGTACGATAGAATTCAAGCTATTTCGTCCCTATTCTTTAATTAAAATCGGCAAGTGCAAGGGCAGAGGAACAGCCGTCAAGCAAACGGAACGCTCTCCAATTGTTTGTCAACGGATCTGTTTTACGATGGCATAAATCAGAATTAAAAACAGACTGTAGCAGCCGCAATATAAAACCGCTGGTAATCTCTAACTGCAACGTTATTTATCGGCGTAACCTTAAGTGAGATTCATCCATTCGTTGAGGCTCAAGTTGACCAACAAGTGCCTACAAAAAAAGGTGATCAATGTCAATGCCAGAAGTCATGAAGTTGGAAGAAATTGCTGACGGCATGAACAAAGTATGTTTCGATGAAAAGATTCTATCATCATCCAACAACTGTGCAAAAGAGATGCTATTAGATGCGCCGGCATGGTTGACCCAAGATTACATGGAAAGCTGTTTACGACATTACTACCAGGATGTCGACATCCGAATTAATCGCTTCCACGTTCGACCTGCTCTGGGTAAAGGCGAAAACTATGGAGGCGTCCTTACCCGAGTAACGGCCCACTTCTGCACAAGTCGAGGAGTTGAAAAAGTTGGTCAGTACGTATTGAAGTCATCTTTCGAAGCCGATGAATTCGCGCGAAAGCTCATGGAGCCATACGACTTGTTCAACCGAGAGATCACGATTTATGAAAATGTCTTGCCCAAGCTGGTAGCACTGCTGGCCAAAGCCGGAGATACGGAACAACTGTTCGCCGAAACGCTGGCGGTGGACTCTGGCAGATCTGCCCTTTTGTTTGAAGACTTGAATGTGCGCCAGTACGTTATGCCTGACCGGACTCAAGGTCTCGATATGAAACTCGCCAAACTAGTGCTGCGCAAATTGGCCAAAATGCACGCCGCTTCAGCCGTTCTGAATGAAAGAGAATCGGGTTGTCTGGAGACCTTTGATAAAGGTATGTTTAATCGGCACACCGATAACTACGCGCCCTGCTTCGTCGGCTTTCTGGAGGCTTGTGAGCGTCTGGTGAGTGAATGGGGAGAAGAGTTTGCGCATTTGGCCCGAAAACTGAAAAGCTTGAGGCCGATGTACATGGAACTGGGTAAGCGAGTTTTCGATCCCATTGCGGGGCACCTCAATGTACTCGCCCACGGAGACCTCTGAACGAATAACGTTATGGTCAAATATGACGAGTTGAGCGGCGAGCCCTTGGATGCCATCATAATTGACTTCCAGTACAGCGCTTGGGGCTCGCCAGCGATCGACTTGTGGTACATGCTAAACACATCGCTGAAGGAGGAAATACATTTGCGTCAGCAGGATGAATTGATACAACACTACTACAATGTGCTGGCAGACACTCTGAAACGGTTACGCTTCAAAAGCCACGTTCCCAGTCTGCATCAATTCCATCTACAGCTCGAATCGAAAGCCTTTTATGGTAGTACCTACGCGAGATTACGTTAGTCCTTGTAATGTTCTGTTTGTTCTTCCAGCGTTCAGCTCCACGTGCGTGGTCCAACCGGTGCAGCGTAATGAAAGGACCGAGAATGCCGACTTTAACGCCCTGATGAAGAAGGACGAGCGAGCAGTCAACTTCAAAAATAGCTGTTACAAAAATCGTTATTGCCAGAAAATTATACGACAGCTGTTGCCTATTTATGACCAAAAAGGTCTGCTAGATCCGGACCAGTAAAAATGAGGGAATAATGTTTCTACACAGATTGCTCTGGGAACCATGAGGGTTGAGAGGGTTAAGGCAGTGTTGATAACGAGATATATTTATGCATACATATGTATGTACCGATCTTATCTTGGGTAAATAAAAAGTACTTGAATAAACAAGATTTAATTAAACAGACGTAAGAGATCTTCGTCTCTGTGTGTTTAATTTATTTTTCTAAAACGACATCCAGTAAGATTTCAGTCTTTATTCCTACAAAACTTATGATATTGTATGTACATACATATATTATAGAATACATAATTGTATTTTTTTATTTTGCTGCCTTTTACCCGCTTATCAACACATTTATCTCCAATTGAAAGATCAATCAGATTAACGTATGGCAAATTCTGTATAAGATCCGAAATAATTAGAATGTAAGGGAAAAGCTTTGGGTCAGTGCATAATGGAAAACGATACGGTATTTTTCTTATTTTTTACAAATACATATGCCAAATGCTTACTCCGAAAATGCCGATTTCAAGGCCTTCTGGGGCACCGATAATCGTGGATTATGTAACGTTGCAAGCGAATGCGATTTGATAATCCGAAGGTTTAAAAGTAACTACAAAAGACTTACCTATATTTGATTAGCAGAGTTTGCTGGATTAAAAAGGTTAGTTTATATTTTGGGCCTTCTATGTAAAAAAGAACTAATTACAAACTAATGAACTTCCTTTCTTTACAACAAATATGTAAATACGCTGAAATATTTTTAATTTTTAGATAACTGTTTATAATGGTTTTGTTCCTTGCTTACGAACTTAAATTAAACGAAACTTTAACGAAACGAGGTACAATATGGTTGTGATATACAATTTAAGTGTAGTCACTCGTTCGCAGAATTTGGCAAAACATCGGTTCTTCACATAATAGTTGCGTCTTAACACGTTACATTACCATTCCTTAAAGTGCCTCTGTAAACGGATTTTGAACGTGGCCTGCGCGGACTTGCAATCGATAGGAAATGTACTTAAACGGACTTTGGACATGGTTGGAAGTATGGCAGATCGATCAGAAAATATCGATTGGAATAACAGAAGTTGTAAGAGATTATTTTTATACCTTTTAATTGTATAC
Organism: Conops quadrifasciatus; assembly: GCA_949752815.1. NCBI lineage: Eukaryota > Metazoa > Arthropoda > Insecta > Diptera > Conopidae > Conops > Conops quadrifasciatus. The sequence goes on from OX457078.1 coordinate 1,838,800, forward strand.
TACGTTACTCAGTTAACTAATAACGAGTTCCTTTGGATTACCGAGAAGTTTGTTGAAAGTAATGAAATTCAATTAATTGTAACGATGTTCCAAAGTTCAAAAGTGTGGCATAATTTCGGCTCTCATGCTTTATCGTCCAACCTAACCAATAGTAACGTTTAGAGGAATTATCTCTTGGCAGAAAGTTACTTTAAAACTCTACTTTTCTATAGCAAAATCATTCAGATCTTCTTGGTTCGATGAAACATAGAAGACCTAGATCCCGGAAGAAATCGCTTTATAAGCACGATAGTAGTAACAAAGCCATGCGTATTAACACACGATAAGAACAATGAACTCAGTAAGCCATTAACTATAAAAGTAAGTTAAAGATTACATATAGCAACGACAACAACAATAACAACAAAGCACAGTGCAAGAATGTAATCTATTGTAAATGAGCAAAAGAAGACCTGATCGCGATGGACTTTCCTTCTGGAATTTGTTGAGCAGGCATCAGTTGAACTGAACGGATTGAAGGGAACGGATTGGCTTTACACATAATCCAAATGGCAGAAAATGATCTAAAATGGCTGACAGTCGCTCACTTGGAAAACATTTTGCGAAAATATAAAAAGGATGAAGGCCTGCAAATAGTGAAACTCTCTATAGTACCGGCTACATTAAAGGGCGAAAATTATACCAGTGTAGTGAAGCGCGTGAATGTGAGCCTGAAAACGGTCAAAGGGACGCTCGATTTATGGCAAGAGTCTTTTATTTTGAAAACTCCTCAAGAAAGTGATTCGTTTGTGGTCAACATTTACAATCCTTACTGCATTTTCGAAACCGAGATGAGAATGTACGAACAAGTCCTTCCCAGTCTCACAAAATTACTGCAGGAGGTTGGGGATCAAGACAAGCTTTTCCCTAACACCGTGCACGTGGACTATATTAACTCGGCGATACTACTTGAGGATCTGTCAGCATTGAAGTTTGTGGTTCCTGATCGAATATCCGGAATGGATTTAGTGCATTCCAAGTTGGCTCTTAGGAAATTGGCCAAAATGCACGCCGCGGCTGCAGTGCTAAATGAGCGCACATCCGGCGGCCTCCAAAACTTCGATCGAGGAATCTTTAATAGGTACACCGAAGGCTTTGCGCCGTATTTCCGCAACATGATCGAAATTTGTGCAAACTTTGCACGCAGTTGTAAAGATTTGGGCCCTTACTACGCAGACAAATTGATGGCTTTGAAGCCGTTTGTAATGGAATACGCTACTCGTGTATATGATCCTTGCAATCGTCACTTTAACACTTTATCGCATGGCGACTTCTGGATCAATAATGTTTTGCTGCGATACACAGACAATGTTTTGGGCGAAAAGTGCATTTCGGATATTGTACTGATAGATTTCCAATTTTGTGTTTGGGCTTCTCCAGCTGTGGATCTCCACTATTTCCTAAACACCTCGCTAGAGGGTGAACTGCGATTGCATCACCAGGAGGAATTGGTGAAGTATTACCATGAGGTGGTTACAGAAACTTTGAGGAAAATGAAGTATAGCGGAAATATTCCAACTCTGCACGGCTTTTGGGTACAACTAGAGGAGGGTCACTTCTACGGTATCTCCCTAACTTGGAAAAGAATTTAACATTTAATGATGTATTTTTTAGCCGTCACTTCAGCTTTGGCCGTACAACCCGTACTGATTAATGAAAACACTGAGGATGCCGATTTCAAAACTTTAATGGTAGAAGATGAAAGGGGCAATCGTTTTCGGACACGTTTGTATTCTAATCCTATTGTACAGGAATATGTAAAAGCCTTGTTACCAATATTTGATCGAAAGGGACTTTTGGATATAAGGGCTTGAGTAAAGGCGTGTATTATGCAATATTAAATAAAATTTGAGAAATATTACTTTGTTGGGATTGTTAGTAGACAGCAAGAGGAATGATGTGTGCATCCTTTCAGCCCTGTAAGTTTAATGACCAATAGTTTCAAGTTTAAATCGCGAGTTTTAAATGTTAGAAATCAATAAAATTTTTATTCTCAGAATATCTCGATTACCTTCTCAATTCACTTTAATAAAAAACGAGATACGTTTTACCTTGCAACCTCTTTCTAACATTTACGAATATTTCATTTTGCGTTCCTTACAATGGACTTCACTTCCAATCAAGCGTAAACATCTGAAAATAATTAAAATTCCCATCCCGTATATTCTTTCACAACGTCCTTATTCTCCTTACGATGACGATGAACGGCACTAGCTTCACCTTTGGCTACACAACGCTTCCGCATCTCTCGATTTTCTTTCAAATCCATGTTGCGTTTAATGCGACTTGTTATAACAGAAGGTGCGATTGTGCTGGCCGATGTCGAGTAGGAGCGTTGGCTCCGTGCATCATTTAGCATTTTCTCCACCATTTTCAAACGATACATTCTTGAATCTGGATCAATATGAACCAATTCCGGTAGGTCATCAATTTCCAAATTATTTAAATTAACTGATGGTTTTTCGGATTCACATTCAACAGACTCAGAAAGCTGAATTTCTACTTGTGTAGCACTATTTGCGATTTTATTGTCCTGCTGAACCACCGCACTTTCGTCAGACTGTGCTTCCCTGTGCTTTGATTCTAAGGAATGTTTTTCTTCTTCACCGATTTTTATCGAGCTCAAGTATTGTGAACAGGATTCTATGTAACGTCGTATGGAGTCATTTGCATTGGAAGATTTCTTAATTTCTGAAAATTCTACTTCTTTCTCGAGTTGTTGACGATATTCATTAATTTCATTTTCCGAGGGTGTTACTACATTCGCAGTATTCTCATTACTTAGGCCGCTCTCACTCACTTCGCCTTCTTCGGTTTCGTCTTCGTTAGTCATACCATATTCCTGTTAGACGATATTATTATAATTTCCAAGTGCTCAAGGTGATACAATTTAAGCTAACCTTCAGCAAATCGTTTTCCATTTCCTTTGTAAAACCATAACCTGTGCAATGTACTTCAGCGTCCAAGTCATCATCACGTTCAAGGTCATCAAACTTTGGATAATCCTCGCTTTCGTAGCCAAATTTTCGGCGGAACATTTCACGGACGCAGTTCACATCTCGTTGGAAGAACCTTAAGAAATTCGGTGAATCCAAATAATTAATGTATGTATTTTACTTTCTGATAGAGTAGATCGAACATTTTTCGATCTATGGAAACACAATTCACACAGTTGAAATTAAAAAGCAAATAGAAGAAGCTTATGAAAATGTATCTTTCTTACTGTTCAGCATTCTCATGTGATGTGGACATCATTTGTGGGAAATCAATCAGAATCGGCTTTCCTTCATCGGTAAGCATTAAATTGAATTCATTGAAATCGCCATGAATAACTCCAGAGTTACCCAACCTTATGATTAAATTCATCAGTTCATCGTAAACCTGTTCAACGTCGCGCAATTCATAGACTTGAGTCCTGCAAACAACATTATGATATTGCTCTATAGTATTAATTAGCTTCAATCCTACATCGGCCAGCCATTCACCAACTCCATGAGCACGCAGTGGCGATTAAAATCTATAGGTTTAGGTACTGGAAAACCGCGATCGTAGAGAGCAGTCATGTAAGCAAATTCTCTTGTGGCCGAAATACGAGACAAGTATAACCAGGAAGCTTTGTGTCTGCCACAATGATAATCCCGCTTCGTTTTAATATTCCGGAAGCAGGTCCGTCCTAGTCGATGCAGTTTTAAACAAATAGGATTGCCTTCATCGTCCGCAACTACATAAATATTAGATTCTTTGCCAATGCCAATTTGATTGCCAAATGAAGCCACTGAGCCACGAAGTGTAAGTGACTTCAGTGCTAGATAATCATAGCCGGTATTTGTTAAACGATACCCATCATCTTGTGAAAAATAATTTCAGATCAACGAAGTGATGGAAGAATATTTGTACCAGGCTACTTACATCTTTTTCCCCTCTCGTAAGACAGCAATTTCTGCTTGCACAATTCTCGCAGAAGTTTGTGAACACCGCCCGCCTTAAGATTGGCTATGGATGCACAAAGTGGTCCAGGCACTAGCTCATGATTCTTCATTCCCATTTCCACCTGAAATTCGAGACTTAACGAACATGAAATAACAAGAGCTAATGGAGTTTAGTTACAGCTGTGAGTACTCGAAAATCTTCCTTTGTCAGATAACGCAGAACGGAAACATTTAATTTTCCCATCTTTGCTGATAATGTTTGGATAAATTTATATTTTTTTTAAGCCAAATATTATAATATGATTTAATATGAAAAAGTTTCACTCGCGTGCTTTTCACAAAGGACATGACAGCTGTGCAGAGTGGCCAGACTACAATTTTTGAAGAATTAAAACAATATTTGACATATTTTTTAATAAATCATAATGACCTCTGTTTTTTTACTGATATAGATAGACCAAAAGCGTAGATTAGAGATGATAGAAATGATAGATTAAACTACCATTGTTTTAATTATGTTGACCTCAACTCCTTTTCCTTGCATATTACATTCTACATTTTTCTATATATATAATATATATATATATATATATATATATATATATATATATATATATATATATATATATATATAAAATGAAAAAAAGTTTTTAGACTTGCTCACTACGCAATAGTTTGTTTGCTATTTTTATTGCTTGTTCGTAAATTTTATTAAAATGAACCTATTAAGTTCATTGGTTCATTGTTCCATGTATATACATACATATATATACTGTATAAATTTAAGAAAATTACATAGTTTTTTTTATTAAAATATTAATATTATTATAAATTATTATTATTACAAAATATTAAATATTAAAATTTTAAATACAAATTAATTTTTGTTTGAAGTACCAAAATACCGTACAATACTATTATGTACGGTACCAAAAAAAGATAAATGTCTCATTTTTTCTCTCATGTGCGTGTAAACATAGTACCAAAAGGTTGTACAGTACCAAAAAAAGCTTGCTGGGACTCATCAAGCCACACGGGCTGTTTTTTTCGCAAAAAAATCCTGAAACTTTTTGATCAGCGAAAAAATATGTTAAGAACCACTGATAGTTAGTTTGGAAGGCACTGTGTATTTATACAGGCTTCTTTCCATAGCTATATAAACCACACACAAACCTGATATATTCTAATTCAGCAGCGTTATATAATTAAAAACAAATTTTTACTGCCAAAAAGTGACTACTTTTAGAGACGACGACGACAATCCACCGGTGAATAAATTCGCATTCAGCTTGTGAATAAATAAGCGTGTAAATTAAAAAGATTTTTTTAGAAATAAGATTTCTATCCATTAATTAATTAATTATTGGAAAATTTATTTAAATTTATTTAAAAGTTTATTTATAAATTTACAAATTTATTTTATTTATTTGTCATTATTATATTATTAATGTTGATCATCATTACTGCTCCGCGATATAATTTAAATTTAATTATCTATGGTTTTTAATTTAGTTCGTATTTCAAAATTTTACTTATAATTTTTTTCATGGCGTCGTCGGGATTTGAACCTCTCTCGGCTCCTCTACTCTTTGTATTCCAAACCAAGCGAACGTCCTCTAGGCTACGGGCTGGCTTTTGTTTCCAAACTCTTTTTAGTTAGTTTTTTTATCGGGAAAACTGCTCTATAACTTCAATCATATCAAGCATATTTTCTAATCAAATTCGAAAATATGCTCTCAATTATTTCAGACATGCCTTTTTATTTCCAAAGTTACATCTTTGGAAGCGCTCTATTGGCAGCACCTACGGATAAGAAAAAGATGCGCGTCTCTTTCTCCTCTTTCCTCAAACATTTAGTCGTACGTTCGTTTTGTAGTCCTTTAAATTTCAAGTTTATTTCAAAACAAAAACACTTCTGTTCCTTTTGATGTTTCATGCGTTTTAATTTAATTAATTTCCACAAACCACAAATTTATCTTACTCTATTTATATTGTAAATTACAGCGTCTATTATAACCGTCCTATGTTCCACATGTGACTATCACCTTCTTGTTGCTAACATTTGAATGATGCAGAGCACACACAAAGGCAGAATCTATGTTCGCCCATTGATAGGTCTTTGCAATTAAATTGTGCATTGGCGCCTGACCCGTTTCCATGAGCAACAGAGCAGTTGGAAACCTAAACGAATAGAGGAATGGAAGTGCATTAACTGATATTCTAGTTACTTTCCTAAAACTGTCTTTCAATATACATACATATTCGTCGAACGAAAACTCGATATCAGCTTCAGATTTTTCATTATTACCTCCATAGCGTTGAAAGAGGCGCACTCGGACTCACATTCTGCCATCACACAAATGCCGTTCGGTGCCGATGCCATTACGCCAATATTGAGCGTAATATTGTTCACGGCGCAATTTATGATCACATCGGGCCACTCTCGTAGGAAGCAATACACGCTTTCTACCACGGAATTGATCGTCATGCTCTCATCGTAGATGACGTACTCGAAGTTGAAAGTTTTTCGGATCATTTCCAGATTGGTCTCTTGACAACAGAGGAAACAGACCCGATTGGCACCAATGGCGCGGGCGCACATAGCCGCCGCGATGGCAATGGGAGATGATCCGATAATTAGAACATTGGCGGTTGGTTTGATGCGTGCCTTGCAGCAGGCGTGGCAACCGGTGGCTAGAATCTGTACCAGGCATCCCTCCTCTAGGGAGACCATTTCCGGCAGTTTGTGGCAGAGATCAGCGGGATGCACCTGGAACGTTGCAAAGAAGCCGTTGTGCATCAGTTGCGAGCATATGTTGTAGGCACCACGCTTGCAGAAGTTGCAAATGCCGCAAGAGAGCCCCGATTCAATGGCTACTCGGTCACCTGGTTTTAGATTTTGAACACATTTTCCGGCCTAAGATAACGCAAAATGCGGGGTATATTAGAGAAAAGTTGTAGACACTTCCAGTGTTACTCATCAAAGGGACTACTGACCTTCTCTATGATACCCGATGCATCATGCCCTATTGTGATCCCCGGCGATTTCCTGCCACCAGTTTCATAAACATGGATATCGGATCCAGATATGGCTATAGAGTGTGTGCGTATTAAAACATCTATAAAGTTAGGAATCATTAGAATTTAAGGCAATCCAAGATAAAGAGCAATTACCATAATCACTGAAGCGCGGAATGCAGTTTGATATCGTTTCGATCTTACAAGCATCGACTATTTTTATCACTTGATTTGTTGGTTCATTTTCCTCTTTTTTTCCGCTTTCGCCTAGATCGCACCTCCCCCCCGAAGGGTCGGCTGAACTTGTGCAAAATTTCCGTCTAGAAGTGTCCACGTTCGGTGAATTTTTTTTTGGTAGAGTAGATGGGATTAAGCTTTTAATAAGCAATTTCTTATTTTCTACCTTGTAAGAAAATAGATAAAAGAAGTTTAAGCTTAATCATTAGCCGTGAATGTCCTACCAGTTTGAACTTACCTTTCTTAAAGGATTTGCAGGCGTCGGTGGGAGACTCGGTGGACTTCGCTGGTGTACTACAAACTTTCACTTTGGGGCACCTTTTGTCCTTTTTCAAGGCTAGTTTCGGGTCACAAAAGTCTTTTTTACCACAGGTCTCTTCCTCGTCTCCAAAGCATTTTTGGGGCTCCCTTTTTATGGTGAAGCGTTTCTTTGGCATCTTAGTCGTTGTGCACTGTGGAGGAGCGTCTGTGTTTTCTGTAACTTTTTTTCCTGCAGTGTAGAATCGTAAAGGTACCCAGGAAGTGAAGCTGTGGCTTTTCTTGAGAATGCTAGGAGCACTTTTACCAAACTTTTTCGTTACCGAACTGTTTATGGTAGTTGTGCTGAATGACTTTTTAGTTGCGCACGGTCCGCTCCCTCCGGACCCTTTGCCATCAGACCCAGCCCCTTTGTCGCCAGATACAGGCTTTTTGCCAGCAGGGCAGTTGGGCTTGGTACTTTTATGGGCATTGGTAGCGCTTGGACAACCAGGAGCCGCTTTCTTCTCCGGCCCTTTCGCCTTTGGCTTGGCTTCAGATGGTTTTGCTTCAGATTTGCATTCTTTAGGTTTGCTATCGGCGCAGGGGCTTTCGGGCTTTGCAGCAGGTTTGGATGCTCCGCTGGACTTTGAATCCTCTTTAGGTGATGCGCAGCTCTTACCTCCCGACACACTTCCAAATTCCGGGGGGGAGGATTTTCTACTAGGAGCTTTCGATTTCTTTTTGCTACTTGAACATTTTCCAGATTTCTTAGATTTTGAGCTTTTTTTAGCCTTTTTGCCGGGGTCCTTATCGGCCTTCGCGGACTTGCACGTATCATCCTTTTGCTCAGTCTTACATGGATCCGCTTTTTCAGATTTACAAGTATCCTTTGACTTCTCAGCCTTCTTACAAGGATCCTTACCCTTTTCGGCCATCGTGGTTTTTTTAGGATCTTTTGATTTTGCAACCTTTTTGCAAGGATCCTTACCCTTATCGGCCATTGAGGGCTTGCACGAGTCAGCCTTTTTTCCAGACTGGCAAGTATCCTTTGCCTTATCATCTTTTTTGCAAGGATCATTCGACTTCTCGGCCTTTGCGGATTTGCACGGATCAGTTTTCTTTTCAGACTTGCAGGTATCCTTCGGCTTCTCAGCCTTTGCGGATTTGCCCGGAGCAGTCTTCTTTTTAGACTTGCAAGGATATTTTGACTTATCTTTTTCGCTAGGATCCTTCGGCTTATCGGCCTTTGCGGACTTGCACGGATCAACCTTTTTTAAAGACTTACAAGGATCCTTTGCCTTATCACCTTTTTTGCAAGGATCTTTTGGCTTCTCGGCCTTGGCGGGTTTGCTCGAATCAGCCTTCTTTTCAGACTTACAAGGATCCTTTGCCTTATCATCTTTTTTGCAAGGATCTTTTGGCTTCTCGGCCTTGGCGGACTTGCACGGATCAGCCTTCTTTTCAGACTTACAAGGATCCTTTGCCTTATCATCTTTTTTGCAAGTATCTTTCGGCTTCTCGGCCTTGGCGGACTTGCACGGATCAGACTTCTTTTCAGACTTACAAGGATCCTTTGCCTTATCATCTTTTTTGCAAGTATCTTTCGGCTTCTCGGCCTTGGCGGACTTGCACGGATCAACCTTTTTTAAAGACTTACAAGGATCCTTTGTCTTATCATCTTTTTTGCAAGGATCTTTTGGCTTCTCTGCCTTGGCGGATTTGCTCGAATCAGCCTTCTTTTCAGACTTACAAGGATCCTTTGCCTTATCATCTTTTTTGCAAGGATCTTTCGGCTTCTCGGCCTTGGCGGACTTGCACGGATCAGCCTTCTTTTCAGACTTACAAGGATCCTTTGCCTTATCATCTTTTTTGCATGGATCTTTCGGCTTCTCGGCCTTGGCGGACTTGCACGCATCTGCTTTCTTTTCAGACTTGCAAGGGCCCTTTGCTTTGTCGTCTTTTTTGCAGGGATCCTTCGGCTTCTCGGTCTTGTCGGTTTTGCATGGATCAGACTTTTCAGAGTTGCAAGGATTTTTTGCCTTATCATCCTTCGGCTTCTCGGCCTTGGCGGATTTGCACGTATCTGATTTCTTTTCAGGTTTCCCGGAATCCTTTTTTTCTTTTGTAGCTCCTTCTATTTTTCTACAAGCAAATGATTTTGGTCTTACGTAGCACTCATCTGGAAATTTTCGTTCTTCACACGACTCCTCCTCTTTTTTCGTTTCTCCGCAATCATCCTTCTTTGGTTTGTCAGCCTTTTGCTCCTTTTTTAACGGAGTCTCTGTACATGGATCTCCAGCGGGAGCTTTCTTTTCCTTGGGACTACTTGCAGTTTTAGACGTCGTATCCCTGGATGGTGAGCAAGGTTTGCAATCGTCTTTAGATTCTTTTTTAGTTTTTATTTCGGCGCGCCTTTTTTGCGCCTCTACCAGCGCTTTAGCATAGGCTTTACAGCTCATTAGCTCGCGAATGCCGCACTTTTCTATAATACGTGATCTGGCGAGAGCCGCATCATCTTCAGGGCAAGCCTCAGACTCTTTTTCCTTAATTCCCAACGAACCACTGGCCGAACCCGAAGACATAAACTTGGGATTATCTGCCAGACCAGGTGAAATACACCCTTTGTCGCCTTTTCGGACGCACACAATGTGCGGGCTACGCTTCGTGGACTCTTCTCCAGACTTGGTGGAATACGACATTCGGCCGGTGTCAGCAGGGAAGCCTCCCCGTGAGGCAATACTATAGATGTACTTCAAATATTCGTTCAACTCTGGCAACTTAACTTCAGTTTCATTGCCCGGTGTTATTTCTGAGGAACCTAGTTGAAAAGCTTCCATGAGGGCATTAAAATTCTGGGAAGAATTTTCTGTCTGTAAGTCTGGAATAGTTCCAGGACAACTCGTTGGCGTGTGTGGGGCCTCTTGAAGTAACGTTGATTCTCGGGCCTCAAGAACAGTGTCCGAGCCTCGTTCCGTTAGATAATTCAACTTTTCCGCATCAGTTTGCCCTTTAACGTTCCATTCAGATTTCTTGGGAGATGGAGGCGGTCCGTTTGGAAGCCTTCGCGAAGTTGAAGCATATTCATTGAATTTGCACCCGGTGATCCATTCTTCAATGTTAAAGGTGTCACATGTGAACATTATATTCATCTCTTGCTCCGCGAGTGCCTTATCAAAGCCATCGTACAGTGTAATGGTGCCGTTGTGCTGTTCCGAATGGGGCCATAAGGTCAGTTCTTCGGGTCTCTGGATGTCACTCAAGAACTGCGGATCTGGAAGGCGACTTGGAATGGTTTTAGTTTGCTTGATTTGGTTTTCAATGCTGCCATTTATCTGGAAGGGTGTGTCATTGCCGGTATTGTTGCTGTTGCTGGTAATATCGTTATCTTCGCTTTTGTTGGGTGAATTTAAAATAGATTTTGGGTGCACAGAATTTAGGGAGTGATTCGTAAAGGCCTCAATTTGTCTAGCATTATCTCGTATGATAGAGAGGGTGGCCCATATTTTCTCCACGGACTCGTCTCCACCTTCGAATAGATTAATCGGTATTAACAAGATCTTCAACGAAGATACCTTATGGCTGCTGTTGTTGATCAGAGCCACTGGAAGAATATCAGAAGAATTGCCCTGGGAAGGTGTGGATTCTGTTGCTGAGCGCTTATTTGTCTTAGATTTGTCATAACGCCTTCGTGAAGATCTCCGAACCCTACGATTAACAAATTTTGAATTACCTGACTTTGTCCCGAACAGTCGCGGAGTGGTGCTGTGGTGCAATGTTCGGATTTTAGCTAGACAGAGACTGTGGGGAGAACTTGCACAAACCGAGGAGGAGTAAGTTCGTTGAGTAATGGAGTTGCATGCGAAAAGGCGTGAGATCTGCGAATTGAAGGAATGCGATTACATTTCACATTTGGGCGCCGGGGCCTTCGAAAGCGATTGCAAAAAATATCCAACTTACTCGAAATGCATGCAGAAATTTTCCAAAAATTCTCATTTTATTAAATTTAGGATTGTACAAGGAATTTTGTTTGAAATCGGCAGAAAAACGACTTTTATCTAAGATTTTTCTAAAATTTTCATCCCAATTTGTTTAAAAAGTATAGCTTGCTTCTGATGTTTTCATAAAAAGTGAATGAAAAGCGAAGTAGATATAAAAAGCCTGTTAATAGAGCGCTGTGTATGGGAAGGGACTTTGCCTCAAGGAAGGTGAAGCCCTTTTGATTTTGAAGGACTTTTCCGCGTCGCCGCGAGAGAGGCCAATAAATTTGGGCGAAGTTTTTCTTTATCGATGGCGAGTTTCTCAATTCGCCAAACGGAGCAGAAGAAATAGGCGCCAGTCCATTTGTGGTATTTGCTCCCAGAGTCGTGAGAGAGAGTGATTTGTGGCAAAGTCGTGCTAAAATCACGTGCATCGTTTATCGATGATGAGCATATTCCAGATGATTCGCGAACGAAAATGTAAATAATTGAATACTTACACTGAGTGTGTAGACTAGTCCAAACCAACAATCTTAATTAATACAGAATGTACGAAACAGTTTAAAATAATTTTAGCATCATCAGTAAAAAATCAACGAAGAAAATCTTTTCTTCAGTTCGGCAACGTTCGACTGTGATACGATAATTACATATATACGAGCTCATCAGAATTTTATTGCACAGAGCTTACAAAGCTTCGATGCAGTGAATGAATCCACCAAATGCCTCTACCAAATTAATATTCTGATCAAGGCATACGAATGGATTTTTATAGATGGAGCTACGCTTATGCAATATTGACAAGTTGGCGGCGGCCTCCTCGGCAAAGTGAATTCAAATAACCACAACTGACCATGAAACTTTCATTGTCTTCAAGTTATATTAACCTCTTTTCACGTTTTACATACTCGTTCGTATAAGTGTTTTCTTGAAGGAAATGTTATAACTTCCAGAAAGAAGAAAACAAGAGAACGGAACAACAAATAGTGTCAAGAACTAAGAGACCGTTTCTGTAGAAGCTTTAAGTATCTAAGTTTTTGTATGTACTATTTTGAAGTGTTTTCTGTGACAGTGTTAATTCATTTTTGTGGTATCATCGATTAGTTTGAGGAAGATATTCATCGGCAGCACATCAGCGAATATAAAAATGTTTTTGTGATTCATATTTCTTGTTTGGAATTCAGAAAACCACGAAAAAATTATATCTAAAATATCGGAAGTGGCAAATAAAAACATGAATTTTGTGTTATTGTTAGTAAGTGCGTTATTGTTAGGAAGTGTGTGTGTTAACAATATGTATTTAATGAAAATGAATTAGTTTTCTTCCAAGAAAACAATATGTAAGGTAGCCTTACGAGGCCTTAACCATGTTTTCAAGTTTAAATGTTAAAAAAATTAACAATTCAACTTCTAAATACGAAACAAATACGTATGTACATATTTTGTACTTATTGAAATCAATCATTCATTGTTTGAGTTTTTGAAATTTAGATACTTCGTCCTGCGAGCACTATTTTTTGGTGTACAAAATACAAAACATGTTCCTATTGTAATTTAATATCTGCTTCGTTTCTTTTGTAATTACAAATTTTATTTATTCTCTTTAGTTCTTGTCCATGTCGTCAATTGTTTTGAAGCCTGCAACGATGGCTGCTTCCACAACGCACATCGTTAGTTTTTTAAATCAGAAAAAATTGAAATCGAGATTCGAAAAATCCGCAGAGAACCTTGACCCTGACGGAAGTACCGGCGGTATTGATGGTAGAGACAAGGTACTTAGATATAGTGCCTTTAATATATTGAGAGAACGAATGATGAACACGAATATTTCCAACTATATCGATGACGGATCTGCCATGAATGCAGTAATCCCAACTGAAAACCTCAACCACTCAAAGCACTTAACGGATGATGCACCGAATAAATATCTCAATACTCTAGAAAATTCAACAGAGTTGTTTGATAATAATCACATCTCACTTCAGCCAACTTCAGGGCAAAGTAATCACAGCATAAGTACTTGGGGCATCAGGGTTAAGCAGAGTATTCCCGTCCTGGAGCCAGTTAGACATCTTTTGAATACTGTACGTGATGGCTCATTGAATGACACTTCTTCCTCTGCCATGATGATGACTCATCACACACCACACTCCAAGCATCCTCATCAGTTGGTAGGCTCGCTTGACGGCAGCAGCGATAAAGGGAATGGCACCAGCGGCATGCATCATCACCACAATGATTCGACGGTCATTGAGACCGAGGAGGAACGTGAAATGGTTAATGAAAGCCCCAGTTTTCATTTTCTCGAATTACTAGGAATGGCAGCGGGGAGAGTGTGGGCCTTCTTTACGAATATTCAAAAATTTTTTGCTGCCAGCAGTGGCAGTGCCAGTGCTGCATCGTCCTCATCCAGCTCAGATTTGAATCAATAAAAGAGCCGAGTGTTAAGTTCTAATTAATAGAATAAAGATATTCTATGTGTGTATGTATCTACGATTTTGTAATTAGAAAAATTATAGAATTTAAATAATGATTATGATTTAATTTATTTATGTTTTAATTTATTCAGAAGAAATAATAAAAAGTAAGCTTAATATATTTAATTTTATTTTAATTTTTATTGCAAACTTGATTTCACTTAATTTGAATCGTATCATAGCGCAAATTCATTCTTCCTTTACATTCTATTCCTGATATTGTAGTATCATAGTAGTAAGTATGTAATAGATTTTTTTACAATATGTTTAATAGCTCTAATCAAAGATTATTTCAGATGTAAATAAGTGGACTTTATCTTCAATTCAAAGATTTTGGAACGAAACTAATGGTTGGTGTCTAATATTACCAGTAAGCATTATGTGCCTAAACTAAGCTATAGGTTATTGTTTCTGCTTTTTTGTTAAAATGCATTGCAACATTCATTATTGATTATTGTCAACTAAATGTTTAACTTAATTTTGCAGATTTTGCACAGTCGGTATTGGAAAAATTTTCGACGTCACATAAACTTATCTACAATCTTGGTCATAAATTGTGATAATAGACTTGAAAAAAGCAGTATAACTGCCAAGATTTACAATAAAACATAAAATCAGTCCGTTTTTATTAAATTTTTATTTAAATAAGTTGGCACCTCTATTTTGGTTAATGTGTTTTACCTGCAATGGCGTCCAGACTGCAGCTGTCAAGACTTATTCCTTGTTTTCGGTTAGCAGCTGTGAAATACAAAAGTGAAATTCAGGTGAGTATAGTGTCTATGATGTTTGAAATCTTTAAGTTATTTGAAAAATAACTTACTTACTAATATTTTAAGAAAGTTCGTTTAATCATGGCAACAACGAAATGTGGTCAAGCACTGGAAAATTTACGCAAGTTTGGTTACGCATTCAATGCCGGTATGTTACTGTTTACAATTATACTATTTATTAATGCACTTGCTCTCAACTTCAATAAAAGAAGGACAACTGCGAAAGATTAACAAATCCACGGGAGAAGCAGGTGAGGAGCCTTTCGAGTTCGATGTCTACAATGGAGACCAAACTAAAAACCAGGAGCACTACGAGAAATTAGCTGATGTAAAATGGTTGCCTATAAAACTTGACTATTGACAATATTTTTTGCAATCTATTTATCAGCAAATTCCTGATATAGTTTACGACTTGCTGGAGCAGGAGGGATTAAGCCGAACCTACATGCCAGAGGATCTGCCGCCAGAGAAGAGTACTTTTATCTTCACACATCCTGCAGTTTTGGATCGTCCGAAAAAATTAACCGTTTTAATTCATGGCAGCGGCTATGTACGTGCAGGGCAATGGGCCAGAAGGTTGCTAAGCTTAATTGAATGAGTATGTTAAGCCTTAATTTTAACATTATTGATTGCAGCTTAATTATTAATAATTCCATTGATCACGGTACTCAGATTCCGTATATAAAGCGTGCTAAATCATTGGGTTATGCAGTTTTAGTCACTAACACCAACGATAATTATCGTATTGTGGATGGCGTACGTAAGCCTATTCCAGGAGTAAGCTCTGCCACCTCGCATGCGACCTATGTATGGGAAAGATTCGTTATGAAGGCTCAGCCCGAAAGTGTGGCAATTGTGGCGCATAGTTATGGAGGTGCTGTTACTCTGGATTTGGTGAAATACATTTTTGTTAAGTATATTAATGGAAATACATTTTCCAACTTTCATTACAGGCCCGACAATTTCCTCAATTCTTTAAAGAAAAAGTATTCGCTATAGCTCTGACTGATTCGGCACATTTTTCCATTTCGACGGAGATCAAGGATATCGTAACACCAATTGCCTGTAATTGGGTCTCCAGTGATGAGCCGCTCGATACCGAAATGAAAACACCTCAAGGTGAAATAGAAAGAGTTTCAGCAGGTACGAATGGAAAACTATTCAGCCCCTTTTCCATTTTCCCTATGTTTTCTTTCTACACTGTTCTCTTTTCGATCAGATCACCATAGCGAATATTTACATTTTTATATCTTAAATTATTTATGTACATATATATATGTATATACGCATATCTATTTAGATATCTAACCTATATATTTTTAAGGCCACCCTAAGCATGAGTGGAGCTCTTATGCCGCGTTTGAATCGGTTTTCGAATTTTTGGAAAAGAAGTACGAAGCCTTCATATCCGAGAGAATACATAAAAAGCCAAAGCTGGACTTTTAGAAAAAAAAATAATAAAAAATTGCACATATCCATTACTTTTAAGCATTTGACCATTGCGCTCTAACCAATGCATAAATAAAACACTCCGTCTTGGAGTTTCTTTCGGAAACAAATCGAACATGTCACAATCACTTACATCAATTCATTTAACTTGGTTTTCTTTAGCACTTTAACACATTCACAGAAAATTAATCAAATTGATGTTGACGCGATAAAAACGAAACTGCCAAAAAGTGAGCAGCAGTACTATCATATACAATACACAGTGAAATGAACATACGCCAGCAATAAAAATTGATGTGTGGCAAATGCATAAGAGTGTATAAAAAACCTTGCGTCGAAGTAAAAAACTTCTCTCGTCAAACAATCGCAAATGGCAGAAAGTAATCGTGTTCTCCCAAAAAGAGAAAGGTGCCCAAGGTAAAAAGAGGGGGTTGTTTTCTGCTGCTGTTGCTGCTGTCCGTAGCAGTGGTCTGAGAATTTATGCCACCACTTGTCTCAAACTAAATAAATATAGTGGTTATCCAATATCACGTGTCATAAGTGTCAAAAAACATCTCACATATCTCTGAAACGTTGGCTTTTTTGGGTGGACGATCTCCTTGGGGATGTGATTGTCCACGCTTCTTATATACTATCGGTATGGATTATCTTTGTACTACTAACGCCTTCTTCGTGGTCTACCTTATAATTTAGAAGGGAGGAAAGTACACTTGGGAAGAATAACGATGGCACGTTTTTAAGAGCTGCGACTATTCTTTAAGAATATTCTCTGAAACTGTTGCGGAATATTCGAAACAAGAAGGTGTTGATGTTTTGTGATTAAAAGCTAATAATTTCGAGTTAAAATAATTAAATCTATGTACATATGTATGTATAAAGTCCTCGTATAGATAAAAAGGACTTGTATAGATCAAATACAAGTCCCTAAAATATTTTAGAATGTTAAGAAAGTATCAAGTTTATGAGCAATCTGGTGCAAAAGTTCACTGGCACTATTTTTGCACCTTGTAACATTCGTGTATGCATCTACATATTTCTTAAGTATATAAACGTTTCAATCTACTTTGAGTGTATTTAGTCTATAAATACATATGGTTGTTGTACGCATATACATATCTAAGTAACTATGTATTACTAGATCCAACTCCATGCGTCCAGGCACCGAGCTCAGGTTGTATGTATTTCATATACACCAAGCGCATGACCCATTATTGAACTTGAGTCACCTTCTTCTGCTCCTCCAGCTTCGCTGCACTGTAACCACAACAACAACAACAACAACTTCGTGTGTACCCTGAATCCCGACCCATGCGCCTGAGTTTAGGGGCCACAGAAGCTGCTAATACAGCCAGTCAGTGTTCTTGTAGACTCCAGAGGACACTAGAGGAGAACAGTCAAGAATAAGGTGGAGCAGAAGCCATGACAGTTGCAATGGCTGCGATAAAGCAAATGAATGAGAAGCAGCGGAACTGTTGGCATCGGCCGTGCCAATGATTTGCCATGCGAAAGAGCAGAAAACCGAAGGATGCTGGATTTTTAATGCTACAATGACAAAATGATAAAATGATGACAAATGATTCATTTCAGTTTAGTGATATTAAAGTAACCTTTTTTAAGTTAATATATAGAAAACTTTTTACTTTCTTCGAGTAACTTTTGCTTGAAAAGGAAAGGAAGAGGTTTTTCTTTAAAGCCTTTTTGTATTTATTCATTTGCTGGCATTTAATAAAAAATTTTTTTATCATTTGTGCAACGATTTCAAGTAAAAAATTTTCATTCCCAAGGGCCAAATAAGAGTGAAAGGTATAACAACAACAAAGTCACTTCTTCGCTTTTTAACATTCCACTCGCGACCAGTTACCAAAGGAAATATGGCGAAATCTTTGAAATTTCTTTGTGGTAAAAAGCGTGACAAATGACAAACATTTAAGAGAGCAACCACGAATACGACAATGCAAATGTCAACCGTCAGTCGTTAAGTGGCATTTCGAGCACAAAAAAAAAAAAAAAAAATATAAATAGATTTTTATACATCCATAGTATACCCTCAGTTTTCTTTAAAAAAATTTCATAAAAAATTTCGTTTGAATATTTCAACAAACATCTTGGCTTATGTCCTTGGATTCGAGTAACAAGAACCGCCATCACCTGCCAAAAGTACCAACCACCAACAAACCGTCTTTAAAACAAAAAAAAAAAAATGCAAAATTAAGTTGAGAAGAAAAATCGGAATATCCACTTAATATTCCCAAGGTAGTTAACACTTTAGGGAGGGGAAGGGCGTTGTGGGAGATATGTCTGTATTTTCAGTTGGTATTTCCGTATAACCGCATTTCCATCGAATTTTAGTATTTTCCTGATTTATTTTATATAACTTGTGTATACTCGTAAATGCTCGTAAATAAAATTGGCAAAGGTGATAACCATAAAATAACACAAAGAGTATTGTTAGGCAGGAATCGTTTTAAAGGCTCAGTAAATACGGTTTATTCAGGCCCTTCGTAGTTTAAAAAAAGCTTAAAAAAGACTGAAGAAGAAACTAAATGGGAGAATGTAAGTGATTAGGATGATCTGAGAAATGAAAAGAAAAGATTATGAAAGATTATGAAACTATTAAAGAAAGTTTATTGCAAAAGTTCTTATAACATAACAATAAAGGCTAAGAAAACATTTAAAAATTTTGCAGAAGTTGCTTTTAAGAAAAGGTAGTCACGTTTTTCAGAAGTGCTTAAAAAGAGATTTTTGGACTTAGGATACATATATAAATTATCTGAGATATGTTGAACAGATAATGAAACATTGAATATACGATAGATATTATGGCTGGGAAAAGTCGCTAAAGTGTTTAGTGTTTTATTTAATTTACTTCAAAATGAAATATGTGTTTATTATTTACACCAAAGTTTAATAAAAATTGGTAAAGTAAGTTTAGGAATGTAATTTTCTTCTTCACTGAAAAAAAGCAAACCTTTCGACCTTCTTGTGCTAAAACTTACTGCACTGAAACTCTGAACTGATTAAATCTTTATTGAAACGCAAGGAAATTCCTATTGAATGAAATCCTTTGCACTGGTCGCTTTGGTAACCATCACTCCGGCAAAATTTAAATAGATTTTATGACCATCGCCGAGAAATTTGCATCCGCAAACTGCAAACTTATTCCTTTTCTCCAATTACAAAAAGTAATCCTTTTCTTGAATCCTTTCTTTGGATTTTCGATAACATCAGCACCAAGTCGTATGTTAACTTTCGAAGCAATACGTTTTGCAGTAACTACTGCAAAGGATTTAAATCTTAAACGTATCCTTTCTAGAGATACGCAAACAGAAAATGCGGAATAATGAAAGGCATTTATTTGGTACAGGTTCCAGGGGCTGAGGGAGAAATGGATGCGCAGTGGTATTATTTTACACGTTTGTCTTGTTGGACTTACAAACATCACTATCGTATATCTTTGTCTTTTATAAAGGATTGTCTGAAGATTTCTTGAAGTTGATAAGAGTCGAACGAATGTTTTGTCCTTTCTTTTAAAAGAATTGTTATAAGTTCACACAGCTTTACTTAGGTACATTTGAGAAATACGATTTTATTATAAATCCGCATTTCTTTAATAGTAAAGTATTAAATAAACTAACGATGAGGTTGTTTCGTTTTTTTACAAAATAATTTGGAGACAAATGCCCCCGCCCCCGAATTAAAAACAAAAAAGTTGCGCAATGTAAATGAAATTCATAAATCATTTTTGTAATAAAATGTTTTTTCTCCACTTTTATGACACTTTTGTAGAGTTCAAGCGACGCCACTCAAAAGCTCATAAATAATAATGTTTGTCAATAGCTGTAAACATGTGGCAAACCCCACCCACACCCCGCCCCTTCTGTACAACACATACATACACAAGCACGCTTTCAATAAAGGCATAAAGTTCGCATGACCACCGCCAGGCCAACAGTTTTTCAAATGCATTTCGATGAACCGTGATGTACTGACAGAAGGACACAATTGGTCGACAGAAACGCAAAGGCCCCCACTGGTTCCGGGCGCGTCCCTACACAGAAGCTGCCAGGTCAAAGGGTCGTCAAGGAGCTTTCTTTGTATTGTGTTTTTTTTCAAATTTAATGGTTAAGTGTAACGAATTTTAATGGACGTCAAATTATTAATGACCACTTTTGTAATTTAAAAAAAATTTATTTCGAAGACTTTGAAAAACG
Source organism: Conops quadrifasciatus (assembly GCA_949752815.1). NCBI lineage: Eukaryota > Metazoa > Arthropoda > Insecta > Diptera > Conopidae > Conops > Conops quadrifasciatus. Next base: position 1,859,147 of record OX457078.1, read on the forward strand.
GGCCTTTATAGAAACTGTTAGCAGCATTTAATTTTTAATAACTTGAATGTTTATAGGCCTTAAAAATTATTCCGGAAGTTTTATTTACTGTGATATTGTCTTAAAAACGGTCTAATATTATTAATGGGACTAACAAAAGGGTTCATGGAAGGGTCTCCGAAAAATACTTAAGGACTTTATGCAGGGTTTTTTTATATTTTAACAACTAATTTATATAAAAAGGCAAAAAAAAAACGAACACGCAAAATACCGTTTCAAATGCAGGCGATATTTTAATAATTATTTGTCTCTAGTTTCCACAAATTTGGTAGCCTGTCTCTTATTTGTCCCACTGTTCATTGTCTACCGACCAACTCAACCCTTCAACCCTTCAACCGAAGAACAACAAAAACTTCATTAACTTTCAAGACAAAGTAATATAAAAAAAAAAACAAAAAGAAATCAAAATAAGAAGACAACAATCAGCGAATAGCCATCATCATCATCGTCATCATCATCATCATCTTCCTCATCGTTCAAGACACAAAAAACCTAACAATTTCATTGTAAGCCGAGGACTTTAGACAAGACCCCGCCTTCCGCCTAAGTCCTGAAGAAGAAAACCTGCTGAAATGTGCATTTAACGTAAAAATAATATCAAATAAGATTAGATAAGGACGAAGGAGCCCAAAGAGGAACGTTGCTTAACAAGGAAACAATCTCTGAAGAAGCCAAACAAATAGCGCAATTTGCACCCCTTTTTTAAAGAACCGTCGCGAAAGAACCACCCAAAAAGTGCCCAAAAAACTGCACTCCTAACCCTCGGCCTGAAGAGTCCTTCGCGGAGTGTGGACTGTTGTTCCTGAGATTCTCACTCCATAACATTCAAAATAAATGTTAAATTTATTTACGAAGATGGCTTGCTCTTCCCTCGTGTTGCTGGAGGGCGGGGGAGTGTCGGTGAAGTGTCGGTGGCGGGAACGGCGGGGCAGAGATGCAAGGACAAGGGAGTGTAGGTGGACTTTAAAGCCAATAAAACGATTTTTATTTGATTCGTATGCGGTTTCTCTAAAGGATATCGAGAAGGACACAGAGGAGTTGTTGTTGTACGAGCAACTGTGCTGGTTGGTTGACAGCTTGTAAGGATGACATTGCGCTCAAGTGTTGTCAACACGGTGAGGCGATATAAGATAATGCTATCATCAACACGCAAAGAAGCCCCTCGAGCGCAGCACAGGACGCGCTGGCAAAAGGACAATTGAGCAAATGATCCGCCGCATTGTGGCGGCTCAGATGTTCCGATATGGGCCGTTTGCTGGCCCTTTTGATGTAAACGGACAAAACCATAACAAGTTTAAAATCACGACAGCATTACGCAAGTTGTTCGGCAACCAAAGCCATGAATACCGATTTCGGCCTTCAGATGTGATGAAAAGAATAATGACATTGGCAGGAGAAGGCGTTTCTGGCGTCTATTAAACTTTGCAGCAGCATCGAGAGGAGGACACAAAGCAGAAAAAAGAAGAAGCAGCGTAAGAAAAGGAGGCATTAGAAATGCAAAAACAAACAAATCCTCGAGAAGCTTGAAGCTTGAGTAATGTTTTAAGGCTACAAGTTTAATTTGTGTTGCTTCGTGCAAGTCCTTTTTATAATCCGGTTCTTTTTGCGAATGCTGCGGCCATCATTGGAAAGATCTTGTCGTCGCCTGACTGGCGATAATCACGGTTAAAAATCATTTAAAATTACATTAAATGGTTTTTATCTTTCGGGAGTTCCTTTTTCCGCTCGTTCTCTTCTGTCGCAGACTTTTTAGTTGTGGCTACCTGTTATTCTTGTGATCATTATCCTTCTAGCAGACGCCGACGACCACTTTGAGGTTCACCGCGCCACGCCATTCCCTTTTTCACACTTGATTAACACGCGCGTCCGCCGTTTTTACTGTTTTGTGGGTTTTTTCAGGCATTGCACTCAGAAGGAGTGCAGAAGTCAGAGCTTCTTTATGTCCCTTCGACATTTGCCTTCTTCCTTTTTTTGTACGAGTCCTTTTGCTGAAGTCACAGCCGGGTTCATCACAGCTTTTTTGCCATTTCTCACTTTATTTGGTTAGATTTAAAGGGGCCAGCTTGAAACTTGAGGGGTTGGGGTGTCCTTTTTTCTATTAACCTGCAGGCTAAAAAGATTAACAAACCAAACGTCAAACGAACAAAAGAAGGCAACAGCTGTCATCGAGATGTCATACGCTGAACTCACTCGCTCAGCGCTCAGCCGAGTATTCAAATGCGAAAAAAATATGGCGTGCGTGCGGGCGTGCCACCGTTGTTTGGTGGTTCATGCCACAGAGAGCGAATAACTTCCATTCGATTTGATTTTGCTTCACCCTTCTTGCTCTTCCTCTTCCTTTGCCTGTTACTGTTCTTCCTCATCTTGTTTCTTGTTTCCTATGATTATTTCGAGCTCTCCATTGTGATGCCGGTGACGGTGACGGGGATGATGGTGGCCTCTGGCAAGACTCAGTGTTCGAAAATTGGAAAAAAGAGCAGGAAATACTTGCTCAGGTCACAGTTGTTAAGACTCTCAGTTCACAAATTATTTGCATATTATGTGGCTGCTGATATTCGTCATTATTATAGTCATTATAATCCTGATGTTGAATGTTAGAGCGGAAGAAGGAAGCGATCAACTAACTCCAAGGATTAATGAAATTCCTTAATTTTTTAACTTTTTTGTGGGTAAAATATTCAACGGAAAAGAAGACTTGTTAAGTTATTATCTTTAAACCATTGTTAAATGATAGTTAACTGAGAAAGTGAGAAAAATTAAACACTTTAGTACAGAATTCCGGAGGTAGACTTCAAACTTAAAAAGTATCATAATTTTAATATTTTAATCAACAAAAATGACTTGGTTTCATGGAGATATAATTCCTTTATAATATGTATGTATGTATGTGTGGGTGCATGTGTGTGTGTGTTAATTGCTGTCACCGTCACTTATCACAATCGCCGGGAAGCCACAAAACAGATGTGGCCCGCAAAAGTGTCTCTATGCCATTATGGACCGACTAATGTGTACCGCAATTAACTTTGCTGAGCCCGGCAAAGGAGGCTGAGGCGAGATGGTGTGCAATTAAGTTAAATGTACAACAAGTGTTGGCCATTATTCCTCTTGACGGATGGCGAGGAGCAGGCGAATGAACGGACAGAACTGAACGGAACGGAACGATGAGATATTTACACGGAAGTCTTATAATAATTTGGAAAACACGAAAAAAAGGAGGACGTGAATAATGTTGGGGAGGAATGCCTATTTCGAGAGGATGAACATTATGTGTCCAGCTTTGGCCACCGGCCTTCCAAATTGAGATTTACTATGCTTTAATGGTTTCTTGAAGATGCTTTGTTAGAAAAATTTAGTAGGTGTGCTTCTGCAATCCCGGAGGATATTACCCTCACATCGTCCCGGGGTATGTGTATTCGTAGTTCATCATCGTAGTACATAATAAATCGTTGACTTTTTACGAATTTGGTGTATTAATGGTTTTTCGGGTGGTTTTTCTCTTGATCGATGCGTTAAATCGTTATTAAACTGAAATTCATATTTATTTATACACATATTTTAATAAAATACTTGTGTATAATAATCCTGCAGAAACCTAAAAAATTTACAACAATTCTTTTTCGTTCCAACATGGTAAATCGCTGCTAGACACTCCCTCTTTCTCGTTCGAGCAGAAACAAAGGAAGCGGAATCTTTTTACCAAGTAATACGACTTCAGGCATAACATATTTTGCCATTAATCATTTTTATCACTTCTATGGACAAGTTAGTTCTTTGTTTTTGTTGTCTCTAAGTATTTAGACGTTTATATGCGAAGACTGTTTTGATTTCCGAAAGATTAAAGTCAATTTTTTTGAGAGGAAGAACTTTATATTTACGATTTTTTAAGATTTCTATCGATTTTCTTGAGTCAATACAACATTGTAACAACCATATTGCTATCATACTGCAATGGGATACTCGAAGGGCCATAAAAAACTGTTAAGAAATATTGTTTATAACCTTCTATGACCCTTTAAAAATTATTATATTTCGCTTCAGAGATTAGGTTTGAGCCTGAGTTATTATTATTATTATAAGGCCAACCCTCAATAATTCTTGTATTCTCAGTTTGACGATTCAATCAAGTGTGACTTATTCGATGGTCGAGGATGAATAAAGAAGCAAACTTATTACAAGAGCTGTGTATAGCATACGATACTACGAGTATTACTTTAGAGATGCTAGAAAACTTAGATTTTTTGTAATCACAATATATATACTTACTTTTTTATACAATGACTTCGGTATTATATTATGTATATAAAACTTTCTGTTCTTTAAAACTTTCTTAGTTTGTTCTGAAATACTTTTTGAATAAAATCGATGTAAAAATTTCATTTAATGTAATAAAAATAATGCATTGATTGTATTTTTTTCAAAATTCCTCCTTCTTCTTTTTCTCATTTCTCTATATATGTATGTATGTGTGTGTGTGTGTGTGTGTGTGCATGTTTATTAATAAATTCAATTTTTCAATAATATAAAATAAATTTCACGCTAGGATTTAAATAAATTTTGACAATTGAAAGTCTGAAGAATTGTCAGAAAGAAGAAGAAATTCGTTGGCGTGACGAAACGTGTCCATAAAGTTTTAAAGCAGAGACGAGAAGATCTCGACTGCTTTGTCAAAAGGCGACCTTATATATAGTCAAAGCCAACCTAGCCCGTCCTACGACAGACACATGACCTGCATATCAATTGGTTACATTTTCCGTAAAATATAGCAATTTCAATGGCAGCTACTCGAACCGTACAACAACCGTACAAGCCGTGTTACCGCAAATTTACACAAATTTGCAGAGCATTTTTTAGCGGGCGGACGATCGTTCGGCCTGTCGGCGGGGTTCAAAAAGCCGCTGCCATTCGTTCGCTTCGACCCTGACCCACAAGGCTGCCCCTGGTGTTACTCTTTCGCAGCAAATTTGCGAGTCTCCGGAGTTTCTGGTCCAATCGCCGGAACCAAGCAGCATAAATATCAAATTTAAGGACAAAATATCAATATCCACTTTACGACGCGCGTCCTGAATGTGAAATTATTTCACTCTGCTGCTCTCTACTCGCTCGGTCTCGCCGTGCTGCAGTTCGTTGCCGTTGTTTCCACTGCTTCTCCACGCCCTTCTATTGTTGTTGTGGATGCTGTTGTTTGTTCTGCGGTTAAAAACTACTCTCTCCATCCGTGGATTCATTCGTTTTTTGATAGAGCGCGGAAGAAGTCGGTTGCTTTGCGGCAGTTTGCGAGAAATGCGTATAAAATTTATTTCTTAGTTTATTTGTTGCAAAATGTTTGCATAATTTTAGGAGTTGAATTTTACAACGGCATATTGTTTGAATGAGCTGGAATGTAATGAGATGGCACCGATTGTATAGAATGGGAAGAAGGAGAGTGACGGAGGACAACTTTGTGGATTAAATTGGGCGAAACCACAAAACTAACCACTACTATCAACACAGCCGTTATCGCTACACTATGTCTGCAATGAAATTGTCAAAGATAACAACAGAGTTTTCTCTTCGGGATACGCAAATGAGAGCATTGGCCAGAGCAGCAGCCATGGGGCGGTTGGAGAGAAAACTGTATTACGTGCACAATCTGTTCAACTATCGCACAAAACGAAGTGCGTGATGAGAGGCTTTTGGTTTTTATTCTTAGTCTTTAATGTTGGATTTTCTTACAGCACTCACAACCGTGAAAGAGTCGAATTATGAAGATTCTATTGGAAAAGGTTCCAAAAATCTTTCTCAGCACACTTTGAAAAAACCGTATGGTTTAATCCTTTGAAATAAATAACTTTTAATCATCTGGCATCATCTGCGCTCTGGCATCAAAGGAATCCGTTACATATGAGAAATATGTACATATGTTTAAAATCTGTCGCTTCTCTCATCAGTTATTAGTAATGTAGAGATTTATGTGTACTTTAGTGGGCGGAGTGAATGGGGGCGTTACGGGACGATGTGAGTTTAATAAATACATGTTATTTATTACCCAAATTCTGGCCCGCTAAGGGTTAATGACTCAAGCTGACAGAAGTAATTTTTAAACAGATTTATAAAATGAAGACAGTGCTATAAATTAAATTCAGTTTGTAATTTTCAATTAGAAATTATGCCAACTTGTGGGTTCAAGTGATTTGCTTTTTTGTTTTGGGTTTGAAACGGGTTGAGGGGAAAAAATAGGTACGTCTAGGAATAATCTAGGCTCAGTCAAAATTTGTCACTCTTTCGCTTTATTTGTAGTTAATTTTTAGATTAAAATTGAAAACAATAAAAAATTGAAATTTATCCGAATTAAAATTAATGCGTCTTTCTTTATTTGAGGTTTTGCAAAATTATTTAAATAATTCCAGCAACATTCAATATTCTATATATTCAATATATTTCAATATATTTTTATTTTTAAATTTCAAACAAATCACGTTTTGTTCAAAAATTCCTACAATATTTTCAACTCCATTCCTTTTTGCAAAAGCTTACTAACGCAATAACTGTTTCTGACTTAACCAGAAGCGACAATGCCCTTCGACAAGCCCTTCGTCCTGCACTGGTACTCCACACGGTATAATTCGAGGGTGCATACGAAATGCGAAACGCATTACGGAACCCATAATCAACTATCAGAATGGTAACGAAAAAAACTGAATCCATAATGCGGGCTGCAGGCCTTTTTTATACACCGCACTGTTTGAATTCATTCGTATGGCGACAAATTCAGCTCGGAAAGGCCTGGATAATCGTATTTCCGTCGCTGTTAATTTGTTAAGAAACTCGGTGGCTCCCAAGTAGACATTTTTAGGAGTGAAAGAGGGACGGAATGGAGTATATTTAAAGAGGCATTGGGTTAAACATTTTCTTAGTTAAGTTATGGACTTTAAAGCTTAAACGGCGCCAAACAGAACCAGCTACCTTTATGAGGTCAAATAGAGCTTCTTTAAGTTCTTTTTACCTCAGATTTTTACTTGACCTTATTTTTTTACTTCACCTTAATTTTTTACTGTACTCATAAATGATTATCTTTAATTTTTCCGAACTCATACGCACCATTCGTTCAATTTGTTCTCTTTCACGGTATCGTTTTACCATCGACATTATCACCGCCATCACCACCATCATAACCCTCACAACACCATCGCCAGCCAGCCAGCCAGCCAGCTCCGAGCATTCATTGACTTTAGTCAATTGTGATTTATTGCGACACATCAATAACGCCCAACATCCTTCGCTTCTGATGCGAAGTCCATACCTTGAAAGCTGAAAATCGTCTGAATTACTACTAAAAGCCTTGAGTAATTCTTGGATCGCCCTCCCCTTTGTCCTCGACACCCACTTGGACTCTCCCGTAACTCGCAAACGGTCTGCGTGTAAAGGTAACTATTATTCTCGAATATCCTCTCACTTCTTAATGGCCCATTTCATTTCATTTGCCAACACTGTCAATCGGCAATGCGCTGCGCTGGGTACATTTTTTATCGACGATGGTGATGGCTGAAAGGAAAAAACTGTCCCCACGAAAGTTGCTCCTTAACGAAATGGTTTTTTATGCGCCACTCAGTCAGCCTTCGTCCAGCTCAATGGCCAATGGCCATCACTTGAGCACCGAAACAACGACCGTGAGTGTGAGTGCGGGTGTGGGTGTGTGAAGTGGCCATCAAGCAATGACTGCAGGAATGCGTGTAAGTCCTTAATCAATTGCCGTGAATAGTCCGTAAAGGAAATTTATTGAATTTCGAAGTCGAAAAGGAAATGAGAAGAAGCATCAGAGAAGAGAAGGAGAACAACTGGAAAACCAGCAGCAGAGTTCAGGTGTTCAGTAGCTGAGGTTCTTTTGTTACTAGATGCAGTTACGATTTCCTGGGACGAAAAAAAGCATGACTTTTGTGGGTGATGAAAGGAGTCTTCGCTGGAAAAGTGGCACAACGAAAGGAACAACAAAGGAATGATCACTATCAGAGTAACAGAATGAATTCGTGCGAATAGTTCTCGAAGAATGACAGCAGGAATGTAAGAATTTGTCCACTTGTGGCAATTTTATGAAGTTCAGTTTTTGAAAAGGAGGTAAAAAGGGGTAAGGGATGATGATGATGGTGGTGGGTCGCAGTGATTTGATTTAATTTCAAATTTAGCTGTTGATTTTAAACACATTAAACACATTTAGTCGGAAAAGAGTATTTTAAAAAATGGTGTGGGAAAAAATAAAGCTGTTTTTAAGACGTTTTGTGCAATTTGGATTAAACTAGTCAAAGGCCTAAAATAATAAAACAAATTATTTATTGTGTTTGTACTTTGTCTTCTCTGTTTTCTTGTTAGAATCATTTGTAATCTTAGATTTAGAAGATCTCACTATGTTTAGGCATATTCAAATAAATGTAAAGATGGTTGCGCGTGTAAATTATTTAAATAATCCTTTGCGAAATTGCAAATTATTTGTCACAACAATTTAACACTTTGTTAAAAACTCTACCACCGCAAATTTTCTAATCTAAATCAACAACGAAAAGCTGTTGTTTACATTTTAAGCCAGCAAAAGAAAGAAACTGCAAAACAAGCAGCCAACCAGCGAACCACCATCACTACTACCAGAAACCGTCTATTAACGACACAAGTTTCAGCGTAAACGTAAAGACGTAAACACGTACGTAAGCGTAATAAGGCCTTAAGCGCTCTAACGATATTCTTAACCGCACACAGCGTTAAGCTTAACAGCAACTTCTTAGCCGCAGTTGAGTAATTCTCCTGCTAAGACAGCGCGAGTAAGTGAGTGAGTGAGTAAGTGGCTTACAAACGGAACGGATGAAGTGTGCGTTCCTTTGAAGTTAGCAAACGAGGAAGTTTGTCGCATTTAAGTTTTCCTACGAGAGCTGCTTGTATCAAAACAACAACAATAACAGCAAACCCAAGACAACAACAACAACAACAACAACAACAATAACAACATAAAAAATTGCTTACATGCTTCACCCTGATTGCAGGATTTCGGATCATTGGGTTTGTTGTAAATCAGTAGCAGCTATTTTTTAAGCGGCGGCTCTGGAGGTAGCCGGCAGTATCGCCCTCCGGCAGTAGGTAGTATCGGCAACGGCACCAACACGGCTGAGATTTCCGTACGTTGAACAACACTCTTTAACAGAATGCGAAATAGATTTATTGAGTTGAAATGCAAATCTACAAGCAGCATCACAAGTTGAACAAATTTCCAGCGCAAAAGGAATATATAGTCGCACATAATGTCATGTATGGAGACAAATGCATGACATTTCGCTAGTATTATTTTTTCACAGACTTTCAAAGGAACAAAGAGTATTATTGAAATAAAGTAACATTCTACTTATTGTAAAGGGTGTTTTTTTAAGCCCGATAGAGCTTCACATGGTACAAACAGAACACAAAAAATTTGATTTTAATAAAATTATTTTATTCACTCGAAAGATCAAGACATGGCATTAACATTTGAAAATAATTTCGGGCATATGGCCATCACGGCTGTTCTTGACGTAGTGCATTCTGGACGTCCAATTTTGAGTCACTTTTTCGAGTACTGCTGGCCGTATGTCACAAATAACACGGATAATGCTGGCCTCCAAGGCGTCAATTGTTGTTGGTTTATCAGCATAAACCAGTGGCTTCACGTGACCTCACAGGAAATAATCGAGAGGTGTCAAATCGCACGACCTTGGAGGCCAATTGACAAGTCCATTTTTTTGAAATCAACTTTTCACCAAGTTTTGTTTTCAATAAGTCAATGGTGGCCGTCGCCGTATGGCAGGTAGTGCCACATCCACATTTCATCTGGATCGATGTCATCCCTATTTTCAAACAAAAAACATTGATCGTGGTGCGGTAACGATCTCCATTGACTGTAATGCGAGCTCCGGCCTCATTTTTGAAGAAATAAGGTCCAATGATGCCACCAGCATGTAAACTGCACCAAACTGTGCATTTTTCTGGATGCAATGGAGTCTGTAGAGTCACTTGTGGATTCGTCTCAATCCATATGCGGCAATTTTGCTTATTAACAAACCCGTTAAGCCGAAAATGAGCCTCATCGCTGAACACAATTTTGCGATAAACCAACGTGTATAAGTTGCTCGAATCGATGACTGATTTTCAAAGTAAATTTGTGTAATTTGGTATTGTTGTTCAAGCGTGAGTCTATTCATGATGATTTGCCAGACTATTCTAAACATAAATAACAACAAGAGCAGTCAGAAGTACAGCTTGTATTGACAGTTGTCCCTATCGAAAGTTCTATCTAAGCTAAAAAAACAATGAGTGTATAACTTATTATAATACGAGTGTATAACTTAACGTACCTTCCTAAAAGGAATTGAATGGAAGCTGATAAATGTTTTGCGAATCCACCTCCATCCATCTACTTTCTACATATAGTCATAGACAATTTCCACAATACGTGAAAGCTTTTTTTCGGAGATATTTTGGAAACCTGATGGAGAGAGAGATCCTTATGGACAGATAGATTTGGTTTCAGCTAAACTAAACCTCAATTAAATTATTCCCAAGACTATCCGCATATTGACAAATACAAATTTTTAAGTCAAAGATGAGTTAGATTTATATATTTCTCCAAAAATATTTTTAAATATATTAATTGAAATTGTTTTTAGTTTAATGGTATTCCTATGATATGTAAAAATTATTACATTTATTTAATTTGATTAATTTAATTAATTTGATTTAATTTATTTTAATTTTAAATTTTGTGAGTTCAAAGTTCCATTTCTGTGTACTTAAATTTGTCTAAATTAAAGAAATCTTTATTTTCTTTATAACAAAATGAAGCAATTTTAAAGACACTTTTTCTAAACTTCTAATTTTATATAATAACTTATATAATAGTTATTATAGTTGAGAATATTCATACTATAGTAAAGTTTTATTAGTTGTATTTTTCACACTTTTCAAATTTCTGTTTTCACATTTTTTATTATTTCCTTTAGTTTGCGAATTTCAAAAGTTATTCTATTTTCCGAAGTTGCCGAGGAAACCCAGACCCGGTATTCCTGGTCGTGCGTTAATGCCACCCGGTCCGCGAACGCTGACGGTGAAAGTGGGCCGCAGAAAGGGGCCGTTAATTAAACCACCAGGACCAGCCAAAAATCCACCGGGTCTACCGCCGAGTGGTCCACCAGGTCGACCAAAGCCCAAAAGGCTAAATTGTCGTTTCTGCCGCATCAAATGATCATCAGCTAACGAACGCTGTATTTCGGTTGGATGACATTCCGAAAGAAGCACCGCCGTCACGAGAATCAGTATAAGCACAGAACACATTTTCTTCCTATTCTTCTTCTTGATTGAAATGTGTGTGAGCACACAACCAGAGTTCTGCTTCGTCTAGAAATAATGCAATACTGTTCCCAGAAAGCCTCGGTACATTAGCTTTTATACAAAAGAAACGAGTTACGTGCGAAATTATGCTGAAGGGTTCGCCTCGAAAGGGCTCAGGTGCGAGAATGTTTAAGCAACATGATGATGGAGTCTTCGATCGAGCGGAATGCAGCTTCATTAACGTCATTGGTGCTCCTCTTGCTTTTTCTTCAAAGATGATGTGATGAGAAATTGAAATTGAAATTATTACTAATATGGAAAGAATTTATTTATCAATTCTCTTAGATGAGTTTATTTATATATATTCTATATATATTCTACAACAAAAAAGGCAGTCAATTTCCAGCAGAAATACTTCTTAATGGCGTTGGATCAAAAAGTTAACGGAAGGTTTTAGATACCAAAGAAAGACGTATAAAACCGCCTTGGTTTAAATTAACAATAGTAGAATTTTAATTACAACATTATGAATATCACTTTGTAGCTCTTAGGTTATCAGAGTAAAATATAAACGATTTTCTGAGAGAGCAAAAGTGGTAGAGTGGTACACTCAACAAATTCGCAGTGAAGAGTCATTAAAATTCGCAAATGAATATTCTATGACGACACTGCACAACATGTCGCACGTACACACACGTACATAGTTTCGAATGTGTTTGAATCCGAAATGCAAATAAATCCAGCAGGAGTTAGTTCAGTATAATTATTTATACACCCTGCGGGGTCAAAGGGGCACCGTCCTTATCACACACACACAATAAGTACGAGTACAATCGCAGAATATTATAAATCGTGCCTCACAATCCGATTGTCTTATATTGATATATAAAGTGAAGCGCACAGCAACGCCTCGGCGCTTCTTGGGTTGTGCAAAAGTTATGCTAAACACAAATTAATCAATGATTTACAAGAACAATACGTGCCGCAGCCAGCAGCACTGCACGGACGACGACCAACCTCGGAACTCAACACCACCCGGGTTAAGCGTTAGACGGAACTGACAAACAAGCGAGAGCCGCCAGAAAGCGCGTTGGTAGAGGAGTGCAGAAGGTCTTCGAGCCTGCAGGTTATTCTCCCCGTTCGACGGTCGGTCGTTCGTTCGGTCGGTCGAATCAAATCACATTCGCATATGATTAGTAGTGAAGGAGGGCGGCAGGAGAGCTGGTCACAACCACTCTGGTGTCCGGGCAGAGAAGCATAAATGAGGCGTTTGCCGCTGATCCTTGTCACAAACACCATCGTGGCCCAAACTCGGTCCCAAATTGTACCAATTGTACCATCCGGAGTGTAGCACGAACCACTAATAATTCAATTAGTTGTTAAAATTCCAAACTGAAGGGAAGCGAGGTCGGGGCAATGGTGGTGTATTCGATAACCCAGAAATGGCCAAAGGCTAGAAATCTTTGCAGCAGATGACGTGGTGAGAAGAGAAGAAGCGGTGGCGGTAGTACTATATTTTATAGTTTGTGTCCAGAAGTTTCAGTTGAAGTCAGTGAATGGTATCTACGAGTATTTATCTATGTATTTAATGCCGTTTTTGGTCTTCGACTTCCTCTGCTTCTCGGTTCTTCTTCTTCTCTTTTCAATTTGAAAGCATGTTCTTCTCTGGCGAGTTTAAAATAAATTAAGATTTATACTCAAAGTCAGAATGTTTCAACACATCTTGCGTAGTTTCAGAGATATGAGAAATAGAAGCGAAATTCGGTGGTCTTTTTAGGAGGAGGCGAGATGGTTATATGTATGTACCATTATTCGGTCTGAAAATCTGTGTTTTTGACGGCAAAAGAAATATCACCATACGTTTTTATGAAATATATATTCACGATTTTAAAAATTTCAATTCTTTTTCGTTCATATCATCTCAATAAGTTTACTGAAGTCTACTCTACTTAGTACGTGTAGACCTTTAGCGCCGAGCAGACAAAGTCTATTTCAGACCGAAGTAATTGCTGCTGAATTTAGCACTTTAACACCTTCAGCACGCTTAAGATTTCGACTTTTGTTCATGTTGAGCTGAGTTGAACTCAAGTCAAAACAAATGAAGCTTATCTCGTCGGCGGTAAAGCATTGTCTTCTTTTGCCAAAACTTTTCCTACTCAACTCATAAACTACACGGCAAACATAACCTCGAAACTTGTGTAGTTACTCCTTCGGTTAAGGATTACGAATCGCAGATAATCGGCGCTTCGGAGACCATTAAGGTCGGAGGCTTTTGTTTCCATTCTGCTGTTTGGAAACGTTCTGCTGTTTGACTAAGAAAAGAACAACAACAACGTTGAGGTTGAAGATGAACAAGTGTTGAGTCAATTGAACAAAGTTTGGTTGTCGACAGCGTAGAACCGCACGCATGTGGACGAAAGCGGGGGTAATTGCGGCGTCGGGAAGTGGCAATGTCGTAAATTGGAGCTTGTGTCATGAAACTCGTAACACTTTCGGTACATGGCGGTGAAAGCGAACCGCACAAGCCGCAATAATTTAACCTTGCGGTACATTTTGTTTTAGTGCGTGTATGATTTCTTATGGTTGGTATCATGGCCGCGTGATGCTGCTACAGATAGACCCCTAAAGGGTTTATGAAGGATGAGGCAGGCAAATGTTTTGTTAGCGATAAGCGACTGTTTGGTAAGGTCTAATAGAATTAAACCACTGACAAGGCGTTAAGAACGGCAAAGTGGAGAAGGGTTTTCCAAGCCTAACGAACCATCGCGTTCACCTTTCGCCAAAACTCACGTCATCATCTGAATGAATGACATACACATTCTACTATGTTTAGAAGACGCTTTTGCGGTTACGCGTTTGCTCAACAAAGGATGAAGGGAGCCTTCGCAACCCCAGAGTCGTCGTCTTTCTATACGGCAAACGATTTAAATTAAAATTCACATATAAATTACTCCCGACTTGTTGGAATTCGTTAGTGATTTAACCCTTATACGATTCGCAGGAAATCGCACATCGTACATTTTTGAAGCGTTGTTTTTTGGTCTTTCAAAAAAAGTCTCCAGAAATTGGTTTAAGGCTTGATTTGGTTTTCTCCACGAGCGGCTAATTTTTTTATCTTTTCTTCTTTTTTATCGTTTCTTGTGTGCGAGACGCAGGCAGTTTTAAATATTTCAGGATCCAAAAAGCTCCTTTTTTTAATAAACTCAATACACAAAAAATAATTGAAAAAAAAAATGTAAGAACAATCGGGCGGAATTTAAATGAAATACACCGATTTTTATGCTCACCATTGGGTGAACGATATTAGGGTTAAAGACCACGCATAGGACCAGAGCGACGACCAAAAGGACCGACCCTTCACCAATTCCGACCCTTTTAATTACGCGCGAGTGTTTGTCTGTGAAACTTGAAGTTGCTCTCGACTCTGCCACACCTACGCCTACGATCCTTGGGCCCTTGTTGGTTGGGCTCGTGCCCATTTAACCCTCGACTGAAAGCAGTAATAATTTAGCATTTCGGTTTGTAGCGTAAATCCTGCAACTGCACAGGTCAGTTTAGATAAAATTATAATCTGCCGTAACGATGCCGGACTGCGATGTTTTTAATGGCTCATTTAAGTGAAAACATCTCCTTTCGTTGCGAGAGGCCTACTTGAGCGGCGCTTCGCCTGCAACAACTTGCGATCGAAAGAAAGCTTTAACTCCGAAAAGGATTTAATAACACTCACTGTGTAGAAGGAAGGTAGGTCCTTTCTTTAGCAGTCACACGTTTTGAAGCTTGAAGGCGCACATTGCGCGAAACTGTGCCGCATGATGTACTCGTGCGTTGTGCATGAATATGAGTATGAGTATGAGTATCCATTCTCCATTTTAATTGTTTTGTACTTTAGTGAGACTTTAGCTTGTCAACGAGGAGGGAGGCCGCATGCAAAATGCATCAAGTCACTCTAACTAATTGGGTCGTTCATTAGGCTCTCCCTCACCACCCCCTTCGAACAACAGCAACTGCTTAAGGGTGGAGCATTAAACTCTACTGCACTCACTTTCTGCACTTAGGAGCGCACTTACAGAAGCGCACCGCCCCGTGCCATCGTGAACGAAGGGCTGAAGAAGAAAGAAAAAAGCTTTTGTCTCTACTGGAGACAATTCTGGCGTTTGTTGTATGAAACATAAGAAAAGTCTAAACGATTTCATCACCTCAATTTTCAGCGCTTTTTGTGGCAAAACGCTAAATCTGCAAGAGACTAATTGTGCGGAAGCACAATCTGAATGGCTTTTATTTGTTTGCTTTGTGGCTCCATCAACGACGGAGTGTACTTTAATGGTTCTCGTTAGGTCGTCATCAAAAATATTATACATATTTATTTGTGGTTGTTAAAGCAAAAAAAGGTACAGGAAAGAAGAACACTTTGATAGATTTTGCAAGAGTATAATTTTTGCTTTTATTTGTATTTAAAATGACAATATAACTTCTTAGAAGAAACCTTCTGGTTTGCACACTTTTCGTAAACATTCTTGGGTAATTACAGTCTTATTTGAGGTGGTCCTTCGTTATCATAACCTTTGAGAAACAGTCTTCTTGCGTACACTCACTCTGCGGTAGAGAAGGAAAAGGGGAATCCTAGTGGTAGATCACTATAGTGGTGGCGATGGATGATGGCTGAATGAATGACGAAATGAATTGATATTAAAAAAAGTGTCAATTTCAAATGTAAATCCTACAAATTGTTTCGAATTAACTCAATAAAGCGCGCTCACCGCACTCTGCGCGCTGCTCCACGGACGGCAATCAGCACGAAAAGTCAACGAAATTAAATGCAAATTGAAACAAGGTAACCGCATGTTCGCAATCAGCAACGCCCACACATTGTCAATCAATACGAAGCAGCAGCAACAGCAATAAACGCAGCAATTCATGGTGGCAAAACTGCACCAGACGGACGGAGGGACAGACTCATTTTAAGGCCCACAAACAGAAAGCAGCGAGACAGACACAGACAGACAGACAGAACAAACAGCATCATGCAATCATACTTGTAAGTTGTTGGCAAATTGAACCACAAACCTTAACAAACAATCAGAGACAACAGCAGCAGCAACACCATCACTATCAGCAGCAGCAGCAGCAGCAACAATAAAAACCACAACAACAACAGTAAGTTTGAAGACATGCAATACTAAATGACGCTGCTGTAGGTACAACAGTTTGTTGCCTAAGCGTTGTTGTGGCCACAGCAACTAGAGGTGTCGTAGTTGTTGTTGTTTGTTTTTTTTTTTGAAGTGGAGCTGTTGCTTATCGTTGAGCGCAAGCTACCAAGTGTCACTTCGTGGCAGTTCGTTGATATTTTAGCGAGTAGCGAGCGAGCGGTGGCCAGCAGCAACCACAAAGCATACTCGTAATAACAATAATGCCAGAAACAACAACAATAAAAATCAAAACCAATAGAACCACAACGACCATAACAATAACGACTAAACGTCACGAACGTTGACACTAAAGTCAATTGAAGAGGTGCGCGTTATGAGGTGCGGTTGCTGGCCTAATATTCGGCGTGCCGCGGCTAAAAGTCGCAATAAACACCAAATGGTTATCTTCTGTTTGGTTTATGTGGATCATTTGCGATCAACTTTTAAGCATTAAGAAGGGAAGGGCGGAAGGAAAAGTGCTCGAAGGACTATGATCTTGTAGTTCATCATAGAGTAATTTTCATTAAGGATTTTCGAATTAATAATTTTTTTAAGGATCTACGAGTAAGTACCTTTTAATACTTGAGAAAAAACGAAGTTTTATAGAACACATTTCGTGTTTGTGATTCGCGACTTAAGAACACGGCAAAAAACTAAAATTTCTTTTCAAATTTTAACTTCTTTCGAGATCCTTTAAAGGCGAACTCTCTGCTCGCTCGAACGAAATCGAACTCTTTCTCCGTTTGTTTGACGTAAAGTTAAAATAACGTCTCTGCGAATCATTTGAAGATGCTCAAAGGTAACCAGTTCTTAAGTCACCAGAATCTAAAGAATCAAAAGCCATCACAACAACAACAACAACAACAACAACAATAACATTATAAATATGTATATTTTAAATTAAATTCAAACTTTAACAAATTTTATGACGCCAACTCGATACTTTCGTTACTCAAAGATGACGAGAATTATTCACGCCGAGTAATTAATTCGGAAAAACAAAAGCTCCAAACATTGTCGCTAAATCTGACGACAGGCAGAACATGAAACATCTCAAAGGGTTGAGTAATGCAATTTGGGACTTTGCGGAAGCTCTCCGGAGACAGGCCTTACCTCGCGACTTCAATTACACTCAATTACCGGATTTCAAAGTAAAATCCAACACTTACCGCAGGAAAAAGAGGAGGCGGACGACGTGGCCTGGACCGTGTTCGCTACTAAGACAGATCAACAGGTACGCCTCACTCCGAAACCGAACTCCGGATTAATGATGCTGATTTGGAGCCACCAAAAATTGCCAGCAATATTTTATGCAAATTGCAAACGGAAACAGTTTGAAAGTGTACCGCCTGCCGGGAGCATAAACCACCGTTCAGAGTCTCCAAACACGGATGATGATATGATGATGATGACAATAACTACCACCCATTACCAACCTTCTCCCATTTCCGAAAGCGAAGAAGTACCACGGCGAAGGACTGTGGCCGTTGTTTTTTCGTGTTTAGTTGAATTATTTTAGTAAATTAATTTTGGTTCATTAGATACAGTGGAGTCGCGTTCACCGCGTTCGCGGCGTCTGTGGAATCAAGTGATGGCGATGGCGATGGTGCTGCTGCTGATGGGAAAGGGCGTACGCAGTTAGGAGGTGCACTCTCTGCTCTGTGCTGACAATCGTTACAGCAACAGTAAGTTTTGCAGGACACAAAGCAAAATTGGTGTATAGCATGTGGGTCCTGGTATGCTTCCGAGCACCGCACAGTGGGAAGGAAGTACAGAGGCGGTGCTGAATTTTAATTTTTCAGCTCGCAATTTCTGAAAAACGTCTTTTAAGAGGTTATTCCGTTGTCTTAAATTAACCGGCTTTGAAAAACGGAAACAAACGATTCTTACTAGCGCTACTAAGTTTTCCAATAAGGACGGGTCGATATTGACAATCTGTGGCGGCCATGTTGTTTTGACGGTGTCTATCAAAAGCTGCTGTTTATAATTCAGTAAGTAATGCCAAATCACACTGGCTACACAATTGGGCAGCACGTCCAAACGATAAAGATTTTGGAAACTGTCAACATCGACCCGTTCCTATTGGAAAACAATTTATAATTATATACGTTATTACGTAGGAATCCGTTATTCATTGCAAGAATATATACTAAAAAAAAAACTAGAAATAAAGAGATTTTGGAGCGAATTTAGGGGATTTTTTACTAAGAAAACGAGAGAGAAATTCGTCTTTATATGAAAACGACAACGAATTTTGTTCTGGTGCTAAACTAACTTCTTGTCTTTTTCCAAGCGGATTTTTTTACAATCCTTTAACTATCGGTTTCGATGTACTGCTCCCCTGAAACGCCCCTGCTGCGCCAGCGTTACATTCATAGAGTTATCGATATCAACCACGTGTATTTGTTTCGCAACCCGAAAAGAGATTTTCTTTGTACAACGAAATTCAAGCTCCTTCTGACAACCCTTTACTTGATCAAAATTAGGGGACCGGCAGAAGATGGGTGGCTGTCGTCGTACATGCCGTCGTACATGCCTTCAGTGATAGGCACAGAGTTAGTATGTTTGTGTGGCTTTTGTGTCATTTAATCCTTTTTAAATGCTACAAACCTAAATTAATTAATGTGGATGCGCCACAGCCGGAATTTATGTATTCCTTCGGTTGATAGAGGTTGCTGTTGTTGTTTTTGCGTCCGTGGTGAAATAAGCGGAAGGTGTCCCGCTTGTTGCTGTTTTTTCAGTGTAATTAAAAGCGCTGCTGTCGAGTGCCGATACGAAGCATTGCCTTCTTTCTGGATAGTAACATAAAAGTGTAAATCGATAGCATTGCTGCGGCCAGAATCCGGCGAACGCTTCAATTTGTTCGCTCGTACGGTCGTCCTTTTGTCGCTCATTTGTTTTGTCGTTCGAACGGTTGTTCGTTGTTCGTTAGCAGTTCGAGGCGATGGTCGAAGTTTTTGTGCGAAAGCATTAAATGAATATTGCACAATAATGACTTTGTTTGAGTTGTTGAAAATTGATAAATTTAGAAACGCATAATTACAGCAATGAAATATTGGAATAACGCTTCATGGCGCCCCCACCATCGCCGCTTATATTGTACCATGAACAAAGATGACAAAGAATAATAAATGCTCAGCGCGCGCTGGGCGCCAAAACTGATTTTATAGAGCTTGTGAAAGCTGCTGCAGTGATAAAGCTTTTAATGTTCTAATAATTAAAATGCTAATTTGCCGAAAGTTATTCCAATCTGGATGAAGTTGGCGCGATTTATTAGCACATCAGAGACAAATATATTGGCTAAGCTTTGCGCAATCGAAGTGACAACATTATGCGTTGTTGCGGTAACGATTGCGAGAGTTTGACACTACTACGCATTAATTTTGCAATTCCAATAAGTATAAAAAAAACCAAAGATAACTATGAAAACTTAAATGACAAGACGCCTTTCCTTTTCTTTCCTTTCTTTTCAGGCACAGGCCGAAAGAAAACACACGCGCGTATTTTAAAATGTTTCTTTAGTGCTTCGAAAACTTTCCAGAAACATTTCTTACAAGAAATGTCAGCGCTCATTCATAAACGCCACTAGCACACATTTCGCAGCACGTCGAGGACGTCTTGTTGAAGTTTGTGCGTTGTCCGTTGACGGCAACAAAGTGAACCAGCTTCCTTCCGCCCAAACGTTCATTCAGTTTTGTCCTGTCAAATCGAGCGGCTGACACTTAAATTGACAGTGAGCAAAGATAACGCATTGGTTGTAGCAGAAAATTCAAATTATTTGAAGCGTCATATGCGTATGATGGGTGTAGTATGCCCAATAGAGGCCATGTATGTAATATCGGCATGACAGGCGTGACATCGCATTTGTTGTTGTTGTTGCTGTTACTGTCAAAATTTACAAAGCCTATTGTGGTAAGTGTGAAAATTTCAAATCATGTGTCACATAAAACTATGACGAGGTCAACGATTTGATTAAATTTTAGAAGTGTTTCTTCCCGAAAGTATTTTCCACCAAAATTTGGGCAATAGCATTTTCAACACTTAGAAATATTGCTCAAAATACTGTTAGTGTCTGACTAATTCGAGTTTTAATGATACTAAAATTAAGAAATTTAGTGTATAAGCAAAGTTTTCTATTTTAATCTTAACGAAAAGGTATAATTTATAAATAAAGCTGTAATAATTCTGGGCATTGTTTTTTCCTGCCTTTGTTTATTTGCTACTGTTGAAGTTTTTTAATAATTTTCAGTCTTTATCATCAAACTAATTAAAAGTAATCTGAATCGTAAAGAATCTTCTTCAACTTGGGGCGAATTGTAAAGATTGTAAAGCGAATAACAACTTCATAAACTCGGAATAAGTTGACGAACATGTTTGTTATTACTTGCGTTTCTGTCTGCGTCTCCGCTAACGCTTCCTGCAACGATTCCTTACTTTTTCAACTTCTTCAACCGTCCTTCCTTCTCAGCTGATCTTTATTTTACCAAAGGGAGCGCTGTGTTCACATTTTTCTTTCTTCCTCTCCCAGAACGTTAAACTGCGAATTAATTACATCAATTAATCCTGCAAGTACAACAACAACAACTGTCTGAACAAATCAAACTAATAAACTCAGGCAATAAGAACGAAAAATGAATCAAGTGGCATTTCCGTTTTTCATTGCCGGAAATCAAACTGACAAGCAGAATAATCAAAAGAACCAACCGTTAAGTCAGTTGAATCAACAACAAACAAAATGATTTCGTGGCTGCGTTTTTGCTCTGAGCAAGCAAATTTGCTGATGGAAAGTTACTTACAGAGAGTGAAGTCTGTACGTTACTCTGGTGGTTGATGGTTGGTGGTTTTTTGCTGGCTGAAGTCTCTGGACTTCGTGCATTACCAGTGGGCTTCATGTAATCACTTAGTGGTCACTTTTATCAGACTTATCCATCGCTACCAAGACAAACCAAAGCATTTCGGCGTTTGTTGATTATCTCACAGTCAGACTCAGACTCGTCCTGCTTTCATTTATTAAAGGCTGCCCGATTATTTCCGCTTTAATAATTACGACGAGAACTAGTATCGACGACCCTCCGCTGGTTGGCGAATACACCTACGGCTTTGCCTTTGCCGAATTGACAAAGTGATTAGCTTGGTTATTGCCACTCCTGCCTGCTTCTTCTCCTCCCCTTTTTAACCATCCTCATCGTCCTGCCTTGCTTCATTCTTCCTGCGCTAATTTCACACATGTTTTACTTGATCGAATTCCTTCCTGCCCGCTATTTCTGGGCTCTACGTAAGCACGTGGTGTACCTTCTAAAGGTACCATAAAGAAAAGGATTTCAAGCCTAGTTGAAAGCCTGATTTGATTTGAATTGATTGATCATTCCCGGCGGGAGTTCCCGCTTCTTCTCTTTGATTTATTCTATACCGAGACCGAAACATAACTTCGACGCAGCAACATGTAATCTCGAGAGTATTAGTCCGGCGGTATGTTTGCCCTCATAACGCAGCAGGAGACTCGGAAGGGCGAAAGAAATTGCCCTTCAATGAATGAATATCATCAGAAATCATGAAATACCTCAAAAAGAGGACTTCTTTTCAATTCTGTTGGTAAATTATTAAGTACTATAGACTGAAACTAGCTTGAACTATAAGAGAAACTTAGTTTAGAGCGTATGAACGATAGTTTGCGAGATTTCCTCGTTTTGGGATTTGGCCTCGATTAAACAAGTTTTTTTTACATCGATTTTTCGATTAAATTGCGAATATCTACTAATTTTTTTCTTAACATTCATTGAGTTTAGTGAAGATACATACATATATAGAAACAATATTTAAAATGATTTAAAAACGCAATAAAAGTGAACTCCCAACATTTTTCTTTTCAGTTCGATAAACCGTCGTCGCACAATTTTTGATTAAAAATATTAAATCAAGTTGTTGTTCTCGTTGTTGTTGTATTTGGGGTGTTGCCAGTGTTCCATAACATTCACAAATGCGTATTATCATCGTATGTTCATCTCGTTGGTTTGCAAATGTCAAAACGTTCACCTCCGAGCAGCGCTGACACATTTCAGCGATGACAACCAAGAGTCAGTGAGCACATTTTTTGACGTTATTTCCGTTTATTTGTGAATTGAAAGCAACTTTTGCCAAAATAAAACACTGCACACATTTTTACAAAACACTTGAAAAATGTTTTCAAGCGTGAAAAACTGATAAGGTTCTGCCTGATTCCTCAAAAAATGTTGTGGTTTTGTGTAAGACCCAAAAAAAGAAAAACCAAAATAATAATACTTTTTTTATTGTGGTTACTTTTGAAGCATGAATTTTTTACTATTTTAGTGATTTTTATAAATTATTAAATTGCTTTATATTACGCCCTAATACGAGTAGATAATGCATATTTTGAGACGTAAAAAAGGGGGGTACCCTCAGACGCAAGGACAAAAGTAAAACCCTTTGAAACACCTGCTTCGAGGGATTTTCAATTAGCCTAAATGCCAATGTCCGTCTATCTGTCTTCGACCACTAACAATCCTAGCAACAATAATGACAGTAGCTACCACAACAACAACAACAACAACAACAGCAGCAACAGCAAACGACAAAGGGCCCTCTTAATACCTTTTATCCACCTCATAATTCGCATAATAACAAAAGTCTCATTTTCTAATTTGGCCACAGGAACATCAACAAACATTGCCGTCGTCCTTCGTCCTTTATTTCTTTCGGTCTTTGTGCTGCAAGTATTCGAGCCACCCACTCCGGACGCTCCTCTCAATTCATTGCAGTCTAACTGACCGCGTACACTTCAACTTTCCACTTTGTTGCGTACAATCAATGCGTCGGGCGAGGGAGAGCCACCAGCGTCGTCGTCGGTTGTTGGCGCCCCTTAAGGCAGCCCCTTACAACACACACACCCAAAGAAAGCGCACAAGGGGCAGTAAAGCATCATTGGCGAACACGACGCGTCGGCGGCAGGTCGGAAGGCAAGCAAAAGTGCGAAACCGCAAATGTTAAGCGTAGCGTAAGTCAATCTGCGTAACCGCACATGAACACAATCACAATCAGCAGCAGCAGCAGCACCACAAGCAGCAGCAGCAGTAGTAGCAGTCACCGCAATAACGAGAGCAGGAACAAACCACGAGGCCGGTACACCACAACAACCGCACCACCGCGACTCATGGCGCAATTCCCGAAAGCTTATACAAATTTGCTCAGCCATTGTGGCAAATCTTGCCGGATTACCACTCATTCATTCATTCGTTCATTCATTCATTCGTGCACTCAGTCGTTGTGGCACTTGGTCGGCCGGGCCGGTCGCTGTGACGTCGCTGCGTCTTGTGTTTGGGGTGCGTTCTTTGCAAGGGCAGGAAAATCCACTTTGTCGTGGCTTTTGATTTTTTAATGGTCGGCTCGACTGAGCTTGTCGTCTTTGCTCTTCTTTCTGATCAATGGACTGCGAGCAATGAATTGATTTTAGACGATTTGAGAGTAAATGCGATCTGTTTTATTCGTTTGTTGGATTTTGATAAATTTAATTATTATTATATCCCATTTCGTATGAGTTGGTCTTTGTTTTGACCAGTTTTTTGTTGGTTTTTTTTGTTGCACCAAAAAAAGAAGGCATTATTAAAATTTTTACGATTGATGTGAACTGAACTCCACTGAAATGGTCATGAGTAGAGCGTCAGGTTTTTATTTAATAATCGGTTTTTAAGTTGGTGAAGGTTAAGGTACGTTAAGGGTTAAACAAGGAAAGGTCAAAACTAAGCTAAAGGCTTAACTGCACTCCCTGGATGCAATTTTTTGGGGTTATTTTAATAGTTACTCTACACCAATAACTTATAACATTTAGAAGCTACCAACAATAGTTGCAGTTCTTGCAATTTAAAAAAGAAAAAATAAATAAATAAAAATTCTCTAAACATAAGACTACGCTGTCATTGCATAAGATGGCCTTAGATAAGTTTGCAGTCTTCTATTTTTTATAAAACGCTTACTTGGAGAGCCTTTTTCTCTATTACTCTCTGACTAACAGGAATCAGAATGCGTGCAAAACTCAATGGCGCGCTTAACAATGGTTCGTCCACTTCAACCGCATCCACTTCATTAAGACCATCCATTAAAACCCGGAGCCTCGGAGTACCTTTACCGCGTCTGATCAACTTGGTCTGATAAAGTTGCAAAAAATATGAAACCACTTCAAGTAATGATATTCAATATGACTTCAAATCTATTCTAAAGCCGAGGAGAAAAAACCCTTTTAATCAGATGATCAAATCCTCAAAAGTCACCAAATGCGGGGAACACGTAACTCTTTGTGACTCTTGAAAACATTTGATGTCAATAATGGATGTCACTGAAGTCGCTGGAAGGATGGTGGTGGTGGCTCAGGCGGTAAAGTTTCAGAAGGGTTGAGCTGTGCACTTCTGCTATATACTCGTATCGCCGAACCCAAACAATTAGCATCGCAGAAATTGTCACAGACGCAAATTTAATTACATGACATTCGATGCTATTCAATGCAAATGAAGACATCTTCAACTCTTCCATTACAAAAGAGCCGGCCAGCCCGGCTCTCGATGGCAAGTACCATTGGCCGTGCATCGTACGGCACAGACACCCTCCGCATACGCGCTACGGCCGCGGCGTAGCGTAACCCTGAAGGGTGACTGCTGAAAAAAGTTATTCAATTCTCTGTTGGTCGAGTAACGGTCGACTAACGTGGACGAGAGCGTGTAAGAGTGGTTTAGTGGTTTGTGCAGCGTCATAGTCTGCGGATGAAAAATTTTGATAAAAGCCGTTAATAAAAGAAATTGTAGAAAACATGCGTGGAAAAAATGTGTACAATGTTGCACAAGGACAGCGGTAAACACTCGGGGCTGCTTGCGACACCACGACACCATGCTCTGGATACGTTTGGGTGTGCGTCGGTCGCATCATGCAATCATTCCCAATCAATGACTTAATTGAGAATGAGAAATTAAAACAACGAGGGTTGCTGACAGTTTCATTCATCAGCCTCTAAAGAGTTAAAAAGCAATATACATATGTACTGCAATACAACAACAAGAAAAAAAAACACACAACAAAATACTCAAACAAATGGCGCAAGGTTGAGCTGAATACTTGGCAAAAAACGACAAAGAGAAAGGAGGTCTGGATGACGAAAGAGTCAAGAGATCTGATATCGATCAAGAGATCTGAAGCGAAAAGAGAACTTTAAGGTTGAGAAGATTACGGTTTAATGGAGAAAGTTTCTAACACAAGCCAAAGAGAAAGGAAGTCTGGAAGAAAGAGTCAAGAGATCTTATGCGAAAAGAGAACTTTAAGTTTGAGAACATTAAGGTTTAATGGAGCAAGTCTCTAACACTAAAAAGACCTCGATATAAGAAAAAAAATTAATTCTAAAAGTTAAAATTATTTTCAAGCCAAAGTCTTGAACTGAATACTTTGCAAAAACGACAAAGAGAAAGAAAGTAATGATGAAAGAGGCAAAAGGTCTGTCAAGACATCAAGAGAGCAAGTTTTTAACACTACAAAGACCTAGACCTTGACCGCAAAAAAATTAATTCTAAAGAATTGTATTATTTTGAAGCTAAAGCGAAGTAGAAAAATGCACCAAAACTCCTAAATGCACAAGAATTAAACGAGCTGAGGTCTTTTTAAAAGGATAATTAAAAATCTAGTAAACTTCAAAATGATAGCAGAGAGAATACTTGTGGAAAACTGAAATATGCAAGAGCAATAATTGCTACAAATAATTCATATAAGAATTATCAGGTTCTCTTATTGCGGCTCAGAAAGGTTTCTATGCCGAAACCATTCAAATGCTCAGCAATCTACAAATCCTTAGTAAGAGCGTCATTCGTTGAGCACTCTTCGCTCCTCACGCCCTCCTCAGCCTCCTCCTGGACGCATCCTCTCACCAACCCACCATCATTCGATGATGATGATGATGACGATGATGGTACAGCAATCCATTGAAAAATTTTGATTGGAAAAAATTTAATTTCCTATCCGTTTAGTTTGGTTTATCAGTCGGTGATGGAAAACATGGTAGCCGGCGACAATGGCTGCTAAAATTGGAATTTTGCAATTCAATGGCGGAGCCGGTGAGAGCAAAAAAAAAATGGTTGAAAAAAACAGAAATACTCATACACTACTCGTAAAAATACTCGCACATACAATCAGACGCGCACACACTCATTCTTTGTAATACTCTTATGATGTAACTCTCCCGCTCTCCCTCTCCCCCGCTCTCTTCCGCTCTCTTCGCCCCTACCACAATTAATTAAAAAGTGACAATGCGAATGTGAAATCGATTGTTTGTTGAGTGAAATCGATAGAAGCGAATGTGAAATCCGCGACTTTCCTCTGCCACGCCTTGCAGCCTCTGAGCGCCGGTTCAATTGCTATGCAAAACCTTGCCCACAAACACAAAGATCAGATCAGCTGGAGTGAATACGTGCACAGATTTGCGTACTTAGATGTGCGTGAGCGTGTGCGAGTGTTTGGCTCATATAAAAAAAAATACCTGAAGGCAGTTTTAATTAACGCGTCCGCAGTTTGCCCCCGGCCCCCCCCGTCAGACCCGCTGCCACCAACCAACCAACCAAAGAGCTTCGACACGACAAATCGGCAATCTTCTCTGTCATCATCCGTCCCCGGGGACACCGCTGCTGAATGGAATCGAGTTGAAGAATTCATGTATTTGAAAAAGCAGGTTGTCGTTATTGTGTCAGTCGAAAACCAACAACAACAACAACCAGCGAAAAAAAAACCCGGTCGAATAGAGTTGTCAACGTAAACAGCAGCAACTCTCTGGGGAGTGTTTTCCGATGCCGCCATTTTTATTTACTCACACAATTTTCTGACAATTCTGCGGTGTTGTTGTTGTTGTTGTTGTTATTGTCGCTGCGGTTTGGCCTCGGTAAGTAATTGGAGATCGAATCGAAATGATTTCTGGCTGAAACGACTTGACATCAGGTGATTAGCAGCAACGGGGTGAGGTTGGGGGGGGAGGCGGGGGTGTGGCATCAGCTGAAATGGAGCAAATCAAAAAATCTGCGGTTGCGTTAGGATTGAAGGATGAAAGCCAAATACATACATACATAAATGGAAACTGTTGGGAGACCTGCTGTGAGACCTTCTGGGAGGTAGACAGAAAATGCCTGAATTCGTTGGATTCTTCTTGAACATAATTCCCAGAAGTCTCACTAAAATCAGTCTGAAATCTGGTATCTTTTTAACATAAAATAATTTCAATTAAAATAACTCGCCTTCAATTCGGTATTTGCAACTTAAACTCTTTAATTATATGCACCCCCCCCCCCCCCATCCCTTCCTGCTTCCTGAGGACGCTTTGGACATTTGTGAAATCTTTTTGCTTCAGTCGAAGGCAGCACACTCGAAATTCAACACACATCAGTTAAAATTTCGCGCATTAATATTCATTAAATACTGGCTGCTGGTCATTGCGCCGCATGCACCCTTCCCCCTCACTGCCAACCGCCGGTCTCCCATGAGCCCATCCCTGCCCATCCATCCCCACCGACCGGCATTCCGACCAGGCCTCTCCAGGCTGAAACAATAACATTAAATCACTTAAAATGTCAGCAAATGCGTATTTCATTTGCTCGAAGTGTCCTCCAGATGGCATTCATTATCGAGCGACAATCACGCAACAACAACGGCCGCAAAATCTTTTGGCCCTAGCCCGTGTTGGTCCCAGCGCCACATTTCGCAGCAACAACAACAAAACAACACCGAGACCAAGACCAACCAAGTGCTCGACAAGTAACAACAGTTGCAAAAATATTGCACAATATGTTCGAAGAAGCGCAACTGGTTGTCGTTTTATGGTCGGCCAAATGGTAATTATCGCCGGGCTGACCTCAAGTGGCCGAGCTCAAACGCCCCCTCGGTCGCTCTGTCAGTCTGTCGGACTGTCGTCCAGTTGAATACCAATGTCCAGCGAAGAGGCGGTGGTGTTCACCATCATCGTCATCATTATTAGCACCCATCAGCCTCATTACCAAGGCCCCCTCATCATCTTCATCGACGCCACAGCTCCAGCTAGGATACTCAGCGGGTCGTTCATGGCACCGGGTAATCGAGGTTAATTAGTGAGTGCGCGCGACAGGCATACGTCTTTCTAATTAATGCCGCAGTTAATGCAAGAGAGCGAGAGAGAGAGATAGAGCGAGCAAGAGGCGGGAGCATTCTGCAAATAAGTTTAAAAATTAATTGTATGCTGTTTTTCTAGGTTCTTCGGGAAATATAGCCTCAGATTCCTGAGACCTTCCATCCAACGTGATCCGAGAATCTGAAGGAAGAGAAAAGAAAGCTAGAGGTAGACGGTATAACATCTCTGACCAAACATCTCTGACCGAACATCTCTGACCAGAGAATCCAGAGAGGATTAAATACGCTTGAAAAAGATAATCGTGAGGTAATCGTCAGGTCAGTCAGGCCTACTTTATAGACTAACTTGCGTTATCAGGGGTCGATATTCAGTCCAAAATAAACGCTCATTGAAAATGGTTTGGTACGCACGAAAAATCCTGCATTCTATGAACACTTTTCATCAATCCCTAACTGAAGAAATTGACGTCAAGGCATTAAACGCAGTAATAATCTAATGGATTATAATGCACAATACTATAGAATGCAATACTCGTATTATAGACGTATAATAGTCCTCAGCAGTATTTTAGTTATTGCAATTTTTGTAGATTTTCTCCAACATAATCATAAAAAAGCTTGATGTTTTAAAAATTCTTCAATTAAAACAATTGCGCTCTGTCACTGATTCTTCAGCAGGCGTCCATTAATTGAACATCATGAGTCCACAGAGGCCATTATTAAAATGGATGTTCTTTCTACACGACAGCGCTCGTATCATTTACAATTGAGGCAACCATCAAAATGGGACTACGAGTACGAGGTACCAGCGAAGAGGGTCGGTCGGTCCAGTCCAGTTAATGAAAGATAAGAAAAGGGAAAGTCTTTTCCTCGGTATCCAAATTTATTTCTGTATAATGCGTGACTCTGTGTTCACTTTCGCCATTCCACACTCGCTGTCCTCGCCAATTTCGCCAATCAACAGCACCAACACTTGCACTGACAACAACAACAACAACAACAACAATAACAACAATAACAATCTTATCATTAAGTCATTGAACTAGTTTTTTTATGTTCTTCTCTTCATATTGTGGCAATTTCTTTATCTATCCATACCGTGATGACTATCGCGTCGGTTAATTGCTGCAATGACACTCGATGATTTGCTCCAGCAGCGGCTCCACCAAGGCGACAACACCCCTTCGACACATTCGACGCGGCTGACAGCAGCGAAAATTCGCACTTAAAATAACGTATTAGAACCGTTCCAGCCGTTGGAGAAAGATGAAAGTGCTGAAGGAGAAAGGCATGGGAAGGGGTTGGGAAGGGGATGGGAACCTCGTCCTCCGGCGACGGCATAGAGTCCATAAATTAATTGTAGGCTGCGTTCTTAAACGTACTCGCGATCTGCCAAGTATTCGTGTTTGTCGAACAGAGACGGCACAATTTTAAATAGCAAAAATAAGAGCGCAGTTGAAAGGTCAAATAAAACTCGAGTTCATAAATTTTTCTTTTAAATACCATGATAAAAACAACAACAACAACAACAACAACAACAACAATATGAAATGCAAAAAACACACTGAAGCAAAAGCAAAAACAACTTTCTCTCTGGCAATCAGCGACATCGTTGTTTTTGCAGCCTAATGGATTATGTCGTCCGTCGCTGGAGGAAGAGCGAGCGCATCTGATGATGATGATGTCGCGACGCGACGCGATGCGACTCGGCACAAAAAGGGTTAAAAGGCTCCACAGCGAGGCCATTTTTTGAGAAGCCATAAGATAAAAATATGAAGCATGAAAAGGAAATGCGAATGGAAAATCAGGGCCCACAAAAAACGCCGCCGCGGCAGTCGCCCGAAGCAACAACAACAACAACAACAACAACAATAACAATAACAACAACAGCACAAATAATACCACAACAAAAAAAATTGCACCGCGTCTACAGCGAGGAAGTAATCCTTCCAGACAAATGCTCCGAAATTATTTATTAGTTGTGCGATTTTTTGGCAACTTTGCAACTTGCGTGAATAGGTATAGGTGTGTGTGTATGTGTGTGTGTGTGTGTGTGTGTTGTGGTTGGATACTGTGGTAAATTCTACGCTTTATCAAACTCTTAACGACTCTTTGCTGTTTTTAATTTACCGTACAACCGTTACCGTTACAAAAAGAGGCAACGTTGAGCAAGTTTAACGCGCTGTTTTTTTAAAACGTTTGTGTTTTACAAACTTATCGACTTTGGAGTTTTCAATCATACCACTTTTCAGCGGTTAATCTCGGTGGCGGGAGAGTTGATAAAGCCGAGGACCAAAAGAGAACTCCTAAAGCACGGTAGTAAAGTCTACGCGTACCATAAGTTTAAGAAACTATGCTGAGCAAAAGCGCGGGTGCTTCCTTCTGGCTAACAACTGGCTTGTAAGTTAAGAATATTGCTTGTAAAAGTACTATTACGTGTACCATTTTTGCTTATGAATAGCAAATTTTGAATAATGGTTAATGGAATTGAAAAACACGCCTTTTCAGTAGCTTTCTCTCCTATTCGGCTTCGTGTTATCGGCGCGGCACCGGCCGGGGTGGGAGGAAACTTAACAATGAATGGCCAAAAAATAGCTAATGGATTCATTGTCCGACGCTTTGCAATGTCCTGCATTTTATACAAATGGATTTGCCATTTTTTTTTGCTTATTTCGCGTATGCAGCATCTCGCTTTTTGTGGGCTATTCATCATCATGAATGGACAATATTTGGGTTTTCAAAGAGATGTGTGTGTGTGTGTGTGGTTGTACCTCATTTATAAGAGCTAGCTAATAGCTATTCCGTGATTACAATTTTGACTAATATGGAGCTACACGAGTTGGAGCAATGAGCGCACGCGCCGATAACTTCTAAACCAGAAATGAAACTATGTATATTTTCTGAAACGTTTTTGAGCGGAAAAATTCAAACTCGATCTCAGAATTGTTTTATGAATTCAAGCGTTTGGGTTTTCTTAATCTTAATGTTGAAAAAAAAAATCACAATTTGGCTAAGATTTTCTCGGAAGATTTACCAGATCTGTCGCACGTGAAAACCTTTAGAAAGTGTGATCAATTTAGAGCTTATAAAATATTAAAACCAGAGACAATATTGCTGCCTTCATAAAAACTCAAGTCGGCCAAATTTGAGGGACCTTCCAAACCGTTGAAATCGAAACCGTTTCTACGGAACAAAGTTTTTAATGAGCTTTCGGTAAAAAGTTTGTTTTTGTTTTGCAACTATTGACACTCAGCATGACCTCTGTTAAGCCCGCTTGTGCACTCGCGGTTACTCATTAATTGAAAATCAAATATTTGCCAATAATGAAACGGAATTTGTTGATGAAACACATTAAAATTGCTAATGAATAGAGCAACAAAAACAAATAATGGACATTCGAGATCAATGAAATCAGTACATATCGCAGTATTTGCGATGGACAAAATGTTAAATTATATGCAACAACAAAAAAGACAAATAAAAACTGTACCACCAACAGCAACGACGACTCTATTAGAGTACACAACAAGCGATATGCAAATACTGTGGTGTATTTAATTACAACAACACTTGACAGCTTTTGGTCACGTGCCGTATACTAGTCGTATCGTATCGGCCGCCATGATTTAAGCCAAAACCGTTTTGAATGTTTGCAAACACAACAAACACAAGCGTTAAAAGGAGTTTCAAGGATTTGAACTCCTTAAGTCATGCCCTCTTCCACTCTCAGCTCTTATCGTCAGCCCGTGAGTGACACTAACAAGTTGGGTAGTATTTGTGTGTGTGTGTGTGTGTGTGGGTGTGGTTTTGTTATATTTATTACTAAATGTTGACATTTGCTATAATGTAATGACGTATGTACATACATATTCATACATATATTTCCCTGTGTTTTTCCCTCTCTCTCTCTCCCTTTTTGCATAACTGACAAATATTTGCCTTAATGTTAAAAAGCTGTAGAGACACCCGCGTCATTGATGTTGTTCGGTTTTTTATTTGTTTGTTTACTCCGTTGATAGTCCTGTTGACAGTTGTGCTCGCTCCGGTTGTGAATGTCAAAAATCGATAGCAGATTTTTTTAATACGTCCTCTTTCGCTTTCAGAGAGTCTCCTCTCCATAAACGAGAACTTGTCCTTTCGACCCGAAAGCAAACAAAGAAGTATTTGTTTCTAATTAATAATAATAACGTTATTTGCGTGAGTATTTTCATTCGATAATATTTTATTTATTTTATATTATCGTAATTTAGAGCAGATAAACGGGAAATAAAGAAAAGTTAGTTTCTTTTTGAAATCGTATAAAAGAAATATAAAGAAAAGTTTTAAAGTTTTAGTATTAGAGTTTATGGAAAACAGTTTGATTTAAATAAATTTCACGATATTTAATGGAATCTCTCTCTTGCAAGATATTTCGAATGATTTGAGATAATTGCGCGAATACTTAAAAAAGCTGTTCCATTATATTGTATTAAGTTTAATAACGTTCTTCTGTTTCAATCTTTCCATAGTTTAGAAGATAAGTAGACATAGACCAAGATAAGTTTTAAGATGTCTAACCGTGTCCAACGCACATGCGTATAATGCATCCCGGCGAAAGGGAATCCTTCTCCCTTTTGGAATGTCTGTTTGGTTTAGAAGCTACTTCTTAAGTCTCCGCATTTCGCGTAGCGCGTAGACTACAATGACGACTACATAAATGGTTGATATCAGTCGAGTTGAGAATGGATATTGTGGTGGAATAATATTTAATCCGTCCAATTGCATTCCATTTGCAAATTTAACCTGCCCAACCTCCGAGCTTCATCCTCGCCGCCGACTGCCTCACAAGGATTCACGTGCACTCTGCTCCTTTTAAGCAGCAGAAGCTCATTCCTGTGAAATGAAACGCAAGGCAATGCCATTAATCAGTAAATTGTCAACGTGACACAATACAACTGTTTTCGGCGGGTGGTAGCTCCGTTGGGTGGTGACATATTATACTCATCGAGTTGCCAACCTAACAAAAAGCGTTCTAATTTTATGTAAATTAATGAAAAGAAAAGTTTGTGCTACTTTTTATGCCAACTTTTGTTAAACTAATAGAAAATTTATTAAAATTCTGACAGAGTTTAATTGTATATTTGATTTTATCTATTTTTATTATTTTGATTAAATAACAAAGGATAAAAGTTCCTATAATCGGAACAATAGCAGAAAATGAAAATAGCAGAATATGAGAAAATGAGATGAGATGAGAAAAATGAGATGAGATCATCACAGAAAAGTGTTTTCAAAAAGAGGTGGTCTCTTAGAAGTTGTCACTTTAAACGTGACTTTCAAACGTCAAAATCTCTTACAAATTGACGTTTGAAAATCCCGATAAGCACTTAAGCGGACATTATGAAATTGGCACTAAGATTATTTTAAAATAAATGTCCGAAACCTATGCGATTAAGTCCACTAAAAAATGACATCTTCTAAAACTTGTATTACTTTGTTTAAAATTGAAGCAAAAAAATGGGTTCTCTGCGGTAGAAATAAAAGTAATCATGTATTCTTGGTGTCTCGTGTCTTGTCGACTTGGTTTTAATCTAAAAAGAAGTCTTTTTTTATTAAAATTTTATAAAACATCTGAATTATGAGCTATATAATAATTTATATAAATTCTTCTCCGCAACTTTAATATTGTCAAGTTGGCAACTCCTTCTTCTTCGTACTCAAAATTAAATTTACGTTCGCTCATTCCTTCCTGCGTCCTTCCTCCTCCGTCATTTACTCCTTCCTTCATTCATTCATTCTTTCTGTCCGCATGGCAATTATCAATTTATCCAGGCTGCAGGTTACCCCCAAACCTCATTGCGTTGCACTTGTAGTGACCATCCGGGGTCGGTGCCATAAATTTCCTTTCCTTCACTGCCGAGCAGCAGCATGCAGTTTCATCGCCAGTGAGGGCGGACGGGCGATGGCAAAGCCTTCCTCTTGGGCTCCTTCAACAAACCTATGCCGCAGTGAGAGGCCCCTTCTGGCAGCAGGATCAGCGAATTGAATTCGTTTTTGGTTAAACGGTGCACTGACGCTGCAATGGCGCTGCATTGCATTCTGTAACAATTTCTCGTTCGTTCGTTCGTTGTTCGACGAAGCTCCTTTGGGTGCTCGAAATATCCCGAAAATTGCAAGAAGATGAAAGAGTATCACGCTAATGATGTCAATGACCATGATGCTGATGATGATGATTATCATCTTGATGACAATGATGCATGGCTGCTCGCTGTCTCTCGATTGCCTCTTTTAACTTTTTCTTTTAAGCCAACGAAAAAACAAATGAATTTTTGGGCAACCCCGAGACTCTGCGTTTTGTGGGCGTAATGCTCGTATTGAGAGCAACATCTCGGGAGGAGTGGCAGTTGCCGAGCGAGGGCGTGTGAGGATGTTGTGAAGATTTTCTAATTAATTTTGATGGAAGAGCAAACTTGTGGCACTTTTGAGGGCGAAGGGAAGTTCGCAGGACTCAGATGGCTGCGGCGGCGAATTGCGAATAAGCAAAAAGGTTTTTTGGAATAGCTTTTTTATTTGACATTGATTTTGTTGTTGTTGTTGTTGTTGTTGTTGTTGTTGTTGCTGTTGCTGGTGCGTGCGGCATTGCTGGGTGATGAAAAAGTTTTTCGACAACTTTTTAGTTGTTGATTGAGCACCTTTCCATTTTCGTGTTGAGTAGATTCGTATGCAGCTTGTTGTTCAGCTCATTGTTGTTGTTGTTGTTGTTGTTGTTGTTGTTGGCTTCAATATTTTCCATTTTTCACTTTTTAGTTTGAGCATCTGTGCGTCGAAGGACCAGGGACGACTTAAGCTGAACAAACGATGCGACCGAACCGAAGCGAACGGTGAAGGACCGAAAGGACAGAAAGAGCAAAAGAGAGGTAGAAGGGGCAAGCAAAAGCTATTAAGAGAATTAAAAATGCATGATGGCAAAAATGTACCGTTGCCGGTGATCCTTTTGCCGGTTTAGGAGCGCTGGTGACATTTTCAGCGGCAGTAAGAGCTTGACACCGGAAGAAGCGGAGGAGATGAGTCTTTCTTTGGTCCAGCTGTTTGTTTAGATTAAAATATTACAAAAACCATGAATTAATTTCTTCGGTAACTCAAAGCAAAAGCAAAAGCAAAAGAATAAAACATAAAACATAAAAATATAAATTGAAATTATACTCGTAGAAACTTAAACATTACAGAACTTTTAGCCGTTCTGCAGAATGGAATGGAACGACTGCTTCTTCTTCTTCTTCTTTGAATTACTCTGCTGAGATGGGTTTATGCTCTGTCTCTGGAACGAGCGCTGACTGAATTTGCTTTAGTTTCTCAAACTTAATTTCTTATGCATTTTAACTAATTAAAAGACAAACATCTTGTCACTCCCACGCGATTTCTCACTTCGTCGAGGAGCAGCCAGCGGGGAAAGTGGGAGGGGGGGGGGGGGGGAGGCGTGATTGCCGTATGTCATGTCAAACAGATGCAATTTAATACAACAGTACACGATATCATTAGACAAAGAGAAATTTAAAATGCGAATTATTAGAAGTCATGCAACAGAGTTAATCTTTGTGTAGAGTAAAGTCTTTGAAAGATCTAAGAATTCTAGTCAGAAGAATGGATATCGCATAACGCTTATGAAGGCCGGTAGGAAACATGAAAGTCATGACATCGCTCTTAACAAAAAAACAAAATACTCCAAAAAATAGCAGGCAAAAACGAAGGAATTTTTATAGGTTTTTCAATAACATTTTTCCTAAACTGTTTGCTGTAATTATTCAAGAGAATTTAAAGGGATTTACATAATTTTTAGTACTCGTAGTTTCTTGAGAAGTTACAATGATAGAAATGGTAACCGCAAATGTTTCTTTTCCTTATGGGTCACTTTTTAAACAAATTCATTAATAAATGAAGTCACTTGATGACGATTAATTGTGCAGCTTAGTGAGATCGCATGTTGGCGCAGCAGATACCGAAACGCTAACTTGTACGAACCGCGTTACGGGTACGATCTGCTGAATACGATACGTCTTGCCGGGCGTCAAATTGCTGGGAGCGAGCGATTCTCGAGGGTGATCGTGAAAACGGTGGCGTGAATGACGACCGAAGTAATCTTGATGAATTCATAATCGCATGCTAACGTTTTGATAAATGAAAGCGGCCGCGACACCGCCAGAGCACAACTCTTTGATGGTGCTGGCAATGAGAGTTGCCACGAAGGGAGTGAATGTCAAACAGCATAAGTGGTGGGGGAAAGGGGAGGAAGAAGGGGGTAGAATGTACAAACAATAAAGATAGTCTTAATTTTCTTTATGATAACGCTCACCGACTTTCAAGAGAGATGAGATCGTTTGTATTAAAGGTTGTTTAGATTTAGACGCTGTAAGTCAAAATTGCTATTATTTATTAAATTGTTCTAATTTTAATTGCAAAATTTTAAAACTAAAGTAGTTTTTTGACGTTTCCCTTCATTCAGCCTCTTTCTTCAATTGTAATGAGACTTCATCTCCTTTATTGCAAATGTCAGTCGTACATTTTCTCTCCTGACATTACATTTTTCTCCCATTTTTCTCGTGCTGAAGGCGGCGCATATTTTTCTCAATATTCCTCTTAAACGGTTATTCAGTAATTAATTGAACTGAATCAGTAAGCGTTACGCACGCCAGCATCCGGCGCATTCTTTTCGTTCTCTGTCATTTCGACAGAGCTGCTGATCAACGACGGCCTTAATAAATTTTTGACCTACATAATTTTCTATAGCTTCGGTTTTTATTTATTTTTAATTTTCGAATACAGTTCGGCACAGTTTCTTTTTCGTTGATGAATATTCAAACGACGTCAAAAGGGTTCCCGCTAAGCTTGTGGTAACTCTTTACATATGCGTGTGTGTGTACACCAATTTGACCCGCTCTTTTTCCCCGCCAATTCATTTTGAATGTACTATATTGACGAATATGCTTTAAATTGTTGCCCGCTTTAATTGTTGCCGCATCAAATATTAAATGATGAATAATTCTCCATTAATTTCGAAGCGAGTCGTGCGCGCTGTTGACCCTTATATAACTTTAATTATATGTAATAATGTGTTTCAATCTACAAGATTTTTAAAGTGCGATATTTTTGAATAGTTTTGGTGATGTTGATGTTGATTATTATTGAACTAATTCTCGGGCTGAGGCCGCACAAGACCTCAGACCACCCTTTCTTCTATTAGAATTAATTAAAATGAATTAATGTTACTCGTAATATTAGTATCGTGTGTATCGCTGCATTTCAATGAAGACACACTTTCTGTTGAAAATCAATTTTGAAAATTTCATTGTGAGCATTTGGTAATGAAGATTTGGTTGTAAGGCTTCACAAAATGCGTCAAGAAATGCAAAATGTTTAGCTTTTTAGTTAGTTCTGAGATTATTTAACAGCTTTTTAGTTACAAGAAGATGTTCTCATCGATTAGTTCAGTCGCTTCGAAGTTACTCTCTCTCTTCTCGAGAGAGTGAGAGTCTCCAACGAGTATGAATAGTTGGATTTAAAATAGTTGGATATTTAGTTGGACCATACTCGTTGGTCTCTTCGATTCGCTTTACTTTTAAAAGTTCTTTATTTTGGGAAAGTGTTTCTTCAGCTGTTTAATCGTATGTATATTTCGTAGCGCTTTTATGATTTTCTTTCAAAATCATTTTATAATTAATCTAACTGTTTCTGCATGCTTGCAAGTTATCTCTACGCACTAGCATAAACAGTTATTGTGTATTTATTACTAACCATCAAATTTACTTTCTACTTCTTTTGGCCTCAATTAATTTATATGCTTCTGTAGAACTTGGCTGCATTGGCGGCGGCAGGAGTGCGTGCGTCCGAATGAATTCGGTTTCAAGCTGGTTGTGTCTTTGACTTCTGCAGTGGCCTGAAGTGCTATAAACACGTTCTCAGCGCAGCGGCAGCGGCCGACCAGCAAGCGGCCAACTGGCAACCGTCGACCAACGACCAAAACAGCAGTGAACAAGTTGCGAAGAGCCCTGACAACAGCAACACCATTGCCAGAAGGACAACGACAACAACGCCACAGCCGCCACAAGCTGTTAATCTGAACACCGAACACCGCACAGCGAACACCGACGAGCATCAGCGAGCATCTCTGGTTATTTTGCTCTCGAAACGGACAAAAATATTTCAACTCTTGTTCGGTGTTTTGTTTGCTGTCGAGTCTGCTTGTTTTGATTTGTAACTCAACGTGATCCTTTTGTTCTTATTTCGTAAGGATTCTGGTGGCGGCAGTGGCAGCGGGAGGATAGAGCGGCGGCAGGAGCAGCAGAGGAATGCGTGTTGAGGAAAGTCGCTGCAGGAAGTGCGAGGGGGAGCATTCATTCACATTGTGTCCTAATGTTGGGTTTGTAAACGTTTTGCTCTGGTCGACGCAGCATGGAGTCGTTTCGTCTTCCCTACCTTACCATCCTCTCTCCCCCTCCTCCTCCCTTCCTTCCTTCCTTCCTTCCTTTCTACCTGCCTTCTTCTTTAACCATTTTATTGAACTTTTCGGCGAATATTGTGTCAACATTTGGTCAATTCAATTCAATTCTTGGAGTTTGTTGCTCTGCAGCCGTTCGGTTGGTTGGTTCGTTGCTTGGTTGTTCAGTGTCATTCCTCTCGACACCGATTCTTGTTTCGAGTGCGTTTCATTTCGTAATTTATGGCCGTTTTTGATTACTCTCGATGCCGTTCTCCGTGCGGGACGCCCTCATCAGTTGATGTGCGAGTATTTACCGTCTCTCGAGGGCCCACGAAGTTGGCGCGAGCTGCAGAAATGCATTCACGGATTTGTTCATTTCATAAATACCCAACGTACATCAACTATTATTGATGCATTGAACGGTTGAAATTTATTTGCGCTTTTGTTCCTTTCTTTATACTGTTTTGTTTCCTTTAAGTATTAAATTCAGAGGCGATTGTGTCAACGTCGCATGGAATTAGTACGAACAAGGATACTAAAAGGATCATTCATGTAGAGAGAATCATTAGGAAGAAGAATATCGACAGCATTTTTCTGTGTCATAAACCATTGTAATCGTTTTAGAGAACTTTGTGTTTAGATTCTCGAGGATTTTAAATGCCATTTTTGTGTTCAATAATGTTACGATGCAAGAATGAGACGCAGGAGACGAAGGAGAAGAATTATAGTAATTTGTTAGGAAATTGCCATAATTTAGAGACTCTACATGAAATGATGCAATCTCTTTCTTACAAAATCTATCAAATTTTAAATTATAAAAGAAGCAGACTTTGTGGAGTTAAGACCGAATTGGAGCGCGGCGTAGAGGCGGCAATACCTTCATACTCATAACGTATTTTTAATTTTCTCCGGCGCTCTCCTTCGTCCTAACTTTTCGTCTCTTGTTATCAGCTTTCATTATTCACGTTCAGCATGTAAATACTACG
Organism: Conops quadrifasciatus; assembly: GCA_949752815.1. Lineage (NCBI taxonomy): Eukaryota > Metazoa > Arthropoda > Insecta > Diptera > Conopidae > Conops > Conops quadrifasciatus. The sequence goes on from OX457078.1 coordinate 1,899,265, forward strand.
TACTTGTTGTTCAGAAACAAACAAAAAAAAAAACAACAAAAAAAAAGAACCACCAAAAAAATCAAACAGAATCAAATAAAAAAGAGGTTAATTTAAATTTTTCAAATAAAATAGAAATTATGAGGAGGTTCCTTTCCAATCTTGTGCTTAGATCAATTAATGATATTCAAAGCTTTAGCAGTTACAACGTACAATACTGCAATAGTAATATGAAGCGAAGAAAGAAGAAGAAGAATAAGAAGTGGCCGATTTATGCCGATTGCATTATTGTTGTTGTTGTTGAATGGTCATAATACTTATACATTTTTCGTACTTCATTCAAGAATTTGCATATACTTAGCATATCGATATCGAATGAATCGACATGGAAAATGTGTTTTCTATGTCGAGAAAGAGACAAATAGATGTACAATACATACATACATACATAATTTGATATAAAGCGAGAATATTTTATAAAGCGAGAAGTTCTATTTTCGATTTTTTAATAGGTTTCACAAATAGTTCAAAGAATTCAAGCATTTAAGGAAAGTATGCGAGCTGTTGTGGAAAGAAATTGAGATTTTTAAAGGTCATCTTTAAGGACTCCAAAGAAAAAGATCGCTAATCCAGCATCCAAGATCGCTAAATCAAAAAAGTAGTGTTAACTTCAGTATTTATCTAACCCTCAAACCGTCTGTGTTATACTCGTATGAGTGTTCTTTCCAATTCACCAACCATGTTAGAATGAAAATGGATTTGAGGTTCTCCGTGTTATACAGAGGTTACCGGTACATATTTTAAAGTATCAATTCGAATTGGAAAAACTAGAGAAAAATACTTAAATATATTTTCATTCCTCATCAGTCAGTAGACCACCGTTATGTGCTATTGACAATCGATCAGCCTTAGCTTTAGTTACTTAACATTTCCATTGATTTAATGCATTATTAATGTTTAGCATAAGAGAATGATTAAATCATTCTGTGGTCTTAATAAGCATTTCAAATTGCTAAAGCAACAAAAACTTCGACGGTACAGCTCTCCTCCTGACAAAGAAAACGTGCAGTCTCGGCTGCAGTCGGACGCAGACGAATCCAAGTCTGAAGTCTTTGATAAATTGGGCTCGGGAAAAAGGGAAAAAATGCAGTAGCCATTTTTTGGCACGTTGACTTTGCATTTTTTCGCTGTCGAGATTGTGATCAATTTGTGCAGCTTGAGATATCGTTTGGATTTGCTCAGCGCTTGAGTTCGAGTTCGGGCTTGAGCTCGAGATATCTTAGTTCAGTCTGCAAAATTCAGTAGCGGCTGATGACCTCCGCTGATGACCTTTAGTCAACCAACTAACTAACTGATTAAATAACTAACTGTGCTTTGAGTTAAGTACATATTACTCAAATTTTCATAGAGTTTTTCCAGGTTTTTAGGTCTTCGTTGGTTTGTTTGTTTGTTTAAGTCTTTGTTTATTTGCTGTTGGTTTTTGCGAAATTTTGAGGATTTTCTGCGGTTGGTCTTAAGTCGGTGTTCTGCATAAACTTGAATTGGTATTAGTAAGAGATTGTAAAAGAAAGTTAGTTCAGGAAATAACAGACCATAAGCTTATTTAATGAAATGAGTCTGATTAGTTGACTACAGATGCGAAATGAACGATTTCAATTTATGCGGCATTTTTGAGGAATCATATCACAGAGCGTTGCTGTGGGTTAGGGTTGCCACAAATCGAAATAAAAATGATTTTGTGGCTTTTAAATATAAATAATTAAAGTCTTAAAGAAGCCACACTAACTCCATTCGATCTTTCACAGAAATTAGTCAGCAATTTGGAAATTAATTATAAAGCAGAGAATAGCACTAGCCTTCTTCGTCTTCTACAATTTTATTTAACACCTATAATCATTTGTTAAATGATCCTCAAAGAGGCTGCAATCGTCAAAGCATTAGTTCGAAAATAAATATTGTAGAAAATTAAATTTAAAAAAGTCTCGTAGGTAAATATTGTTTCTTTGAATATTCCACAATCTAGCCATAAAAGCGTAACCTTGACGACCATATTGGACCATTGTGCAGGCGATCCATAAGCGACCGTGGCCTAACCATTAATCTTCTGTCAAGCACTCAAGCAGCAGCAAATTTTTATTCGAATTCCATTGTGTGTTAAATAGATTTCGAAAGGCGATACAAATTTGCCAAACAATAGGTCGCTTCGGAGACAGACGCAGACACACACACACGCAGGCACGCACGCCGCATCCTGGCAGCGGCCGGTTCGGGTCCATTACGTCTGCAGCCCGCCGCCAGTGGCCGGTGGTCGTTTGCCACAAAGAATGTCAACATCGTTGATAATAACAGCAGTTGTTGCATAATCTGTTTACAGCTACTCCTGCTGCTGGTGCTGCTGGTGCTGCTGCTGCTGCTGGTGCTGCTACTGCTTCTGCGTATAGACTCTGCTGCGCCTGCGCAACAATCGGGCCAACTAACAGAAGTTGACCATAATGCGAGTACTGCACTCAGATCAGAGGAAGATGAAATTTCAAAAAAAAAAAGGAAAAAATAACGAATGCGCCGGCTTGGCCTGGACGCGTACATTTGACCGAACAAAGAGTTTGTGCAACGCTTAGATTTGTTTGTCTGTCTCGCCTCGCCGCGCCTACTCTCGCTTCGCCCTCTCACTCTTTGGCCAGTAATCGAAGGAGCCAATCTTGCTTCATGGCATGCAAGCTGCATCATCTCCTGATTGTGCAGTTAGAAGGTCTTTGTTTCTTGGTTCTTTGTTTGTTAGAAAAATATCTAGAATATTCCTTCCTTTCTTCCCTCCTTCCCTCCTTCCCTTCCTTTCGTCCTTGCACTATTCCCTTCACCGCTGTTTCTTATTTTTCTTAGTGAGATTTTGAGAGGCGTGTGACATTCTTCGGATGACTTTGTTATTTTTGGCCTATCTGCATATCATCCGGTCTGTGGCGGCCGTTGAGGCGCCCTTCGCTCTGATAATGCGATTTCTCAAGCGTTTTAAAGAAGATGAGTTCGTAATTTGCGGGATTTCGTAGGATTTTGTGTGCGGATTCATTCGAATTAGGCTCTCAAAGGGACAGATGTCTAAAATATGTAAAGCTGAAGCAATCGGAATGGCTTACTTTGGAGAAAAACTAGAAGAGGTTTTGTTTTTGTGCTCTGGTCCTTTTTTCTCCGCCCTTTTTGGTATTTTTGCTTCCTCTTTTCTCTAGTTCGATGTTTGATGTTCGATGTTCGATTGATTAAAGTGTGCTCAGTGTGGACATGTTAAATCAATATCAAGATCGCTGCAATCAATCTGATCAATGCCCGCCAAAGTGTTGCTGTACCCACGAGTACCTTCTAACAGTATATAATTTCAGAGTCGCCAAATAAATTTCATGCGAAAAATTGCTCATCAGATGAATGATGCCCCGCTTTGCGCACCTCAACCCGGCTCGCATAACTTAATCAGATCCCAATGAGATCACTAAATAACCTGATTAATGTCGGCCTGATGTGTGTAATTTAGCACCAAAGCCGCGGAATGAGCGCTCTGGCAAGCGTGCAAAGAAGTTTGCGGGAGCGGGAGTCGCTTGAGCTGATGCTGCTGATGATGATCAGCGAACCTCCGAGGCCGCAAGTGTGCCGAGTGCGCATCAGCTCTTACGATGTTAATGGTATGCCGGTATGTTTGGTGTTTGGCACTGCGAGCACTTTAATTGCAAGGCAGTGAGCTGGCACAAGGTCCCGCGAACGACTGCGTATTTGTTGTTGGGGCATGCGCATGCGCATGCGAAGGATATCGCATGCAAGCGATCGGATTATCAGAGGCTCTGCATCGCAAATTGAGGTGTGCACGTGGAATACAAAGGGGGAGGGGTAGGGAGAGGGGGAGGGGGTCGGACTGAGAAGATTGCTGTTGTTCTGATTTGCGTATGAAATAAGAATAATGCTTCGAAGTTATGAAGAATGGTATTGATCGCAGTTGGTCTCAAGGGTCGTATAGAAGATGTCCCCCCCCCCCCCTACGAAGGGGACTAGCTCCCTTCGAATAATACGATTAAGTCGTTGTAGACCTTTTCCCTCCCAATAAAAGTCCTCCTAGCGCCTCTGAGATGCGCTACGACTTTGGTAGCCGGACGATCTGCGATCGGATCGAACAGGTGTTGATTGCTGGGTTAGCACGGACGGTGTGCGTCGTCATGTACCTACTCGGATTGTAATTGTAAGTGAGTGAGATAGAAACAAATTATTACAATTCGTACGTGATTTAAATCAACTCGAAGCGAGGATAAAATTAAAATGATCTGTGCGGTGTTCGCGATCAGTACGCTTTCGAGACGACGATGGAGGAACGAGCACGGTGTGAAGTTAAAAATTATGTACGGCGGCTGTACCTTCTTGCGCGACGATGGTCAGGCTTAAATAAAGACCAGCCAAGGAAAAATCTTTCTTCGCGCCATCGATCGAACCTTGTCGGGCCCCATCGAGCCTCAGCAGCCGCAACCAAGAGAGTGAATTCCGTTACGCATCGCGTTCTCTGACTTATTATTATTATCGATTTGCGTAAATCAGGTTCTAATTTTGCCCCGAAAGCTGTTGGCGCGCAAACGAAACGCGAAAAAAGAAAGAAGACAACTTCCATAATCCTCGCATAAAAAATGCAATATACATACATATATTCCGCATGGCATATGCCTTCGCTCGACCACCTCTTGGCGCTCCGAATTTAAATCACAAATTCAATCAGCCACCGTCCAGAAGCCCGCCTGGCAGTGACCACACTTAAGTGCAAATTTATTTTTAATTTTCGGCGGGCCCTTCGACCGAATTCCGTGGTATTGGCAGGAACACGAAACACGTCGCTGCAAGACGATAAACGGCTTTCAACAAATTCGGTAAGAGTTGAAGCATTCCAGCGAGTGGTCCTGGCGGCAAAGGTTGTACCCTACATTCATCGCAAAGTATGAACTGAACTAAATGGTTTGGAAACGAAATGTTTTAGATGCAGTAAATGTGAACTATCTCGCCATGGTCCTTATTTTGCAAAATGCTGAATTATCGGTTATACCCTTGTCGTCTCCTTTTCATAGATTTTCCCCACCATTTCGTGCCGTGTGTTCAAATTCGAAGCAATGCACCGTAGCGACACATAGCCGCTTGCACAGATTTTCAGTCACATAAAGACTCTTCCTCGACTCTTCCTGGTCCATCATCGTCAGGAACATCATCGTTGAACAATAAAAACCTTCGAATCCAATGATTTCTTGGCTCTTTCTCGGCGAGATCGCTTACCGTTGTGCCGAGTGCCGATCGCGTTAAGGTCATAAGAGTAAATTCTTGCTGGTAATTGAATTTTGATTTCGATGCCGTTGAACGAAACATAATAAATTAATAAAAAGCTATTGCTATAGGATCAGTCAGTTGGTTCGAGCGAAGGGCTCGGAGGGAGCCTCAACTTTTCCTTTATGTTCTCATAAATGATATTGATTCGGAAGGAGCATCACCGAAGATCGCTGCCTACCTCATCATAATTTCTTTTCAAAACTTATAGAATTAAGAGAAATGTTTTGCAACAAGAAACTTTTTATTTTTGTCTTACGGTGGAAAAATCCTTTAATGTCCATAAAAAAAAACATTCTTAATATTTAATTTTCTTCAAAAAAAAAAAAAAAATGAAAAGAGCAGAAAAGAAGGCTTTCTGTGGATTAAACAACAAAAAAAAAAAAAAGAATACTCCCATAAAATAATCTTCTTTCGAACGCGAACTTAATTAACTTGAAAATTTATTAAGTCCTTTATCGTTGAAATTCATTAGAGCAGAACCGGCACACACAACAACAACAACAACAACAACAACAACAACAACAACAACAACAACAACAACAACAACAACAACAACAACAAGGGGAACAAGGACCAGAAAACCACAGCAGAGCCATAGAAATAAAAAAACAAAGGCAGAACAACAACAACAACAACAACAACAACAACAACAACAACAACAACAACAACAACAACAACAACAACAACAACAACAACAAGGGGAACAAGGACCAGAAAACCACAGCAGAGCCATAGAAATAAAAAACAAAGGCAGAACAACAACAACAACAACAACAACAACAACAACTAAACCTCGGAAAAGTGTAAAGGATAAAACCGAATCCTGCCGCTTCGTGATACTCTGAACTTCCGCCGGCGTACGTTGCGATAAACGTTGGTAGATGGCGCTGACGATGGTGACGGCGATGACGCGTTTGCATTTACGCGTGTATAAGATGATTAATAATTATGATCAACACAGCCAGACAGACAGACAGACACACACACACCCATAAACACACACACACACACACACACGTACAGAGGCAGTCAGTCATAGACATAAACTCTGTATCAATGCGCCGAGGAAAATGCTTGACTTTTACAGAAAACACAGCAACAGTAGGAAGAACAACAACAACAACAACAGCAACAAAATAAACAACAACAACAACAACAAGAAACGCTGATTTTTGTCAACCATTTTCATGTTGATAAAATTATTTCAGCGAATTTCTTTTGAATTTAAATGCAAATTTTATAATTTTGTTGTTTTTGTTTTAACAAACTGCAAGCGCGGCAGAATTGTCACGAAACCGTTGCCCTCACGCGAACGCTGGATGATGGGGCGACGATGGATGAACGACGACAGGGTGGACGACAGCGACGACGACGACGAGGGCGAGCGTTCGTTGAGCGCGTAATGTCGACTAACGTTTGCTGCAGTCGTGCTTCGCTGATGATTAATAACCGACCGAGGCCAGCGCGAGGAACAGCTTCTAAAATGACAAAAATGTTCTTAACAATTTTTAATTCGAAATTAGCCACTTTTTGTGGCGGGCTGGTCCAAACCATTCCGTATTGCGTTCTCAATGAATTAATTCACGAGAAGTGTGTGAAGACACACAAAGGGTGGGGCGCGGGTTGGTGTGGGTGTGCTTAAAGGACACGCAGTGCGGGCAATATCACCTCGAAATGTCGCGGGGGGGCATTTAAACCCGCGGTCTTTCGGACCGCGGAACTCCTTCTTTGAAACTTTTTTACAAAATATCGTGTAATTTAAGGTTTTTACTGATGGTTTTTTCGTATTTGTGTGCGTTTTTGTTTAAAGTGGATTTTCAATTTATAAATTTTCCCCTTTTTTTCCGAGACTAATCACAGAACGTTTCAATTGAGAAAGTTAATTTTTTCTAATCGAATTTCTTGCTATTTTGTCATCTTGTTCATCACACGCTTCGACATTTATTGATGAGCAAAAATATCATAAGACGAGGGTGCCCAACGTCATCGTATTTTATGACAACTTGACAATTCTTGGTCTGTTTACTCTTCTATAACTTTTTCAGGGCTGCCAACATTACTGGCGAAGTTTTCATTGATACTTCATATCAAGTGATGTCCCTCAGGACTTTTGTGTATGTATGAGTTATTGTCCAAAAGAGCAGTCGTGATAAAGTCGTTAATTCGTTAAGAAATAAGATTTATTCTTATGGAATGATATTTTTTGAACTCATAACTTTAAGATTTTAGCATCAGAGCACACTAATAAATGATGGATATAATAAAACTGTCGCTGGACGTAACGAAAAACGTACTTACTGAGCCATAGATTTTGATACTTAATTTCTCATTAAAAAAATTAACAAATTTGTGTATTAAACTCAATTCCGGAATCCACTTTCTTATTGTTTCTTATTTATTCCATTATTGTTATTTACTTATTACTTATAATTACTCTTTACTTATTTAATTATTATATATTGTTACTTACTTATTGTTTCCACTAATATTTCCGGAATTATTTCTAATTATTTTAATATTTCCGGAAGTGTTTTCATACTTCTTTCGAAAATCTGGGAATGAGCCACCTAAAATTGCATTTAAAATTTACAGATTTTGAAACAAAACGTACATATATTTCAAACTTGATTTCGAATAGAAAAAGTAAAATCTCTTACGTCGATTGTTAACTGTTGATCTCAGATTTTGTTTTTCGCAGTTAGTAGTTTCTTAACCACAAAACTATTCTTGGTATTACGTCTTGGCTTTCATCACAACGCTTTAGTACAAAGATTAAAAGTGTTACGTAACGTATCGTCAACATTGTTGCAAAAAGCTGTTTTTCGCGACGGATGTAAATTTTACAACTGCGTCTATTACGAGTGAGTATCTTGTGAGTATCTTCAAAAGCTATAATAATTATCGCGTTCCATAACTTTTCATTTTTAATGAATTTATAACTACTTCAAGGTAATTAAACTCTGTAATCGATAGAAAACAAGTCATTATTTTATACAAGTACTGTAACAGCTTTTGCCGCAATGAAACAACAACAACAACAACGCCCATTAGCGACCTTACTAATCCCAAGATTCAATAACTATCGCAGCTACAGTTATTAAGAACTGAAGTACAGCCAAGTGTTGACAACAAGAGATCACGGTGTATGAATAACCGCCGCTTATAATGAACGACCTTAAAATTTTTTAAATTATTAGTTTCGTTTCGATGAATCTATTCGGTTCGAGTAACGCGTAATATGTCGCTGAATACGTCACGCTGTATTTATTTGAGCAAGTATTCATAAGTATAATTAAGAATTAGTTAGTTTCAGTTAGATTAATAATATTAGTTTTACAAAATGCCATTTGGAACATCCGGTGATGGAAAAAAATTCCACAACTTTAAAAGAGGACAGAAAGGGATACCCATTTCTTGATGGAAGCCAGTCTTTGTTCTAAAGATTTGGGTGACGGCAGTCTAAAGCTTGAGACGCTGCGACGTTTAGCAAATTCAGCCTTTCTTTAGACCTGGTGGTCCGTTCGTGTGCTTCGAGTGAAATCGGACGCCTAGCATTGAACTTAATGAATTAATGAATGCATGATAACAGAAGCTCATGTCCCTTCTATCTCTTTCTCATTCTTTCTCTCTTCCAAAAGTTTCGGGGACTGTGTAGAAAACATGTAAAATGCCAAAAAACCTGCGGCTCTGAAAAGTGTTTAACCCTTATATGTATGTACCTTCTGGTATAGCAACCTTTTTTAATTAAACCTCCCCTGCCTGCTTCGCCATCCCTCGGCCTCTGCCTTGTCTCCTCAGTATCACAAAAATCTTGGGTACCTCTGGGCTGAGCTGAGGCTTGAATCAAGCGCTATACGACGGGTGTATAGTATCTGCCGTCTATCTCTCTCATCATATAGATTTCACCACAGATCATTGCGATAATCATGTGAGAAGCGATACCCCGAGCGTTACCGGTCCGGGCTCCGTCTGCTTCGTAGGTATGTATGTTACGAGTCGGTCAAATCTGCGGACAGGCGTTGAAATATAACCCATGGCGTGTGTGTGCGCGCGCTTAACAGGGCATAGCATTGCGGTGACATTTTTGCATATTATGGTAATCAAGCTCATGTCAACAACAGGCGATGGTGACTCCTGTTGAACACGGACGGGGATTGCTCCTTCCAGCCGCGGCTCCAATGCCGCAACGATTGCTGTCACGAAGGTTGGTCAGTTGATTCATCATTGTTTGAAATGGTGTGACCACTTCGGAGTTGGCTTGCTATTAACACTTTACTTTAGAGACTTATCTCAGTAAAAATCGATTGAGCGAAGTTTGGCGATTGCTCAATTTGATTTATTGTGAATTGAAATTGCAGTAAATGTTGTTAAAAGCTTATAGCAATAATAATTTCCAAAATGATTTATGATGTATGTCGTTTCCGACAACTATTTAGAGTCGTAAAATTGATATTTTAAGACAACTCAAAATACTTAAATAGTTTTTATGATCTGCTAATCAATCGAAACAGTCTCATTTACATTTGTTCTATACTCATTTTCAATTGCCGTATTCTCATTTTCAAATGAAATATCTCATTTAAATTTGTTCTATTCTCATTTACAAATAAAATATCTCATTTTCAATTGACGTATTCTCATTTACAAATGGAAAATCTCACTTTCAATTGACCTATTCTCATTCATGCATTTCACCGCATCTCTCATTCACCGCAAAATCTCGTTTGCATTTGTTCTATTATCATTTTCAAATGGAATATCTCATTTACATTTGTTCTATTATCATTTTCAATTGACGAATTCTCATTTACAAATGAAATATCTCATTTACATTTGTTCTGTTCTCATTTTCAAATGGAATATCTCATTTACATTTGTTCTATACTCATTTTCAAATGGAATATGTCATTTACATTTTTTCTATACTCATTTTCAATTGACGTATTCTCATTTACATTTGTTCTATACTCATTTTCAATTGACGTATTCTTATTTACAAACGAAAAATCTCATTTACATTTATTTTATTCTAATTTTTAAATGAAAAATCTCATTTACATTTGTTCTATTCTCATTTTCAAATGGAATATCTCATTTTCAATTGACGTATTCTCATTTACAAATGAAAAATCTCATTTACATTTGTTCTATTATCATTTTCAATTGACGAATTCTCATTTACAAATGAAATATCTCATTTACATTTGTTCTGTTCTCATTTTCAAATGGAATATTTGATTTACATTCGTTCTATACTCATTTGCAAATGGAATATCTCATTTACATTTGTCCTGTTCTCATTTTCAAATGGAATATCTCATTTACATTTGTTCTATACTCATTTTCAAATGGAATATGTCATTTACATTTTTTCTATACTCATTTTCAATTGACGTATTCTCATTTACATTTGTTCTATACTCATTTTCAATTGACGTATTCTTATTTACAAACGAAAAATCTCATTTACATTTATTTTATTCTAATTTTTAAATGAAAAATCTCATTTACATTTGTTCTATTCTCATTTTCAAATGGAATATCTCATTTTCAATTGACGTATTCTCATTTACAAATGAAAAATCTCATTTACATTTGTTCTATTATCATTTTCAAATGGAATATCTCAGTTTCAATTGACGTCTTCTCATTTTCAAATAAAATATCTCTCTTTCAATTGACCTATTCTCATTCACAGTTGGAAATGTTGTAGTGTCAGAAATTTGCTTGTTTGCGAAATACATCAAAAACCTGATAAATTTCGAATCTGAGATACGAGTATGTTTAAAATAAAAAATCTTAAATATTGGAAAAAATATAGAGAAAGTTCACAAACACTTTTCTCAACAGAGAAGCAAATATTTATATACATTTGTATATATTGTATAACCTTCGTAATCTTCATGTAATAGATCTCTACAGTAAGCCCGGCACTTTTTATGTTAATTATTCTGTCTCTGGCAAAAGGCGAAAGTTGTTTGAAGGGATCTTTCGCGATACAAGAACTCATACCGAATGGCTCCATGAAATCTGTTCATTTGGTAGGCATGTTATCGGATTAGGCACTTGATTTTTTTCCAAATCCACTGCCACGGAGCAGCAGACGGCGGAGCAACTTCCTCCGCCTCCTCCGCCTCCTCCGCCTCCTTCCCCAACCCTTAACAAAGTGTCAAATCGTTCTTTTTTCGCACTCAATTTCAAAAATGTCCAAATTAAATGCTTATCCGCAGAATGTAACCGCAACGTGTCAAACCTCAAACCGAAAGAGGAACAGAAGCGGAGAAGAAAAAAACAAGGTAAAAGGACGAACGCCGGTCTGAGCCGTCCGAATAAATGAATGAACGCCCACGCATCGATAAATTCGAATGGGGTGGTCTTGTGGCCTCATGGTCTCGTGGCCGTGGCGACTACGAGTGTGCGGGGCGGTACAGGGGCGGTTTAAGGGATGGATTTAAATGTCTGATAACAAGTTGTGTGGAATGAAAAGCAAACAACCGGGAAACGGGACGAGGGTGGGTCGAGCTTTTTGTTTGTCTGAGATTTAGAGTTTAAAGCGTAGGCTGGAGCAGGAGAGCAGGCGAAGGCGAAGAATGAGGACAGTTGCTGGGAGGTCTACCACTAAGAGTCTGGAACCATTTCTACCACTCTTGGAGAGCCTCGTAAGTATGCTTCTTTGATACTAAAATTATCAAATTCCAAAATGCGCCCAGAGACCATTATTCAATTATTTTATATAAAAACTTTTGAAACCTTTCTTTTTTGTTGCTAAACAAATTTCATCAGAACTTGCTCTCCCATTACCCTTCCCCCTACTCCTCCACCCCTCGGCCCCTCATCCCCAGCGCTGATAAATTTGCCATTATGCAACCCATAAATTAAGTAAACGTCGATACAGTGGTGGCCAATTTGATTATTTTGCAATTCCACTTCGCACTGCCTGCCGGACAGTGGACCGGTTTGATACGTCGCTTTGGAAAACTATTTCCTGTTAGTAATTTATAATGCTCGTAGTTGCTGCTCGGTTCCTTCCTTCGCGTCGCCGCGAGAACAAATTGACAAACAGCGCCTTCCTAATGTTGGCAACGCCGTGTGCTAATACCGAGGCGAACGAGGCGAACGAGGCGTCCTCGTAACGCCGTCGGCCCAATCGGCCAGCCACCCGACCACCCACGGCGCTCGCTGGCGACTTGGAGCACACTTAATAACGCGCCAGCGAGACCCCGCCGGAGGGCAACCAGCTCCACGCGCGCCTAATCATAATTTTTCACCAAACAACACCTCACCAGTTGGTCCGATCCGGCCTGGTCTGGCCCGGCGCGGCGCGGCGCGGCCAACTCCTCAGGCCTCTTGGTGGGTCCACCTGCACCCACCCGCCCGACGCGCAGCCACAAAGTCACCTACCACCCGGACGAGTATTTTGCGAGCATTAACGCAGAGCATAATATATTTGAGTCTTCATCATCAAAAGATTGAAAAATGTCCACAGATGCTTTGCAGTTTTTGTGAATGCGAGAGATCAGGCCAAACATGATCGTGCTGGTTGTTGCGGACGGTCAACGCAGCATCATTTGGCCACGGAATATTTCCTGCCGTGTGCAAAGCTGCATTCTCCGGCTAAGTGAGAGCGCTTGAGTTATGGTCAACGTGCCCCGAATGAATACAATTACCGCGCTACAAAATGGAAACCATGGAGGAAAAGAAAAGGTTATAAATTCTGAATGTTAATTTGGCAAAGAACAAGAGAAAGATAGATAATTTCACAGGTAATGAATATTCTTGCCCCCCGTTTGGCTATTTCTCGCTCTCTAGCTCACTCACTGACGCTGCCAAACGTTTTCTCTTTCACTCTTAGGGACCCTATCATCAATAGACTCAGTCTCGGGCGAGTTCGAGATCGTAAGATTTCTCAGTTTATCCTTTTGCAATTGGCAAGAGTCGAAGCTTGACGAAGGTCATTTGGTCATTTATCGTAGACGGCCTTAGAGGGCAAACTCTTTATCAAATCGGAGTGTACACTACAGTTCCACTCGGAAAATGTTTCTCTTAAGAAAAACATAAAAAATTGTCTCGAAACCTTCAGAGAAATTCATTACAAACAATTAAATATATTCGATCAGTTTCCAACGAATTATTATAAACCGAGGTAGACCTGATCTACCTTATTATATTACCAGGTAGACACCATTAGACAAACTCCTTCTATATAAAATCCTGTCTGTTGGCATCCCTGCGCGAAAACCTTGTTATTTTTTGCATTTGAGCTTTACTCTTTTGAGCCTCTTTGGTGCCGATGTATTTGATCGCTTGTTGGCTCACATGGAGATTACTCCCCACCTCTCTCTCTCCCCCTCCCCCCCCCCCCCCTCCGCTCCCTCATGTCCCATTGATGCTTCATGAGGTAGAAATGATAAGCAACCTCTGATACTTAAGACTTCATATTTTGCAGCTCTTCGAGGCGCATCTGCCTGTTCAGAGGCAAAGGCCTTGGCACTGCGTACTGAAAGAGAGACAAACGGACAGAGAGAGACAGGCCGCAAAACGGAAAGAGATGGAAGGCGGCGAAAAAATGAGACGGCAGCCACATTCTCTGCCTCGCAAGCTTAAAGCGTTAATTCCTTTTTATGTGTCACAAGGAAAAATTGAATGCTACACGGAATTATGGAGAATTTATTATGTCGAACGGACCACGGTCGCAGGCCGGTCGCTGGCTGCGACGGCCTGGTTACATTGCGACCGAGCCCGGGCTGGCTTCAAGCATGCGTGGAGTCTCGCTGGTGCGAGACTTCTTTGATGCAGCGCAAGAAGAATCAGTCTGGAGGCGCGTTGCTTGCGTTGCCGATCGATGGTGATCGTCACAGTTAAGCCGCATCATTTATTTATACAAAAGCAACGCGTTTGTCACTTCGATTGGTGGCACAATTTATGGCGGCAACGCGCTCGTAACTTATGCAAAGCAAAAGCGATTACAAAAGCGATCACAATACGCTGCCATTGTGGTGGTTGTTGTTGTTGTTGTTGTTGTGGTTGTTGTTGCTGCTTTTGTTGATGAAGGAGAAAATTACGTTCGCAACGAAGGGCTTCGGCGGCGGTGGCAAGTGTTAATTGGAATCAATTTGATTATCTGTGGACACACTTTGCCACCGCGAATAGTTCGATGAGAAACTTTCACGATCGACTCCCCCCCCGCTCTCTCTCTTCGCTGCGCTTCATCCAGCAACGTTCAAAAAATGGCAATTTTGCGGATTTAACGCACGCCGCGGGAGTTCCAGGCAGCGCAAGTACAAAACTCAAATTGAATTAAATGAAATGCCGATTTATTGAGGCCCATCATCATCAATCGCTAACGAAATCGCTGACGGTAAGTGCAGCGCGTCGCAAATGAAGAACAAAACTTTCGAAAGAAGACGAAGACGCAGACGGACAACGGTAAAAAGTAATTGTACTTAAGGATGTGTTGTTGGTTTTATGACGACCAACTATTAAACAATTTCGAAGCCATTAAAACTTTCCAGATTTTATGAGAGTCAAATTTTGTGTAAAGCGCAGCGAGCGGCCACGCTTTGTGCCATTTCCTTCCTTATTCTTCCTGCTCTTCAGCGAAGCAAAAAAGAGGCAGAACAAGAGATGATCACGTTTACATCTCTTTTAATCTGAATCATGAGGATTCGTGGCCCAACAAGCCGATGCCGCCTTTGCAGTCCGCCTGAACGATGATTGCAGCCAGAGTGTCTATGAACCAAGACTGAAGCGAAGACTGGCAGACAAGAAAGAGCATTCGTGTTCTGGTTTCTCGACGGCAGGCAACACGACCAAATTAAGTTTCTCAGTCTTAAGGTGATACAGGGTGTGTTATGCGTAACAGAGTTGGGAAAAACAAACGTTGGGCGACTAAAGTGGTCAGCGCGAATGAAATTTTATTCTCCAACTTCATTACTCGGTGTCGAAGTGGCGACAGAATCGTTCCAACATTTGCGATTGGGCATCTTCAGGCGACAAGATCGCTAAAAATGAAGTCATAGAACGAAATGCGCGGACCCTGTATGTGGCTGGCTTTCGGTTGCAAGCAGTTTTATGATCGTCTCTCTTATTATTTCGGTAATCTTTTTGCCTGCAATATTTCACACGCAAAGTAACCAATCCATCCACCAGAACGATCCTGCTACGAATAGATTTAGACGTCTGAACAACAGAACACGACACAACAGCAACAACAACAACAACAACAACAACAACAACAATAGCAAAAATTCATATAAACGACGACCTCACCTGCCCGAAATGGTCTACAATGACGACGTGCAGCTCGCGCTTCGACCACTTTGAAATGGAATCAATTGCGGGTCAATTTGTATTTTGCCCAACTTGGACGGTCGATCGATCGATCGCCAGATTGATCATTCGAGCAACGCCACCGCCACCGCCACCAACCCACCTTCCTGGCAATTTCGGGCATCCCCAGTTGCCCCCGGGCGGTTGTCTGTTATCTGTCGTCGACGCCAGACGGAGCTGGAAAACGCTCTGTCATCAATCGGGCCAAATTTACACGAACGGCACCTTTAAATGACAAATTAGACCCCTCCGAACACACAACCGGCGCGTCGTTCGTAAACAGATCATACATAACCACCATACTGGTGATGACGATGATGATGGATGGACAGCGTTCGGGCGGCCTGCTTGCATTGATCACGCCACAATTTACCACCTCATTTAAATTGTTTCCGAAATTGGTTTCGATCTCTTGCGCCTGCGCGTTCCCGACATCGAGGCGGGGCGGCCGCTGTCGGTGACGGAACGACTGGCGCGTTCGAAGAACTCTGCGGTTTTGTGCGGTTTTCGAGTGAAGGTGTTGATTCGATTACTTCGCCCGACCATTTTAAGCAGGATTGAGTTTGGCCGATTCGGCGGAGTATCGACGAAAATCGACGCCGTTTGGATCGTGAGTTTCATTCGGTAATTTCGGTTTTCGGGGAGACGGCTTTTCTCTCGGGCAAATGTGAAAAATGATTTGACTTTAATGATCGCCACTGACTCGCATCAGGATTCATTACGGCTGTTGAGGTTTAAGGTTTGAGCTGTAAGGCATCATCACCATCACCAGCATCATCATCATCATCGTCATCGTCACCAACATCATCGCCAGCATGATCAGCAATCGGTCAGCAGTGAAGGTGTTAAAAGTATTGCCAATTGTTGCTGCAACTAAAGTAGTTACATACATTGCTTTTGCGGTTAGCTATTATTGTTGTTATTGTTGTTGTTGTTGTTGTTGTTGTCGATTTGATATATTTGATGAGATAATGTATCACGCCAGTTGGGCTTGTTGTTGCTGAGTTAGCGATCGATAATAACGTGGGAACGTGTTTATTTGGGAAAAGCATTTTTCGTGCTATTTTTGCTATTTTCATGCAAAATCGACGGATACGGAAAATGCATAAACAAAATTTCTTAATTTGGCAGGTTTTCGCGCCGATTGCTGAGCACTGAGCCATTTTCCGTCCCACCTGATTGTGCTTATGAAAGCCTCTCACGACAAAAATCGCGTCTAAATTCTCTTTGAATCTCTTTGAATTCTCTTAGAATCGCTCATTTAAAATTATATTCAAATATTAGTAAATCTATGTCAGTGTAGAGAAAGAGAAAACCCATGTGAATGATTTCTTTTAAATTATCTTTTTATTATACTCGTAAATTTTTCATATTTTTTATAATTTTATTTAGAGGATACTTTGTTTTTGTTCTGAAATTAAATAGAAAAACAATAAATCTCATAAGTTTTATTAAAAACAGTATTCTCTCATTTTATTTTATGGTCATAACTTCTTAGGTTTCTAGCATTGAATGGATTCTGGCATAATCTACAAATTTTTATTTATGATGATCTTTTACTAACATTATTTTAATACAATAATACATATTAATATTATTATTAGTATTATATTCATCAGTAACACACCAACAGTATTCATTATCTATGATATCGTATTTTTAGTGATCCTATTTGTTCCACTAATCGGCTTGTATTTGCTATACAATTTACATACTATACGTAGTACAAGCAGGAGAAGACTGCTCTAGTATTACTCTAGTATCGTACAATATATGCATATGTTTATATATGTATCGTATATAACACACATATTTACAAACGAATGTCTGCTTATTAACAATAGATAATAATTGTGGCTTGAAGAACTACGAACTGTATGGACTGGCCTGTTTGGATTTTTGGCGCAGACAGTATAAACACAACCGCGCAGCGACAGCCGGCAGCAACGCTCTCTCTCAAGTCTAAGTGTTTGTTGGTGTATATTCTATAATCCATGCTCTCGTTTTTGTAGCGAGCTTTTCTGCGCGTATTAATTAATATAATCTTTCGAATTTTAGTTAAAAAGTGGCAACATTTTTCGAGAGAGAAAGAGCGTAAGCCTAGCTGTCACGCTGCAGGCAACAGCAAAATTGGATGCAACAGCTGCCCGGCATCGAAGAAGTGCCCTAAGCTTACCTACCGGCTGTCACTGCGCGGTTCATTCTTCTGTGCCTTTATTGAGCCTTTAAATCTTCTTAGTTTTTTCAGGCTTGCGAAAGGATATGATACTAACGCATACATATAACAAGGTGTATACGTATAACAATAACTATGACAGTTTTTATTTCCTTTACTATACTGTCGTATATACAATTTTAACTTTTGTTTTCTCTTCGAAAATTGTGTGGCATCATCGTTCGTTGATATTGCTTTTTTTTAGAGTTTTAATTTAATAATTTGTTTTTAAAAGAAGCTTCAAATGTTCAAAAGTTTAAACTGAATTCATGAAATTATATTCAATAATTTCATAAACCGAACGATAGTATCACGTAATGCGAGAAAGTATCAGAGTAAAACTAAGACTGCTTGAATAGTTTTCAGGGCTGCGTCAAAGAAGCAAGCACGATTCGTGATTCTTAATAATTCAGGTACACTCAAAGAGTGCACAGTCTTTCGACAAGTCCATGATGATGTTGTCCCTGAGAAAATCTACAAATGGCTAAGGTTTCTCAAGAGCCTTTAATTTAGACTTCGGTGCGTCGCTTTTCGGTGCGTCGCTTTTCGGTGCGTCGTCAGCGGAAAGTTAAGGGTGTTCTTTTAAGCCCGATAGAACTTCGAAAGATAAAAAATAACACAGAAAATTTAATTTTCATAAAATTGTTTTATACACTCGAAAGATCAAGATATGGCATTAACATCTGAAAATGATTTCGGGCATATGGCCACCGCGGCTGTTCTTGACGTAGTGCATTCTGGACGTCCAATTTTGAGTCACTTTTTCGAGTACTGCTGGCCGTATGTCACAAATAACACGGATAATGTTGGCCTCCAAGGCGTCAATTGTTGCTGGTTTGTCGTGGTGCGGTAACGATATCCATTTCCATTGACTGTAACGCGAGCTCCGGCCTCATTTTTGAAGAAATAAGGTCCAATGATGCCACCAGCATGTAAACTGCATTTTTCTGGATGCAATGGAGTCTGTAGAGTCTCTTGTGGATTTGTCTCACTCCATGTGGTACGAAATCTATCCACAGTTCGACGGATGGCTTGTTCAGATGGAAGATTATGTAAGCCATAAAATTCACGAAGTCGTCTATAAGTTGCTCGAATCGACGACTGATTTTCAAAGTAAATTTGGATAATTTGGTAGCGTTGTCTACTCATGATGACTTGCCAGACTGTACTGAACATAAATAGCAACAAGAGCAGTCAGAAGGACAGCTTGTATTGACAGTTGTCCCTATCGAAAGTTCTATCTAAGCTAAAAAAACACCCTTTAGAAGCTTAGCCTTAAACACTTTGGAATAATGGCACCATTTAAATTGCGGCAACCTTCCTTTTTACTCTTTACCTTTTGAGATGTTCCAGAAAATGTGTTGTCGTTATTGACCGCAAAAGTCGCCGAATAGAAATTTTTTATTGTTCCTCTAAATCAAAAGTAAACGGAAAAAGGTTTAAAAAAAACAAACATAGAAATTCATAATAACAGAATATGTATTTATTTTTTACAAAAAAGTTGTTATTTGTAAAAGTAATAAAATTAAAATATACATTTTCACAAAAATAAAATAGTCCTAAGCATTATCTTGCACTGGTTTAGATTTTTCCTTCTTTAGAAAAATAGAGTTCACAAATTCATAATTGCCAAAGTTACCACATAAACGAATTTCTCAATTCTCACCTTCTTCTTAAGAACAACGTGAAAGTGATAGAGAGAGAGAGAGAGACTCGAGATATAACCGCGAGCTGCATCTTATAGACGCCTCTGCAAGAGATATAGTACAATAGATATGTTCGATGTATGTATGTTTGTATATAGAATTCTTTTTTCTTGATGTTAACGAAAACTGGAAGAAATATTTACAGTATCTTAAGAGAATTTAAAATAATATACAGTAGAAATATAGCACATACTATATGTACGTGTGTGTGACAACAGTTACTACTAACACTCCCGACGCTCAAGATCGTAGCCGCAGACGATTAACTTTATGCGAAAACCATTTTCTGGTATTTTCTTTGCGGCATTTTCACGCCTCCTGCTACGTTCCTGAAACGAGCCGTATTCATGCACTCGCTTTGCATACTCGTAAGACACTCAAGCTTAAGTAGAAAATATCGTATAAGATTTTTGGTATTTTTTCGAAAACTCTTCGAAGAGTCGGAAGGAGTTTGAAGAGTATTACGTTACGTTTAAATTGATTAAATATGATTTTTAAAAGTAACAGAATTAAGTAAAAATCAGTGCCTTCAAATTTTTACACTTGTCGTCCGGCGTTTGTGTCTCAAAAGACACATTTACGCGTTTTACGCGTTTTACGCATCTTCGTTGATGCGCGATGACCTCGGTCGCTTTGATGATGGAAAATGGGTATTACTTGAAAACAAAAATTTCGATCGAAATTGTTCAAAGAAATTTCGGAAATTTTCGCAATTTCGAAAGTTTCGAAAAGCGAGAAAAATGTCTTCAATTTTTGGAGTTATAAAAATTTAACATCGATTTGAAAAAGATTGTTAAGCTCGATTATTAAAAGAAAAAGAGAAAAGGAGCAGCACAATTTTTGGTTTCAAGCAATTTTCCAAATGTTTTTTCAACGCAGCCGAAATAATGAAAGAAATTATTCCTCTAAGAAAAACTCCTCTACTGAAGAAATTATTTACAAAAACAAAAAAAAAATTAAACTAACTAAATTAAAAATATATGTTGTCGATAACTAAAAAATTTAAGCTAAATATTTCTTGTCTCTTTTTGGAAATTTTTCTCTCTTTTTTTTAACACTCCCTTCTATTTTTTTGTTGCTTTATTTTGTTTTGTTGTTGTTGTTGTTGTTGTACGGTTCGTGCACACGCTACTTGACATCCACAACGAGAGGAACTTCACTGATATCGATTAAATTCGGCGGCGATGCCAACTGCTGCTGCTGCTGCTGTTGTTGTTGCTGCTGTTCGTGCTGGTGTTGGTGTTGGTGTGGCTGCTGATGCTGCGCCACGCCCACAGCGGCCGAGACCGTTGACGATGCACTCGACGACGTTGACGACAACACTGACGACACCGACGAGGCCGACGAGGCCGACGACGTTGCCGCCGGCCCTGACACTTCGATGTCGTTGCCTCCCAGCAGCAGGCGCCGCTGGTGATGTTGCTGCAAGCACTGGTTCGCATTGACGGCTGCGGCGGCCATCATCATGGTGGCGGCGTCGCAGTAATTGCTCAGCATCGCTGTGGAGCTGACGGTCGGCAGCGCGCCGCTGGGCGTCGAGGTGGCGGCAACAGCAGCTGCAGCAGCAGCAGCAGAAGTGCCAGCTGCAATCAAACTGCTGCTGCCAACGCCTGCAGCGAAGCCGTAGTCGGCCGCGCCCACTGAGCCACTGCTGCGCCCGAAGAAGTGGGCGCCGCCGTAGTGGGCGCCGCTGCCTGCGACGCCGTTCACCATGAAACTACTCACCGCCTCGCCGTTGCTGTTGCAGCTGATGTTGCTGATGTTGCTGCTGTGGCTGCCAATGCTGCCGAGACTGCTGCTGTTGTGGTTGCTGTTGTTGTTGGTGTTGAAGCCGTTGGTGTTGCTGTTGCTGTTGCTGTTGCTGCTGCCGCTGCTGCTGCCACTGCCGCCGCCCAAATTCAGATTGACGCACATGCTGTTGTTGTTGGTGTTGTACGCACTGCCAATGAGGCCGCTGTTCGCAGCAGCGGCGGCCGCGGCGGCGGCGGATGATCAAGTCGTTGTCAGTTGGCGCCACATCGTGTGTCACATCGAGGGCAAGTAGGGCCACGAGAAACTGTTCCCCGAGAGCAGCATGTCGCGGATGAGCGTTTCGATGGGCGTTTTCCCGACTAGACGTACAAAAAACAATTGCTCTATGACCTGCGGGGAGGGGAGAGCGGGAAAGAGGGAGAAACGGAGAGAAAGATGGCAGTTTTATATTGGAAAGTGCTAATTAAAGACATGCGATAATCGGGAGATATGTACAGAAGCACGCTTCGGACTTACTTGAGACGACACCGTCCGCAGCGAAGGTAGCCGCAGCAGGAGCTTTCCGAATCGCGTGGGCTGGTTTGGGTACTGGGTGCGGCAGTATTCCTCCAGAGCGCATTGAGACTTCTCCTGCAGGGACTCGATGTGCGTGACGTCGGACAAGCCGCAGGCGTCTAAGAGAGAGAGAGAATGCAAAAGAGAAGCAGATTTTTAATAAATTTGCGTTCCAGCAAAAACCTAAGATTCTCAGAGAAACCTCTCAAAATTATTGCAGGGAAAGAATACTTATTTGTTAGTGTGAGCGTGTACCAATGTGCGAGTAATTGTGAGTGCGTGTGGGTGTGCGCGCGTGTGCATGCAAATGACTTTCGGTAACTTTCCATATCCTGAGCTCTTCCTCTTGAGAAACTTTCCTTGACACAGACGAAAACGCTGTCAATAAAAAACTGGTATTTTCTGTGCTTTACCTTTTTTTTAATGTATGTATTTTTCGGTAATAATTTCAACACTTCTGGACGGCAAAGTGACGTCACATGCAAACTATTTCCACCGACTTTTTGTTCATTCATTCAAACTAAGTTCTGTTCAATTAACGCATGAAAAATTCCATTCCATTCCATTCATTCGGTAGAAAGATTAAAAACAATAACAGCAATAACAACCACTGTCACAACAACAACAACAACAACAACTAACGAATTAACTACTAGTTTGTAAAGACATTGAACACAACGACAGCAGGCAGCGACAGAGTAACGAACGATTCAGCCAGACATCGTTTAGTACGAAATCATTTAGTGCGAGTGAAAGAGTAGTCGTTCGTCCGTAGCAGCAGTAGCGAGCGAGCTAACGAGCCCACAAGCAGCAGCCACAAAAACAAAAAAAATGGAAAAAAACAACCCGCAACGAGTTATTAATTAATTTCTCAAACAAATACTTCCCCTTCGAAATGTCATCATCTGTTGAACCCGCTTGAACGACACATAATATTATAGCTTAATAAGATATTAGCAAATAAGGAAACGAACAATAAAATGGCGTCCACTGCGAAACATTCGAGTCGATAAGTACGAGTACTAAAAGTCGGAAGTAAGATATGTCGATATGCTGTCGCAACACGCAATTAATTTCAATAATTGGTGACAATTTCGGTGATTTCGAAGAAGAAAAGCAAGTGTAGACTGAACCAAACTGATAAAATGTACGTAAATCACGATGAAGGGCGGAATTCCAGAAAGGTTTTTTAGGCCTCCAAAAAAGATTCTTAATTTTTGAAGGCATTAAAATTTTAAAGGCATTCAAAACTACCGACGACACATTTTGAATATTTTCTGTGCTTTACGATTTTTAATAATAGTTCGAGAAAACTACTGAAAAATAGTGTCATAATATTTTAGTGCTGCCATCTTCTTCGAAGGTGATAAAATCTTTACACCTTTTGTTGCGTTGCGGCTTCGGCGTTTAACCTCGAAACTGATGCAAGAAAAATAATTGTTATAACCGAAATAATAATTAAATTTAATGTTGAAACTAGTTTCGCGGCAGAGAATGCATTTGTTCAATAAATTTAAATACACTAAAATTTGATTTATTTGCAATTATTTTAATTACTGTTATTTTTATTGAAACGTTCAAGCAAAAATACGTTACATCACTTCAAGTGCTTATTACATTACTTTTTAAGTATTACAATGTAGGTACTCTTAGCAAATTGCTGAGGCAAATATTTCGTCTTCACTAAAAATGAAATTGATCTTCATTCTAGTAAATTTAGGAATTTTTTAAAATTTGTTTTGATAATTTGCAAAAAAAGTTACAGCATTTCAATTAAAGCCACAATAAACGCCTCACTTTATCGAAAACTGATGCCATCGCACAAAGAGCATTTACCAAGTGCTAGAATGCATTTACGAGATAATCGTCTGCCTGGTCATTTAATAACCAAGACGCTGAGTCGTTGAGATTCAACCTTGCCGTCGATGATTCCATTTCGTCCGCAGCGACGAAATTGCATCGAAACAAACAAAACGAAAAAAGTAAGCTACGCTTTCGAGCTCTTTACAGTTTTACGGGCAATAATCTTCAAGAAGCCAACAACAACCAGTGTCACCATCACCATCACCATCGCCATCATCATCATCGTCATTGCTATTACCGACATCAACAATCTCGTGCTGCTCTCATGCCATTTTCATCAGGCCGTTGATGATGAGAACGAGATGAAGCTTTTACCGATACAAATTCAGTCATTCCGAAGGCAATAATCGTAATAATAAAATGTGTGTGTGTGTGTGTGTGTGCGAGAATACATATGTGTGATAATGTCTTAGAAAATGTGGCTTTTAAAAAGTTTCAATTTCATCATCTCGATGCCGATGCCGATGCCGATCTCTCTCAGAGAGTTCTTTCTGTGTTCTGGTGGCCATTTTTATGATCAATTTGTGCTTAGAATTTTAAAGAGACATAATTGATTTTATTGACTGGTTTTATTTTCAATTTCAATAAATTGAATTTAATGAATTGTTTGTGAGAATGTCGATGCGGCGAGATCGAATCGAGCTGCAATCTGTGCCGTTTACTATTATCAGCCTAATATCATTGGCATCACTACTTATGCTATCAACGTCATCATTATCATCATTATCATTATTATTATTATTATTGTTATTAAAATCGTTGACTTGTGCCGGTTACTGTTACCGAGTTCAAGCTGAGATTGCGGCCGGCCTCACTCGACCCTAGCGCTGCTCAACGCTGCTGGATTCTATTCTGACGACGAGGTTTTTTTTTCGAAAATGTTGTAAAAATGCGTTTCCACTTTATGTAGTTAGCGACTGCGCCTTCGGTGGGGAGAGCAGAGGGCGGAGGTGTTTTTGCACACCATTTTTATGGCTTCTAAAGTAAGTTACAGCGCAGAACGTAACGTAGCTGGCACTTAATTTTTATTAGTAGGATTTTTTTCAAATTATTCAAAGCAGTGCCCATTTTATGGTAAATCATGCATTTGCTTGCGATCGAACACGTGCCGAGGTTGGCAAAGCAAGTAGCATTTTCCAAAGGAATCGAAGGGTAATGGTTGGCCTATTACGTCTTAGCTGACACTCGCTGTTTCGTGGACCCAAAAATTCTTAAAAAAGAAGAAATGTCTGATAATCTTCTACCTGGCTTCGATAGACGCGATACGCGTCTAAGCTCCAACGCAAGAATTGTAACGATAATAAAGAATTATTTCTTCTCTTCTTGAAATCTTTCTTGAATTGAAATATCATATTTGGTCCATTAGAGTTAAAAAAACTCAAAAACTTTTTATCAAATTTAAACAAAAAATCGACTTAGCCGCATTGGCTTCTAAACGACTCAATTAATCAGCACAATGCGCCTACAAATTGCTTAAGAGCAGTTAAATGAAAGTACACTAAAGACTACAATATTAAATGGACGAACAACAAACCGCCCCACCCTCTTACCAATACCCCCTGCCCCTCGCCACCCTTCTCCTCCTCCTCCTCCTCCTCCTACAACAAAATAAAGACACTTGATAAAAGAGTCTAACTAACTTGGGTTAAAGAAAGGAACGAGCTAACTGCGAGAATTCATTTAAAAGCTTTTCCTCACTACCGCCGTTATGACGACGAGGGGGGAGGGGAAGGGAAAGGCGGCGGGGAGGTTTTTGACTGCTGATAATTAATCTCGAAACCAGCTGGAAGATTAGAAACCGTACAACTTCAACATCATTAAAACCGGCGACGGGCGGCGGTCGACCTAAAAACGCACGATGTAAACATATCAATACATCACTGTCCAAACACGGTTTACACGGTTTGCTCGGTTTACACGGCGCAATGTTTGCCGTAGTTTTTCCGCCGACTGCAGTTAATTTAAAAGAGATAGACAGACGGACGGACAGACCTCCGCCCTGCTCGATGTTTCGGCCGGTGATGAGGGAGTGTGTTTGTGTGTGTGTGTGTGTGCGCCACGAACAGTGCTCAGCAGGTGATTGGCTGATGTTGATTACATGTGAAAATAAGCACGAAGAAACCACTTTATGAAGTGGTAAAGAATGTTCGGCGGCCTGCGAAATGTGCAAAACCTGAAGTAAAGCCTGAAGTAAGTCGGTTTAGGCAACAAATTGTGCACAGTCGAAAATGAACCATAAATTTAGCAGTCAATAGCATCATAGAGAGGCACCGTTTCTTAAGGTTTCTCTGCCTCAGCGAAGCATTCGAGTGAGGAATGGCCAAACGATAGCCGAAGTCCATTCTTTCCACATTTCCACAAAAGCAAATACTTCCCACAGATCTTGTTGAGATCATGCCAAGTTGGAACCATTTTATGACTTAATCGGCACAGTTTCTGCGACCCATCATCGGCTTCATAATCATAATCATTTGTCCATCGAATAGTCTGTAATTTGATGTTCATTAAACGATTTGTCGCCCGCAGCAGCAACTGCTCGAGTCCGCTGCAGCAGTTTACAAAGAGACAGTTTATATACACTTTTGTGAGCGTGGCTTTCTTTCATCCGCAAGGCCGAAGGAAGGGTCAGGAAATGAAATTAGCCGTTTAAAGAGGCGCATGATTGTCAAACGACGAGTACTTTCTTCGGTAGGATGGGACGGAAGAGAAGAAGCCTGCTTGTACCTATGCCTCTTGCCTCTTATCGATTTCGCGACAATTTCGCGACGGCTCCGCAAAAGCCCGCACAGACCAAGCAAAAGTGCAGAGACCGCATCGAGAGAAGACTCGAAGTCTTGCGGTCGTTTTAACAGGGTCGCCGATGCAGTGAAGCCGTCCGTCTGCGGCCAACAATTCAAATCAATATCGAGAGAATTTTATTTCCTTTTAAACAATTCCGAAAACCGTGAGGGCGGGCGGCGGGGGTGAAGTCAAATCAAATGCTGGCCACGAAAGTCATGCTCGTGCTGAAAACGGTCGCGATGATAGAAATGCGCGCTTTCTCGACTTTCCAACGCTGATGAAATTGCTGCCTTTCAGTTGGCGGTGGTGCCCTCTGCCCCTTGGCTGCGCCGCCACCACCCTCAGTAACGCTGCTGCCTCTATTCTGCTAACTGCCAACTACCAACTACCAACGAAGCAATCAATCGAACAACCAATGAACCAAGCGACCGACAACAACAACAACAACACCGGCAGACAGTGAGTTAAAAGATCGTGACCGAACGTCTGGAGAGCATAATGACCGCAAAGTACTTGTGTACCGTACCAGATTTATGTACAAAAGCAGAAAGCAGTTGAAGGCTGAAGGAAGGAAGGAAGGAAGGAAGGCGGTAGAGTGAACCAGAGGCACCGAATAACCACCTAACGAGTATACGAGTATACGAGTACTATATATATACGATGAAACATTGTTCCGTAGAAAAGCTGTTCGATTTTGTTCGCGTTTGACAGAGTACTCAAGCGCAAAAGGTTAAAAACTTGTTGCTCGAGACGATCGCGCCGCAGTTCATGCGCGAGTCTGATGTTTCCAACTTTATGGCTTTATTAGATTTGGTTAAATGCATTTCAGAGAATATCTATGGAACAAGTAGGGAGAACTTATGGATTTCAATAAAGTGGCCCACACCCATTTCTACTCTTTCGATCTTCTTTGAAAGAACTATTTGTCGCTGCTCGAACGATCTTTAGCAGCTGATATATGTATATAATAATCATGATAATTTTTCCACTACAAACCAACTGCCAGCCAGACCGACAGTCTGTCCTCTGAAGCAAAAATTTCTGGTAAAAGATTCTGGTACCGTCTTCGTGTGAAGAAGCTCATTGAACTGCGTTTTAACAGGCGAAGAGTTCAAACGTTTGATAACAATTACATGCAATAACAACTAGAAGATGAAGAAGAAGAAGGAGAAGAAACAACCAAACAGCTAACAACAACAACAACAACCAACCAAAATAACTTGAACATATAGAAAATTCGGTCAGTAGTCACTGAAAAACCAAGAAGAAAAAAAATGGAACCGTTGAAAAATTCTGCATTTCTCAAAGATTCCCGAAGATTCCCGGGAAAAGACTGCAACAACAAGCAGCAGGGTGAACAAACAAACAAACAAACAACAAACAAACACAAGCAAAAAGGAAACAATTTTTGTTGACTGCTGTTGCCGCGCTCCTGATGCGACGACGACGCTGACGCCGATGATCACTGACGCTGATCGCAACGTGTCGTCAACTTTATTGTAAAATTCAATAAAAGTAACAACAACAACAACAACACAAGTCATTGATGGATGAGAATGGATGAGATGAAATTGTTGGCCTTTTTCTGCTTGAGGCGAAAGGGACCAAGAAGAAGATTGCTTTCGCCTTTAGTCACTTTGGAAAGTTCGAGAAAATGCGTTACAGTCTGCGGACTTAACGTAGCGTAGCGCGCGCCTGCACCCGCGCTTAGTCGCGACCATTGCCAGCGAGCCCAGCGCAGCCCACGGTCACAAAGGCTTGATCGAACGCTGTAGTTTATGGAGTCATGCCAGCAATGCCGATGCAATCGATGTTGCCGGAATTGTGCCGCATTGTGTTGGCAACACGTCGCCGCTGCAACAACTACCGCAACAATAGTCACCGCGCATCAACGCCTGGCCTCAGAAAGAGCAGAGCCAGCGTCGACGACGCGCCGTGCAGTTAGAGACCGACGCAGCCTCGACTGACTGAATGATGTTGCGCGTTGTAAATAAGCGACATAAACGAGTGTTGCTTTAATGTTCGTCGGGTGGAATCTCGACGTCAATAAACGTCGCGTATGAGGTTAGGATTTGGTCGTCGACGCGTCGGCTGCTTGTTTAGCATGTTGTTGCTTGTTTTGTTTTTTTTTTTGGTGGTATTTGCTGTTTCGGAAGACGTCTTCGTCGTCGCCGTTGTTGTTGTTATTGTAGTGAGTGAGGTCTTCTCGTTGGTGGGTTCGGAGGCATCGTTTTTTTTTTTTTTGGAAATCTCTTCAAGCAATCATACTTCAGACCGATCGAAGATCGTCTTCTAATATTGTGGGTGTTCGAAGAGGTGGTGGCTCGGCGGAGGGGGAGGGGAATTAGCTGAGGATGGCTTGGCAGTGGTTAAGGTGCTATTACTGCGAATAACCGATCAATAGAGCAGTCGATGATTTGATGAAGAAAGATGCCTCTTTTCCTCTTTTTGTCTTCAACTAAGAATACAGAAGAATGGATAAAGAAGTCTTATAAACGATAACGATGAGTTTTGCAACGAATTTCCGTCATTCTTTTAAGATTGATTCGAAGACCAATAGATCGAAAATCAATATAACACACACTGATATCTTTTTTTTTAGAAAAGGTCTATCGATACCAAGTAACTTTATATATACTAAATACACATCTTGACTGCTGCCAAAAAAGTATAGATTTTTGCGTAAATAAAGACCTAATTATTTATGAATTATATACCAAATAATGTGGAATAATCATAATAATAAAAATAATACTTAACCTTACTTTAATTATATTAAATACTTAAAATTTTAAACTTACACAAATAATTTATAAAATAAGGACTTTTTAATAAAATATCTAGGAGTACCTATATTTTTTTTAATATAATTTTTAATTGTTTTTAAGAAATTTTCCTTAAAAAAATATTGTTTTCTTAATAAAATTTATACAATAAAAACTCCGATTTTTTTAAATTTTCTATATAGTACATTAACTGCAGTGTGAATGCAAAGCGATTTATTTTAGGTTTCGTAAAAAATATTAATGATTTAATAACGATTTTCGGCAACGAAAGCTTAGTGTGTACAGAATATCTTAGGCTTTAAGCTGACGGTTATTATCATCATCACCAAACCATAACCATGTTAATTTTGCACGCGAACTCGAGCTCCAAATTCTGATGTCACTTGAGATGATAGCGCCATCGACGACGAAGCCAAGCACCTGAGTATGAGTTTGCCTCGATGCCAGAGAAACCCATTCCGGTATAATCATTCCGATTTCATTCATGGCATAATGATGAATTGCAGGGATTAAAATTAAAACAATTAGTAACAAAATGAATAGAAAAAATTATGAACTCAAGGAAATTACGTAACTCGGATTAAAAAGCAAAATTTCAATACTGGCGCATGCATTAAGGAAAGAATTGTAATTACTTTAAAATCAGGCAAATTTGCTGTCATCCAAAATAGTTCAAAGTTGTGCGAGAAACTAAAGTAAACTGCAAAGTTTTCTATCGATAGAAAATGTTATCAGAGACTAAAAATACATACATTGTTTTACGCCTTTTTTAGATTTTGAAGAACAAAAAAAGTACAGTACTTTATTACTACAAATAGTACTATCGGTAAGATTACATAAGAAATACATACGTTCAAAAAAGTACAAGATAAAGGCAAAGAAAAAAATAAAAAAGCAAGAAATAAAAAAGGAATCAACGAAGGATTAAAACTAGAGTGAGAATTAAAACCGCAAATGAAAAATGGGTTAAGGTTAAGCTAAATTTTAGATGGACATTATTAAGTTTTCGTAAATACAAATTCCGGAAAAGTCAAAAATTAAAGAATAGTTAAGTAGTTATCATTTCTAATACGAACCGTAAACGAATTTTTTTCTCAAATTCTAAACAATTTTACAAAATACCACAAAGAGTTTGCAGCAAAAAAAGAAGATCCCAAATTTTTAAGTTAAATTGTTACATCAAATGAGTCTTTATTTTAATTTTTCTTTCTTCCATCTTTATATTAAGGTTTAAAACTTAGACTAAAGTAATACAATAAATAACTAAAGAGTTGTTAAATAAATTCTAAAGGCCAAATAAATACTCTTAACAGAATCAAGTTAACCGAAGACTTATTAAGGGTAAGGTTAAAAGACTATTAATACAAAAAATTAAGATTTAATTTTATAAACGGTTATATACATACACACAAACTGATATATACCTATTTATATACACTAAAAACAGCTCCTAAGAGAGTTCCTTCGTTCGATTGAACTCGTTTAACAGACTTTAATGAAGTTCTACCTTAATCTTCGATCTAACCTAAATACTAAATATCGTACCTAAACAAAGAGCAAAATTCTAACTAAATTAGATTTGCGGTATTGAACTGTACTCGTATATAATACCATAGATTACGATACGACTATGTAAATTGTACCATTTTCAGCAAGAGACAGACTAGACGCAGGTACTGATCGCCGCGAGCGACTCTAGCGAGGTCAACGTGTTAGTTAGCAGATACACAAACCGCGAATACGAAGACAACGACGACGACGACGACGACTACTTCGACAACAATAGCAGCACAAACAGCACCACCAACAACCACTTACGAACAACAATACCAACAACGATGCGCTCAGAGTTGCCATCTGCTGCCGAAACTGTACGGCGAGTATCTGTAGCTGGGGCTGCCGAAGGAGTTGCTGCCACTGGAGTGGGCCGCCGCCGCTGCGGCAGCTGCTGCATGGCTCACGCCGAAGGGCGTACTGTGATGGAACATGTCAAAGGCCGCTCCGAAGGCCGAACGCGGCGGAGTCTGATAGAACATTGCGGCGGCGGCCGCCGCAGCCTGCTGCTGCTGTTGCGGTGAGTTGTAGCTCGCCGAATTGATGCTCGCTGCAGGGTTACTCAGAGGCGAAGCGGTTAGGTTCTGCAGAGAAGACGAACCGATTTGCGATTGAGTGGTAATGGAGGCGCCGAGGCCGCTACTGTTCTGGGAGCTGTTCTGGCCAGCCGCCGCAGAAGCTGCAGCTTGCGGCACTCCCGCGGAAGGCGGGCGGTAGCTCGGGTACAGCGCTGAGAGCAAATCATCGGTGTTGGGGCCGGTGCTTTTCGCGGCAGCGCAGGAGCTGAATGCACTTGTGGCCGACGGTACGATGCTGGAGGCGCTGCTGAATGCAGCTGCAGCGCTGACGCGGAGAGCGGATGATTTGCTGTCGGCGCTGCACAGTTCCGAGGCCTTGGCGTCATAGTGCTCAGTGGTTGTGTTTTGCTCCATTTGAGCAGCAGCAGCAGCAGCAGCAGATTGTTGTTCTTGCTGTTGTAATTGTTGTTGTTGTTGCTGTTGTTGCTGCTGGTGCAGGTGTTGTTGTTGCGCAGCTGCCGCCGCCTCCACGCCGGCGACGCTCTTCATGAACGCCGCCAGATGGAAAGCGACCGCGCTCGAAGTCTGCTGGTCCTCTTCCTCCAGTCGCGCGAGTTCATCGAGATGGTCGCGCACGACCAGCAGGATGTCCTCACTCAGGCTGCAGTCAGAGGCCACGGACTGCGTCGCCGAACTGTCGGAGGATTTGCTGTTGTTCGTGTGGGCCGCTGCGCAAACTTTGGCTGAAACTCTGGTTAGTAAGGCCGGTACGTCCTTGTACAGGATGTCCAGCAACTTACCGGTGGTGAAGAGGACGATGGCCTTCAGGCAGGAGTACTCCGCCGAGTCCACGTGCAGCGCTTTCAGCTTCTCCACCTGCTCCTGGAAAATGCGTATGTGGTCCATGAAGGCGACGACGCGGTCCGCGGCCATGGGCGAGGCGTGCAGGCCGGCGGCCGCCAGCAGCGGCGCCACGTGCAGCGGCATCGAGCACTGGCTGGCATTCAGGACGAACAGTTCGGACCAGACGAGGCGCAGCAGCGCCACCTGGTCGGTCACTTGCAGCTCCGGGAAGAACGGGATGTTCTTGGCCCACTCGACGGCTGAAAACAGAAGGCGTGCCGCCAGCTCGCAGATGTTGTCGATGCCCATGATGTTGTTGGGCTGCATGCACTGGCCGTACCGCGACGTCGGGTAGGGCTCGGCGCGCAGCAGCAGACTGATGTAGGAACTAAGGTAGGAGTGGCCGTTGAAGCCGGCCACGCCCATGGGGTCGCCGTTGGCCAGCTGGTACTGGCCGTGCATGCCGGCGAGGCCGGGCTGCGTGGGTGGTACACGGCCGCGCTGAACGGCTGCAACGAGAGAGAGAAAAAGAGAGAACGATTATCAAAAGGAGTTAATAAAGAGCGTGCAAATAAATCATAATTCATATAATTTCTAACGCGTTTATTAAATGAGAAGCTGTCAATAGAGCGCATAAACGTTTTCTTGTGATTTCAGTTCTCTTTAAATTTCAACGCCATCCCGTCAGTTCTCCCGCGGCCATTTCTTAGAGCTGAGGCAAGGTCTCCGAAAACTATTCCCTTAATTTTGCATATTAAAGTTTAACCCATTTCGAAGGCACCACCGCGGTGCCCCGGACCGAACCAACCTCTAACGATTGTAATTCGATATCTCATTTAGACATTCATCCTTTCACTCCGCTCGAGAGAGACTCGCTGTAACAAAGAGAGCAAAATAATTATTTTGACCACGGCATCACGCAAGGAACAAAAGCAACAAAACTGCTTTGTCATCGAGCTCGGCAAGTGGGACGAGAGCGCAAGCCAAGCTCTGCGATGGATCGTAGATGGAGACGCGAGACGCGTGACGCGAGACGTGAGACGCGAGACGAGTTTGTCAGACAGAGCGCAACCCTTAAGAAGTCGGAGAGACGACAAAGCAGTATCGTAAACCTCAATCTCTGGCATTATGATGGAAATGCCGGGATAAGGCTACGCACGGACTGGAACTACAGCGAGCGGGAATGGACGGAAGTGTAGACCGAGAATAGAGACGGCCGGAAAACAATCGGCCGAATAAGAGCGGAGCGAAGTGAGAGAGGGAGAGCTGGTGAGACGAACCCGTTTGAGATTTCGGCAAGACGTTACAGAAGACGGCGATTTCTACCCTCTTTTATTGTGGTCGTTTTAAGATTCGTCGTGTTGTTGTTGTGGTTGTCGCTTCCGCTTTTGTTAATTGTTACCACGACGACGACGTAACGTATGTAAATTCGAGGCGAAATATTTTCAACAATTTCCAAGACATTTGAGGTACGTTCAAGATGTTTTAAGCAAATATTGGGCGATTTTCCGAAGAGTTTATTTTAATTAAAATTACAATAAAAATATTTGCGCAGCACACACACACAAACACACAAACATTGTCACACTTTCTGCTCTAAAAAACGAGTTGAGTCGACATGATGCAGGCGTCAGAGTGAAATGTCGTGCGTGATTCGTTTATAATTTCTTAAAAGCGCGAAGTACAGGAAGAGCACTCAGGACACGTGCTTGTAAAATGGCACACACACACATACACGTACACACATACATGGCAACAAACAATGTGTATAAAGAAAAAAAAGAGGATTTAATTAAAAAGAATTTCGAAATTATTGCTATAGAAAGACAAAACAATTAAAAATTGCATAAACCAGAAAATGATAATCGTTTCGTTTTTATTAATTTTATATTTTTGAAATGAAAAAACTAAACACTAAAAAAACCAAGTAGACGATAAAACTTCTTGATGAAGCATTTTTGATTTTTGTTTTTTTTTAATTTTGATTTTTTAGAAGATTAAAAATGAAAAAGGCCAAAAATTTTCCGAAACGGCTAATTTACGAGTATAATATTACTTGACTACTTTTAAATATTTCCCAAAAAGTGATAAATTTTTTAAAAAAATTTCGAAAAATTCCTAATTGCGCAATTGATCGCTGAAGGGTCCTTCATACTGAGCACGCAGATCAATAACTCTCACTCTCGCTGCATCGAACACAGTTTCCTTGAACTAATCGGCAATTTTCCTTCCTCCGCTTACATTATCAACCCTTATCAACTCCTTAACATGCACTTGCTTTAGAGTTTGCCACGCATTCGCTGCAGAAGTGCACAAGGGCTGGCAGAAGGGCTCTCGAAACTTCGAGGATCGCCGCCATTTGACACCAGACTTTATCTGCCGACACGCATCGCATTCACACAAAGTGAAAATCTCCGGCTTTTAAGCCAGAACACAAAAGCGCATAAAACAAAGGGCAATCAGTTAATCAGTCATCAGCAGCACAAAGAGCCGGAGCCGTAAACAAACTCGACTTGAGCACGTGCTGCCGAAACCGAGGAACGAGCGAAATCGAAACCCAAAAAAACCAAAGGAAAAGCAACAAGACCACGAAGATTCCGATGGAAGTTCCAAAAAAAAGCAAACAAAATCGAATTTGGTTCATTCATTAAAACCATTTTGCCGATGCTGCGTTGTTTATTGCCCTCATTCCGAAGGTACTTCTCATTTTGTGGGCTCTACGGTTCGGAGAGTCGGCGGTAACTTGTTCGCTTTGTTGCGCAACTCGGCCTGAACTTGATCCTGGGTAATCGGGCTGCTCGATCTCGTTGATCCCGCGGTCACAGAGGTACGCACCAGACACAGACTGTTTGGCGCAAGTAGACCGAAGGTAGAGCAAGCAGGAAAAAAGCAGCAACAGCGAGGCGTAGACAGAGAAGGACTATCGCGTTGTACTCTTGCTCTTGCTCTCTCTCGCTCTCAGTCTTTCGAGTCCATGAAGCGGAAAGAATGTAAAGAACAAAACTAAAGAGCAGAATAAAAAGAGTATTAAGGAAAGAGAAGAAAACGCAACAAACCACAGCATCTCGCGATTGACAAAGAAATTTAAGCAGATCAAGGGTCGTCCAAGGACGGAACGAAGAAAGGAAGAAGGTTTGAGTAGACTGGGATGGCAGGGTGTGGGGCGGGGGGAGGTAGGGACAGTACACAAACTATTTTCCCATGAAGCGCTCACAAATACGTCTCTTCTGATAAATTGTTCGACCGAGTTCGTAAAAAACCGACCTTTTAAGATGGAAAAACCAACTGACCGACTGACCATCCGAAGCTCGGCTGCTTCTGCCGCGGAATTGATCGAAAATAGTTACCATCTCGCCAGTTTGAAAGTTTCTACAGTCATTTCTTTGTTTGTTGGTGCCGAAGATTACGGCGACGAAACCAGTTCAGCCAGTTTGTGACAAAAACACAAACAACCCTTATGAAAGACAGATTTTAATTGCCATAAATAAAACGCAGGCGCCCAAAGGAGGGTCAACTCGGCCCCGGCCAGCTTGACCATTGACCATTACGGTGCGCAGCGCGACGGGTTCGTCGCTGGACTGCTGGACACGAAAGGTCTGCGAAATTATAATCAGAATGCAGACAGACAAAACGCATAAAGTTCTTAGCACGCCAAGCAGCACAAAAGACGTTACACTCCGACGTCCGTGCCGTGTAGCATCTTCTTGCCCGGCTGGCCGGTGACCAGGTGCTCTGGGATCTTGGTTGTTCGATTGCGATGGCAAAAAAGTTTCCAAAGGTACCAGAAAAAGAGACTCTCTCTTTTTTTTTGTACTGCGTTCGTTTTATTGAACAAAAAACACTTTTTGAATGCGTTCTGGTGCGTTCTCGGGCGTTATTGTGCGTTTTGACGAGGGCGTCTCTTGCATTGCAATTCAATGAAGTTCGAACTTTTGGCATTACGATGTTCGAAGGCGAACATCAGTTCGAAAGAGAGCAAAAGCCAACGCATATACACAAATAAGTAAATGCACGAACCTTTTTAGCCATTAATAAAAAAATTTTCAAAACGAAATGTTGCTCTACAGAATGTTAAAAAGAAATCGTTCTGCACTATTTTCATATTACAAATTTTCGCGTCAATAATCCTTCCACTTTCGTTAAGAATTTTACAAAATTCGTTGAACAGAAAGTAAAAGTTTGAACAAAAATTTGATTAAAAAAATACATTACTAAAACAAACATACTACGTCCATAAACAAAAGCTCAACTGGATAAATTAACAAAAGCTCTGCTGAAATAATTAAATAATCAATTCATTGCAAGCTGAATTGGACACCATTCAAACAAGTCCAATCAATTATGACTCGCTGCTAGAACTTAATTACGCTGGCGATGGTGACCATATTCGCAAATGTGTTAAACACGCATGCTATTAAACACAGCTCGGCAACAGCAGCAGCAACAACCAGCGAGTTGCGGCCAGAAATCGACAAAAAGCGCAAACATAATCAATTAAAGCCAGTAAACTCGTTGACCCCAGAGGCCAAACCCGGAGCGGCAAGAGACCGGTTGTTTGCATGGAGCAGGCCTCAATCAGGTATTGATCACAAGTAACGAGTGAAGAGCAACGAGTAGCTCAGTACTTTGAAATGCCGCAGTGATTTCGAATGAAAAAAGAGTATTCGCTGCGAATGAAGTCGTTTTCCGTTTGTTAAATGGTCAACATTAGAACGATTTGATGTCATTAAGTCTGAAAAATCGGACTAACTCAGCACTTCTTCGACTAATGGAATGCACTCGTATGCATTCTCTGAAGTTTTCAGTTGAGTTAAACTGTTTTCTTGTGGTCACGTTCAGTTAAGCTGTTATTCGGCTTGTCGTTGACAGTGATAACCACTGATTATTAGCAGCCACTTGTGATGGATACACGCAGGCCGTTTTTACATCTAATGTTGACCGACTTGATCCATCGATACGTTGCTGCGACGTTTGTCGTTGGACGAGATCTCGTTTGGGGCCTGAGCAGCCTGAGCAGCCTGAGCTCTGTAGTATTGACAGGTTCTGTGCTCTTTGTGGACTTTTAATTGTGATTGTTGTGATTATTATTATTGTTGTTGTTGTTGTTGTTGTTGTTGTTGTTGTTGTAACTAATGTGAATAACAATTAGCCACCCGTGTGCACCACTAACCGCCATTGGAGTACGTACCACAGTACTTAAGCAATTTTTCTTGATTTAGGTTAAGATCGATTGTAATGTCAGCAATTTTTCCAGCGCACCAAAAAAGAGCGAACAATTAATCGCGCCGATTGTGATTGAAGTCGTGCTTGCTGCTGCTGGTGCCAGTTGTTGCTGGCTTGTTTCGGCGCATGGGCCGCATAAAATGTGCCTGTTTGCGGCAGCCGCAGCGCTACTGACGGTCTTCATTCCAGCGCACTTCAGCGTCTCTGTCGCTGCAATTATAAAGTAGCTGCGGCCGCAATCGAGAAGCCGTAGCTAATGACTCCGGCGGCCGTAGTTGTCATTAAACTAATGACATATTGACAGCCGCTTGTTATTTTATTGCGCAAATGCCAGTCGAGGTGATAAAGTTGTGACAGACGCAGCAGCCGTGGCGCTCTTTATGAGCCTTATTTCCATTACGTCCAATGAAAAGGCAAGCATATGGCTTTACAGAAGTTCATGCTAACAAATTGGCTGTAATCCAAGCTGCCATTAAGAGAACATTAAATGCTCGTATCAACAGCAGCAGCAGCTCTAGCAACAGCCATGCAGTTGTTGACGACCTGGTGAATCTGGATTGTTTGAGTGGTAAAGAGTTCAACACCTTTTCCCAAACAATTCGGCACAAAGCATGTGCTCCGTCTAATTCCGGGCCTTTTGAAATTAAAATGAAGTGACCAGAAACTCGTTTCGTCATATCAGAGACCAAAAATCGTGTGAATATTTTCAGCCCAAATGGAAAAAAAAGACACTAAAAAAATTTCAAAGTATTTACGGTTTCTTTTCAAGAATTTCCTCCAGAAATTCTTTGCTGAAAAAATAAAAAAAGAAGCATGGAAGGAAGGAAGGAAGGAAGGAAGAGCGCTGCTACTGCTTTGGACTGTGTGTGAACGAATGGTCAATGTCGCAGGGAGCCAAGGGTTACCGCTTGGTCAACGCTACTCTATGCAAAGTTCAACAACTAAATTTTCAGGTCGTTTCATAGTAAGAAATTATGGATAAGAGACTGATGATGGCGGTGGTCATGCGAGTACGATGAGTTGAAGAACCAGTTCCTCTTCTTCTTCTTCTTGTACTGGTTCTTGTTCTTCACTGAGAAATTGCACAAGGCCAACAAAAAACACTATTTGTTTATTTTACTTTTTGTTTTCTGCCTTTTTCTATAGTTTTTAGGGATGATAATGAGCTATAAAAGCATTCTACTAATTGGAAAAAGTTCAGCGAAGTGAGAAGCGTTGCCGAAATGACCGAATGTAGGGTGTCCTTTTCTTTACTTTTTATATGGAAGAAGTTTAGCACACAAAAACCAATTGCAAATCATGACAAACTGTTAGTTTGATAATTTAACTATGAAAATAAATGCATGTACGAGACGAGAAATAATATATATCACGTGCGTCTCACGCAAAGGCGCGCTAGTCCACGAATCCAAAATATAGTCCATAATAAGCTCACGAATGGAGACAGTTCTCGTCTGGACAAGACAAGTCTCGACTTTTAAACAGTTAACGAGATATGCTCTCGCTATCACTCAAGACGAGATCAGACAACAAGATAGTTGAGACGAGATCACGCAAATCTCGGAAGTGTACCACCATTAGTAGTCCATACTGAAGGAGCTTGATCAATCTTCATGCTTTCGCATTCAAAATTTGCGCAATAACATGTTGCCCAAAACATTTAGCGAATAGATAAACGGCACAGGAACAGATAGACAAAAAAAAATCATTGAGACAATAACAACAACAGTCCGTAAAGATAGGTACGTGCTTATTTGTCTGATGCGAATATGTGTGTATGTATGGATTTATGTTAGTGGTGTAGTGTTTTTTTATGCTTTTAGAGCCGGTCACGACCTCTTCGAAATACTCGGAACAATCAAGCTTTGCTGATCAGTCGAACGATGAATAGACAGACAGACAGACAGACGTTGCCGGAATGAGAGTGAAGGGAAGGAAGAAAGGAAGAAAGAAAGGAAGGAAACGTGAGCTTAGAAGGGGGTAATAGTTTATAAGGATAAAAAATTTTTCATGATAACTTGAAAACTTTCAATGATTTGCATTTTTCTTCTGCTTTTTCTCGTCTCATTTAATCATAAAGAAATAAGAGAAATCATTTCAGTTTAAAAAAATATTATTATTATATATAATATTATTATAAATATTATTCTCTAAAAGAAGGTGCAGAGTATATACTATATTTATGTAAGTACTGCCTGCCAATTGGCCAGAATAGTGTTGCCAAAAGGAACGACATCAACTACGAGTTGTTCTATTTTTGCCCAAACTAAAAAAAGGCAACTGATTGCCAGCTTTTTTGGCAACTCGAACGAGTACGAGTACGATGACAACAGAAACCATCAACGGCTCAAGGTATCGAGAGGCGGCGGATGGCGACAGCACTGCAAAGCGGAGCGGACCCAGAACAGACTCAACCGATCTCGGTCGTCTCGGGCGACGAATTCTTGGCATTTTTTATTCGAGTCGGTTTTAGTGGCATGCTAGTGACATTTAGACAATGTCAGGCACAGGCACTTCCTTTAAGTTTGACTTTTAATTGACCCTTCAGTGTCTTGCCTTCTTTTGTTTTTTGTTTGCTTAATTTCTTCTCTATGTTTTATTTCGGTGTGTTTTTTTCGGTTTTTTCGGTTTTTTGGTTATTGAGATATTTGAAATTATTTGCTCTTGTTGTTGTTGTTGCTTACCTTCACGTCGCATACCCATTTTGAGGCACTTTCTTAGACGACAATATTGACATTGATTCCGATGATGCTGGTCGATGGGGCAGTTCCTGCTTCCCCGGCAAGAGTAGGAAAGATTTCGGCGAACAGAGCGCTTGAAAAATGATTTACAGCCTGAAAATAAAAGCAAGAAAAAAACGGAAATAATTTAACACTTTCTAAGATTTGGTTTTTTTGTATGAAGATAAATTCGTCGTACGTTGTTGAGAATCTTTTAGAGTAAATTTTTTTAATTCTGGAATACTCAAAAAGGTACGTATGTTACTCTATGGAGATTAAGGACTCTAAGACTCTATGAAGACTTACTCTAAGGTACCTTAGACTCTCCGTAGAACTATAGAAAATATAACGTGCATTAAGAACAAAATTAATTTAAAAAAATTTACAATTAAAAGTTTTTGTTTTCGTTTTTAGGCGCGTAGGCTTCAAACAAATACCATAAGATCTGATTTTGGATGGAGTTTTTATGGATTATGATGAGCCCTGGTCAAGCGAAAGCCAAACCAAAACCAACAACAACAACAACAACCCCATAAAGGCAATCTAACCAACCTATGCAGAATATTTCATCATAAAAAATAAGTTAGTAGATACCTCTCTCTTCACCGCTTTTACTATAGAGCGATAAACCAAAGAATATAATAAAAAATTCGAAACCTTTTGTCGTAAGTCAGTGAGAACGCACGAAGCCGCCTAAAGAACGAAGAAGAGGAGACGAAGAAGACCAAGAAAAGGTGCCTCCTTCCTCTGTCAACACTTTGGTAAGCCGGTAAGCGATGCGCTTATTACATAAATTAAACCGCACGACTCGATTGAAACAAAAACGACCAGAGAAGGACACAGAGAAAGGGAAAGCGAGAGAGAGAGAGAGAGAGAGAGAGAGAGAGAGAGAGAGAGAGAGAGAGAGAGAGATTCTGGCTATAAAAAAAAAGAGTGTAGAAGAAGCAGAACCTGGGCAATTTAGTTAGGACGATTGTGGCCAAGTTGGTCGCTTGGTGGAATTGATGCAACTCGGGCGATCTTATCGCTTGCACAAAATCTTCTGTTGCTTGTTCGCGATTTTTAACATTTGTTTGTTAATCCATCTTTTTTGAGCAATTTATCAAGAAATTGCTGATCAAATCAAGAAACTGTTGCTGCAAAAGTTCACAGAAACCATTTAATCTGCGGTAAAATGTTGCTCTAGAAATGTTGCGACAGGACTTATTTTATAAAAGCCTTTAAAGAGAGTTACAAACATGAATATAACCAAGTAGCCGGGCCACCGAAAGTGTTCACAGAAGTCCAAAAACGTGCTTAATTAATGAACAAGGTTAACACAAATTATGGCAGAGAGCTTATGAGAAAAGAAATGGTAACGTTCATGATTCCAAAAAAGATAATTTCGTGTAAGCACAAGATCAAGACTTCAAATCGTTACGCGGCGAGCACAATTTCGCACAAATGGATCAGGCTCTAGAATAATAACACAATTATTGTTGCTGAGTTTTTGTCCAAGTCTTTAGTTAAGGAGATGTTCAATCTCAAATGTTGCTCTAATATCGTTTAAGGTCGCTTATATAAACATTTGGCAAATAAGAACCACAATTTGCCAAGAATTTGGTATTACCACCAAATGGTAAAAATTGACTACAGAAATAGTGGGCCGTTACAAAGGCCGAGAGCTAAAAAATCAATTCAACTCAACTTTATTCTGCCGGAATAATCCCGGAATAGAATAATCATTGACGGGGCTGATTATTCCGTTGGTGTTAAACCAACTGAAACACGACTCTGCTAACAATCGCTAGAGCCGTCCTTAAGTAAACATCGATGTACACACAGAGAATCCTATCAACTGAAGCCTTCAGCAACCGCTTCGCAGTATCTGCGGGCAGCGCACGAAAGGGACCCTTCATGTTACACGTTTCATGGCTTAACGCCTCCCATAAAATTACCTTTAATGGGATTCAATTAACAAAGTGTATCTTAAACCGAGATATTGTGTTGCAGTTGTTGTTGTTGTGGTTGTGGTTGTGGTTGTTGTGGCGTCTGTAGTTGTTGTTCTGGCGAGTGTTTATTTAGTAGTGCACCATCGCCACCAAAGAAACTTCGCGAAACAGCCCGCTTCTGCTGCGCGCCGTCGTAACGCGACTCATAGTCGCTTGCGACATCGACCCAGCGCAAGCTTCAATGTTCGCAGAACACGACGAATTACGGTTAAAATCGTAGTTAAAGTGCTCGAAAAATCGTAGCGTTTGAGTAGCCCGAGACTCGGTTTAATTTTGTGTCGCCGCGTATCTGAACACATGTATCAACAACAGTCAGTCGCGCGGAGTTGGTCGGAGTTGACGGCACCGAGCGAAGGGTTAGGTTGAGTGAGGAGGCGGCCGCTGAAGCGATCCTTTTCGGTGCTTTAAGTATCCGTTTACACTAGAAAAATCGAGAGTCGTCTTTGCGGGGCCGTTTCTGGTTTTTCATATCGTAGCTCCGTCGGTTGTCAACGCCGACCGTTGTTGGTGGACAGAAAAGTGTGGACAGAAAAGTGCCGAGAGTGAGCGTATCGCGATGTCACATCAGCAGGGCACGACAAACCAGCGAAAAAGACAAAAGACGCAGTAGGTGAGTGCGGGAAGGGGTGTGGAGGAGGGGAAGGGGGTATGTGTATGGTGCGGGAATGCGTCGGAGACAGGCATCGTCGCGGTGGCTAACTCTAGGATCAGCGACGACGACCTGCCTCACCGGTTGGTATGTGGTCAACAACACTAACACCAACAACTCCACTCCAGCGAAGCGACCATCAGCCGCTTCTTACGTGATGAAAGGGTACACTCAACTGACAAAGCTAAACAGACGCGAAGGAGGTTCGTTCACGTGAGCCGTAGTCATTCCGAGCACAGAACTCTCTATAAATTGGCCTACTTCTGCTTTCCTATGCCGCCTCCTTCTCCTTCTCCTCCGCCTTCTTCTTCTTCTTCTTCCTCTCCCTACAATGCAATGGTCACCACAAACAGCGCATCGCGCATTTTTCTCTCACAATATTTCAACAACAACCGCCGACGACCGCTCATAAAATTCCTTTTAAGCTGTAAAACCATCGCCAGCCAGCGCCGAGTCGCTTTTAATAACGCGCATTCATATTCTGCAGCACTGGAGCGGCGCGGAGCAGGCGCA
Organism: Conops quadrifasciatus; assembly: GCA_949752815.1. Lineage (NCBI taxonomy): Eukaryota > Metazoa > Arthropoda > Insecta > Diptera > Conopidae > Conops > Conops quadrifasciatus. Next base: position 1,942,579 of record OX457078.1, read on the forward strand.
GCAGGTCCTCCTCATGGACTCCGGCCTCGGCGCACACGTCGCTGCCTTTGTGCAACACTCTTGACTGACTATTTAACCCGGCCAACTGCTAACCTCAGCCTGCTGTCCGCGCGACGTACGTACGTATGTACGATCTTGCCGATGATCGCGTCTTTCGGTCACGATTTCTGGCCAACTACGACGCGGCCGCGCTGCGCTGCGTGCCGCGGCCCATACTCGCATATCGCCGGTAAATTTTGAGGTGCACCATCACAGTGCCGGTCGAATTTATGAAACTATTGATGAAGATACTGAAGACGGCCCCGCATGTCCGTCCGTCCGCCTGCCGATGAATGATCATGCCCAGTAACTGTTATTGTTGTTGTGCTGAATGATCATCAGCGCGATGCCCGTTGATCATGATGCTGCTGATATCGAAGGCAATGCCTCTGCCGCCACTCGAAGAGGAAAAACCGCAAAAAGGTAATCGCCCCGGAAAAAGCTCTCCAAATTGTATCCGCTTCTGAGATAAGTACTCGTATATCGTGTTATATCAATAACCGAAAAAGGGTGGATCTCCAAAATCAAATCTGCCGAAGTAAGACACACGGATTACGAGATGCGCAGTCGGTCTTCGGTTTCGCTGGCTCTTTATGGATTTGTAGCAGTTTGGCACGATCGTTGCTACGATTTCTCGTGTACCGAACAATGTTCCGTTTGCGTTAAAGGGTTCTGCCGCCACCCTTCCCTGCGACCGCGACTGCGATAGAAACGCGACCGCGGGAATCGGTAACAGCCACTCTCCGTGGACCCAAGACCGTGTGATGATGCTGCAAAAGGGGCGCGCGGGCCACAGGAGTTCGTGTTCGAAATAGTTGCGGGCGCGCGCGATTTTACAACACAAATTCGTATTCAATATGTTCGAACAATTGGCCATTGTATAGCTCACGTCTGTCGACGGACGACGGACGCTCTTGACCAGGCTCAGCCGAAACAGGCAAGGGCAAGGGGTCTACAAGTGGTTCGCGAGGGCCAGAAGGTGGTTTGAACGGCCGATCGATCTGTCGGAACTGGTTGTCTACGTAGCGTTTGATTTTCTTCTCGTACACTTTTTATAAATGCGCTATTTTTGCAGCCTTTTTTCATGTTCTCTCTTCTGGATCGTTGTTGTTGTTGTTGTTGTTGTTGAACACTAGCAACGGCAGCGTTTAGAGCGCTGGGAAAATTTTAGCAGTTTTTTGTTTTTCTTTATTTCTGGACTCGGCGGCCGATGGTCGCCGGTCAGATTGTGCGGAAGTTTTCGCGATGCCAGGCCTCTGTTGTGGCCTAATGTTGTCATATTACACGCTTGGACAATAGCGCTCTTGGACCATTATGCAATTTAGCTGAATTGCCGATCGTCGAATAGTTCAGCAGCGGCGGCGGCGGCCGCGTCAATCCGCATAATGCTGTGATATATGGCGAGATGATGGTGATGATGGCGAAGTCGAGCACGCTGTTTTGAGCCTCTTCTGATGGACTATATATAATTAAATTAATAGGGTTGAGGTAAGAACTCAATTACGTAAGGATAGAGGATAGCGTGTGAGGACAGCAATCGCCAGCGTTAAAAGAGTTTTTGCTCCGAAGAAAGTTTCGGTAGACGAAGAGAATTCCATCAGCCTGCCTTATGCCCCTGCCACCTGCCATCCACCTGCCACCCCCCTCCCTCCAACTCTCTTGTCTCTTGGAAATGAAATGGAAACCTTAAAACTCTTAAAAATCGTATATAATTTCTTGTGCTTTTCGAAGGTTTCCTCATAATTTAGTGAGCTTTAGTGAGTTTTACTGTACATTGCTTCAAAATGATTTATTTTTATGCTTTATTGCCTTAAGAAGCAGCTGAACGGAAGCAACAACAGCAACAGTTTAAATAATTTCTCATTTTGACTTCTCATTTTCGGTATACCGAAAAGAAGTTCTATACCGTTAAGCTTGTTAGGAAATTTAGTTTCAAGTCATGTGAATGTGCTTAAGCTTTTGCTGCCGCCTACGAACGTAGTTTTCGTAACTACGTAGAAAAAAAAAATGGACAATAACGAGGCAGGATTTCCTTTATCCTTAAGCTGCTTAACATGTCTGACTTGTGCGAACTCTTTACTTAACAAAATGGCGTAAAAGAAGCACATCAACAAGCAGAAAAAAGAAGAATTCAAGGAATTTTTTTAGTTGACGATGACATAAATCATGTTACGTGCCAGAATATCCTTAGACAATATCCTTAGGACGCCATTTTCACGGTGCACTTAAACTTCCTTCGCGAGCTCCGATTTCGGAGTTAGATCATAACCATTTCAAATGAGTCGCACTTTCGTTGCGATTGCGATTTGAAAGCACCACTAGACAATACCTTGAGAAGTCCAGTGGAATCATCTCAACTTCAGTCGGTCCGTCGCGACGCGTCGATGAGCCGGGAGGATTCGCAGCCAAAACACATGCCTTTAGGCATTATCTCGGCGCACTGCAACAGCTTGAACAGTGTTGAAGGAGTTTAAGCAGCCAAATCTGTATTGCCGCAACAACAATAACAACAACAACAACAACAACAACAACAACAAAACCACCAAATATGCTAGGAGTTGTTCACTTGCAAACGCCTCGGGGTGGGCGGAGAAGATATGAATTGTTTCTTGTAACTCTTTTCATTATTCCATAGTTGTTGTTGTTGTTGGTATTGTTGTTGTTGGTATTGTTGTTGTTGTTGTTGTTGTTGTTGTTGTTGCTTTGTTACCTCAGACCAAACAATTTATAACCGCAGCGAGCGGACAAGTTTTTGCCCACTTCTTGCCTCCGCCTCAAGCCCCTTCATCGACACGCCCTCACTTACCGTTGATCGGACGAACGAAAAACGCTGGGAACCTTTTCGAAAATTCTAACCGCAAGTACCCACACATTCCCCGCCACTCGGTTGGCTGACGGTACTCGTATCTAGTTGAGCCCAGTTCTTGTTGCTTTTTACAATAGTTTTCATTCCCCCCCCCCTTTTTTTTGGCATTGAGCCATTAAGACCGATTGAGTTCACGCGCGTTGAAAGATTTCTGATTTTTCGAAACGATTTCTTTCTAATGCTTGAGGAGCGCCGAAGATCCTTTACAGCAGTTTGATCACTAAAATAAAATAACCTCAATCATCATCATCACTTTTGCATTCATGCATTCGCTCAATGAAAGGCGCGAGAAGACGACGACGACGACGACGACGACGACGACGACGACGACGCGTCGCGACGGTGGAAAGAAGTATGTTTGTGTGCCGCCTTGCGTCACCCTTCGTCGGTTCGGCACAGAAGGCTGTTGATTAGCGGGAATTAAAAAAAACTGGGTTAATTTGAGAGCCCCCCCTCCCCCTCCCCTCTACCTACGTCCCACTCTTTCTGGTCTGGCTCATGCTGCAGCGATCAGCTCGCGTTTTAATTGCTCAGAGTCAGTCAATTGACTTGAACCCGCTCCGTACGGCTCTTATGGGCCCGCATTAAGTTTGCCAGCCTTTCTTTGAAGTGCCAGCGGAGAGGCACATACGTATAATTTCACGCTTCACATTGCGAAAGCGTCGAGGCGTTGAATGTGCGCGTGCGCAAAATGTGTTGCGATGAAAGGAATCGAAAAAATATTAGAAAATGCACGAGAGAGGAACCATTATTATCATTATGATTATTATTACGAGTATTATTAAATACGAGAGAACGTACTTATGCAGTCGTTTTTGGTTTTTTTTTTTTTTGGTAGAGCCATTTAAAACAGTTTAACTGTCTTCAGTTTGCGGCAGCGCACGCTTAAAACCATGACCGTAAGAGCGCAAGACCTATAAGAGCATTACAAGGCAGGGTCTGCAATGGGTCGAGAGGGCCTAGAGAGCACTACAAAGCATCTATGCGTATCTTGCATAAAAATACATATAGTTGTTAAAGAAACTAACTTGTTGTTTGGAAAAAACCGGTCTCGATATCGAAACGCTATTATTCGAATCGATCCGAATATTTGCGGCCCATTTATTGTTGTACCACTTTAGGCGGCCTTTTTAAGGCCAACGTTCCCCTAGAACCACCTCTCCCTACCCCCTCTTCCATCAATTTCACTCCGTTCAATTATTTGTAAAAGTATTGCGTGTCGGCTCAACTGAATTGAATTGAGACCGAAAACGTTAGAGCTTTTCGGTCAATGCACGTCAAGATCTACGAAAACGATTAACAGCTATCTATATTTCAGGCAATATAAGCCACGAGCGTCGGCAGAATTCCAGATTTTAATTGTTTTTTCAGTCTGTCTCTTACTTTTTTATACTTTTTATTAAGAAGTTATTAATAAAGTGCAATGCTTTGGTAATTAACACAGACGACGCGGTCCATGCAACCGCACTCCCGTCTCCGTGTGTACCCCTAAATGACGTCTATACCCCGTTTTCCCCCCTCCTCAATCTTCTCAATTGCTCTCAGTCTACGAAATGAAAAAACGCGCGCGCGCTCCAAAGCGCTTATAGCGGAAAAATGAAGTATTCATGGCCGCGCAAACAATGTTTCAATGAACGAACGAACCAACGAACGAACGGACGAACGAACCAACGAACAGAGTTTATAAACCATAAAAGTTGCGGCGTTAACTGCAGCCGGAATGAGCCGCGAATAGATTAGAGTTAGCAGTATCTAACTCTTACTAGACCAAGTTTCCTCCGACCGAAGTCTCGTCACTTCAGTGCGGCGAATGGCCGCATGTGACGCTTCGGGATCGCGGTAGAGCAGGAAAATTAGCAGAGGCAACATGACAAGCTGTGTGTGATGCGATATGATATGCCCTGAACGAGCATGCACCGAAAGCGCCGGAGGAACCGAAAGCGCCGCAGAGTCGCATGGCGCGATACTATGCGATGGCGCGACATGCGACACGAGGTTTGTGTGAGGCGTGCAGGTAAGTGGCCGCGACTGACATGTGAATGGGTTTGGGCTTGGCTGCAGAGACGCTGATTGTCAAGACGGTTAGCGGCCCACTAACAGCTATAATAAACGATGTGAAGGGCTCTGAAAACCATGTCAGACGCGTCATCGGAACAACGAAAAGCAATATAAAGACATGCATAAAGAAGACTTTGTTCGTGCTCACTCCGTCCGAAATATGCACGGAAGCCATAACTGGGTCGATCGAAGACCCAGAGAGAGAGAGAGAGAAAGCCGTTTGCTCCTTCTCCCGGTCGCCGACGCTGTTGCCGCTTCACGACGCGCCTCGACGCAAGCGCAAAGTGCGCTTTTGTAAATAAATTAAATAATTTTTCATAGACCGTTGAAAATTTAAAACTCACTTAAAAACCTTTCCACTTTAATCAAATGGGTACCCTCGGTGCGCCGGCCCCACACCGCCGCCAGCACCACCGTCACCACAGCGGCCGCGGCCGTCCAGACCAGGCGATGCCTCGGGCTATTTGGAGTTAGTCGCGCTCATGTAATAAAAACCTAAACTGAAGCGTTAAATCAGCCGAACGGAGGGAGCCCCGAGACCGGCCCAAGAGCAGCGCGGCACCTGAGACATCGGCGCACGGAACAGGGGGCATGGTCGGCGGGTAGCGACCGGGACGTCAACCGGGGCCGACGAAGACGGTGTGAACAGCGAGGACGACGGTGCACCAACCATCCAAACTGCTATCATTATCCAGGTGCCGAACGAACCAGCGAAGAGTGCTTTTGATTCATGGCTGAGGAGAGTCGAAGATGTTGCTGCAGACGAGGCGCAACGCGAGCCGAAACCTAGCGTTGCTCAGGTTTGCGTTTAGAATTTTTAATCTTCGCCACGAACAGCGCAACAACACTAACGACACCAACAACATGAACAGCACGAACAATAACAACAGTAAAAATAGTTGCCGATGCCGGTGCCGGCGCGGGCACTGTAGCCGCCGCTAGATGGCGCAAGCAGTTGACTAAGCTTAGATTTAACTTTGATTTTATGTGATGCTATGTGCAGATTGTTGCTAAGGTTGTTGTTGTTGTTGTTGTCTAAAACAGAGTAGAAGAAGAGTCTCTTGGATCGATGCTACACGAAGGCACTACACACGTACCGAGCGCCTCTGAAGCTCAGCAGCTCAGCAGCTCCTTCGAGGCATGTCGTCAAAAGTAGTTGGCCACGAGGCGGCACAGCGGCCAAACGGGACCGTGGCAGGGCTGGCGAAATATGCCTGGCTGTAACTGTAGAAGAGAGCAGCTTCTACCCCCCGCCGTCCCCCCGCGAGCGCCCCCACCGCACTCACAGCCTCGTCAGCCGCCAGAAACGTGCCGCAGCGTACCTTCGAGAAGTTTATCTATTGGTCGCCGCGCCGCTTGTCTCGCATAGATCGATCAAGAGAGACTGGCTGCGGTGCGGCGGCGGTTTGACGCTCCGTCAGCCCGTTTGGAGCGGAACGGAACGTGAAAAATGTGAAGACTGCACAAAATTAAAAGAGCAGCGAAGGGTTGTTGCTGTTGGATGACTCCGGATGACTGGCTGAATGGCTCAAGAGCGGCTGACAGCCGCGCGGCTTGCTTGCTGCTTTAAGCTTCGCTGCGCTCGCCGTGGCGCAGTTAACGTAATTAATTAAACCGTTACATTATCTGGTGGTTACCAACACAGTTGCCGACCAGATGATCACGATTTTTCGTTGGCTCGCCGTGTGTGTGTGTGTGTGTGTGTGTGTGTGTGCGGGAATTTCTCTGGGTGTGTTTGTGGCCATCGCGGCAGTCAAGAAGCAGTTGCTGTGATTTTCATTTTAAGCATCTTGGATTTTTTACAAAAAATCGTGCCAACTTTTTTTCGTCTTCTATTTCTCGTTTTTCGTTAAAAGCCGAAATTTCACTCGCTGCACTTTTTTCAAACGCTGCCCATGCGTTCGTCCGTTTGTTCGTTCGTTGTTGTTGTAATTTTTAACAACGAGTTGTTGTTGTTGCTGTTACTGTTGTCGTGTTATTTTACAAGATCGTCTTAACATTCTTTTCAGACTGTTTCCATTTGTTTTACAAAGCAACTTTAATGATTGCAATGTTGCTGCTCATTGTTGTTGATGTTGATGTTGTTGGTTGTTAAAAATTAAAATTCTTTTTCGTTTCGTTTCGTTTCGTTTCGTTTCGTATCGTTTCGAGTTTCGTTTGGAAGCTCTTGCTTTTCGTACGATTTGAAACTTGAAGCTTGCAATTAACGTGGCTTGTTTTAATGAAGCGTCTCGTTTGAAAAAAATTGAGCAATAAGTTCAAATCCAACAAAGAAAATAGCTCTTTCGAACCCTTTTCACTTCTGGAGACTCCTTAAGTGATTTCGAGGCGCCGCCGGTTTGAGAAATTCTTTCCACACATCAAAAATCAATTTTTTCGTTGAGGTTGATTCTAAAGACCATGATTCGTCAGTGTTAGATAAAGACGACAACATTTTCATATTCTATCGTACAACGTATTTTATAAAACAGCGACATCTCAACAACCTAATTTTTGTTACTGCAGTTTCTATGCTGCTGCGATTTCTACAGTTATTGTTGTTGTTGTTGTTGCTGCTGTTGTTGCTGTTGTTGTTGTTGTTGTTGTTGCTGTTGTTGTTACTGTTGCTGTGGCTGTTACCGCTACCACATGATTAACTGCTGTCATGCTCCGATATAAAATTTTAATTACGGCTTTCTGTAACGGAGCGAAAGCCATAAAATTGTCAAAACATGCCCTTCGCCACCCCCCTCCTCCCCCCTCCATCCCCCTTCACCGCCTTAGAGACCCCATACGACTCTTTGCAGACTCTTTGCAGACTCCAACCGTCTCCAACTTTGATGATAATGAGTAGAAATGTCTTTGCAATTCGTGTGACAGCCTAAAGACAACCGACAATGGTTAGTGAGAAACAACAGCAACAACAAGTTCGGCATAACAATGCTTTAGCATGAAGGTACGAGTATTAAAAACAGCCGCAACATCTTGTTTGACTCTAATTAAATTAACTCCAGTCAGTCAAAATCAGAAGTCAGCAACTCCGTTTAGACGCTGCGATGACGACGGATATGGTCACACGCACGACAAAGGGTTAAACACGATTTATTCTGCAAAGACATTCCCACGATTTTAACAATTAAAAAAGAACAAACAAAAAAAAAACAACAAAAGTTCTAATTTGTTAAGTAATCATTTTAATAGTCATTCTTCCGAGAGAAAGGAGACCTCCCAAAAAATTATGTAATGGTCACTTTGTTATTCCGAATATTAATAATGAAAATTTAACAGACAGTGCCATAAAAAGGGGCCCTCCTTTTGTTGTTCTTGTGTCTCTTAAATTCAACAAATTACGGGCGACGAATGTGTGGCTTTTTAATTGGCCGTCCCAAAGTATTTCAGCGCGTATTCAAAGATCTTTGTTATGCGCGTGTGTTTGCTTGTCGCCAACAACTAGCTTTATTGCTTCACGCTTTTTTCGGGTGACCATATTCGTAAAAGTTAAGCAATATAAAAAGTGTTGAAGAAAATTTGTTGCAATAGTATTTAATTTGTATTATTAAATATTTAATATAATTATTGTAATATTTAATTTGTAACTTGAAATATTATTTATAACAATTTTTTTTTTAATTAAAAATATTTACAACTATTTTCATTGACGCGATTAATAAAAATGTATTGTACTATAAAAGACTTAAAAATTAGTAAAAAAGAGTTAGAAACTTTTTGAACTTTTCATACTTTCATGTTTTGATATAAATTAGGATGAATGAAGAACAGAAAATTACCGAAATTGTGAAATTTAACTGCACAAAAAATCTCAATTAAAATAAATAAAAAACTTTTTATATAATTATTATTTATAATTAAAATTTTCCCTACGTTGTTATTAATAAAAAATAAACAAATTATAATTACTTATAACCACGCCTATAAAGTTAATAATTAAAAATTTAAAAAACTGTTTAGTTTTATCGAAGGAAAGAGAGAATATCTGTATAAACCTTGAATTTGTATAATTAAAAACAAAATCACCTTCGATTAACCTTCGCCCTGGTTTTTTATACGCAATCAAAATTTCTTTTCAAACAATATTTCAAAATTTAAAGACCATCTTATGCTTTTTCGTCAACTCATAAGAATAAAAAGGAAGATTGATAACGATTCTAATCTCTATAAATTTCTTTTTATTATATTATACAATTTTTCAAAACAAAAAGCAATGGATGAGTTTAAGAAAACAAATGCCATTACTTTCCTTAGATTTTTTGAAACATTGAAGACTGGTCACTTTAATCATAGCATACTCGTAGACACCTCAAGAGAAAGAAACAGTGTTTTCATCTCATTTCAAATTCTCACACTTTTTAAGAGACCGTAAAATGTTGCCAACATTAAACTATTGTTAATCTAGTAACAATAATCTCGTGAAGTGCGAGCAGTTAATTTTAAAAATAACTTGCTTTTAGAAAATTAAAGCAAGCAAAGACAAAGCGTAGAAAAAAAAACTGAAGCCGAAACCGAAAAGCAAGGAATACGACGCCGTTTTTGCTGCGGTTGTTGTTGTTTTTGTTGTTGCTGTTGTTTGGTTTTTCCCATAACTATCATAACTTGTATCTTTCAATAAGAAATTTAATTAATCTAAAGCGATCAATTGAAGCCACACTTAGAGCTGCAAAAACAGCTGCTTAAACAAACTCGTAAATAATCCGGTTCCTGGCGAAACCTTCCTTTTTCCAGAGGATGAACCGCAACAAAGCAAAACACAAACCAGAGTTGTTCTGGTTGTTTTTCAAGGATTTCTTTTTACTTGCAATCTACAAAAAATGCAATAATTTTTAAGTTTTGGCGCCGTAGACTTGACTTGACTCGCCTCGATTTGTAGGACTTAACTCGTTTTGGACACAGAGAGGAGAGAGCGAAAGGAAGAGAGAAATTTTCGTATAGGACGCATTTTTTTGTATGTAATTTTTTTTATTTTGTTTTTTTTTTTTGAATTAAAATTTTCAATCTGAACGCATTTATAAAAATTCCGGCATAAATCAGACAAAAAAGAAAAAAACTGCAGCAAAAAAAAAATGGTGAAAATGAAAACAAATTGAAAAGATTAACAACGCCCACCATCGAAGGTTTGGCTGGCCGGATGGTTGCACGTTGTTTGTTGTTGCTGTTGCTGTTGTTTTTTAAGGTTAATCTTTTTATTGTTTTAATGAAAAGCAAACTTCGAAAGTCTTTTGCCAAACTGATCAATCGGTCGCTCCGTCGATCCGATCGCGGACTCTTTCGCTCGTTGTTGCCGATAAACACACAAACAAACGGACCAGCCGCTGAATTGCGCTGCAGATGAACTCGCCAAAATCCAACCGAAAACTGATTTCAATAAGTTTACAATTCTTTCAATTCAATTCAGTTGAGTTTTCATTCATTTGAGTTGAGTCAAGGTTCAACGAAGACGGCCTTTAAGGTCCATAAGACAAGACCTCAAAATAATTAATTAAACAATTGTTGAACAATCGTTGAATTGTGACGATTTAGTTTAACAATTTTGGCGAAATTCTCGTTTAGTAGAATCTCGTCTAGTATCGCGTCTTCCTGAAGCTGCAGCCACTTTTAAAGCTTCAAACCTCATCGTTTCAAACTGGGACCACAACAACAACAACAACAACAACACCACAACGACTTCACATGTCCCATAAACATATTCATCATTATATTAATAATATTTTATGACTTCCCTTCGAATGCGTTAACATGAGCATCGTTTATCTTCGACCAAGAAACCGAGCATTTTTTATCGAAATTTATGATAGTGTCTTCCCGCCTGCCCCGCCTCACACGCTGCTTCATCTTCTCCTCCCTCTCTCTTGACAAATTGTTACGACATGTCTTTTGATGCGCATGAGAGATTTGGTAACCTTTTCGGCGGCATGAGGTTACTAAAGTAATCGCTAAAATCATCATCATCGACCAGCCTCGGCGGCAGCTCTCGCCACAACAACATTTGCAACAGTTGCTGACGCCGTCGTTGTCAATTGCTGCGGCTGCTGCTGTTGTCTGCCCTTTTTTTAAATGCGCAAACAACAACAACAGCAAAAATATCAGCTACCAAATAATAAGACACAAAAAGGGCGGTTTTGCAAATAACCACACAAGCAACAACAACAACAACAACAACAACCAACTAAACAAAATATGGTACACGTACTTTTTTTGTTTTTAATGTACTGAACTTGTCTGAGCGATTTTTGTTGCTGTATCTCAATCTTATCTTTTTGTCATTTGTTGCTGTTGCGGTTGCTGTCTCGGTTTTTCGGTTGTTTTTGTTGTTTATCGTTTAAAGCCCGCAACCGAAATGTCATGACGATTTGCATGTTTAATTTATCATAAACATTTTTTGTGTTTTACTTTGTGTTTCTTCAAGAAGATAATAAAACAGAAATTATCATGATGACGACAATAAGCACAGAGGCGGCATCAGAGAGAGTGCGAGAGCGAGAGGGAGGGAGAGTGATGATATACACAAGAAATCAGTGTATCGTTTAACCTTTGTAGTACTGAATTAAGCCTCGCCAGTTGTCAGAACATATTCTATAGGTCTGTAGGTCTATTAAATGTACAAAAACTTTTCTGATGAAGGTTTTCTGAGGACTGCTCCGTGCTCCGCTGCCAATGGAAAAACACAGAGAACCTACTTCGTGCGGTATTTACCGTCCCAAAAGTAAATTAATTATTATGAAGATTATCGTTTTTTGGTTTAATTTTTTGTCACGCAAAAAAACGATAATCTTCATAATAATTAATAATTATTTTCCTTTCGGGGCGAAAAATACCGGAATATCGGATTTTTTGTGAATTTTTTTTTCGGTTTCGTCGAGAAATTAACGGTTAACTTTAAACTGTAAAGAAATTATTACTGTTTAAAAAAAAAACTCGTAGTTTATTGAGTCAAAAAGATCAAAATCTTTAAGAGAGCTGACGTTTTTTTTTTATTTTAATTTGTGTCACAAAAAAATGGCTAAATGGTAGCCTCTCATGTACCACCTCATCATTGGTTTGCTTCGTTTATGGCTGTCATGTCACGTTTTCTGCTGTCATTGTTTTTGTGTCCGTCGCAGCGATGATTTCGAGGGTGGCGCTGGAGGTGCCGGGTGCACTGCTCATTGCCAAACAATCACCGAAGTGGAAATAAACCGTTTTCGAAAAGGTTAACCTTTGTGCTGACGATAACCACAGAAATAATATAATCTCTTTTATCACTTTCTAATCGTTTTTCGCCATTCTTTACTCTTATCCTTTGAAAAAGTCAACACGTTAATGCGTTAATTTTATTAAGTTTTTTATTATTTAATAAATTTATCAAATTTTCCTTCGGAAAGTTGTCGGAAAACCTTCGCAAAGTTATTAAAATAAAAAGAATAACGTAAGTGATGAACGTGCATTTATTATCGTGTGTCTGTCTGTCTGTCTGTCTGTCTGTATACGCAAACGCTTCGGCTCAGTCCTGCTTCCTCGTCTTCGAATCTATTCAACCTACTAAGAGCGCTTGCTCGGCTGCATCCACGGCCTAGCTGATGGCTGGATGACCGCTAGCAAAATTCGCGCTAGCCACAATTAATCTTGCTGGCTTGGAGCGCGGCGGTGGCGGTGGCGGTGGCGGTGACGGTGACGGTGTGTGTGTGTTCTTTCTGATTTAACACACACAAACGCGCGCACACGTCCCGGTATGTGAATCCTTCTCGCTGAGCGACGATCTCGCTGTCTGTATTCTGCTTCACCAGAAGATCGTCGGTGTTTCGGTCTTGGCCATTGCGAAAAGGTGCGTTCGCCCCGTTCTCTCTGCTCTAATGGACGATCCTATTCCACGGCCACGCGGCCCCTCCCGCTTTCATAATCATATTATTGTTGCATTGCTTGCACGCGAGAGCTTTATGGATTAATCGTTGTGCTTCTCCTTCGCTTTCTTCCTCTTCTGCTTCTGCTTCTGCCTCTAGAACCTCAACTAACGTGCTTGGTTTGCTTGTTCTTCTCTTCTTTTGTCTTTATGGAGCTCATTGACCGAAAATCTTCACTGCAGCGGGGGCAGGAGGGGCCAGTGTTGCACTCGCCGGCTATTGTTTGCCATAATGTGGTTGTTCTTGATTGTTTTTCTAAACGTTACTGTTCTTTTATAGTATGTTTTTTTCCGGTTCAAGTCCGTCTAACTTTAAGCTGAGTCTAATGCAGGCGAGTTTTTTTTTTCAGTTTTCTATCAGCAACGGTTAGATTTTAACACGCACACACATAAACACATGCATACACTTTTAGGTAGGTCTTCTCTTGCAACGAAATGAGAAATCCTTCGCCTCCAAAAGCGCGAAATATTCTTGTGATTCTTTCTTGCCAAATAGATTGCTATCGTGTCCTCATCATCAAGAGAAGTACCAGAAAACAACAACAATAACAACAGCAGCAGCGTTAGTAACCGCAACACTAGCGCACTAACAAAAAGCAACAATAACAACGTTGCAAAGAATTAAAGAGTGCCACAATGGACCTCAGTTGGTATGTGAAAAATTCAACTACACTCGAAAAAAACTGATTAGTGAAAATCCGTACACGAGAAAAGCTGATCCTGAAAACTCTTCACAAAATTTAAAAAGTATTAAATTTGCGTGAAATGAAACCTTTTCTGCTTGAATAAATGTTTTTTAATTAAAATAAAAATAATAAATTTAAATTAAAATTTGCATACTTTTTGTTAAAGAATATTCCTTTAAAAAAATCGCACTTTGAACTTTTTCTGCTTGCAATAAATTCAACCTCAACACTTTTTTTCTTATTTCGAAACCATGCCGAGCTGACCTCTTTCTGCCTCTTGCTCTCTGGCTCCCGAATAAATAAATAACATTAAAAAGAAAAATTAACAAAAAATTAGAATACCACAAAATAGTGCTTTTGAAAGAATGACCCAAAGAGCACGAAGCGCAAAAAAATTAGCGTATAAAAAAAAAATAAAAACAAAGAAAATTAAAAATCACATTAACATTTAGGTACCTGTTTAAGTATTATTTAATGGCACGCAAAAAAAAAAAAAAAAAACATTAAATTTTATTGCCATGAATATTCCTGAAGTTTTATGGTGCATTAAATAATCGATAGGTTCGCTGACGTTTGCAATAAATTATAGCTTTATTTAAAAAATGCAATTCGTTGTTCGTCTTTTTCAAGCTATTTTTTATTCCCAAATTCATTCCGGTACAACGATATACGATGTGTCGACTTTATTCTAAAATTTATCCATCAACAATAACTGAATATTCATGAGTTGAATAATTTCTAAGGCAAGAACAGAACCATCTAAAGGTTCTTTTGAGTTCACGTTTTGAAATTACAAAATATATCCTGAAAAATGGGTTTTATGCGTACAAGCAAAAACAAAAACAACTGCAGTGAGAGAAAGAAACATTTTTTATTTTTGTACTCTTTGATTTTGCTGCGAGTGTACACTTCTAGGCTTCAACACGGCGTTAGAACATCGCCATTCGTTACTGCTCTCATGCTCAAACGCTTGGAACACCTTCGGAATGCTTCTTCACCTTCACTTCTTGAGGTTTTTGGTGAGTCTGCGGTTAGTTTTTTATTTGTATTTTGCGTTATTATAAGACGAAAACGGCTAAAATCGAACTGACCCCCGAAATCCGCCAACGCCGCCACCGACGATATTGATGCTACAGAAACAATATCATTTACTATGAGCAGCAGCAGCAGCGCCTACGAATTTATGACTTCGGTGCTTAATTGCTGCAACATCTTTCCGAGAATAATTAGACGAGATAAATCGCTTTTTTGCAGTTGTTCAGAATCTTATCTTATCTCCGGAGTTGGTTGGCATGATGTGGCCCCAGCACGATAAGAGAACAGCCGGAGGCGCGTAGATATTGTGGTTCGGTGGCGTTATTATGAATTTAAAGCCGAAAAAGTGATGTCGATTGAGAAGAAGGAAAAAGCAGCCCCGAGAAAATGAGCTGGGAGAAACGTTCGAACATCTATTTTTCTTCTGATTTTCCAGGAAACATTTTGAGGCCTGAACAAAAATTTTGTTATTAGCAAAAAAATTCTGGAAATTTATTCAAAAACGGATCATGGAAAGTGTTATTTTCAGAAAGTTCTTAATGGACGATAGAGGATACCTTTCCACAAGAAACTAAGCTCATTTTTCCCATTTCACAAACCCATTTATCACATCTTGAAACCACCAACATCTCAAAATAGGCGAAATCACTACGAAAAATATGTCAGAATATACGAATTTTTCACTGCAAAATCTCTGATCACCGAATACTCACTAAACCACCAGAACCAGCACCATTTTATTTTGTATTTACTTAAAGGTTAAGCTTTCCAGCACTGACTATTTCTTCAGCTGGTCATCATCGCCATGACTAGGCCTGTCCGTCTATCCGTCCATCCATTTCTTCCTTCGTCTTCGTCCTCGTCCGTTCGATCGATTCTACGATCGTACACGAACTTCTAGAGCTGAGCATGATTCGGCATTTGGCCGGACCAACAACAAATAACCAACGATTTCTGATTGGAATACGATCGAATGCTGGCAGCAACGTCTGGAGAGGACAAGAGAGGACTCTTGCTCTTTTGACATTTGGCATTTGATTGACATTTCGCAAACTGCACGCTTTGGCACTAAACACAAAGCCAAGCTCATCAATGACAGAAAGAAACACTTCGGAAATGCCACGACCCCAAAACGATCCCTCAGCAGCGATCTCGCTGCACTAACAGACCCCAGATGAGTTGCTGGATCGGTGCACTTACCTTCACACGTGAACTGTCCGTAGTGCTTGCCCGAGCTCTTGTCGCCGCACACGACGCACTCGATGTTCTGCTTGGTGTCGATCTGCGAGCCGCTGTTGCTGCTCTGCGAATGCGAGCTGTTGGCCTGAGAGCTGGGCGTCGTGCTGCCGCCGCCGCCGCCGTTGCCGCCCAGACAGTTCGTCGCCGACTGGCCGCCCTTCACCAGGGCGCCCAGCTCCTGGCCGTGGCTCTGCGGCTGCGACGACGAGTGGTGGCTGTGCGCTGTGGTGGTGCCCGCCGAGGCGGTCAGGCTGGAGAGGTCTTCCTTGATGGTGTGGTGGCCGGCCGGGCCGAGGCTGGACGCTCCCGCCGACGTCAGGCCGGACAGGTCCTGCTTGATGTGCCCCGATTGCTGGCTGGCCACGCTGGACGGCGTGGTGCCGCCGCCGACGGAGCTGGCGCCAGCGCCGCCCAAGGAGGCCGGTCCTGCGGAGGCGTGCAGATGGCCGCCCAGGCTGGGATCGTGCCAGGCGCTGGGCGGCGGCACGCCCAGGGCCATGGTGCGCGGCAGGCCCAGCTCGAAGGGCGACAGCTCCGCGCCGGACTGGGGCCGCGGGTTGAAGAAGCCGGGAGCGGTGGACGGGGAGGCGCACATCACGCCGCCGCCGTACACGCTCAAGGAATTGTGAGTAATAATCTTGGCGGCTGTGAAACTGCACTGTCGGTAGCCCGTTGGACGCGCTGGACGCACGGGGCCGTGTTGTCACTGGCGCGATATTGTTGTGGGCGCTGTTCTCGGATCGAATCAATCCGGGCGCTTCACGTTTCTTCTCTTAAACTTCGCGAAAAGATTCTCTTTTTCGGGCACGATTTTCGAAATCTTAAACCATTTTGCTTGAAACTGAATCGAGCCTTTTTCAAAATATCCTCAAACACATTCGAAGCGATTTTGACGATTTTCGACGACGATTTTCTCTTTAACTCGCGACGTTCAGTAAAACTTTTGCTCGCAAAATTAGAAACGACCGCGTTATTGTTTTCTTATTTAATTCGTTTATTTTCTTTTTTCAAATTCATTCCAAACCATTGAAGCGAAAAACTGCGAAAGATTTCGGTGCAGAGAACTTCGATGTTATCGTAAGTTAAACTATTTTCACCAGATCTTCAGAAACTTAGACGTTTGCCACGATCTGATCCACCAGAATTCTTTTCTTTGCTGCTCGCTCCGAAAATGCGCGTCATCCGATCGACGAAATCTCAGCTGCTCTCGTGCGGCCTCTTAGAGCCTGACTGGCACAACATTCGTGGCAAAAGGTACACGACCCGACCCGACTCGACCGTTTCGACCTAACGACACATCCACAGATCGCTCACTCCACACTCAATCCGCCAGATACAGCACAGCACAGCACTCGTGCGAGCCGCGCCGCGCCGCGCCGCGCCGGCCGCACACAGACGCTCGCCTCACAGACACGCCGCTCCGAGCTACCACCACCACGCCAGCCGTATCGGCAGCACCAGCCCCGAAACAGGGCCGCCGCGCGACATATGTCTGCGCCGCTCGCACCCACGAGGGCCGCGCCCGGCCGCAGCGCCTGTGTCTCCTTCTCGCAAACGCCTCGCGCGACGGCGGTGTGTGTCCGTGTGTCCGTGTGTGCTCAGTGCGTGTGCTTGTGTGAGGGGCAAGACCTTCGACGTGTTTGGTTGAGCGCACAAACACTCAGGCGCGCACCGGCACACAGATGCCGTGGTGTCGTGGTGTGGAGCGCCCGTGAGCGCTGCACACTTCAGGCCGTTCCAAGTGGAATAGACTGCAAAACGACGAAGCGAGCAAAAAAGCCACTCAAACTTTGACAATAAGAAATCGCTGCTGCCGCTCTGTTCGGTCGTTCGGTCGTTGAGAGCAAAGAGTGTGCCACGAAATGAACTCATTTTTCCTATTAGTCAATGTATCTGCAGGTACGTACGGAAAAAGTATCTGCTGCTGCTGCGCTATCGTACTTCTGCCGAACTCGCTTAATATAAATTCAACGGTAACGGCGGCGACTGTTGGTCGCTATAGTTTTTGCATGCACTTTTTTACAGAAGGTTCCTCCCTTCGTTAAAAATTCTTTAATTCCAGTTTTTTTGGAAATGTTAAGTTTGCGCTTAATCAAACGTATTGATTATGAATGATATAATTATGAAATAGTTCTGATAAATGATGAACGAAACATAAACGACTATGAATTCGTAAAACGAATGATTAGAATGTAAAATGATTTGGTATAAATTAATAAAAGATAATTCGCAAAGAATCAAGAATTATAGACAGCAATAATAAATGACAAATGATGAAACATTGACGAATAAATTACATATATGTATTTATTTTATATGAATGATAATTTCTTAAAAACCAATGAATTTTTTATGTTATGAGTTATGAATACGTAATAGAAAAAAAATTAAAATAAAAAATAAATGAAATTATTATACAGGAATAATGAATAAACGAAGATTCATAAATTTGATGATTGATTAAAGAATGTATGAATTATATTAATGAATAATTGAAGTTCAAATTCTCAATAATCATGAAAAAAGGAAATAAGAATATTCTTATTTTATGAAATTAAATGAAAATGAATTAATTTATTTCAAATATAAACAATAATGTTCTAAAGGTATTCTCTTTTAGAACATATTAGACATGAAAAATATATAACTTAAGGAACAAAAGTTCTAAATGCATAAAACAAAAATTCATAATAAGTTCATAATTAAAAATATCATATTAGTATGTTAGCATTAATTATTTATTAACGAATTATAAATATAAGTATTCATATTTATGAAGAACGATGATTTCATGATTAATGCTGGATGATGAATGATTGATGAATAACTGATGAATATGAAAGTGAAATGGAAGATTTATCATTCAAAACTGTTGTGAATTATTAAAATTTGTGGTGAGTAATAATATCTCAAAAATATTCATAATCACGAGGAAAAAATATAAGGATAGACCCAAGATCTTCTATTGATCTTACATCTGATTAAGTTCATTCGTCAATTTTACAAATGTTTAAATTACAAGAAAGCTTTAGAATATGAAATTTAAAAAAATTGAGGACAATTTTGCAAATATTTTTCAGAAAAGAGGAGAGAAAAAATGCTTTTTTTAAAATACTGCCTAAAGATTTTTAAGCTCAACTGAGACCAGTATGGAATTTCTAAAGATCTGGTTATCATTTCAGCCGAACCAACAAGCCTTCATATATACGAAAATACTATATACAGAGAATTCCTGAAAAACAAAAGGTTCTTTCCTACAAAACTTATTTCTCTTAACAGTTTGCGTTTCTTTTGACTCTTGGTAGCCAATCTCCATCCCGCCGCCTTCCCCCGCTCGCACACCCAAACACAAGAATTGTATAAAATACCGCTATGGCTGCGCCATGAACACTGGGACCAAACCGTGCCAGAGATCTTTGCACTATTTTTCGCAGCCGAACACAAACCGCGCGACCGCGCGACCACCCGTTTAAAGCGTTGGCTGCTCGTGCATTCGCTGCGTGCAATAGAGCAATGATAGGTGCAGAGCTGCGAAGAAGAGGAAGGAGCTAATGCCCCTTGGAGGCAGTCACCCAAACCGCTAAGGCGTCCGTCCGTCGGCCGTCGGCCGTCGGCCGTGCGGCAGCCGAGAGCGCTCTCAGTGCAAATGTTCAATTGGATGATGGACGCGAAAGTATCATGGACGGGGTTGGCTGGATTTAACTCTGGTTCATACCCCCTGAACTGACCCATCTGAAGTGGAGTCGGCAGTGGCTGCTGGTGGCGCTGGCGTTGTTGTTGTCGCTGCCCTTCTCGTGAGCATGTATGAGTTGAGTTTCCATTTGGAAACTGAAACCTTACTTATTATGTATTTCTGGTTGGCTTTTTTGGGTTACTCCGAGTTTGAGAGGTTTTCGAAATGCCTGCAGCTCCGACATCAACCTCCAGCCAATCTTCTTGCGATAACGATTACCAATTACTTTGTGAGTACTTTCTCGATTGTGCCTCAAACGGTGCTCTCTTATTCCCTCTCTTTCCCTCTACTTGTGTCTCGCGCACAATGAATAAAACGCAATATTTTCGTTAAGTCGCAACGATTTTCACTCAGAAATCGTCGCTCTCGTCTGCACACATCGGCCTTGCCTTGGTGTTGGTGAGTATCTGTGAGTGAAATTCAAACGCTTTCTTGGTGTTGGTGAACACGCCTTCTTGAGATGCACCAACTCGCTTACACGCAACAGCCGTCTCACTCGCACTTCTCTCTCAAATGAGTCTATTTAATCATTTTCTGGCCGCTCTAAAGGAATGCCATACATTTGCCGAAGATACAAGCTGTTGTCTCGCTCTCATCACTTTTATCTTCTCTTTTGTTTGCCTTTGGCAGAAGAAGAAGAAGCAGAAGCCCCCATTTCGGGTCTGCCACCCTTCCCGCAAACGTTTAGCGACGTTTTATTGCCGCTGAACCTAATCTTGCGGTTCTCGGCACCTCAGTGTTGGGTGCTTGGGTGTCAGCAGCTCGAATGTTGTTGGCGCTTCTTGTTGTTGCTTTATTGCCCCCAACTCGGTTGCTGACTCGGGCTCAGCTCAGTTCGTGTATCCTGGCGACACCTCCACCCTTTTGGGTTAAGTCCTGACAATGCCATCCGAGCGTTATCCTGCCGATTTCTGCTTTCCTTCGTTCCTTCTTTCTCGCATGTACAAGAGTATGTATTTGTTTATAACTTCTTGTGTATATACTATGTATTTATGTATATGATGGCACATATAGAAAATGAAGGAAAGGCGGCAGGGAGTGCGGTTCTAGAAAACGTTCTCCATTGCCTTTTTCACATTTAATTTCCTGATAAATGTTGCTCCACAAGAGTGAATTGTGAAGCATCGCTTTGGGGTCGTGCCTCTCCGGGTCCGAAGATACCTACTTTGTAGTAACTGCTAAAAATACTTTTTATTTTGGACCACTCCCAGGATGCTCCTTCCGTACGATTTTTATGGATGCGCAATGTACTTCAATATGTAAAAGAAGCAGAGAGGCCAACTCGGTATATGTTTTTTAAAGACGAATAGTAACTAATTTTAAGTTAAAATACCAAACCTTTTAAATCAACGACAAATCATAGGAGAGTTAAAAAAAAAACCCCATAAATAAAAAAAAATTGTTGTAACGATTTTCGTTTTAAATTTAATTTATTTTAGCAATGATTTCAATTTAAATTTTTGTAGATACGAGTTTAAGTTATAATAAACTCAATTTTCTTTTTATATGTTTTATGACTCTAAATTTTACGTAGTTATCACTTCATTTTTTAAACGAAACTGTCTTTGTTATTTGTTGTTTTCGCCTTTACGCGGTTTTTAAACTGACGGACTTCAAAAAAATTGATTTAACAGTTCCAATAATTGTCTAATTCTAGTCTAAGTCCCATTTATACCGTTATTTCTTTTTAAAATTGGTTTAAATTTTAAAACGATTTTAAAGTTTTAAAAACGATTGAATTTTTAAGTATTAAAATTTTCAAATAAACGATTTTGATTTACACGATTATCAAAGGAATGTACCGTGTAAATCGGTAGGATAGGATTTGTTAGGATCTGAGTTCTCGGACCAATTTAGGGACAGAGGATTATCGTTATCTATAACATTTTATTAAACACTGAATTTTACCTTTTAATGTATTTACAAAGCTTCTTAGAAAAGTCCTTTCGAACTCTAAAATAGGCTGTATCGTAATGGTACATGTTATTAATTTTAGACAATTAAAAAAGACTTTTTCTCATTAAATTGCATAATGTAGTTTTGTTTGTTTACAGAATATAAATTAAATATTTTATACTTAAAAATAATTTATTCTTATCGTTTAACATTTTACACTTCATTTGTCCGCGTTGGCAACTCCAACCATTCGCATTTGGAGCGCATTCGCACAAAATGGGCACGAGAAGCTTGATACCGGTTGATTGCGGATGACATTCTATAGTACGTATATAATAGTGACCAGAAGAGGTGGCTTTTCGCCTTTGACTGAAGCGAGCCCAACGGTCGGCGGGGGCAGTGGCGGTGGCAGTGGCTGCAGCAGGGCACACTTGATCAAACTGTTACTGACATTCGGGCACGGCTTTACACGCTTTGCTTGTGTACAAAAAAAAAGCTGGAATATTTTAGTGAAATGGCTGCAATTTTTTTTATATTACGAAAATGGGAGTGGCATCTTGCCGCTGCTATGGTCGTTTGCTCTTCACTTAATAAACCCACAGCTCTTGCTCTCTGTGCTCCAAAATATTTCCGTGTCCTGTTCAGCCATTTTTGTCATTTATTTCTGTTTTATTCCGCTTTTATTTGCTTTTTTCTCTTGGAGCTTTTGTTTTTATCCTTTATCCGAACAGCTTCATATTTTTTATTATCTCGGTTGTCAGCTGCTCCGACTTTTTATGATTGAGTGCAGAGAGGTGCCAGAGAGCGAGTGTAGGCCATGTCGCTGCGGTTAAGCTGATGGCCGTTCTGATGCCAATTTGGCCTTTTCGGTTTTCAGTTTCTCCTCTCACAACTTTTGACACCATTTTGCGTTATGATGGACTGACTGTGTTAAAGGATACTCGATGAATGGACGAAAGGATGGATCGATGGCGAGGGAATTAATGCCGGGTTTTAATTTTTTTTGGAATTCTTATAAACTTATTATTTGTACACGTGAAATATATATACAGAGCAATATAAATAATAATTAATAATAAAGAAATATATATATATTATAAGAATATATAATTTGAAATAAATTTTTGTAGTGATTTCTTTTTAAGATAAAACAATAAAATATTTAAAGATAATATACGAGTATATAATGAATACCGAACCTTATTTTTGTAGTTCCTTTAAATTAAAAAAAATGATCATTCTCTTGAAGAAAAAGCTATAGGTTTTTTTTCCAAAAAAGCGATAACTTCAGAATAAATTCTCACTTTGTTAAAGAAATAAAATATTTTATATTTTACGTAGAAGATTGTGAATATAATCAAGAATAAAATTTCAAATAAGCAAAAAGTGGCGAAAATAATACATACATAGATAAAAATTTTAAACAAATACAAATGAAAACAATTCAAATCGTTCTCGCATCAACGATCGTCAGAGGCGCTGTCGATCAGAGCTCATTTTATTGATTAAATTAAATATTCTTAAAAGAGTAAATTTTTCATTGTTTTTTGACATTAATTTTAATACATAATTATTAATTTTTTTTTTTAAATTTTTTTTTCCTGAAACAAAAACCGTACAAATTTTAAATTTTCTCCTAAACGTCTCTCCCGCTTCCACTTTTCTTCGCCCAAATTAATTTCGTTACTTGCCAAGATCAAAAACTGAAATGATTTATTGTATAAGACTCTTTTAATATTTATTAGAAGATAAAGACTATCAAATATTTATTCTTATAGAATACAAAATTCTTTTAAAATATACGCAGAGATTATTTTGGAAAATTAACAACGATAGCATTCTTATAAATGCGACTTAATGATGTTTATAACGCTCTGATTCGTTCCGCTTTGCTTCGATATAGAGAGCCTCAGTTGTGTACTCGTATATAAATGGCCGCCATTGCTGAAGTCGTAAATCTATTGATATGTACTCATTCTTTGAATTCATTAGCGCCGTATTCAAATTCCATTTCATGAAATTCCAGCGCCAGAATTCATTTCAATATGATCGCTTTCTCAATCAATGAAAGCGAAAACTGTTTCGCAAATACTTTGCAATAATTTTCTTTTGGGTTTGCTTGCTTTCAGTGGCCTTTTGCAAATTGCAAACATATTCAAATCTTGACCTTCTGCTGCAAAAGTCTGACCCTCGAGTCAAAGTGACTACAACTCAGAGGTTCAGAGGCTGCGAAAACAAGCCGAAAAGACGGAAAAAACCAAAGCAAGTCAAGAAGACTTGCGCAAGCTGCGTAATTTCTTCAGGTATTGCCCTTCGCAACGTTCGTTGTCTTTTGATGTGACTGATGTGCTGGCAGAAGGACAGTCGATCGGTCCAGCGTCGTCGACTACGACTACGACCCACGAATAAGAAAATTAACCTCTGCGCTTATTGTCCAGCGTACGAAGAGTTCACAGCGGAAGAAGATGCTGTTGCTTCGAGGATTTTTAAAGGCTCTTCCTTTTCTTCCTCTCTTCGCTGGTTTTTGCCTGCTCAGCGGGAGAGTCCGCTAGGCTGCCATTTGGCGCATCGCGTCTAGAAACAGGGTGGAATGTGTGCTCTTGAATTTTTAATTTTCTGCCCAATTCTCGATTTTGCATGCTTGCAAGAAAGGTTTGGGTTTTATCAAAGCTGGCTCGGCCGGATCGGACGACAGGGACATGATTGCTGTGGTTGCTTGCGAGGGGAGTTGGTCAGATGGTCAGACGGTCGCGGCTCGGCTCGTTCACATTCGTCTTATGCATTTTCCTGGCCTTATTTGCGTGTTTTTGCATAATTTCCTTCGTCTTTTCTTGTAACCGTTGGTCAGCGTGAGAATCCTTAAATCCTAGCGGCCGCTTCTTTTGGAAACAAAAAAGGGTCCAATGGACGGAAGAGGTTTCTGTGTCATGGTTTAATCCGATTGTAGCGAAGCGCAACGATTGCGGTTGAGTAGTTTTTGTATCCTTTTGAATTTAGTCGTAATTGTTTAAAATTAAGTTGAAAATTAAAATTTTTTTTACATTTTCGCTTCAGTTTTTCGTTGCTTTTTGCTGCTTTTTATTACTATTATAGGCTTAAATTAAATTGAACTAAATACGGTTAGTATTTCAAAACATTTAAATTCCAGAAAAATACTTTTTTACACTCTAAAAAATCTCTAAAGTGATTAAGGGTGGCATATACCTCCCCTTCAGCGAAGAAAGACAATTCAAATAAACAAATGCATCCTCTGTCACGAATTAAACGATGACAAACTGACAGCAAACAAAACAGCAAACCGTCACATCGACGAAGGGCAAGACTGAAAACCTAATATAATGATAATTATGGCAAAAGTACGTGATGATGGTGGAAAATTGCCCTGCGGCAGGATTTACACTTTGATAAAGTGGCTCAGAAGAGTATTTCTCCTTCTCCTCCTTCGCCTCTTGTCTCCTGTCATTCCGCCCCATTTAGCCCCATCGAAATGGAATGAAGGAATCTGTACATCTGTTCGGACGCCTCTTTCCATACAGTGGACGACCGCTCTTCCATTCCATGGCTCCACGGCATGTCAACTGATGTTACCGCGAAAACATCAACATTTTCTATAATGCCAATCAGCGGCAAACGGCGCGACGGGGGCGGTTCGGAACCAAAGTGGTTCATGTCAGCTTAGAGCGTAATTAGTGGAGTCGAGGAATCATTCTGCTGCCGCGCTGGTGTTTTTTGTCGGGTGCATTTTGTTTTCTTAGCAATCGAATATGTTTATTTTTAAAACATTCTGTCTGGAGCACGATTGCCGTCCCCTCGTAGCAGAAAGAGGTCAGCCTTGAGTGTTTTCGAGGTCACAACTTGGCCCATTTTGGTATTTTTTAAAGTTCTCTTCGACGGTTTCCGGCACGTTCGTGCTGGCAGAGACTGCTGTCGTTGACGATGCTGTTTCGATCAGTACATTTTAGTCGTGTACTGATTATTATCCATTATTTTTCTATTTTTTTGGGTTTTAGTTTTTATGGCAGAGATTTTTTTAAAATCAGAGTTTCGGATTCAATCTAATATAAAACAGTTTTAAAATCATCCATTTGTGACTGACAAAACATACGGCCCATATAAAAAATGTGTCATTGAAAACTAATACCAGCGGACCGAAATATTGACCAATAATATTCGATTCAAAGCGTCGTAATTCATCGATCAAAACACTCACCGAACGCACACAATTGCTGCAGCAAAAAGTATTGGTTGCAGCCACCTCGCGACCACGCCGCAAAAGGAGAAAAGACGGCCGGCGTTTGCGATTTATACGTCTTAACCCTAAAACGATTTTTAAGCAAATTTTGGCCAAACGGTCTTTATTTAGCTAAAAATATTAGATCTGTATATTCGTTATAAATGGTTTTATTTTCTTATTATTTCGAAAAAAAAAGTTTCTGAATTTTGGAAAAATGTTGGAAATTCTTGAAATTTCGGAATATCTTCGGTGCATGAGAAATGGCAATAAATGTGTGTATAAATTATTTACTTATAATAAAAAAAATTAAAAAAAAATTTTTTAAATAAAAAATATATAAAAAAAAATAAAAAACATCAGCAGTGGAATATTTTACAACCATCCGTTCCGCACTTCGGTGCGTTCCTTGTACCAACGTGGAGTCGCTGTGCATGTACTTCTTTGGGAAGTGTGTGTGTGTGTGGAGCTGTCGAGTGGTACCGATTGATGAATTCTACACCAACGCTTGCGCGCTGCTCTCCCCCCCGTTCCCCACCTCCCAACGTTCAGCATTCGGTTCGCTTACTGAAATTCCTAACTCTTTACGGCTCTCGTCGACGACTGACAAAACGGTTCGGGAAGCCCGGTTTACTTGCTTCGTTGCTTCGTTGCTTGATGGCTTGCCTGAACCTTTTTAACCGTTGCTTGGTCGGCAGTTGTTATTGTTGTTAACAATATTAAAAGTGTTCAATGATTAATTACACGCGTCCAAGATTAATTGAAATCAATCATGGCTGAAGTTAACTAATGGCAACAGGCTTGTGATTTCTACATTTGTTAATATCGTTGGTGTTGTAGTTGTTGTTGTTGTATTGTTGGTGTGGTTGTTGCAGTTGTTGCTGTTGCTGTTCTTAGGTATGTTATTTAGTAATGCGATAAAATAAAGCCACAGAACACGGCGCGGAGTATAAGCTTTAGAATGTACGTATAGGTATGAAGACCGCTGAATGTATCATAATTGTTCGAATTCTCGACGAAGCAGTGTACAAATGTTGGCATTTGCAGGAATAGAGTAAGAAATTAATTGAGAACATTGCGATTTATTATTTACAATACATTGCAATATCTTATTTGGGGCTCGAGGAGGCTCGTCAGTAAAAAAAATGTCCTAAAAACCTTCATCGAGACCGATTTTCTGCCCAAAAGAGTAAGAAAAAGTAGCAGTCAAGTGAATCTTCTCCAGCCCTGCAGCCCGAAATAGGCTTCGGTCAGCTCGGCATTGTCAAGCCAACATGTGTGATAGCTTTTTGGGAGCAACCACCCTCGATTATTCAACAGCTAGCGCTGTATCGTATATTATGCGCACTCCCCAACCACGACAAACCACCTCGCAGATGGTTCGGTTAATTATAATTACACAGCTTTGGTCCATTCTCCGTTTCAAAAAGTCACCGCATGTAATCACGTGCGTCGGAAGCCGTAGGGCGGTCAGGCTTCAAGAGATGCAGGAAGCTTCAAGACGGCAGGAAGGGTGTGAGGAAGGGTAGGCAAGAACAGGGCGACTTACCTCAAAACACCATCAAAGCAGGTTACTTGAGCTCGGCGGTTGATGAATGAAATACGCTGCGGATTTCAGACCACAATTGAAACCACCCTCGCGCATGGTGCGGCAGCCCGCCGAACTCCAGAGAGGTTTGAGGCCGTTACTGTTTGGCGGTTGGCTGCTGGTTGTGGGCGACGGTGTGGGTCGGGTCGGTTCGACTCGCTTTGGTCTGGCAATATTATAACTGCTATTGAGTACATCCTGTGAGATTAACGTGAGCGGAAGCGGAGAGGTCGAAAGAAGAGAGTTGGTGGTTGAGAGGTGGTGGTGACTATCAAGCAATCTCGGCACCAGCGGAAGGACGGCCAGCAGCGATAAGCATCTGAGGTAGCCGAAGGCAAGGTTGATGAAATTAATATACTTATGGATATCATTGAATTGGTTTGATTCCGTCGGGATTGCCGAAGAATCGGGGAGGACGGGGTGCGAGGCGGGATTCGCGAGTGTGCCTGTATTTGGTGTGTGTTTAAGGGAGAAATCAAAGTAAATTTTGTGGGATTTTGATGTTTATTAGTGGGATTAGCAAGCCATTTAGTGGCCTAATGAAATTTAATTGTTAGGGATTTGCCCCCATCGCCATACTCAGCTCATCTCCCCCCCCCCAGCTTAACATACGGGTGAGGGTAAGTCGAAAACTGCACCGTCCAGACGGAGTCACGGGCCTGCGCTGGTCGAAGCAAGTGTGTGCCTCGAGTACACTTCCATGAAGACCATATAAACGATTTTATGCCAAATAAATACCGATTTGATATCGTGTAATAAAAGCTAGTGACTCTTAGAAAGACACAGAGTAAGAGAGAGAGAAAGTGGGACGTTGAATAGAAGGTTTGACAGTCGATTTTAAAGATAAATGCAAAAAACAGCTTCGCGCTATCTGACGCCACAGCAAGTGAAAATGGGTGCTATTGCGCGCATCCAGCGGGACAGCTCCATCCAGACCACAAGAAAAATGGATGGACGCACTGAGAGCTCTTCGCAGCAGACAAGAAGCATCGTTCCTGCTGCTGCTTCCTCTGCGCATACGTTCCATGTATTTTCTGTTGCTCTGGATGTGAACAACCAGCAAACCAACCACAACAACAACAACAACAACAACAACAGCATATCGAACCGATCACTTGGAAAGTATGCCCGGAATGCCAGTCGTCGGCGCTGCTGCTGCCACTTGGCTGCTTGGCTGCTTGGCTACTTGTGTTGCGCCCGTTTGGAAAGTATTCGAAATTAGACAACTGCTTGATTTACGGATTCGCAGCCAGCCCAGGAGCCCGCGCAGCTCCTCAGCGAAGGCCGGAGGAAAGTAACGGCGCATTTTACGTACATAGCTCAAGAACATGTGTCTCCAAATAAACTCTGCCCGTTCATCCGCAGCTCTCCCCGGAGCCTACCCTGTCATCCGGCGAGAAAGAGCAGCCCCATCGAAGCGCAATCGGGCGGCCCACTGAGCAACTGACAGGCAGACGCGATCGGTCCGCATGATCGGTGCTTAAATGCGCCGCTGATTTATGGATCTTATCGATCGGATCGTGCATGATATATGTTTGCACACACACACACACGCACACACGCACACATAGTAGAAGAAGAAGAAGAAGAAGAAGAAGATGGCTTCTTTAGACAACTTAAAAACTTTGATCGCAGATTTTCCGGCAGTTGTTTTCCGTTCGGTTCGTTTAAGATTTGTCATGATCCGTTGTTTTTCGGTGAGAATTAAAATTGGTAGCTTTTGAGCAGACTTCAAAGCAAGATATTTTGGTTCTTTGATTTATTTTGGAGTCCATCCGAAGGTAATTTTATATTCTTGAAGGAATTAGCGGCGTTTGTGTGTGGCAAAGCCAAGAATGTAGTCCAATAAATAAAAGAATTCCATTGAAAAATAAACAAATTAAAATTTAAAAATATTTTAAAGGCTTTGCGGTTCCTTCTTACCATCCTTCCTTCCTCTATTCCTTCCTTTCAGCCTTAAAAAATCGTTGATAGTTTGGGATTGTGATAATTACGCCATTAGTCATGAGCACACTGACCTTGTTTAATTCTAATTTTGACCAATTTCGTACTTCCTTTGTAATAAGACCATCCTTGTGGTTATGAATATGTCACCAGTTCAGTATATTCTACGACTATACTACACTCGTATGTAAATAATGTGCCTTTGTCCAGCTCACCTTTTGACAATAATTTACACCTAATAATTTCCATAGGCCACACTTTAACCTTGTCCCATGCTAACTATAGTTATCTCTACCATCGCATCATTTCCGCTGTCACTCTTCGGTGACAATGATTATTGGCTTGCGCTCTAATGAGCCAACTACTTGTGGTCTCATCATCATCATCATGAGCTTTGCGGTGCTCGGAAATTAATTGGACTCATTATTGGCTTTATTACGGTGAGCCAATTACTTCGTGTCTGTGCCCGTCCGTGGTCGTCGGACCGCAGACCATTTCACACAGATGTCATTTCAAATAAGTGCACTCCATTTTGTAGCATTAAACAAGTTCACAGAGAAGTTGACGTCGAAAGCTTGCTATAGCCAGCCATCAACGCCATTGCCGCCATCCCTCGGTATCGATGACCACGCACGCAAACAACACACACCAGTGGCCCCCTCATTCGGCGACACGGATCCATTATCCTGAAGTAGGTATGGTTGGAATGAATAAACGGAAGCCAACAAACGAACAACCAACGAACGAACGGAAGAAGGAATGGCGACGAAGGAACGGCTAGAAACGGGTTAAAACGAATAACTTGTCGTCCATGCGTATTGAATTGGGCTGGACGAAAATGGTGGTCGTTGTCGGGACTCGCGAATATAACGGTAAATACGGTAAATACACGAATGGTTGCACTGCCGATGAGCAACCCCTTTTTGTAAGGGAGGAAGGGAGGGAGGTAGAGCTTTTGGAGCTCTCGTTAGGAGTGCAGGTCGTTTGAGGGCAGGTCGCCGTGGTTTTAGTGGCGTAATTTACAACTCAACACATAACCAGGCCCGGCTGACCCATGGCGTGATTGATGTTTGACGTTGGATTGTGTGCGCCATCATTGAAAATTAATCATCTGCTAATACTTGTACCAGACAACAATGAATGGCCAATGGTGATGGAGCAAGGAAAAGTGCTTGCAGGTCTTTGGCTCACTTTTTAAGTGAGTTTTGGTGTTAATGAGCGCGAATGGAGATCACATGATAGGCAAAAACCCAAAAGTTGGAAGCCCATTAGCCCAGAGCGACGACTTTACTCTTTATTACGGCCCACCAATCGCCGCAAAAAGGTTACCGAACGGGACACCATAGGTACTATACCTCATCATTACGAGAAGTTCATTAAGTCATCACATCATCGACCAAGTCTTTAATAAGAGCTCGTGTTCGTGATTCTCTTATGAAAGGGTATCGTCTTCCAACGATCGAAGGGAGAACGAAGGGTATCTTAAAGGGTCTTCCAACGATCTTGGGTCTGTCTGAGTTCAAAGTATTTAACACTATCACAACGCTGCGGGCGCAAAATGGGTTCATGTAGTTTTGAAAAATCATATCAACGTTGGCACCACAAAGTACCAAAGAAATCGAAGAAAAAGCGAATCATTTTTTGGATGCCACAGTAATGAGCTCCTCTACCTCCCTCTCTCTCTCTCTCTGTCTCCTTCTCTGCTGGAAATCTCGACCATTCGATGTGATCAGTTAATCGCCAATACCGAATTAACGACTGCCAGGCAGGCCATTCCACTGACAAACTCACTAACTCGCTCGCTCACTGACTGACAGGTTGGTTGGTTGCACAGCGAGAGGGTGAGGTGAGGGTGTCGGGGCCGCTTCGAAAGACGTATCCACCGCATAATTAAGCTGTTTCACAAACGTTAGCACAGACTCATTCGTTGGCAACTCGTTTTTTGTTGGCCCAAAACAAAGCCAGCAAGCAACAAAAACTCGACTCGGAAGGTACTCCGAATGACTTTCGAACCGAATGAACAAAACCGTACCGAACAAAACCGCACCGAACAAAACCGAACGGTGCAGAGGAAGCCACTGGATGTCTAGGTTGGCAGCAATCTTCATCATTTTCAGATGATGTGTGATGATGAATGACCTCATCTGGAGGTGTCGGAGTGTCGGAGTGTCGGAGGTATCGGAGGTGTCGGAGGTGTCGGTGGCAGCATATTGATGGTGTTTTTTAATGAAGTCGTCTTCAGAGTTAATCGTTGCCTGAGTTAAGCCTCAATTCTTCAAGAGCTAGTTCCAGTAAGACAGACCCGAATGATTGAAACCGTGCGAAGAAGGTTTTTTTCAAAAATTAACCAATTGCAATATGTCTAATGCCTTGAAATTTTCGAAATATTTTTTGAAAACCTTTGTGAAATTTGCAAATGTTTGAAACTAAACGATTTGCTAAGGCTTATAAAACGTATATAATGATGCATAGTATCTGTTTTCAAAAAGTCTAGAATTTTTTTAAAATTCCTAAATTGTTTAGAGAGTTTAATAAGCATCACTTATTATTATCAATCATTACGACGATGAGACGCTATTGATTTGTGGCTGTTACCTGTTATCAGTTCGCGCCTTGTTAACCCAAATCATGAAGTTATTATCATGATTAATGGCACTAAAAACGAGGCTAATGATAAATGAAGTTTCGAAATTGATTAAAGTCGCACAAAAGAAGAAATTCAAGTATGAACAAAATAGTGTACAAGAATGCGTTGATCGCGTTTCAATTTCTTACTTGCTTTGTACAAACTGAAAGCCCAGAAAATGGATGTTTATGTTATCGAGCATAAAATTTTGTCTGTCGATAATTCGAAATATGTTTATTTGAAAAAGATCGTAAGGAAAATCCATTAATTTTGTTCAAATCTTTAGTTTTCAACAGAGATAATCAAAGTCGATTTGATAGAGTAATGCTTAACAATTATCATATTTTTAAAGCTTCGAAGTTCTTTAAAAGAAAAATATGTATTCTTTTTGGTATATTTCAAAATTTGTTAGGCTTCTTTCTGGTTCTTTTTGGTATGAATAACAGAATTTAGTCCTGTAATTTCAAGGAAATTCTAATTTCATCAAAATTTGCTTACCCTCGTCGTCGTAGGTTCCAACGGAAATGAGGTATTTGGGCCTTCACGCCTTATTAAAAATACGTTTTTGTCCGTACCTTTCAAATAATTTATTGTTACAATATTCGTTTAATGCTTTTGAGTCCACGCAACTGAGGCAAAAACTATAAAATCAAAGCAAAGCAACGGCCCGAATTCGGAAAACAAAACACTGACAACATTGATCCTTTGACCTTTACGCTTCAGTGGTTAATCAGACGACGACGACGTTGACGACATTCGACAGTGCTACGAATGACCGAAGGCATTTTGTATATCTTCGTTGGCAGGCTTTTTTCTTTATTTTTTTTTAAGGGTGGTTCACTGACGAAAGGCGCATTTCAAGAGTACTGTACTGTCCTCCGTCCCGCTCTGTTTACATACGGCCCGACTACAGCTACTGACCGTTATTTTTGAGATTTATAATTTCAATATTTAAATAAATCCATGTGAAAAGGACACCCCAAACTTTCGATACATACGAAATTCGGGCAAATTCTAAAGAAATTCAAGGAAAATTTATGGGTAACGAGACAAAGGATTACGATACATACAATTTTGGCACAGACTTTGTAAAGAAAGACAGGCAGATTAGTAGAGCATATAAAAGCATTATATTGTACATAATAAGAAAAATGAGAAGAAGAGGAAGAAAATTAGAAAAAGGGGATTTTTAATTTATTTTATGTCTTGAACAAAATATTCCGCATAAAGGAATGAAAGAACATTCAAGTATAAAATGATCTATTTTGTGAGCCGTTTTCTTTTTTTTTAATTAGAAACGCTAAAGAATCGAAGGAAAGGAATAAAGTAGATACTTTTTATGAGTATGTAACCTCAAACGGCGTTGTTGGTAACAAAGAAGCTATAGCTCTTGGGAAATTCTTTAGAATATAAATTTTAGACTATCTAAGATATTTCAGGTTAACGCTCTCTAAGAAATGTCTGCAGAAAACGATCATATTCGAACTATTTCCAAGTTTCTGGCTCTAGACATCGCTTGGGTCCAAATGAATCTTGGTAATGGCGCTTTTCATACGCTTTCGCGGTATGGACGACTTTATTCTATAACCATTTAAGCGACGCTAATTGATTTTCTACCGATGGACCTCTTTTTGCGCCGCACCTGCTAATTAAATATGTATATACCATTAAATCATTATCGCTCATCAGCGCGCTTACAGCTTTTCAACGCCCACCACCGCCGTCTCTCCGCATGTGCCACAAGCACGAATCTTCTCAAAGGCACACGGAGACTCTTCACGGACTCTGCGGATCCATTACCACGCTTCAAATCCAGCCTCATAAAATTTTATGTCGAACTGCTGAGCAGACCAGGCGACAGGGCGACAGGGCGACATTGCTCCAGCGTGCCCGCAAACCAACAGGCAGCTGGGTCTAGGGCCGTCCTGCCTCCGGCGGGGATTCGAGTGTGGGGGACGACGAGCATTTTATCTTAATGCGCCAATAAGTTATCAGAATCGCTACTCAAATAAATTTATTATTACTTAGTGCGTACGTTGCAAAGATTTCGGATGAAGTGCGCACGTATGTCTTCTCCGCATGATCGCTGCCGCTCGAGCGTGTGCGTCGAGTGACACGGCATTGAAGAATTGTAATTAAGCGCAGCCAAACCATCCGGAACCGTAACAGCTTCACAGATTGTCACTTGGACTGTTTGCGTACAGATCTTGGCGCTGGCGCGGCGCTACCGCGCTACGAGATTCAAGTGTCTCGGAAATATGTTGACATCTCAAATGAGAAGAAGAAGAGCCATGGAGACGAAGATGAAAGAAAAGAAGAGGAGGAGAGTGAGTGGCTAAAAAGAAGCGGGAGCTGATAATACATAATGCCATAAAGTGAATTCTGGACCTTTAGGAATGGGTGCGTTTATTTCTGAGTAACTTAAAGCAAAGCCCAACGCCGCGATTTTTCCTTTCGATTTGCTGCTAAATACGATGTCAACACTTTCGGGGTTCGTTTACATCAAGTACTTTCCACAAAGTACCGCTCTTAAAGTGACTGGAGTGGCCGTTCTCTTTGCTCCTACAACAACTGCGCTCCTACAACAACTGCTCTCCTACAACAACCCTTCTCTCTAGAACTCCTCTCTGTAAGAATTTCGAAGTTAACCCACTCAAGATTTTCACCAAATTGATAATTTTTATGAGAGGCGCGTGCTGTTTGATACTCAGAAGAAGAGCTTTGTTCAGTGAAGGGCTGTGACGAAGTGCTTTGTGGAGATGATCG
This sequence comes from Conops quadrifasciatus, assembly GCA_949752815.1. Classification (NCBI taxonomy): domain Eukaryota; kingdom Metazoa; phylum Arthropoda; class Insecta; order Diptera; family Conopidae; genus Conops; species Conops quadrifasciatus. The sequence goes on from OX457078.1 coordinate 1,977,156, forward strand.
TGTGCCAATCGTGCTCTAGGAGATAGTGTTCAAGTGCCCCACCGTATAGTTCTCAATATTTCTTCATAAATTAAACACTTTGAGAGAGAGAGAGACCTGATTATTATTTAATATTAAATTTTTCAGAAAGAAGTTACAATTTCAAGGAGTTTTGGGTTGAATATTTCTCATATCGATTTTATTACTTTTTGCTATTAACGTTGAGAGAGACTATACGCGATAATCGAGGTATATTTTCTTGACATTTACTAAACGACAGCTGGAATAACGTTGGAGAACGTTGCTTCTCTTGGAATAATGTTCAAATTTATTTATAGTTAATTTTATTTATAATAACTTTTCTGTTTTTAGCGTTCAAGGGTTGGTTATGGATAGAAAAATAATGAAAGGTTCATCAATTCTTATAAAATTACTCAATAGTTTATCCACGGATGTTCCTTCGTTCTTGCATATAAGTTAGTATAGTATGTACCGCACTGAATTTGCAATATCAAATGTTCAGAAAGACTGCTTTAGAAGACACACTTCTAAAATACACTTCATTATATATTTTTTCTCCCAAAAAACAGCGAACCTCTAGCAATTTTCCCCCTCCCAAACTCAAAAAATGAAGAAGAAATACCTTCAGATGTCTTTAGAGAACCTACGTCAAGATTATTTGAAAAATCTGCAGGGTCACTTGCTGCTAATTGAGGTCACGTTGGCGAGTCTTCAAAGGAAGAAAACAATGTCTACAGTTCGACAACGTTACGCCTTGTTATGACTGCTAAAAAAAGAAAATCCGAAAAAACAATTATCGTCTCTAAAAAATAACCCTACTCAATTTTTACAATTTTTACAAATTCGAGCGATAATCGATAGAAGCGACGCAGAAATAATGTCGAATTAGGTATTATGTATTTATAGACGTGACGATATTCAAAATGAGGCTATATTTTGCATGCGTACGCAAATAACCAGACGGTCCTTTCCCAGACGACTGTGTCCAGCTGTGTGAGATTCTTGATTTAGCGAACCCAAAACGCTCCAGCCACCGATCAGTTGATCGACCGATCGACCGATCGATTGTTGCATCGATTCCTACCTGAGAAGGTAGCTCAGAAGGAAGGAGGGCATGCCTTGAGCAGCGTGACGAAAATCTAGATCAAACTAGGAGGGAGAATGTGCGAAAATCTTCGTCATCATCATCTTGATGGCATTTTCCAACAAAGACGGTCGCTTTTCAGACCGTCTTGCAAAATGTACAAGAAAATTCGGCCTGCTCGATGCGGTTTTATTTGCATTTGCGTACACAACGCACCTCAGCAACACGAACAATGGAATCTTTTTGCAAATCTTCCAAATTTAAATTTTTGCTCCTTTTGTTCGAATTGGCCAGGCCCAGCAGAGAGTACCTACCTTTCGAAGGTGATATAAACAGTTCTGATTAGGCACAGAAGCGTATATTTTATATGAAAATTTTTGTTTTTTTTTTGGTCGCTGATGATTTGAATTTGCGCAGTTCGTGCCGGAAAATAACAAGGAAAATGTGCGATCGTGCGAAGGTTTTCATGATGACACAAAGCAAATTCAGAGCGCATGATGGGACGGCAGTTCCTTAATGTGTTTCTTCTCGTAAATTGAATAGAGTTAATGCAGTCGTGTAGAAGAAGACTTGCGAGTAAAATCAGCATGGTCTGCTGCTGAGAACATTCCCAGAGAACGTCTCAAAGGGAAATCGTGTGACGTATGTGTTTCCTTAATGGAAATATATTATTTTCTTTGAAGTATTGGCAGGCGGCGTCAGAGTTCGTGAATTTTGAAAGAAACTGAAAAATATTTAAGCTTTAAAAAACAATTTAAATATTCATTTTTATCCTTCATTGCTTTTGAGAAAAATCTGTCTGAAGGCCACACTGCACCGAAAAAAACGAAAAATATGATGTATTGAAAATCTTCATTAAATACCACAGAAGTAACATACATTTTCAAGAAAAGCTATAAGAAAGAAAGCAAATGGATTATAGAAAAAATGTTTTATACCGCGAAATATGTATGTTTAAAAAACTAATCTGAATTACAAGAATGTGACAATTTTAAAGGAAAAAGGTCATTATCAAGAGAGAGAGAGAGAGAGAGAGGGAGAGAGCTAATAAAAGTTGAATAAATTTTTCATTAAGGCTTCCTAAAATCTATTGTATGTAACTTTCTTTGTTTTTATTCAAATGTTATTAGATATTCTTAAGCAATCTTTCAATGTGCAGTGAATTTTATATAAATTAAAAGAAAAATTTACATTTTTCTCCTAAATCATCAAAGAAAAACAACCTACTTGGCTGGCTTTAGGAGAACAACATTAGAAAATAAGTATAAAGGAGGAGATGATTGATCCTTCCATTTATGTGATGATTGATACCTCATTTATTTATTACCGATTGCCATATACATATATACACGATTGGAAACCACGAAGACACTTTTGAGTTTCTCAAACAAATGATGAATTTACTTAATTTTATAATTTCAAAGAAATTGTTCCAGGAAAATTTTCAGGAATGATCCTGAACCTTTTGCGCAACTTCTAAGACGTCAGCTGATTTCAAATGCGATTAACTTCAAAAAAATATTAATAGAATAATCCATTGTTCTTGTCCTTGCAAAGAAGATTGATTTTTTTTGTATTTTTATATTGATGTTTTCAGTAATAATATCTTAAAGAAAATTAGAAAGACGAAAAGTGGCAAAAAATCTAACTAATCTATCAGCTGCAAGAATGATATGTGTCAAAAATTTTGACATTTCAATTTCTTGAACGACGGCGGCACAAAAGCGAGCAAATATTGTGGGTTATGTTTTGAAAAGTAAGGATCGACGCACGCATACACATACCTACATATATACGTATCCCTTTGGACTCTAAAGTTTAGAGGCTGTACATGTGGCTCGCCGGCGGAGGAGGGGACACATTTTGCAACGCGTAAATGTCAAAAGATAACGCCAGCGTACTCGTGTGTCACAAAATGTCAGGCAGCATGCGTCAGATGATGTGCTGAAGATGCAGTGAAAAGGAAAAAAAATTTAATTAAAATTCATTTTGAAGTCAGGAGCAACAACAATGAGAAAGTAACGGACCGGGTCGTTTGGTGACACTTTGATTTTTTGCTGTTGTTGGCAAAAGGACTCTGAGTGCAGTTTGCACAACTGAAAAAAAAGTCCTTTGATGAAACCAACCACCGCCGCCAACACTTTCAAATGCACAAACAAATGCACGACGCGTGGTTCCTGCAGGAAAATACCTTCACAGAGGAAACCAAGTACTTCCGCTTATGAATGGTTAACGTGTGTAGGAGCAGGCAAGAAAACGGATGTGGCGCAGACAACGCGAAAAAATATGCAAAATAAATGCAGAGATTGAGCAGCGAAATGGTCTTTTTGCTTTTTCAAAGTAATGTCAACAAAATTAAAACTTTGTGCGACCAAAAAAAAAAAAACAACAAATGAATGAAGAGCAAAATTTTTTTAAAAAAGCATCTCGAAATGAAGGATATGTCACAGATGCTTTTGACTTTTCTGTGGTCCATTTGCTTTGTCGCGTTGACATTTTTGCTTGCCATAATCTTTTTTCATGTATCCTTTTCGCATGTCCTGCAGCGTTGCGCTGACTTCTGCCGCTGTGAGTTGGCATGTGTCGGCTCGAGTACATTGTCATCGTCTCGTGGCTGGTTTTGCGAACAAAGTGACGTGAAGTGAAGTCATGCGATGTCATATAAAGCGGAGTTTTTTCTGGCAAAGAACTAGACCGCGAGAGAGTACGTTTTTTTAAAAATTTCCTAACAGTTTCATAAAATGATTATCACTTTTGGGTGTGAAAAAAAAGTCTTAACCCATTTTGGCAGTGAAAGTAAATTATTTTCGCCATCAGCGAGGATCGTCTGCGTGGTACAGACTTTCATTTCATTCGATAATCGCTGCGTAAAATCACTTTATTGTCGTTAAGCAAGTGTTAGGTACCTTCGAGCCACATCCGCCACAGTCCAGCTGCTTCCGGTTAATGCCACAACCACCCTCTGCACCTAACAATCACAAACCACAAAGTCACTGTCACCGCCACCGTCACAATCGCAGTCACCATCTCAGTCACATCACATCGAATTTCATAATTGTAAATAAATCAGCTGTCTGTCAACTCAAGCGTCTGACACTTTTCGACTTCACAAGTCCTTTGTTCCACAGGCGCTGCCGCTTGGCGTTTGTTGACTTGATTTCGACGCCAGGACACAAAGAAAAAGACACAAAAAGTCATCGAAAGAGTTAAAAAAAATTAAAAAATAAACAAATAATTTTCCTGTGTTAAAAAAATCAACAATTTCCGTTGAGCCGCACACAAAACGGACACAGGACAAACAAAAAAAATCACAAAGTCATGTCCCACAAACTGACTTTGAGCATGAGATGTCAACTGTTTTCCACAGTCTGTCATTCGCTCAGTCTCAGTATCCAACGGCTAACAGACAAGCCGTCTCACAGGCAATCACTGAAAGCAACCAACGTGATCCTGCACACGTTACCGCCCAGTTTCCGCTTGTCACAACACCAAACCGTCTAATGACTTTTCGGAATGATTTTCGAACAACCTGAAGCTGCGTTGGTCAAGGCGCACCCTCGTGCACGCACCCTCTTTCTGCCTTTTTGCATATCCTGGCATATCCTTGCATGGGAATTTCCGAACAAATTGTCGGCTTTGCCGCTGAAAATCTTTGCTTTCGCCCTCTGCGGCACTGAGAGCCCTCTAGCGTTCGTGAGCTCATCGATGCGAGACACACAATCTGGTAATTCGGATAATTGCTGCTTCCGCTGGGAAAATGAGTATATATCGCGGGGGTTGGAGCGAGGGTGTAATGGTGGTGAGGGTGGTGAGCGAAACAGGTGTTTTTAAGGGGAATTCGCTGGGGTGGAGGGCAGGAGCAAAGCCCATTGACAAAATTGTTAACGAAATTTTAGTTTGAGATTTTTAAAACGAGAAACAAAGACAGAAATTATGCAACGTAACTTTTGAAGGGTAGTTAAAGGGTAGTTAAAGGTTATAAATAAGAGGTAAAAAGTGAGTGCTGACGGCCAAAGTCTCGAGGAAGAGTCTTAATAAAATTCTGCATCCAACAAACTTGAATCACTTTCAACGTTTCTAAGCTTAAAGTTATATTTTCTGCTCTTCTATAATAGAAATAAGTGTACCATATCTAGCTAATTTATTTTACCTCTCTTAAAAATAATATTTTCGTAAATTGATTTCTTTTAAATAAACTTAAACTTTAAAATTCCGTCACTTTTTCTTTTTCTACGAAAATCTACGTTACATTTTTGTAAAATCTCGACCTTTTCTCGGAATGTCGCTTTTCAATAGACCGCCTTTGAAGAAAATTGAAAAGTAGTGACTTTTCTACTCCAAATGCGGAAGTCATTATACTCATATTTTCCAGGTTATCGTAATGGGTCAAGGAAATACACCAAAAACGGCGAGACTTCAAATCACGACGAAGTCTGAGCGGACTGTAACAAAGTCATTCCAACGGTGTCGGCTGAGTTAAATGAGAAACGGAAAGTGATCAAAAGCCTCAGAAGATCGACTGCAGAACTTGTGACCGACCGACCGAGCGACCGACCACACGTACGTGCTCCACGACTTTTATGACTTTAGGATTCTCGTTTGACCTCCACAATTTTGGCGTTTAATGACGCCGATTTCCATGGAAATGCACTGCATGTAATAAAACTTCCAGAGAGTTACAATACAAATTACAAATTTGATAAAAACCGAAGGCAAAAAAAATCTCAGCGGATTGAACAAAATTATTTTGGAATTTTTTTTTTTCATTTTACTAAATTTGTTTAGAAGTTTTAATTTCGCTCAACTGCTCTTCACACAAATTACTCTAACTAGAAACTTTAATGACGTACCTGCTGGTATACATCATTACGATACGAAGGCAACATCACATCACAAAAGTCACAACCTCGACCTGTCCGGTGGTCAAAGCGGCAATTAAAACTGGTCCAGAAGAGTAAAAAAGCGGGCAGATTCCAAAGCGAAAAGGTTACACAAAAAGGCCGCCGCCACCGCTTCTGAGCGAGCACCTTTTTCTTTTTTCGGAATCACGACGAAATAATAAAAACTCTTTTTTGTAAAAGAGTTTACGAGATATCAACATATGAGCACTTATGTATATTATAGATGGTCGTAACTGATATGATGACGATGTTTATGAGTTTCTCAAGAAGCGGACGAAGCACGCGCTCGGCTCTGAATGCTTACGCTTTATCTTCAGTTGAATAAAGCGACAGAAAGTATGATAAAAAAATTGGCAATATTGTGAGGCATTTAAGAGGCAAAAGACAAAGACCGAAGATTAGATAAAACAAGCCTTTCAAGACCCCAAAGAGGGATGAGACACGAAAGAACGAAAAAAAACTAAAGAGACAAGACATAAAATTGCATAAAGACCAAAGACTGCAGAAGAGAAAAAGATGTCGGAGAGAAGACAAGACATTTCGAGGGCTCGGGAGCGACTTTTATATTGACTTCAACTTCGTTTCTGGAGTCTAATAAGTCTGAATAAGTCCAAGAGACAAGATGAAAGAGTAGAGGACCGAATACTTCCTTCTTAAGGATCGCTGCAACAAACGTACTCGATACAAAAAGCACTAAAAACTGGAACCGCAAAATTCTTAATTAGCATGATATCGGTTAACGGTACGCGCAACATCCTTTTTGGGCTGAAATTTCACCTTTTGACATTGGATATTGGCGCAGCTATCGTTGTGAAAGCCATCGTACAATTTGGCGGCCGTTTCGTTGGCAGGAAACAAAAGACAAATTAAATATTTGACAATGATATTAATAACGATGTACAATATCAAAGGAGGCCCTCACAGGACGACGCACGGTGGCACTGGCGGCATCCTCTTACTTCATTAATTCTCTGTATTACAAAGCAACGCAACGTCCCAAAGAAAGACAACGCGTTGAGGACGACAACGATGAGGACGGCGACGGATGATGTATGCAAAGGACTTTCCTGGGTGCTGCTGCTGCTCCTCGTAATTACCTCATCAACTTGACTGATGACGCAAATGAATCTTTGTCGTTGTCCTTGCGTGAGACGGCGCGGCGTCCATTAATAATTTTCATTTGTACGGTTCTCGTTGTGGTAAGTAACCCTTTTGAAGACGCGCTCTAACCGTGCGTCTTTGTACATGTATGTGAGTATACGTGTGTCTGTGTGTGTGTGTGTGTGTGTGTGTGCTGTGCGAACTTACTGCGTGTTCGGTCAAACTGTTCGCTTGAATGATTTGATGGCCCATCATGGTCTGTTAAAAGTTAAGGTTATTAAGAATATTTTAAAATCGATATAGACACAAATACAACGGACTACGCACAAGACTGAGAATCCTGTTTATGCGCGGCGGATGCTTGATTGATATACGCTTTGTGGCGCGCTGGCAGTTCGTGTCGGTATCAGTATCAGCAGCAGCAGCAGCAGCAGCAGCAGCAGGAAGAAAAGACCGCCCGACAACAAAACAAGGCGCGGCGAGGAAGCCGAGGCGAATTAACAGACTTAACAAAGAGACGTTTCGCATTACATCTCGTTTGCGAAGAGCGCACTGCGCGCCGAACAATGCAAATGCGAACGGCGTTGCGAGCTCCAGGTTCAGCGAGGTCCCTAATGAGTCAAACCCATCCTTGTCAAACAGAGATTATTTTCATAAATTATCCTTAAAGGAATTCTAAGACGACAAGAAGAACGGACATAGAACTTCGTCAGCAAAAACACGAAAACAAGCAAAGAAAAAACGAAAATCCTTTACTGGTTCGATCATGCTCAAACTGGACATTGGCAAACTACCACGGCCCAACAAGTTTTTGTCGCAGAGAACAAGTCGCTTCGGGGTTGTCATGTCGTGGTGGTCACTGAATGTCCACTGACTGGACAGTAGATCCTTTGAATGTTTGTTGTTCTTGTTGGCCTGCGCATACGTACCATCCGTTATTGGTCAGTCATGCACGTGATTCCTTACGATCTTCCAAAGACTTGCTCGAACGCTCAATCGTAAGCTCTTCAGGTCATAGGTCGTCACCGTATATTTGCCTACTTTTTCTCAAGCACGCCGCGCAGCAGGACTCCAGCGAAATTGATTTTTTTTCTAGTTTTCTAATGATTTTTATATTCAAATTAATTTTTGCGCGCCCATCCTTTCTGGTATCTGCATATGCCATTTTGAAAGGGTTAGCAAAGGGTTTTATATATTGTCTACATGAGTACATAACTATGCTTTATATATGTACATACGTGTGCATATCTAAGTCCTCACCTGGGTCGTCTCTTCAGCTTTAGTAGGCTTCTGTGTAAAGAATGGTAAGCGCGTGATTATGTATTTTTTAGAAAAAGGACTGGTCACTGTCCAGTAACTGTAGAGGTAGGTGATATTTTGTTATTGTATCTTCGTGAAGAGTGCCATTTTGTATATATTCGGTATTTATATACAACGTACAGTCCTCCAAAGAGAGCCAACGGACGTGCCTTCTGGTCAAAGGATGTCAGTTATTTAATTTCTAAAACAAACACGGTTAAGTTTATGAAAATCCTTTAGAGTTGAAAAAGAGTAAAGGAATTTATTAATATTGACAAAAGAATGAATGAAGGACTGAAGAAAGTCTATAATTTTGCAGATTTAGAACTTTAAATACGCTTTTACTTTTCAAAAAATATTTTAGAAAAAATGTTTAAATCGCGAGCACATTAGAGAGTTTTCTCAATAAGGCCATAACGCCTAAAGGGTGCTCAAAAACCCTTCAGAACAAACACCAAACGGGGTAAAGAGAACCCCTTCCCTTTCTTCGTGATGGAAAAACTCCTTGCAATAATAAAAAACGATGTTCCTTAAAATAATTAATTAGTCTTCAATAAAATTATAGGAGTTTTATTTGAAATAAACACTTCAGTGAGAGAGAAAGACGTCAGCAATAAATTAACCATAATTTACAGGGTCATGGGCAGGGTCATGCATAACCAACTAACCAATAAATAGTTACACTTTTTGGTCGACGACACGTGCTTCTCTTTAAGCATCACGAAACAAAACAAAACAGAGCCAAACAAAACACTAGAGAGTCACGACGACGACGACGACGTCAGGCCAATCCATCACTCTCGTTCGCTCACAACAAATTAGTTACACTTTAATAAACACTAGAAATCGGAGTGCAAAAGTCAGTCTCAATTACAAGCAGCATCCTGTTTCAGACGCACCAAAAAAAAGTAAAACAAACAACAAGATCAACCCTTTGGAGTGCTCTACATGATCGGTCCGACCAGCAGAGCCCAACAGCCGAAAGGGCCTCGATAATTTCACAAACCAATGAATGCCCTAATTTTCCAAAAGGAACAACAAGTATCCCGAAGGACCCGATCGACCCAGGAACCACAACAAGCGACACAACAATGGGTTAAAGAGGCGAAGATCAAGATCAACGTCTCAAGGTAAAGCAGATCAACCAAAACCATGACAGGTATGACGGTGTGACGATGATGGCAGGAAGCTGGAAGCAACACACACACACACACACAAACCGAATAAGAGAATAAGAGCAGACCAAAACAAAAAAAAGGATTTCTAACAATCGTCAGCACCGTAACAGGCGGCAGCACCGAAAAGGGAAATTCTCAGCGTCTCTGTTGTTTTTTTGCTGCCTTGAAAGGATGCTGCAACGCATGATCGGCTTAAGTGGCGCATTGAAAGGATTACGGTCTCTCTCGTTTATGCCGCTTATCTTCGGAATCGCAGTAACCACATTTTGTGCGTAACTTATGCTTGCCATCAACTCAGTCATTCATTCAACGCATCGATTCATTTGTTGCGGCAGCAAAACAACATCAGGGTGCGGCATGTCCTTCGGTAGTCCTTCGGTCTGGCGTCCCGCTGCGTGTGCGCACTGTTTGGCAGACATTTCTATGGGCCGGCAGTTGTTCACTGACTTGATCTTGTTTTTTACGTGTTCAACGCGTTGTTGCTTCTGTGAGCAGGGCGGAACTAAACTACCCCTGCCCGCCCCCGGCGTTTATCTATTCCGACATTGTTGCCAAACAAGCGATTAGTGAAGAATCCGATTTGATGAATGGTGCGAATGAGGCGAATGTTGCTAATGGTGTAGCGGCGTTGGCGTTGTGTGAAGCAGCGACGCGACTATGACGACACACCTTCGACAAGTGCTTGTTCCGGCAAGCGCCACAGCTCGCTCTGTCTGGCCGGCGAAGGTCCATTCCTCACACCGCATGCAGTGCGCTTCTCTGGCCGCATTCAGCATGCGCTCAATGTCACACGTTGCCGGCTCAATCGCTCGAAGTGTGCAATTTCGGAGGCGTTGAAGCGCAAATTTTATTTTGCAGTTAAGTCGCTAAGTAGCGATAGCGTTAAGGCGGCGGCGGCGGCGGCGGCAGCGTTTAGAATTGTTTAGCGGTCGCATTTATTTCCAAGGCTTTACGATAATAGATATGTTGTCACGGTGATAATAATATTTTAGTGATTAAAAAGCGCTAGCACTGATTTCATTCATCTGCCCCCGAAACCGTTTGCCACTCTATGACGCCTTCTTTTGTTAAACGGTGTGAGAAATTCGGTTTAATAAAAAGGTATTACCGAAAAGGTATTTAGCAATAACGTTATTAAGGATGAAGCGACAAAGAAAGATTGCAAAAAATTATTATTGTTGCTTTGTATTGTCTTTGAGGGCTTCAAGTGTATAGAATTTGGAGTAACGCCCTCATTCTCACGAGCACTGACCGCAGTAATGACTCGTCAGTTATTATGTATTTGGAAAATTTCTACTAAAACTAATTTCACGCAAGGAAATAATCATCTAGATAATGCTTTAGGTTTCATTATTTATAAGATCCACTGAAATTATGTTCTCTACGGGCGAACTAAAAGCCTTTCCCTCGCAACGCTGAATAGCAAGCGATTGCGAGGAAGCTCTACAGGAAGAGCAGTCAGTCGGCGCGTTCGCTGGGAAGACACAACAAAGCAGCAACTTAGTAACCACTTCAGCCGAGCGTATGTCAGGCGAGGCGCACATGAATCAGCGCGAGTGAGTGAGTGCAGGGCGTGAAGTGCTCTGCTCTGATGGGTCTCAAGCACTTAAGTATTATCCTTTTCGTGCTTTTAGCTGTTCCTTCCTTAGCGACGCTCTCTTCACTGCTGCTGCCGCTGCCGCTGCTGCTGCGAGTCATTAAATCAAACGCACTGTATTAAAGAACAGGCAAAGGCTTCTTTGCCGCTGCCAGAAAAGCGACAGTTCGACGACACTTTATGAACGTGCTCCTGAGCATCAGCCTCTAAAAAGGATATCATTATCCTCAGCTCAGCATCACTTCAACAGCAGTTCCTTCTGCCTCGCCCTCGCCGCAAAGCGTTTAAAAAGTATGTAAGTCAGTCGACTTGTGAAAAGCGGAATTGTGGTATTAAAAATGTTAAGTATATCAAGAATTTCGTCTGCTCTGGCTCGGAGGCTGGCGAGGTTGCTTTGACGCCGCAGAGAGGATTTTGTGGAATGATGAGCTTAAAATTCATGATGATAATATTCGAAACAAAGCAGAAGAGGCTCAAGCAGATGATGCATTCATTCGTTTGGGCTAAATTGGATTTTGTCGCAAGCCCACTCGAGTGCATTCATGCTCTGTTCTCGAAAGTATACTCTTCGAATTTTCCCATGAAAGACAAAGACAAAGAAGACGAGGATATTCTAAACTGTCTCTGTCTTGACAATAGATTTTAAAATATTACAAAAGCAGAGATTTTTAATTAAATCGACATATTTTCTGAGTCGAGAAACCTTTTTCCGTCTGCTCTTTTTGCCATAAAGTATTCCTCTTACATCACTTTCGACTCGTTTGCGTTTGTAACTTATAAACTCGTCGAACGCGTCAACCGAATGTATTAAGAACTCCTGACCAGTCCCAGGATAGTCTTTTGATGGAGGCAACTGATACCGCCAAGGCCCGTTGCTTAAGTGCCTCCTCGTTAAGATCCTGCCGCAAGCTGTGCTCATTAAACGGTATTTTTGTGGTTCTTCTGCGGTCACCGTCACCGTCACCGTCACCGTCACCGTCACCGTCGTCAGTAGCACTAACAGTAACTGCCATTGTTTCTATTCAACTATCTCCGCTGCGTCTTGTTATCTTGGACTCTTCATGCAACACACATTGCGCTGCGTCCAGCTTCGGAAAGTATCCATCAACCTTTGTACTCGTTATTGTTTTGAATCATTTGCGGTCGCCAGCAACGTCTTCTCAGCCCGAACACAAAAGCGGTCTTGTGTTGTTGCACATTTTCGCACATCTTGCTCGAGTGCTTGCGTGCGTCGGCGCTTGCTGTCCGCTGGAGTGGCTGCGGTGGCTGCGGTGGGTTCTAATGTGGATCTAATGGCTGCACGGCTTATGCGCACAGCGGGCGCCTCTTCGGTTGACTGCTCGGCCAGTTGTTGTTATAAAAGGTTTTCTTTGTCGCAAGAGCGTGGGACTGATTTCGAGATACTCCTTGAAGAACTCGTACACAGTATTTGCCAGACGCAGAAGCAGCAGCATCAGGCTGTCTTCAGAGCACAAAGAAGAATATGAAGAATGCAAGGAATTAAATTATAAAGAAGATATAATGTGCGTCTTGCAAATACTTACTCACGCATTGACACTTTAAATATATTGCGGTTATAAGTGCCATTTCTTGTTTCAAGGAAAGAAAGGATATTGAAGTGATAGGCCCTTAAAAAGTTTTAAATAGGACACCAAATCCATTTTCAAATTGCAAAGAGATATACATATAACGGGTGCGCAATGTTCTACGTCGGTATGTAAACTCGAAATAACTTAAACATTTATCAATCGATTAACTTAGTTAAACACGGTTTTGAAACTTCAGCTCACTGCAATTAAAACATGCATAACTTCACACCGAAACAATGTGCAGAAATAGTGATGCTGTACATTGAAAAGAGTCGTGCATATCGTCGAAAATCGATCGTGGCCATAAAGCAATGTCTGACAGCAATATTCGTCGTTTAGTGTCAAATTTTGTAACTAAACGAGACAGTGGGGTATCGTCGACTTACCGTTCATCAACGCCCAAGACGTCGCAATGAACTGGTTGAAGTGGTAAGAGAGGGAGTTGTCGAGAATTCACATGTGTCGTATCGTCACTGCGCTCAGTATTCTGATACAGTGCAACCATCTTGCGGCGCATTTTGAAGGATGATTTGCATTTTTTGCCATTTAAAGTGCAATTGACTCAAAGAATATTGCCAACAGACCGAGCACGTCGCTTAGAATACGGCCCAACAGTCACATACCGACATAAAAGATGGCGCAACATGTACTGGCTTATTTTATTTATTTACGAGGATAAGATAGCATAAAATTACACGCACAATTTATGAACGCAATAAAATCATATAAATTCTATAGAAAAAACGGTAAATATGTATTGTATATTGAAAAAACACAAATCTTAAAACTTAAAAATGTCTTCGCCACAAGCCTGTTAATACTGCTTGATGCTTTTGGTAATACCTTTTCGATGGCTATCGATGCCTCGCGGGGAGGCAACTCCCCTCAGAGATCACCAATTTACATTTGACGAAAATATTCTCTAGAAATTCTCGAATAAAAAGCAGGTCCGAAACGATATCGGCACGAAAACCAGAATGGTCTTATCTAATGGCATAAATAAAAACATACATACGAGTACTCGTATTAGTATCTGTTTCATAAAGTATGCATGATGGTATTTTAAAAATAGGATTTTTTCAAAAAAAATCTACATCTTTTTTTCAATATTTTAGCTTTCTATAATATATTGTATTTATAGTAGATGTATGCGTATTATAAGTTGTTGATAAGAGTTAATAAAAATGCCCGAGGTCAAGTGACCTTTCGATTTTAATCGCAGAACATGCCAGAAGATGTTGCTCGTCCTTTTCACATTTCTGCCTCTGTCTCTGTCTCGGCGACAGTGAATAAAGCGAGCAATAAGAAACCCCGAGAAATACAATAATTATAAAAAACCATTTAGCGTTCATTTAAACACAAAATGTACTTATTTTGAGTAACTGGCAAAAAAGCGCTTCGTGCTGTCGATCCTCAACACAATTCAGTTCTTCGCAGAGATAGAACAAATTCTACTTGTTTCTATAAATAAATAAATCGCTTCGGGCGATACGTTGTTATTGTTGATCGTTTATTGAAATCACTTTTAATTGTGTATATTATTTCTTGCAGTTGAGCGTTTACTTTTTGTTTATTTATTGAGCAAACACTTATCGCCAACACTGCCGTTGATGACTGACAATCAGCACTGGCCTGGCACTAGTTCTCGCGCTGCATCGAGTGATCTGCAGTGAACTTTTGTCCTTTCTGTTCAACCAACAACCGGCGGTCAACAACAACTGACGTGCGCCGATCTTTGGCGACACCAATTTCCAGGGTGAATAAATTCAATTAGGTTCATGATCCGCGCAGTGCTGCAAGCGCGTTTTCCATTCAGCACAAAAGGTTTATGAGATTTCAGTCAATTTATAAACCAATTTTATGGTTTATTGAAGGGAGATGAAATAGTGTAATGAAAGAGGATGAAAGACAGCGAACTCTCTACAAAATGGTCTGCATGCAATTGACTAAACAGACAGTATCATAGTATCATCTCCTGAGTACCTAATATTGGTATAAATTTAGATCTAGATCTATTTCAATATTAGTTCTGTTTTCTCATCTTAAGGCGCACAACTCGCCATTTTTTATAGAATTTAATTATTTGCAAAGGTTGAAAAGTTTGAAAAGGTCTAGAACAAGTCTTTAAAGAACCAAAAAGTGTTTAAAAATGCATTTGAAACAACCGAAGTTTTGATCTCTGATGCATTGCTCCCAGAAGTTCCAAGATGGCAACCTCTCGTGATCTGAAAAATGAAAAGTTACTATAGGTTATTAATTATCGCATGATACTCGTAGCGTACGGGAACTCTTCTGGTATAGTAGTCTTGCTGTAGCACCGTGTTTTGTCCTCGAACTCGACAAAAAATGCTTAATGCCGTCAACTGTATTGAACTTAAATGACCTGTACTGAGCTCTATCGACGGAAAACGCCAAACAACAAAAGCTTTGTCTAATTATACGATAAAACATTGAAGACATCAATGCAGCCTGTGAGGAAAGTAAACACATTGAACACAAAACGACTGAAGGCCACCTTCCGTTACCTTCGCTTACCTTCGGTATGACCGTAACAGCAGATGTCCCGTTTGGCAAGGCATCATACGAATATCCTGCCGCTGCTGTTGCTGCTCCGGCTGATGGACGTCAACAATCCTTTCTTTGTCGCTGATGTTGGTGTTGAAAATTTGACTACAAACCATAATTTATCCTTTCAGACGCGCCGCGACTGCTGGTCACTCACACAAAGGCCGAGCCGTCAAGGATTAATGCTTATGCAAAGTGACCGGGCGAGCTGGACAAAAGACATCAGTTGTGCGAACACTTAAGGAAAAACAAAGGGATTGAAGGAAGACAGCAAAGAGAAAGGACTCGGACGACGGGCCGGGAAAAGCCTTATCGTATGTAAAACTGACCATTAAGTCGGTGAGCAAAGGGTTGATTGGTGCGATGATCAGTCCGTAGAGGAAATACCTTCTGAATTGGATTTCTTTTACGTTTCTTACGCATGTTCTTAGGCCTGGATCTTACCTGAAGGACAACGTTCACGTGCAATGTTCTAAGCTTGCTGGACGTTAGCAGACGAGTCCCTTTCGTCAGAAAGCGTGTGTTTTGAGTTATTAGACAGATAATGCGTTTTGACGTTGACCGTTAAGCCGGCAGGGACGGACTATGGGACTCCTTCGGAGGTAATACTGACAATGTGTTGGTGATGTTAATGGTCACTTCGCCCGATTTTTGCATGGTCAATTTTTCTTAATTACTATTTTTCCTTTTTTTTTTTGCTTTACAGAAAGAGTGTGAGAAAAATTTCTTAATGAAATGACAACGGAATGGAAACTGAATTGAGAAAAAAGTACGAAGCTGGCAAATTGTCGCTACGTGGACAATGGAAAAGGAACTGGTTCTAGTGTCCAGCGTTGATCGATGATGAAGGATTAGGTCGATAATTAATGATTGCAGTATTTGTGCAGTTAACGGAGACTCTAAACGGTACGGAAGAGCGCAGTTTTGAAAACAGAAAGGTTTAATGGAGTACAGAGAAGAAAGTAGACCATGCTGGGCAAGGTTCAGCGTTGGTAGGGTTGGAGTAATGGGTGTGCGGGGCGAAAGGTGTGCCCTTTGCCGTAATTGGCACAATTGATTCTATACAATTTACAGCTTTATTCCAAAATTCTGAAGTTTAGGCAACCTTTAGAGCCACTTCTGTGCACTGATATCTCTTAAATATATCTGCTGGTCTTCAGCTATCGAAGAAGTAGACATATTTTAAAGGATTTAATACAATCTTCTTGACGTCACAAGAAGTTCTGGTGAGCGACAAACGCTTCAGTCCTCTCATAAAACTTTACGATGTTTATTTTTTAACCAAATTATACAGGATTTTCCCCGATTTTTCTCTAAAAAGCCCTTAAATTTTATGCGGCTGGATGCGAATGCAGCAGGTTCTCGCTTGGCCGCATCGACCGCGGCAACCGGCAACTCGGAGACTCGCTTCCATTTCCATCGATGGCGATAACACTGGCATAACTTACACGACAGGACATCCGGTATTACAAGATAATACCGAGAAATAGTTGGCGAAAGCGCTGCCAATAAGACCGAGGTGCTGCTCTTTGCGGCATTTGTCATTCGGCAAACAAAGAACCCTTTCGCTGCTGCGACTCTGTCCGGATGACAGCGGCGGATTTTTGGGGGATTTTCCAGGATTTTTCGCATTTGGCTTTTGCACTTTTGGCAAATATCTCATGGTTCAAAGCGTGCAGGCTGGAGGTAGATAATGTCGCTCGTGAACTATTGTGAGGAAGATAAACAAAAGGCAGCGACTAAGGCCAAATAAAAGCAGAAAGCGGAGAAGCAGAATGTGTGCTCTTCTGCACGCACACACACACACACACACACACACAGGCACACACGAACTACAAGCATACAAGCTACGATATCCTTCGCAATCCCTTTAATGGTCATTTCAACCCATTCGGCGGCCCATTCGGCAGGAGTGGCATCGCAGCGGCTCCGTTCGGAGCGGTCGGTCCACTTTCGGCGCGCTTCGACTTGTTTCAAATTCGTCGGTACACAAATCGTAAATGATGTCCCGTGGCGAAAGGGTTTCTTTTTGGTAAGCTCTCGTTACGCTTTCTTTTGCTGCGTCTTCTTCTTCTTCTGTTCTTCTGCGGGCTTGCTCATTGTTCCGGTCGTGTATTGGTTTTATTAAGAATCCCAAACAAAAAGAGTTCTCCAGCCCTTCACACCTTGCAGCGACGATGACGGCGATGATGACGATGATGACGATGATGACGATGACAACGATACTGATCAGTGCAGAAGATTATGATGACGATGATGTCCTTTACTGTGTGCGATTAGATTGGACTGCCCGTGTGTGTGTATCATCCACGCCGTCAAGGATATCGAAGTGCTTTTGCATACACTCACTATTCCTTCAAGCTTCATCCTGTTTATCATAATTTTTCAATTTAGTAGAATACACAAACACTGCCACCGGACGTACCGGACGTAGTAGAGGAGATGAGGTCGTCCGGAGGCACTACAGCCTACTTCTACTTCACCTCTGGCTAAGCTCATGCCGCGTCGACGGGCGCATCTTGTGAAGCTACCGTTTTTCCTTACTTTCATTCTCAGCCGGACCGTTTTGCATCGTCCAGCGAGTGGCTCTGGTTGTCCTGAGATTTTGCCGTCAAGCCGTTGTTGACATTTTTGCTATTCATCGATTCATCATTTGAGCTGCCAAATTGTTTATCGAGATGTAAACGAAAAAAAGTAAGAAAAGGAAGAAGAAGAAGAAGAAGACGTTGTTTGCATGATTATTAATGATCCGCTTTTGACACTTTCATTGCGTTTCTCTGGCGTCTGTAGATTTTGAAAAACCAAACAGCTGCTCTTTGGTCAGCCTGAAGGTAAAATTGAAAAGATGCCTTGAATGCGATGCCTCTGAGGCGCCTGCCTCTGGCTTCATGAAGATAATAATAATTATTATGCTGCGTCTGAGGGAGATGAGATGATTATGACGATGGTTATGTTAATAAATTGAGTGTAACTCATTCTTTTTCCTGAAAGCGAAATCAATCTTAATTTTAAATTGATTGAAATAACAAAAAGTCCTATAAAGAGTCATATTTTCCTTAATGACGTACTTAATATATCTTATCTGGAGTTACATAAACCTGACTAAACTCATTCGCCATCGAAATACAGCTACCGCTTATTACCAATGTAATGCAGGCTTCTTCAAAATTCACCTTAAAATTTTCCAACGTTTTTTCCTTCCCCCAAATTCACATTTTATTCCCTCTATTAGCGTTTCTGTAACAGCTTCTGACAGGAAATGATCTTCGACCCGGAAATAATAAAATCCACCGTTCACTAAAACAAAATCTCTGTTCGGTTCGCAGCCGGAACCCTAGAAATTTATCACTCCCTATACAAAAACCACAAGAGAGAAACAACAACAACAACAACCACAACATTATGAATAACCTCAAAAAACAGTGTCGAAGGAGCGCAGTACACCTGCATCCAGTCATCCCCCTACTCCTGGAAACCAACAAAAAAAAAAAAAAACAAAAAAAAAAACCAAAACAAACCATATCAAAACGAGTCCTTCGAAAAAAATTATGTTTTAAATTTTTCACGGGAACAAAATCGGGCAAAGCAGAAGAGAAAAAAAATAAATGAAAACTATGCGCAGCTACTTTAAACCAAATGGTCAGAAGGGTCCTTGCATGTGTGAGAATTTTACTGTTCATTCATTTAGCCAGTCAGTCAGTCGGTAATTTTCTTCTTTAAAAACCGGGGAAAAGTTTTACTAACGACCGGGACCGTTAGTTGCCATGATCCGCATTTTCAAAACAAGATCGAGGGCGCAATACTTTTTCTTACGAGTGTGAGAGACTCGTACATTTGCGGTAAGTGTTGTGAAGGACTTTATTATTGTTGAGGTGAAAAAGATCTTTATTATCATGAGACTAGAACACTTAAAAGCGAAATATACTCTTTGCACTAAATAATTAAACAACTTTATTAATAAATGCTGTATTGGCAGAGGCCCGAAATTTTGAAACTTCATCAAGGGTACCTTTAAACTCATAAAGACAATTTGAGTCGGCGAATTAATGGTTCATCATGCTTTGAAATCAAGAGAATAGAAAGGTTTGTTAAAGTTTTCAAGCTTAAAAATATTATGACTATACTGAATTTCTCAAAATAAAGGAATTTCTGAAAATTTATGTGAAGATAAAAATTTATTATTTACCCTACTATACACAAGTACTATTCGAAATAACCTCTTCCCTCAAAATATTTTGTAAAATGCTTAGTTTTTACAAATAAACACTTTTATTATTGCACGATATATACAAGCTTTTATGGTCTGTGGTACAACCCATTCATAATATCAGATTTCCACAAAAGGGATTTCGTTGGAAAGGGCAAGATTCTGTCAACGTACCGTCAAATCTATTTCGAAGAGGAGTGAAATATACGAATGTCAACAACGATTAGAGGAATTTAAACCATTCGGTCGAATGATATGACGATATGTCTCCAGAATAAGCCTTTATTGGTGCCTCGTGTTGCCACGAATGAGTTGATTTATTTCCAGAATTTGTAGCTACCAGTTGCTGACATAAGTTACAATCAACAAATATATGACAACGCGAGTATAATGTGCCTCTTTTGTGACACATAAAGCATGAAGAAGACATCAGCTCGAATTCTAGGGAAAGGGTGTTGTATCAATTTTATTTTTGGTGTATTTAATTTTCTTGATTCTTAAGCTATTAATGATTAATTTGTAAATAAACAACGGTAAAATCTTTGCCGGAAATTCGCTGTTGTAGATACTTAACTACTTAAGGCTTAAGGCTAAATTAGCTTCCTTCAGTCTCCGACCACAAACACATGCCACTGCGGAACCACAGACCTGCTGTCTGCCATGATTTTGTCATTCGGCCGTCAGAAGTACACACGCCGGGCACTTTACAAATCTTTAAAAGTCCTTCAGTGATCGCCACAAGGTTTGATCCTGGCAAACCTTGTCTACCTGCCAACTCGTCTTCGTCTTTCTCTCCGTCCTTTTCGTCGTCCTTTGAAACTCTACACTCTGATGCACTTGACTGACTGCGCCTGCGAAAGAGCATTCATTGCTTGTGCTAATGACCTTTTCCTTCGACCGGTCCTGCGCGACGAACGGACCCAGCCAGACCCGAGTATTGGCACTTGTATTTTTATTGCTGTAATTGTAAGAATTCTCGTCCTGTTGTTGTGTCTTTGCATTTACCATTCTTTCGGTCGGCGCAGACAAAACCGCAGCGTGCACTACCGAGGTTTTGAAAATGATCTGCATTTGCTGTTATTTGCGGGCATTGCCGGAAAGAGGAAAGAGGATGTCAGGTGCGTGCATTCCGTTCGAAATTGAACGGAAATGCGAGGTACAAAAGTATCAATGACAACACGCTGAAATGCGTTGAATTTTTGAGGGAATGATCGTGATTTTTAGCTCAATCCAAGTAAAAATTGAGTCGACGATCAGCGTTCGCGGGCAGATTTCATCAATCAAAAAGAGAGCTCATGCAGTGCAGCGTAACATAATATTGTTAAGGATTACAGAATTCTAATTACGCATAAATCGTCTAATTTTTCTTCATAACGGAAGGGACCAAGCATTCACTTTCACTTTCCGCAGCTATTTTCAGCCAACGCGGAAGGGCATCACGGTGTCTTCCATTGATCGCAGGCACACTATACTCGCCTCCGTGCGTCCATCCGCTAAACAACTTTTACAAATTGTGGGAATCTTTTCCTTTAAACGGACTTCGGAAGAAAAATCGAAGTCGAAGAGGCTGCTCCCCTCCGTTCGGAAGACTCAGTGTAAATCCCCAAAGAATCAAGCGTCTCTCGAGCACGGATGGATTCTCGCGGTGTTCAAATTACGTCCTTGCGTACGGTTCACACGCACCACGCATGCGCGTAATGCAGCCGACAACGAAAGTGAAAGTGAGTACTTAAGAGTACTATAAATATACCATCTCTCTCTCTCTCTACGGTACCTTCTGCAATCCGGGAGAAAAGTTTTCATTAAAAAACGGGATGAGGCCCAAAAATGAGAAGCAAAAGAATTGCGGAAACGTGAACTAAATTAATTTAGTAAAACCGAAATGAGTTGTTTTTTATTTAAACATCATTAAAATGCTTCAATTAATTAATGACTCTAATACCGGCTTGCTGCTGGCAATGCCTGGGAATGCGGCAATGAACGAAATTGCATCACAATAAAATTGACATTTTGGGTGGCATTTTGACATTACGGTTCACAGCAAGCCTGCCGCATACGGCACACGATCGAGCTGAAGATCTCTTCATGAGGCTTTAGAATAAAAAGGGGTAAATATTTCGCAGTGATTTCAATTTAAGCATCCATAACAAAGCAGAAGAGACCACCAGCGTCAGCGCGTCATCATCATCATCATCATCATCGTTATACGCATACAAAAATCAAGTAATTTAAATGAACTTCTGAACAGCATCTGCTTCTGGCGATTCTGCTGATCTGAATTGTCAGCCGGAGACGCAGGCAGGGGTTAATGGCTGCGAACTTTGAACCTAAACAGCTTCTCTGGCTACGCTGCAGAGGTCAAAGTATTTAACCTCGTTTTATTTAGCAAAAAAAAAAACAACAAAAATATGAAAACTATACAAAGTATAATAATAATACGAGTATACTCGTACTCATACTCACTTTACTTCTTAAAGTCAAGTTGAAGAGCTCTGCTGCCAAGAGTCAATGAGTTCGGATTCAACACTTCATCTTCGGACTAATTGCCGTCCAGCGGATCGGCCGATCGCAGCAGATAATTAGAGCTGAATGGTACCTCGATGGTTCGTGGATGGTTCGGTCTGCCCGCTGAGGCTTGAATTATGATTTTCGCAATCAATGCGGTCGATGACGTCGATCTTGTGAAGTAACATTCGCGACATTCCGACAGTTGTTGTTGGGTGGTCCCCAGGCCCCAGGGCGCCTTTGTCGGCGCTGAGTAGCTTGATTGAACTATGATTGACCGCTTTTCTCCATTTCAACTCGATTTATGCTAATTAAACTTGGTTGGTTGGTGATTCTCGATCGGCAGCTTTTGGTCATTAATTTTTCAAGTATTCGCACAACAGCGTGAGAATTGCAGTAACCACCAGGCAGTACCATCTGGCAGCTCTTGGTTAAATTTAATTTTAATTTTATTAAAAATTTAATTTTATTTTTGAGTCGCAAACGACGTTGGACGACGCCCTTTTAGAAAATTCACGTTTAAGTTAGAGCTAAGATTTTTACAGTTTCTGCCGCTTTGTATTGCAGTTAAGTTCAAAGGTCAAATGGAAGAAAGGAAGGTAGGAATGAAGAATGGGGTATGGCCCAGGGTTTTTCAGTCGTGAAAATCCCGTTTTTTAACAATTAAAATTTCTAAAAAGAGCTCGAATTTTCGAAATAGGCCGAAAACCATGAGAAGTTTTTCTCTCATTTTGACCTTTGACTCCAACAACCACCACCCAAAACTTCGTGCAAGTTCGATGTTCGTAGCTGCCACTGCTGCCCCGTTTGACCATCGGACACCGGAGACCAGCCCAAAACAGCTCAACCCAACACTGTGCTGCGGACAGGAATTGTTGTTGGTTTTGCGCCGCGAAACTAACCATAACCTCAATCTAGTGTATCCTGGCGATCCAGTTTTTGGGGTTATTTTCACCGTTTTTTCACCGAGAGCTTTTACTCGAGAGCTGTCTTCGTTTTTTTTTTTTGTCTCAACTTCGGATTTGTATTGTCATTGCTTGTTCCCGTTTCGTGTGTGCATTTGAGTGTACCTACCGCCGTCTGGGCAGCCGGGCAGGCAGCTTGTTTCGGCCTCTTCCTTCTCTGCGGACTTAACCCCGTTGACCTCGTGCGAAACCATCAAAGTACAAATTCCTCAAAGTGTCTTTTTTGAGTTAGCTTCGTTTAAGTCCATTTCGGCTTAGTTTTAGGCTCAAGTTCAGTTCTGCTTCATTTTGCTTCAGTCGTAAACTTCAGACGAGTATTCCTTTTGCGCTGTTGTGCCTTCTCATATTTGCATATTTTGTTGCTTTTGTGCAGTGAGCGATGTCGCGCAAGCCACCAACCGACCAACCGACCGTCCGACTGACCAACTGACCGCTCCTGCGTTCGTCCCACTGTACTGAGACTAGTTAAATAATAAAAATCATCGTTTTTAAACATTACAACTTCCTGGATTGGTTTGCGCCGCCGCCCGGCTGCTGGCCGGCCGTGTCCGAAGTCGTGCACCAATTTGTCAGTGAAGGTGTTTTTGATGGTCCACGCGGCCGAGCCCAGGTGCCACACATCGTCGTAAATGCTGCATTCCGTCTAATGTTCGTTGGCGGCGGTTTTTGAACATACAGTCATAAATCTCTTTACGACTCTGACTGTTGGCTCTGAGTCGTGTTATATTGTGGATGTCTCCAAGAGTTTGGGTGTGTGTGTGTGTGTTGTATGAGGTCCATAAATATCAACTATGGAAGTAATGTACCTACACGGATGTATGATTTCGAAGTTTATGATAATTTATGATATTAACCATTTGAAGTTGTTTGTGTTTTATACCGAAAATAACGTAACCCTAACGGATTGTCATACGACGTATCCCGTTTGGGCACGAACAATTGAACGGTCAGAAGAATAAGTTTTTGAATTTTATAAAAGTATTTTTTTTATTTTTAATTTTTTTCTTAATTATTTTGTAAATAACTTTATTTAAAATAATAAAAAGCTTGGAGAGAAGAGATAAGATAACAAATCAATTAATGAGAAGAAGATTGTTTGCTTTTGTCCAAAAAAGGAAAAAAGTATATAAATTCATTCGAGAACTTTGTCGAAATCCTAAAGGAATAACCTTTAGCCCTTCCATACTTTCAGCGTCTCTCTTGATATTTTCACATATTTCTTCGATACCTTTAGGTTTTCTGAGCTTTTCTTTCAGGTTTATTGAACTTCACATTTCCTGAGCTTCTCTTCTTGACTCTACTCTACTTGACTTTTCCTTAATACTTCCAAATCTACTAAAGGGTATCTTCTGAGACGCTTCAAAAAAACTTCTCATGACATACCGTATAATACCGTACAATACATACCGTACATAAGTACACAAATTATTTACTCTTATCGAATAAGTTATACTTCTGAAGAGATTTAATTGTCCACACGGACTGATAAAAAGCGACAAAGTGTACGAAAACTTATCGCTTCTTGAACTCCCACGATTTTGACCTCGCTCTCGCGAGTAACGAAGTAGCTGCCACTTTCTTTTTTCTTTTCTCAACAGGCAGCAGCAGCAGCAGCATCAGCTGCTTGTAATCGAAGCAACTAAATAAAGGAAGTTTTTGTTCGACTTCGTCTTTATCTTCTTCTGCTTCTTCTTATCTTTATCGTCTCTTTATTTATTCCCGGCAAATGGCATTTTTATTTGTCTTGAGTTTGGTTCAACATTTTTGAGTATGTTTATAGAAATCTTTTGTTTATAGAAAACTTGTCTGATATCATTAACTTTCTTTGTTAACAATGGAGAGTGGCGGCAACAACAACAACAACAACAACAACAACAATGAAAATTTTAACACTAGCAACAATATTCACCTGCACGCCCTTAAAAAGCCATGATTTTCTGGTTTTTAAGCATTACAAATATTTTGAAGATAATTTCTTTTGAGGCGCAGAGAGAGATAGAGACCAAGAGAGAGAGAGAAAGAGAGGGAGATTTTTATGAATGAGAGAATAAAGACTGAAACATTCATTGTCAATGAATTTTTCAGACTGAGCAATAAAATGCGTAATACAGTGAAAATTGAAGTGATCTCTAAAACTGTTAAACATCGTGGTAATCATTTCGAAATTGAAAATAAACAAGAACTAGAAGGCAGAAATAAAAACTAAAGTCTAAGTAGAAAGAGACAAATCATATGAGTTGGTATCAGCGCTTAGTAACCTTGCAAATTACACCAACACTTTTATATACACCAATTTCGAGTTTTGTCATTTGATGGTCATGCAATACAATCATCATAATGATATTAAGCTTTTAATTCAATTAACACTATCTTCAGCACGCTCGGACTTCAGAGTTGAAATGTTTTAATTTAAGGCTGCTAATAAAATATGCATGACCGAGAAATGAGGTGAGAAACACAAAAGGGTACCATTCGCATAATTTGCATGTAAGTGGCTTCTGCTTTATCGCTTCAATAAGAAACTATAAACAGAACGTCACTCTATTCTGTATCTTTCGCTGTAAGTCCAGTAATCATCGGTAAATATGGACAAAGTAGAAGAAGAATTGACATTAAGTTAAGTAACTTCCTGCAGTGAGCATATTGGAATAATTTATGCTATATTTCTCATTTGGCGGCACCGCCGATGGGATCGATTTCGGGAGGTACATAAAAAGTGACATGAAAGAGGTACCTAGTAGTGACTCTCAAGGAAGTAGCGAGTAATAAATATGTAAATGTGTAGAAGTAGAGAACTGTAAGAAGGAAAATAAATACCACATGCGTATTTTAGAAGGTATTGGCCTGAAGGTATTGCAAGTTTACAATATTCATTGCACACAGAAATTGATTTGAAGAGTTTAGTATAATAAAAACCCAAAAAAAATTGTCTAAAAAGTAGTTAAACACAGCTAATGAAGGGAAGAAAGGAAGGTGTTGCTATAAATGATAAAATGTAGTCATTGTGAGTTTTGAAAAAGAAATGGTTGTCTGTTCTGTTTAAGCCTTAAGCGCGCATCGTGTATATTTTTCTGAATATTATTTAAATGGCCTTTAATCTTTTTAAGGAATATTAAAAAAATATTTAATATATCCATAAATTATTTCGCAAAAATATCATAACCAGTGAGAACTTTTGTTTGAAATTTATTCAATTTACGGTTTTATAAACAGTTAAAGTGTGGCGCTGCCATGAAATTGTGTATGAACTGTCTTGACTGATTTGTAAACTATAAAATTATAAAGAATTTACTTTACTTTTTCTTTTGATTCATCCTACAAAAACAAACATACATACATACTTAGTTATGCGACAAGGAACCTATTTGTGGAGATGTTCGTATCCAGACGAAGACCATTCACTGACTCTGGCGATCAGTAAGTTTTCGAGAAATTTGTTTTTTTATTCATCCGTAAAATCAGTTCCTTTAAAAGTATCTAACTTCAATTCAACTGATTCCTCAGTTATATCAAATGGAAAATGATTCCTTTCTCATCGAAAATCCTTTCAAGTGTTATTTAGGGAGAAATTAATCGGGGCAAATACAATAAAAACTTCTCATTTTACCAACGAACAAATTATTTTCCTTCCTATCTACCTCCCTACCATCCTCCCTCCCTCCCTCCGTCCATTCCAGCCAGATTTTCTCTACCATATTGATGTTACCTGTTCGTGTCCCTGTTACTGGCGTTATATTGGTTTCTGTTTCTGTTTATGTTGTTGTTGTTGTTGTAGCTGTTATATTTACTTAAATTGCGGTGTCATTTTCATTGATTGTTTTGCGGTTTAAGGTTTCTTCGTGTTTAAAAAACTGATTGATTTTCTTCGGTAACCAATTCGTGGCGGGTAACCGTAATCGTGTAATCAAGTACTCGTAAAGTACCCCTTTTAGCTCACCCTTTTTTTTTTTTGTTAATGGAAGGGGTGAAAGAAATGCCTTTCCCATTTCCGTTTTGACGTATAAAGGAATCGATTCGGTTTCAGTGAGGGTTGTTTAATCGTGATTGACCAATAATATTTAATAACAATTCAAAAAGCTGCGAGTTTTTATTGACAATGAAATTGATATTGATATTTTCTCACTCACTGCTGTTCTTCCTTTAAATTACAAGGGAATATTATGCCCCAAATGCGTTGTTATTTCAAGGATATATTATAGTCCCTAAAGAATGGAAAAATTTAAGGGAAAAAATGAGTTTTTGCCTTTTTGAATAATTTATGTGTTTTTAGTTAGTTCTGCTGCTGCAATGTGTTTTATCAGTCACTTTTTATATTTTTAATTATAACAATATTAAAATTTTTAAAACAAAAATTCTTCTAACCAAAAAACCCAAACAGAACATGAGACTTTCCTTATCATCTAGAAAAATAACAGTCTTCAGCATTCACTGATAACAGAATTCCTTTTTTCAATAATATTCCATTCCATTTCACACAAATGGAAATCTCATAAATTTTAAATCATAAAAATGTGATCTGACAGAAGACAGAATTGTTTTGTATTGTTTTTAGGAAAAAATACGTGCAACATCTCATAAACTGAGAAATATAATTTCTAAACTGATAAACTTCTTGCAAGTATATTTTTTCGTTTCAGGCTTCAATTCTGAAGATAATTTTAACGATTTCGGCAGAACAACTGAAGTCTTAAAAAACTGATTTCAATAAGTCGTAAATAAATCAACAGCTGCAGCACGAAAGGATACGAAAAATAGGAAAAAACAATTGTCTCATGACTCAATTGTCTCACTCTATGTTAATTTCTGGAGTCCAAAAAGAAGTGCGATCATTATTTTGTAGAAGAGAAGAGTATACTGCTGTTTGTTTATCGGTTTGGGTTGATAATTGTCTCTAGAATTAAGTTCTTTTTTAGTAATATTCATTGTGTCAGCTCCGCGTCGAGTAAAGACATCCTTGATAAAAAATTATTTGTAGCGCAATGCAATTTTGTCGCCGTAATGATTTGTAGGTAGCTACATGTGTTTTTCATTTCGCTTTCATGACAGAACTAAGTTTCTTTTTCCTGTAAAAAGATTTCCTGCATTTAATTCTCATGGAAATCGAAAAATGTCTCCAGGCCGCATGACGAATTCCTGAGCAGCGCTTGCTTGCGGTAGCTGCCTTTGCCGCCGCATGCTCACGGCTTACTTAATCTCCTTCACGAAATTTCCATGCTCCACTTTTTCGGTGCGCTCGATTCGATTTTGTTCAATATGGAAAAAACGCAACGCTGGAAGTAACGAGAATGTGAGAAATGTCACAATATCTTGCGATTATCCTTGAAATGGTATGGTTTATTTCGACTGACTGATCCAGATGTTAGTCATTTTGTTTGTACCTTCGGTGGATTTTTTTAGGCAGGAACGGCGAAGACATTTAAAAATCTCATTGAGTCTGTGTCGCGGTCTGTAGTTCTCACACTTTTGGAACTAATTTCAGTACATCTCATGCTTTTCGGTATTGAATTCGTTGTAAAATTGTTTGTTTTATTGGTGCGCTTCCTTCCTGCGGGGCTATTTTCCGCTCATTGAACGCAATGGTTCGGTTACGTTTAAGTAGGTTTCAAGAGATTTATGATGTTTCTTGAGGTTGGCAGAGAAGGCAAAATGAAAAATTGTTTGTGCCGCAAACAAAAATAGAAAAACACTTTATGCCATCAGGTGTTAGTGAAGGTGGTACAGGCAGGTTAACTCTAGTTAAACTATAGTTAAAGAAAGAAAGAAAGAAAGAATGGCTATCAATATTGTTTTAATACATCAAAATTTTAAGATTAGAAAAGTGTTATACAGTGTAATAAACACATAAGAAAATTATGTCAAAGTAAGAAAGAGATATAAATAGATTGCTGCTTAACTTCTTTCTTCAATCTGAATA
Source organism: Conops quadrifasciatus (assembly GCA_949752815.1). NCBI lineage: Eukaryota > Metazoa > Arthropoda > Insecta > Diptera > Conopidae > Conops > Conops quadrifasciatus. The sequence continues at coordinate 2,006,061 of OX457078.1, forward strand.
ATGAACATGTCACGGTTTCAGCAAACGAGATTCCACCGGAAGAAACTCATTTGTACGTAATTTTAAGGTATTCCCCTCCCGCTCTCCCTCCTCCTTTCTTCAACAGATGTCACTCAACATTAAGTGATATATCTCAAAAGAATAATATCGTGGCATCCTGGCATCTGGTGGTTAACAACCGTGAGAACGAATGCATTGTTTCACTTTAAAGCTCTATTTTTGGAACAAGTAAGTATTTCATATAGAATTTTAGAATTGGAAGGTATGTAAGGTATGTAAATGAAGGTATGAAGGTATGTAAATACCACACTTTTTCAGCCTACCACAGCGTCTGCGCCCGTCTGTGTTCGCTATAACGATTACAGCCACGCTGTAATGTAAGACAACACTTTTCTCTCTCATTCGATGTAAGCCAAACAATTATCTTTTCGTCTTTCGGATACAAAAAGTCAACTGTGCCGTGAAAGGAGTTGGTCGGAGCAGCATCTGCTAGAAGAAATGTTTGTCCGGCATTCGGGGGCCATTCCAGAAAGCTGTTATTGTAAAAAACAAACAGAACAGAAGTTTTTTCCAGGGAACAATGGAACAATATGACCTCAGAAATTGACAAATTCCGACCAGCACCAACACCATCACACCCAAAAAAGGATATACAACGGATTTTGCTTCTTCTTTATGGTATACGAGTGTATACGTCTGCGAAGCGCAACTAATACAAAATAGTTTATGCGAATACGTCTAACAACAACATCATCATCATCACCATCATCGTCGTCGTCGTCGTCGTGGATGGATCTTACTCTGTGTGCCCCTCCAACGCCGGCGTTGTTTGTCAGTGACCATTGACCATTTGTGGTGCTGCCACAAGCTGCTCGGAAGGTGTTTTCCTGGTCACTTTTCTATTGTGCAGCCTGCTTCTTCCTTTGCTCCATTTTGAGCAAGGACATCTACGTATACGTTATTATTTTAAGTATTGTTTTTTGCGCTTGTTGTTGCTCTTGTTGTTGCTCTTGTTTTCGTTGTGGCTCGAACTACTGATTTATAAGCTCTTGAAAGGATATCATTATTATATCCTTAAGAAAGACCAACAAAAAGCAAAAAACTATTGTATTTATACAATAAAGTGTGAAAGGAAGCAGCAACGTCGACACACGTCGGTTACACCTTCCGCAGCCATTTACGCCTCCGCCGTCCACGTCGTCGCCCCTCGGACGCGCCTGGCAAGATCTATGTTAACAAACGTTACGGACTGCAGCATAATTGACCATATTTACCATGGACAGTTCGGCTTTTCATGAGGTAAATGCTGATGAAATACCATCCGCACACAAAAAAGGTTTTCTCACCTTTTCTTGACAACTTTTTTTAAGCATTGTTGTTTTTGCCGCATGGCGTTGGCACATTGTCGTAGTCGTCGCAGGTTATCTATCGATTTATTTTAGAGCAATTGTTTTTGCCGGCTTAGTCGTAACGCATGCCGGAAGCAATTTCATGGTCATTTTGTGGGCGTTAAATTGAGTTATTGTCGAATTTGTGGCATGTGCAAAAACTCTTTACAAAGAGACAAATCGTAAATCGTTTCTACGATTCGGCTGAAGAAAAGTTAGAAGGAGGTTCGGTTACTTAATGGATGCCGAAAAGTGCAAAGAAATAATAAGAGCTAGAAGACTTGTAAATAATTACTTAATACGTTGTAATTATATTGTCAGATGACATCATGCCACATTATTTGGCTCGTTAGTCTTTTAGAGGAAGGCAATTCGGGCAATACAAAAACAAAATCCATTTGGACCGGAATCATATGATAATTTTTAGTGCAAAATCATCTGATCTTTTGTACTGAACCATCATCATCATGGAATACAAATATCATCAAAGAGGATCAAATCAAATAAGGATCGCGTTCGTAATATATTTTGTTGTACAATGTCATCAATCTGTCCTACAGGAAAAGAACAAATTATCTAAAATCTATGTTACTGAAAAAGCTATGAATAAAAAACATGAATTTCGAAAAAATACTATAACTAATATCGTAAATTGAAAACTGTTAATTTTAAAATTTGAAGATTGTAATGCGATAGACAATATTTCGAAATTCATAGAACCGTCATAGGAACTATACAGCTCGACTCTCTCTCTCCTTCAACAACAAAGGCCTCCCTGATAAAAACTGTTTTAGGGAAAATCTGGCTCAAGCGGAAGTGCTACAGATACCTACTACACGCTTGCCGACTTGTTAAGGGCTTCACAGACATAGGAACCCTTTTATTATTGTATTCTTTATTGCTTTATAATCTCCCACTGATCGGGTCTGTCGAACCGCAAAAACATTATAAACATTTGTAACAGTCTATTTCGTGCTTGGCGCTCCTGGTGATTAAAAATACTTAGCTGTGGCAATTAAAACCATCCGCGTTAACTAATTGCCATCCTGCGAGAAGATGCTTTATTTCTTCCTTTAGCAAAATAACGCTTGAAGTTATTCGAAGAGTGGAGAAAATAAGGAAAGATGGAAGGACAAGAAACGTTCTTGAATTGTGGAAATATCATGAATTTTCCTAATCTAAAAGTATAAGAAAAAGTTGTTCATAAGTGCGTTATATAGCCTAAGATTAATGTATATACTCGAGCACCCAGATTTCATTAGGTTAAAAGGATTGTGGGAACAGGACGGGTAGATGTGCAATATTTATACTTAACGAAAACCATACTTGAGGAGATATTCGAAGGATTGTGTGAACCATGGGTACGACACTAAACATATTTTTGCACTTTTGTAATCACTGAGCTGCGACTGGAGCACCAAACTCTTACCAGACTGACTAAAACTCTTAGAATTTGACCACAAGAGGACGACGCTTAAGGACGGCCATTTGAGTGCCAAAGATTTTGTTATGCACTATAAAGCAATGCCATAAACCATTATGGTTATGTCACAATGTAACTGACAAGATTTCGATGATTAGATTAGATGAAGTTTAGTGTTACGATCCTAGTTCTGACGTCATTGCGTGAACATCTGCAAGAAGTTGCGCAATCAATAAAAATGAAAGCCTGAAAGGACTTCAACCTTAATGAATTTTATAGCTGTTATGCTTCATAAAAATGTGTTAATGGTAATGTAATAAGAGCGTGAATGTGTGTGCATAAATCTCTTTTGGTTGTGAATTCTCTCTCTCTCTCTGTTCACCGCATGCACATCTTTTTGAATATGTCCGTGTGACTGTGTCTGTCTCTTGAATTCGTTAACTGACAACTAAACGCACCTGGAAGAAATCAAAGCGCAAGATATAAGGCCAAAAATATACCAAAAATTGTTCCTGCTAGGTACACTCTTCAAGAAAAAGGCACCCTTTTTCTTAATGCAATGAATGTTCTCGTACTTTTATCACAAAAAAACAACGATGCCGCCTTTCAAAGGCAAATGAATTTATATTGTCTGAAATGACCAGTATTGACCTACGATGACCTTTTAAATTATTCTGTCTTCTGTAAGCTTCACGGCAGGCATATATATGTACATATAACATTTCTTCTATTATGAATGTTTAAAGAAAGAAATTATTGAAAGAAAAAACGCACGGCTTTTGGTTAAAAATGGAAATTAATTTCGGTCTATGGCCATTTTCATAACAATCATTGTAAAGATTATCTGAAGGAAAAAATTATGTACGAGAGTTAAATATAATTTCAACGTTTGGTTGTTGATCCTTAAAACTAGGACCTTTTTTATGCTTTGGTATTTCTTTCTATAGCTATATACCAAGTTTGTGTACTATATTTTCTCCTTTATACATACATACTCGTATATAAAATTTCATTATACAAAATTAGTAAAAAAATGAAATTGTTGAGTTTTCCATTTTTGTGAAATAATTAATTGAGAAGGAACAAACATCAACAAAATTGAGCTGTCAAATCAATTTTGATTGTTCTTCTGTTTCTCTTTCGCAATTGAAATTTGATAGAATTTTTCGCTTTATTGCACTTTAATTGCAATTTGTCTCAAGATATTCTGTAACAAACTCAATCGCAGCAGTGCCTTTTTGATAGATTCGAGACGACTGCATTTGGTTTTTGCGGTTCACTGAACTCTTACGATTGACATTCATTGGCAGCAAGATCAATCAAAATCAAATATTTTGAACAATTGAAAAATTCATACCAATAGAAAATGGAGCATTAATAAGAATAATGGAAAGGTGCAAATTTTCGCGTTCGTATACAATAAAAAAATAACGGCTTCTTCTTCTGCATTTGTTAGCTATGTTTCTTTTTTTACGATTTTGAGTTTTGCAGAAGAATTATAGATAATCTGGTGACAATAGTTGCCGAAGGGTTAACATCACAGAGCAGGGTGATAATCTTTAAAAACAATCTTTAAGATTTTAACTCCTCTCGATTTTAATCTCAGTCTCAGTCTGGTTTTTCTAGTTTCGGAATTGAAAAGATAAAAAATAATGATGACAATGCAGGAAAAACAGGGCTCTAATGTATATTATTGTATATATATAATAAGTGTATAAAAAATAACATCATATGAATCTAAGAAAGGTTTTATTTCTTTATTGAGACGCATTAAGACATTTCACTCTTCAGTACCTTTCAAAACCTCCAACTTTCTTTTGTCTTTCTTCAATATGTCGCTTCAAATTCAGACAAATCTTTATTTTATTCAATGTTGTCGTTACTTTTTATTATTTTATTACTGCATTACTTTTTTACATTCACAAGAAGCAATTAATTTTCCATTCAAAAAGTGTACAACATATCTCGAATGCGTCTAGAATAAATATTGCGCAAAAATCTGTTAAGCCGTAAAAACTGAAAGCTGAAATGTCAAAGATCAACATCGGTTTCAATAGACTGAAGACGATCATCGTTTTTTTTCAGTATTCTTTCTTTTTCCGTTAATAAAAAAGGCGAATGTTTTTGTGTTTTTCGACGTCTTCGCCAAATAAAAATATTGCACAATCGTCAACGATGACATTGTTTTGCAAAAATATCAATAAGTTTGGGGTTGGCAGGATCAAGGTTGGTTGGTAGGTCGGGGCAGGGTGCTCGGTGGCCGGGAAGGGATGGATGGCAGCATGTTGTTGCACTCGAATCAAATTTTCTGAATCGTTGATCAGCTCATTCGAGAACTGTGTGTAAATCTGTGAATTATGCAAAGATTAAACAAAGCAGCGTCATTTTTTGCCACCGCTCTCTACCTTCCCTTCCAACCGAAGCGGCCTGGGGCCTTGAAATTGGTTTTTAGACAAGGGAAGAAGAGGGATGAGGGGACCACCGTTGCATCGTCACGCTTTGCACTGATTTGCTTCATGCAGTTCATCTCCTCTTCTCTTCTCTTTCACGAGCGACTGCATATATTTTTGCGAATTTACCAAAATCAATTCCTTTTTTCGTTCGAAGGCTGCAGGACGATAGTAAGAAAGCACAAAAATCGCAATTACCTCGAAATTGATTTTATAATTTTTCGGCTGTGTCGCAGTTTGAGGGATTTTTTGACAGTTTTGTAACGATATTTTTATTTCAAATTGTTAATGCTTGAATTCGAGATTTTTCGGGGTGTTTCTGGGTGTGTTTGGGTGTGTTTCTGCGTGAGTGTGTGGAAATTAGAAATTGTTAGATATCTACGTTAACGTGTTACCGTGTGTGTGTGTGTATTTGATTTTTTTAAAAAAATATATTAATGATGAGTTACTGACTCCAGGACAATAACATTTGTCCTGTTGCTGTGACTAATTCCGATTTTATGACCGCAACTATTTCGCATTTCGTAGGTCATAAATCAATATAGTTTTTAGTAAAGACATGATACATACGTACATACACACATACATGTCTTTACTAAACATATGTATGTACATGATACATAGCATTTTTTAAAAATAAAATTTATATTGTACAATAAAGTAAAGCACACTGTTCAAAATTTTCACTGCTTCTTGATCATTTTAAACCACGAAACATATTTGTTTGCTGGATCAGTTTTAGCGATGATATTATTTTGGTAGATAACTTTGAACAATCGTTTTGAAAATTTAATTTAGGTTTATGAAAATATTAACAATTATCCATTGTAATAAGACTCGCGCCACAATATTTATTTTAAAGCAATAATTATTTAAAATTTGCACACTTCAATACTTTGAGTTTTCATTAATAATTCATTAAATTTTGAGTAGATTGTTTTGCCTCAATAATGTTTAGGTACCTCGGACTGGACTTTTCAATTGACTGCAACATTTTCTAATAGTTTTAACAACCTCCAACTTTTTTATAACTAACAGAGTTTCTGGTAAGAAGATGAAGTCGCTACTCTTTGAACCGCATCCTCTTTCAAGGTTTCAGGAAGGTTGTTTGGGTAGGTCTCTACCCTTCCCTTTTTTGTTTGTTTTTTGTAAAAAAGGGATGCTGCTTAAAAATTGGTTAAAAAGGTACCCCTTTCAAGGAAAAAAGAACATTTCATTGACTCGATCCTTCAACCTACAACCATAACCATTTAAAAGGTTATAATCTTTAAGCGGTTTTAAAGAGATGTTGTTGCTGAGCTCGTTGATGATGATGATGATGACGGTTGATCTCTTCCGTCGGCTTAAGGTTGTGTAATTCTTTAATCATGTCACTTTTGTCAAAAAGAATTTGGGTTAATTCTTTGGACATAACTTTACCAAAAACCAAAAATAGAAAAAAACAAGAGAAAAAGGGAAAAAGGAAAAAAAAATCAAGTTACTTTAACCCCTTGCGAGAGGCAATGGGAGCAATGGAGTGCAGGATCAATGGAGTTCCAGCATCCTGTGCCTGGCAAGGTTCATGTTTGACCACTTTTTCTTCAATTAATGTTACTTGAAGACCTTTGGACATGTTTGTGACAAAAAGCAGCGACCGTTTGACCGTTACGCTTATGACTGAGAGCGTCAGTCACTTTAACAGTTTTGCTTGAGAAAAAGCAGCTTAATGAAAATCTTGTTCGAAGACTCTACAGAACAATTCAGGACATACTTGCTTATAAAAGAACTTTGCGTGACAGCTGTTGCAAATGTCGTTGCCGAAGGTTAATTTTTCATTTGTCTGTTTTTTAAATTGTCAATCATTATTATCAAAAGCTTATAAACTAAATGGGCTTCCGGTTCAATCGGTCCTACTTTTTAATCCGACGTGCATTGCCGTTTTCTATTTTCATCGCCTACATTCAAATGTGATTACATGTCGCCTGCTCCTCCTCCCCGCCCCGCCTCCTCGCGAGCTACTTAAAAATGCCCTAATAATTTCCACAATCATCAACAAATGCATTCGTGATAATGAAGTGATAAGAGCTTAGTGGAATACTTCTCGATGGCGCTGATGCCGCTGACAACGCCAGAGCCATTTGACAGAACCGGCCCCGGAGCTGCACTGCTGCAACATTGTCACGCAGCGCCACAGCTACCAACACCCGTTAGTCACTTTCGTAGTCAAATGAAAATATCTATGACTTAGTTGATGCCTTCAAAAGACATCCAAGTGGTGTTAATTGCCTGATGTTCTCCTTTTATTTGTTGTTGTTGTTTAATTGCAGGCTTTTTATTTTATTGTTGTTATTTTTCTCCTAATCAACATTTCTATCTCGTTTTTACATCCGCTGTTGCGGTTCAGTCTTTCCCGTTTAAATGCTTGAGCGGGAAGAGTTCAAACAATTTAGAGGCCACCATCTGAGCGAGTGCACTGCTCTCTTATTTTCACGCACACACACACACTCTGACATTCTGCCGAAAACACTCAATTGCTCACTTCAGAGCTGCTTTCGTTGAAAATGGGCGGGTTCAGTTATTTTTGGGAAAGAGTGAGTGTGTTTCGTGGAAAATTTATACCAGCCAGAGAGAGTGAGAATCGAATACTGCTGATTCTTGTTGGATTCTGTCAGTGCTGTCGTAATCACTAAAATTGGTCTTTTTCACTACACTTTTAGAGAACAAATTTTACTCCACTTTTTCACTCAGTTTTTATGAAAACACTACATTACTGCTATTTTGCCCTTAGTATTCTGAAAATCATACGCATTACAGAACCAGGTGTAGAAATCTTTTATCATTCGTCACTGTATGATATAGGTTATATACGTTTCTGACTTTTGAACAAATGTTAGTAAGGTAGTTGGTATTTGGTCTCTAGCTAGGAATAATTCTTAGTATAAAAACATATTTTTTTTTAAAATTTTGCCTAATTTTCGTCTACGAAATATTAAAGCCTTTTTTTTAAAATATATAAAGGCTTTATATTTATTAAGTTAATTAAGCATAATTAAAGTAAAATAAAGAATACGTATAAATGGGTTTACTATACAGTTTTTTCAAATAAGAAAATAAGAAGAAGTACATATGTATAAGAAACATGATAAAATTTTTTAATTTCAAACTTCTCTGGGCAATACTTCTATGTTTTTAAAGAATCTAAAAAATACAAGTTAATTAAATTGTGAGTAACAGTAGCCCTCAACCATCATTTCTAAAGGATTTGATATTTAATATTAATTAATGCGACGACATTGCAATGAAACATTAATTTAATACACGATATCAAATGAAAATTCGATTCACCGGACGCTTTGATTAACTTTCTGTGACGACAGTACACATAAGAAATGTTGAAACGACAGCACTAAAAGACGCTTGGCCACTTTTCTCTTTCGTTGCTCTCTCAACACCTCTCTTCACCTCACCTGTTTTCACCACACTTATCTCACAACGTGGTGAAAAAATTACCTTGCACAGAAACGAATGGTCTGTTTGGTCATAGCAGAGCATACATATGTATATTTATGTACATTTTATATATTTTTTCATTAATTACAGAAATATGTATATGTTTTGCAAAAAATAGAATAACTAATTTTAATAATCAAGAACTAATATTTAAGAAAAATTACTACACATAATTCAATAAATAGATTATAAAAACACATTCCTCAGAACAAACTAAAAGTTCAGTGGCAATAACCAATAAAATATGACAATAAACCTTTACAGGTTTATTAACATTAACGATAATTAACAATAAGCAAATTTTTATATTTTTACTTCCATTTAAAAAAAGTATTGTAATCGCGAAAATTTCAAATTTAAGATTTCAACGGAAATATACATATATTTTTACCATCCCTGAACCCATTTTGACTACACTCGTCGTGATGTCTGTACGTATCGTGCAAAGTTCGAAAACGGTTATATATATAGAAAGTTCAAATTTTGTATTGAGGATTGTGTCGAATTTTGTATTTAGGATTGTGTTAAAAGGACATTTTTCTCGCAGGGTTTTGTAGAATTTTACACATAACTCAAAAACGGCCAGTCGTAGAATGTTGATATTTTGTATTTTGGACTGTTGTGTGTACCTACGATTATGGTTATAATCGGTTGTGCCGAAGGGGCACTTTTCTTAAAGGGTTAATAGTCGCGCAATAAATTCATTTGTTGCATATATCAGATTTTTTCATAAACGAATTTATGTATACTATGTACGAGTATATATGTGTATACTATATGATTTGTAAGGATATACAAGAAAGGTCATTCTGGAAGGTCATTCAGTTCAGCTGACAAAATGCCAAACATAATAAAACCAAATGTGCCTCCTTGTAAGTATTTTTCCTTCACATAGACTTCATTCTTTTGATTTAACATCGCTTTGAAATGCAACAACATCTTTCGGAATCGAATCGAGAAATACGCATCATTAGCAGAAAAGATTTCACGGGGCAACGAGAGGAAGCGGGTAAATATTCAAGATTTTGACTGATCGATTTCGGCTATAGTTTGACAAATTGACAGCTTGAAAGGTGTTTTTAATTACTTTACGATTCTCCACTCTGCACTGCATTAGAGACGATGGCAATTTAGAGGAAGCAAATTAAAAGGAAGTGCAAATATTGGCACAATTTGGTTTCTGGTCGGCTGGAACGATGCTGCGGCAGCGGCAGCAAAAGCAAATTTTACTACTGCTTACTTTTAGCGCTAATGGTGGTACATCATTAGCGTTTGGGGGAAGGTTACAAAGATTCTCAAAATTAAAAGAATGGAGATTGTGATGAAATCGAAAGAGACTTGCTATGGTTAGAGAAAAAAGAAAGAAAGAAAGAAAGAAGGAATAGGTACTATGAGACGATGTTGGCGCGAGAAGCACGCTGTAAAGACATTTGGAAAGACATTTAGACGCCCCGGACGCACTGAAGCTGATATAATTTGTTAATATTTGCACTCAAAGTAAAATATAAAACGGAACGTGATTAATTATCATGGTATCGTATAACTACAGCCTATGACCACGAAGCAGACTACAAGGGGTCGTCATATAATCCCTAAGACCAAAAACGATTCTGTCTGTCAAGACGGAAAGGACTTCTTCTTATTTGGCTCCGTTTTAGAGTTTTGCAAATCAAACAATTGGTTTTTTATGAATTCATTTATTCATACTAAAGCATTTTATTGATCAAGTTTATTATTCAAATTTTGAAAGAAATAGAAATAGAATGAAATACGTCAGAATATCCGACCAAAGAATTTTTTCAGTGTATGCTAAACACATAATAATAGATCCTAGAGGTACTCATCTTGCCTCTCCAGCCCACGTCACCAGAGACGTTCTCTGTTTTCGTGTTCATTGGAATGTGTTTGTTAATGGTTTTTATCAGTGACGCATTGTTTGTTGCACCGAGTGAGAGATTGTTGTTAATCATCGAGTTCTTTAGTCCGTTAAACAGTTGTCGCTCGCTTCGCAGATCTTTTCTCCTCTCTTTGACTTTCAGGTGTCAGAGAAGAGATAGAGTGCTGGCATCTGGTAGTTGTTTGTCTCTGGGAAAAATTACCGAACGAACCTACTTAACGTTCGTACTTAATGTTCGAATTTCGAAATGAGTATTAGTATGAGCTCAGCTGGATAGAGTGAGTATGATGAGAAGGTTAGATGAAGAGAAAGCTTTACAAACGAATTTGATATTCAGGAGAGTAAATTATTTGAACTTAGAAACCAATTCCAATTCTCTAAAAACCTGGTACACAAAATCTTTAGAAATAAAATGCACAATATATAGTGTGTACGTATTATAGCAGAAGCTTGTGTGAAATCAGACAATACATATTTTAATAATCACAATTCACACTCTTCCTCAATATTTCTTTCTATCTTCCTCTCTCTCTCTCTCTCTTTCTCTCTGTCTCTTCCTCTTAAAGCATACAATTAATTTTCAATTTACACGCGAAACATTTCCATTCTTTAGCCACAGACACGCAAAACAGAAGCTCATCCACAGAAGCCGCGACCAGATCGCGTCGCCATCAAGTACTGCGGTAACTATTCTGCTTTATTCTCAGTCTTGGAAATGATGGTCCCCTTGTTGTTGTTGTTGTTCACCCAGGATGTTGTATCGGTATTGTTGATATGTTGGTTAGCTTAGTAGTGTAAGGACTTGGCAAACATATTCATTGCCGCGTTTGTGTATGAATTTCAATTTGATTCGCGTTTAACTTTTACGACGCTCCCGGGCAAAACCTTTCAATGCGCTGCCGCCCGCACTTTCTTGAGAAACACTTTGAAAACAATAAAATTCTTATTTGGTCTCTTCTTCAGGGACTCTCGCATCGTCTACGTCAGCGCAAGGCAACGCTACGTAACACGCAACATTACGTTTATGACTATGAATTCAACATTTTACACATCCATATGAGTTTATCGGTGGGAGGGTGTGGGGGGGTGTGGGGGGGGGGTGTGTGTGCATGTATGTCAGCGTATTTGATACATTAGTGGCGTCACTATCTGTTGCCTGCCATCCTGAATTGCCGAATCCTAATGCACAAGTTGCTCGTTTGTGAAAGGACGGCGCTCTGCCAGGCTCGTGGCTCCAACCCAACCCTTTTTTCCATTAGCGCCATCAGCCTGCCAGTTGGTTGCTCGGGTACGCACTTGTCGGTATACCCCTCTGGCGCCACATCCGTGCGAGGGTTTGTGTGCGTCTGTGTCGATTTAGAAAGCTTTTATTGTTACTCAACTTCCACAATTTCCGCTCGTTATCCTTTGTGACACTTGATGTCACGCTTCACGCCTTCGCCGTTCGCCGTCAGCCAAAGTTATAATACGTCTGTAATGGATCTTTGCTGTGTTTACCGCTCTGGCGACAATCATCTCTTCCGCTTCTAATTATCCTGGCTGCGGCGCAAAGCTGTTGTAAGGCATCAGGATGTGTCTAGATAAGTCACATATTGCTGAAGGATTTCACTTTGCGGTAATGAAAAATTTACGTGTAATGTTCCAATTTTATTAGTTTTTTTAATTAAAAATTAGGACTTAAAGGACTGTTTTTGATTTTACAGTAATTATTCCTTCGCTGTACCCTTTCAGAGAATTAACCAATTTGAGGTTAAAGTCTTCACAAATCTCAATCAGTCTTTTCAACACTGTTTGAGGATTGTGGCAAAGTATTAATTGGCCACAAAAATAGCCATTCGATTTAGCATTCTGCTGCTGCTTCTGCTTCTGAAATTACCCAAGAAAAAAGAGAGAAGGCCAACATCGACCATTACGCTTCCTTTCGATGAAATGAAACCGCTTCGCTTGCTTTTCTATTCTTCGCATTTGATTCATCATCTTCGAGACCTTTGAACTGAGCAAGAAAGCAATCAAATAATTGCTGCAAAGTGTGCCACGAGTAATAAAGCCAACTGCCAAGCAAATACGGTAAATGCGGTCCAACGGCAGATCCGCAGCCTCAGCAGATGCACCACCACCGATCACCAGCCGGCGACCATTACTTCGCTGTCTCGATCGTTACTGCGTTACAAACGCTCGGACCACGAAACATTAGAAAACTGCTATACGTTATCGGCGCATACAGAAATAAATTCCTCGGCGATATCTTTACAACTGCCTCTGATGACTTCAATTAATCTGGGAGAGGAGCGCCCACGCAGTCAAGCGCCGCAGAAGACGCACAAGGCACCGGGCACCAGGCGAAGCTGGAAGCTGCGCCCTCTGCTCAACGAATGAAACGTGCTCAGTGTAAACGTGTAGAGTTTTCAAGACCGCAATCGGATGCGCTGCACTTTTCCACGGAAAACAATCGACCCGTATATCCATTAAGGCAGCCCTGCCCGCTCCTACTCCTTCTCCTTCCGCAACGGCTGGGCTGGGATTTTGAACCTTGCGAGGCACCTGAACAAAACGCCCGTCTCACTGAACGGTAAAACACAGACTCATCATCTTGACCATTACTGTTTTCTGCTATTATCTTAAAATTTATCTAAAATTTAAGCACTTGAAAAACATATTCTTGCTGTCGAAAGGTACTGTAAATCCCATGCGATCGTGGATCCAAGTATGAAGTTTGAGAAACAAAGTTTTGAAGAAGAAGTTTGGTGTTATTTGGTTACAAAATTGTACAATATATTGTGGATTATCAAATAAGAAGGGTTAAGTTGTTAATAAACTGATGGCGCGGGATAAATAAGACTATTTGCAGTGAATAAATTTCTTTCATGCAATTTTTAATGACAAATAAGCGATGTTCTCAGTGGAGTAATTTTGCCAGAAGTAATAAAATTGTGTTTACGCATAAATTATTTAACATTTTTCAAAAAATTTCAGATTCCTGAGTAAAAATTTCAATTTCAATTTTCTTTTGTTGCAATAATTTCAAGAGATTTTTGAGCGAATGTGTTTTTCAGCAAAATTAATTTATTTATGATTTATGATGTTGAAATCTTGACACGATCCAGATTAGAGAATTACAATATGGTAGATATTTCGATCGAATTTCGAAATCAATTAGGAACTGCAGGTGTCCAAATTACCTGAAATTCGTTTTGCCTCGAAAATTCGTAATATGTACCGCACTTGAAAAATACCATGCCATACATCGCACATACATACATACGTGCATCATACATACATCGCTTACTAACCCTCATCAGTTCATGAGCAAGCATAAATGAAATTACCGCTGAATTGAGTCAGTTTTATAATATCTACAGACATGCATGAAGTTGGCCGCAGAAAAATGCGCATTGAGAAAAATCATTTTCTTCAATAACAAATGAAGAGAAGCAAAATTAAGTTCAACAATTGCCAATGTTAAAATGAAAAAAATTGTAGAAGAAGACGAAGAAGAAGAAGAACAAGACGACTCAGATGTGAAAGAAAATGAAGAAGTAAAGAAAGAGTTGAGCTGTCAAAGTTCAGGGCTCAGGAACGTGTTGCGTTTTTGGTCGAGACGAGCGCACAACGTGCAAGAAAAGATAACCTCAACCACAGAGTAACCACCAAGCAGTAGCTGGTACCAGTCCGTCAACATTGCCCTTCAGCGGCTCTCGGTCAATCAAGCAGCAACGAACAACGAACCAACAACGCGCCGGAACTGAGCGAGCCCATGAACGATGACATTTTGACCTCTTGCGAAGCACCTGCTTTGGTGTTGGTGTTCATGCGGCGTTCGCGAGCTTGTTCGTATGCAATGATTTTTATTGCAATGCGAATTTCGGTGAATGCAATTTTAGTTAATTATACTCGTACTAACGCAATCAGAAATTTTGTGTGCATAACTAAGTTTTTAATAAACGCACGCGAGTGTGTGTGATCGTTTGGGGAAGAGACACGTGCTCGGTGGTTGGTTGGTTGGTTGGTTGTTCGGTTGGTTGTCAGTAACGATTGGTATCCAGAAGCTAAGCAAGGCTGGAAAAATGTGTGATGCGCTTTTTGTGTAAACACTAGAAAAAGCGGGAAGATGTTTTTTGAAATCTGACTTCTTTGAAACAAAAATCTAAATTAAAATCAAATCAAGCAAGCATGAAGCAGACTCGGTTTTCAGTCTCATAAAAAGCTTTCAAAACGCCCGAAACAGCTTCGAATGTACTCGATTGTCGAATAATAAGCGCTGATGGGCCGCTGAGACCATCCTTTCGCTATTGCCGACTTACTTTTTGACAGTCTTGGGAATTTATTAAAATCAATTTATAATAAATTAAACGAATGAACGACTAATTGATAGTCACTTAAAGCCAGGCGAAAGGCATAGAAGGATGAGGCGAAGCGGGTCAGAGATTTTCGAACGTTTTCAGTACTCTTTACATCGTTGAAAAATCGTTGAAAAATAGATACAATTTTATCATTTCACGAGTAAGAATGAGACAATGAGTCTCATTCACTTTCTCTCTCTCTCTCTCTCCCTCTGACATTCTTTTCGCGCAGCAAACCATTCCGTCGACTCATATTAATTCATTTAAATCAATCAATTCAATTTCGTTTTCAATAAATTCAAATGAGAATTTCATTAAAATAAATTGGTACCGATTCGATTCGTTGAATGTCGCCACTTTGTGCTGCTCTCCATCGATCGCACTGAACTTTCGGGCTGAACTTTATACAGCTACACATCAATACATCAATATTTATATGATCGCCGATGCCAATTAATAGAAATCGGTCAGAAGTTATGTACAGCGAACGTGGCCATATAATCTTTGCCCGGAGAGGTTAAGTCTGGCGTCCTCAAACATTTTGCGCCGTCTGCAATCAAACGAAAGAATTCAAATTGACTTCAGAGCAAGTGAAGACTTCTAGTGACCTATTTTTACAAAATGAAGACGCCATGAAATGCTTAATTCAATAAAGAATAAAGAAATTAATGTAAATCTGCGTAAACTGAGACCTGTGACGTTTCATCAATGTTCGCTTGGAGTTTACCAACCTTTGAAATTGTTTATTTATTAGTTTTTATATCTTACTATTTTATATATTCAAATAATTTAGTCTTTGCTTTTTTATGGGTTTCCAACGTTCTTACCGCCTCATCCGCCGATACGAATATAATTGACTATAAAATATTTACACGATTATCTGTGCCTACGATTATCTGTACATGCAAGCGGCTACGTTTTGAACCCTGTAAAGGCCACCTGACCCCTTTCAAAATCGCGACAATTCGTTTGAAGACTTATTCTTCACGTCTAAGGCGAATTCATCCTAAACTAATTCCGTGAATTTTGCACCGTTTTGCACCGTTTAATTCTCTTGCGTCAACATTGTGAGCTTGAAGTGAAGGGTGAAGTGTCCCCCCGCCCGACGCACATAAAAACTGTTTACATTCTGTATTTGCCGCTCATAAAATCGGATATCGACTTTTCAGCCAGCGCTCTGCCCGGCTGAAGGGCGGCGACAGGGAGGTCTTACCTCGAGCGAGGCGTGGCGAATAGGTACTGTGCCGAATGGGCGATAAATTGTTTTCCACTGCAGAGTGTGCACCGTCGTCGTGGGCTCAAGGAGAAGATGGGTGGAAGTATGACTTCGTATGTTCCACTCTGCAGTACATTAAAAGAAGTAGAAAGGGGGCACAGGGTGGCGTGGAGAGTAGTTCATATGTGGTCTTGCAGTCTCAGAGTTGGTTTACAAATGTTTTTCTTTTAAGGTTGTTGGTGCCATGTACCATTTTAGAAGATTTCATTAGATCTTAAACTCATTAAATGACATCATTTAAATCTTTGCAAAGTGCTGAATGAGTTTTAATTACCCTTTTGAGCTAATTTTCAGAAAAAAAACAATTTTCTGAACCGTAACCGAAGATCACCGTTGATGACTGATGGAGCGAGCGATGGAGCGAAAAACAACTTTGTTTCCATTTATAATTTCATGCTTTAAATGGTCGTGTTGCGCGGGGTTATTACTTTATTAAAAAATGGCTAAAAGCGGGAGAATCTGGTGTGAACGTCGAACGGGCACAAGTGGCGCGTGAAGTTATGAGCCGACCACCAAAGTCACCCGAGTCATGAAAATCGAACCTCAATAAGAATATGTACTCTTATACATTTTTTGAACACTCTGAACCTCTTGGCGCCTATTCGATTGGTTGCACTTACCACGCAAGCCCCTTGCCAGATACCGCCAAAGCACAAATTTCATTACGTTAGTTACTCGTATTCAGTACTCGTTCAGTTACTCGTTCAGTTACTCGTATTTCGGGCAGGGCAGGGTAGATTCAGCGTGAACTCCAGCCGGAAATGCGTATTCAAATTTGAGGTTAGGAAGTAAATTAAATGAGGTTAGGAAGTAAAAACACACTTTTTTTTGACAAATTAGGTTTTAATGATACCAATATAAAATAGAAGTATGGGAATTAATAATGGAATATGATGTCGGGCAAATGTCCACCTCTAGCACGTCGGCAGACTTCCGCTCTTTTCACAAAATTACGGGCCGATGATGCCGCCTGACCACAAAAAGCACCATACGATCACTTTCTTTGGATGTAATGGTTTTTCGAGGACTCTTTGTGGATTTTGTGAGCCCCATATGCGACAATTTTGTTTGTTTACATAACCGCTTAATTGAAAATGGGCCTCATCATTAAATATGATTTTGTTGAAAAATGCGTTGCCTTCGTTCAGTTTTTCAAACAGACAATTTACAAACGTTCGACGCAAGCAATGGTCGGCCGGCTTAAAATTTCCCAAGCTTTACTAAATAAATGTCAAAGGATGACAGCTCAATTCTTGACATTTCATCATTTGACAGCCCATTTACCTCCTAACCTCAAATTTGCCCAGCTTTATATCTTCTAACCGAATTCTATTGTCTTCCTCTAGCGTTGCCTACTTTTAGGGTTTTAATTTTAACTGTAATGTATGTAGAATGGAGCCAACTTGTTTGTAAGAGGTTCTGGTGGTTTTCGTTTCTACTATTCTACTAACAAAATATAATCAACAGAGTGACAACTGTGCCAACAAATTTGCAAAAGTGAAGTCTCCATTCAGAGCTCACTGATTACTCTTTCATTTCTTTACAAACTTCCGAGAGAATTTGGAAGCCCTGACGCTGAGAGGACTTGAGGACTCTCTATTGATCTCTCCATTTGACCGTCTTCAGAATGATTAACAAATTTGGTACTTTCTCGAAACGTATACAATATACTTACACAGATATTAAGTTTCAAGTTAGCCGAAGAATTGTTGTTGGATATGCGAAGACTTCTGCCTGTTTTCACAGTTCTTCCTGGTGTCAACAGTCGTCACAGCTGCTACTACGTCTTCCTGCTTGTCACCTCGTCGTGGTTGTTCAAACATTTCGCAAACATGTTAGTTATTGGCAGCGAACATGTGGCATTTATTCGAAGGACAACACTGAAACCTTTATCAAGCTCCACCAACCAACCAACAACCCATTTGAGCTTCGCGTCGTCGTCTGAGCTGAAAGAATAAAATATAGAATTCAAAATGTTGGCCGATGAAATGAAAATACTTATACCGGCCTCCGGCTTCTGCCACAGTGCCCTGCGTCATGGTGTTTTTGTGGCTGTGGCAGCAGCGTTGTTAACAGCACCAACAGCAACAACAAAAACAACACGAAATATGTACTTTAAGAAGAGCCAACATTCCACAAGCAGAGTTTGAAACTGACATTTTTTCGAAGTTCGAATACAAGTCCGAACAGCAACATTCGTGGCTAACAACTGGATCGCGAAAGGCGATGTTGTTGTTGTTATTGTTATGGCTGAGCGTCGGGCGAGTACTTAACCCTGTTGTGGCCGCACCTTAAACACAACACCACCACCATCGCCAAAACAAAAACAACAACAACAACCAAAACCAAAACCAACAATAGCAATGTGATACGGCCTGGCTGGCTAAGAGTAAACGAGGTACCAAAAGCAACATTGCGAAAAGGTGTTTGCTGTTGATGATGTCGTTCCGTGTCCAACCCGCTGTGGTTGTTGTTGTTGTTGTTGTTGTCTTGCGAATGTGAATCCAGCCAGAAGTGTATAGCAGCGGCAGCGGCAGCCTCATCGAGGGTCATCGAGGATCTCGTCATGTTAAAGCATTTTATAACGACTGAAGAACAAATTTGTTTTTTAGCAACGAGCAATGGCTTCTTTGTAAGCCATAAAGACCAGATTTTGTGAAGACTTATGAATGACTGCCAGAATGCGCCAAACAACTCCTGGATAAATGTAAATTAATTAGTTTAATTTAAATCGTATGCTAACTCAGCCAAGTCTCTTCTCCTTCTGCTTCCTCTAAGCTTCTGTTCCTCACAACCTGTTGCCATAAAACTCTCTCTCTCTCCGGAGTTCTTAGCGAAGCAGAAGCGCCTACCGGTTGTCATCAATTAAGTAACAAGCTCACGCGACTAATAAATATTTGAAGTCGCAGAATTTATGGGTACACGGCGCATGCGATCCTTATCCGGTTGCAGAGAGTCGTCCATAGTCCAGGTGTACGTAGCTTAGGTGACTGCTGGGCTCCTCTATGTGTTCCTCGGTCTGCCACGAGGACCATTATTTATGTCCCACTGATCCGCACTGGCTGCACGCAGGCTTCTGGCACCTCGAATTAACCACTTCGGTACATTATATATATATCCAATTTGCTGATTATGCAAAACATGCAATTAATTTAGCTCGATCTCAGGCCAGCAGGCCCTCAGCAAGCGAACAAGTGTGCAATTAATTGGCGCAGTTGAAGATTGCGGCTGAGAAGTGGAGCAATATAGCAGTCAACAACAAGTACCGCCGCTCAAAACAAGTGCACATGCAACAGTGCTTGTCTCATATAGTCTGAGAGTACGCCAGTTCTTCACTTTGAAACTATTTTTCGTCTGAAAGCCATAAAATTAGAAACGACTCATTTTGCACAATTCTCATAAAAATACTCCTTCACGGCTTTTAAACCTGCCTAAAGTCAATTATTTGGTAAATTTGTTCAATTTTTTTAAACACTGGAACGTGAAAAGTTAAACAGATTCAATGGAGTTATTTATTCAAGGCGTTTCTCGGGCAGGTCATTTCCTTTATGTAACAACAGACCTATGTACTATTTCAGCTCAGTTTCAAAAGTTCAAAAACCTTTTTGTTGAAACACATGAAATGATTTGGAATGAAGAGCACTACATTCTCAATATTCGCGCGAAAGCCAAGGGATGTATTCTCCTAAAGGGTGTATAATCGCAATCAGGTACGCTTTCCGTATCGTTTCCTGAAAACTGAAAACAGCAGCACTTTTGTGCGAAGACCAGCTCAGTAGAGCAACTGATGAGAATTCGATCACATGAAATAGAATAAATGAAACTCGAACTCATGATTTTAAAACTCAAAAACGTGCCGAGCAAAAGAGATTGTATTAAAAAGTATTTGATAATTTTGGTGCTGTTCGGCGTGATTTCCGAGAAGAAAGCAAAACTGAATTTCAGCAGCAAAAATGGTTAGCTCCACTCAATCGAAATATGTGCCATACTTGATAGCTATTAATTCCAACCACCATCATTATCTTTCTAGCATTGAGCACGGAGAGAGAGAAAAAAAAGCCACCGCCATATCTGCCACCGATTTCAGCACTTCAGGATGATGGCTGGTTCCGGAACGGAACGGACACTCTGGATGGTGTCTCCAGGTTTCATATACCATACCATGTCTCCATACAACGCATCCAGACGAAGGGCAAGAGGCATTCCTATGAACATCTCTGCGCCGGCACCATTATCGACGACTATTACGTTATGACGGCGGCCCATTGTTTCTACAAGGTAAAGAAACCGCGCCAACTGACGGTCGTCGCCGGATCCAACATCTTGTACCGAGGCAGGCACTATAATGTTACGAAAATCATTAAGCACGATTTCTATCAGCCGCTGATGGGGCGCGACATCGCTCTGCTTAGGATTGCACCGAAATTCCAGCTCGATGGAAAGACCATCGAGAAAATCAGTTTTAAAGTGACCAACCAGACTGAGGCCGATCTGAAGGCGTACCTGATCGGCTGGGGATCGTCGAAGAAGAAAGGCACCAGAAGACTGGAGCTGGTTAGTTTCCGCACGATTAACATGGACCAGTGCAGAAGGCGTGGCTTCATTTATGTCTCGAGTACGGAGCTCTGTGCCATCAGCGACAAGGGTCGAGGAGCATGCGATGTAAGTTGCGATTAATATCTACGCCGTTGTCGTCCAGTCATTGAGCCATTACTTTTCAGGGCGATTCGGGCGGTCCTCTGGTGAACACTGGATTCAATTTGCAGCTGGGCATACTGTCGTATGGCCGGAAGCCGTGCATGCGAGGGCGCATATACGCTTTCACCAAACTGCGTCCTCTGGTGGGCTGGATTGCGAAGCATTTGCGGAAGGGCGGCTAAGTTCGTCCGATCGACTAAAATGGTTATGGTTTTACTCTATTCTAACAACGTAGAAGGAGCTAACGTCATCCATCTGCGGAGTCGCGCGGCGCGCGGTAATTATTTGGCCACTTTTTACGTTAGTTGATGAAACTTGCACCAAAATAAAGTGACTCGTTGTGCTTAAGCTAATTTAACTTTAGTATTATCTCTAATTTTAGTCTTCTCGTATTGTAATATTTTAATTAAATTGTTTACTGTTTACTGAAGAAATAATAACTCATTTAATTTAACGCATGTCTTTTTGTGGTTTACTTCCGTCCGCAGTTTACTTCCGTCAAAGCAGCTTCAAGCGGATTACTTCCATCAAAGCAGTTTCGGTGAATATGACATCGCATATCCTTTTGTTTGCGCGGCAAATACCCTTTGAGGGATAAGCCGTGAAGTTTAGCGAACGGTAACTTGTTTGTGTGGTGGTGGGTTCAGTGGTTCGCGTTAAGTCGTGGTTCGTTGGTATTTGTTGGCTTTTGCGATTAAGTAGAAGAGACAAAATACGGGGGACCAAAAAGACACCGTAGAAAAAGGCATCATATAGCAAAAGCACACTGAAGTCCGCGTTATGTCTTCGTCCATATCAACTGAAAACACGAAAAAAAAAATGCACGAAGCGATCTTTCTTTTTCAGTAATTTAGAGCAAGATGTAGCGGGTCACCCTGCAGCGATCGCTTAACTGCTATTCAATTAAGTATATTCTCGCTGAGCCAACCCGATACGTATTTTGGGTGGCCCAATTAACTGAAGATAAAAACATTGACACAATGCCGGGCGCCAAAGTTAAATCGTCGTCGAAGCGAAGGCCGCGACACCCGCCATCCCGGCGGTAGAGCAGCTACACCGACCGACTGCGGCGATTCGGTAATCTGCCGCCTGCACGAATGCATGCTAAATGAAGCCATTCGCGTTGGGGCTGCCGGCAATTAACACAGTGGCCCCGAGATCAAGACCCAAACGGCACGAAGGTGCAATCGTAAGCACAAAAAAAAAGAACTGCCCAAGCAAAAAGTACGCAGTAGCTTGCATTAATTAATCCGCAATGGCAAGCTCCGCGTCTGTGCTGCTGCCTGAGGGCCAGGCCACACACTAGCGACAGCTCCGCTATCAATAGCAACAAGCTAAATCAATGATTCATTCATCCAGGCGTTCAGGCGTTCATTCATTTCGGTATAATCGGTGCTCCCGACGCCCTCCGCCGCCCAAGCGTTGCCGACGCTTCAAATCAACAACTTTTCAATGATCTGCGGCGCAAACCAGCGGCTAGCTTTTCCTTCAGGCCTGGCCACAAGCTCCACCAACGGCCGCGAGCCTCAGGTGAAGTGAGAAATGCATAAATCAAGGAGATCCTCAACGGGCGAGGTATCTGCCAGTATATAATCTGCACCTATAATCGGAATATTTAAATCATTAGCTGATTGGAGTGGCATTGCCACTGGGTGATGATCGGCCAGCAGTGGACCGGGCACAGGCAAGAGATCCAGCCATGGCCATCGTCCGTCTGTGGCCAGGAAGCCTTTGGCGCATTGAGGCGCGTAGGTGTCATTCCAAGGAAACGCGATTAAGAGCCACCCAAAAGGAAGCCATGTAAGAAACTGGCCTTCGTGGAGGGTGAAGGGTGGCGGGAGAGGGGAGGGCGCTGGGGTACACTCTGAGAAGCACGGCGATAAACATGTTTTCTTAATTACTCCCAGCAGCGAAAGAACAGTGTTGCCAAATTACTTGTAAAAACTACGAAATCGTGTTGATGAAATCATTGCTAAATTTTCGTTGGTTCTTTCAAAGGTATCGATCGGCCTAAGTCGGTACGAGTATGTGGGTCGGGTCGATTGTGGGCTATTATTCCTGTCGCTTGAGCCCCTTCAATTATCATTCATTACTAGCAACTTTAAGCACTATTTCTTGCTCCAAATCATGCTCATATTGATTCTTTGACCACGAACCAATCGAACTTTATGCCGGACATTTGTCCGGCCCATCACCGGCCCCATTTCACGTGACTGACGACTGACTGACTGAAAGCACTCAACGCGCATGACATCGAACGAACGAACTTGATAAAATATTTCACGTCGCTGTCGCCGCCGTTGTCGTTGTCGTTGTCGTTGTCGTTGTCGCTGTCGTCGTCCTCGCTGTCGTCAACGTATAAAACTTGTGAAAAAACCTCGTCTCAGCGGGTGATCGGCCACAGTTTAAAGGTTATAACACTTAACAATAACTCTGACACCAGCGGAGCTGATAGCGTTGGCTGCTTTGTGGCCCCAATCAGAAGCGGCCGATCGGTTCGTCCGAGTACGCTGCACAGCTGGCGGCTTTTGTCAGTTTCTGGGCAGCAGTGGTGTAGTCACGGGACAATAAGGCTTGCGAAGGGATCCTTCCGTCCTACAGAAGCAAGCGCCCTGCCAATAAACCGAACCATTACTACGCCTTTGAGCGAATCGCTTGACACCCGCACGGTTACAGCGCATAAAAGACGAAGAAGACAAACACAAAGCGGATCATTTTTTTATTTATTACATAACTATCGGTCTGCGTTTGGTTGGTTGTGTTTTCAATGAACACTGTGATCGACTGGTTAGCGTTATCAACGCGCAAGAGGCACGAATAACTTGGCACAGCTCATCCTCGAGGGGTACGCCGAGGGGCGCGGTGATGGGTTGCTGGTGCCCGGTGGTTGGTGGTTGGCACTGTTTCGCTTGCGTCTCTGGGATAAAATCAGAGCTCTGTATTTCGGCTTTAAATCTCGAAATACATACAGAGTCTTTAGCAATCTTGGCGAATTTCCGAGGAAATCCAACTCCACGACGGCAGTCCGCCTAACGGCCAGGCCGCCAGCCTGCCCGTTCGCAAGCTGGACGACGTCTCACGTTATATCTTCTTTATGCAGGCGTCCGGATCTGTTTCCTCGGATCTGTTTCAGAGAACCAGAGCCGGTGGGCTGTGGAGCGCGGCAGACGACGGACGACCGCGGTCCCGCTGCAGTGCACGCGGGAACAGACCAAAACAAAAAAGTTATTAACCAGAACGGTTGGTTTGAAGCCTTGGTATAGAATTTTCGTAGATGGAGATTAGCTGGACGCCAAAGGTCTTATTCGTCTCGAAGTAGTCCTGTGGCCGCAGTAGCTTTACTAAGTGGCTTCTAAGAGAAGAAATAAACATTTTAAATACGTTTTAATCAGAGCCTGGCCTTAGACAATCCCCTACCGATTGATCTCGCCGACGACATCTAGTGCACATTAAGTTTTTATAGGCCTTCAAACGGTTATCGTCGTCGTCAAAATGCGTCCGATAAGAATTTGCGGCGGCTGCTTGTCACACAATGCTACCTTGTCGGACGATTATCACGACATCATTGCATTTTCTACGGTCATTTATTCCGCCGCCTGCTCCTCTGCTCTCCTCCCGTTCCAACGCTTGCGCTTCGGAGGAATTGCGTGTGGTCAGCGGCGGATTTACGTTAAAATAAGAAGTCGCTGTCGCTGTTTGGTAACAACAACAACAACAACGCTTCAACGCAGTTAATAAAAATTGTCACACCGAATTTTAGTTCTGGCTTCTGGCTGTTGTTGTTGGTGCAAATAAAGAGTTAGAGTAAGTTTTTCACATCTATCAACTCAGCGGAAAACTGTTCGAAAAGGCTTTAGACTTTTGGATTTGGGTTATA
Organism: Conops quadrifasciatus; assembly: GCA_949752815.1. Classification (NCBI taxonomy): domain Eukaryota; kingdom Metazoa; phylum Arthropoda; class Insecta; order Diptera; family Conopidae; genus Conops; species Conops quadrifasciatus. The sequence continues at coordinate 2,030,899 of OX457078.1, forward strand.
CAAAGACTGATTAAGTCAGCGATGCGTTTATGGTCGCGTCCTCTGAATCAAATGCGACGAAAATGTGTACGATAGCAGCTAAATTGCGCTCGAGAGTACCGCCCGCTGACACTGAAAGTGGTGCAAAATTAGAATAAACCGCAGGCTCACCTTCTCAGCAAAAAAAAAAAAAACTATATCAATCAATTCAGAGCTAGAAATACTCCCATTATTTGGGGTATATAAAAACGGGGTACGGAAAAATTAGTGCATTCAGTGAATAATCCCACCGTTCGACGTTCGTAAGCCAACGTAATGGAAGAATTCAAGTCTACATTGATCACTCTTTTAACCACGCTGATGATGGTAGCAGCGGTTTTTAGTAAACCTTCGCCTAAACTCGATCGTACGTTAAGAAAGCCAGCATTTTTTTAGTGTTTCATTAAAAATAGTCACATTAACCTTCCCACAGTCGAGGCTATATTCGATGAGGAGACAAATTCAGGCCAGCCACAGCAACAGCAAGGACGAGTTGTGGGCGGGGCTGGCGTGGCCGACAAAGAGTACATACCGTATCAAATCTCCATGCAGTACCAGACGAAGCGCGGAGGGCAGAAGCATTTCTGTGGCGGATCCATCATATCGTCCAGCCGCATCCTGACCGCCGCTCACTGTGTAGACGGCCAGGATGCCAAGCGCATCTCCGTGGTGGCCGGCATACGCGATCTCAACGACACGAGTGCGGGCCAACGTTCGCAGGTTGTGTCCTACGAGAAGCACGAGAATTACCAGGCGCTCGCCACCAGCGACATTGCCATCTTGAGCATCGAGCCACCACTTCAGCTGGACGGAGAGAGAGTGCGTTCTATCGACGTGAGCGGCTCTGAGAAGGTCAATGGCGGCGAGCACGTAACACTTACCGGTTGGGGTGCCCTGTGGCATTTCGGCCAGGGACCTCTGGCCAGATATCCGGTACGCTTACAGAAACTCTCCTACAAGACCATAACGAATGAGGACTGCAAGAAGACCATGAAACAGCTCAGCGACACTGAGATTTGTGCCTTGGCACGAGCTGGGAAGGGCGCTTGCAATGTGAGTGTATACCATTTTCATGCAGCCCATATTTCAATGTTTTTTATAAAACTTCTAAGGGTGATTCCGGTGGTCCCTTGGTTCTCGCCAATGGCGGCGAACTGCGCCAGGTGGGAATAGTGTCCTATGGTACCGCCTTGTGTGCCTCCAACAGCCCTGATGTCTACACGCGCGTCTCAGAGTTTGACGATTGGATAAAGCAGCGGCTGCTTTGACTGAACGAATTGGTATAAATGGCCCGCAATGTCAGCGCTGAACGCAAACAAACTAAAATGAAAGTGAATTTAAATCGAGTACTATTGAAATTACAGAAACTTTTTTCAAAAACCTTAAACAACGTTTTTTTAATTTAAAAGGAGTATGTTCGCAAATTCATTTTACCGACAGACAGACAGAAGAGTATTAGCCAGCATGATTTCAGTGCGTTTATCCAACCAGCGACCTTAGCTTTTGGCGACCTTTCATTAACGGCTTATCTAATTCTCATTATCTAACAACGACTTGTGTTATGAATTTTACGAATTAGACCGATCTTGTTGCTTGGATTGAGAAATCCGCTATAAAAGGCTCAGCCGGTGGCGTAATTTCGACACATTCAGTATCAAAGCCCAAACGCTCAAGCATGACGTGTCGTCTCGTAACCGCATTCACTCTAATGGTGCTTTCTGTAAACTTGGCAGTGGGCGAAGAAGAGAGTCGTAAGTGCCAGTACACTAAACAGGTCCCGGATATTTATTTGTCTGTAACTTTTCGACAGTGCCTGATCTCTTCCAGAGTAACACTTCCCGGATTGTGGGCGGCGTCGATGTGCCCGAGGGCCAGTACATCCCTTACCAGGTTTCGCTGCAGTATCGCACCAACAATGGCGATGTGCTGCACTTCTGCGGCGGCTCCATAATATCCTCGACTCGAATACTCACGGCCGCGCACTGCTGCAAGGGCTTGAACGCGAGTCGCATGTCGGTTGTGGCGGGCATTAGAGACCTGGGCGACACGAGTGGGCAACGCGCAGCGGTGAGGGCCTACGACATTCATGAGAACTACGAGGAGCTGGTCACCAGTGACATTGCCATTCTCAGCATAGAGCCACCGCTTCGATTGGACGGGGCGCGTGTGGGGGCCATAAATGTGAGCTCCCCGGTAAGGGTGGGAGGTGGACGAGCTGTAACGCTAACCGGTTGGGGCCTGCGTTTGCCGGTAGCCTTCCCTTTTCTACCCTCCGAGTGGGATAGCATCAACTATCCGACGACTCTGCAGATCATGAAGTATGGCACGATTACGAACAAGGAGTGTCGGGAAGGCGGCATGGAGCAATTGACGGAGACCGAGATTTGTGCGAAAGGCCGCTTTCTGAAGGGGGCCTGTTCGGTAGGTCTTTCATAGACACTTTCAGTGGTGTTTCGGTGTTGGTTGATGTGCTTTGTTTTTTTCATGTGAACTCAGGGCGACTCTGGAGGTCCGCTGGTGATGAAGACCGCCAGCGGGCTGCAACAAGTTGGCATTGTTTCGTACGGCTTGATAGTTTGTGGCATTTTCAATGTTCCTGATGTCTATACGCGAGTATCGGTGTTTAATGATTGGATCCGGCAACGCATGGATCTCCCCCCGATGACATGATGCGGTAATTATACCATGGGAAATACGAAATATAAACAAAACGAGAGCAGCACTTCGGAACGTATTAAAATATTTACCTAAAATCAAGCAAAATTGTCTTTCATTTAAGACCGTACCTTAGGAAAGGGATCATTGCTACATGAGTCCAAATAACAGAGGTAATGGACATACATATATAGTATGTATGTGACCTACCTAGAGCACTTTTTGTCGACAGGTTATATACTCTTTCTTAAAGCTAGAGGCTAAAGAAAATCGTATGCGAAGGGAAGGGAGTTTTCCGTACGCGGAAAATTTAATAAAATGGCTTCTAAAATAATTGGATATTTTACGACTTTATGAATACGTTTACAACTAGATTTTCTGTTAGAGCGGATGTACAGTGAATACAAAACACTTATGAAAGAAAACGAAGACTGCAGGAAAGAGAAAGCGGTGAGCTGGTCCTGTTAAAGAAATCGAAGGTTATGCAAAGTTGAAGGAATAATTATATTTCTAATATTGTGTGATTCTATAGTAACCGGGACTAAACAAAACTTATTCGGCGACTGCCTCAATAACCGCCTCAACAACCGCGGGTGCCTCCTCCGCAGCAGGAGAAGCGGCAGGTTCTGGAGTGGCTTTGGTGGTGGTTTCTGGAGCGGCTTTAGTGGTGGATTCTGGGGCGGGTTCAGATGGCGGTTCTGGGGCTGATTCCGGAGCTGTTTGTGAGGCTGGTTCTGCAGCTGGCTCTGGAGCTGGTTCTGCAGCTGGTTCTGGAGCTGGAGCTGGTTCTGCAGCTGGTTCTGGAGCTGATTCCGCAGCTGGTTCCTCAGCTGGTTCCGCCGGTGATTCTTGATCCGTCCTTGGAGCAAAATCATCCGGAGTCGGTGCAGGTGGCGGTGGTGAAACTCTCTCTTCGGCCGGTGTCCCTTCGGTATCGGTGGTAGTAGAAATTTTGGCAATTTTTTCTGCATCTAAAACTTTGTCCGCTTCCGCTGCTGGTTCAGTAACCAAAACGGGCTCAGTTATATCCTCCGACATCTTCAATGAAATTGGAGAAAAAAGGAAGGTCATTCATTACTACGCAGCCGCTCTAAGGACCTGGTCCAGGGTAAGTTAGGTAATAACTTTCATGCTCTACGTTATACCAAAAAAAGAAGAGCCAGACAAGCCAATTCACGGCTCGTTATACAGACATATGTACATACATAAACTAAGCTCTCGCAAACATACCACGCGAATTGGCCGCAAAGCTTGCGTAGCCACAGTCAAATCAGACGTTGCCATACCGACCTCAGGCTGGAAAAAGGATTATTCAGAATGAGCGGCTAAAATCCGAACAGCGAAGCGCACACTCACCTGGACTCGCTTGGCTTCGGGACTGAGAGAGACGGCGGACTTAACTGAGCATTCGTCTGGTGCCTTCGGGTATACAAAAAGTTCGAATATCGGGGTACAAGGCGAGGGCATTTCTTACCTTCACCAACTGGCCTCCATGCCGGAACCTGCTTCCCTGGGATGCCGTCTGTAACAATGTGGGCGCATGTGAAACTGTAGTCCACAGTGACTCCTATACTCACTGTTGACCACAGTACGAATACATACCGAAAATTGTGCGGATCCTCCTTCTTCCAGTTCGTGTTCTCCGAAATCCTGTCGGCGGAGAGAAACATTCGATAACAAGCTGCTCTTAAGGGTCTGGTAATGCTAATGGGTTACGTGAAAGAAATTACCTCGAGCTGCCGCGGCTTTTTGCCGAACATATTACGCCTTGTTATGAAACCTCTGAAATTGGACTAAAAAATGGGGAAAGGCAGTGAGGCTCCTGCGACTTTTCATGGGCCCTTTGCTGCATCTGCGCTCTTACCTGAATCTTAACAGCTGCGTCCGACAACTTCCTTCGCAAAGCTCGTTCGATTTCGCGATCCCGGAAGTATACGTAGAGAGCCTCCGTGCCGCCTGTGGTCTGTGTAGTCAAAAGAAGAGCTGTGAAGTCAAAACTAACCCAACCACTATAGAGAGATTACCTCCGCGGCGCTCATATAGGCCAGCACGAATCGATTGTAGGCCTCCTCGATGATGGGGCGCGAGATCCTCATCTCTTCCTCCGAGAATTTGCAGCGTTTAATCAGCTCGTCGAGTATGTCCAACTCCTTGTACTTGATGATCTCCTTCTCCTTGTTCTTCTCGCAGCGATATTTTTCCAGGAAGCGTCTGAAGCTCTCCTCCATGATGGCCGCCATGTTCTCGCAGCTCTCTCTGGCGATGTGGCAAAGGCAGAGATCCGAAATGATGTCGTTGACCTGCTTGAGGGCATTATCGATGACGTATTTCGCAACTGGATTGAAAGGGGAGAGATTATTCAGGAATAGTGGTCCATGCTTCTTTTGGATCGGACGAGAGAAACACTTACCGCGTGCCTTCTCACGTGCCACGATTATGGAGTGCAGATAGTCGATGATGAACTGACAGAGACACTCGGTGGTTGGTTGGCAGCGCAGCACCTCGCGCGTTATATCCGATAATATCTCCGGCAGTCCGTCCGGCACGTTGATGACTTGGCCGCGAACTTTGCCGCGCTGGATGAGGTAATTCATGGCTGTAGTATAACTCTGGAAGTGGTGGATGTAGGATCTCTTCGCGGCTTAAGTTTTGTATAAATAATGAGAAAAGGCAGACTTTTAAATAATATATTTTGGTTATTTTGAAAAGATGAACAATTTTTCGCTTCGGTTCAATTATTTGAAAATTTATTTGAAGTTTTCTCAAAAGTCAACTTGATTGTTGGGCGAAGGCTTTGCCAAAGAAATACTTATAGAAATAATTTAATGCAAAAATTACATATCAATCAATACAAGAAAATCATTTCTCACAAATTGTATTCACACAAATTCAACACAGCAATGAGAGAGCATTTATTTGCCCTCTTATTCGTGTCGAGTGACAAACACTCACCACAGTGACACGTTGTCATTCAATGAGAATTGTTTGGGAAAATGTCATTCCTAGGTAAACATTTTTATTCTTACGAGATTTTACAATCAGGTGGCTAACATCATGATGGTGGCTGGGAAATGATAAGTTTTAAATGCATTTAAGAGACTGTCAAGATATCCCAATAGAACTCCGAGAGCATTTTAAATACTTATCCCCCAAAAAATGCAATAAAACTTTCGAAGTGTTAAAATTTCAGGAGATCGTCAAAAGAAATCTTGCCTCTGTTATACGAGTACCCTTCGCCGCAGGTTCTTTAATACACTAAAAAAATCCCGTACTTCAAAATTTTATGGTTGCTGTTGTTGTTGCAACAGATTAGCAGGAAATTCAATTTCATTGGTACCTACTGTACGTACAGTACCAAATTACCGTACAGTACCTACCGTACGTACAGTTCCAAAATAAACTGTTTCTTGCTGCAAATTGATTGATTTTGTACCAAAAGTTTGTACGGTACCAAAAAAAACGTCCTTGTTTTTTTTTGCAAAAAATTCCCGAAACTTTTTGATTCGCGCAAAAATATGTTAAAAAGCACTGAAATATCGGTTAGGCTTGCGTATTCACTTAGCTATGGTTTATGTCTAGGTTACCAGCAACGGTTTGAGAAAATAACTTTCTAAGAGTGAAAGTGAAACACTCCAGATGGCCCTAAGAAAGAGAAAGACCTAACTGACAGCTTACCAGCTGTTTAGGTAATACTTCAAAACGACGTGTCAAGTTTTCGTGGAATCTTGGAAATTCAATTCTTTGGGATTTATAACTTTCTTTGGTGTAGTCGTTTTGGAAAATGTCTCCAGCAAATCTGATGGATTTAAATATTGATAAGCTGTTCGAGCAGCACGGAGTTCCTGAAATCGTTATTGTCCACAAAAAGATTCAAGCTGTGGTAGAGAATAAACGCGAGGAGCTCCGCACGATGGTTGGGTAAATTTGCTACGGACACTTCCAGTAGAAATTGTTCAAAATTACTCTCTTTTAGTGAACGTTATCGGGATCTGCTCAAAGCAGCGGACACTATAGCGGCAATGCAGGATTCCTCCAGCAGCCTCATCGCAGAAGTCGATTGCATTACCAGCAACTGCCGCAGTTTGAACGAGCAACAGCTAATTGGTTTCAAGACGGCCGAGGGGGCAGAATTACTGCGTATACGCTCAGCCAACAAGAAACAGAGTTATTATTTTAGCGCCATGGTTCAGGTCAAGCTGTTAACGGCACTGCCTGAGCTTATTTGGTCGCACCTGGATAGGAAGTGCTTCTATATTGCCACAGAACTTTTCATCTTTAGTCGGCACATCAGCACCGGCCTGCAATTGGATGTGAATGATTCGCTGATAAACTTGCAGCCTGTGGCCAGAAAGCAGTGGGACATGCTTAAGCCGTTTCATGTAACCATCAAGCAGCTCGTCCTGGCCGCACTAGAGCAGGAAGAGCTCACTGCGACCGTAGCAATGGATTGTCTCCTCAGCTTGTTGCTGCTGGAGAAGAGTACCTTAGGTGCAGTGTTGAAAACGTTTCTTCAACTACGGACCGCCGCGTTTTCGAACATCCTAACCACGACCTCTGATGAAGAGAATATAAACCGAAGAATCAAGGAACGCATTCTAGCAAGTTTGAAGGTTTTATACGGAACTATAGAACTGACCGCAGCTTGCTTTCTGGGTAAACATCTAGTTCTTCAGAGTCTACTTGTCCGAATTTCCTCTTCACCTTCTTGCTTTTCTTAGAAAATGGCCTTCTCTTCCAGAGACTTGCTGAGCGCATGGATGCAAAAACTCAGCCCAGCATTGAGTATATGGACAGAAATCATACACAGTTCGTACACCTTTTGCCAGAAATTATTGCCAATTTCCGACCAAAATTCGATGAACTGACACTGGCCAGCACGCTAATCCATGACCTCATTGAGCAGTGGTTGGCGGATGTCAGTCGCATTATCGATACTCAATTGCGGCAACTTTTTGACTTGGTTTCAACAATGAGTAACATTCAGGAGATAAAGAATAAAGTGCAATCCCTCCAGACTGAAGCTAAATTTTCTGCACTCACGGAGGCCTGCGACCTCCCCGAGGCCTCGTTAAATTTCTACGAATCGAAATATTTGCCCCTTGTCGGCGAACGTGTGCGCGATATCATACGCGACAGCTGGCAGCAGGCAATGGACGAGACCTTCTGCGCTTTGCAGCGCTCTCTGGAGCCGATTCTTCAAGGCGAAAAGGCCGTGCGGGACTCGGCCGGACGACTGCTGTGGGAGAACTACGCAGATGATTTGCCTCAAAGTTTGGCCGAGGCTCTGAGTGAGGATCTGAAAAGCAAAAAATTGCTTATGAAAATGAAGGGATACAATGAAGAGATCGTTTCGATTTGCAACGTCCTGGATTCGCACACGGCAGGCATCGTGGCCGAGCTGAATGTGCTGTTCGGAGAGCAGCCGGCGAGATTACAAGACAAGAAATCTTTGTTGGACTTCCTGCGGACGACAGCGCAGCAGAAAGTGAATGACTTCATCACGAAAGTTAAGGGACTGAATTTAGAGAAGAGCCAGAGACAGGCATTGCTTCGGATTGTGCGTTTCTTGGGTGCGCTGACCGAACTGTGTCCGAATGTGAAACTTTGCTTTTGTCCGCAAAGTGAATGGCGGCAGCAGATTGACCAGTCGTCGTACAACGTCTCTGATGACTGGCAGCGCATTTGCCGGCTGATAGACGACGAAATTATGGTTTTCTGGCTGCAAATAATCGACAACATCTTGGAGGAAAATCCATGCGAGAAATTCTTGCCGAAGGAAATTGGCTTGGGAACCATTTTAGCTGATTTTGTCGTAAGTATCAGGCGGACTACTCTGACATCAGTTCAGTTGCTTTGTCTTCGGAAGCTATCACGAATTGTTCTCCTTACTCGTATTCCTACAGAATTGGGAGACCGTGACTCTGGATCAAAAGGACGAACAGGACAATCCTTTGCAAACCACATTCCGGATTCCAAGTCAACCACGCATATCGATGCAATCGTATTTGTTCGATATAATTCGTTCGATTATATCAAGCATACCGCAAACTCTGCCTTCGCCAGTCTTGGACATATTCAATGAACGTTTACTGATGCAAATATTACTACATTATGAGTCGCTCATGCCGACCAGTCAGAATGTAGCGCTGCAGCTTTATTTCGATTTGAAATTTCTATTAAAATTGTTCGCAGTATCACGCGATAGTCGAGAGCTTTACGAAAAGATCCAAGCTTTGGGCAGCAAGTTTAAGGAGAGTATAGATCCTTTTGACTTCGAACTTTTCGAGGAGCATTTGTCGGCGAATATAAAACGTTCAGTTTGTAGGCTCGGCTGCTTGCTGGGCGTGTTGGTGCCTAAAACAGCTGCCGAAAGTGTAAGCAGTGCGGCCAGCAGTGCTTCATTGGAACGAGATCCAAATATCTTAGCATTAAGTTCGAGTGGTTCTACTTCGCTGTGGTTTCCACTGTTGCCAATTATTGAGTCAAGCAGCAGCAGTAGCAGCACTAATGCAGACCAAAGCGCTGCGGCGCAAAGGAAGGTTTCGTCGACGGAGGGATCGCAGAAGGTGTGTGAATTTATTTACCAATTTTTTGTAATTCTTTGTACCAGTATTTTCTCTATTTTAGTCAGTCTTTCAGTTGTAATGTATACGTATTTACCTTTTACTATCGCGTATCGATTGCAATCCTTCGGTAAAACATTGATGAGTATATTGTGCATTTTTACCATAACAAACACAAAATGTTTATAGTTTAGAACTTTCTTATTTTGTCAAGCGAATATGCATGTTTTAATTATAAGTTATACTCGTACTAAATTCAATTTAGAAATTACGTTTTGAATAGTTCATCCTGCTTTTCAGGATGTAGTGATGGCTGTTATTATTATAGTTATTATTTCATTAGCATGTTATTTCATATTCGATTTTGAGAATTTTTCTGCACGTTTCAGTTTCATAGGCAAGAACTTACATGTTAATTCTTTTATCACGTTTTTATTGTCTGCAGTTAATTGAAGAACTAATTTATTTTCTCTTCTCTTCGGCAAAAACCTTTAGCAAACACCAACGCAGAAATCATCACCCAAGAAACGAAAGAATGATGGAGCCAAATCGAAGTCTGGCGCTGCATACTTCTTTGGGGCGATGCCGCAGGAATGGTTTCGATAGAGTAAAACTTGTTAGAAATGAATGCAATGACTAGAATGAGAGACGAAATCTATCAGCCGAAAGGAAGGAATCTTTAGAGGAATAAATGAGAAACTCTGTGACTAAAAAGACAATTTTAAAGGCTCCATTTTGAAGGAAATAGTTATGGTTAATTACGTAGGTTATATAAAGGGATAAACCATAGCTGGAACTATTGGCCATTTGGAGGCAAGAACTCTCCGAAGCATTATATGTTACAACTCTCGTCAGAGTAATGATTTTTTAAAAGACTATTATGTATGAAATAATATCGTACTATTTAATAAATTTCTTTAATTCATTGTACATATTGGTTTTTATTAGTAAATATCTTGATTATAAAAATCTTTGTATAAATGCAACAAGGTTAAGGTTAAGGTTCCAAAAGTCTTAAGTCCATTTAAGACTACTTTAAAATGATTATTACAATATTTATCATATTCAAAGACAATTTTCCTTTCATAAAGAAATAACTACTAAACCGAATGAAAAAAATCTTAGAGGCTAATTGTTTTCGGCTTTCCAGAATCCATTTTGTTTCCGGAAATTACCTTCTTGGCCCAGATGAAAAATTGAATTATAATGCATTAATAAGATTACAGCGGTATTTCTTTAAACACCTTCAATAGTTTTGAATGACTCCAGCTGAGCTCACCGCCGCCACCAGTTACTCGTTCGTATACCATTTCTGGCCAAACTTCAGAATTGTTATGCTGACTTCACAAACTTTCAGAGAAGTTATCAACGCTGTTCTATGTTTTGCAACTTTTTACTCTCGAGCAAATGCGAAACGGAAGCTATGCCATTCGGAACGGAAGCGATGCTGTGAATCCAGGTGTTGCGCAGAAGGTGAAGAAAAATGATGCATTTGTTCAATAGTTGTTTTGTCGGCAGCGATGCCCGCGTCACAGCGTGCGGTGAGCGCCCGTCTCTTGATGACACCAAAGCCGCTGAAGATAAGAATACAACAGACGCGCAAAATAATGACTGCGAAAGTGGTAAATCCTTTAAGGATTGGTCTTAATAGAGTTTGGCTGAGTTTTTAAAAAAGGCGGTGGGTGTCGGTAACGGGTTGAAAGAGCGGGTGGACCGATGTGATTCATTATTCATGTGAATTAACTGCGAATACCGACCGACCGACCGAACGTTTCGGATGCAGATCTCTAAAGTTTGAAATCAGTCTGTGTAAAAAAGAAATTAATAAATGGATGCAAGAATAAACATAAACTGAAAAATGGGGGGAGGAAGAGATCTATTGCGCTTTTTTTTCCTCTGTGGGCTTAACCCCTTTTTTTTTCGTTTTATTTTCCTGAATACATTCTCTGCAAAATCTTCAGCATCTGTTGCCGGATGGAAACTGTTTCATGAACTCCTTTCTCACTAATGATCATTTCTAATGCATTTTTAATATTTTCCTTTATTAAATTTCCGCCGCTGGTGGTCTTTATTGTTAACTAAAAATATATTAAAAATGGTAGCAAGAAATTAAGAAAAGATGGTTTTTGTGACTGCACAATAAATGCGTATAAATAGATAAATTATTTCTTAATAAAAAAGAAAAGAATTAAAAGAATATGCGAAAACAGTAGGTACATCGATAAAGGATTGTAATAATTAAAATAAACATTAAAACAATGAAGCTTAGATCCTAATTAAGTACATTTTTTTTAAACTTCTGCTAAAAATTTGTGGTTGAAAACAGAAACTTAAACTTTGGTTTGATTACAAAACAACTCAGGTTGAAAATTTTAATTATTTATGTGTTAATTTTAAAACTGAAAAGGTAAAATTTCATGCTTTTATATAGGTTTTAAAATTCTTAATTTGAAATTTTTACACTGACATTTTTAACCGTCGACCGTGTAATCCTTTGAAATTAAATTTGGTTAAAAAATATTAGTCCAACTGATGGATTGATTGATTGATTGTGTTGTTTTGGTATGGAAAACCCTCCGTGCTGAATATCGTGCTGAATGATTGTATAATGGGTATTATTAGAACCTTTACTTCGCTCAGATCATACCCAATTGCTTTCTCATGGAAATCACGTTCCAAACTCAATCACCTTTAATAGCTTTCCTGTAAAAGCATTAGATGTGTTTGTTTGAGCACGGTTTTTCTAAAAGATTTTTCGTGTTAATAGGATTTCATCTTGACAACAAGTGGGACACATGAATAGCTGAAAGTGTGGAGCACACAAAAAATGCACCAAGGAGTTGGAGTGGGTGAAGTTGTCGGTGTACCAGCACCGCCAGCCGACACGAAGAACCCACAAAAGAGAGAAGAAATGAAGGAAAAACGGAACTTTAATTAAGTTTGGTTTTCCCAACTGACTGACATCTTGAATTACAAATGAAAGACTTTCGGCGGGCAGAAGACGTGATGGCAAAATAGGATAAAAGTAGGAGCGCGCTCACAAGGTGAGTGAGGCCGAGTGAGGCAGGACTCCGGGCGGAAGGCAGAAGTGAAAATAAAACACAAAGATTCATGAAGACAGGCTGAATTGAAGCAAGCTGGTTTCTGCCTGCCCGCAAGCTTCTTGCCTGTCCGCTTCTGCTGCTGGCGTTCTTATCGCAGCCGTTAGCAAGATTCGTTCTTGGCGATGTTCTTCTGCGAAGAAGCGGAGAAGACTTATCAGTTACTGAATGGAATTCTTGGAAAGGCCATGGTACATATATGCGTACAACTGACTGACTAAACGTGGGCTTAAGGCCCGAGTTGCCGGGCAGAAGGGGCAGGAAGGATAAAAGCTGGCTGCAGTTGGTAGAGAGCAGATTGCCGAAGGTGAAATTGAAATTTAGATTTCTTGTTGAGAGGCGGAAAAAAACAAATTACGCGAAAGGAAAACGCAGAAACACCGGAAGAAATAACTTGGAAGGAGGAAAGAAATTAAAGCAAAGAAAACACACAGAGCAAAGGACATTCCAGGCCGGCAAACAGATGTGTGCACATATCTGAAAATAATACCAATGGCTACTGATTTTGTGAGTCCGTCTGTCTGTCTAGCTGTCTGTCAATCTGTGTGGCAATCGAACACTTTTAAATCGAATTGCGAATTTAAAAGTGAAGTAAAAGTAAAGGCCGAGAAACTTTGCGTTAATAAAAAAGAAGCAAAGATTTGAAAATTAATTTTGAACTGTGTTGAATCAACTATTGCCAAAATCTCTTAAAAATACCATTAGCGAGTCACTATGAAAGAGGTTCCTGGTTGTTCGTTAGACAAGTATTAAATTTGAATATTTAGGAAAAAAGGAGGAGATTTTTTTGAATTGGTTTTAATCAATCCAATCTAAAGACAAAGAGAGCGGAAGAGATTTAAAGCATGAACCAGCTCTGCACTTCGACCTAGATTCTGGTCGATACCAATCAATGTGGTCACAAAATTTTGTGGGTATACGCAACTGACTAACTAACAAAAAACCTATCGATAACGAAAGCCATCAAAATTCAATCAAGATACTCAAACTTATGTTTGTTCATGACTTTCAGAAGTGTTTGCTTTGGCTTTGGCTTTTGCTTGTGCAAGTTTCTACTAAAAAGAAAACTTGAAAAAGGTTTTAGCAAAAAAACACAAATTTAAAAAAATAATATTCTAGTAAAAAACTCTTACTGAAGTTCAACAATTTCATTTGAGCCTTTAGCTTCAAAGTTGTTACCATTTCTTGCTTCTCAGCCTTTGTTTTTTTTTCTGTTGGTCTTAGTCTGAGAAAAATAATTCTATTTGCAATACTTTCAATTTGTTTTTAATTTTAGGGTAAGTTTACTATTTTCTATAAATTTGATCGTTCAATGAGTTGACATACTCTTACATACATACATACATACATACATACGTATGCACATACCCATGGTAGATATACATAAAGACCCTTTAAATATTGCTTTTAAAAGTTTTCCGAATGCCAAATTTATGATTTTAAATGCAGTGGCAGAATGTCAGAGAGCATATGAAAACATGTCAGTTGCCAAAAAGTGCAGCTAATGGACTTCATGCATGTCCTTCTCGGGGCAACTTCTCGTAAAGCGCCACCCTCCCGGCCACGGAAGCCATAAGTCATAAGTAAGTTTGTAACTTCGGCACGCCAGTATTTTGTGGCACGCCAGTATAACAAACGGGCATTGTCTTGTTACGATTATTATAGTATATGTACGTTCCGATTTGCTTTAAATCTTTAGGATGAGGATGTACCTAATAAATACAGTTTATAACAAAATTATGCCTTTGGTTTTAAAAAGTGCGCTTAAGATTTTTGAGCACTATTTAACGTTTTATTTATGCTTTAAATTCTAAAACAAAAAAAAGGTTTTTTAATACTAGATTTCTTGCTTCTAACGTATGTTTATCGCTGAAAGCAGATATATAGTATATTTATATCATTACATAAAAACATCCCTCAATCTTTCAAAGAGACACTGCTTTATTACGTACAAAATCGCTTGACTTTTATTGCTTTTTACTTTGTCAAGTTTCAAAGCGCAATAAATAATAATAAAATCTACAAATTGTTACAGAGCTCAGTTATATTCAGATGTGCAACTTTATTTTAAACAACATCGAACTTATTTGAAATTAAATTAAAAACTTTTCTCAAAACCGAAACTGAACATCTCGTCTCGTCTTCGCATCTCAGCAGCGGCGGCTACAAGCGATGTTTGCGAAAACGTTCAACAAGAGAACGTTTAACAGCGCAGTTAGCAACAATAATAATAACAACAAGAGCAACCAACCAACCACCACCGCCACCCCGAGAAACAAAAGCTAAAAAAGAACAAATAATAGCCAACAACAACAAATGGAAAAAGTGTGTGTACATTTTAAAAGAATTAAAGAGTTCGTAGAAAACTTTGCTCACTCTTCGTTCGCTTGAACGCATCGTGGTTAAAGATTATGATTATAGTCGTTCTTCGACTATTTTCTATGATGATGTTTCGGAAGTTTTTCGTGGTGTACTCCAAGTAGCAGCCGCCCGTAGTATTGATCGGCTTAATACTGGAGCAAACGGGAAGGGGGTGGTTGGCGGAGGGGTCACCGAGGAGGGTGAGATTGGAGCAACTGTCGGCGGGTGGATTCCATTGCAATTTTCTATAAAGAAAATGTAAAGTAAACACGATTTGTTTTGATAGCGGAAAGCTTCAATAATCTTCCACAATCACGAGGAAGAATACTATCTGTCAGGAGTTCAGTCACTGATTCCTGTCATTAAAGGCATTCCCGTGGAGGAGCTGAAGAAGGGGAAGGAGGAGGAGGAGGAGCACGAAGTTGAGTTTTGCAATGAGGCGACTTGCTAGGTCGTGATATTGATCTGATTGGAAATGATGCTCCGTGACAGATTCAACACGATTTCGATTAGATATTATCGGATCTAATAAAGCTTCAATAAGGAACCATATTGGACTATATTAATATCGTTAGAACGCAGAATTAGGTAGGATTTAAGTTTGCCAGTTATCTTCATTCTTTTAATAAATTTTTTACTTGCAAGGTATAGGTCCTGGGGCTCTTCTACCATAGGCAGAAGTTGAAAATCGAGATTATTAAGATATTTCTTTTGCAATTTTATAACAATTCTCTCAAAGATAAATAACCTAAAACGAATCTCGTGAAAATAGTTAAATATTTGGTGGCCAAAATATTAATTTATTGCGTTAAAATCATTGAAACGTATAGTCTCCATTGTTTGTTTCAAAAGCAATACTAATATATTGTCTATACCAAAGACCAGTTGAAATTTAAAGCAAGACAAATTATTTTCTTAATTGTCGATGAACAAATTGAAAATACGCAACTCTGCCAATTTCGATAGAAGCAAATCCAATAATTATTTTTCCGTAATCAGTAACAGTAACTCACGCAACTGCTCTGATTGCTATCATCAGCAGAATTAGCGACTTTTTTTTCGTGTCGGAAGGAATGTATGTATTTTCCGTCGATGAAAGTTTTACAACTTTTCAGCGCAAACGAAAGAAATTGCAGCTCGACGAAGGAAAAGAAGCTGTAAAAACTCTGATCCGTTCTGTACACAACAACCCGTAAATCACTCAAGATATATGCATAAATTATCTAGCGCAAGCGGCGAAGAAGCAGATGAAGGAGAAGCGGCAGCATGGCAATGCAGCGTCTGGATTTACACAGATCGGAGCCACCATACAGCCATAGATTCTGAGCAAAAGAAAAGCCTTCAACGAAAAATAGCCTCAATCAGTGTAAACTTTTGTGTTGAACGGGGAAGAAGGGCGGAAGAGCTGGAAGGAAAGTGCAAACGTTTTGATACGCTAACGTTTACGTAAATGCCAGCAATAAGTTCAAGGATTACGACTGTACGAAGTACGCAACGCAACTGCCCCGGAAGCGAGCTTGAGGAAAATGCAGAAACATTTCTTCTTCGGTTTGGATTTGGGTTTACTTCACTTCGTCAATTCAAAAGATTTCTATGAAATTCAAAACATTAGATTAGACAACAACAATTTCTTATACAGAAATTCTATCCACTCTCGTTCCTTGATCCAATTTTTTCCCTTAAAATGCATATTTTTTTCTCATGGTGTTAAGAGTCGTATGACAATTATGCAAATTATTCATTTCATTATTAAGTGCGATATGTACAAACTTGTGTGTTGTCAGCGACGGCAACGTGGCAGCTACTTTAGACGTAATCTCGTAAGAGCTTGTTAGATTGCGTAACATCCTGCTAAAATGATAAAATGGGTGAAAAGACGAAACTCGTCGGTAGGTTCGTGCGTATTTTGGGTAACAAAACTTTTCATAAAACTAGAGTAGCAACAACAGCAACAACAACAACAAGAAAAGGGACAATAAACAAAAACAACTTCATAATAGACCAACAAACAATACGCTGTAAAGTCCTGTTGCATTCAACCAGTTAACACATTTATGACATCTGCCAAGTTAGTAGTCGTTAGTGAGCACTTAGTGATGAACACTTTCGTAGAAGTACTTTCTAGTGTAGGTACTCGCTTATTGTGTAGTCGTTGTGTTCCGAACGAATATTCGAAATCAAAATTCAGATTCAGATATTCAATACCGAATATTGAAAATTGACTCTAACAATATTTATTATAAGCCTAAACTTGTTTCATAGTACATTAATTGAAATATTTGGATTTATGAACCAATTGTTGTATGAACTATTTATAAACTAAAGAGAAACAGTTCAAAATGTTTTTCTAAAGGGCGTTTTTTTAGCTTAGATAGAACTTTCGATAGGGACAACTGTCAATACAAGCTGTCCTTCTGACTGCTATTGTTGTTATTTATGTTCAATATAGTCTGGCAAATCATCATGAATAGACTCACGCTTGAACAACGCTACCGAATCATCCAAATTTACTTTGAAAATCAGTCGTCGATTCGAGCAACTTATAGACGTTGTTTTATCGCAAAATTGAAATCTCCACGGTTTCAATATATTTGAAGCTTGAAAAGCTATTTAAAGATAAAGTGCATTTCAGAATTTCTATGGTAAAATACAATTGGAAAATAAGAAAAGGTCAATTGAAAATTACATAAAACAATTGAGACAGTTCTTTTCTCATTTTCAATAGATCATTTTACCTAAATTTCTACCGAGAAATTAAATTGACAGTTGATCTTTTCTCTCTGTTACAATTAGAAATATAAATAATGGAAATATTACAGAGAAAACAATATTTAAAAGAATAATGCTTACTTGCATAAAAATGCTATGAACCGATTACGAAGTATTTGGTAGTGTACCAAACAAAAGTCCGTTCTGTATTACAGAACGATACATCGCTATGAGCTCGCAATCTGTTTGTGTGCCTCTCTTTTCTTTTGTATGTATTGCAGAGCATGTATAGCTGTCAGAGAATACATGCGGTCGGTCGGGTGGATTATAATTGCATCACGACGTCACGTCGCTGCACATCGTGCGTGGTTGGCTGAGGAGTCTCAGAAATACGGCGAGCCACTACGTGCTGCATATCATATTCCATGCAAACCGCACGCTGCATATTTCCATCCGTAGCTATGTTTTTCAAAACAAAGAAGAAAAAACCAGCAAAAGAAAAATAAAAAAAATAAAAGAAAGTGCACTGAAAAGGTGGATAATACAGCAACGTTCTTTAGCGAAAAGGCGACGTAAGAAATGAAAAATGCTTTTCCTCTGCTCTCAACACAGCAAAACGAAAGGAGAAATATTTGTGAAAGAAAATATGTTGAATGTTAACTAAAATTACGTCAAATGCGGCGAGCAAATACATTGTGGTTGCAATAACTTTAAACCATAAAACCCAAAACTAAGGCACACACAAAAGAATTCCTTTTAAACGCCAACTATGCAGTTCAGAGGATAACAGGAAAAGGAGTTCAGATATTTTTAGATTTTGGCAAAAAAATATGTTATTCTTTGCACAGAGAACTCTAAACGGCCTCACATTGGGCACATGAACAAGACAAGGAGCGTTTCTAGAAGGTATACCTTAGGGGTAGAAGGGCTCTCAATAGGGAGGGCTACTCGGAAAATAAGCGCATCTTAGGAATGTGAAAGTATGTATGTACGTATTTAATTCACCATATATAGTGGTACATATTTTTTATTGATCCTGTGTTAACGCAAACCTCATGAAATCTTAGTTTGCAGTTGATAAATGTCGCCTGGATCATGTAATAAATATCTGCGAGTGTTGTTGTATGAAAAAATATTCACTTAATGGGCTACTATCGCCATCACAATCATCATCATCCATTGTGATGATTCAGTGAGTCTAACTAAGGGCTATGAAGTGGCTCTTCCTGAGATAAGAGATGGAGAGAGATTGAGATAAAATAAATATGTTTCATCGATTCATGGAGAAGCTGCTTACTCTGATTAATGAGAAGACATTGAGGTGCTCTAGAGAGAACTTTGCTCCTAAATCGCAAAAGAGAAAAAAGTTTTTATGTCGTTAAGATTTTCATGTTCGAAAGGGTATATTTAAGCGATTATCTTATAAATTCTTTACACAAACGTTGTATGCCGATAATGTTGCAGTCACAAAAGTATACCACTAAACTAATGCCAACTAATAACAGCAGCAAACTATGAAAAACTTTCACATTTATAGGATTTCACATATCCTATAGAAGAGCTACAGACACAACATTATACAACTTGTACTCGTAATTAATTGATTTACTCTATTTTAAATCACTGAGGCGCGTTAATGTTTTCTCAGTCACCGTTTAGACCGTTATTAAGTGCAGTTTATCGATATAACTGCATGCCAGTGCAGTTTCCATTTGGACAGGATTCAATTTACATTAAAATAAATGTGCCTCGTATTGCCGGAGCGGAGCAGGGCGGAGCGAGGCAGAGTTTCCTGGTTCCTACCCGCTCCCTGCTTGTGCCGAGTGAGTTCATGTGCTCCGAGTGCATGTAAAATTTTAATGGTACCAATTAGTTTCACTCGATTCCACTGACACTGGGCCAACATTTGCCAAAAATGCATCCCCCTTTGCTGTGAGACACTATGGTAATTGCTGTTAATACTCGTTGGAATGAGAAGCATGAGGTATAAGCTCGGCATGCATTTAAATGATAAAAATAAATTCATAGAATGTATGTATATGTTTATAGACACATTTACTATCGTCTACAGATCGTTTGTAAAAGAATACGCTATAATATATATGTATATAGAAAGGTAGTTTTACAGTTATTTAGGCCAAGCGTCGTCTATGGAGCAACTTCTTTATACAAATTTGAGCTTAGTATTAAAATTTGTACTAAAAATTTAGTAATATTTTCCGATAATGATTTTGTATTTATAACAAAATTTTAGAGCTGTAAACCTGAAACGATAGAATTGAGGTTATAACTTTTAACAGTTAACAGAAATTATGAATTTAACACACAAAAAATTAAAAGCTTGTCGTCGAAATCATTTGCATTATATTGTTGTATATTTGGTTATTGTTTCTATCTTATTTTTATTCTTTCAAAAATATCTAAGATATCTAATTCAAAATATCAGCTCGTGCTTAAAATTGTTTGGAGGCAGTGATGTGTAGAGAAGGCTTTTCATGCTTTCACACATACTTACACCAACAGTGAATGTTGTTCGTACTGTTGTCACACTGTGGCCAGAGAAAGTCCCGTGAAACAACATTTTCAACAGAACAATATGAATTCTTTAGAATGTATGGACGAATATATGTATGTATTTAATGAGAGCGAGAGAGCACCATAGAATGTAATGCGCAGGTTGAATATTTTACATAGCAAGGATTTTATAACACTTCAACAGAGATCACACATAACAGAGATTTTATAACAGAACTAACGTTCTCTCATTCAATGTTAAAGAACATCTTTTAAATGTATTGCAGTCAGGGTTTGCATTCGACATGAATTTTTGCACCTTGTATGTAGTCTACGTCGAGAACTGTAGAGTACTTTCTACATGTCGAAAACCTCAACCTTGTCGAAAACTCTTAAACATTTAAGAACTCAATGAATAACTTATTCAAATATCCTTTTTTTCTCCAGCTTTTTTATACCCAAAAAGCGCGAGCCAAAATAATAAAAGAAACAAGAGAAAGCGATAAATGCACGAAAATATACATACATCTCCTCTCTTTCTCTTGTTACTTTTAATAAATAGAATTCATTATCATCCTATAAATGTTCCATTTTTTTCACAAATAAACGACTGGACTCAAAAATAAAATTTAAATTCGTGTATTTTTAATGGAAAAATCTTTGAGGCGTTCGTTTGTTCTTATTGTAATTGATGAAGGTACATTTTTCAGAGTTTTCGACAATTTTGTGTATACTACTCTAATTTGGTTTGTTAGTCTACCGTAGGTATTCGACATGTCAAAATGACATGACAACCCAGATTGCGGTAATTGAGCGAGCCGTTGATTTTGAAATTCAAACAGAATCAATTTTAAAAAAAATGTTATTCAAAATGTTATTCATGTTATTCACAAAATATCAAAATTTCTTTACAAAATGTATTAAAAAAAATTGTGTTTTGATGATGTTGAGTTGATTGTACCTGCAAATAATGCGTCTTAGTAAAATTTTAAATACAAAATTTTCATTTTGATGTTGGTACCTGATACTCTTGTTTTTGATTGTTGCTGTCCGGCAGCAACGAATACAAACATGGATCCAAAATTGCACAAATTTCACTTCCGTTGGCACAGGAAATGCCAAATTCATGCGAAAGGTACACTCATGCTCGCACTGGCGCAAATGCAAAACACACACACGCCGCAGACACACACAACTGTCCACCATACACATACTCATGTATAAACACATGAGCAAGAAAGAGCTGCAATGGCAGGAAATTGGTATGAGCCTCGGCGTAGCCGTAGCTGCGGTACGGAAAGGACGGAAGAGGAAACTGACCATTCGCTTGTTATTTAAAATATCCTTGATTTGTTATTTTGCGTTTCCTCTCAGTTTTTTCTTTGGAAATACGAGCACACAAAGTTGGGTATACCTACGGATATTATTCTCTGCTAAGTCTACTCAGAATACGTTTATGTTTGAATTTAAATGCAAATACGTACACATACATACACATAAGTGTTCGTACGTCCCTCCAGGAATATAAGTTCCATTTGTCTCAAGAGTGTGTGTGTCTGCACAGCACAATATACGATTACAAGGCTACAAAAAAGGTTTCTGCTTACTTTTATTGTGATTAATTCGTGACTTTTGTTTTGCTCTTTCCGCTTCTAGGACTCGCCTTATTTCCGTTTTGCATT
Source organism: Conops quadrifasciatus (assembly GCA_949752815.1). Taxonomy (NCBI): domain Eukaryota; kingdom Metazoa; phylum Arthropoda; class Insecta; order Diptera; family Conopidae; genus Conops; species Conops quadrifasciatus. Next base: position 2,052,502 of record OX457078.1, read on the forward strand.
CGCCGACATTCTCTAACGCTCTTGAAATTTTCTTCTGCAATTACTTTAAAAGCTAATGTTGAACTTGAAGTTCTTTCAGGAGGTAAAATCTAACCTCAAGAATGTTTTGGATTTTGCTGATGATTTCTTGCTGGACGTTCTGGTTGGATTTTCATAATTCGGCATACATCCTGGGCTTATTCTAACAGACTTATTCGTATGCATATTTCAATGGTATTATCGATTGAAGCCTTGTATAATATGTATAATGCGTATGTGCTTGTGTAAACGCAAAGGAGAGACAAATTTGGGTTATGACAAGTTATTTGAGTCGTTTCAAATAATATTTTACACCCTAAAAAGAGAGAATCTTTGTGATTTTGTGAAATTAAATTTCTTAAATCTGATAACTTCACAGTTTGAGAACTAACAAAAAAAAAAAAACTACCAAATACTTTTCGTGTGAAGTCTCATAACTCTTTTTTGAATTTGTGGAGCGAGGGGATAAATGGCGCAGAAGAATAAGGTTGAAGCTGAACAGAAAGAGCTTCTCCGGTTTTTGGGAAAGTTAAGCGAGCGATTTTGTTGTTGCGGTTTTTGCTACTCCCTCAAGGATAGAGCAGGACAGATAGAGGAAGGCTGTCGAACGAAAGAGCCCCTGGAGGGCGGCGAAGGAAGGATGTGCAATAAAAAGATAGTTTGGTAACTTTAGCAATAAAAACTGCAAGCGAAGGCAGTAAAAATCTGCTGCTGCAGCAATCCTCCAATCGAGTGTACGTCATCTCTGTCAGGCTGTTTCTTGGCACAAGCCGGCAATTTCTCTGTAAGTCCCCGAATTACGCGCAGAGAAAACCTTTTACTCACGCGAACAGGAAAAAGGATTTCGAAGCTGAAAGAGCTGAACAAAAGGCAATGCGCAATTAAATAAAGTGTCACTTCAGTCTTGCAAGGCTTAGCATAGCTTTGTTTCATACACACATACATACATATGTACGTGCAATTAATTATAAATTACAATTATAGATACTTACTCTCAACCACCTGCAACAACAAAAGCAACAGCAACACAAACAACAGCCTCATCATTATCCATCATTACATCATAACGAACGGCTGTGAACGGCGAGTGCGTTGCGGCCTCCAAGCCGCGACCCGCGTGCAATCAGAATGTCGGCAAACGCACTAACAACTGCGGCCACAGCCAGAACCACAACGACGTCCATTGCCGCACACAAAGCACCAGCACGGGCGGCTGAAGTGTGGTGTAAGCGTCATAACTAAACTTCAGCAGAACGCGAGACGGAAGGTGAGCCCTGCAAGCGGGGGGGTGGAGTCGCGAGACGTTGCGAGGCGTCGCGTCGCTTCGAGCGCAGTCAATTCCAGCTGACTTTGGCTTAAGTAGTGCCAGCGAGTGAGTGTCCTTGTCACATCATCAACATTCCGCAAGAGGAAATAACTCGGGCACTCAGACTCTTCACTTCACTTCACTTGACTCGCTCTCTCCCACGCCCTACTTTAACCTCTTCGTGCTTGGCATAAGCATTACCTACGACCCATTCATGCTTCCGCCGCGTTCCGATGGTGCCACCGGGTTCACCAAGTCACAAGTGGAGTTCATGAAGTGCTCTGGCTGCTCGCTGCTGACTGCTGGCTGTGGTGGCCATCGGTGCCCAAAGTGCTCCCGCACTTCCGCCAGGACAGAGACTGCCAAAAGGACGCTAAGCTAAGTTCTTAGGTTAGCGCTTTTATTGACGGCGAGCAGCGACTGAAGACGATGATGATTTCTCCCGCTAACGTTTCTTTGGTGTGTATGTATTTATTTCTTCCTGTTGGTCCTTTTCCTTGCTTAATGGTAATTTGTTTGTCTTTTTAAAAGTTGACAATTTTCTCTGTGATTAGAGCTATTTAATGTGTTTGGAGCAGAAACTTGCTTGCAGCAATTAAATGCAAATACAATCGGAGCGGTTCCTTTCACATATCTTAAGGCATATTCCTTACAAGCGAATTTTTTAGTCAGCAGAAGTAATTACGTGGTTATAGACATTTGTTTTAGAGTACTGAGAACTGAGGTAGGTCTTCTGAGCAAAATTGTAATCGTTTGTACGATGAAAATATGGTCAGCAAAAATGGTGAACAAATTAACGATTTTTATGATGAATAAGGACAATTATAATCAAAGAAATATGGTTATCATTTACTAGAAATTAAATGTTATAGACCTTGGTTCTTCACTAACGGTTACATGAAGTATCTTATTTATGGTCTTAATGTTTTTTAATGAGAATTTAATTTATTCTCTTTCCAGAAGATAAAGCATTGATAGTTTTGAAAAAATACTTATGTATATAGTCTGCGATATTTTGACTAAAACAACATAATTCTCTGATATTTTAGAAGGTTCCAATATACAGGGTTATTCGAAATAGACTTATAGCAAGTTTTTAGAGTTATAGCAAGTCTTAATTTTAATTTTAATGATTCAATGTGCCCTAAAAATCTTGATAATACCTTTCGATGCTCGAAAAATAAAAGTAAGTACATATTTCTCGCGAAAGTTGATGATGAGATGAGGCGTTCCTACGCTTCGACTAATCCAAAGGAATCAAATTAAAAGGACTTTAATTATTTCCTTGTTCTTCTTCTTCTTTGAAATTTAAATATCTTAACGACAATGATTTTTCCTCATTTTCTCAATCTTTTGAATGCAAAACGCAAAAAGTTTTTGCTGCTTGTTGGTGGCAGATTTTCGCTTACTTTCTTTCTTCGTTCCTTCCTTTCTTTCTTTTTTCTTTCCTTTCTTTACTACATCGGTCTTGTCGTTAAACTCAAAATAGTTGTTACTCCACAATTTTTAATGTCTATTCAAATATTTGTATGTAGCCATAAATAATTTGTGCGTTTTCATAGGCTGCATAGTACCGTTAAACCTTTAAGTTTTTGTAAAAGGGGCCGTAGTGAAAAAAAAAAATTTGAAAATTTGAAAGAATTTTAAATGTTCGGCGATATTTTGACTAAAACAATATAATTCTTTGATATTGGAGAATGTGCCAATATACAGGGTTATTCAAAAGAGACTTATAGCAAGTTTTTTTAAAATAAAAAAGAAGTACATATTCTTAATTTAAAAATTTTTTTTTTCAATTTTCAGGTATTGACAATCATGTGTAAGAAACGATATTTAAAAAAAAAAGTAAAAATGAAAAAAAAGTAGAAAAGTAAAAGGTAAACATTTTCTGTAATTTAAGAGTTTAGAATTAAAAGAAAGTGACAAGAAACGTTTCCGGCGTTTGACAGATATTCCCACTCAACGTACTAAAGGTGGTGACCTATATTTTGTTAAAAGTTTGCATTTCTACGATATTCGAAAATATTTGAGTGCAGATTTGAGAGAGACAGAAGATTTTGGTTGCAGCTTCTTCATGAATTCCGTTTTAGTCTGAAAGGTTTAGTGCTATTATAATGATTTTCGAACTGACAGAGTTGGTTTCAAGAACCATAACTACCGCTTCGATCAGTGTAGCAGACCTATCAAAAAATGGTTAAAAGCAAAGTTTGAACAAACTTATTTTATAGTTTCCTGAAGTGCCGGAAGCCATCGTCGCGGAGTTCCTTCAGGTTTTTTACAAACTATTTTTTTCTTCAAACTATTGTCGTGGCAGAGGAATGAGAAATGAATCATTTGAGCAGCTGGAGCCACTTCTGCAAACGACATATTAAAATATGGCCGAAAAAATGGAAACCATTCACTGCTTGTCAAGAAAAGTTTCCGCACATTGTGACAGTTGTTCACTGATTCTTCTCCTCCTTTTTCCCTTTTTTCCCTTTTTTACTATATAATTTAAAAATCATTATACGGCTGGTGTGTGTGTGTTTGAATGTGTCCACTGTTAGGTGTCAAAAACAAGTCTAAATACTTATAAATTTAATTATGAATGACAAGTATAACTTTTCTGTTGAGAAAATTAACAAAAGTTTATTAAGTTAAAGGAAAAAAAATATTAATTAATTATTATAAGAAAATTGCTACTTTGATAAAAAGTTATCAGCCAATTTATCATCCGTTTATATAAATTTAAATTCAAATTTCAAACTCAGTGTCTAGAAAGGGAAAGAAATAAAACATAACTTCTCTGTCTGTTGGCGGAAAATTAACATTTCGGAAGACGGAACTTTTGCGGCTTTTGCTAAGCCATAATTTGCCGGAATTGCGACTTCTGTTACAGATTTAGGTACTCTACGAAGCCAAACGGACAGCTGAGCAACATCTGCGAGCAACAATGGTTGTTGGTTTTCTGCAGTTAATTAATATCAGATACGGAAGATCAGATACGGAATAATTTTCTTAATACGAACCAGTGCGAAACCTTACTAAACCATATTTAACACGGAAAAATGTGGCATAAGGCTTCGGTGTTTTATTATTTCTAAATTTTACAAATTCTTGATTTTATTAACAGTTACCTTCTTTAAACAATCTGCCCAGATTTTTAATTAGGTTCATTTAAATTTGCTTCTGAAAGATTTGCTTGTTTTTGAAAAATTTGTGTTTTTCTTTTGGAAGTTAATATCCATTTTCTGTTTACTGCTTCTTCCTCCATTGAAATAAGTTCTTCCACTAACAGATCAATCATTCACAAAAACAAATATGTAGCATGGAACAGTGGCGTATTCTGGCTCCCGTTTTGGAGGGTCAAAAGTTGTTTGAGTTAAAAGATTTTGGTCTCTTTTATTATACAAACATTAATAATGAAATAATTATAATTTTATTTAAATTTTTATTTTAAGTGTATTTTATTTTTATTTAAGAAAATAATTTTCTGAGAAACATCATTTTTTTTTTACATTCTCTAACAGAAAGGATGACACCGTGGACGCCCCTTTAAATACGCCACGTCTTTGGCAAATGCTTTGACATTATAAATAATTAATTTAAAATAATTTTTTGCTCGCTTGCTTGTCATACACACATACACATTCCGCTGGAACCACATAACAATTTGGTGTCAGTCGTAAATCAATTGATCAAAGTCGATGAAGCGGCAGACACTAACAGGAAACAAATGTTGTAAGTTGTCCTTCATAATGTTCGACGAAGTGATTTGTGATGCCCGCAACTGACTATCGTCGCAACAAATTTCTATTTCAAATTCACAACGGAATGGATATTTGTTCAGCCAAAGTTCAACTTGATGACGGACACTATACGTCATACACTCAGAAGAAATTAAGTGTAAAGAGCTGCTGTTTAGTTGTTCTATTTAGTTGATATCTCGAAATTTCATTTCAGAATAGAATACGTTTTTGGTTGACTCAATGGTTAAGGTTGTAAGGACGGGCGAAAGGGTGCATTTTGAAAGGATGAACGATTGAGTGAGTCCAATATCGTCGTCAGCATGTGTTCAATTTTTGAAAACGAAAGTTCAGGAAATTCATTTCTGAACAGGTCACTTCACAAAAGTGTTTTCTCTTCAGTCGAACAAAAGTTAATCTTAACAGAAACAAAAGACTTCATTTTGAAAAGTGTCACTAAAGTTATCAAAAATGATGATGATACACGAGTATACCATCATCAAGTTTGATTAAGATCTCTCTCTCTCTCTCTCTCTGTAATGATTTTGTATACAAGGAAGACTCTTTCTGACAAATTTTTAGTTGTAGCACTTAAGGACAAAGCCTCTGTCACTTTTAGACGAAGATGTATGTAACTGAAGGTATACATGTATACTCGAGTAAGAACCCATTTATGTTGATCTGGAACATTTTATGAAAAAAGTAGTCAGACTTGTTCGACAATATCATGATTTGCTTTTGCATTGGAAATGATTATTTGCAATAACATTTATTAAGGGCGGGAGAAAATGTGGGCAATTTTGATATCACCGAAGTGTATTTTGCTTCCTCAAGTCTCCTTGCAGTTCCTCACGAGTCTCCTTCGAATTGATGCACCGAACGATTTGCACTTTTCAAGTCTTGCCGCTTTTGTCTTTGTTTTATTATTATTATGCATTTGTTTTTGCTTGTGGTCATTTCTGCAAAATTTGTATGCAAATTCCATTCACTCTCAGCTTATTTCCGTTTATAGCCATCGTTTACATTGTTGCTATTAGCATTCTAAGGACATGCTTTCAATCGTGATCCGACATCAGAGTGCTCCATCGAGAGCTTGGCCTTACTGACACCTACAGACATGGCTTGCCTCCGGTGCGGCTGCGGTGTGATGACGAAGTGTGATGTGATGGTGTTGGTGTTGGTGTTGGTGGTGATGACGTTACAGACAAGAGTCCGTTTTGAGTTAGAATCACAGAAGAACTCTTCCGATTATGAGTACCTTTTCTTTGCATCAGCGAAAAGGTTTCGACTCAGTGATGCCGCAGAGCTTTCATAAGGATAGAAGGATAAAAGTAAAAAGTGGTAGAAGAAGAAGAAGAAGAACAAGAGGTCGGATTGAGAAAAGTAGTAGCTAAATTTGAGAGATGAAAATTTTATCATAATGTTAATAGAGCTAGTGATGCACTAACGTTGATAACTTTGTCAGTATTCGAGTACTTTGAAGAAGAGAATTTGAAAAAAAAAATTTATGCAATAATCGTTTGTAAAAACTACTTTTAGTCTGTCTGCCAATTACAGAATTTATGGTTCGATTGGTTCATTACATGCAGTAAAGTCAAGGCCAATGAGAAGAAGAATTTGGCTTTTTGAAGAGCTAAATAATTAAACTAAAACAGAACAATAAATTCGTCTATAAACAGATTTTTGTGAAAAAGTGTAAGTCGAGTACATATATCTCACCAGCTGAGTTGAAGAGCTTAACAAGTCACACAAAGGGACAAGACGAGCAGGTACACACAGTGGCGAAAAAGGCGAGAACGCAAGAGATGAAAAGAGATGCTTTATTAAAATTTATGGCCCCCGTTCGCTACAGCTTTGCACTTCTTTGCGCCAGACTGTGTTTATGTTGTTCTAGTTCTTTAAATATTTATACTAAATTAATTTCAGCTACTGCTGCACTCTGCTGCTTAAGGATACTTTTTGCTACTCAGCGGATACTTATGTCTTGTGACTCATCTTCGTTGTTCATCGTATTTTTCCTCTCTTTCGAGCTCTCTCTCTCCTTCTCTCTCTTTCTCTCTGTGCACATCATCTTCAAAAGTATTGCGTTCAGCAGTAATTTTAAAGAAAAATAACTGCTGAATAATAACGCCTTGAGAAAAATCAGTCAGGCGGACACAAGCACACAATGTCCTTCATCATTTGCCATTTTTTTAATTCGCGCCCCTCCCTCTCTCTCTCCCTCTCTCTTTCGCACTATTGTGCCATTGATTACTGCTGCCAGGCTGCAGGCAAAGTATTCGTGAAACGCAATTAAAAATTCACTTCTGAGTCGAAATTATGCTAGATTTTATTTTTTTTCTTGCCTCAAATGAATACATACAGATGTTAATTTTTTGCAGCTTCTGTGTGTGTGTCTGTATTAATTTTCCAAATACTTACTTTAATTAATTTTCGTCTCGGTTTTTGCGTGTCTTTATCAAATTGTGAGAAAATTCATCCTTTCGGTCGGCAGTTGTTAAAATATTCCGAGATGTTCGTGGTAATGGTGTTCTTGTTCTTCTTCTTCTTCTTGGTAGCAGGCTACCACTTGCTGCTGCATTTCTCAAACTTTGCTCGGCATTAACAAATTTCTCTCATTCATTTTGCTGGCAATCGTTCGTTGATGTTGTTGCTGCTGCTGTGATGTTCCGTCGTTGTTGGTGTGTATTCGATGCAAGCCAGTGGCCGATTTGCATGTTGTCAACATTTTAGTGAAACAATTACTTTAGTTTTTGTTGTTTCGGAAGTTTGGTTGGTTTTTACTTCTTTAGACGCGGCCAAATTGTGTACAATTTTTCAAATTATGTTGCCCTTTTTTACGAATACGGATAATGTGCCCAAAAATAACATGTTTTTTACCTCTATTTTAACGAATTGCACAAAAATTTATAAAATTTAAACTTTTTGTGATCGTTTAAAATTATATAAAGTTATGTACCTACGTTTAAATGCTCTCTAGTGCCAATCATTCGATACTAAACAATTATTTCTTCAAATTCTATTCTTTCAGTATTATACACAATACTTCTCACAATACTCTTATCGAAAAAAATTTAAATTTACCTGATTTAGTATGCAAAATATACATATATCATTTCCATGGAAAGGAAGTGGCAGCAGGTGCACCGTGCGACTGAAAATAATAAAAAAATAACATCTAAAATCAATTTTTGAAAGAGTTACAACCTTTTGAAGGTAAAACTAACGAATAGGCGACGATAGGGAGCAAATTGTTACACCAGACAAGGTTGTTCGAAGAGATTCTGCAATCCTTATTAACACTAATACGATGCTCAGCTAAAATATCAACCAATTCTGAAAATAAGTAACTGTGTTTTATAGTTTAATTTTGTTTGACTGATCTTACAAATATTTCATCTAAATTCTATGCCAGAGACTTTAATAAATTTAAATTAATTTATTTTATAATAACGAGTATTTAGAGAAATACTTTACGCCTGAGAAATATTTCTGACTCATACTATAATTATAATAATAATTTTAATTAATGGTAATGATATTTGTTATACCAGGTATTAATTCTTTTGATTGCAGACATTCTGTTTTTATATATCTGTATATAAATATATACTCATTATCTATGTATAACAATAAAGAAATGTCTTCGTGTGTGACTTTCTGACGATCGTTTTAGGGTTAAGCAATCTCTAGCATCTTTCAGAATGGTTCAATATGCAGTCACTGAAAAGTCAGGCTGTGCCATACGGCACATGAAAAGCTTTTGTAGAATCCATGTTGCTGAATGCAGGACTATGTTTTTTGCTCGGAAAGAAACAGAGCAAAAGAAAGAACAAAACACAATAAAAGATTTCGCTATCACGACGGAAGCGCAACGTCCTCACAAATTTTTAGCGGAAGCCGAAATCTGAAACATGTTCAATAAAGATGCGAAAAGAAGAGGAAACAAAAGCACCGAGGAACCCAGAACGAATCGGAGTGCCTGCCTGTAGCTTTTGTTTGGTACATTTTCATTTTACACAGACATTGTGTGGCTATATTTTTGCACGATATATGTTTCGCTGTTTCGGATAAATAAAGTAAAATGAGCAAAAAAAAAAGAAAGTGCAAAAGCAGAAACACTGAACGGAAAGAAAAATAATGAATGAATGATGGGTTGAATGATGAGCCAATTTTGTCGATTGCTTGATGATGCGGAAAATCAACGCATCGGTACAAGTTCCTCGCTTGTCGGCCCCACTTCTTCGGCTAAAGGGGAGTCGAAAGGGGAGGTGGGAAACCCTGAGAAACGACGTCATGTGCGGTGGAGGGTTTTAATTTTGAAAGGTATCGTCGATTTTAATAAACATGAATGCACGAATTAACACCAACGAATTTGAAATAAAAGAGAGACAAATTGATTTCTGCATGCGGTGTTTCATTAATACCACTCGACAGAGGACCGTGCGCAATTTGTACACGGCGAAAAGTTATTGATGAGAAATTTGATAAAAGGGAAACTTATGCCCGACTCATTATGCCCGAGACTCTGCACGATTCTTGTTTCCACTCAATAAAGCCTGTTTCTGGAATATATATTCTCATGCGTAGTTTCGAAGTTAACGAATTTTGCTAATAATTTTTTTACTAATAATTTACTGTATAGTAAAATAGTAGGTAAATTTGTCTTAAAGGGAGAGCCCGATATAGTACTTTCTTCAGCGTATTTTTATTATTTGATTGCAATTTTTGAGGATTAAAAATTTTCCAAATTTGTGGGAATTAAAACTTTAAAAAAATTTCGAATAGTTTTTAGTTTTTTTTTCGCTTTGAAATTTTCCCAAATTTCCATTTATAATTTTAGAAAAAACCAAATGCAATTAAAATTTTGAGTGATGCATTTGCCGTATTAAGTCGCTGCCGCGCCGAGCCGCGGTTGCAATCACCGCAACAATCAAACCATCGAACCGATTGGAAACAATTTAGGAAAAATGAAAACTAATCGATTTGGCAATTTTGCCTGCTACATGCGCCCTCCCTCCGAGACCAGCTCTTTCGGGTGTTTTTGATCATTCTGCTCTCCTCGTGGGAATGGTATTCATTGTGGTCGGTCCCGTTCCGCTGGACCCGCATGGCATTACGTCGGCTCAACTCATGGGTTGCCATTTTGAATGTTTATTCTTTGCACGTTCTGCAATTTAAATTAACACTTTTAGTAAACGTGCCGCGCTCCTCAGTCGTTGTGCTGCTCTGGTTGTTGTTGTTTTTGTCATTTCATGCAGCTTCTTTGTTAAGCTCTGTTTACGTACGTTCCAGTTTTTCATTTTTTTAATATTTTTCATTAATATTTTCGTCTATTTTCAAGTGAAATTTATTTCAATTACGTTCGCAATGCTGTCGGCCAAAATTGCGATTCGGACCATGTTTGGATAATTATTTGGTAAAAACACTTACTCGTAAAAATGCTTTTTTTCTACCTCAATGTGTCCATTAAATTGGCTTTATTTAGAAAAATTTATAATTTCTTGAAGCGTTGAGAAAAGGTATTAATTTAACATTGGAAATATTATATTCGACAAAAATTCTAAGAAAAATTATAAAAATTATAACCAAAGTCATGGTATATGTTTATGGTTATTATTTTAATAGCAAACGTTTACTGCAGTCATGGTAAAACTGGCGAAGGTCGAGCTCACTGCTAACATATTGCTTTGATAGTGGCAGCTGCCAGAATAGTTCTAAGAATACTTTTCTAATATTTTAAAGCGTGTCCTAAGGCAACCTTCTTTAGCGATTTTTGAGAACAAGAGTCTTCTTTTTTTCCTTTCTTCTTTTCTTCCTCCCTTGCTTCGGTTCTTTGTTCCTTCCTTCCTTTCTTCCTGTTCTCTAATTAAACAAACTAATATGAAAATAATAAGAATGCCATCGACGTGCCATGATTCTAAAACAATACAACGAAAACTTTTAATCTTCTAAAAATCGCACGAAGAACAAATAATTTCTGCTCTTACCGAAACAATTACCACCGGAGCTTGTTTTCACTCATTTCGGAACCAATCTTCCTTTCCGTTTCTTTGCTTTGAGCAGCAGCAAGACAAACAACGAGACCTCTCTTCCGCAGAAGTTTGATAAAATGGCATACTTCACAATAATCATCGTTATCATCTCCAGCATCATCATCATGATCACACAATAACAACGACAACAGCAACAACGCAATTTTAGTAGGTCCTTGTTGACTTTCCTTTGTAACACACCTGAACCATTTCGGTTTCAGGATTGAAGCAAAGCACAATAAAATAAAACTACTAAGAAATTGAAGCCTTAAGCCAGTGCAGTTTTTGTTGTTATTGCTGTTGTTGTTGTGGAAAGACAAATAGACGAAAAAAGGATTTCCAATGTTAATGGTTGTTCCGGTGGCAAACACCAAACATTTCAATTGAAATCTCAAACTCCAAAGAAGCGCAAGAGACCCAAGAAAGTGGGCGGAAGGAAAAAAATTCTGAAAGGATTTCCTTCGTCATAAAAGCATTAATAAACGATGGCACGAAGGTACGAAGGTAACTTTAAACAGTAGTTAAAATTGGAAACAGTTTATTAATTGATATTGATTTTTATGACTGATTGTAAATTATTGCAACAAGTTAAAACTCGCGTTTTAAGCCTGATTATGCTTCGGAGGAAAATGAAGGATATTTTCCTCTACGAGATGAAGACGTGCATGGATTACAATCTCGAGAAAACAAAAATTTGTGGGACTTTTTCAACGTAGAACCTTTTTATTTCTGTACTAATATAATATTTCAGAGACTGAAATTAATTACTTATATCTATCGTAGTATACGAGTTATAGATTTATTTTTCTGGTACTGGTATATAGTCTTTGTCTGTATATAGTCTAGTTCGAGAAGAGATTTGGCAGATTGGCGTAACTCTGCAATCATGCAATCAAATGCGTTGCTCAAGCGTTTTGCTTTAAAGTGATTTTTGCAAATAAATCACGGAGAGTCTTTCGATTTCACGAATGATTGCCAAGCATTTTAAATGCTGATGCGTTAGAGGAAGACAATGGCAGAGGGTGGTGCACACACACACACACACATTCATGTACGAGTACCTACGAACACATGAGAATAAATAGTTGTGTATTCAAATTGAATTGCAAAATAAAAAAGAGAGAGTTTGCTCCCGAGAGTCATTCATTCTCTCTTCCTGAGAGCTTGCCTTCATGCTGTTCATGCCGGCAGTGGAGTGAAGCGCCAGAATCGAACGCACATTTCAATTTCACGAATTATTGACATTTGATTAAAAAGAAGCAAAATAATAGAAAATACGAGTCGAAAGTAAAGAAGAAAAGAAGAAAGCTTTACGGTAAAGGAAAACTTTTTACATTACAGCAGAAGAGTAACCGTGACGGTGACGGTGCCGATGACGATGGAGCCGGTGTTTTTTCCTTGCAATAACAATGGCGGAAAAGTAAATACAACAAAATTCCTATCAAAGATATTCGAGGATAAAGGATAATTATATTTATTTTTAGTTTTAAATACTTTTCGGTTAGTGAACACTTAAGTCACAAACTGAAAGGTATTAACAAAAGCAAATTTACTATTAAAGAATAAAATAATAAATAATTAATTAAATAATGCATTTTTTAATAAAAAATTATATAATAAAATACTAATAATAAAGTAAATTAACAAAAGCAAAGACGAAGAATTCTTGAGAATGAAGGAGAGATCGATCGAGTAAGATTTATTAATATTTCTTATTATCTCTAAAAGCAGAATATTTCAATATTTATTTCCTTCATTCTCGAGAATTCTTCACATTCGAAGTTTTAAAATTTGTCAAAAACTCCAAATTTCAAAATTGCAGGAAAATTGTTAAAATTTGTTGTTTAGGCAAAAAGACTTTTCGCGGTTAACTCTTTATTTATACTTCCTGTCACAACGCTTCTCTCAGCCGTTCCCCTTCGCCTACTTTTCAATCGCTGCATTCTATAGATACGAGTATGTTGGCGTTTTTATTATGTGTGCCATTTAGCCATCAATAAAATTTGCCAACCATCAGCGATGCAAATTAAAATGCTTTTAGTCGTGGCCGCGGCTTTGACTTCTCTGGCCCGTTTCCTGTCCCCGCCTAAATTGCTGGACCATTCATTTCGGTTTAATTGGTTTTGCCCCACTAAATTGCTCACGGTCTATCTGACAAACAGGCACATTTTGGTTTATTTTTGTTCATTGGTGGTTGATCAGACGCGTGCCTGAGGGGCGAGAGGGGGGTTGTTATGGGCCATCCACCGGCGTGACCGCTGTGAACGCAGCTTTCGTCACGTTCTTTAATAAATTATTCAAATTAACGATGCCTGTCGAGGGTGCAGGCGTTGGCGTTGGCGATGGCGAGGCAAAGATCAGGATCGTTGCGGCTGCGCTAGGTAGGGTGCCCCCCTGGTGGACTGGGTGGCCACTGCTGCCCAACTATGTTTATTTGTAGCCTTCGACGACTTTTTAATTTTGATTTGCTATTTCAACAACTTTGATATTCTTCAATTTTGATGTTTGCAGTTTTTCTATACACGATTCGGTAAGATTTATTAATATTTGTGATTATCACTAAAAGCAGAAATATATCAAGAAAGAAGAGTTTGTGGTCTCAGTATCTTTTAAACTTAACCCGGTGTTTGCTATATGACTGCCTGGTGACGGTGATGATGCTTTCAAGACAACCGAGTCGTCACCTCAACTCGTCCTAGTTTTAACAATTAGCATGTAATCACTCCAGGACTAATCCCGAACTAATTAAACAAATTTATTCGTCATCAAATAATTAAGTCGCGCAGCCATCCGTAGTCACTGAGGCCCATGATGCCAGAGTGCCTCGACTGCTTATCGGTGCACCGACACCGGTAACGACTGAAATTTATGTGGATGACTGCGTTTGTTGTCGTTGTTGTTGTCGCCGATGCCGCTACTTGCTGCGAGGTGCTGTGCTACGCTTCTGTTTGTTCTCTTCACACTTCATTGGCGAAAATTAGCACCAGCCGCCAACGGCATGCCGCGGCAGCAGCAACGACAACTTCACCGGAGCAATAATTAATTTCCGTCTCTAATGCGCTCGCATCCTGGCTCTCTTTCTCGCTCAAATATTAAAATTTCGCCATCCTGCAGCTTCTGTGGCGATTGTCATCTTGAAAGAATTGTTAAAATATGAATTCCGCTGAATTCGTTCGCGGGTATTTTCGTTTCGTTGTGAATTCTGTCGTCATTGTTTTGCTGCCTGTCGAGCGTTTTGCAATTAAAATTGCGTATTTTAGTCTGCGATTGTCTTCGAGCTCTACAGAACCTGGCTAATTACTGACAGAGTTACAGAACCTGGCGCTGACTAAGTTTTCATTAGAGATTTCGGATGAAATGTCAGGAATGTGGAACGAGAAGAATGTGCCCGTAATTGAAAGACATCAACTTAGGTTATTGATTTGTGAATTATTTATAAAGGTTCTGAGTCCTTATCCGTTATCATGTCTGGAATAAAATTGCTTTAAAAGATTACCAATTTTTTCTTACAGCTTGTACAGTTTAAGAGATATTCAATAGACATTTTCCAAATTTGAGAGGCGATGACTCTTAAAGTGGAATGGTTAGATTGTGTACGGCCGTTTATAAAAGAACAACCTAATAAATAGTCAATAATAACTAAATAAAATATAAATATAAAGTGTTATTACTTTTTAATTTATGTTTTTTGATTAATGAGGTTTGCATTCCTGTGGTCAATGACTGTTGGTCACTCTGTATCTCTTTGGCCAATGTTAATATAAGTTTTTGGTATTGATTTCTCTTAGAAACGTACATATATAAGAATACATGTGTATTGTATACTGATTGGAAACTGCTTTTTCCAAAGCAAACAGATCTTCTCTTCTGTTCTGAATAAAAAAGAGGCAACGTGCAAAGAAGTATAGCAAACGAGCTATTCCCAAGTTAATCGCTGATTTGTTTCGAATGTTGGGATTAGTTTTGCTGCTGTTGTTGTTGTTGTTGTTGTTTTTGTCTTTTTCATTTTTATTGATATTGTTCCACCATCGAAATCGTACTTCGAGCAAACATTTTAAACTAATGCTAGTGAGTCTAGGTTTTTGCCTTGATTTTAGGCAACTTTCGGTCTGTATTTTGTGTGTCTCTTTTCGATTTTCAGTTCGGATTATGTACACACACACTCTTCTTTAAGGTGCAGAGATAGTAAGAGGGAGAAATATATTTGGGGAAAATATTTCACGTGTACCATTTCGGTTTCTTCTCCGATTGGTCTTCACCCGAATGTATCCAAAGTAGTGCTGTATTTTTTTTCAAAACTTCTCTTAAATTTATAAATTTTTGTATATTTAATGAAGACTACAAAAAACTTTAAATTCAGAGAGTGATAGGGAGAGAGAGAGAGAGAGAGGCAGAGAGAGTGTGTTATAAAAAGAGGGAGCTGTGCAAAGAGCGACGAGTGGAGAGGTTGTGATGGTTTGTGGAGAAATTTGCATTCTTAATAGAAATGAACGAGTTAAAGCTCTTTCGAAGGTATTCTTGTGTGTGTGTGTGCTTTGTGTACGTATGTAAAATTCTCAACGAATTTACATTTCCGAAGAATAGAGAATTTATGTTATGTTGGCGCAAGAGTGAGCAGTGAGGAAAGCAGAATTTCATATTAAATTGTGTTAAACGTTATTGAGCAACAAATTAAAAGTTTTCAGATTTTAGCAAAATTTCGGTTTCAGCAAATTTATGTTTGTCAATTTCTCGCCATTCTTCAGAGAACGCTTGAGAAATTGGATTTAATATTTTTTATGTTTTTACATTAGAGAAAAATTAGTTGAATATACCTAAAGAAAGTTAGAGAAATCTGCAAATTTGGACATAATAAGATAGGATAAGACAATTAGATATAAGATAAGATAATTATAGATTACGTGTATGTAGAATAAATATGAAAAGTGGTTTCCGGATGGTTTCGGTGACAAATAATATGAAGCTTTTAAGCTGATCATCAAGTGATTATCAAGTCATTGGCGATGATTATCTGTCCTCTTCGAATGTGGAATTTGCTTAGAAATTTCTTAGCTCAAAGCTTTTTAAAGACCACTAGACCTTGCCAATTTTTTAATCATAAATAATACCTTCTCTACCGAATATTTTGCCAAAAAAGCCCTAATGAAAAGCTTCCATAACGAACGAATACAAAGCGATATTGCGTTAGAAAATTAACTTCGCACATTCGGCTTCTCTGCTTAACGAGGTCCTTATTTAATGCGAAACGTTGTTGTACGGAAACAACAGCAGAAACAGCAACAACAACAGCAACGATAAGGCAAGATCTAATAAACGACAACCGCAAATGTTGCCTGCCGTCAGTCCATGGTCGTGTAAACACACAAACGCAGATAGAGAGAGACCCACACACACATTGGCCAACCGTGATATGCTCGAAAGCACGGTTCTATTATGGTCAGGAGAGGAGGAACAGGTTAGATTCGTGTCAAAACCAGCCCAAGCCAAACACCGAAATACTCATATTCGCACAAAATACGAGACTCGTATCTACTCAAAATGTGAGTTACGGAGTTGCGAGGGCGGTAATCATTGTGTGAATAAATATTACATAGACTAATTGCTGAGTATGGAAACAGCATCAGGATAAGCGGGCATGGCATGCAGGTTGCCGGCTACTGCTGCCACTAAATAAATGCATTACATACGCAATTAGGAGTAGCCGTCGTTATTGGCTTGGCCGCTGCCAGCAGCCGCCAGTGGCGGCCGTTCAAAATCGTCGGCTGCCAACACTTAATGTCGACTAAACCGCACTACGAAATATCGTCTACTCGCCAACCGGCGCGCCCAACAGACGACTGCGTGGCTGCTCTCAACCTGGCCGGCGAAGGTCAAAGGATGAGCAACGGCGCTGGTCTCGATAAAATGGTCTTTAGTGCATATGATGTATCGTAGCAGGAAAGCATGGCGCAATGTTGATGTACACAGCAAACGGCACACACACATTTACCCATTATGCACATACTCATTCAGCGTGCGCACACTTGCCCCATACAAATAGCCGCCGCCGACAACAGCGGCTCATGTGGCACGTGTGGCCACATGTTCGTGTGTCAAAAACTTCACTGAGATAAGCTCAATTAATTCAAATTTATTTGCCGCTGCACTGACCGCACTTCCACGCACAGCCATACACACGCGGGCGTGAGCCATTTGCATGCATCAAACTCGCTGCATCCGTTCCGAGCGGCGGAAGTCTTGCTTGCGGCCAAAACGACCGCATTAGCCACAAGTGTGCCTCTCGCCGGAAATACGCTTGCTGTATCTCGCCTCTGTACGTATGTATGTGTGTGTGTACGAGTATATTTGCGTTGCGCTTATGCAGTTTAGTGATTAACATTATGTCTATGGAAGGGCGAGTGAGTGTGTCCCTCACAATTGCATTGTTCCGAAAAACTGACAACAAGAACTATAGTTGCCACAACCGAAAGTCATTCCGACTACAACGTCATTGCCAACGAAACTGCTGGTCGCGGCTGGCATCAGCTGGCGCTATCGGTTACGACGAACGAAAATGAAGGCAGTATGTTTGACTGTAAAATTAAATTTCATGATGGCTGGAGAATCACTTTAGAAATGCATGTCATGAAAAGTCCTGTCCTAGTTTCTCTCCTCTCTTCTACTTGGAATTAATTTTCTGCTCGCAATTTATACTAGTTACAAAATCTTCTCATCTTCTCATCCTCTCATCTATTAAAGCAGAGCGAGAGCGAGCAGAAATACTCGCAAAATTGTCTGGCGATTCTGCTACCAACAGTCTCTGTAGATTATACAGATCTCAATCCAAAACATCTGTTAAGTAAAGCAGTCAAGCCCTGTAAAGCAAGCACAACGAAGGTTTTCTACGTATGTAGAAGGTGCATTTAATTAACTAAATTTCGGAAGTTCCAACAACGGAGAACGAATTTAACAGAGGGCTGTTACTGAAGTCTCTGAACTGTCTGTTATTATCGTATTTCATTTATCCTCTCAAAAACTGCAAAGAGAGCATTCGCGGCCAAGTATTGCTCACGTCTTGATTTTTTTTTATCACCTGCACTTACTATATCGTGTCACTATTACCACATACATATGAAATGCATTTCATTATCACTCCGACGTACGAGCCCGACGTACGAGAGTAACTACTGGCATCCTCTCAAGGTGCTGGGCCCGACTGTTGCAGCTGTTAGTGTCGGTAGTGGTCGTGGTGCGTATACGGCACCGAGTCGGAAGGAAATGGCACAGAGACGCTTTCAGCGTCATTAGCATTCAATGGTTTGGCCTCAAACGGTTTAGTGTTATTTTTACCGGTGTAGCGTAATGTAGCCGGAACGCAAGCAAGCCAGGAAGGTTGATTTTTTGGTAAAAATATTACAGTGTTGGGGAAGTGAGTAAATAAATACGTTAATTTAATTATTGTATAAATGAGGAGTGACACAATTCGAAAGCTTTTGGTTTCGTCGGAGTGCAGAATAAGCTGAAATTGTTACAAAATAAAAATATTAAAGGCAAAAGTATAATACTGAGAGTGAATTAGTGCATTTAAAAATACTGGTTTTATTAAAATACTAAATGTTTAAAAGTTTAATGAAGGAAAGTTACGTGAATATTTTAAAAACAGAAAATAATAACACACAATTTTTAATCTATTGACATGGCGATAAGATTTGAGGAATGCTTCAATTTGATTAAGAGTAAATAAAAGTAAAATTCTACTAATTCGTACATTTCAAGACTATTTCTTTGAGATTCTTTCATGAATCCAATTTAGATTTCTGGATTTCATTCGATGTTTTTGTTGCGACCGTCGTGTATTCAGTCCATTACAAACTTCAGTAATGTTACTTAAGTTGAATGGATAATGTCTGAACTTCACTTAACTTAACTTAAGTAATTCTACAACCAAACAAAAACTATGCGAAACATTCACGATCTGTGCAGTCAACAAATTCTGCTGCTGCAAGCCAAGTATATCAACTCGGTATCCTTTACCATCGACGACCACGTTGCAACTGAAGAGCATCCACAGCTGTGCTCTGTGTAGTCACGGAATTACTGCCAGCAAGAGTGAAATTCCCTTCATTTAATATGAAACACAGCATCAGTATGCGTTTCTTCGGCATCTGGCACTTGATGTTAATTTTTCTATTTTATGCTCCAGGTAAGTTTTACTATATACCTTTACATAATTTTTCACTTTTACATCATCATCATTGGTTTTATATAATACTAATGAAGTCCCATTTAAAAACAAGGTCACACGATGATCTCGTCCTTTCAAGAAAGTACTAAGGGTATGAAATTCGTTGACTGACGGGCCAGAGATAAACTAAACCAAAACATTCAACGTCATTTTTAGGCCGTGCAAACAAAGTTAATTAAATTATTCCATTTCGTGCTTCATGCTATGATGAACCAGTTCATTTGTTGCGTCACTTACGATTGGTCTTTTCATTTACGATGGAAATGACGATACTATCTTTAACAGGTTGTTTGAGGTCATGCCCAATCCAACAATTCACAACTCAAAGGGCGCGGTAATACGAAAAAGGGGTCGTGTGCACATGCAAAAGGTTAAATAAAAAATGAAAAATAATTGATATAAAAAAAATTGATATAATTGAAGCGGTCTTTTTAAAAGCAACTTAAGTCGTATATTTTTAGGATATTTGGTTTCAACAGATTTCAGATTTAATTCTACAGAATACTACGAGTATTTATGTGTGCTAGACTACCTCGAATTAGAGCGTTATTAGCCTAATCATAAAAATTTTTCATAACCATTAATATAAACAGTTTCGATTAATTTCTGTAGAATCACAATAACTTGACTTATGCTGTTTTTGAAATGATCGATTTAATGAGAATAGATTAATTTGACATAATCAAAAATCAAATACCTTTACATCGATATTTCCATTGGAAAAGCAAGTGTATGAGTATCGCACAATGTGTTTAATAATTAACTTTAAAAATTGCGAAAAACTGCAAATTCAATAATGAATTTTCCTCCCGGGAAATCATTAACCTATATCAAGCATGAAACTATTTTCTGCTCACCAGCAAAACCCTTTAAGCGTCCACTTGCACTTTCCACTTCGTGGAATACTTCATCGAGGGCGTTTATCTTTAGCAGCAGAAGAACAGTTGCAAGATTCTCTTCTTATTTCATGATTATAAGAGACACGCTTGTCTTGCTTCACGCTCCCGGTCTTTCTGTTATAATGCTGCTAACGAGTTCGGCAAGCTCTGTGCTCCACCTTCCTCCATTATTAACTCCTTTCCCAAACGTGTTTTGAAGCTAGAGGACCGTGGATAACTTTAAACCATTAAACGCATTCTTATGCAGCACCGTCGGGGAGGGTTGCTTTAGGGTGGGAGGGCGGTGTGGGCAGAGATATGAAATCGTCGGCGGACAGCAAGTTCCTGCGAGCACTAAGACCCGGTGTTTGTTATTGGAAGTGTTGAATTTCGTTGATAGTGACCGTCTAAGTAACCACCCAAATTAGTGACTGCAATTAATAGGCGCCATCAGTTTCAATTTCAGTTTCAGTCTCAGTTAGAGAAAATTAGCAGTCCTACAATAAAGGTTTAAACTCTGAATGGTCTTTTGCTGATGATTAGATCAGCAGCTTTTGGGTGCCTTTCTGTAAATTTTATTTGAAATTAAACACAAAGTAATTTTATTTAAAGAATAATCGATACTCATAGTGATATTTTGCAACTTGAAGTATTGTTATTTAACTTGAAAACGACAAAGCTTCGAGAAAGGAGAAGAGCTTCGACAAAAGAAAAGATTGACGGGATTAGTGTTCATATTAAAGGTCTTTGATTAACAATGAAGAATCAATTACGTATTTGTATTTTTTTATTTAATTTATCGTACAATAATATCGTATCTTCAATACAGTTCAAGCTCTTTTCAGCGCTCTTCTACAGAAACTAATGAATATATTTTTCTTTATTCTTGCCCTTTCTGTGCTTCTGCTCTGTTCTCTTCTTTGGAAAAGATGCGCGCTTTAATGCCATTGTGTGTTCTACAACGACCGCAGCGCCTTCAGCGGCTGCGCTTGCTGCCCATGCAACAACTAGCGCAACAACAATAACCTCAGCGGCGGCAAAACCAACGAGAATAAGATCTTTCCATTCTCTAAGAAAACCGTCCCTGAATCATAAAACGCTTCTTATGATTCAATCAGCGACACAAACAGCAAACAATACGACTGCGATTGCAACCGTTACTATGGCAGCAGCAGCAGCAGCAGCAGCAACAACATCAATACTAACTACAGCGGCAGAAGCAGCGAAGAAGATTGCTGAGAAAAGAAAAGCTATCGATGTGAGCTTCGCTGAAGGCTCCACCACGAATTCATTAAATCGACAGACGTTGGCAAATGCAACAACGACAGCAATGACAAAGGAATTGATCAACGCAGCAGCAGAAGCAGCCACAACCTCAGTAACATCATCAGCCTTTACGACAAAAGCAACAGCATCAGCAGGAGCACCGGCACCGTCAACAATGGCTACGCAGTGGCCGACAGAGGACAGGAAATATGGAGAATGGATAGCTTACGGGGCTGAAAGCAGCAACACTAATGGCAGCAGTAACAATATTAAAACTATAAACAGCTTGGCCAGCAGAAATAGTGGCACCAGAGTCAGCAGCAACGAAAACGAACCAGCACAACAACAACAGCAGCAACAACGTCTGTACCAAAACCAACAACAAGAATATCTCACAAAAAGCACAAGAGCACAAGAGAACGGTGATTCCGTTGCATTCAAACAACGCGTAAGACAAGCGCAACAACAAATAGTGCAACAACAAGCGCCAACAGCTGTGGCCGACACGTCAGCAACATTGTCCACTGACTTCGAGCGGCAACAACTCGAACCAGACGGTGCCGCGGTTGATAAGAACTACCTGCTACCGGCGAACTTGTCGCCCGGGGACAAATTGGAAGTAACGCTAACGACTCTTCTACTCGGAGAAACTGCGCAGAAATCAGCGGCTGCGAATTTAGACGACAGAGCAGCGGGAAGCCTCCAGCAGAGACCAACAAACACCACCGAAGCAACATTGGCTAAACTGACGTCCGCAGGAACAACCGAAGCCATTACAGACGCAACTTTGACAGCAGTAATAACAGCAGCGGCTACAACAACAACAACAACAGCAGCGGCAAAACCAATATTGCCCTTAGCCGTAGATGGTTACGAGACTATAACCAGTCAGGCGGGCACTCACGCTTATCTGCCGTGCAACGTAAGTGAGATCAGCTGTTGTCCGCAGAATGCGTTTAATCAGCAAGAGGCTGCGGGCAGGCGGCAATTAACTACGTCATCATCATCATCATCATCATTTCTGTCTTTGTCCTATTGGTTCTGTCTGTGGTGCTAAAAGGGAGAGGGACCCTTTGTTTCTACCGCCGCAGCGATTGTAAGCGTCATTGCTTAAAGGCTGAGAGGTTCTCTTTATTCTCTTTGGATCTATTTATTCTCGCACTGCCATCTTTGGAAGCTGCTCGTTCCGATCTGTTCTATTGATTTATAACATAACATACTCTCAATGCTCTTATGCTCTTTGTTTTGTTGTTGTTTATAAACAACAACAGCTGCAGGCAAATTGCCAGCGGCTGCGATTTTTAATTTGGCGCGCGCAGAAAAAGAGAGCGGTAGCCAGTCGCAGCTGCGTTGAATGTGGGCGCACTGTTACAGCCAAAACACATTGCGGCAGCGGCAGCAACAGCAACTCTCTCTCGCTGCTCAGCAAAGTACATTAGAGCAGCGACAGCAAGTCGGCTATTTGTTTTTGTATTCTGTATCCCATTCTCTCGTCTTGAAAGAGAGCTTACTCTCCGTATATTTTTCAATACAATTTGTCGGATTTTCAGTGAAAATTGGCAACACTGAGTGAAAAAGAGAGTGGAAAAAAGAGAGTTTTGCTTGCTGCCGTAATAGAATCTATTTTTCAGGGCAGCGGCAGCACCCATAAGCCTCTATATAATTTCTGTTTGCTGTTGCTGCCGCTGCCGCAATGTGTTTTAGCTGTTAATCGCTTAAGGAGAGCCAGTCGTCTCCACAAACCGCATGAACTTTGAAGTTTGCTCTCTCTCTCTCTCTCTCTCTCTCTCTCTGTATGAGAAATCTTAGAAAGTGTGTAAGAAGAATGGTTGCTATATGAGGCTATACATAATTTAATGGCCACAGACCGCAGAAATAATTGCTATACTCTCTTTTTATGCAAACTGTTACAAACATTGCTCTTTCATTAAAACTTTCTTCTTTCTTTCTTTGGTGGGTTTTATTTTACTTTGTCTTTGCAAAATTTTAGCTCGTTAGATCACAAAAGTTTGCAATAACTCAAGTAAACTCAGCTTTCCAATTGATAAGATTTCCAAATTTGATCAAAAAAGGCTCTAAGGGCTCTCTCTACAAGCAATTTGCTTTTGTTATAGAAAAGTGAAAGTTTCTTAAGATGTTTATTATGGTACAAAGGACTACAAAGAGAGGGACGGCGTGTTTTAAAATGTTCCAATATTTCATTTCGTCCACCAAAACATAACTGCTCTCTTGAGTAGATATCCAGAAAGAGGCGATCTTTATAAAAAACCCATTAACCGTAAGATAACCTAAGTATGATGAATGCGACTTTTATGAATTCGGTTGCTTCCTGGTAGGAAGGACCAGACTCATTACCATCATCATCATAAAATTTCTGCTCTTTCTTTTCGATTTTTGTGATTGAAATGTTTTTGTTCCTTTCACTCAGTGAATAATTGAGTATAATAAGAACGGCACTCACTCCTGCCTCCGCAACAGGTCATTGAACGTCTTCCCAGCCGGACATTAGATGGTCTTATTTAATGATGAGTCATAAAAATTCTGTCGCCTGAAGACATAAAATAAAATGAGCAAAGGACAAGCTGGTTCGCAGGAAGTCCTGGCGATGGCTCGTGCTCGTGGCTTGTGGCTCGTGGCTCATGATGTGAAGGTGACGGAGTTAGTTTCGTCTTGAATAAATGACACCAGAAGGGTTTTGCTCCGAACGTTTGAGGCACACAAAATAATGAGTTTGGAAAAAAATTAACGTAATAAAATATCATGATTGGACGAAAAGAATCATTTTCCAAGCTTATAAAACTAAATTGCTTTTATTACTTTCACTATTTTTGTTATTTATTACTTTTAAGCATTAAAGTTTTTCTGGCTGTCTTTTGTTTTTGGTGAATTTTCACAGCGCGCTTTTCGTGGGCGGGAAGGGCAAGGGAAAGGCGCAGGCGAAGAGCAGTGAAAGAGTGAGTGCTTTGTCATCTTTGTTGTTCCCGCCAACATCATGAGCAGAAAATTATCGGACGTCATGTTGATGATGATGATGATGATGACACTGTCGAGAAACTCATTTATTGTCGGCGACATAAATTCGCAAACTCTTCCTCTCACAAGACATATTTTCCCCATGAGTTCTTGCTCTCTTCTCTCTGCATCCTCACCCTACACTTTATCCGCGTCCTGCTTTCTTTCACTTCCGCTGT
Source organism: Conops quadrifasciatus (assembly GCA_949752815.1). Taxonomy (NCBI): domain Eukaryota; kingdom Metazoa; phylum Arthropoda; class Insecta; order Diptera; family Conopidae; genus Conops; species Conops quadrifasciatus. The sequence goes on from OX457078.1 coordinate 2,077,145, forward strand.
TTTGTGTTCTCTGGTGTGTTCCTGTCTGGTGATCTGTCTGTCGGTGGTAGAGACGCGGGATGCGTCTGTTTGTTGTCAAAAAATACGGAAAAGAAAAATTTGAGCTTGAAAAAAAAACATCACAGAACTAGTTCTTCTTTAAATTTAACCCTGACTAGAATCAGTTTTTTATTTAAAATATTTCAGAAACTTCATTTTATCATCTGCAGGTCAAACATCTCGTAAAGAAACCGATATCGTGGCTGCGGGTGCGCGATGGCCACATACTGACCGTCGATCAGACCACGTTCATCGCGGATCAACGCTTTCAGTCCATCTACGTGCCGAATCCGGAGCGTTGGTCGCTGCAGATTAAGTACGTGCAGCCCAAGGATGCGGGCTCCTACGAGTGTCAGGTCTCCACCGAACCGAAGGCGAGCGCCATAGTCACCCTGCTGATAGTGGGTAAGTGGCGCCCAACACACAGCCCAACACACAAAATTCTTAACTTAACCGAAGTGAAACATGGCGCGACTCTGATTCTCTTTTCTCTTTCAGAACCCAAAACCGAATTGATCGGCGAGTCGACGCGTCACGTTAAAGTCGGCAGCCTGGTGAAATTGCGCTGCGTCATAAGCGAGGCTTTGGAGCCGCCGCTGTTCATTAATTGGTTCCACAATCAGAAGCAGATTTATTTGCACAACCAGCGCGACTGGCGCACGGAAATCGAACGCACCGAGGTCAAGCCGGAAAAGCGGCCCAGCAGCAGCGCCGCCATGAAGCCGAAGCGAGCTCAAAGAGATGAAATTTCCGCAACAACAACAACAGCAGCAAAGCCAATGCGGCCCATTCTTCAGGCAGCATCGTTGATGTCGTCGTTGTCGTCGGCGTCGTCGTCACTGTCAACAGGTAAAAACCAAAACCAAATACTGCCAGTGACACTAACCAACACCCTATTCATAGCAACAACAACAACAACAACAAAAACAACAACTACTACTAGCACCACCGAAGCAGCAAAACCACATTTAACCCCGGCCGGTGATGTTGAGCAGATTACGGTAAGTGGATTGTAAATGAAATTGAATTAACTTCTTTTTTTTTTGAAAAAGAAGAAGAGAAAAAAAGAGAAAAGAGAAAATACTATCGCTTTGTTGTTGTCATTAAGTGGATATTCATTAAAATGAGTTTTTGATTCTTTCATTTTCATTTGTGTTGATTTTGTGCGGCATTCTTTTTGTTGACATCAATAATTCGTTTCGATTGAATGCGAAAGTCATCAACTCATGGCATCACTCGCGTGCACATTACCGCACATCACACTGAATTGTGCGACATTTAACGATTTGTTGCTAGTAAGCTGTCATCTTTTGCTGTCGCCTTCCTTTTTTCATTTCCATTTCTCCATTTCCATTTCCATTTCCATTTCTGTAAAAAGGAAGTGTACACGTCTCGTTGCCGTTTGTTGCCGTTCGGCATTCATTGTTTACTCTTCCTTTACAATTACAGACCGCATCATTAATTATACCGTCGGTGGAGAAGCAGGACTCCGGCAACTACACTTGCAGTCCCTCGAACAGTGCGCCCAGGACCGTGGCCTTACATGTCCTGAACGGTAGGTTTTAATTAAATTCGCTGCAGTTTTTGTGGTAGCAAACATTGTTCGCACATCGGTATGCATTCTGTTTGCAATCAGAGAAATTAATGAGAGAGGTAAAGACTTTCTCTTCCTCTGGCTTTTATTTCTATCGCGTGTCACAGTTTCTGTTCCACCATTTGTGGACATTTCTTAAAATCATTTCTGTGTAAGTGCGGCGGCCAATATGATCAGTGTTGCCAAAACGCATTGCAACGAATACAGTCAATGCTCCTCTATTGTCAACCAAATGATCTCTGGTACATTCCGTCCATTTATTCAGCTGTGTTTATATAGTAGTGTATAGCGTCAGCTTTTCCCTTTTCAATTGAAATTATTAAAATTAATGTTTTTTTGCAAATTTTCGATTTTTTTTTCGTCCAAAGCTTAAGATTTTCGATTATTAATGGAAAACAATTTTCACAGGCATTAATTAATCGTAAATATTAGCATTAAAACTCTTCGCTGTACAAAAAAATATTATAAACTGTTCATAATGCCGAAATAAATTTGAATTAAATTATTTTAATTTTAAATAGATTAAAAAAACAATATCGTAAATTTTAAATTCGTGCTTTCTGGTGCTACTTTCAAGTGCGAATTTGTCATTCCCACTGAGTGGAATTGTTTTGTTAAGTGCAAAATTTTATTTATTTTTAAACGTTCATTCGCTGTCCGCGTATTATTCTGCCAATACAATAAAATTATTAATTAATTAGCAATAATATTATATTTATTTCATCGCAATATGTTCGAAAAATTCTCTCCTGTCATCTGCCGCTATTGACGTTTGTGCGTGTGTAATGGCGCGCGTGTAGAAGGGTAGAAATGTGGCGCAATAATTTGATAAGCCCACAGTCGAGCTCATTCTGGCGAGTTGTACAAACGTGGCGGCTGCGGAGAAACCACACGATTAACTGAAGAGAGTTGCACCCACACACACCCACACTCAAAGGCGCCCATGTTCATGAAAACACTCTCCTGCCCGCGCATGAACACAATTGTACACAACTGTACTGAAATTAATTTCGCATAATATTTTACAGGACTTTTTTGTCCAGAGGCAAAAGTATAAAAACTGAAACAATGCAAAAAACCAGACTCTATGAACATCTCAATTTAAATAACTGCAAAAGTTACACAATGATGAATTATAATGATTGCACAAAGTATACGAAATTGTGAATTATCCTTAAATATGCGCACTCATTCTACAGATAGTGCAAATTATTGTGTGTTTCGTAATGGCTCTTTTGGGAATAAGTTTCTGCGAATTGGTCTTGTTGTTAGTAATCGTCATTAAATAGCAGCAACTTCTTTCGACAATCCTCCTGGAGTTTCATACGATATCAAGCCGAAGGCGGTTCCCATTTTTAAGCCGACTTATTTCTCTTGTTTTGCAAATGAAGATTACCTTTTGTTGAAATTTCCTTTGAAAATTAAGAAATATTCTTGATTCCTCTGTTCCAGCTTTTCTCTATTGCTTTATGACTACACATAGTATTTTGTATATTATATTCCATATGTTCAAGTCATATTTTTTAATTATTATTTTAAACCTTTATTCCCATTCAGGCGAATTTTCTGCATCAGCGATAACATCTGGAGCCAATCCTTTCTTCGTGCGAAGTGAAAACGGGCGATCGCGTCACTTTTGCGAGATCAATAATCTTGCAGTAACTCTCATTCTTCTGGGAATATATAGATTGGCTAAGTCGATGACTTTAGGCAGACAACAACAAGCCATTAAAATCTCTCAATGCGCACAAAATGATTCACAATTAACTCGAACGAAGAAAACGACGCAAACGAGTCTTATCCAAGTCTTAAGAGCAGCAAATTTTAAAAAGTTATATCTTAGGTAAAGATTAGTTTTACAAACAAAATATTAGCGTAGTAATAATGTAGATGAAAAATACTTTTCTTAAGAGACGATTAACGATAGAAATTTGTTTCATTGGTATAAGATTCTTAGAATAAGAAATATTCATGGAACAAATTGACATGAAAAGATATTCGAATATCAAGACTGTTGAATAAAGGTTTATTATTAATTATATTATTAATTTTTAAGACGATCATGCGAATATGTATATTTTATAACATATACGTCCTCACTTATGAGTTCTGTATAAATTTAATACTTGAATTGTAATATTGTAAGATAAAAAGAAGGCTTATTTAAAAAAAAATATGCAAGCTTTAGAAGCCGTGACGATTTTGTAAAGCATTCTTAATCATAAAAAATATGTTGTTTTATTGAATTTTGTTTGAGGAATATATTTCATTGATATTAGAATTAGTTATGAAGATATTAATTCGTTGGACATATGTATAAGAATTTGAAAGCTAAGAAATACTCTAATGTACTAATTTGAACTTTTAATCGGCAGCGAAAAAAATGTCTTAAGTCTTAAATAGCTCACTTATTAAATGTATGATACTCGTATATAATAATAATGCTAAAATAATATTAATTATATAATAAAAGAACTAAGAAAATTTTGAATGGTAGGGTATTATATAGCAGTTAAATATGTTACAATGTAGTAGTTATATACATACTATATGCGTAATAAATAACAGCAATACAATATTATTTTATAAGAAACTTAAAAACACGCCCACAAAAGCTAATGGCATGTTTTTGTAAATGTATTTTCGATTTCTAAATAGAGCGTAGTTTAAATATTGTTAAAATAAATGACTAAAATGAAGCATGAAGCTTTGAATATTGATATTACAATAAAACACAAGACAGAACAGGAGCAGAAAAGCTCGTAACTTTTATGTAAATATGTATACGAATATACAATAGATCATATTAAAAATTTAAAAGAGCATAAATCGGAAAATTTAGTTAATTGCTTAACTTCGAAAACGAAACATTTTCTAAAATGCATGTGATGCTTTAGTTAAGCTCTATTAAATGTGTGTACATTATAGTTTTCATAACTGAAATGTTTGGACTTTTTGTGAGAGAAATTTTATTAAATAACTTAATAAAAATGGAAAGAAAGAAACAGTTTCATAGACTTTTAAATTAAACTCCAACCAAACGACCTCAACGCCTATTTCTGGCAACAATGGAGATGAATTTCTGGAGTTGATACATTTTATTAAACAGATATTTCCATTTTATAAAGACTACAAAAGACAAGATTGAAAGCCTTTCCGCCGCTGAGTATTCTATACTTTTATTCCGTGTAGGCCAAAACATTTATCGCAACTTCCAGCATTCATGAACTAGTTTCATACAAACTTGTGCAAATATTTCCTCATGCATCACTCGCTCCCGGAGCATCATCATTAGTATGCTTGGATGTCGATGAGAAGGAATGGCTGAAGAATGTAGCTTACAATTAGAACCACCGGAAGGCACGAGGCGAAAGTGTAACATGTTTTCCATCAACCAAACCAAAGCCATCACTCAATACTTGCGTGCATAATGTCTTTCGAAGTGGTACACATGAATGGATAGATTGAATGCTGAAATGGCTTCATTGAATGGAAGTAACACAGAAGCTGCAGGAGCGAGCACTTTACTAATATTGCTATTATTATGTATAGGCGGGCAGGTAGCACACAAAGGGGAAGGGGGGCGTCAGCATTATGAAAATGTATTTACTGCACATACTGCAATATCAATAAAGAAAATAATTCAAATTAGTAGGTTCTATTTTCAATGGAAAATTTCTTCAGTTAATAAACGAGAGGAATTATTATTGGTTAATATTAAAACATAAAATAGAATAACAGAGAAATTCTTAAGAATTTCCATTTTCCTCATTTTTTAGTTATCAAACGGAGTATGTTTCTTATTTAGAACAAACAAAATTTAGACCTTAATTTATACAAATAATAAATAATATTATTATTTAAACAACAGTATACCTCTTATTATTATTTATACAAATTTCAATCATTGCATACGATTTTCAATTAAGAACAAAACATCGTCTTTGTAGTTATCTCTTAGTTATCTCGTAGTTAACTTTTGTTACATTGAAAAAGGCACCATCACCTCGTTTCCACAACATAAGTATAAACGAGTAGAAAAGGGAAGGGAAGGGTTTTTGGGCAGGGTGTGAGAAGGAAGGCGGAATCATCAATATTACGATATTTAATTTGTACTAGTTTTCAACAAGTTCAAGAAACATTCATTATAAATCCATTGTTAAAATGCTGATAAATCAAAAACAAAGTTTCTCTAGCAGATTTTCATAATTTAATAACAATTGAAAATATCAGCACATGTTCTACACCTTTCTCTCTCTTTCTGTCTAACTCTTACAGTTTCTGTCTGGTTTCTCTCCTCTAACATTTGAAAAGGAAATTTCATGTATTCAAAATTTATGAGTTCATTCCTGAAATCGTATCCTTCTCCACTTCTTCTCTTCTCCTGATTTTGTTGTTATGAAGGAATGTTGTTCGAAGTAAAAGCGAAAAGTTTATCCCTTTCGAACAGTGTCGGATTGAACCGAACATGAGGCCCGAGTGGGTCTTTGTTGACCCTCGTCAGAAACGGTATTCGGTAAACTTGAGAAAACTTCTCAAACAAATGTTAAGAAAGAATCAGTCACACACGCTCGTGAAGCGAAGAACTTTTTCTATGCTGTTATAAAATATGCAAACTGACGTTTGTGCAAGTGTTAGAAGTTTTCAAGAGGCGAGAGTTTTCTTTGCCAAATATGCAGGTAACAAGAAGAAGAACTACTATTTGGAATCTCAGAATTGAACATTATTTAAAGATATTTCTATATTAAAAAATAAGTGGCTCAGAAGCAAATGCGGTTATGTCCAGTTTTTAATTTTTCATTTGAATTTTCGTTGAATTTTCTGTAAATATTAAGTGTGAACATATTAAATCTATTTAATCAATATGTTAGCACAACTACTATAGTATGTAATAATAATAATACATAGTATATGTGTATATAATTTTCAAAAAAGTTTAGCTTTCTCAGTTTTTGTTTTCTGCACTTAATCGCATTTAATAGCTTTTCGATTGACTTAATTATTAGAAAGTTATTAATTAGTAACGCGTTCGTAAAATATTATTAAATTCTGGTCGGACGAAATTAACTTATGATATTCCATTTCATTAAAAGGCATTTATTTTTTCACTGAAATTAGGTTTTATTTATATAACTTTGTAATTTCTTGCGTTTATTTGGAGACACGTAATTATTTATTGTTAGAGGACCATTTAACTTATACCCAAACTGATGCAGGGATGATAGATATTCCAGCATAAATTTGAGATCTTACGAAAATGCGCTAAATTTCCTTCCACTATAATCTGCAAGAGCTCGTCAGGAAACACTTGGTTAGCACCAACTACCAACCAAAACTAATCTCACTTTATAACCTGCTCTAATCAAAAACTGCAGACACCTTCCGCTATTACATGGAATATAGCTTTAAGTGTAAATTAACACTATTTTCAACATATAAACTTTATTACAAAAACCTAAAAAAGGCGCCGAGAACGCAAGCTTGAAACGAAGAAATGCAACCTTATAAAAAACCAACCAAAATTCGTGAACATGACGTAAACTTCAACGCAGTTGGGTAAAATTTTCCATCTCGTCACGTTGCAAACGACAACCTTCGCCAGGATAACCTGCGCGCAATCAGCAGAATGAATTTACAAACAAGCCAGACGTCAGCTGCAGCAGTCAGCTTCTCCAGCGCACCAAAGGGCTGCAGCCAGAGGCAGCCGAGCGTTCGGAAAATGTAACTAAGCATTAATTTTAACCTGCTTCGAAATTCGGCGAGTATGTACCTACGTATGCACACGCGTACGCAACATGCATGAGAGAAAAAAATGTTGCCGTTGTCGAAAATTGCAAAAACGATGTCACGGTTTCCGGCGAAAATTCCGAAAAGCAAAATAACCAGAGCACAAGAAGAAAGAACAAAAGGAAAATCAGCTTCCTGTCGTCGTAGTTTTCAGGTTGTTGGCACGAACAAGCGCTTGCAAACGAGTTGCGGCGCGGCAGAGTCTGGTGAATACACTTTCTCAAGCGTTATGCACGTGAAAAAAGACATCCGGCTTAGAAAGACCATACAAAAAACCAACCTCGTAATGAGAAGTAGCTTCTCAGGAATGCAGAAATTTAAGAAGAATATTATTAAATATAATTAAAATGAAAAACTGCATGCTTTTACTTTGAATTGAGTTGAATTCATGGAAGTAAGGATAATGCGATTATGGCTATAAATAAGATTATGGACAAAGATTATGTTATTGTTTTTGCAAAACAAATGTCCTCTTCTTTTCATTTTATCATAATTTAATCAACATGAATTAAGATAATTAAATCAAATCAGTATGCTTGTAAAAATCTTACCAATTCCAAAAAAATTAAACAAATTTACGCCGACTTCCGCGTTATTGCAATAAATTACAAGCGCAATCTCCGCGGTACGCTTAACATACGATTTACCGTAATTTATTTGCGAGTACAAATCATACTGAATGATGGCTCTGGATGGGCTTCTTCGGCTGCTCGGTAACCCCAATCGGAAATCTGATTTGTATCCGCCGCGGCCGGATGTGCGTGCCTAATTTATGACATTGGCAGATGCTTGCAAGTGTCAGTGACGTGACAAATCAAGTCACCTCTGCACATAAGCTTGAAATATTTAATGTAAATTGAATTATAACTTTATATTATAATAAAGTGAACTTTTTGGAATGGAAAAACGCACACACAGAACACCGAAATCTTCAAATTAATATTGCCTCAAACGTACACAGACACGCTTGCATACAAACACATTATCCAACGCTTAAGTCAAGCTAATGACGTGCCTGAATTGTTCGAAAAGTGTGCGTGTTTGTGGAAGAAAAGCGGTAAAGCGGGAAATAGAAGGAACAACAGCAAGGACAAGCGACTTGCTACTTGCTGCTTGCTACTTACGAGTAAGTACCTGAGCTAAAAGGAACAGAGTAAGACAATATTTTCGTATCGCTTTATCCTTTCACCTTAATCCTGCCGCCTTCACGGGCACCTTGCTGGCTGCCGAGACTTGTTTTGGCGCTGGGAAGAAGAGAAGCTTTCGAATCTCTGGGAAGCTCACACATTATGTATGCGTAAGTGTTTCCGGAAGTGCACGTGAAGTCGCAGAATACTTATCGTATATAAAAGCAGTTCACACTTTGCGCCACTGTAAAATGTGCAAAAAAAAAGAAGAAATAATGTTGACAAAGGTCGAGATTTACGAAAGTAAAGTATAGAAGGCTGTCCTTAAATCTTTTCAATAAAGTTCGAGAGCAGAATAAAAAGTGATGCTTAAGAGGAAGGTTGTCTTTCCTTATTTTTTTTTTTTGTAAATTTGTAGCAGAAACTTATGAAAAGGGTTGCCTTGCTAAAACGTCTCCCACTGTCTCTTTCTTTCATGTAATATTGAAAGGACTTTCAACATTTTTATTGCAATCAATTACAAAGTTTTGAAGAATTTTAGTTACTTTGAAGAAAATTGCATACACCCTTTTTAATGTATTCCAATGTTAAAAAGAGCACGTTTTTATGACAGGCCTGTTTGACGTTAAGTTAAGTATTTAAGTATTTTTGTCATTTCAGAAACTTTGGGCCCTACTGAAAGCTCAGTTTTTGTTAACCATCTGTCACTTTTGACCTCTATTATATGGAACTTATATGCTCAAGACTGTTTTTGCAGCAAGAAGCCACACCCAAGGCTTAAGAATATTTTTCGAGTTCGAAAAAATATCTAAATAAATGAAAATTATTTTCAGAATTATGTCTGTTAATCAATGAGAAGGTTCGTGTGGTTCAAAAAATGTCTTAATTGGGCAATTTATCACTGTTAAGACTAAAATGAAAATGTAAACATCTGGTAAAAAATTTCGTTTATTTTTTAGTAACTTTCCGTTATCAATTTTTTTTTAAACTCTTTTAATACTCTTAAATACAATGATTTTCAACCTACGTATTTTTTATTAGCTCCTTTTAATTGAGTATAGTATTGTTTGCAGAAAATTAAATCTCTCCGGTTTTTATTCCTCTTTTTTGGCAATTACTTTCGGAGAGAAATTTTTCTTCATCGTAATCATCATCATCTTAACAGGGCCGTTTAGTCACTCGGTCAAAGAATATGGCGGTCAAGGTGATAAAGTGTAAAGCACTTGACAATAAATTCTAGGTAATTATTCTTAGAGGATTTTTGCGGGAGTAAAATTTAAGGCTTTTGAAGATTAACAGAGGAAGATTAAAAAAAAGGGGCAGGTACAAGCAAAGTGACAATATTCAAAGAAAAGCGAAGAGCTCGAATCACCGAATGTCAGCCATAAACCACGTTACTGTAGAAAAAGCCGCAGTCAAAGAGTGAAAAGCAATAACGGCAGAGCACAGTAAGTAAAGCGTATGAGAAAACTCCAACAGTCTTAATTTCTGCGAAGCCTTCTTTCTTTTTGCAATTTTAACCACAACGAATCGATTTTTCTTTCTGTGTACATTCACGAAACTGTCTTTTCTCTTGTGAGAAAGGAACTATAGTGCCGGCCTACTATGATTTTGCAGGTAGCTAGTTCGTCTACAGACAGGCCACACTGGCCTTCTAGACAGAAGCAATAACAACAACAACAACAGCAAGCAATTATAAGCAAAGCTACAATGAAGACATATAGAAAGTAGAGAGAGAGAGAGAGAGAGAGAGAGAACTTTCATAGAGCAGATACAGTGGAACGGACTAAAGAAATATCGGTAGAATAAATAGAAGGAAACACGAAGGAAAAGTAATTAATTATTTGTCATTTTCGAAGAGAAATTATTGTTTCTGTTAAGCCGCAGGAAAAGCCTCAGAATATCAAAGTATAATCGGAAATGTTTCCTTCCTCCGTTTAGTATCTTTAATCTACATTAATCTTCTATTTTCTGGAACTTTCATCTTACGCTCAAGAGTATAAAAACTTCCTTAGTCCGAAAGACTACGACGATCATCGCTTTCTCTAACTCTCTTTGCTTGTTTTCTCTCTAATTTCTCATTACAAGCAATTCTTTAACCTCATTTAAACACTCTTTTCATTTTTTTACTCAGACTATAGCGCATTTCTCCAAACGCTGGCCGCTGTTTCACTGAACTCACTTCAGCTCTACTCAACTCAACTCAACTTGTCTCAAACCTCAAACTTGACTTTGAGCTTGACTTCAACTTCTGATTTGTTGTTGTTGTTGTTATCTTTTCGAGCATTTTCTTCTTTTATTTCATGTTGTCTTTGGTTAGCGCAAATCTCTTCGGTTTCTTCAAGCCTGCACCTGAAAATGGGTCAGACTATATAAAGCCAAGTTCAAGGCGATGCCAGTTTCAGACGAAAGCAATTCCTACCAACGAGCGTACCACCACTACCACTACCAGTTAGACCGTCAGTCACTCAGTCATTGTTCGAGATTGAGCTCAATCTGTTGCTGAAAATTGTTAAAGAAATCAAAGCGTGAACCGTTGAAGTGCAGAGAGGCGTAAAGAAGTGCAGTGAAATTTTTCAAAGTGCAGTTACTTGTAATTACAAAAAAAAAAAAATTTATTGCAAAAAACCTCCACAAGAATGCAGAAATATTAGTGGATTTGTGAAAACGAAGATAAAAACTGCAATAACGAATTAAATGTTCGATACAGTTCGTTGAATTAGATCGACCAGGAGCTGCTTCTAAACTTATTCAGCCTTCCAATAGAAAGACCAGAAAAGAAAAGAAAAGAAAATCAGGTAAGAGAAATTTATTCAGAAAAGAAATATAAAATAATTATTTAAAATAATTTGAAAATCCTTCATCAGAAAAAGGTTTGATGAGACCTAGAACTGTTTAATAGTGATCCAAGACAGACAGTAAAATTATCGTAGAGATTGATTAATGGGCAGTTACTTCTCGTAACCAGTCTGGGCAAAGAATGTTTTTATTTCTCTTTTTTTTTGTCAAATTACATGCAAGAATACTGAAAATATTGATATAAGAATGGAAAAAAGTATTTTGGAGAAAGTTGCAATCAATTGTTGACTTTCGTTAGGCCATTACATATAAGTTCAGCTTGGTTTTCTTATGAGTAACCGAAATACTTTAAATGACCAAACGATATGTTTTGCAATTATAAAATAAGTCAATTTTTATTAATTATTAAAAGTCATTAACAAGTCATCATCTATTCTTCAAACAAAATAAAATCGTTACGTTTCTCTGGGAAGTCTATAGTAGTATAAATCTCAAATAATTACTTTAAAATATATAAATTTCTCTCTCGTTCTTCACGCTTTCAAAAATGAACCCTTACGGAACTTAAGCCGTATCAAAATAGAAAAAATAGAGTCCATAAAACTGCTACCACTTTAGAGTACTTTTAATAAACGGATCAAGCAACTATAAAACTGAAGAAAATCTAAAAAACTTTTATTTTTTCAACTTTTCAATTAACCTCAAAATGAATAAACACCGCATCGTAGATGAAAGGCCATCGATTTTCTTTATATTGAAGATGGCTCTTAGCGGTGTCTTTGAAACGTTTGCGAGTACTGACGACTTAAACTTTTCCACACTTCATGCCAACAACAACAACAGCAACAATCATTAGAAATCTTTGAGCTGAACGAGACGAAAGACTTAAGCAACGAACTCGCCCAATACGCCCGATATTTTTCAAACGAAATGAGCATAAACTAGAAACAAACTCGTTAACGTATAAGTGTACTCATGCAGAGAGAAGGCAATACTCATAAATAAAAATATTAAATTTCACCCGGTTAAAAAAATTCGAAACGATTTGCACTAGAGAAGAAATGAAAAAGAGGCTGCAATGAGACCATTAGTAAAAGAGTAGTAAAAGGCTTTTGGCGAAAGAGCTGAGGAAGGCGCGGGCAGGACGGGGTGGCGGGGAGGTAAAGGTGGGTGGGAGAGAGTTATTAATTTGCATTTATTGAAATATCGTAAATATTTTAATTAAAATACTCGGTATCGAAGCCATTGGAGACGCTGACGATAACGATGATGTCGATGGAACAACAAAAAGAAACCACTCTTGTGGTTGCTCATAGAAAATTGGGTCAAAAGAGGGCAAAAAGAATAAGAAGAAATCAAAATTAGAAAACTTGTTGACAACCTGCTGGTGAAAAAGACAACAAAAACGAAACAGGCCAACAACAGGCGCACACAATCGCAACGACACAAACCAACTTGACTTGAACACTTTGCATACTCGTAGCAAATCGAGTTCACAGAACGGTTAATATGAGTCTCACGCCGTTGTGACTTCACGATGACACAAAGAAAACAAAAGCAAAAAGAAAGACGCGTTGGCATCGACTCCGTCGCATCAACGCACAAGCGAACACAAATTCAATCATGATGACGCTACGGCCGACGACCACAAACCGCGACAGACGAAAATAGACCGCGACGGAGAATGTAGATATATTTTTAATAAGTCAACGGCAAAGACATCGCTGCCGTTAACATTATTCCGTTATTGATACTACTAACCTAATTCTGAAATTAGTGCGACTATAATTTTATAGGCGTCAAATGTACGTAGTACTCTTTTTCACGGTTCATTTGGCGCGTCCAGAAATTTGTTCATTGAACGAATTCGTTTTCATTTTATCACGATTTCTTTTCGTTTCGTTACTCCGTTATTAGCAGTTTCAATTTTCTAATTCTTAAAAATGGATTTCTATATTTATTAGCATCATGCTTTTTTAATGTTTAACGAATTGTTCAACAAATTTGTCAGTTGTTTGGTCTGTGAGTCGGTGAGTCGGCTTCTCATCGATTTCTCATGGAACGGAAGATTGTATAAGTACGAGTATATAACTACGTTGTTGTTGTAAACTTTCATTCAATATGTTTTTGGTATGTTGGTTTGTTTTGGAGATTGGTTTATTGGTCGCTCGATGGTTGGCTGGTTTCGGTGAGTCGGTTCGATCGGTAGGTCTTTAGTTGGTTGATCGCCGCTGAGGTGAAAGTTTCTTTTGTATTTTTGAGGCATTGTGTCTTTGGTTTTATTTCTATTTGATACGAATGCTCTAGAAGTCTGTAAAATCCTTTCGCCGCTTCGATTTCGTATTAAATTTTTCAAGCATGCTGCAAATTCTTTTACTTTTATGGTCTATTCGTGATTTGATTTCGATCTCTAGGTACGGGTCGTAAACGAATTTAATTATGGTCAATATTTTTGACAGGGTTCAGGTACCTTTGGGCATTTCTGGACATTGTCTTTTGTCATAAACACAGCATTTTTGAAAGAAGCCTTAAGGCACAAGGTCGAATAGTTGTAACTGGAGATTTTTTGGAAAAGCTGAGCTGATGGATAAAGTTTTATGCAAAGCTTTCGAAACCTTTTGCAGTTTTCTTTGCGGGCTGTGATAAATGTCGGTTGATTTAATTTAAATTTGACTTTAAAAAGTCTTAAAATGATGTAGAACCTTGTAATACCTTTTAAAAACTATGTTAAATAATATACATATAATATATTTTTATTTTTTCCTATTCTTCTCCTTCTCTTCCTTTTCTCCGCCATAACTTTCTTAAAGACGCGGTAATTTTTTTTGCTTTTGTAATGATTCACCAGATTTCTAGAAAAGTTTGTCTCATTGAACGAAATAACTTTCACTCGGTGACTCTTTAAAAATTTCACTAAGCACTAACTTATTTTATATAACCGCATAAGACTCGTAATTCGTCGTATTTGTTTTCAGTTTTTTAAGCTTGTTTAAGCAGTTCCTTTAGACATTGCAGCAAAATGTCAAATTTAAGAAATTACCAACAAATCATTAAATAATGAATAGTTTAGTGAAGTTATATAAGCATATTCGTGAGTTTGGAACATTGCTGGAATATCATTAAAAATGGTATAGGTACTCGTAGCTAAATACGAATTAATTACGTTGAGGAAAATGCTAGTCTCGTACGAACGGCACACTTCGTCACAAATGCATTAACAAGTGCGCGCTTTTTGCAGAGGAAATGATGTACCGTGTATTTGGAATATAAAAGAGAGCCCATTTATTTCGTTTGTTGATCCGTCGCTGAGAAAACCGCTCAGCCGCGGTTTGATGAATTTGTTTGTTATATTTGTTTTTCTAAAGAACGCATTGTTTCTGGCGTTCAAAACTTTCACTTTCGATGGAAATACATATTTTTAAGAATAAATTTATGCCACTTTACGTTGTTAATTTAAGAGAAAAAATATCTATATAAGATCATATAAAAGAGAAAATATCTTTTGAGGTGCCGCAATTGTTTTAAACAAAATATCACACCAAATTATTGTAATATTATTCTTTAGAAGTGACATTTTGGACTTCTAAGCACGATCTCGAAGCGTGTCTCATTGTGCGGCGCTGGCCTACTTTCGTCCAAGTCTCATTAGAAATAATTAGAAACAATTATCATATAATTATAATAAAGCAATTTAGAATTATAGAGCGCGCGTCTTTTCTGGGAAATTAAGGTAGCACCATCTTTTCCATTCGTGCTCATGGCTTCATGGTTAATTGATTAAGAAAACAATTTCGTGGGTACCGAAATGGAAAATCAAGGCAGATGCTGGCGAGATTTTCACTTTCTTTCTTTTCGGAGCTGAAACTCATTGTCTGAAGTTTGTACAATACATTCACAAAACGGCATGTACGCGACCTAATTTTTGTGGAACAAAAGAATTACAAGATCTGCACTATTTTACAGATAATTTCTGAAGCCTATTTTTGAAGGTTTGTGAGAAGATTTTGCAGTTCATAAAATTAGATTAAGCGAAGAAAGTTTTCAGCGTCGCTGATAGCAATAGTTTTATTAAGAAAAGTGGTAAATATTTCATGGAGCTTGAATTATTCCCACAAAAACTGAAACTTTAAATTATTTAAAAGAGCCATAGTTTCCAAAATATGCAATAGTTTTAGAAAAGATATGAGCTATCTACCATTCTTTTCTTTTCACCCAAAATAGAAAAAAACAACACTTTCGAAATTTCTTCATTCTCAGGCTGCTATTACGATATTTTGTTTGCCAATTTGACTAACGAGTTTTCTACAATAACGCAATATTTTTCTGACATTAATTGTGTCATATTAAAAGGGGAAAAAAGACCCGAAACAGTTACATTTTTCCCAACTCATGTGAACAAACCTGACGGTTTATTCGTGACTGGTTTTGTGGTTAATCTGAAGGTGACTGAGAAATCATATGGTCATAATTAAACAAATTTTTCCCATCTTTAAAACGAGAGACGGCAGACCCAAAACAATAAAGAGAACTCGGAAAGAATGAAGCGTTACCATACTTTAATGCGTATCATACGTTTCACAATACGTACAATATCTTTCACGTTTAGAAGTAGAGAGCTAATTGTTTTTTATTTCTGCATTTTTGAGATTGTATTTTTGTACATTTGTACATACAATCATCAAATTGTACATTTGAGATCTGAGCATTAACGTCGGTTAGAAATTATTATTTATAGGGCAAGAAATGAAGGGTAAGACCTATTGACTGTTGCAAGAATAGAAAGAAAAACAATCTACACACAATACTTCCTCAGTTTTGTTGTTATACTGCACCAAAGAGCTTGTCTAATCTGGCATTACCGTAGTCTGGGGTCCGGTCTTGTTATTGTTCTCCTTCTTCTTCTTCTCCTTCCTCTTCTGGTGTTAATGATTTTTATGGCATATCTTTATTGCAACAACTAATCCAAGCAACAATGCGACCATATCCACACAGCAAGACAGCCATAAGTAGAGTTCAGAGAATAATCAATATCGGTTCTATAATTCGTCTAACTGTAAACGACGGCATGGATTGAAAACTTCTTTATTCTTCTGCGGATACAGCTGGCTGCTCTTTCATTCCGATGCCGTGCTTACCGTCCACGCCGCGCCGCGAGCGAACAATAACCGAGGTGAAGAACCGCACAACAAGCCGCCAACCGTACGCAAGCCAAGAACAAAAGCTGGCTAGTGCCTGCCTGGAGTTCTTGATCGATTCTCGATAGATCTCTGCTGAATGCTCGATTGGGATTGGACTGTTTCGCAATTTACTTATGTTTATTTATGAGATGAAGCACGCGAGTGCGAGTAAGTGTTAACAGGTTGCAAGAACCACAATGTTGGCGTTTGTGTGTGTGTGTGTGTTACACACAGTGAAACGATATCAAACATCGATTGTATGTACATATATATGGATGCATACGTAACGTATGTGTGCCATCGTGGTTACAAGTTCGCGAACTTGCTCGCATTCTTCTCTCGATGCTTCCAATAATATTTCTTCGGATGTTGAAGAATACAGAAAAATGGATTTTATCATGTTTCTGGTTGGGCTGAGATTTTCTCTTCTAATTTTACTATAGAAATATACATAATCATATTAAATTTATATGATCGAATTATAAAACATCGACTTAGAACAAGAATTGAAAAGCGTTTACACTGAAACTATTCATATTCAATAGATTTAAATAATTATTTGATTTATAATGGAGTATTTTTTGTATTTTTACAGAATGTTTAATCAACGCCGAATCAATTCTTGCATACTTCTTACCATCGTCGTCACAAACTGTCTTCTGGTGACTTTCGCTTACCCCCAAAATGCAGACCTTCCCCGACGAATCGGTTACCGTCGGCAAGAACAATACCACCAACAACAGCAGCAGCAACAACAACAACAACAACAACAACAACTGGAACACCAGCAACCCGAAGTGAGCCATTCCCAACCAGAAACTTCTTTAGCGGTTGTTCGACGCGCTGCCGCCGACGATGACACTCAAGTTAGAGAAGCCCGTAAATTCGCCGTAAAGCCGAATGCTCAAAAGAAAGTCGCTCTGGAGGACATCGACGACGATATCGAGGATAATCAGATTCAAGAGACCAGCGGCGGTACCGGAAATACCAGCAGCATCGGAGGCGGCTTCTCCTGGAGCAACATGCTTTCCACCTTCATCAACATGTTCTTCAATGGTGCCGGCAACAGTCCGACCAAATCGGATGATGTTGACAATTCGGGCGGCTTCGGTGGCTCACCATGGACCAATGTCATCTCTGTAGGTGAGCTATTAAGATTGCAAGCGCATTGTTTTCGTTAACTCCCAAAAATGGAACCTCGATTAATGCATGCCTTTTTAGGTCTGAAGATAGTAAACACTTTGCTGGGCGGTGGTGCTCCGAGCGACGGCATCGATAAGGTCGACAATGGTGGCTCGCCGATGCAGGTAATTCAAAGGCGCTTCTAATCCTAACGGCACTTGCTTCTATTTACACGTAATTCTCTGTATTTATTTTGTGCACCAAGTTTTTTAGAAATTTCTACCGTATCGTAGTGCTATATCTACTCTAAACTTTCTTCTTTCTCTTTTATTTACTCTATCATTTGATCTCTTTGCATTTCACTGCTTTTGTATAAGTCTCAATTGTTTACCGGAATATTCTCTTCTTGACTTTGTACATAAAGTCAGGATAATTTGTATATAAATTATCATAAAAAGTGAGTTAGTAGAAAATTAAGAACTTTTCCACCGCTCTTTATTTGCACTCGTTAACTAACTTAATCGCTTTCTAATGCTTTTTTCAATCAAGGTTTTGTATTAGAAGTGTGGAATAAGAAACGATTTCAGAAATCTAAGATCTCTCAAGAGTAAATCTCGTTAGTAAATATTAATGAAAATTTAAAGAGGAGAAAATTATTTGACTTCCTTTAAATAAAAGAACACTTTTAAGTGAAAATTATATCGTTTATCGTATATCCATGGGCGTATGTACCGAAAGGATAGAGGGTAGAACAACTAACCTTTTAACTACGAATTGCATTATGAGAATTCTTATTTTGAGGCAATTAATTTAAAATAGAAAGGTTTACTACGTACAATATCGCAGTTCTTATATTAACTATAAGAAGTATAGTTATATCTGCCAAGTATTGAAATCCTCCGTTCAGAGGGTTTAAACTTAAACCGAACTTATCGAGATCTTGTGATCTTGACAATAATACGAGCATGCTATGGCGACAATTCGATATCGCGCTTTTAACTTCATTCCTCAAAGGTTGTCGTAGCCTCCTCAGTATTTAATATGTCTCAATTAAGGTCTTTCTGTTGTATATGCCATTATTTTGACTCCGAATAAGTCTGATATATTATTTTTGGTCGAGGAAGAAAAACCTTCTGTTCATATTTTGAATTTTAGTTAAGGTTTTAGGAAATGTTATTTCCTTTAAGTGTCGTTTTTGTAGTATCGCCATACAAAAACTCAAAAAATTCTCTCGATGGTAGGTTTCCTTTCGCACTGCTTTGGCCTACCACAAGTCCTCAAATTGTGCAGTCTCGGCCGACACTTTTATACCTCACAGTCAATGCAATGACCGAACTGGGTGAACCTTCAACTTCAACTTCAACTACCAGATTACTCGTAAAATTCTTCTGTACCTACGCATGCATTCATTCTATCAATAGATAAGAGTTAAAAAGAAAAGAGTTAACATGAACTAAGAGATAAGAATAAAACCAAAAGACCAACACATTCTAATACAAACTTCTGTTTCTCGTACGTTTTCTTGTTTTCTTTGTTGTTGTGATTTTATGCAAATGGTTTGTGGTTTCTCGCTTGCAACAGGGCATCTTAGCGGCGGTGCTCTCGTCCGTGCTGGGCACCAAAGATCCAGAGCAAGTGAACTCGATGGCGAAGCAGGCTGGCGAGGTAACATACACCAATTTTCTTTTCATTATCATGATCAATTGTACATTTTTACCATTCGTTCGTTTGTTCGTTTGTTCGCCGTACAATTTAGTTTAAGCAGCCGCTATTTTAGACGGCTTTGTTGTTCCGTGTAGAATTATCGCATTTACGTAGCATCACATTCTGTTTTTTGGCGCTTTTCGCACGATTTGCTTGGTGGCCATGTGGCAACGCTGGCTTCATTGAATCCTCTCCAACTTTCCATTGCAGTTCATACAAATCGTCATGAATTTATTGGACGCTCTGAAGACGTCGTTCTCGCACCGGTCGCTGGCCGCACGTTCCATCGGCAAGCGCGATTCGATGAGCGATGCCACCGTGGCCGGAATAGCGATGCTGAAGGGCTACGTGCGCACCTACCGCAACGCCGACGAGAAGTGCATGCAGCGCTACATGTGCGACGCGAACACGGAGTGCGTGCGTGAAATCGGCGGCGCCAGCATCTTCTGTCAATTGGGATCGTGAGTAGCAATGATTTCAGCAATTTGCAGTGGTTTTCCTGATTGGCACTGCTCCTCTCCTCTTTTCTACCTTCCTCCTCTATCCCTAACGTTGCAGTTATGCCACCAGCTTCGTGCTGGGACGCACCACCGACAGCCCGTTCGAGCCCATCTACGATGCCGGCCGCAGAGGGCGCTCTGGCTTCGACTGCAGTCAGCTGTATCTCGAGTGCAATGAGGTATAAGGAGCGTGATTGATGTGCCGCGGATGCCCCTCCACACTGCCCGCCCTCGGACGCCAAGAAGCGAAGCTGGAGTTTCTCACACTCTAATTAATTTAGTACATTATTCTTACTTAGTTTAGTGGATATGTTTTTAAAACGCAGCCCGTTCGACCAGCGTTGAATTGCTGCATTCGTTTGTTGAAAAAGGGACTAAATGCACTTCATAGATTACGTTACTGTTAGCTACGAGTTTATCGCTTTAGAAGTAGGACATCTTAGAACAGCAATTAAATTTAAGTACGTAGACGTATTTATTAACTATTTATTTGCTGCGTGCGCTCAAAGTAACTAAAATTGTATAAGCTATAACATATTTGTTCCAAATAAACACTTTACAATTCACGGAATGTTATTTTTGTGGACTTGGTCTGGGTCGGCGAAGGTAAGGATCAAATGCACTGCATTTTCGAATCCTGATTTGAGTTATACTCACTCTCTTTAAGTCAATTTTGGTTCTGAAGCTCATTTTAATGGATATTCCTCAGTGTGCAGTGAATGTTTCTTCAATTCGAGAGACTGCACTTATTTTTAGAAAAGGCTGATTATCTTAACACATCTGAGGTTTTTGGTTATATCGTATGCTAAGTGATTATTCCATAGATTCAGATGAAAGTTTTAAAAATTCGTACTTTTCAACTTTCTTCCTGCGAGTACTTTAGCCGAAAGCTTTTCTCGATTTGGCATAGTTTCTCATTTTCGGTTTGTTTGTGCTCGCGGTGTCCTACCCCAACTTGGAAACTATTGTGCCTGGAATATAAAACGGGGTCAGTCATGCGCTCTGCGCAGCTGCAGCGAAACAATTCTCCAACCTAGTGACGTCATGGTGAGGTGAATCGCAATGGAATAGGTACGCGGTTTAGTGGCACTGGGTTGGGTTGGTGGCGCCCTAAAGTTTATATTGTTTAGATTTTTAGAGAATTTTGTAGACGTAAAGTTTTTTAAAAGAATTTTTTCAAACCAAACATGGTCTCAAGGTTATTTTTTCTCTAACAAAAGTCTTCTAATATTTTCGAAAGTAATTATTTTCGATTGTATCAGAAAAAAAAACCCTAAAATATTTGTAACATTTTCTATTATATTTTAAACCAATTCGTGTTTTATTTTATTTTATCATTATCTTATTGTAACTAAAAACTTTAAGTCTTTGCTGGAATAGATTCTCAATGCAAACAACTTTCTGAGAGATAAAGACAAAATTTCAAACTGTTAAGATTTCGGGAAACACTCCACTGATTTCCAGATAATTTACCTACTTAGGAGCAGCTGCTGCTGGCATTTGTCTGTGTGCAGTAGAATTCCGAGTCATAAAACTTGTGGAATAAAATTCTTACTTAATTAACGAATGCCAACGTGTGCCGTTTGCGGCTCATGAATGCGAGCGTTTGGGTTCACCGCCACTCTTACCTTACCCACCTACCACCCTTCTTCTTTCTTAACAATCTTTCTTTTTATTTTGAGGAAAAGATTCGGTGTCAAAATAGTTCGGAGCCCGGCTCGCCTTGGCGTCGCGTCGTCGCTCTTGGCAAAGCGCAAGTGAAAATGTTTAAAAAATGTTCTAGCTGAATTTTATTTTCTCCCCGAATTCATTTGCACGGAAAGTTATAAATTTTTTCAAAATGTTTGTTTCACTCTTTTTGCTACTTCTTCTTCCTTTTGGCATCGCGCTGTACAGCGAGGAATGCATACGATCCGTGGTATTAACAGGAAAGTCTACACAAAGTTAGGGCTTGGCACACTCAGATTCTTAACCCTTTGAAAATAATTTCAATTTAGTTGTGAAACTTTTTGAAACCATTTTAATGCAATAATTGAAATCATTCGAAAAACCAAAGCATGCTAATAGCACTGCAATAATATTCTCAATAATTTTGAAAATAATCTTAAACCATTTTCGAATCATTCTGAAATATTTCCGAAATCACTTCCAAATTATTCTATAATAGCACGCACCATTCGTTGCTCAGGCAGTATGGTGCCTGTATATATTATAGTGGAAAAAATAACCCATTTGAAAATCGGCAAATTGTCAATTTATGTACGCAGGGATGGGTTAAGAGTAGCTACGCACTTGAAATGTGTTGCATTCGTAGCAAGTACTTTTTATAGCATATTTACGAGAAATTATATCTCAATTTATCATTCCACCACTATCGCCACCACTACCACCACCACCACTACCCTCCAGCAACAGCACTGCACCCCTCGCTTCTGCACTTTGGTTGGACATTCTGGCAATTCGAAAATGTTTTGAAATAATTTCAGTATTTTTCCTTTCTTGCTCTTTGTCATTGAAATGAATTAAAATCAGTCGTGGAAAGGAGTGAGAGGGGAGGAGGAGGGGCAGGGGGAGGGGCAGGGGGAGGAGAGTAAAAATTTATTCATTTAACGACGCGCCTTGCCAGCAACCACGCCACGCCACGCCACGCCACGCCACGCCACGCCACGCCGACAGTCATAAAAACAGCTGAGTTTCTAGGTATGATTAATTTTTTGGCCAACGTTTTCTTGTGTCGTGAGAATTAGATGCAGCAACTGCTCCTCCTATCACTTGCACGACATAAATCATCATTAAAAAGGTTGCGTGCTGTCTTTCGCAACGATATCGTAATTGGGACAAATTCGGTGTTTTAAGTGCAAACAATCTGGAGCCCATTTTGAGTTTGCTAACCGGGAATGGGTAGCATATTTTGTGGATTTTGCATTGAGCATGAATTTATTCATGCTTGGGTACATAGAATCAAAATATGAGGTCTTCGAAATGGCAAAGAAGTTTTGCTGTTGGATATTTACTTAACACCAAATAATGTATAATTGGCAGATTATAGTTCAAGATTAAGATCACTATTTTTCCAATGAAACTCTCCATTCATACAATTTAATATCTTCTATTATGAAACGCGTATTTCCTCCTGAAAATGGTAGAAAAAACACCCAAATACAGTTTTTCTTTCAGATCTACATAAAATCCCAATTTATGTCTCTCCCGTATGTTCCTTTTAGTTGATAAAACAAAGAGAAGACAAATATTATTATTATCAAAGACTTTCAAATTATTACTTTTATGGGCTTCATTCAGCAAAGCAAAAAATATTGCGCACACAAATTCGAGTATTAGAGCTCGAGCGCCTAGATTATATTTTTATTCGGAAGCCTTCACAGAACAATAACGATTTAATACTTCCGTTAAACCGGCACTAATATTACCATATTAAATTTAATATTGTTCAATATGATCAATATAATAACGCCTGCTCGTAATTTGTAATCGTAATTATTATTATTATTTTTGCGTGTGCAATTTTTGCGTATACTTACAATGTATTGTCGAGGGCGTATTAATTTGAATACATTGTTTTCACAATAATTTCCAAAAGCAAAAACACAAGTAAACACAACAGAATGACTTTTGTAATCCGATTTAATATTTTTTTAGCAAACTGCTCTATAAATCTTCTTATCGAAAATATTTAAAATCGCGCTTTATTATATTATTCATATTATTTTACGCAGTGCGTAATTTCAGAGCGGAAAATTATGTTTGTCGATTTATGTATTGTATATTCTCAATTATGTTTATGATAATACGAGTATACGTCGATTTGGTTTTCTGGTTATAACTTTCAATTTATATTAAATGGAATACACCAGTCTTGGAAAAAATACTATAGATTCGTACTTTCCTTTTACTTACAACAACAACAAAAAAAAACAGGAAAAAAAAAATACTTCTGGTGATAAAGAAAATCACGGAATAAAAAAGTTTGTGTCTTTCTTTGGCCGAAAAAAGAAATCGTTTAGTGACGTGACGACTGTGGCAATCCTTTGTGGTTAACTCTATTGGTCGAGCACGCGTGCGTGTATTTACTTGATGGTCCCTGAATCAAGCGAGCTGCTGTGAAGTGCCCCCTCAGAGGCGACAATGGAACGATGCCGTACGATAACCGAGTTTCAAATCAAACTTTTTGTCGCTTTTTTGCATAATCCTCCTCACAAACGAAGCTGCTGTAACACGCTGATCCATTCCAGCACCAACTGATGCCATCTAAACTCCTTCCTCCCAGCCACTTCTACCTCTCCGCACTTCTCCTTTTCTGCTGCTGCTTCGTTCGTCAGTCAACGAAGAGACCGTTGGATGAGCTCGATACGAGCATGAATTATTCAACACTCAAATCAGAATGCGGGCAACCGAACCATGCAGCCCCCCGCAAATGGCACATCCCGAGGGTTTTACTGTTCGTTCCGGCAAGCTTCACTAAATGGCGGCGACACATTCGTTGGCGTTTTGCTGTCAAGCGAAACGCTATATATCGAGCCTCTCTGATAGTTAGATATTTTTTGCTGTATCGCGGTGTTGTTTCGTGACGCGGTGGAAACGAAGAAGAAGAAAAACAAGTGGCAGGATGAGCGCAGAAGGGCAAGCATGTGGCAAATGCATATTTTACTTATGAAATATGAAACTATGTATATGTATAGTATGTATGAGGAATAACGGCACACTTTGAAATCATACGAAAATAAAACTTGCATTCAGAGTTTCGAATGATTTGATCACGTTAGCAATTAAAAAGGCTGCGGGCAGAGGACGCCCTTAAGATAACAAGTTTATTGAAGTACCGAAATGTTTTGTTTCAGTTTAACTCGCTGCCAGGAAGCTCTATAAAGGGCATAGGTACACCTTGATCAGAACAATTTCCGGGAGGATTTTTTTTGAATAAGAATCTTTGATTGTTGCGAGCATTTGCTTGAAAGTTTCCTCATTATTTGGGACATTTTATTAGGACAACCCGAGCCCTTTAAAGGCTTGTGTAAGCAACAATATGACAAATGTTGCTTAGAGTGGCTACGCCGGCTTAGTATATCGTGTTATTTTTACCATAGCATTCTCTTTTCGCATTTTGAAAATGCAACCGTCAGTCGATGTGGTCGAGTCCGCTGCTCCTCCCTCAGTCCTTTTGTCTCCAGAACTTCCAGAGCTGCCGGTGATCAATCTTCTCGAGTAGAACGTACTGTTTGTCCATATAGGTACGTCGTGGCTCGTCGTATGTGCGCCGTTGTAGTGTTTTGCGGCTTGTGGTGTTTTGCATTTGTTTTGTGGACCGGCAGAACTTTATTGCTCTTGCTGTTGGTGCCTTCGGTGTCAGAAGAAAAATGAATTATACGATCTGCCCTGGAGTCGAGTGAGAAATGAGCCAAATTGTGGGGCTACGAGTATGTATGAAGCACATCCGACTTTTCGGTATCACGCCACCAAACTGTACTGAAGTCTATCTTTTTTGAAATTCAAAGGGATGAAAGATATTATATTCAGACGCCCTTGTTCTGGCTCCGATCGTACTGAATATATACATATATATGTATAAAGAAGTCGTGATTGTGATCCCATTTTCGCCGTTTTTTTTTAAAAAAAAAAAAAAAAAAAAAAAAAAATTGAAAAATAGAAAATTATAGAAAAATTATAGAAAAATATTATTAAAATAAAAATATAAATATATATATATTGAAATTATTATTATAGAAAAATTATTGGAGCGAGAAACCATTTCGTGAAACAGTTCCATTACAACAAGAAAGGAGGAGAGAGAGAAAGCCTCCTTTCACACACACACACGCACACAACCGGGCAAATTCACAGCAGAGCACCTCAATATAAAAGAGAGAAATTCTATGGCAATTCCCTCAAACGATGCGCCTGTTTTTGTGTATAGCATCGAAATGAAATCGAATCTGATCGAAAAAGAGCCACTCGAATCAGCCGGTACGTCAGAGACACACCCTGGACTCTTCGGTTACGACTGAGTGCTCCAATTTTTCGTTTGAATCCTCTCCCGTTTCCACTCTCTCTGCTGATATTGTGGGACTGCCTTTGCGTGTGTCTGCTCCTCTTACCTCCGCGGCCACTCTTGCTTTAGAAATTTACAGAATTCGCTTTAGCATTTGGCAAACATTTTTGTGGGTGGCAGGAGCGAGTGTGTGTGTGTGTGTGTATGATTGCCAATACGAATGTGTGTGTATTTGCAGGAAGGAGCGCCCAACATGACGGCAATTGTGTCGCCGTAAAGTGAAGCGCGGCTCGAAACCAAAATGTGCCGTAGTCATAGACGCTTTGTAGAGCTTGTTGGTGCAGTTGTTGACGTCGTTGTTGTTGTTGTTGTTGTTGTTTCCAATCTAATCAGCATCCCAGGAATTGACGTGTCCGCGCAATTGTTGTGTGAGAGTGTGATATACAATAAGTGGGTGAATGTGTGTGTGTGTGCGAGTACTTATTTGTGCTTGAAAATCCCACAAAAAATGTTAGTAAATTAAACGAATCAAATAAATGCAAAAGTAAGTCCAGAGTCTTTCAACAAGAAGTGCTATTTTTGACAGCTAAGAAAACGCAATATTCTCGTGAGAAGTGCAACATTATTATTTTAATTATTTCTTAGTGAATTTTCTCTATATCCTTTCTCCTACATACATAAATCTGAAAACCTCCTGGTTTTAATTTGTTAAATGGCAGTAAAGTTATAGCGTTGACATTTCAATTAAATGTCAAAATGACGTGAAAGTTAAAACGAGCCTTAAAAAAAGCCTTGTAAATTAAAATTTTAAAAGAATTCTTTTCAAAAAAACAAAGTTTTGTGGGCAGAGGCTTATTAGAACCTATTAAGAAACCTTTACTAACTTTTTTCTGTCTAGGCTTAACCGTTATTCGATGCATTCGTTAAATGCTTTACTGTAAAATTTTCTGGTTTCGTTTGTGAAATTTTACATTTGAGCTGCGCTATCGTTTGTCACTTGGGTTCACTCTTCAGAGAACATGCGAACATATCGAAGGCTTTGCAGAGCAATTGAATTTTAATTAAAGGAATGAATGGGGTTGCGCCTTTTTCTCCTCCTCCTCCTCAACATGATTACACAGTATTGCATTTTTAATGCTGATTAACTAAGTGCTTATTTGGTATAGATTTCGTTTCGGTGCTGCAGCAAAATTAACAGGCGGCGCACTATACAATTCTGAGTCTACTCATTGGAGCAATAGTGGGTTAATAAGAGCGGTAAGTACAAGCGGCAATTTAGAAGCAACAAATCAACAAATTGAAAAGGTTTTAGAAATACATCTCTTTTATTCAGTTCACCGTCTCTGATGAGAAGCTCATCATAACAGTTATAGAGTTTAATAGACTCTTATCTTTGAATGAATAGTACTCGTATAGACAGTACTCGCATTATTTGTTTCTATTAAAAGTTTCAGCAAGTTCACAATGCAGCGTGTGCATTTCGAAAGCTTCATTTACTTTTAAAACATTAATAAGAATAATGAATGAAATACTTACAATTTCCAAAACGTTTCAGTTACGATCTCTCTGACGAGTTTTCACTTTATTGCATTTTCAGATTTACCAACCACAAAGCGCTTCTAGTTCCTCGATGCCGTTCATTCCATCAATTTATTCAACCGTTTTTAAACTTTTTTAAGTGTATAAAAACCTCATACCTTTCATAGAATTCTTTCTCTCAAGCGCCTAAAATTTCCTCTTCGCCGCGAACTCTGTGAAATGAAATTTATTTAAATTAAAACAAGTTTCGACGGTTTTGAATACATTTTTAGCATCGTATGCGTACGAAGGAAGGAAGGAAGGAATGCGAAGTAAGGTTTGAAAAATCGTTGCATCCTTCATTTGGGATGGTACATTGCGCGAGATGGTTCGTAAGCGAGATGTTAGAGCAATGCGTTCGTTACGTGCGATTTAGTCTACTGATATGCGGTCGGAAGTGAATTTAACCGAGCGGCTCGTAAATCAATCAACTTGATATCGTGTGATGTATTGAGTTTAGTGGAGGTGAAGTTAATGTATTGAATTTCGATAATTGCGTACGTCTACGAATGTACTGATTTTTTCAAAAATTTTTAAAATACAAAAGGCTAAGAAATGTGCCTAATTTTGACTAGATTTTTCGGAAATTTCGATTTATAACAAACCCTTAAAGCCTTGGCATGAATTTTTTAAAGCGCTTCGCGTACCTTTTTCTGTTTGTTCAAAGTTTTTTTTGCCTCAACTTGACTATCAACTTGACTATCCTAACATTACCCCACCATCACCGTCACTATCCGGATAGCTTCAATCCAGGTAAATGCAACCAATTAAACAAACTCATAGCGAACGCGTTTGCTTGCTCCATGGTAATGATAATGCGAGTATTTCGGTGCTCTCGTGCATGCTGGATTAAAGACTTCATCGTTTGTGTCGATTGTTCAGACGAATGAAGGAATGAAGGCAAACATGAAGCAGGTGGGAAAAGAGAGGAGCGAAGAAGAACGAGGAACTGCAACGAGGCAACGTTTTTATGGTGCGGTAAATTTAGGTTTGCTCTTGATATTGGTATTTCCAACCCAATCACCTCTGATGGTCAATTTATCGCGGCAACTATTTATTTGTCTAATTTTGCTAGCTTGGCAAATTCTGCTTATTCGACAGATAGTGAGTACGACTGCCGAACGTCGAGGGCAAATGCTTTCTGATTAATTACTAACAAAGTTTAACGGAAGCACTATTTTAGGGCGTTCGGGAGGAGAGTCTAGAGCAGATAACACTCGTTTACGAGAAACCACTCCAAGGATAGGATAAAAAAAACTAAACCTGATGAAAAACAAGGAAAAAATTCGCCACAATTAGTAAAGTAATGTAACCAGAAGGCTCCGAAACCGTCTGTTTAGGTCTGTATTCATTCATAGAACATTGTCCTTTGCCCGAATTCTCTCTAATAAACATTCATAACCACGCTTATGATTCACTCTCAAAGATATTTATTTATTAGCAGCAACAATAGCAACACTACAACGCGACAAATTAGTGGAAAATTTAGCTCTATAGATATCGGTACGATATTGTACCGATAGCCGCACGCTGCGGTGCGATTTGTATTGTGTTGCTAAAAACAAAACAAGCGGGAGATTATTTAAATGGTCCCCAACGTGCACTCGCCCAGCCATCATCATTCAGTTGTATCAGCTACACTCAAAAATCTACAGTTCAGTTGGAAAATGTCCGAAGTATTGGATTTTACACTTAAAAAAAAGTGACAAAAATATTCTTGTTGATTTTATAATTTGAAATATCGTTAACATTTTTAACACTAATCACTGAAAAAAGCACTAATTGATTAAAATTTAACAAAATTTTCGTAACTAACCAGATCTTTGTCCCATTGTCCTTCACTTGTTGTTAGATATGTACCTTAACATTTCTGTCAGTACAACAAAACATCACTCATCAAACATTGTTCCCTTCAGCGTCAGGGAATAACCATATCAGAATACCGGATATCCGAATTCTAGCCACGTTGGCATTTGAGCGAGTGCATTTTATAGTAATTGCCGCATGTTGCGGAAGCAGTTGAGGTCAACGACGCGTTTTTCCGACGGAATGTGAGTTTGTGTGCTAGTGTTTTTCATATATGTATACAGTATATATTGTATATTTAACGTACTCTATTGTGTATACTACACGCGTTACCACGTTACGGTTACGTTTGACGCATGCAACCCTTAATTAATACACTCAGGTGCGTCGTTATCAAGTGGCACGCCTTGCCGCAGCGTCACTTCATGTTTCCGTGGATTGACAGTTGTGAAATCTGATTGTGACTAATTTGCTGCACAACTAACTTGCCAACGACGCGACTGCTGACAACCTTTTATTGCCATCAGAAAGGAGCTTATATCGTGTTAATAGGATTTAACAGCATGCAGCTCGTTTTGAATTCGATGAAGTTGGTTGTTGTTTGCAGTCGGTGCAAATGCTGACAAAATAAAAGAAAGAGAGAGAGAGATTTCGGAATATGTTCATATTAAAAATTAGTTTACAAAGACTTAGCGGGGACATTTCTAGTACAGCAAGGCAAAATTGGTAAAGAAAAGCGTAATATTTTCTTCTAAGATCGGACAGGAATTAAGGTTACAAGTCATGATCTTAGAGATTATATTTCATTCAAAGGAAGTTGGAAAAAAATTAATCACTGAATATGTCACATGTTCGGTTTTCTTCTCTTGCGGCCCTGAAAGCTTTTGCAGTCTTCCGGTGCTCGACCGAAAAGGCAAATATAAAGAAAGGATTTATATCGTGGCACCTGTTGCTTTCGTTCGTACATTATTTATGACTAACTTAACAAGGAAATGCCACCAGAAAAGTATCCATTAAAAATATCCGAAGAACATAAAGACGTAAAGAAACGATTAAGTCAGAGAGAAAGAGAGCTTATATAAAAACGGGAACAGTCATGCGCTTTTTATCTACTTTATGGGAGAAAGCGACATTCTGGGAAAAGGAGAGGATGTGAGAAAAAGCCAGAATGTGAGAAAAACATTAGCTTCCAAAAAGCTGTAAGCTTTGTAAGGCCACTACACATAATAAAAAATCACAAATCTGCCCTCAGGAGAACCATTAAATTCATGAAATTCGGTGGAAAGTCTTTATTAAAAATTTGCATTTTAAGGGTCTAACGCCGCGGACTCTACACGTCATGGTTCGGTGTGCCAGACTCAGGCTGTCGTCTCGACTTGTCTTGCCGTGTCTTCGCAAGTGTGTCACTTGTCTGTTATGTGGATAGGCCGCCGATGAGAGGAAACGAATAGCGGTGACGGTTGGGAAGGCATCTGCCAGTGAAACTGTGTGGCGGAGCACAATGACATTCGCTTGATTACATTCAGGCCACGCTTGGCTTCTCCTATCTAATCTCGTCAAATGGCAGTTCAGCGTAAGCATCGAGAAATTTATTTTTTCTATGTATTTTTGACACTTGAGAGCATGAGAACTGATCAATTTTTATTATTTCTTCACTGTTTATTTCTTGTGAAATTAAACTGTTTTGAAAGTTGAAGGATAAAGGATATAAGTTGTGGCGGAAACTGAGAAATCGTGCTCAGTACATTTTTAATAATTTGAAAACTTGTTATAAATACATTTTCCAAATGAGACAACTCACACTCACACTTAGCCTTAGAGTGTATGACATACACATACGTTTTCAGGTTTTTAGTCACTTTTAAGCATTTTTGCTCTATGGAAAACTTTGGCAGTGACAACAATAAAGCAGCACTAATGATCAATTATAACGCTCGAAATCTTGAAAGTGATTTGTTGCACTTCCCCTTTTTCTTCTCTACTTCCTGTCTGTTCTTTTTTCTTATTTCCTCACCTTTATTCTGAAAAGTAAGCTGTCTGCTGTTCCTTCAGTTGATTTATGAGCTTTGCCAAAAATTTCTTATCTCTTCTCAAGTTTTTCTAGTACGTACGAATACCTGAGGCGGCAGTCTCTTACACTCGGATGCACGTAATAGAGTAAGAGTATTTTAGGAAAAACTGTAAAATTTTTTTGCTTTTTTTATGTCTTCATTATACTAAGTAGCTGGCCTTCTTCCTCTACCTATTCTACGTTGTCTTCTTCTGCGAAGTATTAATGATGCTAAATTGTTATCTCTTAATTTCGCCACCTCTTCGCACCAACTTCACAGTACATAATATTGTGTAGAATATGTAAGGAATATTTTTGTGAAATTCTATATAATTCTTATGGATTTGCTTCATTCTCTGAGGTCTTTTTTATTAAGTTGTACCTACTTGAGGTCTTTTAAATGATATTTAATGAATATGGGAAAGCTCAGAGAGAGAGAGAGTTGTTGAGTTGTTGAGTTGGGCAGGAGAAAGAGGTGATGGTAAAACGTTTCTAATGATGCTCAACTAAGGGTCGAGTAAAGCTGGAATAATTTTACGCCTGGACTTACTTAAACAAAATCCTACTCAAATCTATTAATCAAATTGCATTTAAACATAATTTTCTCTTCTCAAATGTTCATTCTTCTTACTTTGTTTTTTTTGGAAACCACAGCAGTTATTTTTTTTTTTAATTAACGGTAGTATTCGGTGCAGCGAAAAACACACTCACAAATGATTCAATTGAGTCGAGTTTGTGAAGGTCGTTCAGTGTGTCATTTTCGGCCAACGTTGCCGGGCGTGGCCGTTGGCAGTGGTTTACCTGGAGAGCATTCATTGAATCGAATAAAAGATATTCGTTTGTGAAGTACAATGCATAATGTAATTATTATTATTATTATTATTCACAATTCTGTCGACAGGGTAGGGCTGAGAGGGGTGATTTTTATGAAATATTCACGTTTTAATTGAGTTATAATTTTTCTCTTTTTTTGCATACTTGGTTGGTTGTGGACGACGACCTTGTTTGGGAGAAAAATGTATATTAAATTGGAAACTTAATTTAAAACTTAACTCGTACAAGGTCTAAATAAATCCAATAGCTAAAGCCATTAAGAAAACGCCCGTAGCATAAATCCTTTTAATATCATTTTTAAAATACACAAAGTAAAGCACTAAGCATTTAATTTCTTTTTTCTGAGCAATTAATTCGGGCTTATTATAAATGGCAGATAATTTTTAATTTCTCATTCGCGAAGGCAGAGGCGCATAAAAAGGCGCCTCTGCATAAAAATATATGTTACCTGCCTGAGAATTCAGCCGAGAAATAAATCAACCGAAAAATGCTTAATTGTTGTTTATCTCGGCGGCTGGTGCTGTCAGCCATATTTTTATTCCTTATTCCGGAAGACAAATTCTTTTTTTGTTTTCTATAAAAAAAGCGGATGTCTCTCTCAATTATTCATGCAATTGTAAAAAAAAATTTAACATCTAGCCATTAATTTATTTTATATATACATATTTATGAAATAATACTACGATCTTAAGGTTTGTGTGGTTTTTTATTTCTGAGACGCACAGTCCAGACAATCCTCGTTCTTTGTCTCTAAACCCTTGACACTTCACAATTGCTTCATCTGCCCGTCGGTCGGTCTATCCTACCCTCCTGTCCGGACCTCTCACTCTAACACACGGGTTCTCGCCCACTTTTGACTTTGCCTTTGGGCCAGCAGCGCCTTATAATAAATTAACTACTAAATACAATTAATTTCATTAGACGTCGTTAACTAACTCGAAACGCATGTAATAGAATGGAAGGAAAGAAAGAAACATTCTTCCGCATTTTTCTCCAAGATCTAATGATGCGCTTTCTCTAGCTTCTTCTTCTGTCAGTTCTTTAGCCTTCGAGCTTAATTGATTTCAAATTGGTTTAAACCAAAAAGACCGACCAAATGCGGCCCTAAAACGGCCAATTTACCAGAAGTAAAAGAAGAACCGCAAAAAGAAAGTAACCGATTTGCTACCCAGTCGGATACGCAGAGGTAACGACATGATCATCTATTCGGAAAGGGTTAAGAAATTAGGGTTACATTAAGTGCTTACTAAGTAATGCAATTTCATGGAATTATATCCATTGATATCGATTCCATTATTAAAAATTTCGACTTTACATTTGTTAAACAGAAATAAAATCATTAAAAGTCCAGTAAAATTTCCTACAGAGTTTCTCCCAAACAAGAAGAGCCCTTAAGGCAAACACAAGCGCAGTCTGCTTATCATGGACTTGCCAGCTGTGCATTTCACGATTTATACTTTTGCTGCAACGTTTTCCTTTTTATATAGCCATTTTTGCAATAATGCTACTCACTCACAGCCGTTTCTCTGCACGCAGCAAAGAAAATAAGTAAATTTTGTATAGTACTTTGCCCGACTTTAACCGGTTTTCGGTGAGAAAAAGGCAAGGCCCGACGAGGAGCAGTGAGAAAAATAAATACAATTACATTTATTTTGGCAATTTTCGGAAAATAAATAAGAAGTATTTTGTGTGGAATATATTCGATTTTTGGTGGTGATTCAAGTGTTATATTGAACATAATTAAAAGAAACCAATTGCTAGTATTACGTCATAAAAATAAACAATTTTCGAGAGTACAATTTTAGTAAGTTTAAAGAGTTAAAATCTTTAAATTTCGTATTATTTGCTATGCCGCAAAGCAAAACTGCAGTTTGCTCTTTGCTATGCTGCAAAGAAAGCAACTATAGTTCTTCGATTTTTTCGGCAGTTTCTTTTTTTGTCCAGAAGAAATGGCTGTTTGTTGTTTGTAAATACGTAAAATGCACTTAATTTCTAGGAAAGCTTTAAATTGTAATGCGCTGCAGGTATAGCAAAATGTTGTGAATATTGCAAGAATATTTAATGCGCTCCCAACTTTTTAGACTGCCCTTAAAAACTGGTTCGACCTTTGTCGAACGCAAGCAGTTTCCAAATCTGCACTTTAGAGTAGAGAGAAAGTTCTCTAGGAATTTTGCAATTTAAGTCGTCTACATTTTTGTTTCAATTCAACGAAAGTGCAAGTTTAATGAGGTCCAAGATTAATTTTAAATTAAAAATAAATTAAATAGAGTAAAGGAATTTCTCATTATCTAGTCCAACTAACTTTCGAAACTTAAGCTACGATAATGTTTACTAAGATCAAGATAAAGGGTGAATGCAGAGAGCATAAAATCTATTTTACATTAAAGCAATTAAAAAAAAATTGCATTTTGTTAGTTTCAAGTACTTTTTTAAATTGTTTATAAACTTTACATGAATTCCTGAAGGATATTCAAGCAATATCAGAAAATGGAAATTAAGAAACTTCTAATACACTTTTAATGATTTCATTGTTATTCCATTAAAACCTAGAGAAATATTTTCCTCTGCTCGTTATCTCGCATTTACATATAGTAAATGTCAAGATCTATTAAATTTTCGGACTGAACTTAAACTTTGCTGTGTTGTATTTGTAATGTAACGTAATGTAACAAGTGGCACCTCATTGGTACATCACCATTGAACCGGATACTACTCAACTACTCTGAGGCCGAAGTGAAGGCTGTTAAAAACTATTGATACTCGCACAATGGAAAAGTTTCGCAACAGCTGAGCGGCTGCTAGTTGAGGATTTTAGGCGGTGTCCGTGGCATTTTCTTTGTCCCTGCGGCATGATGCCACCCACGTGCGGTGATGATCTGAAACAAGATCTCGGAAACCAGTACAAGAGTTAGAGACATGAAATGAAGACGGAGGCGAAAATAGTGACATCTTTTTCAATACAATTTTTACAATTTTTATTTTCTGTTTTATTTTTTTTTTTTTTTTGTAGATATTGCTTTGATTATTTTTTTTTTTTAGCAACTTAAGAACTGAAAAACTTCTCAACTCAGACTAACTTCTCGAGGCTGTAAAGAAGAAAACTGCAATGTAAAAAAATGAAATTATCTGCTAAATTTCTTACAAAAGTTTGCCTTCGCGTTCAGCCTGAAACTTCCGGCTAAAAACTTCGATGCTTGATGCAATAAAAAAACACCGGCAGCAGCTCGTTTTTGTCAGAGATTTTCTTTCAGCGCTCAGAGTAACTACGAATCAGGACTATTTGAAAAAAGTTCGAAACAGTTCGTGCTTTTTTGTTGGCCAAGCAATTGGCTGTCTCACTTGACATTCGACAGTCCCAAACTCAAATTCAAACTCGCACTGGCTCAATGTTATGGCAGCAGCGATGCTTTTCTTGTTGCTACTAGCGCTTGCTTTGTTGTGTTAAGTGTATTTTTCTCTAATTTTTAGTAGCTTTCGAAAGGATGAACATATTTTTATTTAATTTCTTTGTGCTTTTTGTGGTTCCGACTCGATTTAGACGGTTCGAAGGGTGGTACTTCGTCGACATTTCAAAGTTTGTTTGTATAGTATGGACGGACCACTATTCGTAGTCCATTTCAAAATTTCAAATAGATTTAACAAGCATTAGAAAGAGAGGGGGGAAAGCAGTAAATTAGAGAAAAAATATTGATTTAATAACGTAGCATACCAGCTTTAATGCCGATGTGCCTTCTCTGACAGTTGCCAATGTCAGTTTTATTTGCACAATTGTTGTTGTAAAAGCAATTCAGCAATGAATTAAAGGACAAATATCCTGCCTGCTTCTGTCCTGTCAAATATCCAAAAAAACAAACAATGTTTTTAACAACTTTAAAGTTACAGACAAACAAACAAAACTAAATAGATTTAATTTACGATTAAATCGAGTGTGAGATTTTTGCCGTGTTCGATTGTCGGTCGCACAAATCAATATTTGCCAGTTGATGTCACACTATTGTAGCGCTGTCGTCTACATGAACGGCTTTGTGCTTATTTACGTGAATACGTGTGTGCGTGCTGGCTGAGTATGCTTGCCGAACTGTACAGCTATGCACGTATAATGTGGTATCAGTTACTACAATACATACTATACATATGTATGTACACTCATCAACCACATTAACACCTGCTCTTTATTGTTTGCCCGATTGGTGTTAATCTGCACTGAGAGAATGAACTCTGCAGCAGAAATAAAGAACAAGCGACTGATTATTGTCGCTAATACCAATTCCTTTTTTCTAGTCTTACTAAAATCAAAATCAAATTCTTCAAAATGATTCTCTCCATGTAGCTGCAGACAAACGCGCATCGCTCTTGATATTATTGGATTTTAATTTGTGTATGTTCATCGATTTTGTATTGTTCATAAATACATTTACAATAAATGTATAAATTAGGGATTACATGAAACCGGTACACGATGATCAAAGTGGATCCTCTGTGAACTCGTGTCATGAGATGTCGCATTGTGTCAATATTTGCCGAAACAATAACATGAAAGTGTTGAGCCGTTTTGATTGTATTGATTATTTGTGCATATATTTTCTAATCTAAAATTGTTGCACATATAGTAATTACATACGTTACATAAGGCCATGGTTATTGTGGTATTTACACGTACTCGAAAATTCTACTTAGGTTTTCCAAACATGTCGTGTTATCTCTTCTCTTCGTTTCCTACTCTGTTCCTCTCTTTCCTCTTGTGGTGGTGGAAAGGATGTACATTTCCGGAATGAATATTATCAGAAAATCGCTTGCAACTTTTTGAAAGAGTTCTCTCGATAATTTTTATAACTGTGTCGTCCTCAACCGTTCTCTCTTTTGAACATGTTTTGACTACTTATTATTTTAAAATTATTAGATATTATTATATATTATTTTAAAATAAATTCAAACCTTAAATATTAAATCGCTTAAATTTTTTTAATAGGTATCGGTTACATAAATATTAGTTAGTTAAACTTTGTATTAGCACGAACGTTTATTTGTGCGTTTTTCAGTTTTACATTTTAAATTCAAATTAAATTGTATATTTTAATGTTATACAAATAAACATAGAAGTGTGTGTGTGTGTGTGTGGGTGTGTGTGTGTGTGTGTGTGTGTTGTGCATTTGAGTGTGGTCCTACTCAAATTCATTCAGGCATTCGAAATACAGTGAAATTCTCACCGCTGCTGCTGCTTTTGTGGGGAAAATTCACATCCACACACACACACACACACACACACGAACGCAACACACACACACACACACACACACACTGTTAAACCAGTTAAGCACACATGCAAATATTTATACAAAATTATTGCCAATTTGTGGGACAAAACTTATGTACGAGTACAGGCATGAATTTAACAAGTTGTGTCGGTACGTGCGAGAATCAGGCAGCCGCTTTACCTCTTCGTCACAGCGAGAATAACAATTGCAGCTACATCAGCAGGCGACAACAACTATGTATAAGGCAACATATATATGTATGTGCATTCACTTATGCTTTTGCTTACACCGGAAAAAATATTCAGAATTTAAAAACTCAAATAGGAATACAACATTCGATCACGGTTGAAGTAAAGGTTTCAAAGGTATGGAAGGCTTTTGACACAATTAATTCTTATAATTTCGTTCTTAACGATAAGAATTTTAAAGGAAAAGTAAGAAAAATATGTATTTTCGTTTCATGAAAAATGAAAAAAAGAAAATATTGGGACCGCTTTTCTAAAATATACGACATTTTTATGGAACTGGAACTTTATGGAAGTGGTGTACATTGAGGCGGTAAAGTCCATTTAAAATTTCTTAATTGAGTTTCTGATTTTTGTAAATTTTAACATAGATCAAATATGGTTTTTCAATTTAACAACAGATTTTCTCGTTGCTTTCTTTGTTCTAGATCAGAACACCATTGTTTTTATAGCTTCCGAAAATGTTGTATCTGTAATAAAAGTATACTATTGTATAATATACTTACACAATAATATACATATAATATAATGTATGAGAAGTTTAAAAAAAAAATATAGAGTTTTATCAGTTTTTATTTCCTGAACTTATATTATCAAATTATCATATTATCAAATGTTCGCTTAAATGTTTTTAAGTGTACCCTGAGAAAGGCTATACATAGATACATGTGTAAAGGCTAAAATATAACAATTTCAAGAATTTCTTTGCTGAAGAAATTACGTGACATAGGTTTTGACATTGCTATTTCGAAGAGAACAGGAAGATGTTGGTGGAAAGGAGGCAAAGGTAGGGCAATCTAAAAGTGTGTGTCTTTTTACACAACCGACTCCATCGCTCGTGCCATCGCACATGCCAAAACTAGTTCACAATGCCTTCATGGAATCCTTTTCACAAAATAGAAAAAACTAACTTCCGCTCATCTGCAGCAGTTTAAAACAGGAGTTACATCCTTTCAACATATTACTCGTACATTCGTAGCATACAAAACGCGCTGACTGCGTGACTTCAAGCAGCGTTTGCGCGGCAGCGAACGACATTCTCTCCACATGAAACAATCGCGGTCGTGATGACGGAAGGAAGGGTTGAAGGGTGGAAGGAAGGAAAGCGGGAGTATCCCAAATAATGAATGGTTGGATTGATAGTGAAAAAATGTTATTAATTGTAATTAAGGAGAATAATTAATATATTTAGTAATGATTGTACGCTCTTAAATTTAAATGTTACTCTATTTGTAAAACACTGACGTGAAAATACTGACGTTTCTTATGAAATCTCTTTAACTCTTGACACTTTTCCTTGCTTTTTGTCTGCCATCGTGCCATCTATGCCTGCTGAGGTACAACGTGCCGTTGGTAATGATGGCGATTATGATGGTGATGATAATAACGATGCTGACGATGTCGATGTTGGTGTTGTTGTTGTTTGTTCAACTGTTGCTGTTGTTACTCGCATGTTGAGTAAATCCTCTTAACGTAAATCGTTATAAACACAAGCCTTGACTCAGCCAGCTTCCGTTGGTTGGAAGAAAATCCCGGGGCATTTTAAGAGAACCATTTATTCATTACATGTAGAATATTTAAATAAGGTTAGATATAACCAACTGGAGAATATTGTACTGCCAGGAAATTCGTATACGATCGATATAGCAAAAATTTTATTGAAATTAATGAGACTTCTGGAAATTTCAACGAAACCATTCCCATAAATTCTGATTTGTATCTTTGGAATGAAATATTTTTTTCGAAAAAACAGCATTCATTTTCGCTTCTATAACCTCTGACCTCGCAAGTAGATAATCGTTATGTTTTTTTTAGTAAAAATCGTAATTTAAAAAGACTTTGTTGTTCTCAAAGTAAATGTATTGAATGAGCCGCTCTGAAAAATCATTGATGATTGCCATAAATCTGCCTGTAAGTGTATGTATGACATGCGCCATTTACTTTTGTCACTGACTACAGAATCGCTTTGTTACGCGAATACAAACACTTTATTATTTATTAATAAATAAATCCTGTCTTTCAATTGAATTGTACAGTATTATTGATGATGATGACGGGGAAGATGATGGGAATGGTGGCGGTGGCGGTGGTGGTGATATAACCTGACAACCCGTCATACACTGTTCACAGGCCGATCGTATTTTTATCACTTGCGGTACAGTGTCAGCAATCTGCGCCGCCAATCGGTTGACCGGCATCGGCTGGGAATACTTTTTCACCCTTCATCATCACGTGCGTAAAGCACGTCCGTCAATCAGTCAAGTCAGTCAGAGCTGAGTTGGGGGGATGCTGTCATGGTCGCGGGGGGGGCGGTGAGTGCGACAAGGAAGTGCAGGAAGTGCAGTCGACGACGGACCGACAGTCTTTTGTTGTAATTGTAATAAATTTAATGACATTTAAATTTAATTGTCAGTCAGCCGTGGATGCAATTTCCACAAGCCCGTTGTTGTTGTTGTTTCTTCTTTTCTTTATGGGGCCATTTTGTATGACACAATTTCGCAAATGGATTTAATTATTTTTCCATTTGTTTCTTATCGTTTCTGGTAAATTTATGAATGGCAAGCGCTACGAAAAAGCAGTAGAGTGGTAGGAGAAGGGAGAGGAAGGAAAGGACAAATTTTAAATGCGGAGAAGGGGCAAAATGTGTAACGATTAAGCTGGATTTGCAAAGGATATTGCCAGCGTGAAAGGGCGTTTTCAAATAAAATTTTATGCTGCTTTGAGACTTTCCGGGATTTAAGCCGTCTTATTTGCTCATCATTAGCTATTTTTTCGCAGTAAATTTTGGCTTTTTATGCTTCCAAACTCTTCTGAAGAGTAAATATTTGTTTGCTCCAGCTTTCGATATATTTCAACCTGATCCTGGTAACGTTTAAACCTTCTGATAAAGGGATGGATTATAATAAGTTATATCATATTGCAAGAAAGAAATCAGCAAAGTGTTGATCTTCTTATTTCCATACAATTTTGATGCAACCTTTTTTCCATTTTTTTTTTGCTATACTTACTAACATCAAAGCATGTGCTATATTTTACTCAAGCGGATGTATGTATGTACATATGTCAAAGTGTGTGCGAGTAAGAGTACGTCAGCCAGCGACGAAGAGCACACCGAAAACGTCTTTCATCTTTTGTGAGAAAACCCAAAATGAAATCATGTTTTCCATCTATTTACTTAGACTACGAATTAATTTTAATATGGCATATTTCGAAAGGAATTTTCTTTTCAGCTTCGTCTTCTGTACGACTACGAGCGCATGACCTCCTTGCGCTTAGTGGGTTGCCATTCTTTTGTGTTTAAGCCGGTGGTAGCGAAGCAATCTGCTGCGGCTGCTACATAAAAGAGTCCACAATTAGGCCGCTGCTGGAAGGATGGGCGGAAGGATGGGCGGAATGACTGTGTCGCGACAGTAATTCTGAAAGCGAAAACAGAATTAAAACTGTGCAGATGCTGACTATGCGGATGATGCTCATTGCGTAGCGAGTGTCCGCATTGTCAACAATAAATTTTTTAAGAAGAGCTTCACAAAAAAGATCCAACAGTTTCGTTGAATGGTCATTCCTCTCAGAGGTACCTACTGTGAATTCCACGAACTTATCTTAACAAAAGGTTTGCGATTGTTATGTACTCTCGAGTAACACGTTAACGATTGTGACCTTAAAGAGTTTACGTTGCTCGAGTGTGTTAATGTTACTCTCGTCACACTTTACTGAAACACACCCACACCCACACTGACCCACACTGACTCACATGGCGTGCTCATATCAAGGCTTAAGGATGTCAAGTTCATATTGTTATTATTGCGAGTTTTCACCCCGGTTTGCTTTTATCCGACTGTTTTGTTGTTGTCGCTAGACTGTTTTGCCAGATTGTCTTTATCCTGAGGCAAATTTTTACTGTTTTAAAAAACTGCTGCAGGTTTTATTCTGAATCATGAATCATGACATATTTCGCAATTATTAACAAAAAGAGAAGAGAAACAAGCGACGATAAAAAGCTCGGAAGTAAAATGAAAAAAACATATCTGTTAAATTCTTTTCTAAGTTTTTCTAATTGTTGTTGGTTTAAATATCAGCTTTTTATTAAAAATGAAAATAAATTGTCCAATAATTGCTCACTCTGTTTCTATTTAAATCAATTTTATCTACGAACTTTTCAATTTTAAATTCTTCAGATGATACATGCATATACATATTTACTACACTTGCACTTGCGTGTATATATGTACATATGTATGCAATGACACTCTGTCACAGCTTCCTTTATATCGTAAAA
This sequence comes from Conops quadrifasciatus, assembly GCA_949752815.1. Taxonomy (NCBI): domain Eukaryota; kingdom Metazoa; phylum Arthropoda; class Insecta; order Diptera; family Conopidae; genus Conops; species Conops quadrifasciatus. Next base: position 2,119,042 of record OX457078.1, read on the forward strand.
GTGTTTTGGCCAAACTGTGTTACGTCTTTTCAAAACGAAGTTTTTAGCAGTTTTTTCTTAAAACTTTTCTTCACACTAAAGCCATGCAGTTTATGAGATGAAATGCATGAACTTTAAAAAACGTATGTATATGTTTCAGCATAGTATATTCCACGGTTTGATCGTAAACTATGGTTTACGAGAAAATATCCGAGAAAGGTAATGAAATAAGTTGCACAATGTAATGGGACGTTATTTTCAAGCGTCTTTTTATTAAAGTTAAAATATAGCAATTTTCAAAAGTAGCTTTTATTACGATATATTAATGTATTCCATGAATTTGTAAATGGAAATTTGATATTATTTCTTTGAAAACTACGCAAACTTCGATGCTTTGTTCAGGCAGAGTCAGTTCCGTTGAGTCGATTTCAGAGAGAAATAATTCTTAATTTCCTGAATTCGATGAGAAGTTTGCTACCTGCATTGAAATAAATTGCATATTATTTAAAACAATTCATGATTCGATGATTTTAAAGGGTTTTGAAACGAATTTCCGCCATTCCTTGTCAAGTTTGGTTTGGAGAAAAACCAGCTTCGGGGTCTTTTTCTGTTCGCAACACAATAAAGTTCTAGTTATATATTTTCTCTACACATTGTTAAATTTTAACTAAATTCAACCGTTTGAGCGAAGCACGTGACATCTTATTAATTCCTAGAGGTATTAATGAAACAGAAAAAAGTGTGAGAGTATGTACGAGTATATACCTACATATGTGTGCACATATTGCAGGAGTACTCACGATATCTGTTCGTTCTGTTAGTCGTAGGCGCCTTGACAAATGAGCCGGGAATACTCACACGTCTTACAGTGAACGAATAATTTATTTATAAGAACTTTTATTGAACACTTCCACTATATATAGTACACTTCTACTATATATAGAGTTGTATATAACTATTAATACACATATAAGTCGATGGACTCAATCGATCGCGTACGGTGTCTGTCATACACGTTGCGGCAGTAAACTGAAAATTTTGCACTTTGAAAAATGTTTGTAAAACAATTTTCCGTTTTAAGATTTTATAGAAGTTCGCAAGTAGAAATTTTTTAATATAGCATGCGTATGTATTGTACTCGTACGTACGAACGTACGAACGTACGAATGTATGGACGGTGAAGAACGTGTTGTCGCATTTATTAACTTAGCAATAAAGTGAAATTTTGTAGTTTGGAAAAGTTGTCGATGGCAGCGAGAAGAGCACAGGAAGCGGTAATGATGAGGATAATGGAAAAATGGCAAGGACGGTGCTGCTGATGATGATGATGATGGTGTTCGTGTTGTTGGTGGAAATGGCAACGATGGTTACGATGATGGTGACAGCCATGACGAACACCTAAACGATAGCATGAGACTGAGATGGAGACTTGGAGATCGGGAATGAGTATAATATTGTGGATGAAGTTGGCATCGTTCTAAAAACTCGCGCATAATGCTCCCGTTTTTATTCCATACACATGAAGGCAAAAAGCTAAGGCAGTTGACGATGTGGCCACATCAAAGTGATTTGAGGACCAAGTATTCCCGGAGCACAGGAATGCCGGAAGGAGCAGGATATTATGTCTTCATTTCGCCTTCAGCATAATTTTTATAAGAACCAGGAGGTTAGAGATCGTTTAAAATTCCAGAAAGGAAAACTGCAATTTGTACAACCTGCATAATTTTTTTATACGAAAGTTTTTCAACAGTTAACCGTTAACAGCTAACATAAAGCGAGCATATTCGTCATAGATATGAGAAATTGATGTTGATAAAACCGTACAAATATTATAAAAGATTTTTAATAATAAAGAGAAAGTTTTTAGAACGACGAACGGAAATTCCTCTCCGTATGAAAATGCCATTCCATAAATTAAGTACGATATGAAAATTGTACATAATTATAAAAAATATTACTAAACCTTTAAAATTGCAAAATATTCTTAAAAAAATGAAATCCTAAATTCTCAGAATATTTTTTGTGTGAAAAGTAAGTCCCGTTTCTTACGAGTATGCATTCATTCTATAAATTCACGATTTCTGAAAACTGAAACAGTTCGTTTAACGCCAACGGCAATGGCAAAGTTTTTGTTCTTTGCTTCTTGTTATTGTAATTTTCTCACCTCCAAATTTTTTTACATTTTTCTAAGCAATTCTTTTAATTTAATTTTGACTTATTTCAAAGAAAATGTATCGATTTCAATATATTATAACAACTACAATACATATAGCCCAATTTAGATGTTTGCAATCTTCAATAACCATAAAATATTAAATTATAATTTGTCATAATTTCTCCATCATAAAAATTTGTTTGTTCTACTGCTTGTAGAGCCTAATTAAAATTAAAATCGGTTTAATTATTATCTACTACTCTGTTTATTTTGCTAAAATTTATACGAATAATGGCGAAGAATAGCTTGAAAAATAATGTACTCCATTCGGCAAATGAAGTCATGCGTTGGGCCTGTTGTACTTCTTCGCTCGTTCTCCATAAATATTAAAATTTATTTTCTCTTGGTTAAGCACAAAATTAGGTCAATTAAAAGATGCTCGTTAGTTGGTTGTTTCTTTTTTTTTTACTTTTGGAAACAACTTTTGGCTGAACAGACAAACAGAAAGTTAAAGTTCAAAACAGCAACGAAGAAATAAACAACTGCCACGAATAACAACAAACGATTCTTGTTTTTGTACAAAAGTTATAATTTATTAAAGAAATTTCGCTTGATTTCTTTTTCTTAAAGCGCGGAAATTTGGATTTGAATTTTTAGGTTTAACAGTCTGAAATTGAAAGCTTCAAATATCGTTATGGAAGATCACGCCAAATTGATGAAATCTTTGTAAACCAATTCTGATCACGAATCTCTCGACTCTGAACTTAATTAATTAACGTAAGGACATCTCTTAATCAGTTCTTATAACGAAAATAAGTAACCAGCAAGTAATGATTCCAAAAGTAAGTCGCCTACCGTCTGTACAAATTGAATTAAGCTTAAAAGCAATGTTGCAATATTTCTTGGAAGTAGCAAGGATTGGTTGCTGAGCCCATAAATATTGCAAGTAGCAGCGCCAGCCAAATTTTATTTAAGGGCACGCCAAAAGTTTGCATTTCTCCTCAACACTTCTGCAGACCGCAGCTCGAACAGAGAACGAATAAAATTAAAATACGTAATTGTAAATTAGATTTCTTTGTAAAAACAAGAGCAACAGTGACAGCAGCAGCAGCAGCAGCAGCCGCCGCTGATGCCACAAACAGATGCAAAGCCAAAGGAACCGAAAGTGCAGAAAACATTGAATACATAATCAGCCGCGGCGGTGGCTGTGATGGTGGTTGCCAGGCGAAATTGGCAAAAAACAAATGCAAAAAAGTGCATCGAAAGCCTCGACCTCGACAGACATTGAAAAAGGACGTGGTGAGTGGTGACAAATTTGCACCAACAGCACCGAAATCTAGCCGTGGCAGCTTTTTACCATGCGGTACAGTGAGGCAATGTCACCGGGAGCCGACGGGACAGTTGTAGGGAGGCGAGTTGAGAGGCGAGTCGAAGCACCACTTAGCCTAATTATGGTAAATACCGCAAAACAACAACAACAGCAATTTGAACAACATTTTGAGTGGGCGAGTTGAGTCGCAAAGTTGAGAATTAGCAGAACCGCATCGGAGAAATTCACGGTAGGTATGTTGGAATTATCCCTTCGACGGTACGAGAAGTAGAGTTCGCTACGATTCAACGCCGGTTCGGCGGTTCAGCGCCATTGAAGAAGAATCGCGTCGGAAGTACCGTCTCGTAATTCATGGCAAATTGAAGTACGAACATTGACAAATTATTGTACGATGCTTTCTGTGGAAATGTTAGGAAAAAAAGAGGAGTAATGATGGCGTTGTTACATTTAAATTTTTTCTCTCTGCACAACAAAAATTTGCAAGAATGGAAAAAATTAATCAACAAACAAGTCAAAATATATGAAATGACTCGCATTCATTGTCCGAACTTGGCTTGATGGCTTGCTAATACTCACCGACCAAAAATGGCAAATGGCAAAGAGACCAGCGACCACCAAAAAGCAGCAACACAGCAATGTTTTTCATGTCATATTGTTTGTTTTGGTGCCGTGACGTTCGTAGGTTACGCCACGCAACAAAAACTTCACAAAATGCAAGACACATCAACACAACAAAACTTCAGCTGGTGGAAAAAGTGCCAGAGCATTGCATTGTAAACGCTCCGGTGGTGCGAGTACGCAATTCGTTACTCGCAACACAGTTGTTGTTGTTGCTGCAGTTGTTGGGCAGAGTACGACTCGGAATGGAATCGGTCGCTTGACATTATCTGTCATTTATTCAGTCGGTTGTTGGACAGTGCATGATGACAGTGCAGCGAGCGGCAAAAACTGCCACAACGACTGCAAGACAAATGACAGGCGAAGATAATGCTCGAGCAGTTGACAGCGTCTACAGCCATAAAGTAGATGGTAATGATGATGACGACGATGACAGTGATGATGGTGATGGTGATGCTGATGATAATGTTGATGGTGGATGGTGGTGATAACTGGGTTGGTCGTGATGATGTTAATGATGATGATGATGGTGCTTTTGGTAATGTAGTGACTCGGCATTTGGTCACGAGGAGGGCACCATGATGTTGATTTCTAGTGTTGATGCTTTGATTTCTAAAAATTGCGAGGACAATAAAACTTACGACCACAAAATCATGATTTAGAGGTTTTTGAATACAAGGATTAATTATTGTTTGTCGGGTCCATGCACTTCGGTTCAGTGGTTCAAAAAGATTTAGCAACCATTAATTTTTCTAGTCGCTCTGGGCAATGTGTAAGACCTTGAAATATTGAGATCTTCTCTATGACTTTCTTTTGGAAAACTTTGAACTTCTTCACGAGAATCGAAATACTTGAGAATATAAAAAACATAAGATTTATGAGGTGCGAAGAACAAGAAATTCCACAGTAATTACAGAACGAAAAATGTTATCTCACCCTGAGCTGACCATATCCTATACACAGTTAGATCTAATTAACTATCGCTGGAGGGTATATTCCTCCGTTTTTTTTTTTCTTAATATTATTTCATTTCTTTTTTTACTGCAGCTACACAATCCACTGCATTCGCGAACTGTCTATCTGTCTGGCGTAGTTTGCTGTTTGCAGGCGGGCCAGCCCCATTGCCCCGTTCACATTACTGCAGTCCAACCGGGATAGCCTGAGAGCCGTTTTCAACATCGTAACAGTGCGCACACAACATTTGGCAACGAATATCTTTTCATTCTCTTTACTTTTTCAGAATATGTACATAGTTATATATACATATATACATATTTATATAAATACTTGATATATTTAACAATTAACGGCTGTTGCAGAAAAATTAAAATAAAAACAAACGCATTCTCTTTGGGCAGTTGTTTACAGCCACACCCATTTTCAACTATATATCGTTATTATCAACCATTATACGAGTATTACACAACCATTACACAAAGAAAAACTAACCCATTGATGACGGTAACTGCTCTATACCGTAACGACACTTAACGATTATTACGAGAAGAATTTATTGCTGAAGGAAAATGTACTTTAAATGATCCATTGTTCTGTATCCACACTAAACAATTGTTGTTACCATCTACAAAGAGCTTTTAATGGATTTGCAGAAACTTTCGCATTCTCGTAGCCTGATGTTTCGCTGCTGCCTCAATCACAGACTGACTGACAAACTATTTGCGAGGCAGAACAAAGGGCGAAGTGCAGGCGGACGGGTGGGCGGACAGGTGGGCGTATAGAGGCAGAGACAGCTCCTTCATTTCTTGGGGCAGCACAGCTTTTGTTTTGCTTTTTTTCTTCCTGAGTCCTTCCTTTCCAACTTTTTCGAACACTTCACCGCTTTCTCTTTCTCTTTCTCAATCTCTGCCATCGTTTCGCAAACCAAGTACTTTTTTCCAGCATCAGAACTGCCGAACAATCGTGTTTTGTAGCCCCGTCGGTGCTCTGCGCTGCTGATGAAGTACACTAAACCTCATTCAGTCTCGTTTCTTACCACGATTTTTCTGACTGCCTGCCTGTTCCTAACTGAAGCGGTACAATACTCGTACAATATACAATTTAAAGTGCTGTATTAACGGTTCAACACTTCGTGTACAAAATTAAAGAGGTATTGTTTTTATGACGCACTACCAATAAAAGTAACAGTATGCGCCGTGGATCTATTTTTTTTTAATTACTTGTGGCTTTTATTTTTTATTGTTGAAATAAAAACAATCGTCTTCAGCTCGTCGAAGCTTATGTACCCTACGAAGTTGGAAGTTTATTATATACGAGTATGATATTTGATAAATCTGCGAGCCATGGTAAACTTTAGCTCTATACTTTAATCCGTTACATACGAAAACCCAAAGAGAATCGAAATCGGTTTAGTGTAGGTTAAAAATAGTCGTTTCTGTTGACTTTAAAATAATAATTGTTTTAAATAAATAAGAGAAAAGCAAGATTAATTTAAAATAATCTAACCAAATGTAGAGAATATTCTCAGTGTATTTAATAAAATAATAGAAAAAAAAATCGGAAAGTGCAATTTTTCTATCGGAATTTCCGAAGAATTAAAAAAAAATTAATAGTTTTTGTTGATTACAAGAAAAATACTTGCTCAATATGGAAATTATAAAAGAACCAGATTGTTTGATAACCCGTTTTTTTGTTTATTGGTGAGGTCCTTTATAGTAAAATTTGACAAAAAGCTTTGGTTCTTGCAAATTAGTCCTTAGAACCATTAGAACTTAAAATGTTAGTAAAAATATTTATACAATAATTGTAAATAGAAGTATCTTTCTTACCGAAGTTTAAAAAAACGCAGTTTAATGTAGTTCGCGTAGTTAAATATTTCGGAACTGTTGCAAAGTGCTCTTGCTTTGCTCAGAAAACAATTTTGCTTTCAAATATACTGATCGGAATTTTTGCTTTCATCGGAATTCATTTGTGCAGACCTAAGAGTGTTTTCTACGAATTAGACCGAAAAACTGTTACAACATCAACAAACGTGACGGTATTAGAAATATTATATCCAATATCGTGACAAATTACCGAATTATGAAAATATCGAAATATGTTTATTTATACTCTACACGCCCGCAAACGCAGCAGCAGGCAAACAGTATCCTCAGAACTAACGAACTATGGGTTCTTTCTGCTGCGAGAGAGAAAAAGCTTGGCACAAGCTGAGAACGGTCATGCGTTTTAAGGAAGCACGTGACAATAGACGCGCTCAATGCGCTCTCCTTGCTCTACTTCGATGTACGTACGTACGTATAGCAGCAGCCGTGGAAGCAGCTTTCAATGAAATGAAAGGATTATTATCGAAATTACAAAAACTGAAATGATATCGGCCATGGAGGAACACTCAGATGTGGCGAGGATGTGGCGCTACTCGGGTTTTCAGATGCTCAGATCTTGACTTTTTAGCGTACGGTTAAATGAACTCAATGCTGTTCAATTCAATGGGCGACGGCGTTAATGATAACAAACCGAAAGCTCCTCGAAGACAATTCAGTTGCTTCTCAGCGAGGCTGAAGTAAGCATTGCTCGCGGCTGGCGTAACGGTTTTTCAACCTAACCTAAGAGATAATAGCTTAACTTCTTAGATCTTATTTTTAGATACGGCGCAAAGATTACAAATCGCAAGTAATACTATTAAAATCTTGTTTATAAAATTTGGAGAAAGAAAAATTTTTAATTATTGTGGATACGTGGTACGATAAACGAGCAAAAATTTTTAAATTATTGTGGATAAACGATTTCTAAAGGAAAGGCCTAGAGAAAAAAGTGAATTGAATAAGTTTCAGTGTTTGCTCAATGAACAACACAAAAGTGTTTCCTATAATTTACGGAACGCACTAAGCACCTGCTAATGGACTAATATTGTGCTACACCGAAAAAAATAATAATGAAAGCGTTTGTAGAGCCTAAAATTTAGGACTCTTATCGGTCTTGTGCATTGGTTTGTCTGAACGTGTCACTACAGGAACACATTTGCGCGTTTTTGGTCTTTTTTAGAACACGAAACGGTTGTTTACCAGTTTTTCTTCTTGTTCTTTATTGCCGTATATTGTTTACAACGTTGCTTTTGTGAATAATGTTAGTATTAAAAATATTTCTTAAGCCGAGACAACTCAGTTGCCTTTACAACGCTTAAAAAGTGTGGAGACGGTGGTAAATACCAACCAAACAGATACAGGAAATAATATCAACACAGAAGAAGAAAAAGTAGTAGAATAAACCCAAAAAGACTCCGGTTCATTGAATCAATCAACATTTTGGCACAGAAAATGTGCCAAATACTCACACGAAGGATAAACTCCATCTATCCATCGCCTAAACTCTAGTGTGTTTCAACGGAAGTGGTCCGCTGCGGTAACAGCGACAGAATTTGAATCTCCTGCACTTAAATGAACTGCATACAATCACAAACGCATGGAGATGCTGAATAAACAGAAAGGATGCTCGAGAGACCACCTACAGCACCATCACCGCAGCCACTTCCTTAGGCCGACTCTGCCAGAAATCGTTGCTAAGAACACGGCTTATACGGCCGGGAGTAGCGTCAACACCGGCCAGACCAACTAGACGACACACCGCAACTGATTGCCAACAGCATCCAACGACCACGAGTTGGCAGGCGGAATCGTAGGCAAAACTATCGTAACGAATCTGACCGCAATCTTGTAGTGACGATAACTCGGCATCATCACTCTCTGGGGACTTAAAGCAGGCATTGGTCCGTGTGTGGGTGTTTGGGAAGAAGGAAGCCATCGGAGATAGTGCCCTTGAGGTCTATTACAAATAGGAACAGGCTCGTATGCTACAGCTGATGCACTGGCAACATGGCCTCCAGTATTTTACTTACGTTCTTGACAGCTGTCATCCTGGGAGCTGGTAAGTGAATTGCTCTTCTCTTTTTCCTTTTCCTTTTTCTGATCTGCAAAGGAATTTAAATTTTATACTTCGACCATATCAATTTTCAGAACTCATTCCTTTATTTATTAAACAACGGTTTTATCTTAATCAGCTAGAATTTCTTTTTTTTCGACTTCTTTTTTTAAAACGTTTTTATTAGGTTGCTTTTCATGTTCGTAACAAATTTTGAAAATAATAGAAAAATTATTAATTTTTCTAAAATTTTGAATATATTGTCATTTAATTGTCGTCATTGTCATCATATTGTCATTTAATTGTCATCATCAATTGTCAATCATTGTCAAAGTAAAGCAGAATTAACAGCAGTATCTATTTGTTTATTAGATCTAGTAGAACTATTCCGAAATATTTTTTAACGAATTTTAGTTTTTGGGTAATTTTGGGCACACTTCTAAAATTTTCCCATCGGAGAAAAAATTTCTAAAATTTTTGAAAAAATTTTTCTAAAACATTGAAAATGAGAATTGCTTTAAATTTATTTAAATTCTCATTTTCCTCACCGTTTTTGCCCCGTTTGAGCCTTAAGTTCAGACTTAAATGACTTCCGCCAAAACATATTTTCCAATATACTTGTAGTGATATCAAACAATACAACATTGATATTGCACTCGTACACAACATTTCCTCGGTAAACATATTAACATTTTTCTACAGCAAATGAGAACGAAACCAGATGTTACGAGTATTTTGCTTGAAATTTTAGTAACCGTGCTTTTTCATTTGTATGTTTGTTTTTCGCATCATCATTTTTAGAGGACGTAACAGGAATATCTACTTAACTAAGAAGTGCAGACTTTCTGTCTGTTGTCTGCTTCATGAAAAGAAGCAGAGAGAAGAAAAGCGTCGAAAAAAGAGAGGAGAGTCGTGAAAAAATCTCCGAATCAGAAAAATGTTATGGCATATGCTTCAGTTATTATACCACACTGCTGTTTGTGATAAAAATAGAGTGAAAATAGTGGAATAGTGAGTGGAAACATCAAAAAAAATTGGTGAAAGCACCAAGTTTTTTTACGTTTTTTTTTCTTAATACTCTTACTTGTTATGAGTGTGACACATTGATGGCAGAAATGTGTATTATATTAAAAATATTTCATCAAAAACACTTTGAAATGGGCGCAGTAAAACGCGCAATCAAAACAAAAGCCGCTAAAAGCCGCTAAAAGCGACAGCAAAACATAACAACTACAACAAAAAAAAATTAATTAAAAACTATGCAATCTATTTAATTTGTGTAGTTTTTAATGAGCGGTAAGAATTTCCACTTTAAGAGAGTTTCTTTGAATTTCGCACAGTTCTTAGTTCCTTTGCCATTCAACAACGACAGCAACAACGACTGCGACGACAGCAAGAACAACGACAACAACAACAACAAATTATTCGCTTTGCTGATTTCTGTAACACTTTGAGGATTTGTGAAGTTAGCAGCAGGACAAAAAAGGAACTGTCCTTGACAGCCTCAAGCGTCAACATTCCTCCTCCTCCTCCTCCTTCATCCCCTTGCGAGGTTTGAGGTTTTTTTCCTTTACCCAAAGTCACTTTAAGAACGAGACTCGGAACAGTCCGCGCCAGTTTTACGAAAGCGTGCCGGAAGCGCGTTCTGTATGGACGTTTTTAATTAAGTATTTATGCTGTGCTAGAAAAACACAGAAAGTACACACCATCGCACACTCACGCACAGCCACCCACCCAACCACACACACACACACACACACACACACACGCACTCAACCGTACAACGGAAGATACAAAAGTACAAAGGCGTCAGTGAGACTCTGGAGAAATTGAAGATTATTTTCCTCTTTTCCTCAATTCTCGCCACCCGCCACCGACCGTCGCGACGTCTCTATGTTTTCATGTTTGCCGCGAACTAACGAGGGAACGTTTGGTATGCAAATTTGCCGGCATACTTGTAGGCGCATGAGAGAGTTTTTCATGCTCGTGGTTGTGAATTTATAAAGCAACAGAACGGCAACGAAAATATTTGTTAACTGTTTTGAGCTCAATTTGTCTTTGCTTTACGTAATTGAAGTAGAAAAAAAAATATTTGTGTTAGGAGTGGTCGGCCCTCTCGCCCACTTTTTCCTTTTCGAGAACTGATTGTTCTGGAGGAAAGCGCAAAGTAGTCTCTGAGTAGTCGTCTTCAACTAATAAACCACAGCGACCAAGAAAACTAAGAAGGCGAAACTGTATATGCCGACAATGTGGTACATACTAACTATAGCCTACAGTTGCCCAGATCTTAAGTTATTATGCGTATTTATTGAGAATACTTAAACTAATCCCTTAAGCCTTTTATATTAAATGATAAAGTACAAATTAAGTAAAAATGATGGCTTACAATTCTAATTCTAAGTCGAAGAAAGAAGTCAAAAGCTTGTCGTCTAGTTAGATAAACAATGAAATCTGCACAGGCGCTCCGAAGCGAATGGTCCTTCGAAGAAATGTCGGTTTTCGAAAGCTTCACTGAAGAAATTCCTGTCTTCTCGAAGTCAATGACATCATTCAGCAAGTTCAGAATGGAATTTTGGCGTAGGGCAAGTGAGGAAAACTCGGAAGATCATAGCGGAGGAAATCATCCCGATGTAGATTTCGAGCAAAAAAGTGAGAAAAATAATCTGTTCTCGCCTCATTAAGTTTATAGCTGTGACTATTATCTTATATCTCTGAACTTCCTTAGCTTTTGGAACAGTTACAATACAAAATTAAGCCCAGCATCATAACTTCAGTATAGTTTTTTTTTTATAAATCATTTAATAATCCCATCAAGAGTCTCATTCTGCCCATCTCCCATAGAAATAATATCACAAAAAGCAATATTAAAAGAGAATCCAAAATCTCTGCACAATCTATCATGCTTTATTTTTTTCCTCAGAAAACCAATTTTTTTCTCTAAAGATTTAAGGAGGACACTCGCTGGCCGAAAACCTTATCAAATTATGCTGACATTCATTGTCTTAGAATTCTCAAGACTTTTTGGCGAAATATTAAAATCTCATTGTGATTAGCTTTAATTTAAACTAGTCTTCCCTGAGGACTTTTCGGCCTGGCGAATTCGTCAGATTCGTTTTTTTTTTCTTGTCAGTAATAATTTACAAGGCTTTTTTATGCAGACAAACAAAGAGCAAGACATGTTAACAAAGATCTATGTACATCCTGGCACAATGCGAGCTTTTGCTTAAGGCAAGAAAAACACAAAATCATCAGAACAAAAATAAAACAGACAGACAAAGAAGAGATAATGATAGAAAACAAAAGAAAACAAACATAAAAGGGTCACTTTTTGGTATGCATATATTCTTTGTGTGTGTGTGTGCGTTATAATGCGTTTTGAGACTGGTAAAGACTGGTAAAAATCAAGAACCAAGAATCAGCAGGTCAGCATTAAGCTGTATTAAACTTTTTAAGACCATGAAATGAACACAAAAATGCAGAATGAATAGACACAAAGGAACAAAACGCAAAAAAAAAAAACAGTCAAATAATTTTTCCTTTTAGTTCGAAACAAAGGGCGAAGCAAACAAACACAAAGGCTTACTAAACCATAAGAATAGAGTATAGAGATAAAATGGCCATTTTATTCAGATTAGCTGCTGAGACTTAACGTGGTTCGAGGGCAGCAGGGCTGGTGTTAGCAAGGATTGGCGTGGCATGCATGAATACCAAGAGGACATGTGTATATGTATATGTGTGTGTATGTATAGTATGTACTTGTTGGGCGAATACACAAACGGACAATAGCAATCCTTGTGCAGTCTTTCGTTTCACTTTTATTTTATTTTATTTATATTCTAACCTTCCATGGTATAGTCACGAAGGAAAGAGGGAAGGAAGAAAGAAAGAAAGGCAGAAACGGAAACCATTTCATGAATATTTTTATTATATTTTATTGACCGAAGTAAGTGTGATCTATAGCAATGATCTATTTTAATCGTTTTAATAGAGGATGTTCCAGAAATGTTGTGAATACTCGTTTAACCTAAGTCTAACTTGATCCAAGTGAAGCCATTCAAAATGTCGAGCGTATCGGAAATTAGACTTTTCGAAGACATCGTAATAGAACGAAGCAATACAGAAAGTTTTCCGGGTTGACATTCGGATATTTCATAAATGTTCAACTCAAGAAACTTATAAAATACAGTCAATGATGTACGAAAAAAACCTAATCAAAAGAATTTAATATAATTTTTTATTTTTTATTTTTTATTTATGTGTACGTAGAAAAAGTTCTCAACAAACTACAGAAAACAACAATTTGAACTATTGAAGGGCGAAGGTCGTTCTGTTTTAAAACTGAATTTATGAATTATACATAAAGTAATTTCTAAGAAAAAGATGAATTTATGAGATGGAATGAAATGATGAAAACGTGAAGTTGTATCGTATCAAATATTGATGAGACGTTGAAAGGGATGAGCAGAGCTGCTTAAATGAAAAATGTATAAAAATATAGATTATATAAGTTACGAATATCTTACTGGCAAAGAAAAATTAAGATTTTTTGAAAACGTATAAACGTAGCTAAGATTTTTTTTTCTCTCTCTACAAAGCTAAGGTTAGAATATGGTTAAAAGTCGACACCAAAAGTAATTTTATTATGTACAATTCATTATCTTACAAATCATAGAAAATAAGTGAAAGAAGAAAAAAGTAGGTGACTCTTGGTTTCTGTATTCGCTAAAAACTTCAACTTTTAATTTCAACCTCTTTTTCACTTCAAAACCTTTTGAAAAGATATACAAATTATCGTTGTTTTTTAACCGACTTTTTCGGTTAATTTTAGATTATACTTTCATTGGATTGTTATGCAAGAACGAATTGTTCTCTTGATGCTCATAACAGCGCCAGTAAAAAGTATTTTTTATAAAAAAATTTCGTTATTTACACAATGTACGAGAACCCCACAAACACACACACACACACACTCACACCCATGCACTCGCAAATGGTAAGAGTCATACTTGTGTAGAGTGGAAAAACATACGGCCATGCAAATACGAGTAAGCGTGTGTTGATTTGCGTTCATTTAATACCAAGAAACTTCATTTTAATATCGTACAATAATATCGTTACTGCAGTAAAATATTTTTCATTTTAATGAAGCAAAATTTCATACCGTAGAGTAAGGCAGAAGAACATACATTAAGATTATCGAATACATTACAGATTATATACGACTATAACTCATATAAATTTTTCGAGTGACTCTTCACAATCATCATTAAAATAAATTTCTTGTAAAAAATACTTTTGCAACCATAGCATACATATGTATGTATATACTTATCAATACTATATGAACTATAAAGTTTCAAGAGCTATAAGAAAATTAACGTAATTACATTAGAATATGCCATAAAAACCATACCAAAATATGACCTTTGCAAGAACCTTCGAAAGGCTATTAAATGCTCTATCCATTAAATACTCGTAATTTGATATTAAAAAATGAGCAGCTGGAGCAAATGTCCCAAATGCATGACCATACTCATGCAAACGTATGTACATACAGTATATACAGTACATACATACATACATACATTGCTGCTATACATACACCCATACGAGCATGCATCTTTGAAAATCTATTGTGTTTTCGGGATTGATAAAGTAGTGCGAAAGGAGTCAGAGAGAACAGAACCAGAGAGACAGAACAAAAGCATTAAGCTATTTAATAAAAAAACACACGACATCGACATTATCTAGTCCGGATGTTGTCGAAAACGAAAAAGTAAACACACTAACACTGAGGTTTATGGCTCTCAAATGGCAGCAGCCTTTCCTTTCTCTTTTTCTCTATTTCTGCTTGCTTTTTTTTTAAGGGTGAAACCTCTCCTACGGCATTTATTGATCAAACAATTAGGATTTGAAGAGTTTCTTGCATGCGAGAACAGATTTCGTTGCTTGCGAAGGTGACTCCTTCCACTTGAAGATCTTCTGCTTCGCCACATTTGCTCTAGATCGAATCTCTTCAATTGTTCATTCTTGTCCTCACCGTACTTAATGCAAACTGCACCTCATGGGGCGTACCCACCAACACCGTAAACCCTCTTCTTACTTTGGCACAACGCAGTCATGTCGAGGTTCTTGGAACCCGGCAGGTGATGAACATGCTGCGGGGAGTGCATTCTAATGGTCCACAGCATGCGCGTGCTGGTAGAAAAGTATGTATTGATAAATGCATAAGACTGAAAGAGATATCTTTAATTAAGGATTACGAGAGTACGAGTATGTATCACAGAAGAGATAGAAGGATGGGCTAAATATCTGACTACGTAATAGAAAATCTCTCAATTTGTGCTGAAAGGAACAACCGGCGCAACAGCAGGAGGATTTTATGGAAATGGTGACGGTGCGGTCGGTGTTAAAGGCTGAAAGATACCATAAAATCTTAACAGCACGTTGCAGGCTTTAGTCTTTTCCTCTTTATGGCTTACTCTCTTAGTTTCTTGCTTTTTCTTCATAATTTTATTTTCTCTATCCTTTTTGTTAGATTCGTTTTTCGTTTTTTTTTGAAATTAAATAAACTATTGTTATTCTCATTATTTGAAGAGCCATTTGTCGTCTAAGATTTATTCATCTTATTTGTCTGCCAGCTCTTAACGTTCATTACGTACAAAAGTTGAGAATTTGAAAATAAAATGGCGCTTAAGAAAGTTTGCCTTACGAGGCAAATTAATAGTGAAAAAAAGACGATTGTGCAAAAATCGTTTAGGATTTCTGTGCCACGATTCCTTGAACTCTATGGCGGAATTGATCGGTAGCCCATCTACCATCAGCAGCCCTTCCTTGAACCACTAAAACGCAAACGCAAATCACTAAAGGATAAAAAGAGAAAAAGGAAGAATCTAGACACGAGATGACGTGGAAGACAATTTGTGGTGAAGCACGAGAGTAATAAATCTAAGAACTGTTTGAAAGAAGAATAAAGAAAAGCTGAAGATAAATTCTCATAAAAATTATTGTCGACTAAAGCGTTTCAAAAGAGAGATCATGCGTGTCTTCGCCTCTTTGCAAAATACAATATAAAATTCCTCGGCGTTGGAATTTGTATGCACCAATTGTGTATTATGCTTCTATTTATTTTATTTTATAAAAATCCTAAAAGACTAAAGAAAACTAACAATGAACTGCTAAAGATATTTCTCTAAATATTTTTTCAGAAATACTAATGAATTCTTGTAAAAATAGTCCTTTAAGAGGCAAAGGCTGTTGGCTTTTTATAGCAAAATATAAAATAGAAAATTATTGAGACAACTGAGGCAAAAATTTACAGCCAGAACAAAGGACTTCAATAAGAAACGAAATGGAAGAAAGATAAAGATATTTGCAAGGAAACCATTTTCTTATGGTTGTCATGCTCTAAAAAACACTGACACTGCATTTTAATAAAAAAAATATACTTTTGATTAAGAAGTAAGGAATACTCAGTCAAAGGCAAATATTTAATCACAAAGAAAAAGCGGAGAAAAAAGACACAAAGCAATACACTCAGTACAACAAACTTTCTCATTTAATAGTCTAAATTATTAATAAAATTATTAATTAATGTAGACAGTTTTTATATACATAAGTACATAGATAATATTAATAGTCCTTGAATCTAATACGATACTTTTATATCAGTTTTATATTTTTGTATAATGCCTCAGTTATTTTTAATTCAGTTTTTATTTTTTCTTATTAAATTTTATTTTTAATTAATTATAAATACACTTAAGTCTAGGCACAACAATGGCTAATGGCTTTCAGTCTAATTTAATTTAATTGAAATCGAGTTTAATTGAAATTCTCGAAAAAGAAATTCTCGCAAAATTTTAAAAATATTAATCTGAGTAATTAAACAATTAAAATGAGACCATTTTTTAAATTTTTGTATTTTCATTTTTTATATTTAGTATAACAAAATGTTCACAGCGTACTTCTGTCGCATTAATGTTTTTACTTTGTTGAGGGACAAAATGATTGATATTCTACACATTTTATATTGTTCAATGCCACCCACGTACCCCCACATGCCACCACACTCTACTCTATTGCTTCGGGCACACTATTTGGATGACGACTGCTTTGAATTATCACTTTTTTTTTACCATCCCTTTAATTGCGCTGCTTCAATTCGTGCAAAAAATTATTCAGTTGTTAATTGTTAATAAAAAAAAAGTTGCAACGAAATTAAAAAAATGAATTTTTTCTAATACATAAAATACCTTTACAACTACCAGAAATTATGTGTATGTACGAATGAAATGTATGTGTGTGTGTGTATGGTGTGTTGTGTAAAATCTGTGATTCTTATACAGCGAATAGAATACAAAGCCAATTTAGTGTTTTAGTATGTGTTTGCATTCGTGTGTGTGCGTGCTTAATAAATCAATAATTGTACAATAGAATGCATTTGTTAATTAAATCCAGGATTTTGCGCTTGAAAGCAATTACATTTCATCTGACATCCTTTTATGTCGATGCATTGATATAATGTCAGCAGCAGCTCTTGCGATAAAAAACAAGCTAGCAGCTTGTCCTAATTTATTTTTTGTAATAGTCTAGCAGGAAGGACGAAAACGTCACAGAAATTAAATGTTGCCATTCCTTGGATTATTCCTGTTTTTCTAGATGAAGAAGTATTAAATTTTATTAAAAGCTTTCTTCACCACAAGATTGCTCGCTTCTCTGGAGCATGTTTGAGAAGGAAAAAAGAGCTCTACTTACTTAATATTTTCTACACAGGCAGAATCCTTACTTAATATTTAAAGATTTGAAAAGCACTTTAGTTGATGGGTTTTGGATTTAGTGATTATTTTCGGTATTTTAGTCATGCTACATATTTTATAAACATACGAGACGAGTTCAACTTACATGGCCAGAGTATTTTTATTGTAAGCAGGTATGTGTGAGTGTGTGTGTGTGTATAAAATATTTAGGAATTTTCAGGATTTGTAAATTTATTTGAGGTTGCCATGAATCGTAGTTGCTGTTGTCATAAGAAATACCTATACTATCGGATAAAATGTAATGCGATATTAAAAAATGTTTTATATATACGTTATGATATGAGTATTATATATTTTTGCATCATAATCCACAAGGTTTTATTTGAAGCCAGGAGCTTAACAATCAAGCAATAAAACAATCGTACAGAGAACAAACAAACAAATAAACTAAAGTAAACCTGAAAAGCAATCAAGTATTAGTAATCCATTGTAATCATATTTTTTGTAATTAATTACCTCAAAAAGAAAAATCATATATACAAATCATATATAAATCATTGATACTTTAAAACTTTGCCAACCCGTTTGCAAAAGGCTTCATTTAAACGGAGCACTCGAAATTATAGCAGAGACTTTGAAGGAAATGTCCTTCCTCCTCAATTAGTGCATAAAGTCTTAAGAAAATACATACTGTACTTTTCAGAATTTCCTAAGATATTGTCTTTTAGTTTATTAATTCTCAAGAAAAAGAAACTTGAAAGAATGCTGAGAGCGAACTCGATTTGATTTCTCTGAGCTCTGCAATGCATTTAATTTATAAGGCCGTCATTTGTCTCGAGCGAAGCTTGAAAGGAAGAAAGAAACAGAGAATCATTTGAAGAGAGCATTCCTTACTGCTCTTTCAGCACTTTTGCTTTATACTCGTTCATAAAATAGAGAAATTGAGTAAATGACTTTTTGAGTTCAAAACGAATGGATTCTAATTAAAACCAAATCTTATGCAGCCGGAATTTTCTCCAGGTTTCGTCAAACAGCAACTCTCTCACGTAGTCTTAATTACTTGAAGTAATTTTTGAGTGTATTCCTTACTTTCGCAATTAAAGGAATTATAACTTATGCTCCGACGATAATGAATGAAGTAAAGTGGAGAGAAGAGAATATTGTGGCAACGAAAGCATGGTAGGTTTACTGCATCTGCCCCGGACTCCTCTGACGACCACGACTCCTCCAGACTTCGGAAGAAAACCAATTAAGAAATAGCAAATTATTACTGCCGCGACGCCAATTAAAAGTATATAAAATTCCTGTGCTCCAACGAACTGAGCCGTTTTTGCTTTAACAAAAATTGTTCAAAGAAATCAGTTTGCATTCGATACGAGTACACGAATATTGAAATAAGTTTTAGAGCAGTCAAAGCAATCTTTGAAAGCGGTAGACACACTTTTGAGAGCTGGACATATTTCTAACTGTTTCGATATTCTTTCTTTAAACAATAAACGCCCTTTGTCTTTGCAGATGTTACAATAAGTGACACAGAACAAATCGTCGTCAGAACTACTTCCGAGAATCTCGAACCAACTACGATAACGCCCTTCTCGACAGAGAAAGACTCAACAATAAGAGAAAAAAGTAATCTCAATTCAACCGCAACGACAGCAACCAACCTACAACCAACAACAACAACAACAACAACACTAACATCAGTTAGAGCAGAAGCGACATTTCAGGTTGAAAGCTTCGTCAATGATATGACAACGACTACAGCAACTATGACAATACCTGCAACAGCAACAACCCAATTAGTCACCATAACAACATCATCCCAATTGATCGATTTGACAGCAACAGCAACAGCAACAACGACAGCAACAACGACAGCAACAGCAACAACAAAAACGACACAGGTTTTGTCGTCCATAGCAGCGCCTCCTTCATCGGATTCTTTAACGAAAGGGTTTTCAATACCGACATTTTTGCCAGCCCGGCCATCGTTGTCGGCCGCCATCGGGTCATCGGGTGCATCGCTGTTGCCACACCCTAAGCCTACTACTACGTCTCTCCCGACCGAGCAACTACAACAACAACAACAACAGGAGCAGGTTTATTTGGCAGCGTTCAACAGTAGAAATCATCATGCATCAAAACATAATCGTACAACGCAGAAGACAAATGTCACTGTACAGTTGGGCAGCCACGCCTATTTGCCATGTCATGTGAGTAGTAGCTTGTGCGGGTAACATGAGTACAATATTTCGTACATAAAATTAGTTATAAAAACGTATACATTTGCACGACGCGTCGGTTCGACTTAGTCTCGATTAGTATCTCGCTATTTAAGAGATTATCACAATCAGAACAAAGATATACGAGCACTCTTTTTCTTTACAGATTCGACGCTTGATGAATAAGCCCGTCTCGTGGGTGAGAGTACGCGACGGTCACATTCTGACTGTCGATCAGACCACCTTCATTGCCGACCAACGCTTTCAATCGATTTTCAAGGGTGAAAATGAGTACACGTGGTCACTGCAGATCAAGTATGTGCAGAGCAGCGACGAGGGCTGGTACGAATGCCAAGTATCCACCGAGCCCAAGATGAGTGCCAGAGTTTTCTTGGATGTTGTGGGTAAGTCCGCCTCAAAAGAGGCGGTCGCTGCCGTTCAGTGAGGTCGAAAAGTGCGAGTTTGACATTTTGTCGAATATTTTCAGTGCCCAGGACCGAATTGATCGGTGATCAGAATCGATTCGTCAAGGCTGGCAGCAAGGTGGCGCTGCACTGCATCGTCCGTGGTACGTTGGAGGCGCCGTCGTACATAATTTGGTTTCGCGGTAAAACGCAAATAATGGACGACAATCAACTGGGTTGGTACACGCAGATCGATCGCAATATCTTCGGGAACAGCAGCGACCAACAAAATACGGTAAGGGTCTGTATTTGCCGTCTCTACAGGAGTAACAATTTCACCCCTAAACTCATGCTATCTTCTCTTTTTCTCACTCGTTTCTTCGCTTTCGGTTCTTAGATCGGCTCATTGATTATACCATTCGTCAGGAAGAAAGATTCCGGAAATTATGTCTGTCAACCGTCGAACAGTGCACCGGTTTCGGTGGATCTTCACGTTTTAAGCGGTAAGTTTTGATTTTTGATATCACACTAGGCGTTTTCTGAGCAAGACTGACTTGAGGAAGACTATTTGCTTTCAATCAATTCTTTTAGGCGAATATTCCGCTTCAGCGATTATGTCTGTGGCCGTAACGACTCATAAGAAGCATAACATCTGCTATCTCTTTCTTATATTCTTGCCGACAACTCTAGCAAGAACGTGACTAAATCATTAATCAATAATTTTGTAATGTATTTAATGGTAATAAATAAATTTTTATTAAAAGTTTTACATACTTTAGATTAGATTTTTTGTATAATTATCGCTTAAGCACTTAAGTTTGTACATAAATCAATAAAATAAAATTCAATTTAGTTTTTCAACTTTTTCTCAATTTTTTATATTAACATAAAATTAAGTAAGTTTTAAGCATTCTTGGAATAAAAAGCTACAACTAAATAAAATTGAAGATATCCATAAAATTATGTCAAATGTCAAAAGATATCACAATTGTAATAGTAATTAAAGTATTATAAAACTAAATTAAACCATTAAACTATATATTATACAAATAGCTACAGCGAAATTATGGTAATTTCTCTAAATAAAGAGCATTCATTGTAAATATTCATTAATTTTGTCAAAAAAACCAATACGAAGTGAAAATAAAAATTCCCTTCAATAAAGAGATAATAAATAAAAATACTCTCGTATCGTTTATAGTAGAAGAGCTACATTTTTTTTTAATATCTTAGGGCCTCCCTTAAGGCTTCTGTTGGCCTTCGTCATGGTAATCGTTAACATTATATTTAGATTTTGCCGTAGACATGATGGTGATGATGATGATGGATCGGTTTTATCTGGGTTTTTGGAAAGGAAATTGCAGAAGTTTCAAAGTTATTCCCAAGTTTCCAATCCATGCGTCTCTTCGTAGATAACCATTTGTCATCATGCCGTATCAGAATATACATACATAAATAAATAAAAAATAATAAAAAAAAATGCTGGCCAAGTGTTGAGTACATCCGTGTAAAGATAAATAAATTCTTTATTGTTGCAATAAGTTTGCTTGCATTTCTTCTTCTTCTTCTTCTTCATCTTCTTCTTCTTCTTCGAGTATTCTATTACTATCTCATTTCTTTAAACATCCATCAAAAAAACACCGATAGTACGAGCACTTTTTAATGCCTTGAAGTTTGCCATGTTCTGTTGTTGTTCTGTTTGCGTTGCTTCTTCTTACTTTTTGATTCATTTATTTTGATGAAAAGTTTTACCCCTTTTGCCTTCCCATTCCCTTCGCCTACACACCCGCCAGCCACTGCCAGAGTCATTATATTTATGACTAAAACTTTCTACAAGCTTTCGAGTGCGTGTAACAATAAACTTATTTTCAGAGAATGAAGCAAAAAAGGAAACGGACGAAAGCAGAAGTTGTTGGAGGACATGAAAAATGTAGTAACATCATTGTTCTTGCGTAGAGCGGTGGAAATGAAGGAGCAGGTGGAAGGGACGGTGTTTATGGAGAAGATATAAAATTTTGATTTGGCAAGAAAAAAGACATACTTTTCGGTTTTGTTGTTGGACTGTTGGAATATCGAATATCATTATAATCAAGCGCACTTTTTTGTAATCTATAAAAAAAATTTTTTTTTTTTCGAACTATTAAATTATTATGAGTATGCTATAAAAACATAATTTAAACTGTTGGAAAAGTGTTTTAAGCACCGATAAAATGTGTTCCGTAGCGATTTTTTATGATAAGTTGTTGGTGATAAATCTTGCTTTTTTGTTCTGGGATCTCGTATCTCTTTTCGGCTCGCCTTATTCTCGCTTAGCTCCGCTTAGTTTCGTTCTCAGATATCGTCGCTATTCTAAACGGTAACGTGACGAAATTGTGTACTTTTCTACTATATATTTTTATATAACATTAAAATTGCAAATTTAATTACAAATAAATTACAGAAATTCTCATAAATATTTTAATATTCTTTTCATTACATTCGACTGTAATAAAGTCGACATCATAAATGTGATGACATTCATTCATTAGAGCAAATGTCGATTTAATTTTAGTTAGTTGAAGGATCAACTTTTGGTCCATTACCTTCCATGGAATTACCAGGTAATGATTATGAGGGTAATGTTGAAAAAATCCCTGGAAAATTACACCAAAAGCGATGCAAGCAATTTAAATAATATTAAATTTAATTTTTTTTATAAAAATACATACACACATTCTTTGCAGAATTCAGCTGAAATTAAAATATACATGAATTGAAATTGCACTATTTAATAATAAAATAAAAAAATAATAGCAATAACTATTTTTTCGAAAACACTAAAAAATAATGTTAACATCGCAACGTAACGAATATTTGTATTTTTATTTTTTCACGAAAATGTCATCATAGTCGATGTCGGGCAATACAATTTTTAACTTCACTTCTTATAATTGATTGCTTTTGCACAAAAAGTTAAAATAAAGCACACGATGTGACACGAAAACAACTAACCGACAAACTTATGAAAACTGCATAACCACAAAATATTGAAATAAATAATTGAACATTATTTGCACACATTTTTCACAGTAGATTTTTAAAGAAAAACTCTTTAGGCCTCCATTTTATGAGTTGTCCGACAACGAGTTCCAAACTTTTTTTTTTCCAATATTATGTATTGTTAAAGCTAAAAATATTAATTTATTCATTATTTGTTTTTTGCAAACTTCCGTGTGAAGGCAAAAAATGTTAAAAATATATCGTATTATAAAAACTTTTATTTCTAATTGTTTTCCTTTTTGTTTTCTGAAATTGTTATTCAGGGCTTGGAACAATATTAAGCCGTGTAGAGCCATTAAAAAAGATTAACAGTTCATATTCATAATAAACTTTAGTTAAAACATTTTGCAATACAATGGTTTTACTTCTTATATCACGTGAGAAACGGCGAAGTTTTTTTTAGTGTCTCTCAATTATATTATATCTCAATTATTGTGAACAGCAATCGCCGTTTATAGAAGCAATCATGGGACGCACTTTGTCAAAATAAAAAAGCTCGCCAATACACTGAAAATTTTAAGAGACTACTCCGAAGAATGATGCTCATAATGTAGCCTTAAATTTTTCCTGGCTTTTTAAGCCTTTAGGAGCCTTTTTTGAGACGAAACGGATGAGTATTTATCATAATGCAATAACATACAAACTAAAACGTACATAAATGTTTGCAGCTGTCTCCAATAAAAAAAACACTTTTTGAAATCAATCAAACAAATTTTTCTCTGCTTTTTTCTTATGTACGAGAAAGTACGAGTAATACCTACTCGTATGTTCAAATTGGTGAGCATTTTCAGTTAACACCTTTTAACTCCTTTAAAAGCTAACAAATTGCTTTACTTAAAAATCCATAATTGTGTTAAAGCATTCGTCACACGAACGAGTTGGCCACATTTTCACATTGCTCCAGCGGTCTCGAAGTTTGTTTTGAAGTGCTCGAAGTCAGTAATTGGATTAAATTGCGGTAAAATACGTACGTACGATGTGAGGCCGGGAAAAGCTTAAAAAACCGACCCAATGCTTCGCCATGACAGTTTTTGTGTACGCCCAAGCAATATTCTCCTAGCGCTTCACTTTGGTTTCACACTTTATTACACTAACGTAATTTGTTGCTATAGTGGTTATATATTTTTGGGAAATTCCCTGGAGTTAGTTGAAAAAAGCTGATAATGAGAAAATCATGTTAATGACGATGATGTTGATGATCCATACGTTGATGGTCTAGTACACCGCTTTTAACCGAAAATTATTAATGACTGTTTTTGAGCGAATAATTACGAAATATTAAAGACCATATAAAGGTAGATTAGTATAAAAGCTATCTTTGTTTTTTTCTCTTATTGTTTATTCTCATTCAATGCGTCGAAAGCCTTCCGGAAAATTTGAAGTCTCTTTTCTTTGTTTGTCTTTGTGTCGCTTTTTTAAAATGTGTTCTCTTCGCTTTTCTTTTCCAATTCGTTACTTGCTTTCCAATATCTCCGCAATTATATTCCTTTCGAAGCCATTAACCCAATTTACAATCCATTCTTTATTACGAATTTCCAAAACATTGCCATTACTTTCTCGAAAAAATATTGCGCAATTAAATCATTCTCTTCGAGTACGAGTATAATAAAATAAGGACACTTTTTCGAAATGCTTATAAATTAAAATTGACTAATTCGGAGCCAATTCAATAAATTTTATGAGCTGTTATCGTAATAATGTATTAAAATTTATCGCGCCGTAAGCAGCAAAATCGAACTTGGCCACTCCGAAAGACGAGAAACTCCGTGAAGTTAATGTCACGATATAAAGATAACAAGAAACGGATTCGAACGGGAATGCTCAGCAGCAAACAGACCGAAACCGACAGTGTCTGGATGCAGTGTGTCCTCCGACATTGTGCGGTGTGAGCAAATGCCATTTGTCCCCTCCGCGATTGGGCGTCTGAGGAAGGTTGTGGTGGGAGAGGAGTGGGACGATGATAGTAAAAAACGAATACAAAAAACACTTAAAAAATCCAATGAATCGGACCATCGTCATGCTGTATACTTTTCTGCGAAAACAGAACCGAAGTCCGATCCATGCCATCCTTGCCACTCAACTCTCTTTATCCATTTCCCCCCCCCCCCCCCCCCTCCTTCCGTAATTAAAGAAAGTGTAATTGTTGTTGTTATTGCCGTGTTTTATGCTTCTGTGGCAGCGAAAGTCGTCTCCTGAAAGACGAATGGCGAAGGATCCCAGTCTCCGATGGCCATCTAGGACGATATAATAAACTATACGCTCTGCTGGAGCTCCATCATTATCATCAAATCGCACCCCGGCAAGAAGGCCTCTTCGGAAAACCTCTTCCGCATCAATAGTGTCATAACATGTGCAATGACGTGTTACGGTTTATGAGCTTACCTCAATTTCGGCAAAAAAGAGACACATTATTTGCGATATGACAAACGCCGCCGTAGCAAATTTCATGTAAATTTCCTTCATTTTGTCTAAAAAAGAGGCACGTTAGGGCAATTTTTACAACAAAATAAAAAAAATATATTTAACCATTATCTGTAGATTGTTATTTTTCGGTGAAAATATAATAGAAAATTGAATAGTCTAAGTCAATTTTAAATGCGATTTTCCCATAAAAACATACTAAAATGCGATTTCCCAGAAACGACACATTCTGAGAAGTGACAGTCTTCTTGCCGGGGTGCGTTATATTCGGCTACCGGCGGCCGCAATTTGTTGTTATTGCCAGATCGTTTGCGCTGGTCCTTTTTGTGCCGTGTCTCCATTTGCTAGATAGAAAGCATTAAACTCATTCGTTCTGCATCATGAAAATCAAGCGGACCATTTTTTTCTGGCTGATTAAATTGTGTGCTTATTTCCAGGCACAGAGGATGGAAAAGGAAAAGCCAAAATGTTAGGACAAAGGATTTAAGTTACGATAATATCACAATACTGAAGATTATATTAGCTACGGTTGCGAAAGAGATCGGTCGCTCGTATTGAGTGATAGATCGAAAGGTTAAAAAAGTTAAATATACCAATGTATTTATATTCTCTTAGAGTTTATAAATTCAATGATGTTTGCAGAGCATAAAAAAGGGGGGTTTTTATTTTGAGGAAGGACATGAACCTTCTTAAGTAGAATTTTCCTGGAATATATTTTTTTAAGGGTCTTGAATTTGCGGAAAGGTTAAAAGAAAGTTAAGTATACCAACATATTTATATTGTCTTAGAGCTAATAAATTTAATGATGTTTGCAGAGCATAAAAGAGAAGATTTTCCTGGAATATATTTTTGAAGGGTCTTGAGCTTGCCGGCATTTGTGGGCATCAGTTTATTGTCATTTCTATCAAACTCTTTTAAATTAATATAAAAAGTATCGTTGAGTATTAAAAGAAACTCTCGAAAAACTAAGAAATTGTAGTAATTTTTAAACTAGATAAAAAAAATATTTCATCTCAAGCTTCAGAAACCTTGTCCTTCGAATGAATAGCCGTAACTTTATCCAGTCCACGAGAAATTTCTGCGGATGCGATGGTGATGATGAAAGGACGATGATAAACATTTTAGTTTCCTCTTTCGTTAATTCCTTCCTTCTCGCCGTCTTTATTTATTAAAAATTTCCTTAAGTACAACCACTATTGCCACCGAGACCACCACCACCACCACCGCAATAACCTACGTCGACCCACTTCTTCTGCGCCCGGGTTAGTTATTGAGTGCAAGCCGGATGGAAGAGCGGATGTTGTCATCTACGGTTGGGTGAACACTAAAGTTGACTCTATCGTCTGCCGTCCACTTTTATTTTCTCTTTCTTATTCTAAGAGTTTTACTTTTGTTTGCTATCCTTCTTGTCCATTGTTCCAAACGGACTATACCGTTTATAATGACGATCGTTATTCTTCAATGATTAGATAAAATTAATTTTTTCTCGTGTTTTCTGGTACTTAAGATAATCCCGGTGTTTCTCTTTATACTTCCGCTGGTCATTTACAGAAAACGGTAAACGGTCTTGAAAGTTTGTGAATTTAAAGTAATAAAATCCGATCAAAAGGCAATAATCCTTTATGGTTAAATGAGTGCGGAATTATTACAGGATTTAATTCTCACTTGATTTAGCCAAAAAGGGTCTAATACGAAATGACTTTTCTCGATTTTCATTAAACTTTTAAATTTGTAACCTAAATTCGGTGGCCATTTTGTCTTGTTAGACCAGATGAACACACCGTAATAAAATTTTTAAATAACAATCTGCTGCTGCTCTTTAGACTTTTGTGCTTTGAGCTGTTCTTTAAAACTTGTAAACTTAAAACTAGCGGGCAATTTTTAGCAAAAGTTTTAAGCTAATAAAATGTAACACTCTTGGAAGGAAAGTTTCGAAAAATCTACTGAAAAACAAAGTAATAAATTGCCAAAAGAAAGTGTTGATGTTTTGTAATGGCACTTGTGACATTACCACGGCCGTTGTTGCTCCACATCGCCTTTTTCTACTTTTATTTACGGCTTAAGCACTCAAAAGGAGCTGGTGCAATTTGTTGCTCAAGCAACTTGAAGTTAGCTACGGTTAGTGAAACTGATTTGAGAAGGAGCAGAGAATGAAGTTTGCTATGTTAGTTTGATAAATATACACATTCTTATAGTTTGTGATAAATTTAATTGAGCCTCATGAAAGCGGAAATCAGACTCTCTGCTTTCTGCTGTCTTATTTTCAGTGGATGTCTGTGGATGTTCTGTCGATGAATGTCCCGAAGAGGGAGAAAAAAGTGTTTTCTATGCTCAAGAAAATTACTCTTTTTCATTCGTGATCCTTTGACAATCATTAATCTTCAGACAGTGACCTTTTTCCATCAGACTTAGACGGATTCTTTTTTGAGGAGATGAGCTCCTGAGTTCGTGGGAGATTGCACTCGTGACTAGACACACGAGACCGAAAGAAATCGATGCCAATTTTTCGGTGGCTCAAGAAAATTTCAAAATTTCAAAATTATCTTAGCGCCAGGAAAAGAAACTTTTTCCTCAATCAATCATAAATACAATCATAAAGAACTGCCAAACGACACGCTACGCATAAAAATTAGATTAATTTTTATTGTTACTAAAAAACTAAAAAACTCGTAAACCGTTAAAAAATTCAAAAGCTTTCTATTGCACAAGTTTTCTTATTTGAATGACAAACGCAATCAAGTCGCACAATCTAGTCCTTCAACTGAGTCATTCAACCAAGTGTTTTCATCAAGTCATTTGCCAGTCGTCAGTGAGTCAGTGTCGTCTCACTTGTGCGTGTGATTTGTTTGGCTCGTGCTGCTGCTCTAATTAAAATTCAAGATTTTCCTTGCACTCGCTTCACTCGTTTCCGCTGCTCCGCAGAGCTCATGCGACAAACTGACTGACAACAGCCAGGAAGTTCGTATTTCTTTCTCTACTAAGAAATCGGGCGTACTCGTATGTCACGGACCTATGAAGTGAAAAAGTAGCAAAAAAGAAGTCATTCAAGGTTCGGTCGTCGCTTGGAAAAATCGTGTCAAATGAGAAAATTAAAAAAGAGTCAGTAGTCAGTAGCTCGAGCTAACTTTCTTCAAATGACTTCCTGTCCTTGTGCCCTTTTATGTTCTGAATCTGATCCATTGACATGGTGCACCTTTTGGTTTGGCAGTGCTTCCTCTAGTGGCCTTTTTCAGCATGTTCTTTTAGAGAAACTTAAGAAAGAGAATTGCTTCGTATGGAATATTTAAGGTTTTTTGTTGCTGAAAATAATTCGGATTTTCGTACTATTGCTGCAGTTTTTAAAATTGAACTAAAAGGATAGAATTTTTGAGGTTATGTATCTACAGGTTAGCGGCTTTTCCTAGTGGTGCTCTTCCTTCGTTGTACTATAAACGGACTGCACCTTTTCACTCTCGATAAACGAGAAAACTTCGATGCGTAGACCACGTGTTCTGTAGTGATTATGTCCTACCGGGAAACAATGGCATATATGTATATAGAAATTAAAAGAACAACAATGTTTTTGTTGCTTGCTTTCCTAAATCTTATCTAAAATATGGATAATAATTAATGAATGTGCATAATTTAAAGCAAACAATAGCGGCCGAAATGAACAATGCAACATTAAGCAGCCGTTAGTGTGGCTAATAAGTTACAATGCGGATACGATAGGATGCCATTTTCAGAGACAGATACAGGCACAAACAGTCAGACAGTCAGACGGACTGGCAGGCAGATAAGCCAGCCAATTGGCTCCCAATAAACGCACTACGAGATAATGCTCCTGTTTTAGGTAAGCACTATGCGGTGCTCGCCACTCCAGATGGCGACATGAACCGAGGTTACAAAAATTTAAAATTAATTTCAACTTTGGTCGATTTTAGAGGTACATACTTATAAATTTGTATGTGTATGTATATACTTTTAGAAGTAGAGTAGTGGACTCTACTCGAAAGTACTTTAACAAATAAAACAAATAAACCAGCTTACTTTGTAGAGTTCTGGTGAAAGAAGGCTGTGCTAGCTCAAGTTTTCATGCCTCACTTTATAAGTATTAAATTTAAAACCAACTCTACAAACTAATTTAAACTTCGTTAAATGTTCGGCAGTTTAACATTAACCTTTTACGGTTTGCCTCGCGCTTGCCAACGGACAACAAGCCGATTTTCCTTCCCATTTCTCTTCCTTTTTCCTTTTCCTCTTTACCGCCGATTACTTGAGACGTTTTCAGAAGAAAACGACCAAACCAGCAGCAACTGATTGTTCATACTTACATACTTTGAAGCAGGAAGTTTTCAACAGCCTGGAAGGTGCTACTGCTAACATTTCCGGTCGCTATAAACATTTGGCTTTTAAAGTCGCAATGCTTCTTCTTGTTACACAATATTTGTTATGGTTATTGTTGTTGTTGTTCTTTCGTCATCGTGCATTACTTTTGTTGGTGTTTGTAGTTTATTTATCAAGCTCTTGATGTTCCAATCGTAATACTTGCTTGGTTTTCTGACACTTAAACATTTTCTCCTTTGAATTGCTATTTGTGGGAAAAGCTATTGATTTGGAAGACGTGGTGCCACTTTTCCAGAAACCACACTATAAAAAAAATCCGCTAACTCTAAACAAAACGGACGGATGAACAGAAAAAGTAAAATAAAGAAATACGTATTGAAACGAATTCATTAAAAAAATTATAGAAGATATTGGCATAATTTAAGTGGAATTATATAACTTTAAGTTCATTAAAGTTTTTAACTTTGAGGCAAAAAAAAAAACCTATTCTGCCGTAGTAAAATTTTGTGTGTCCGATAGACTTTTCATCAATTCTAACCTTATATAACTCAGTTCTATTGTATATTTCGGCTTCAGAATATGTCTCAGCACGTTGAAGCAGCTGATAACCTTTCATGTAGTATTATTCAACAAAATGACCGTTTATTTATTTTTCTACCGATTTCAGAATTTTTATAGTCGTAAATAATTTAAGAGATGAGTAATTCTTAAATTCTAGTACAATAATATTAATAATTTCATAACTCTCTGTTTGAAAACATTTTCTCATTTAACAATCTAACAAAAAATTTAAATTTTCTTAAGCTTTACTCTTATGCTTTTTATACTTTCATCAATTTTTTTTTAAGTGTTTGATTTTCGGTGAAAACAAATTATATAAAATTTCTAGTTTTCAGTGAATTTCTATTCGTTATTGATAATAATTTATAGTATAGCCGACCCATAATAAATACATAAATGAAGATGGAGAGGGAGGGAAGGCGAGAGAGATAGATGCCTTGCTGAAGATTTCAATCTTTATGGCATAGGAAAAAACGGTTTCTTTTAAAACCACATTCAAGAGATTGGCAACAAAGATTTTATTATTGAAACCGCGTATTTCAAACCTTAAATTTATGTATTTCAAACCTTTTTTGAAATTTTTCTTTAATAAATTCCTGTCTTTTTTGGTAAATTGTATCGTAATAGAATTGTGATTGATATGTTTCTTCAGCGTGAACAGCTTTATGGCACCCTCGTGTCCTATTTTTTTACGTGTCGTTAGTCATAGGCATGTCATCATCGAATTTCAACCCTCAACCTCGCCGAAATCCTTCATCCAGCGATGAAAAGAGCTGGTAAAATGAGCTGACCTTGTTCAAATTTGATGGGCGTCGGTGTCTATAGCTCAAAAACGTGTGTGCGTTAAAGTGTGTGTGTCTGCTGCCTTGCTGTCCTCAATATTGTCGCTACCAAAGAAAGGTACTAAACCAACTGAAATTAACTGACGGACTAACGGCGCATTTGCCGTGACGCGCATTGTTCATCGACGCGTCGCGACGCAGCAAAACATGAGGCCCAACAAAAATTGCTTACGCTACTCGAACACTCGAACTAAAACCTGTTCGCATCAGTGCCCGCAACTGCCCCAAATAACGACCAATTTAAGCCGTTGGCTCCTCGAGAAGAAACGTTCGAACAAGATGCCGCGCACTATGTTCCTGAAAGCAAAGTATGGAAAATTTGGCGCTGGCGGTACTCGACATAAATCAAAGCAACGATGCCGATGCCGCAGCATAAATCAAAGGCTGCGGCATCGGCATCGGCGACACCGTGCGCGTGCCAATTCGGCCGCCATGCCTGTGCTCAGCACCAAAGCGTTGTCTGTCAGGCGTTCGTTAAGATGGCGTCAGCAGCAGTGTTAACAGGCAATAACAACAACAGTCATTATAGTCGCGCATAACGATCTCGCAGCAGCACAAATGAACGCATCAACGCGAAGCCATTCCGCATTCGTTTGCGAAACAAAAGCGGCAGTAGTAGCCCATTTATTCCACGCCCATTACTTAACGCCCATTAAGTCTTAGTGTAGTCTGATGGAGAACACAACGTGGTTATGGTATTGGTGTTGGTGTTGGTGTTAGTGTTTCGTTGGCGTCGGTGTGTAACTGGACACGTCCGTTTGTCGGTAGGTTGGTTCAAAGGATTCATCATAAAGGGATGATTTAGATGAATTCAACTTCTTTCATACTAAAGCAGTAATACACACTCATCACTGCTGACGCCTGTTAACTGGTTTGTAATCATATTTATTATCATAAGAGAAATTTCAGGGTTTTCCAAAATGATTGGACAAAGATCAAGAGCATGAAAAGCCTCGTTTCATTCCTTACGGAGGTAATAAAAATATTGTGAAGAATTGTTAGTAGACTTGAAACAATATACATACGTCATAAATATACGTTTTTTTGAGGTAATAATTTTAAACCGAAAAATGGGTTAGACCGAAAAGAAATTATAGCAAACTTAAACTTGGAAAATGAAGTAAAGCTAACTCCTCACAAAGAACGTGTGAAGTGACCGAAATCTTTTAAAAAACAATGTAGAAAAATTCTAAATAAAATTAATCATTGAAGATTCTAAAAAAATGTCCACTATGGTTAATTTGGCCGATTTTGTTCAATAAACAGAATAAATGCGTGATTAATTATTGTATTACAATAAAATAAATCCCTGCTTTATTGTTACATAAATGATTTATGACATCTCTATAAAGGGTCTCTGGTCTGGCCAAATAAAACGCCTACTACTGTCCTTCCGCTTGACTTTGTGAAATGAGTTGGTAACCTTTGACCTCACGTATGCCCAACTTGTCCGTGTGCCAGTGTATAATAAATTTTAATGCTTCAACTTTGATCTTATCGTCGTTCGTCACTTGTTTGTCGCACTGTAGACAATATAAATGGAGAGCAATTTTGTGGAACTCTTGTTTCACGACGCGTCGTATTGTTTTTCCGTGCACGACGGCACCGTATCGGCAGCAAGTTGGCAGCATTTTTGTCACGCGCGTTTTGTGTCAAAAACGAAGCTGGCGCGTGTCAAATTCAGCCAGTCAGTCGACCATACAAAAGCAAAAGAAGAAATTTAACTTAGCTTAGAAAGAATTTCAAGGCAGGAAAGGCTAGTTCTAGAGTTTTACAGTTTAGAAAAAAGTGTATTTTAGGGTTTTATATTTGTATTCTTCTCATCTCTTGATTTTCCACAATTTTCTTTATTTTTCAAAGAAATTGAAATAACGACTTTAATAATTAGTATCTAAGATGACTTCAATTTTTTAAAAAACAAGCCAGAAAAATGTATCTGGTCACTTGAATTAATGCTAAAAAAGCTTTCTATAGTCCTAAACTAGCTTACGTTTTTTAGTACTTAAGCAAGAAATTAGTACACTTGAAGCTTTTGGCAAAGCGCAACTTTTATGTATAAAATATTTTCTCTTTCTAATGTTAAAACCAATTTGGAACGTAAGCTTTCGAGATAAAAATTTACTCTCTGCATTGCGAAAGCTTTCTCTAAAGCACTAAGAAATCATTCATCACCAGACAAAAATAAGAGAGACAATTAAAAATATCCATATTTTCAGTATATACATATGGCTATATAATATTTGAATTTTTAAATAATTAATTAAAGTTAAAGTTAAAGTTAAATAAAGTTAAAATTTGTTCGCAAAATTGTGTTGTGAAACTTCTGTCATATTTGAATAAATTATTAAATCAAAATTTTTTAAAGTTTTTAAATTAAATTTAAATTAAATTAAATTAAATTAAATTTTAAATTTTTTAAAGGAAAATTAAATTATCTCTTTGAAAAGGAGTTTTATAAATTTACATAAAAAATAACACTATTTTCAAACTTCTATCAATAGCTTTTTCAAAGCAATTTGCAAGGATTCTTTTCGAAAACGCACTTTTGGACGCCAACAAGAATTATTGTCTACCTGATGCCAACACAAAAAAAAACAACAATGCAGTCACAATGAATTCGTGAAAGTAACGAGAATAACAATTAAAAAGTTCTCAAACTGCAACAATTTCAATTAAGACTGTTTAACAAACGTGAGCTTTTAACGCCATTCAAACAGCAGCAGCAGCAGCAACAACAACAAAAGCACCACCACCAGTAGCAATAGCTCTGACAGAAGAGGTAGCCATGTCGCAGTGGAGACAGTTAAAGCAACAGCCCTGCCCTGCAACAACATCAGCCATGCAACAACAATAACCACAACAAGGCTCATACTCGTAAAAACAATATCAATGAACAAGTTAACTTTATTACACGAAGTTTCTGAAGTATGTAAATGAAATGAACATAAAAAATTTGTAACCTACTCGTGCTATGTACATATGTATGTACGCATGTTTGTATGCATTGTACAAAGTATGTCCGTACCATTGAAAATGCAATTTTTTGCTGATCGATGGAAAGAAATCCACCATTGGCGCAACGATTCCCAAGAAATCATTCTAAAGTTCGTCCTATTTCATGGAACTGCTGGACTCCAGCTTTTCCTATATAGTCCTTTCTCTCATTAAGAAAACTTGTTACCATTTTCCAAAGCCAAAGATTATGTGTCCTTTTTATGTCTTGTATTCTATGATACAGCATTCGTTGATATTTTAATGACTTTTAGTTTTATTTTTTAGTCATTACTTTTTAGTCATTACTTTTGTACTTTACTTACTTTATACTTTTAGTCTCTTTTATGTGCTGACTTTTTAGTTTAAAAAGCGAACATCTTCACCAACAAAAAGTAACGACCTGTAAGTTTCTTGCTAGACCCTGATATTCGTTTGATTTTAATTTGATTTTTCCTAACTTAAGTGAAAAATTTAAAATCCTGAACATATCCTAAAATCTTGACTTCAAATTGTTCAATTTCACAATTCTTGGATTGAGATGAAAACGCTTTTCCGATTTTTATGGCAAAATAATCTCATAGCGACTGTCATGGGAGAAATGTTCGCATCGAGACAGCTGTTTCGTTTGATTGTTTCACGTTTCGATTTCGATTTGGATTTCATGAAAATCTCAATGCTTTCTCAGGCAATAAAATATTTTTCTACATCTACCGTATGTCATAAAATCTGCATGTCGAGCATGCTGATGACGTCAGGTATGAGTACGTTGCGTTTGTCGTGTTGGTATGAAATGGGAATGCCGTGTAAGGACGTGACTTTCGAAATCCATTTTTAAATTTTTGTAAATTTAAAAAATCCTAAGCAATGAATAATAATTCAAGGCGAATAATAAAATGGCGAGAAAATTACTGTAAAGCCGTCAGCACGCCTCTAAAAACCTCTACTATAATGCGTTAATAATAGTTTTTTACTAAAGGCCAATTAAAAATTGAGTCAGCGCAAGTTGACAGAAGTTTTAACAGCATCTCTTGACATTGTCGCACTCCGGCTGACATCTCAATGGCACTGATTTTGCCAAAGCAAACAAATCGAAAATAATGTTCTTAATTGTATTTACATTTTTGTATATTTTTATTTCATTATACATACATATGTTCATTGGTTTTTTTTTAATTTAATAAATTTTTCCAAATTATTTATATCCTTCGAAAGAATTTGTGTTCTATTGCGCTTTTATTTTGGATGAACGAAAAAACCGAATAAACCGAAACAAATAAAGTCAAAGTGTATTTTTAAAAATTATATCATTTGAGTACAAAAGTGTTTATACAAACGTGTTTCTAAATGTCTTTATCAGGCAGACGTCGTTATAAACTTTTGCACGGTCACCTCGCCGTGATCAGAGAGCAGCTGTTACGCCTGTATGGGCGTAGGCGTAGCCGAAAGTTCGTATTTGAGAACGAAATATGTTCGATTACGTAGACTTAAACTTGTTAACGTACATACGTCGTTGGAACCTTTCACCGTGACACCATTTTATTTCCAGCTATTTTTCCCCCCAAAAAAACAGTCCCTGTTTTTAGTATAATTTCCACAAAAAAAAAACTTCAGAATGTTACTAAAGTTATTTTATTAAAAGGGTACATATGAAACTTTTCAACAACAAATATTTGACCTGCGCAGTAAAAATGTTTAAATTCTTCTTAAAATCTACAACGATATCGCATACAAAGGGCGCAAACTAAATCTACTCCACTCAAATAAATCCAAGGCTGTGTGCTCTCTCGCGTGCCAAGAGGTCCCGATTTAGTCACCGAACAATTTCTTACCCAAATCCATCATTCTGTGATTGCGACACACGCGCAATGCATCGGCTTTCTTGAGCACCGACACCACGGTGGAGTTGACCTCGACCAGCTGCGACAGGAAGTCTTCGTAGGCCGATTTCACGTTCGGCGCCAGAGTGCCGATCTTCACCTTCTTCAAGGTCTGCACGATGCCCTCGGCCCAGCCCGACTCGATCGTGAACTCGGATATCCAGGGCACGAGCGGCAGCACGCCGCACATTGTCTGCATGCCGAGGAACCAAAGCTCCGAGAGCTCCATCCAGTGCTCCTTGTAGGCTATGGACACCACCAGGGCGGTCGGGTCAATCGATTCGTCGATGTTGTAAGCGTCCCAGAGGAAGCGGATGGTGGCCTGGATGTAGCGGCAGGTGGAGAAGTCGTTCTGCTTGACCTTCTTGGACTGTTGCTTCAGCAAGAGCAGCCCGAGCACCGCCAGGTGGCCGTGCATTACCAGATTCTCGGGAGTGTCCTTCAGTTCGGGCAGATTCTCGACGACGAACTTCATCAGGCTGGCAAACAGTGGCCCATCCTCTGCCAGTTTCGGCTCCAGCACCGTCAGATTCATCAAGATGTTGCACAGAGCTACGATGGAGCCACGCGCCTCCTTCATCTCCGCCAGTTGCTGGGTCGTGGGCACGGGATCCGGCTCATTCATGCGCTTCAGACGCTCCGCGCGTGGAATCGGCGGACGCTTGTAGTGCGCTATTGTGAAGTAGAACTCGATCTGCTCCAGCATGACTTCGTCCTGCTTGGTGGCGAAGAACACCTTCCGCGCATCATCTTCGACGGCCAAATGGCACAGGGCCGGCAGCATGATCCGCAGGATGTCCACCGGTGGCTCGCCCTCGCGGCTGCCATTACGCCAGGCCTTCACTTCGTAGAACGTCTCGTTCGCGACCTTAAACATGAAGGGCAGGATCTTGTAAACCGCCGGCCGCATAGCGGTCGTCTCTTGGGCCAGCCAGGCCGACAGGATGCGCACAATGGCACAGATGAAGGCCTTGTCGCGTGGATTTGTGCTGTCCTTCATCTTGTCGTTGGAGATGCGCGTCAGCACAGCCAAGACCTGGTTGAAGGCTCCCTTCAGAGCACTGTATGTGGTCTGCTTCTCCTTCGGTTCCAAGTCCACCTGATCGCCGGCCATGTGCTCAATGCACAGCTCCAGGATGACGAAGCAGCAGGCGATGAGGTCCGCATTCTTGAAAGTGGACTCCAGCTTCTTCTCGTCCATCTGCATGCGCACTTCGATGGCGGCCAACTGCAGCAGCAGCAGGAAGAACTGCTTTTGGTCGTCGATAAAGGCCCACTGAATGCCGAGCACCTGCAGCGTGGTGGCGATCAGGTTCAGCGTGGGCTCGCGCTGCTTCGGCCCGATTTTGCTCTTCAGGATGTCACTGCAGCCCTTGAAAATGCTCTCTGGCCAAATCTCGCCCTCCAAGGAGTCCACCACCAGCTCGCGGCGGCACGTTATGAGAATGGACGCCAGGATCTTGCACAGTTCGTACTTGCGCTCGCTGTGGTCGGTCTCCAGGTCCAGAGCGATGCGCTGAATCAACGCGTGGAACGGCTTCGGATCATCGCTCCACGAGGCGCAGCCGAACTTCGTGACCAGCATGACGATTAAGTGCAGCGCCTCGTCGGTTTGGAAGCTTTGGGCCGAATAGATTTGCGACATCTTGGGAATGGCGCTAGTGGCCAGCAGAGCGTTCTGTCCGGGCTCGTAGGACGCGATGCTCTTCAGGCAGCTGTAGGCCTCGCTCACTACGATCAGATTGTCGTCGTAGTCCTCGTCGTCCGCTTGCTCGACGATCTCCAGCAACGTGGGTATGGCGTCGATCATGTCCTTGTGGGTGGCCAGCTCCTCTTCGCGGCAGAAGCAGGTCAGGATGGAGAGCGCCACACTTTTGTACACCAGGGGCGGGCAATCGTTGGGCAAGTCGGAGGAGCTCAGCAGCTTCTTGAGAAATCCGAAGCCGATGGCCTCGAACAGCAGCTTCTTGGCGGCCAGCGTGCAGTCTTTGCCCTTCACCAGCTTCGTAACCATGAAGAGGGCAGCGAACTTCTCGGTGTCGCTCTTGGTACCCTTCAGCATGGCGGCACACTTCTTCACAGCCTCGGGGACATCGGCCATTTTGAATCTCGATACTTTCCACTCCGCCTAAAGTTCAGCGAGTTCTATTTCTGTTGGTGTCTGTTTAGGATGCACGAAATCTACACAAGCTTTCACAAATTGATTCTTCAGAATAAAACGGACTGTGTCTTGCTTCCGTGTTATCAACACTCATCGACGACGCACTCTCACCAACTGAACTGACGAATTATTCTGAGCACTTTCTGTTTTCTATGCTTCCGCAGCACGTCCTCACAGAAATCTTCCTCGGCTACGTTGGATACTACAATGCTCTTCGTCGCATTGATATTCCATGGTACGCTTTGTTGTTGTTGTGGTGGTTCTTCACATACGCAGTAACAGAAGGTTATTTTTAACTGAAATATTTTTGCGTTTCGGTCTTCTTGTTCTTGATGCGATAGTTCCATTTGAGAAGAGGAAGACGCTTTTGGCCTCTCGCGAAGATCGCCGGCGCTGGTGGCGTGGATCGCGAGATCAACGAGCTCTTTGCGTACGCGATCGCCGAACGGCAGCGAGAGCGAGGCATGTCTAAATTTAGCAGGAGAAGTCATTCCGTCTCCATTAGCTCTGCTCGTACAAATTTACCTTTCAGATCATTTCATTTTTGTATTTGCGCGTTGATATGATATGATATTTCTTCTGGTCATGCCACAGTTATTCCAAAATACATTTTCTCTCTTCGTAGTGTTGGCCAGAAGAGACGCTTGTGGTGTGTGTACATCGCACATATTTATACAATTCTTTGTCTAAAAGTATTTATAAAAATGCATCACCTTTAAGCTGAAACTTTTAAATGATTTATGAGTTATTTAACGGGAAATAAACAATTGCATAGTTCCTGAAATGTGGGTACATGGCCCGTATATACCATTTTCTCGTTTCATTTTTTGTGTATAGAATATGAATAGTTTTTCGATAACATTCTTGTGTCTTTTTTTACAAAGAAGCTTTATAAGTTACCATCGAAGATAAAAGTAATATTAATATTACTTTAATATTGCTTTTAATATTTAATATTACTTTACAAAATATAATGTATATTTTTTTTAAAGATGACAAATTTGGCTTAAAATTCGTACAAATACTGTACATAATTGATGAATGCATTGAAAAACTGAAAATTCAGCCAAAAAACTAATACATCGTTCAGCAGCTTCACTCGCGGCCACTCGGCATCTACAGATCAATACATTGATTTTCTCTTTCACAAAAACTCTTACAAATAGATACGAGTATGTATTAATTAATTTTGAAATTTAATTGGAATTACGAAATTCGATTTTTCCTCTTCGATGCTTCATACAAAAAGAAATCAATCAATCTTTTTGATACTCTCGATTCGTATAAAAACGAATTCGTTGTTTGTGTGTCGTCTTAGTTTTGGAAAGGCTAAAGGTTCCTCAAGCACACGCGAAAGGGTGTTTTTTTTTTTTTCAAAAGCGACTGATGATTTTTTCAATGAATAGATTTGCAAAAGCCAAACAAACAAAAAAACCAATTTTATTTATCGGGGCAAAATCATGGAGAAAAAACCCATGTTTCCCCACAAAATTAATTTCCAAAAAAAACCTAATCGTCATTCACAAAAAAAATTTCATTTTACCTCCGCCTCTGGCTCACCCGCTTCCTCTCTATCTCTCTCTGCTTCTTTCACCAATAATTCCACTAACCTATCTATGTGTAGGTACTGCAATGATATTAGTTTTCAGATTGAGCAAAAATAGTTTTACTATTCGTTGCTTTATTCCCTCGAAACCGGTGAACTTTTATTGATTTTTGAAGTCAGCCGCTCTTCAGTGCTGCAAAATGCACGTACGTGCATGAACGTAACACTTCTAGATGACTCTGGTTACCAAAAAAAAAAGTTTTCTTAGTTGTCCAACGTTGTCCCAGTAGGCCGAAACTGATTGTGCCGCTTGTGCTTGTTCCTAAGATAAACAGAACGAATGGTGTGATGGGAAAACGGGTCCTAACATCAATCCTTCTTTTGTGGAATGGAAAAAAAGAAACTTCTGTCTTTGGCCTTAAGTCTTTGTCAAACTTTTATTCACATTTCTGAACAATATTCCTACAAACTCTGCAGAATTTTTAGTTTTTATACAAAAATTTAGAGTAAGGCTTCCTAGAATAAGACAGTTATTCTACAATTGCACTGTTAACTATAATTTACTTTTATTTATTGTATCAAAATAATTATACGATAATTAATAATATATTATACGAGTACTAATTACAGTAATTACCTTAAATTATACTCATAGTAATGAAGGTAAATTTTCTATTTAATCTTTATTTCTTCAGAATCTCTCGTATTTCAATTTATGATGAGTCTGTGAAATACATATTAACAATTTTTAAATCATAGCGCGACTATTTTGTTTAGTATATAGATTTTTTGTTTAGTTTAAAAGTGATTTTTTGTTGTTGTACAAAAGCCTTGAAAATAATGCAATTCTTTCAGTAGGTATAATTATCACAAAAAGGCTAAAAAATCTTCAATTTACACCGAAAATAATCATACGGAGAAGGATTTATTATACCAAGAGAAAATCTTGTAGATCGGAGATGACTATATCTAGTGGTTGCGAGGAGAAGAAGGTTTCTGCAGTCCATTTTCATTTCATTTAAACATTCTTTGGTTATTTTAGAACATAAATTATTATGGATTTGAACAAATATTTATTATTATAATTTAAATATTTATTTGTTTTTATAGATTTGCGGATTTTCTGTTTTTGCCACACACACACACACATACACAAACAAACACACAAATTTCAAATGATTTATCATTAAACACATACCTACGTATGTGTTTGCCCGGGTGTGTGTGTGTGCAATTATTTGTGTGTGTTTTATTATTTCTGTTATATAGAGATAATTAGCAAATTTGATAACGTGCGCCGTTGCCAAAAAATGTTTCGCATAAAACGAAAAATAATACAAATATCCTAAAACAATACACAACAACAACAACAGCAGCAACAACAACAACAACAACAACAACAACACCAACAAAAACAGCAACACCGATTATGGCGTTTGTTTAACGAAGCCAATAACACACACATTCCAGCCATACAAACAAACAGCAGCTCGGATGAGCTGGAAAAACGGTAACAGGCACAATAACAATAACAATAACAACAACAATAACAACAACAGAAACAAAAACAGAAACACAACAAACAATATTTGCTATAATTACTAATAATGCTATACGTATAACCGTGTGCAGAGAATTGTTCAATACGGCGATGCACAAATACGTACATTACAATTAGTCGCTTCTACACACACACATCGACGCGTAGATTCCGACATTATTGGCAGCAATACCGTCAGCAATTACAATAACAACAAAATGATAGTGCTCGAATAACGATACTCGATTTCGTTTCGATTTTGTTTTTGTTTGTGTTTGTGCTTCTGTTACAAATGGTTTACTGTTTCCGTTTACGGCATTGTTTGCCCAAATCTGCATTGTTAACGCTAATGGCTTGAATATTTTTCATAATTACGTGATTGTTGTTCTTTGGCTTTTTTCATCATAAATACCGATGGTTATGCCCTTGCACTGACCCTTTGTCAGATGGGAAAAGAATGCATGTGTAATAATGCGGTCATGAACTTTGCCCTTTATATTTTGTGCTATTTATGTATGTGCGTGTGTTGTTTTGGCCCCGTACACTTGTACGCTTCATCTATGTATATTGTATATATACCTACGATATGCTTAGTATATCGCATATCGCATATTTCCAAGCAAGCAGCGCACAATAAAGACAAAGAGTTAAAGCAAGTAGAATAAAAGTTAAGGAAGGGTCGTAAGGAGGGAGGAAAAAATGTGAAATTAAATTCGTTATGAAGAATGTACCTATAACTATACTCGAGTCACTGGAGATACAGTTTCTGGCAATTTATGAATTTATCAATTACAATTAGGTCAAATTTAAAAACAAATAACTTTCCTTATCATTCTCTTGTTATCACTTTTTTTTATTTTTCTCAGAAACCTTAATTCGTGTGTACATTGCTTTTAATTTTATAATATATACCATCGCTTTCCAGCGAGCCTTTTAGTTCGGAAGAAAGTTTTATATAAATTAGAACTGCGATGTATTTCCTAAAAGTCTTTGTTCTTTTTCTGCTTTTCGCTTTCTCCTGTGCCCACAATTGTATGGGATCTCCTCAGAAGATCGCAAGTAATGGACGCATCACGGATGGACTTTTGGCGGGAAAAGGTCAATTTAACTATTTGGTTTACATAGAAATACACCCTGAGGATCCGACGCAAATCTCCATGTGTGCAGGCGCACTGATCGACAGGGCATGGATTCTGACAGCTGCTCACTGTCTCTATGGGTAGTCTCATATCCATTCTTCGCGATATAAAACCGATATGATCGATCATTTTATCATTTTAACAGTGAAAAACAAATCACGGCTTACCTAGGATCAACCACAGAGGGAGACTTCTCGGCCTGCTATACCGTCGACGTTGACGTTGACCAAAATGTCTTCATTCATGACGATTTTGATGGCTTCGGAAATGACGTCGCCTTGCTGAAGGTTTCTCCAGTCGTCCCCTGTGACGAAATAGCAACAATTCCGCTACCCAGCAGATCTTCTGCCGATGCATTTTATGTGGGCGAACACGGTATTGCCTGCGGTTGGGGATATGAGGGCCCTTGGGTGTCCAGGGGCCATTTAAAATGGGCCCGTATTGGGCCAATTATCACAAACGAAGTCTGCGATGGTGGTTTGGAAGAGTTGTCGCTCGCTGGCAAATTTTGCGTCGATACTACCTTTACGGCCTCTCCGTGTTGCGGTGATTCTGGTGGTCCACTTATTTTGGAAAGGACTGGTGAGTTGGTGGGCGTGCTAACTGGCGGCTGTAAATATGATGACGACACGAAATCCGCTGTTATATACAGTCGCATTAGTCCCTACTTGGATTGGATCAACCACGTCACCGGTATACCATGTTAATTTTGTTCATAAATTACCATTTATCAGGAATAATTCGTCGATTAAGTGTTTTTAAGTAAATTTGCATTCCTTGTGATTTTTTAAATATTTTCTTTTACTCATTAATTTTCATTGCGAGCACTTTTTGGTGCTTTTCTCAATGCATGTACCACATTTTTCATGTAGTCATTTTCGCCCGGTTTATTTTCAGTTAAATAAATGATGTTGTCTTGCCACTAATAA
Organism: Conops quadrifasciatus; assembly: GCA_949752815.1. Taxonomy (NCBI): domain Eukaryota; kingdom Metazoa; phylum Arthropoda; class Insecta; order Diptera; family Conopidae; genus Conops; species Conops quadrifasciatus. The sequence continues at coordinate 2,162,759 of OX457078.1, forward strand.
GAAGTTTCTGCAATTCTTGCTATTTCTAAATTAAAAAAAGGAAGACAAAAAGCAGGCGGCGTTTCTTTGTTCATCGCTTAAACCGAATGCTGGGAGCTCTATATAGAGTTAGGTGCATTTTTCAAAGAGAACCAAAAATAGTTTTGGCAAATATCTAGATAGGAACTAACAATACTCTCGCCTCCAACGTAGAGTGGAGTCGAGAGCTAAAGACTGCGGAGCACGCCAAAGGAAAGAGAAAGAAAATAACTTTAAAATTCTGGTCATTGGCATTTGCTTGGGCAGTTTTATCCGCAATAATGATAAAATCTGTGTAATATTATACTTTATCCAACCGATAGAAGAGTCAGAGCATTGGAGTTTCCAGCGAAAAAAAGGGTCGACAGAAAGGAAGGCCGTCAGTCTAGTGGAAAATATCGGGCAATATAAACAAATGATTTGTTTTTATTCGGCATTCTAAACTTTGGTTTTTGGTTTTTGCCAATTCCTAGCATTTGGAGAATAAACAAAATTAAATATAGCGAGAAGTTACTGAAAACTTGTACCGAAACCAAAAAAAAAGTTCTTCAGATCGTAACTTACACAATACTCGTTTGCGCAATATAGAATATACGTATTCGGAATATTTTTCTCAAAAAATCTATTTTCATTTCGAAAAACATAAAGAAAGAAAGAGAGAAAGAAAAGTAGTTTACGATTAGATGCTCGCACATAAAACTGTGACTTTCCTCGACGACTTTATTTCAATTCATTTCTTGTTGCTGTAGACTTTGTCGACTGCTTCGAAAAATAATTACTTTCTGAGAAAAAGCCCAGAGAAGCCCCGTTTCTCTCTCCCTTTCTCTTTCACTATCTTCTTCTTCGCCAGCTTCAAACGCTGCGATTACTGAAGGATTTGATTAAATGCCGTTTCTGTTAGTCTGGACAAGGAGCAATTTTTCCACAAAGAAGCGGACAAAAAAGCCAAACACTTTCAGACCAGGATGGCACAAAGCAAAGTAAGAACCTGGTTAGAGCGAACGTATTCGTCATCAGAGAGGCTTTCAAACTGCCGCGTTTCAACTTTTATAAACGCATTAACGCTTTAGCAAAGGAATCCAATTAATTTTTCAGTCGGTCAGAGTGTCAGTCGTACAGTTTATCCGTCAAACTAGCAGCCAACTCGCTCCACTTTTTCCACGGGCAGGCTCCTCAAAGGCGCGTGGGCAGGAGGTTCCTTGTAGCAGCAACGCAGATGCAAACACAGACTACTAGAATTTGCGCAAGAGACGCAAACAGCAACTGCTATGGCGAACAAGAGAGCTAAATTGCAATTACGTGCGCAGCTACTTCTTGCTGTGATGAAATGAGGAAATATTATGTCCAACGGCTTCGAAATACTCACTAAAGAGTGGAGCGAAATGAAGGAGCAGCAAAAGGAGTACAAGAAAAAGGCAGCAAGGATCTTTACTAAATCCGGTGGGAAAAAAAGGGTAGAAAAAGAAGCCAAACGACAAAGTAAAGTTATAAAATGGAAAAAAATGTTAGAAAAGCCATCGAAGGAGTTGAATAAAATGAATAAATTGAATGAATATTTTCAAATTACCCGAAGAATGCTCAAAGAAACTCTCTTATGAAAATCGCAAACCAAGTTTCAGACAACAGATAGGAAGAAGTGTGTACATACGTTTAATGCATTTATTATACCTACAGTAGATAACCTAAGCGGAGCTTCTCAGATTTATCCTTCTCAATTTCCACTCTAGAAGCAGTGTTGGCACCAGAGTGCACCATCATTTCGAAGACTTCATACCGACATATGTACATATATCAATTTTCCGGCATCGATGTCAGCTGGCAGTTCAGTTGGCATTGATTAGATTTCATGTAATTTTGATTGCTGTACCATGTTGGTGCTTTTGGCTTTTTGTTGTTGTTGTTGTTTTATTGTAGCAACAAGTTTTCAACAGTTTGTGAATTATCTCAAGTTTGCAACTTTTTTGAACTTCGAATAAATTTGAGCAGCCATGAAATTTAGTAAATATTAGTCTGTCAGCAAAGTGTAAAGTAAGTGAATATGTGTGTGTGAGGGTGTCGGTGTGGTGGTGAGGAGTTGTGTTGAAACAATATATAAGGAAGTGTGTGTGTGTGTGTGTGTGTGTGTGTCTGCAGAGTGTCTTCTCACTTTCAAATGCATAAATAAAATATTATCTTCAAAACTGTGGCAACATTCTGACGGCAGCTGTTGATCGGGGCTGACTATGAACTAGAAATGCTCGGTTTCCACGCTTTTTAGTAAATAAAAAGTAGAAAGTTTTCCTTTTTTCTCAAACTTGGTTGATTATGTGCAAGCAACACAGCAACAGGTCAACAGTTTCAAAACTTTAAAACAAAATTAGTACACTGTAGTCAATACTTCATTGAAATTTTAAAAGAAGAAAGAAAGCATTTTTCGTTTGGTATCAAATTATCAGCGATTGAAAAGAGAGAAAATTTAAATGAAAATTAAATTAATGAATAACTTTAAACTTTCGCTTTTGAGAGCCTGAAACATTACCTTATTTCTATCGTATTTACATACATGTACCCATACTTACGTATAAATTCAGAAAGAGTTCTGAATTTAAAAATTTCACATTTAATTTAGATTAAATTTAAGGTTTAAAATTTCTGAAGTCTAAGGTTTAAAATATTCTAAATTGAATATTTACACTTGCAATAACTGCTTTAACATTGAATATTACCGTCCACATGAAAAGAGATAACTAAAAAGATAAATTTTATTGTCATAAATAATGTAAACTTATATTAAATTTACCAAAAAAAAAAAAAAAAAAACAAAACAACAAAACAGGCTTATTCCAGACGTCTTGAAGGTTTCAGGGGTTGTCTGTAGTCTTTCCATTTGCTTTCAAATCAAGCCATGACTGTTGGAAGCGTCGCTGAAAAATGCTTCCGACAGTAACGGCTTGATTCGAAGCACTCCAGCAACGCCACAAAGTTGCTATGCCAGTTTCAAGTCTTTCAAGACGTCTTGTGCTGCCCTCTAGTTCATTAAAAGCTCTCGGTCGCTGGTCTAGCAATTCGATTTTGCTATGCCTAATTAAAAAACTATACCCTGGCAACTCTATACACATTCGCCATTCATCTTACATATACTTCAGTGTGTACTTCTATACTGGCATACATACTACATACATAATATATAGTATGTACGATGCCACAACCGCACTGCAGGCTCCTCAGCATGGCTTTAACAAAGCAACACAATCGGTTTTCGAAATATTCTTGCTGTTTATTGGAAATATGTCTTCCGCCTTCTCAGCTCTTTGGAAAATGTACCCGCGCCAACCCCTCGACGGGGGGGGGGGAGGGGGGCGGCCATACTCCTACAGAGACTGAGTGCTTTAGACGTAAGCTACACACGTGCGAATGCATCTCAGCTGATTAAGTTTTTGCTTTGACTTCGAAGCGAAGGGACGTGCTTTTTTAAAGAGAATCGGGCTATTTTCTCTAAATATTTTTATTGTTGTTTTTCGTTGTTGTTGGTCTGCTTGTTTGCTTGTTTGTTTTATCATGTAGGCTTGTGCCTGACGGTATGTAAATCTCTCTTTGTTGAGATATGTTAATAACAGTGTGTGTGGAAAAATGTGGCGCAATGTGTTCATCGTTACATCATTAGTGCAGCTGTCAAACACTGTGCGGCGCTGCGAAAGTGTCATCAAGCAGTAACAAAAAAAAAACATACACAGTATGTTGCACTTATGTATTTCGTCATGTATGCCATGGCAAAAGTTCATTCATAATAAACCGCGCGCGGATGGAATGTGTTCGTTTTTGAAAAAACTGTGTTGGCCGTTGATAAGGTTAAGTTAGGTTAATCGTTAAGTTAAGAAGTTTATCAGAAAAACTCCTAGTCGGCAAAATAGTTATTGAATGGACTTTGATATATTCTCAAAAATACAGTGATTTTAAGAGTAGATTAACACAAAACTAATTACATATGTATTACCTTGCGTTCTGCCGCACCCATTTCGTGTGGAAGTTATCAAGCTGTTAAATTGAAATTAGTTACTTTTTAATTGAAAATAGAAATATTCTATTCACCATTTTTTAAAGCACTTTTTCAGACAAAGTGACGAGCTGAGGTTTAATTGGTGAAATTAAAAAAATATAGAAAAATTAAAATAGCCTTTGTCTCATTCAATCAATAAAATTGTATAAAGGTTTAGTCTCTTACCTTTTCACGCTTTTGTCATTTTCCTTTCATTCTCATTACATCGCAATTAATCAGCTCTCGTTAGTATTTTTGATAGGAAATACGTGTCAGACAGTGGTGTATGCTGCAAACGACAGTCGGTCATACGTCGAGTGGAGCGTAGGCTTCAGAAGGGGGAGATACCTTTACGCATGCAATGTCCTAAAGTACAATCAGTATACAAGAGTATGTCGGTGCATAACAAGGGGCATATTATTGATTAATGATTATTTTTACACGAAATTTTCTTGAGTTTTTTTCGGCGGTATTCGAAACGTTAATGTTTTTTTGAAGTTGACAGCAAAGACTTTCTCTTCGTACCAAAAGTGCCGAATTAATTTTTGTAAGGTCTACAAGATGTTTTTAAAATTTTACTCAACTACGCCAGCTACGCCTTTGTCTGGTGGTCAGTGAACGCGACCCCGTCTAGTCCAGACCAGAGACTTTTATTCATACACCGACCGAAAAAAGAAAGCACAAAAATAAACTACTTCACAGACAAATAGAGACACATCCAGAGAACGGGACCGACTGGCCGACTGCCATACCAACCCAACTGCTCTCGGTAGAGGCCGACAGATATCGCAATTCCTCCGAAGGAAATAAAACAAATAATAGCACAAATCGTACTCGTACGTCAAAAACGAGAAACATAGAAAACAAAAAACGAAAAACAAAAAGCATCGAACGAACCAACAAACGAACGAAAGCACAAGTTCTGCAACGCACTCACGCTACAAATCAATACGAGTCGATCGATAGAAATCGTACGCGCGCGAGCCACGTTACCGAAAGAAATTTTCATTTTCAATTCTATACGATTTTTCACTTTTCCAGCATTTAAATTACAATATCACATTAAGTCAGTGTCGGCGGAAGACTCCGAAGACAGTACGCGTTGCGTTGCGATGCGTTGCATTCATTTCAAAATGAGCACGTATGAGTTTGAGAGGACACGAGGAAGCAGACAGATTGAGTTGACCGGCGGCGAGAGCCAGAGCCATTTTACAAGTGAAGAATAATAATAAAATAAATCAAAAATCAATTAAAATATTCGAAAAATGAAAGTGAATCTGCGCCAAACCTAAAACCAAAAACCATTGCGGCTCTTAAACTGCTGTAAAAATTGTTTCAAGACCTCAGAAACCGTTTAAGCGAGTGATAAGTTGCTGTAAAGAATGTTAATAAGCTCGAAATATGGTAAATGTCCGTCCGAGTGAGTGAGTGAGTGAGTGAGTGAGTGTCGGTGTAGGCCATTTTGGAAAAGACGAGTACATACATATGTACGTGTGGTTGCTACCAGAAGCTGCACTCGGGCGCTTGCAGCTATCAAATTTTGCTAATCCATGAAAATGTCATGCTCTGGACAGACGGCATTTCACTGGATGACAATTTAATTAGCGGTTACGCCGGCGGCATTAGCGACGAAAATACAGCCACCAGCAATCACAGTAAAGCAGCTAAAAGGGCAAGTAAGTATTTAGCTAATGAGTGCTTTATTTATTATATTAATTTCAGCCCTGATAGAGGAAGGGAGAGCGAGTACGTAACAGTTGTTCGTTTTTCTTCTCAGATTTTTCTTGTCTGAGTTTGGCTGTAAAAGTTTGAAAAGAATTGAACAAGTTGTTAGAGACGTCAACAACGTTAGTATGACATACGTTAGTATGATTAGTATGACAATACTAAAGATGTCTAGTATTACCTACTGATGATGATACTAAGAGACGAACAACTGTTACAATTCAGTCTTAGTAGTCGCAGAAATTGCCGTTTAGTAAATGATTTTCAAGTAATTCCTATCGCGAAATCATTATACACTCAATGATATGTTAAACATTATTCCATATTCAATTGAAACTGTACTAAAATTGCCGAAATTTCTGCGAATAAAAGAGTAGGTATTAATTTTGTTTGCATGAAAGTTTTGTTTATGAAGTAAATCTGAAGGGATTAAGGAAATATTTACTGAAAATGTTAAAACAAAGAAAAAAATCACTCAATCATTTTTTCAAGTAGACAAGCTCCAGCAATTCGAAGCTCATTTCAGTTCATTTGTGCGCTTATATTTGTTATTTTATACCGACCGACCGATTTCCCATTCATTTCTCCGAATAAAAATTTTTTGGAAATTGTGAAAATCTGCATATTTCGACATCAGAACTCAGATTTTTTCCTAAAACCATCTTTAGTGTTATAATTTTGTAGTAAATTTATTCTTATTTCTTTGTTTCAATTAATTTCGATGGTCTCGCTGACGTCCGCAGGATTCGAGTGTTATAAAAATAGCAATTTGAACATTATGATTCATTCTATGGCATCATATTTTAATTATTCTATTGTTTTCGTTGTTGTTGTGCTTGTTGTTGCTGTTGTACATGGAAATGGAAATGGAAATGCATTCTCCCATTGTTTTTTCTTTGGTCTTGCAAACAATATGAAAACATTTGGTAAAATTTTCAGAAACAAAATAAAACAAAACCCAATAAATTCCAACAAAATACGAAAAAATTAAGTTTTATATAAATCAAAAATATTCATGAATTTATTAGATTTTGATTATTTGCACATCAAAAGCGTCCAATTAAAATATGAAAATGTTCTAGACATTTTCTATTGATTTCTCGCATCTGCCCACTCAAACAAATTTTTATCTAAACTAATTTTGTTTAATCAGCCAAATGTTGAGAGATGATTTCCATAGAATATATGGGCACCTTGAGTTCTCTTTCCACTACTCGCAATTCGGTAATGATTTCTGACCCACTTGATGTGAATGCAACACCGAAAGAACACCCTCGTAACTTGTCGGTAAAATAAATTGGGCATGCAACAAGCTGTCATAAACAAGAGTACACTGTACACTGCCAAAAATGGCAGTGTCGTAGGTCTGAACGACGACGACGATTTAGACACGTCTGAAGTTTCGGCAGTTTTTACATACGCTTCAGATGAATTGTGGTTTTTTGGCCCACTTTGAAATATTTAAAATGACTCGGAATCTTAAAAACAGATCTCTCCATTTTGTAACATGGGACACACCTCAACAGCTACATGCCCCTATCACTGTCCCATTCTTACTCCACAAATTAATGATAAAAGTAATAAATTATAGAGAGCGCTAATTCAGATTTTCCCGAGGTTTGTTTGTGGAACGGACTTCTGTTGTCTTCAAACTTATTTAGACTGTCATTATTTGTGGTCTAGAGTGAAATATGGTCTAAAAAGCCTTCTAAGGTCCACAAAACAGACGGGATGGCACGAGAATATCATGCTTTTTGGCCTCAGTTTCTTTTAGTGTAGGACATAAATTTAGAAAAATAGCAAACAGAACACTCATCAATAAATTTTGAACTATATACACAATAATATTTGATTATACAAACTTCAGAAAATGTTAGAGCTATAAACTTTGCTAACGCAAAGGAAACGTCTTCCGCACCGCACATCGTCGACGGACGAAGTCTTTGTGGACAGACTAAAGAGCGATGCGCCAGCCATGCTTCCTCACCTCAAATTCCAAATGGCGCGTTTAAGTTTGTTCTGATTTCTGGAGCGGACGCACGGATGCATGGCAAGCACGCGAGTAGTGTGAAATTGTACAACTATCTGTCAGCCAAGAGCAGCAACGAAAACAAAAAGACGCGTGCGTTCAGCGTCGTGTTCTTGTTAGAAACTATTATAGAAAGCAAACCAAAAAAGAACGAAGCGACAAAAACAGATTTACATACATAAATATTTAATGCCAAAGAAAAACATTTTGAGGATTTTGTGGGCCCGAATCTGTGAAAAGGCTCAGTTGTTTTTGGACCATGCCTGAATTTTGAGTGTTGCAGTGCGTTGCGTGGCACATGCATGCGTTCGTGCGTGCATGTTTTTTCCGCTTGAGGTTTTTACAATGTTGAATAATTGTTAGATCTCTTTATAGTTTTATAAAGGAAAAGTTATAATTTCGAAAAGAAACAAAAAGTTGTTTGAAAAGTGTGGAGGAAAAATTTGGAAAGTTTGCAAAAATTTGGAATAATCGGCAAAGTTTAAGAAACTCCATCCTATGAGCCAATATTACGATTCTGAGTAAGTCAGATAATATGGTAAATGTTTTGAAATATCGTAGGTACATACTTGTATCCATATTTTTATATAGAAAACATTTGAGGTTATGTGAATGGAAGTGAAGTGAATCCATGACCATTAAGTGATGAAATGATCATCAAATCATAAAAAATGCGGAAATCTTTTCAAGTCCATTCACTCCATGGCTTGCAAACGATGATATTAGACAAATTGCTGAAATATGATACTAGAAATAACGTATCGGAATAACGTATCGTAAATCGGATCTATAGGTTTTGCACCAATGACAGAGAGACCGCTATGAGAGTAAGAGTAACAGACGTGTATACTTTGCTCTAACACTAGTTGCCGCTCCCTCTAGCTTGCTGCATTCCACCGACAGCAACCGTAGGCGAGACACTTTCTTTCCGAGTATATGTATGTATGTACTATATATTTATATGTATGCTTAGGTTCTACGTGCGGAGTATGAGTAATTACGGGCTATCGGCAAATTGCACATAAAAATCTTTAATAATCACTTGAGTATTGAACATATGATGGAATAATAAACCGTTAAGTAAGTAGGATGAATATCTCAAGGGTAAAAAGCTTTGATAACAATCAAAAAATCAATCGATAGAATCCTTCAAAGGCTTTGTGACATATGTACGTACGAGCATGAAAAAAAAGAAAAATCAGGCAAAATAAATAACTAATAAATACAACAAGTTAGAGCGTCAACTTCGGTCTGGCCGAAGCTCATATACCCTACACTCACATCTGCCGAAGTGATGATTAAAAGAGGGCGGGTAAGGCCCACTTTCATTTGACTTACATATAGTAAATTTTGATCTATTAACTGATTTTCAACCCCGCTTTTCCCAACAATGGGCAGAGGGTTGGACAGGGCTAAATCGACTAAGAGGGTTATTATGAGTAAGGATATTTATACATTTCTGTACCTGTCACGCCTCCTTTAATGCGTTACAAATGGTAGAACAAAGTGAACGTACCCTTCCGGTGTAGGGTATAAAAAGGAATTATGTATAGGAGAAATATGAGTATTCATCATATTCTGCCTGATAATAGTCTTCTCATTCAGGCGTACGTGGCGTATGGTATGGAATTAAAATTGAACTTTGACTATAAAATCAATAAAATCATGGAGAAGGTAAAGGTCGAAGTAATCGTATGATCGTGTTGTATTTTGTTGTTGAAAAAAATCAAAAAGAAAATATACAATTTCACAAAAAAATATAAAACTTAAAGTGTCTACTTTTAGAAATTTTTCTTAATATATTTTTTAACTGAAAATGAGCAATAAATTAAATGTATCGTAATTATCGTATTATCTTTCCTAATTCAGATGAAAACATAAACAAAACTATTTTTAAAATCTCACACGAATACGTCAAATGATTCTACTAACAATTTATTATCTCTGTATTTTCAATTATTACTTTTTTTTGTTTTTATATGTTTCATTGTTATTATTATTATTTCTTAATTTTTCACTTTCTTTTTGTTGGTTATTGTTGCTTTATTTTCATATACATATGTATATACATACATACATATATATACACTTATATATATATGTATATACGGGGACTATTGAACTGCTATGCTCCGAGAACGAAGACGTCATGCACATTTTAAACTAAATGGCAGGTAAATAATAATAATAATATATTAATAAAATATTGATTGAATTAATTGCCATGTATATATACAATAATGTACAAAAATCTTACAATATAAAAGGAGATATTATAGATAGAGATATTTTACTCAAAACACACTCAAGGAGTCTACGAAATAATTTAAAAAGGAATAAATTTATAAAGGTAATAGTAACAGAAATACATATTTCTCTTATCATCATATATTTGTCCCATATTTGTCCCATAAATTAATAAAATTTCGATGGCAAAATAAAGTTTTATAAAAACTTGCTCACTTGATCATCCGTTTTTCTCTTCTCTCACAAATGGTTCACCCTGTTCGTTCAATTGTTCTTGTTCTTCATGCTCTAGTTGATATAAGAGAGTGTATGAGGAGGCACTGTTTCCAAGATTAAGAGTGAGAACAGTTTCTGGTCCGCTTCTATGTGTCGTTGCTGCTTATGATTTGAGAGAACTAACATCAGCCAAAGCAACATAAGGCGCAAGAGAACACCTGTTAATCGTTCTTTTATAGTTTTTTTCGATGAGTCAAATATTTCAAATATTTCCCCAACAATACTTTGTTTGTCTTTTGGGACTTTTTAGGGACCGAAAGGGGCTAATATATGTATAAACATTGCAACATCCACATATGTACGTGTATGTGTGTGTGAGTAGTGTTTTTCTTATGAAAGACACAACTCATGTAAATAAAAACAGGCATTGAAGGAATCTTCTTAATAAAAAAACCCAGCATTTCTAATTAAGCTTTTACTTAAGCTTTTTTATACTATATATTGTACGAGTATATACGTTAGGCCGAGAAAGTTTTCTATGTAATTATTGTAGCTTGGTCGGGCTTTCATCATGATCATAATTATCGATGAATGGCCATTGCCATCGCCATGACACAGTCTATCATCTATTTTTAAACTATTTCAGTTGCGGATGACTGTTGACTAGCTTTATTTATTACTGTTTCTATGTTGGCCAAAAAAGCAGCGGTTTTCGAATAATATACCCGCGCCATATGCACATATAAACAATTAACATAACAATTAAAGCAAAGTTTTGTTGAAAAGTAGCTACAACATGCGTCCTTTATAAAAGGTCTTAAGAGCAAAAGATACCTACTTTTCTCGCAATCTAAAGTATAAATTCCATAATTAATATTCTCTAAGATAATAAAATCAAATTGAATATAAAAAATGTTCACCAATAAAACAAAAATATTTTTGGCGTTTAGGTAATTTATAATGTCGGCACTTGTGGGCATGAACTCTATAGCCCTGTTAAATAATGATATAAAATTAATAAAATATATGCAAACCTAATAAATAAATAACTCTACAAATTTTAGTTTAAGAACCGCTATAGAATCTATCGTATATGTACAAAAAGTATTTGAAAAATAATTCATTCATTTTATACATATTTCGCAGCGACTTTTCATGATTTTTCCCATTAACCGTTTGTTGAGGGTTGTTGCTGTTTCTGTCGTTGTTGTTGCTGCTGTCGTTGCTTGTTAATCATCGCAAACCCCACAAGATTTCTCTTCATAATTTATTTTTATATTTAATATCAAGTGCGACCTCAGTCGTTCTTTTTCTTTGGTTTGAATGAATTGTACAATGTTGTTTTATTCGTCGATTTCACTTCATATTTTCGTTGTACGTTCCATAGTTTGGCAAAACTGATCTCGCACAACCGTCCGAAGTGAATGTCCATCAAACGGAACGAATAATTTTTGGTCTCGATGATGGTTTTATATTGATTTTAGACGTCGTGTATGTAAAGTTAAACAAAGCAATTCGCGAGCTAAAACTTTTGAATCGAAACTTCCACAATCGAAATGAAAAAAAGCATTCACCACCGGCAAAATTCGAGTATAGAGCGAAAAAATGGAAAAGAAAGAAAGTATGTTTAAAAAATGCATTCCAGTGACAAGCATTTGATTAAATTGTTTTGAGAAAAACTGAGAATATTTGTTGAAAAGCGGTATCTCAAACCTTCAAAATTTGGCATAAAAAAGTAGTGGTATCGTACATTTAAAAGCTATAGTTTTAATCAACGAATGAATGATGAGTAAGAGTATAAAAGTCAATTCTTTCAATATTCCCTGAATTTATTTTTCGAAAAAGCACTTTAACTTCAAGTGCTTTAAAAATAGCTGAAGTGTGTATTTTTTTCTTTTTGAAGCGCTATAGAATTTTAAAATTATAGAAAATTTGGTATAAACCTAATCATTAAATTAAATTTCAATGTTTTTTTTGAGCTTGTTTTCATGATTGCAAAAAATAATATCAAAATTTCTATACTTCTATTTACATAAATGTATTCCCTTAAAATCTTTTTATTTCCGAAACAATTTAATACTGGAAATTAGACAACGGATTAATTGTGGATATATTTGTTCGATGAAAAATTTGTTTAAAGTGGCTTACTAAAGAATAATTCATGTGTATTCATCTTCACCTATTTTTAACACTTTTATAAAGATTTTGTAAGGTTCATTACTTACTCTTTGTATTTTAAATTGAATGCTATTTTATCACAACTCACAAAGTAGAAAACAATTTCCAGCAACTTTTTTCACTTTTTAACTTTGGAGAAATGCGGAGAAATGATTCCTGTGCTTTTATTTTTTACAATAAGAAGAAGCCACGTCATTCTTTACGAGAATGAAAAAATGCTTTGCGTTTTAGCTTTAAAAAGTTTGTAGGAATTTTGCGTGTAACGAGTCAATACTCCGTACGTCTGCGACTACATAAAATTCCTTTAGGTCTTTTGAGAGTAACGAGTAGTTCGCTATACGCAATGAGCGAATAAGTAACGAGTTCATGTTAGAGTGAGCGATAGCAGCAGATAACGAAACAGACATTTATTATCCAGCAGCATTCTTCGTTGAGAATTTAGAAATATAAATAAAATGCGTTAGTAAATGACTATGTATGTATTTTGCATATGTACGAGTACATATGTGTTAGATACTGGTACATATACATACGTACTATCAAACTTGAAAACAAGTCAATAAATTCCGCCAACATATTTTTAGTGAGCTAAAAGACATAGTATCTCCTCTAGTTTATAAAACTATGCATTAAATACTATGTTATTTTTAACCAATCCTTAGCCTTGCTCTTGTCTTGGTTATTTATTTATTTATAAAATATGTATATTTTTTATTCGAGCCGCTTTGATCAAGATATTAAAACCGACCAAAACAATATACACACAATATAATTGCTTTGAAGCGAACACGACAAAACATTTTAGTGCGGTTAAATTTAAAATTTTTTATATTCTTGTCTAATTTTCAGAGAACGAATATAATATTCTGAAACTTATAACTGAATTGAAGCTTTGAAAATTTAATTTAATATAAGAGAGAATTCGCTAAAGAATTTCGCAAGAAGTAGTGTTGAAAGAACTTTATTAAAAGCAAATTATGTTATCACTTCGTTATGGATATTCGAATTATTTTAAAAATAGAAGGCAAACTTTTTTATAACGTTTCACGTTTAAGTTTCACATGCGGCAAGTTAAAGTTACTAAAACTCTCGATTTTTACAGATTGGACCGGAAGTCATCACGTGGCATGATCTACGAAAATGAAGAACTAAGACTGCGTACCATCAACATTAATGCAGAAGTAGAGAGAGGTGAGTATTTTTCACAAATGTGATCAATATCAGTTACTGTTTATCCTCTACATTCAACGGTATTCGTATATTTCTCAGGGCAATCTGATATTAAGCGCCTGCGCCGCGAGAATGAACATCTTCGCAGAGAAATCTGGTCATTGCGCGACGAATGTGACCGCTTGAACAAACGCTTCAAGGCGAAGTTGGCCGAGAGTCTGCACGATCATGGCGGATGCACGGCACGAACGAGTGTTGGTGGCGGCTGCGCGGGCAGGCGTGGCAGTTGCAATGCAGTGCACAGTAACAGCAATAGCGGGGTGTGTAAAGTATACCAGACGGAGCGTAAGTAATATCGTCAGAAGCCAGAAATTGACGAAATCGATTTTCCCAGGACTCGGATTCTTGTGACACATGCAAAGGCGACCATGACGACACGTACACTGAGTACACTCCGAACGACTGCTGCATCGACGGTAGCTGCAAATTGCCACCTACCAGATTTCATCACCAGCAGCAGCAGCAGGACTTGGCGGAAGGGCCGCAAAATACGCACTCTGCCAACTCGCCGACCGCCAAGGGCGAGGACCACCACCTGCATACCACCTTCGATCACCTGTCCGTGGTGTCCGAGGAAACGCTGAGCAACAGCGAGGTGATAGCCAGCGGCATCAGTGCCAGCAACTTGCCCAAATATACCCCGCCCGACCTGAGCGGTTCTCAATCCGCCCTGCCGAGTCTGGTGCGTCCACTCACCCCGCTGACGCCCGTCGAAACGATTGCCAACGAGCTGCACGACCTGCAGTCGGTGATGCCGCCGCTCTCCTACTTCGAGAACGTTGTGCAGCAGCACATGGGTCCCCGTGTGGGTCAGTTGTGGTAGCTTTCAATTCAGTCCTCGCTTGAGTACTCAGATATTCGTTTCAGAGACCTCACCGGAAACGAACTCTGGCAAGACCGTCATTCAGACAAACGGTTGGGACTACAATCTACGGTCGCCCTTCACCCAGCATCAGTATCCCTTGCATTCTTCGTCCTTAGCAACGGCACTCCGGACTGAGCCCCCAACCTTGACGACGTTCGCACCAACCATCACTTCGGCGCCTGACTTTGTCGAACAGTCGGCCGCCGAACCCACCGCAGAGACCGTGGCCATCACAACGTCACCCGTTCAAGGTGGCCCGCAAACGGCAAACAGCCCCAGGCACTTCTTCGCTCCTTTGAAACCGCGGCTCAAAATCAACACCGCCCTGGCGAACCGACACGCGACGCAGGCCCACATTCCTCAGCCGCCTGTGGTACCGCAGAACCATGAACCGCCGGATCTCTATGTCGCCAATGCGCTGGCCACTCCCTACCGCCGGCCCGACGAGGCGGCTTCTTCAGAAGCAGACACGACCGCGGCACCAACGGTGAGTCACCCTGCCGAGCGCGCAGCATGCCAGACCTCTCAAGTAAGTCACAGTCCACGTCAGTGCCGACGTCATAGCCAGCCTGAACATCGTCTGCTCCAGCACCGTCACCGCCACGGTCACGGTCACGGTCACCACCACCATCACCACCACCACCACCATCAACACCACAAGCGGCACCAACATCGTGCAGTTGCTGTTGCGGAGGCTGGTGGTGCTGACGATGATGGTGACTTTACTAATGCGCCCGCCGCCGCTGCGGTCGCTGCTGCTGCTGCCCTTAACCAGCAACTATTGCATCCCTTGCAAACGCACCATCTTCTAATGCAACAAGAACTCAAATTTCTCAAGTCAGTGTACACTAAACTAACCGAACCCATCTACGCAACGGCCCAAAAACGGTGCAGCGAGGTCATCACCGCCCCCGCCGTGACACAGCCGCTGATGACAACCCTAATCGCCAGCGCTCTGCCATCATCAGCGACTTTAGCCTCGACCAGTTCCAGCCACTTGGCGAGTCCGTTGTCGACGGCGACGGCGACGATGGTGGGTCGAGAGCAGGTGAGCTGGCCACAAGTCCACGTTTGTGTAACTAGACGTATTTTGCGCCAGCCGTCATTTGCAACTACTTCATTAGGATTCATTGAAGCCCATTCACTGAAGGGAACACTCTCGAATTGCTTTACCCTGCTTTCACGCTTTTATTCCTCCCATTTTCTAAGGTTTTAGAAAATTGCAGATATCAAATGGAATGCTAAGAGTCGCATTTTATCTGCCAGTATTTGTCTTTGTTATATATAGTACCTATGTAGCTTTTTGTCTATCTCGACACTTCCACACCTTTTTTAATTTCACTCTGTTTTTAATAATTTGGTGGCCCTCTTAACCCTTTTTGTAGATCAACTAAACTAACACTAGATATATAGTATATCGTATGCTGTAATCCCTTTCCCCAAAACGTACATAGTCTTAGATTGCGTACCGAAAATCTCACTAAACAATTAGTCTTATATCGGTCCGAAGAAGCCCGCACAATTAATGCAAATGCTCATTCTTTCAGAGCGATTCGGCCAACCTGGAGGCCATACTGAATGATATTGAAACAATATCGGAGGATATTTTGGCCATTCAACTCGAGAAGAACAAATCACGTGATAACCTCAATAAAGCCTCCTCGTCAACGTCCGTCAATTCAGCCACGCCAACTCAGAAGGGCCTGAAAGGGTCGGAAAGGAACAAGAAACCTTACCGATCCGAAATGAATCTGCTGCTGACATACGATGGTACAAACTCTACAATTACACCCACTACGTCCAGCAATGCCGGAGACACCAAGGACTCTCAAGCGGCACTAAACAGCGCTAATGACAACAGCAGTCCGTCATTTCGGACGCGCACGCGCACGCGTTCGCTGGAACGTGAACACACCGATAGCCCCTCGCCGAATGTGCCCGACGCTATGGCACCGTTTCCGAACAATCGCACCTACATGGGTTTTGATCAGCTGCACGCGGTCGGTGGGACAACGAAAACTTTAGCCATGCCACAAACCACCAACACTCCGCCGGTGACTATGTCTGCACTAGGAGCAGCAGAAGTGTGCCGGAAGGGAGCACCAACGAAACCAAACACTCCTACACCGCCCGCAAGAAAAGCTCCGAGCACACCTACACTTGTTCACAACTCCGGCGGTCAGGCCCTGTCGCCCCAACAGAAGCTGCCGCAAGAGTCATCAGTGCCCGCATCTTTAAGTCCTAATAAAAGTCACCTCTTTGCCGCCCTAGCGCACGCCGCAGCGGCGAAAAGAGCACAGTTTCGAGCGCAGCCCTCGTTCCTAACGAGATCACTGGACACCGAGTTGGTGACTACGGCGGTGACTACGGAACCAGACTGCCAGGCTGCCGGAGAGGCCGCAAGGCGGAAAGCCCGTCGCGTTTCAATTGTCTGTGCGGATGGCGGTAGAGAAGAGAGCAATGCTGAAGTGGAGCAGTCCGGTACCTGTCTGCCAACACCATCCGAGGTGGTCAACACGGGCAGCTACCACGATTCGCAAGCTCCCAACCCGATCATCATGCAGCTCAAGCAAGCCAGCCACAGCACGCCGAACTCTCCACATTCCGTGCGCCGAGGGAGCATTAGCGCCGCAGATGGCGCCATGGTGGGCACGCACCACGCATCCACGCACTCCTCAGGGCCCCGACGAGGCAACTCCTTTTCCACCCATCATCGAAAATGCAGCCAGGACTCAATCCGGGGCATTTCATCTACGGTGGCAGACTTAGCTGCCGCTGCTGCTGCCGCCGCGGCAGCACGTTCCAAGTGCTCACGTCGCAATTCCGAGAGCACAGTCGTGTCCGGGCTGCAACGATTTAACAGCACTAGCGGACGGCATTACCATCAGCACAGCCGCCATCATCATGCGCATCAACACATGTCGCCGTTGATAACCGCTAATCCACACCAGAGCCATCACTCGCGACAGGAGAGCAACAACGAGACTGGTACGTCCGTGTCCGACCGGAACTCGAACAGCTTCGCGTCGTCGGGTGAATCCTCGGCGAGTTTCAGTTTGCGCTCTCAGAGGAGAAAGCTTTCGGTTAGTTCACATGCGGGCGGTAAGATTCCGTGGTGCGGATGTTGGGGCAATGGGTGCATATAATGCGGTGTTGATCAAGAGAGGAGCTCGATATTCCTCAGCTCTCTCAAGAAGACAGTCGGAGCCTTTCTGTGGAGCTAGAACTACGCTGGAGAAATATATAAATCGTAATAATTTAAAAGAATGGTAAACTGGACATTTTTACTGTACAAAGACTACAAAAGGTATAAGACTCATGTACAGAATTTGTTCGATTGGGAATCTCTTGAACCCGTTGGCAAGGAACTTTATTGCAAGCGGAGGGAGGATCAGCATCGATGCTACATACATTTTATAATCAAGTTTCACTTCACATTTTTTCACGATCACTTTATGAATCTTAAACATCATCTTCACTACATAAGAATTATTTCCAGAAACGTACAAAATCTTGATAAAAAGCCTTAAATTAATTCTATTTAAGGAGTTTAGCAAAACATTAGTACTTAAGCAAAAGAAACTATTTGTGACATTTTTATTTGTAATGAAATGTATTGTAATATACTCGTAACTATAATGACATAAATTAGATCAATAAAAGAAAAATAACGTCCCAATCATTTAAAATGCTTTCGAGTTTTTTGTTTTTTTAAACCTGATCTGAAACTTGTCGGGCTGTACCTATTTTTCGATAGAACATATTATACAATATTAAAACTTTAGTGTAAAAATATAACAAAACAAAAAAAAATAATGTTAAATCTTATTATTTCAGACAGATTCTTCTGAATTCTTCTTATTAAACAGATTGTAAAAAGTTCTCAACTTTTAAAATATAATATAATTTCTAACTAAAAAATTAAATGTTGACTAATTAAAAATAGTTTATTTAAATAATTATTAAATAAGTCATTATTTAGAAATATAGTAAATAAATTATATCATGACAAAAAAAAGGACATTTGATGTTAACGCTTTTTGTTTTCGGTAAAGCTGTTGGTAAAGAACAGAAAGTGGCTCATGATGCTTAAAAGACTAAATAAAAGACTTTCTATACCTTTAGACACGTTTTACGAAACATCTTTTAGCTTTTCACCTCTTTAGAGAACCAGTTTTGACTTTTTCTTGAAAGTTGAAATCCTACGAACTTTTAGAAATTTCATTCAAATCGAAATGTATTGTAAAAAGTAAAACTAAACCTTTAAATCTTCTTCGATACAATGCAATATTTTTCTTGTTCTTGATGGCCTTCCCTTTAATCAGCTTAAGGAGATAAAAGAAGGTAAAAAGAGCTATTTTACCTTTCCAGTATTGATATGTTTTAACCCATATTGAGCGTTTCTCTTCTAACCTTGGAAGTGAAGTCATGCTCAACGCTCTACAAACAGAACCCATTTGCAGCGAGGAGTACTCGCAGCGAGCACATTTGAGGGCGTTATTAGAGGAAATGAAACTTCCAACGCAGCATTTGCGGGAAGAGCGCCCGGCCCTCCAGCAGATGACAGGAAAGGTATGGAATGCACTTGACATTAAAATACAACGCATTCCTCCAGCGCCAGGAGTTACTGGGAGAATGCATTATGGAAATTAACTGGCACACACACACACACACTCCTGCTACCCACCACCATCCCGGCAGCCGTACAGATTGCTGAATGTCGACGCCTAGTTTTGTCGCGACAGCGGGCTTAGCGAAGAGCCGCATCCAAGTTCGTCGCAGCATCTATCGCTCTATTTGCTCACCATCCGGCCTCAGACTCATTTAGCGCGAACGGAAGATAAACCGCACGACGAAGCGTAAAGAATGTCATTGTGCTGGTAACCCGACGACGGCGTGTCATAACCGTTTGTAAGCCAGAGTGCGATTCGGTTGTCTTTGAATGGAGCTGGTGGTCCCCGATGCTGCCGCTTACTCAAATGACTCTGGTTGACGCTTGGGCGGGCACACACAAAGTACGCTACGATTCCGGTTTGAGACCATGCTGTACTGGAAAACGCGGCAGCTACCCAGTAGGAAAAGCGCTACGATTGTGGAATGAAGTTGTTTACAAAATCTGAACACAATTGTTTTCTCACGAAAGCTTCTGAGTTAAAACGATATTACAAAAAGGTGGAAAAGCAGAATAAACATACAAGCCTGTAAAAACACATACATACACATTCCTTATATATAAAATGAGATTCGGAAGTTCTGAAGTCTCCATCAGGAACGACCGACCAACTAACCGTAACGAGGTATTGCCACTAATGACATTCCATACGCTGGGTCCTGCTGGCATGAGCTGGTGTGTGAGTGTGGCTCGCTTGGATTGATGTGTTGTTGGGAATGGTTGCGAGGAAGCGGATGAATGATCTGTTTGCGTCGTTGTTGCTGTTGGTGTGGCCGCAAGTGTGCGCTATAATGAGGTCAGTTAAATTACGAATTGCGTTAAAGCAGTAACACTTCACGTTATCTACGGTCTGTGTCATATCGTTCATCATCATTTCGTTTAGTTAAACGCGGCCGATGCATCATCGATGGCCGGCTGGCGAAGTTGTTCCAAGTCGTGCAGCCGCAACAGACGACCACGTCGGTTAGTACAAACTAAAGCATTTAATTATGCGTCATTAAGACTAATTCGATGGTCAGTAACGCGTTACAACAAGTTGGACAAGTTAAACGATAATATGTTATAAGATGGTGTACTTTTGCTTTAAGTTAAATTTATAATATTATATTTTTAATAAACGAATAGCAACAAAGTTTCAAAATCAAATCAAATCTTGCCAAAATTTGCCGAAATCAAATCCTAAGCGTAAACTTAATTTTAGCATCTTCTCTTTCTTATCTAAATACTTGCTCTGATTTCCAAATTTAGTAGCGTGACTAACGTCGTCGCATAAAAATCAAAATGTTGCACCGTAACTCAGTAGTTCTTTTTCTTTCAATGATTTCAATTTACTATGCCGAATATTTTCGGTACTTGCTTGGTTTTCGGCTTCTCGGTTTCGTCGATTGGGAGTGAGTAGATGGAAGAGCGGCGCTGAAGAAGCAATCCTCATGATGGCAAGAATCCAAACATTTTAATTCGAAATAATTTCAAACTCGTTAATCTTACGCAAAGTTAGTCGCTCGCGAGCGAAAAGACTGAAGAAAGTGAAGCGTATTATTTTCTTAATATATTACAATATATTCTGATAATGTACAGCTTATGATGAGATAATGCATTTGTTTAGCATTATATTGGATAATAATAACAAATGAGTTATTACCAAAATTTTGTAGCTCTACAAAAGATTAGTTCGTTCGGAAATCATCGGAATCATTGTTTTAAGAATCTTTTAAAATATAGATCAATACATGCAAATACAAATCTAATTTTTCGGTGTTGGCAGCTGCTTTCAAAATACCTGCGAGACCAGCAGTCGCCGCAATAGTGACCGAATCAGCAACGAAAGACCATCCGTCCTGTTACTTTAGCAGCAGAGTATCCGTGTCTACGAGTATACAAAAAAGAAATGTGTGCACCTGCATTTTATTCATAGAACAAATTGGATTGTTAGCATTGATACAAATTTTCTACCGAAGCAACAGTAACGACCACCAGCGGCGACAACAACAATGCACTCACTGAAATAGACTGAGATGGCCGTACTTCCGGTTGTTGCACGGATTAAGGATGGCGTAGGAGGAGGTAAGAGATAAGAGATAAGAGATAAGAGTCCATGGATAGCAAACAAAATTTTTTTTGCTCAGTCCAGCAAGCAGGGACGATTTTTCATAAATTTCTTCTGAAACGACAGTGTCGCGTGCTGTTGCGGTATCAGAGTAAGCGTGGCTGCAATACGAAACCATGAAAAAAACTCGAGTGAAATCTGAATAATTTAAAAAAGAACAAACGAGCCAGAAAAATTTAACAAACGAACGACCATTCGTCGGTCATCGTAAAGAAAGAAAAAAAGCAAAATGTACACAAAAAATACTGACGGAACGTGTCGCCGCTGTACTTCAGGGCGTGGCCGATGTTGTAGTTACAGCTGCAGCTGCACTGCACTAAAGGGGGAGGAACATACCCCCCCCCCCCCTCCTTTCCACACCCTTCATCCCTTTCAATGTAAGAGAATTGCAAAGGATTCCGAATTTATAAAATTACAGGCAAGAAAAACTGCTTCAAATGAACTGAATGAACACTGAAATTGAAATAATCCTCTTTTTTCCACTACGTAGAATCGAAAAACGACAACAACAACAAATGTTGATTGATTGTTAAGTCGTTTAAAAACGAAATGATTGTAAACAGCACATTTTGCGCTCGACACTGGACAAAGGCAAAGGATTTTCTGAGGTAAATACCCGTACTATGGCCCTTAAGGCCTCTGTAAGCAGTATTGAAATATAAATTGGTTGAAATGAAAGCCTTGATGCAACATTGGCCCCGAAATGGCAGTAATATTGAGAAACAATAGGCTTGAAGCAAGTTTTTCAATACTATTATTCCGATAAAAAAATAATCTTTTAAAAAAAAAGTTATCCCCCACAAAGATATGAAAATACTAAAGGCCTAACATTCGAGTACGAAGCACTGGATTAATTGAGAATATTTTTTCATAATTAAAACTTGTTTGTTTTTCTTTTAAATGATTTGGATAATTGTTTAAAGGCTTAAAAGTCGGCCTGGCGATGGCTATGGCTTGACTTTTTATACACTTTTCTTTATCTACAACGTATTCCTAAATGCGTTACTATAAATCCTTTTGTAGCTTCACTGAATGTCAGACAAAATGAGAAATTACTCCGACGAAAGTGTTTAGCCCAAAGTAGTCCGTCCAATGGCAACATCAGTCAGTCAGCCGTGCACCAGCCGATGGTGGTGGTTGCGGCAGTCGGTGCAAAGCACAACAACATCATCAGGCTCGCATTCCGTTAATGCCTGTTATATCTTGCAGATGTGGCCAGATACGCTCAGATACTGCTACTGGAGAGACTAGAGTTGGGCCGCTCCTGACTGACACACGACTGCTGCAAAGCGTCAGTAATGAACATCTGAGATTATTGCAGCTGAGGCTGAGCAAGAGAAATCCTTTCGTAAAACCGACGGACAAGTCAGACTCACTCGTTTTTCATTGTTCTTCGAAAGCAATTAAGTCAATCATGGAAAAAGGCATCTGCAGACGAATATAGGTTCAGTCTTCCATTTTAAAAAGTCATTAAAAATGACGTCATGATGCACTAGAACAACAACGTTATAATTTAGCATTTTAATCCAAGAAATGTGAACATAAATCCATCATAAGGAGCTTCGATTAGCATATCGTAGTCTTTATCATATCGTAGTCGATTTGTCATACAAATTATGGCTTATAAGGGCTATAAAGGCAAAAAAGCTCGAATTCGAACCGACGAGCTTGTTTATACACTAAGAGAAGTCACACATTTTTGAAGTAAACCGGCTCAATACTTTTGAAACTCGGCACTACGTTATAGCTGTAAAAGAAATATTCTCATATTAACACCGAAAAATTATCCATTAAAATAAATATTTTAGAAAATTTCATATACTCGATATATATATATCCTCTTTGCAAGTTATGTCAGTATTTCTCTCAAAAAAAATTTTTTAAGAGGGACAATTTTAACGCTGCGCGTTGTTCGGTGACCATAAAACCAATCGAATGAATAAATCAGTCAAAAAACCATCCTCTAGGAAGTCATAAAATTATAATGCTTGTAATAAAATCTGAAAATAAATATAACTTTCTGTATTTAGAATTCGTTTGATATGGTTTAAGTGGAATATGTACAAACGAGGGATGAAAGACACTCAATCCTAGCAAAATATTGTGCATACACGACGCACGCCCATGCCCTACTTCAGTAAATACACAAGTACTATGCGTATTGTATTTATCTATAGTATAATGTGTAACGTATTCAGCTGTTATATTGTTTTATTTAGGTTTTTATGCCGTTGCCATGTCTAATATTATTTAAACAAATGCGCATACACAATAAAATTCTGCGATTCCTGAGGCCGCCTCCTTCGGTGTACCTACTGTTATTCGATGCTGCAAACGGTGCGGCAACCAACCCTCATGACTTTTGATTTCTTTCCCTTCGTTCCTTTAAAAAATGAGTTGGCATATTTTGTGCGCTTTTGGGTCATGGCGAAAGTGTGCACACACGCCTTGCACACGCCTTATATTGGGCAAAAAAGGTGTTTCCTGTGGCGGTGATTTGTACGTTTTATGCGGATTTTATTGGACTTAAGGGCGACGGATAATGCAGCAATCAATCATTCTTGCGGAAGCCGAATAAACGTTAGGGTGCTATTTCTCCTAGAAATTCGTTAATTTCAATAATTGTGTGAAATAATTAATTTCAATAAAGAACCGCAATCATCCATTTGTGGTATGGTTAAGTTAAGTGAGAAATAATTCTAGGGCGAAGAAAGCGGCAAGACCGAGAGCTACATATATTTATCCGGAACGGTGTTGTATTTCAATGTTAATATTTATAGTAGGGGAAAAAATATATGCTATTTTATTTAAATTAATTTATTCAAGTTAAATTCTGCGTCACAAAATTTGCTACAATATGAAAGGCCCTGCTTTTGAGGCTTTGCAATTTAAGGTCTGCATTGAGGTTTGCAATTATGCAACGAAATGAAACCGTTTCACATTTCGTGTTAATCTAATCGATCTTTTAATTTGCGAAACCACTGACGTGAATAAATTTACTTAATTAGCTTCGATTCGCCGGACAACACGAACGTTTAACAATATTGTTCTGCCTCGGAGACTGATTAAAGACATGATGCCAAGCCGTTTGACAGACAACTTAATCAAAATTTGATCTAAAGTCAATAGTTTGGCGTTATTCAATGTTTGTTAGCGACAAGCGGCAAGCGGGAAAGCTGGAGCCAGCGCAATATCAACACAACAAGAGCGTAACAGAGACGGAAAGGCGGACATGAACTATCCAGACCTTCCATATAACCGAATGCAACACGAATATAACTCGTGAGGGCTCATTTGAAGTTTCTCTTGTTATGTATATTTTGTAATTAATTCAAAATAGATGCTGTTTTGGACTGATCCACGATAGTTTTATTCAATATAAATGGATTCCGAAAAGGCCCGAAATTTGTTTATTCATCAAACGCATCATTATAAAAGCATTTATTCATAACTGCAATAAATTTCAAGCGAATTAAATTTTACAAGCATGAAAATTCGCTCGTAGTAATAAAATGAAATTAAAGTAAAGTCATCGTAACTCCTTTAAATCGAAGCTCTGCACAAAAACAAGTCTTATAAAACCGAATTCTTGAAACCAAAGGACAAACGAAAAACCATTGGGAGAAAAACACACTGCTTTGTCCCTCTCTTGACCCTGCCAAAATACTATAGTAACACAGTGATTACGACAAATCGGCTCAAGATTATCAACAGGAAAGAAAAAAAAAAAGAAACAGAGAAAAACCTGAATTCGTGGCAAAGGAAGAAATCATTTTCTATTGATGACGATGATGAGCTTTTGTGAGGATGTGAACACATAACACCATAATCGCGTACTTTTAGTAGCTGCATTTTCTGTTTAGTAAGTGTTTCTCACTTAACGTTGTCCACCGAAAAAGGTAATCACAGCTACGACCGTCTACCGCCCGCAAACGTGGTTGCAACAACAGCTTCCACACTTAGCGTCTAACAGAAACCGTCAAGGATTATTTTACTAACTTCTCTCACTTTTCGAAGAAGTGCAGTAGTGTAAAAATTACACGTTTTTTACGGGTAAAAAATGAAATTAATCGGGCAATTCAACAAGTCGCAACCTTAGGTACTTAACATAGGTCGTGCAATTAAAATAGTTTTGTTTTCATCCGCCAGGAATTTGGCTATGAAACAGCTTGCCTTTGAAGAGCACTTAAGAAATCTTTCGACAGGAAAATTTAATCCGTTAATGCGTACATAATTTACACAAAGCACTAAAACAATGATTCAATTTAAAACATGAATCATTAAACAAGCGAGCCATTTTGTGGATGGCAATTTCAGAGGCAGTTAAGCAGTATTTTACGACCTTAAAATAATCGTAACAGGTATTTTCTACAATATATTGTTGTGTTATCGTATTCTTTCCTCTCCGACAATGTTTAAATGACGAGGAAAATTGGAAAAGCAATCGGTTTTAGATTTGATTTTATGAGACCGTAGACCGTAGAGAATTAATATTCCAAACAGGGACGATATACATTTACCTATTTTATGATACTTCTATAAAATGCATGCATATTTTGATGTCACGGAACACATTTTGATGCAACTTCTTTACAACGAACATTTGAAATATAATAAAATAAAAAATATAAAAGATTTTCTATTTCTTTACTATCTTGAAAAGTGTCTCCCGTTTTAAAGAAATTTCCTCCTTACTACGTTATTATTCTTAGAAAAATGTATTTTTAAAAAATTCTGATAAAACCTTTGCATTGTATGCCATCCCATCTCAGCATTCTGTAAAAATGCCTGCATAATTTTTCCATTTTAAATCATTGTAGTTGGGTTACTAGGATAATGCATGCCAAGCCGGCTGTGATCAAAGTATCTGTCCGTCCTTCTTTTCTCCTCAGTCCACAAGCTGCGCCCCGCCCGTTGTGTGTATCCGGCATGCGTTATTTTGCATTCAAAATAATTCTATTTCTACATCCGTTACTCGCTTCCGGAAGGCGGGATTAGGACTTCCTCATCGTGTCGCAGCAATGTCTTATGCCCAGCTGCATGCAGCATGCAGCTTGTGGGAACATGAAGTGAAAGAAAAAAGAGCTCTGAAGTGAAAATTTATGCGAAGGAGAACGAACGAACAAATGCTTTCATGCATTCAGCAGCGACTATCTTGAGAAAGATAAACTTTAGAAGCGAACTGAGTACTGTCGTAAAACGAAATGCAGACAAAAATATTTCCAAGTGAAAGAAATGGAAACACAAATTCTTTAATAGAATATATTCATCCCAGCTTAGGAATTGCATTCGTGAAGTGTGCAATATATTGAATGAAAACGTTGAAGACGTCTATATTCGTTCTGAAGGAAAGACATATGTATATACAAACATACAACGCATGTTGTATACAGCATTTTGTATCAACAATAACAATGAACAATAACGATAGCAATGAAGAGAAATTGAATTATTTTAAGAGCATTTACGTTCCACCATTAATGAGACTTAATCTATTTTTAATAAATTTCTTAAGTGAATTTGCGTTATTCTTGTTTTTTTGGAAAAGTTTCTCTGGAGACTGAAACGGGAAAAAATCTGATAAATAAAAATTTAAAACGACATAGACATATCGATCTGATGAGTCTTGCTGGACCAATTTCATATGCATTCAAGGTTCGCGTGTAAAATTGACTTCACTTTCTTTTGTCTTTTCTAGTTCAGCATTCAATCCATTTCTTATGATCTTACGACTCAAATTTCTTAAGACTTTCTGTATTTTTTATTCTTTGGAAATGTTTTCAACAATAAATAAAGTTAATTTAACTGAACTTGAAGAAACATTCCAGATCTACGAGAGAGAAAGCGAAAATAACGATAACAGAATTTTGTAAATTGAATTCTTTGATTTAAAAAAACTAAAAAATATTCTTAGAGTTATAAGAATCGGTAGGTAAAACTCAACCAACAAAGAATGCATGATGGCACGACAACGTGCATTTGTATTTGATGCCAATTTGCTTTTGAAAAACAATGTTTTTTTTTATTTTTTACAATCAATTTATTTGAGTCTATTTATTTTCTATTTTTGGGTAAGCGTAAGAGCAGATTTCTCCGTTTGTGAAAGGCGGCGGCACGTGGGCAGATTTGACAAATTTCTCTTAATACTTACGCTAGTTGTAAAGATTTATGATATTCATTATAATTATAATAATTTGAAATGTTTGTTTTGGATTTTATGTTCTCAAGTATTGAAATTTATGATTATATTTAATGTTTGAAATATTATCATATTCTTCATATCATCATCATCATCATTATCATCATCATGAATGTTGAAAGCCAATAGATTAGTTCTGTTAAACCCATTTTTTCTTCCACCTTATACCAGCCACCAAAAGATCTACGCTTAAGTGTTCTAGGCTTTGATTAAATCAAAAATATATAGATTCATTAAAAATCAAATAAATTTTGGATTTATGCAGAACATGTTTAATCAGATAAATAACGTTTTTATAACCTAAAGGTCCTTGCAAAGATACGAGCCGAAAGTATCTGTCGCAAGTAGCCATAAACAGTAATAAAGAAACATAATAATATCGTACATAACTCCCTTTATTTGCGTCTACGCGTTGTGCTTTGCCTACGATGACTGCGCGATTGTGTGATTGTGCAATCATTGCGTTGCAATGTGGCGTATTTTATAGATAAATGACGTGAGCTGTATGGACGGATCTCACGACCGTAATCTAAAGCTAAGCCATAACAATAGAAAAATCGAAGAAATAAGCAATAAATTTCTTTCGTTTTTGGCAGCACCAGAAGAAATTCTTATTAGCCTATAAAATTTTTTGAAGGTGACTATAAATTTTATTACATTCCTTTTTATTGCAAACGTTTAAGAGCGTATGTATGTATGTATTGCTGGCTAAATTATAAAAAGGAAACAGAATTAGGAAAAATGTTATTTTAAAAATTTTGTACAATAAAGCACCAAACTTAAGAAATTCATTCATATTGATTTAGAAGAGAAAGCTTTTTAGGTAAGTTTAAATTTAGACTGAAAACTGTCCCATTGTTGTTTGATTAATAACAAAATTTATTTATTCTTTACGAAGAAAAGATAAATATTTCGAGCTAAGCAACAAAGATCTCGAAAACCTTTAAGAAAACGCAAATCAAATACAATCAAGGCCAATCCGAGAGACAAATCTGGTTGGTACACTTGGTCGGTACACTTTGAAACAGGATACAAAAGTCCTTGAAAGTGCTATTAACCACCACAAAGCAATTTTTTTGTTGCTCTACTTTATTTTAATAAATAAATAATCAAATTACGGAGCAAAGAAACAGCATAACAAAATTAAACTCTCGATATTGATCTGGATTAAATTGAGCCTGATGCAAAAGAGAGAAAGCAGACAACAGAGCAGCACAGAACTAATAGTAAATATTGCAGAATAAATAAATAAAACATTATATGGTCGAAAATCGCAGTCTACAACAATCTGGTAGCTAAAAATCTGAAAATAATACTTTATCGACGTGCCTGATTTTTTGGATCGTTTTCTTCTGTCGCGTCATTTGCTGCTTATTTAATGTATTTTCTTAAAGAAAAACATCGCAAAAATATGAGCTTTCTCTTCGCCCCCTCAAATTTTCGTAGACGTAGACTTCATAAAGCTAATAACAGTACGACTTCAGTGATGGTTGTATCTTCCAAATGGCTTTTCTGAATATCTCTTAAACGACTGGAATTTATTGCGGCTGCCAAAATTATCAAGTTAATTTTCATATTCATTGTACGTTTTTTTTTTGCATTTCTAAATACAGTAAAATTCAGAAAACGAAGAAAGCACAAAAACAGACAGAATAGAAGTAAAATCGCAAGATAATATTCCTTGTAATTTCGATCTATTTTGTCTCATTAAAATTGAACTGTTTGCCAAGTTTTTTAAAAACTTTGTTGGTTTTTTTTTTGTTTTTTGCATTATCAATAAAGAAACAATGAAGTTTTTTCTCTTCTCTTCGTCGCTTCGTATTTGCTTCTCAGAATTTTATATAAACACATTTTGTAACTTCGAATAGTTTTAGAAAATAAGAACTAAATACATCGAGAAAAACTTATTTTTATTGAAAGGTAATAAATTGCTATATGTTATAGTGTTCGATTTTTAGAATAAATGTGAAGGTTATTTTAAAAAATGTTATTATTGCAAGAAATTCTAGAAGTAAAATTCTTTAATGGACAGCTGCCACAATAACTGCAGAACTTGATAATTATTTTTGTGTTAGTTCAACTTCTTTTAGGTTTTAAGTTATTTCAACAAATAAAAAATTCTCAAAATCTATGCGAAGACTTTGAGGGAAAGATGACTGAAGACACAAGACAGGACGACGAAGCGTTTCAATAGCAATCAAGCAATGATTGATTTCTGTTATCATAAGATATTACTTGTGTTATCGATATACTGTATTCAATAAATTACATTTAGAACAGCAATAACTTTGTTGATGAGAACCAGACCAAAACATGTAGCTACTTTAGTCTTTGACTTATGACCTTCGCTAGCCCCAAAATAACCGCACTCCGTTTCCTTCAGCGTTATTGAATTTC
Organism: Conops quadrifasciatus; assembly: GCA_949752815.1. Classification (NCBI taxonomy): domain Eukaryota; kingdom Metazoa; phylum Arthropoda; class Insecta; order Diptera; family Conopidae; genus Conops; species Conops quadrifasciatus. The sequence continues at coordinate 2,192,657 of OX457078.1, forward strand.
AAGTACATTAAATTCCATTTGACATGTTCAATGAGTCCAGAAGGTTGGCTTCAATGCCTTCGCAAACAATATATCAGCCGTTAGAGGCACATTCCCATACACGTACATACATACGAGTATGTACAGACACACACAGAGTCAGTTGCAATGTTACAGTCAGGGCCGCAGTGATCTTTTGCGGGGCCTGAATACACGAGAATCTATTAATATATATACATATGTATATTACAATCTATATTTCACAACGACAATTTATTTATTTAAAAATGCTGTTACATATTAGATATGTAACAGATATTGATGAAGTTTAATATCTCTAAAAAGTACATTTCTCTGACAGCGCCTGAATTTTTTAATCTAAAGGACTTTTTGGGATTTGAAGACTTTATGGAGTCATTCCTTTTTGTAATTCCTTGAAACTGAATAATCGTTACTAAAAATGTCTTGCATCCGTTAATGCTACGAGTATTATTATTCTGTAAGAAGCTAATCAAAATTGGTGTTTCTAATTCGGTTATAGTTCGTAGACCGCGGGGCCTCTCAAAACGCGCGGGCCCCGGGTTCCGGGGAACGCGCTGAACCTGCCTTGCGCCGGCCCTGGCTACACTTACGTACTAAGTTACACTCGTTTCCGTAAAAGCGATTTTACTGTTTAGACATGTCATATTTTATACAAGTAAAAGCGTGTTATTCAAAGGTATTGTACCTTTATTAAGTTTAGAAGTGATCTATATTTAAAGATATCTTTTATTTACAACGATTTGTATCGGTTTACAAACCTTTACCTTTACAAACGCTTTTAGAAAAGCTTTTGAATAAGATAAGAAATGCTTATTTGTTTGAAAATTAACTGGAATATACCATCGTTTACAAAATACTATCAACTACAATACAATAAAGACAAAACAATAAACGCAAACATATTTACTGTTGTTGTTGTTGTTGTTGTTGTTATTGTTCTCCTTCTCGGCGTCGCTGCTTTCAGTGATAAATTGATTAGAGCAAGAGTAACAGTAACAGTAACAGTAACAGTAACAGTAACAGAAGCGTTGTATACGATTACGTCGTACGACGTGAAAGGTTTATTTAATTTATGACTATTTTCTCGATGATAGATCGATACAACGATATACCGAATAGACTCGTTGGCACACTTATGCATGTATGTACCTAAGTTTGTTTCATTTTAGTGATAATAATAATAGGTTCGAGGGCTCGAATAGCACTAAAGCAGCAGATTATAAATCTTGTGTGTTGTAAAGAGTTGCTGTAACTTCTGTGAACCATAACCTTAACAGTTAGCCTCGCCCTTGACTTTTGCGTCTTCTTCTTCGTCTTCTTCTTCTTTCCTCGCAATAGCTATGGTCAGCCATACTGGCTCGATGTGCCCGTATGTTTGTATGCATGTGCACATGTATGCCACTATTGCAACAATTCGTATTTCTTTGGCCGGGCCTTTCCCGTCGACCGTCCACAATCCGGCCGGCGAACTTTTACAACTCATTAGTTATTTATTTATCCATTTGTTTGTGTGGGTGTATGCGCCTGAGTGCGGGTACTTCATATGCTGCTGTCTGTGTTTTGCTTCGCAAACGAAATTATGATTTCTTTAATTTTTTTTTTGGGTGGCAAAAGTCGCTTTTTGGTCATGGAAAATTAGTAGCAGTCTTGTCGTTAGTGTTTATTTTGGTATTTGCTAGAAGTTTTAGGAGGCGTCTCACACACCCTTGATCTGCCCTGGCAACCTACGTGCCTCCTTTGCTGTGCCCCATAAAACACGTTATAATTTTCATGCTTTCTCTGAACTTGTACGAAGTCTAAATTGTTGCTATTGCCATTGCCGTTGCCGTTGCCGTCAGCGCCGTCACCGCCGTCGTTGCTGTTTTATAAATTCTGCGTTCGTTTTAGCAATGGAGTTCAAAAATGTGACATTTATTATGTTTACTACACCTTCATGGAGTTGAAACCGTCGCATGCAGATTATATGCATAGCTTTTGGCACCTGGATTCATTTTGGTTTATATACATATTTTCGATATGATTAATGCCTGCGGTTTTCTGCTTTAGTTGCTTGCATGCTTAGGGCCAATATTTTACCTTAACCTCGAAAATATTTGTGCAGCGTCATCGCACTAGTTGTGGGACAAGCGTTAACTAGTTTTGGTTTTTAAAAACTTGGTGAGCTCGAGTTGCGAAAGCTTTAGAATAATAAATATAGTTAATTAAATAAAAATAAAAAATAGCAGAAACTAGAGTCCGACTTCTTGAAGATTTTTGAAGCGCAACATTCGCAACATAACCTCTAATATTTTCTTTCACAGTGAGGTTAGAATATGTGAAAGCCTTTACAGATGAAAGCAAATCGGACATATTTTGTAGGCCTTTGATAATTTAGGCCCACAATTTTTATACACTCAAGATAAAAATTTGTAAATCCAGATCATCTCATCTTTTAAATAATTTGAAATATGTTGTTATTGTATATCGTCTTCTTTTTAGATCAGCAGCAAATCTCTTAACCTTTTAAAACCTTTTATGACTGTAGTTGTTTTGTCTCTTTTAAATAATAAATTTGTACTAAATGCTTTTGTGGGCAACTGATTCAATAAACGATAAATCTTTGGCCACAATTTAAATTATTGTGGTGCCAATTTAGGCTGGCCCGCAACTAATGCAATAAATTTTTATGAGAATGCTTTGCTTTATACTCTTCCTTCTCCTCCTTCCAGCACTTACATGCAACCATACATTAAAAAAGAAAAAGAGAGATAGGTAGAGTGTATTTGTGTGTTTCTTGCTCTCCTTGCAACATTTTCTGTAAAATCCAATTTATGTGCGCTAAGTCACACACATGTGAACATGTTTTGGGCACCATTGTCGCACGCCCAATGACAAATCAGTTCCGTTCGGCCCGTCTTCGGTCGCTTTCGGTTTTGTAAATTCGATAAATTGGAAATCCAAAGCTTCCTTTGTTTGCATTCGCATTTGGATTGTCATCGAGGAGACTTTTGCCAAAAAGCTTGCCACCACCAAATAAAGATCGTCGTCGTCATCATCATCGTCTCATCATCATTGCAATCAACATCATTAGGAGAATGCGAATGAGTATGAGCCGAAATCGAATATCTGGGGAGCAGCGTGTGAATCGATGTTCGATTGGCAGAGCAAACCAACCAACATCGATTGTCGACAGAGGAAACAAATTTGTGAAATGGTGCAAATTTATTTTAACCAGGCGGAGGGTGGAAGAGGAAGCAGGTGGAAGGGAGAGAGAGAGAGAAATGAGGTGCAGACAAGAAATTTCCTTTTGATTTGGATTTTGAAATTCCTTTCGTTAGACATAATTAGCACTAATAAATTAAGACTAATGAATAAGTTCTTCCTGCTTTCTCTTTGGACAATGTCTGTCCGAATACTTTGTATTAAATAAATCAAGCTTCAAAAATATTCTGAAATCAGGGCTACTATGGACAGGAATCTTTTGTCCTTGACTGAATTTGGATAACAAAGCAAGCGAATCATTCATCATTCTCGCACTTTTCGAATCAGCAAAAATTGACAGTTTGGATATTTTTAAGGAGAAAGAAGGCAAAGGAAGAAATTGTTTAAAGGAAGAAAGTATTTAAAATTGTATTCAATGACAGCAAAATCCTAAACCTTTTGGAGTCGCTCTGAGCATACCTTCCAAAAGTCTTAAAAAGAGGGAGCTTTGAGCGTCCTGATATTTTTTTTTAAAAGCAAGAAAAATGAATTATTTTCAATTAAGAATTTACTGATGCTGTTTTTTTTTTCCGTTAAAAAGAGTTTTTGTGCTTTGTCTCAGCGCTTTATTTAAATAGAAAATAGTGAAAAACCATTAGCACAGAAAAATTATATTATATACACGCCTTATCTCTTGCAACTACTCCATGAGTCTTGCACTCTCTGTGTACTCTCTGTCTAGAGATACTCTAATCCTTCGAACGCCTAAGATTCACATCAAAGCAAAGATTAAAGTGACCTCACCACCGCTTACCGCACCAAACCACCTGAGCCGACACGCTAAACCACACAAAATCTCTCCTGCATTCGATTTCGTATTTATTTATTTATCGCTTGAGCTGTGACTTTTTGCTTCCGTCGACTGTTGGAGAAACGCAGTAACAAGAAACCTTAACTTTGGCTACCAAGAAACTGTTGAAATATTCAGGTACTGTGGCGCCTTGGCCACACACCGACGTGGCCAACGACGTGGCATTAAGAAGTATAGAATAGACGATCAAATAGACCCTGCTTTTGCTGCCAGCAGGTTGCCAGAAGATTAAGAAGGTGCTAAATTTGTTTCTTCAACAGATTTCTCTCTGGCGGCTTAGGTTTTTGTTTTCGTTCTTTGCTGTTGCGCGTTCGAAGGCGAATGGTAGAGACGACCGAATCCTCGTGGGCGTTCTTGTTGGTGTCACTCTCTCTTTGAGGTATTTAAATTATTGATGAAAGTAAGAAAGTAAGTCCGGCGCGCCGGTGAAATTTAAAACCATTGAATTTCAAATTCAATCAATGAATTTTAAGTATTTATTTATATTTAACTTTTCAATTTAAATGTTTCCAAGGCTGTTTATTTATTTGAAATTCTCTGATTTATGCCTTGAAAGGAAATAAAAAGAAAAACCAAAAAGGATTTTACGAAGAGATTCAAAAAAATTTTTTGTTGAAAATTCCATTTGAAAAAGTTTTGTAATTACAAAAAAAAAATAATCCTCATCTCATTGTCATTGCAGCATGCGCGTGTTTGTTTTTTTTAAATTTCTTTTGAAAACTTCTGTTCCATTCGCTGAATGGATCCTCAAGGATAACTGCAAAACTTATCTATTCAACTGTTCAACTTGACGAAATGAAATTTTATCCTTTGCGGATAAACACACTTATCCGTGTAAATATGATGCGGCAGAGGTAAAGGGTAGCTTTTTAGGCCTTTTGTTCGTCTCTGATGGATCTCATTACTTTGCTCTAAAGAAAAACGAATGCGTCTACATAAACGTTAAATATTATCTATTTTAATTGAGTTAATTTGTTCACTTGGATTAAATATCAACATGAAAATGCACAGTGACGTTTCCCGGTACACTCCATTATTAAATTGAAATTATACTCCATACCTTTATATTTCCTTTATTTTCTGCTCCTTTTGTAATATATTTATAACTTTTTTTATTATTGTACCGAAACATCGAATTGTTTATAGCAAATTCGGTACCGGACCATAATTCTTGTTGTATTCAACTCAAAACTACTAACACTTTTCGGAGTTCCTGTCGCCCAAGGACACCGCAGCTGCTGCTGGTGTGTTCATATTTTCTCATTTATGATGATGATTGCTCGTGTTTGTATACTCGGACTAATTGCACTAGATAACATTTATATTGCACAAACACACAGACACGGGCACAGGCACATACATAGGCACACACATACACTAAATGCATAGATATAATGAAAATATAAACAAGTACCACCAATACCAACAGCGTCAGCATCAGTACCACTATCTCTTATGCTAACAAATGAAGAATGAGAGGCACCAGCATCATCATCATCGTCATCATCATCAGCTTCTCTACAATTGCAAAAATAAACGTCAACGCGAGCGAGTGACAGCCTTTTATGACGTACATAAAAACGCAAATGTTCCATTTCGAGTTATTATGCAAATGCCAGGCTGAATGCATGCATGTTGCAATCCGCAGCAGCTGCTGCCACCTGCCCGCACTCATGCTTAGGCAGTAACGAATAGCGATGAGGATGTCTGGAGCTAGTTAGTGCAGCATTTTAATTTAAAGAAATACTAGAAGTACCCAAATGTTTTGGATGACAGGCGGCTGCTGCCGTTACTGCTGATTGCCAAAATGTGCGAGGGTGGAAAACCCACATAAGCATATGTGTGTACATATGCTTCAGAATTCACTATATTCAGAGAAAATATTTTAATTATTTCATTAAGAATATTTTACATTTTCATAGAAAAGGACTGAGGAGTGGGGCCTTCTCATTGCGCCAACGTCTTCTAGTAATTTCTATGTTCGCATAAAATACTTCAGTATACGATAATTTGCATATTTATTTGTGTGCACATGCTCATAAGCGTATGGGTGTGTGTGTGTGTGTGTGTGTGTCTGTTTTTGAATGAGTTCTGTATGAATAACGTTGATTATTGATAATTCTACCAACAAGATCTGCGCCCTTCAAGAGTATACGCTCTTTTCAAAGTCTTATGATTTCATTTCATGGAAACATGGAGTACATTTTTTTTATTTGCATTACAAAATTTGTGTCCTCACTGCTATTTAATTGTTATCATTATTTAATTTCCTAATTGCTGTTTCTGGAACTTTTCACTTTACTCCGAATATTTTGAAATTTTATTTCTAATGCGAGCGTCAGGTGAAATTTCGGCCAGTCTTCTGATTTGCAATATGATGATTTCAACGATAAACGGGAATTTATTTCAAAATATATAAGTTTTGTGTATTTAGTTGATTTCTTATAAAATTTGGGCAAGTCTTAACGGCTAAGGCGTCAACACTTGCGACTTAAAACCAAGATGCCAAGACATTATAATGATCCTACATGTGTCGTTTCGTCACGGCGCTCAGCGGAACCAACTTGCGGCACATTTTGAAGGATGATTTGCATTTTTTTCCGTATAGAGTGCAATTGACTGACAAAGAATATTTCCGGCACACCGTCCACGTCGCTTGAAATACGGCCACACCGTTACATACCGATATAAAAGATGGCGCATCCTGTATAATATCAGAATTTAAAACAAATATAACGCATATTATTTTATAATTATAAAAAATCATTTTTTCTGCAAATGTATTCTCTTCATGTTTGCTATCGGCAGCAAGAAATTTAATACCAAATTAATAACAAAGCTCGATTCCGGGAGTAAGAGAAAGATTCATCGAAATGAAGTACAATACTCGTATATACTCTTTTATTTTATATTAACAGAGAAGACAATCCTTTTTTCAGAACGAGGCCTCTAACGACTTTCAGGTAACTGAAAATCGTAATTAACTTTGTCACTCAACTTATAGGGCAACATAGTTTTATAATAAAATCCATACTATTCTCCATTAAATTCTAGTTAAAATGTAATAAGAGTTGAAATTAAGAAAAGAAGAAAATACCATAAAATCGCCAGAATCACTTTAACCCGGATTACTTTATTTCAATTGCTCGCTGCTGTCTTTCAAGACTTTTCGTAGTACTCGTAGATTCATTTCGATGCGACGTGATGACGTCATTGAAGAAAGCTTTTTTCAAGGGGCAAAAAAAGAAGCAAGCAGCACTAGAACTGAAAAGGAAGAAAGGACTCAACACAATAATAATACTACTTAAAGGCAGTACGAAAATGTTTGTTTTTCGTGAATTTGTGTTTTTTGGTTTTAGAGTTTCCGTTTGTTCCACTCTGTTCCGCCAAACTTAGCGCATTGTCTTCATTGCACATTCATACTCTTCCAAAAAATGTCTTCGAAAAGAGAATGCTTGTGAAGAGAAAAGTGAGAAAGATGAGCAAGGAAACAGAGGCACAGGAAAATTTGTGTCCCTTCCGATTTTACTCACTCACTCACTCTCTCGCTCACCAGCCACAATAATTCAAGTAGGACCGAATGCTTGGGTTGCTCGGAACTCGAGGAAGCTCTGGAGCATCAACTTTGTTTCTCAAGCGCGGCGCCGCGGCGTGGGCATGCATTAGGGCCGCTTGAGGAAAGTTCGTTCGGATTCGCTTTCGCGCGAAAACTTTCTTTTGTCATTATTTTCACTACGAATACTTCACAAAACCTCACTTTTATGTTTGTTCTCTTGCTTTCTTGCGAACTTCTATGCAGCCATCCTTTAAAACTTCCTCTTAAATTCGCGGAAAAACATCGTAAATAGTGATATCGTCGAATGGAATGCATTTTGAGGGGTCGAGAGAGGGTTAAGGTGCTGGTGCTGGTGCTGAATTTGGCTGGTTACTAGGTCACTTTGTATGCTGCAGTGTTGTAAGGATGTTTTTTTTGCTGTGCTCTCTTGATAATTTATTTAGCTGGTAATATATTTCGTCGTTAGTCACTTTCTTTTCCAAAGAAGAAGACGAAGAAGCAAAACCAGAAAAAAGAATTCTTTGCGATTTTATCGTAGGTAGGATTTATTTCTAGATAAATTCTAAAGTAAAAAATTAGCTCTAGGCATCGCAAGAAAGGCTTAATCTAGTGGAAGAGAATTGAAGAAAAAATTGTTTGTGCTACAACAAGATTTAGTGATTACTAAAAATGAAATAAGAATTTTGTTTATTTCGATATGATTCAGACGATCATTCAACCGTTTAGTTTAGAATTTGGAAAATGATAAGAATTATAAAAGAATTATATAGAATTATAAAAGAAAATTCAGAAATTCAGAAATCAGAATCTCGTCTAACAATCTCGTTTGCTAGACGAGATGAACAAAAATGTCTATAATGTACTCTTATTATACGGTATAATAAATTAATCTACATTTACCAAATTTTTTCTTTGATAACTAAGCAAGCTCAATTATTCAGATTTATCGTAATAACCTGGTACGTCGAGCATCGAAAAACTGCTTTCTGTATACTTTAGGATTTTCATAAAATATCTAAATATCGATTTGCATTTCAAATGGAAACCATTTACGAGTACAAACAATTGCCAGTTGGGCAAAGATAGAGAGCGCCAGAGAGCGCGCACAAAAAAATGGGGGAGAACCTGAACACGAATGAAAAATTCATGTGCCGCGCGTGTTGCCAAATGTTTGCACAAAGGATTTTGCAAAATATTCATTGTTTGGTCTGTCGGAGCATCACGCAGCAAACGGAGCAAACATTGTCAGGTCGGTTCGTCTCCACCGGGCGGGCGAAAGATCAACACTTCCGGCAGGGAAGAAAGAACACGGAAAAAAACGAAAAAGCCATCAAAATATTCTCAACTTTTCACCCTTCAAAGGCAGGGGCGGGCAAGCGTAACCTTTTTTTTAGAATATTTTAATGTTTGATTAGAAATCAAGTGGACGGAATTCGTTTGTTTATTAAAACGTACAAAAAGAAAGATATATATTTATTTAACCCTCTTATTTAACAGTATTGTAAGTTGTTGAGTAGAAATAATGCACACTCGAAACCAACACATGTATACATATGTATATACATAGGTACGTTTGTATACTCGTACACAATGATAGATAGGAATTTGTGTATTGCGGAGTTGAGGTTATTTCGAAAATGTTATAGAAATTTGAAAAAAAACCAATACAACAACAATAGCTTCGGCTGCAGCAAAATGTAGCAACATGAATCAAATGAATTTTTATTTTTTTTTATTGCACAGATCTACTACGATACTCTGCCCAGTATTCTGTCCAGTATCCTTTTGTGTGAATTTCTGAATGCAAACTATGCGCATTTGTTGTTGTTGTTGTTGTTGCTGCTGTTGTTGTTGTTGTTGTTGTTGCTGCTGCTGCTGTTATTGTTGTTGTTGTTGTTGTTGTTGTTGTTGTTGTTGTTGTTGTTGTTGTTGCTGCTGCTGTTTTGTTATTGTTGTTGTTGTTGTTGTTGTTGTTGTTGTTGTTGCTGTTGTTGCTGTTGTTGTTGTTGTTGTTGTTGTTGCTGTTGTTGTTGCTGCTGTTTTGTTGTTATTGTTGTTGTTGTTGTTGTTGTTGTTGTTGTTGTTGTTGTTGTTGTTGTTGTTGCTGCTGCTGCTGCTGTTATTGTTGTTGATTGTTCTTGTTGTTGTTGTTGCTGCTGCTGTTGTTATTGTTGCTATTTCATGTAACACAGTTACGACATTATTTTCACTACGAGTTAGTAATTTTTCATTGGTTATACTCAGAGCTCTATAACGTGCGTACGTATGGATATGCATGTGGATGCAGATAAGTGTGTATTTGTAGGATATTTTCGTTGAAGTAGAGTATAGACGATATAGTATACTTCACTCTATTGACCGCACGAGTTGATTTCATTTGAAACTCAATTGAATTATAAGACAAAAAAGTTGCGAGTACGCACTTATACTCGGCACTTATTAAACAAGCTTTAATAGACCACATTCACAACATTTCTGCTAAATTTTGATTGAAAACCGAAGTCGTTTTGTGCTACTCGGGCTTTAGTCTTCAATCATTCCAACAAAGTTGTCATGTCTTAACCGAAATTGTATTACATCATGCGCAATTTGGCTTCATTGTAAGCTTCTGGGTAATTTCCGAAAAGCATTCATAAAGAAAGTGTACCTTTTAGTGCAATCAAAAGCTTTCTGGACGGAAGCCATCTGCTCTCAGCATTACTATACATTCTTGTTGCAAATTTTATTCCTTATTACCTACGAACAAACCAACAAACCAACGAACCAACCAACCATCAAACCAAACACACTTGGCTATTGATTGCATATTTTGCAGTTTTTTGCCAGCAGTGGCACGAGCTGGATGAGAGGATGGCCAGGCCCACGGACACTACAACCACCTCCGCGAGCAATGAAGCGAGAGGAATCAGCCGCAAACTACCAACCATCCGCCTTCACAACCAAACTATAGCCAGCTGCTGGTTATCAGAAGCCAGCAGCCATAAACCGACAGCCATGAGCCTCCTGACCAACGGCCTGTTGACCACCAGCCACCAGCCATCAACCATCGACTAGTAACCATCAACCATCAACCATCGACCATCAACCATCAGCCTTCAACCATCAACCTTCAGCCATCAGTCATCAGCTGCTGCATAAACTTCGTATAAAACCTACGCAAGTGTGTTTAATGGATAGAACAAAAGCCATTTGGCGATGCCATAAACCGTAGTACGATAGCTTGAATTATGTTTATTATTTTGATTTTCCAGCGATTCCCACGAAACTCAGCCAGCAACCATCAAATCAAGAACTATGGCCAAGAATTTTGCTGCAAATTACAACAAAAAAATGCACTTTAAGAAATAATTTTGAGCTTTTTATCTTGCGGACTATTATAAATACTCGTACTTCCTGAAAATCAGATGGAAAGAAAGTGAACTAAAAACATTTTAGTACTTTATTGCTGTCGGCAGTAATTCTTCGCGAAATATCTCTCGATGATGCATTATATTGTAATTATTTTCGCAGCTTCAAATACCGCGAAGAATTACTTGCTTTATTTCCAATTATCAAATAATTAGCGCAAGCGATGGTGTTGCCAAAAGGAGCCAAGAACAAGCTGCCCGCCCGGCCAAAGGTGGGGAGGGTGACGCGGGTTTGGCTTCGGCGTCTACGTGCCTCATCCGCAAAGCAATTACGATAGTATTACAACTGCTTTTAATTGTCAATTAAGTCCGTGCAGTTGTTTTAATTGCCATCAAGTAATTTAAAATGAAAGCTATCGATTTTTTTATTTTGTTATTATGATTTTTATTCTTTATTCGGACAGAATTGTTTTTTCTTAATGTTTTTTCTTTTACTCTTAAAATTTTTACAATATTATTGACTTAATTTAAATTAAAAATTATTTTTGTATGACAATTTTTAAAGAAAATAACATTGATTGTCAAGAGCTTTCTCGGCATAATTGATTTTTTTGAAACCGTAAAGTAACCATTGACCCGTAACCGGTATATTCTAGAATTATATTCATAGAAATTAAAAATTAATCAAAAGCTTTAAAAGCATCTTAAAAATCACAAGGATTTCGGCTGTCAATGAGAAATTTACGATATTGTCCATTAACACCACCATCACCACCATCACCACCATCACCACCGTCACCACCGCGATGGTAGTCTTTTAATTTGGAAACGGACGGACGGACGGACGGACGAACGAACGAAAGAAAAAACGCACGAGCAAAAGCTCATGCCCATTTTTATTTATAATGATTACATTTTTTTGTTGTCTTTGCAGAAGAGTAATTGTAATTAAAGCATAAATAAAACAAAATAAATACCAAAAAAGGCACGAAACGAGGAAAGAAGGATATACAACATACAGACGAATATATACAATGTAAAAGACGCAGTGAGAGAAAAGTCTTTCTGGCAGTAAGAGATGAAAATGTTGGCCATAAGCGTAATTCAATGTTAATGAAAATAGTTTTCTCATTTCCTTTTCATGGCGGTAATTACTTGGACGCCATTAACTCGAATGCTCGGAGATAGTACGAGTTTATTGTATATTCGTATATGCTCGTCTTTACCGCACCCTTTTGCTGCGTTGAGAGGAAAGCAGGATTGTGGAGCGGCATGTCCATACGTTTCTCAATATCCTTCGAAACGGAGGCGGCTTTGCATTTTGCTTGCTTTTTTTAATTCGACTATCGTTTATTATTTAACGATTATATCGTTTTTATTAATATTATTATGACGCTACAGCGACCTACCATGCCGCTGAATTCGAATGTTTATCTGAGACACATGCAAAAACATTATTTCTAATATAATCTTAACTAAAACGCAACAGATCCTGAAAATAAAATACTTCTTATGACGTTATTTAGCAATTATTGCATGTAAACGGATTCTTGTATTTCGGAAAACAACTCTAGCGCTTCATTCGTTAAACCCTTGACCGAGTTTTCGTTGATAAATAGTTTCCTTTAAGATATTCATGGAAAAGCGTCCAAGGTTCTAAGGTTGCAGAAGCAGACCACTGCGCGTAATTTTCCATCAATGCAGTTCAATTACTGAAGACAGACAAACTGTTAAATAAAAATTCATGGCAGAAAGTATTATGAAAATGATTTTTTTTTCCTGATACTCCGAAGCAGCCTCGGAGTATCAGGAGGAATAAAGGCTTCTGTTGGCTCCTTCGCCCGCCGCCGGGTTCGATGATTCCCTCAGTTTTTCTTTCTCCAAATGTTTGTAGAGCATTTCATTTAAGTGACTTTCATGCTCAGGTAGGTTGCCCCTTCATGGCATACCCTTCTGGGTATGACAAAGTTTTCTTTTCGTTTGCAATCAACGATGCTGCAAGGAAACTTTTCTTGTGTAGACGCTTCACAAAGAAGATTATTTACATTCCTTGCGTCTGTTCCGCTGCACGCGAAATGCAAATGAATTGGCGTTGAATGGATGGTTGGGTGGATCGATGGCATTGAACTCAACGGAAATGCGACATTTTCAATCAGTCGCATCAGTCTCTTCCGGGGCGCCCGCAAGAGCCCGCAGCTCATCAGCCGGTTTGAGACAACGAACGGTCGTGCTCGGTTTGCTGCGTTGATTTGTTATTTCTTCTTCGCTTTTCCTGACTGTGTGTGTTTCGTGAGCATTTTTTCGAGCCATGTTTATTTGCGCATTTAAAGAGAGCGCAGACAACGTGAGTGCCACCGCGTGGAAAGTATGAAGACAGTCGAAGAAGCAAGGTTTCCTGTTGACAGGAAACGCCACGTTGTGGGGAGCTTTTTTGGGCGGTTCGTTATTTAAAATGAAGGCAATGCGTTTGATTACTCTCGAGAGACGAGCGAAATATTCGAAGGAGCGGGACAGAGGAACAGAGCCAGAAAAATTAAGATGATTGCGTCGGTATCAATTTGCGCAGGGTTTTATTTTCCTCTTGTGATGCTACTGCGTGCGGTAACTGGTTCAGTGCGGTACACAGGACATTCTGGCCTCGTTCAGTGCCTCGTTATGAGGCTAAGTTTACTCTTTTCAAGCAAGGTTCATAATTTTGTAAGGAATTTCGGGGCTTCTTAATTAATGATGATGCTATTCTGCTATTAAAAAATATGTACATATATGTATAACGATAGCAATATATAAACGATGTATTTATTATGTTCTGTCGTATCATAAATTTACGAAAACTAATAATTTTAAAGTGCATACTTAAGAGTTTTCTTTGACTTGGCAGTAAGTGTGTTTGTAGCGGAACTTAATGGCTTAGATTGTAATGACTTCATTAGAGACAAAATTCCTGACTCAGAAGTGTTTATAATTCACGTCCACAAACGGACTGACGAAATACATCTCAATTAGTCAGTGTCCGCATACGACTCGCTACACATATTTCAATCGCTATGAAATTAATAATTTAAATTAACTTAAATGTTGAGCAATTACTAATGATTGGACAAAGGCACTTACGTTGTGGTTATGATTTCACAAGCACAGAATGGGCTTAGTTTCTTCATGTTCTTGAGGGCACCTCAAAGGATACGGAGCGAAAGTGATCTTTCATTAGCAACATTTAATTAAATGCAGTTCGTTGGCGAGCATTTAATTCTGTTTGTAAGTTTATGTGAATTTCTGTAGGCGTGTAGGTGTGTGTGTGTGTGTGTGTGTCAACATTTAGTATTAAAATCAAATGGCCTCAATTTTAATTGAGCACATATTAACAGTACTAATTATTATGCAAATAAAAGCTAATAATCCTTCAATAAATCGTTTATTCAAAAACTTTTTCCAAAGACGTATGTTATCTTTTTAAGAGTTTGTAATTATTAAATTATATTATATTATTTATTTTAATAAATAAATTTTAATAATTAAATTTATTTTAATAAAGCAGTTTATAATTATTAAATTATATTATATTATTTATTTTAATAAATAATATTGGTGTTAATAAATAATAATAATATTAATTAATAATTATTAATAATAATGTAATAATGTAATATTAATATTATTAATTATTATTATTAATTAATTATTATAATTAATTATTATTAATATTAATATTATTAATTAATATTATTAATTAATTATTTATTAATATTTATTATTAAATATACATATAATAAATAAATTATATATTTTTAATCAACAACGCTGTAAAAATCGCTCGCTCTCTCGCTTTTGACCTTTTGTGGTAATAGTTTTCAAAAAAAATCCAGAGTTAGTTTTTAATTAAATCCTTAGTGGTTTATTAACTAATTTATGGCTAGCCGGTTGCCTTAATCCCCCCTCTTCTCCTTCTTCAGAGGGAGAAGACTTCTTCCTCTGCTTCTTCGTCTATTACGAACTCCAATTTTCAAGTTTCTCTACCGCAGCAGCGCTGCAGTAAATAATTAAAAAAGGGTCAGTGTTGGTGTTAAGCCTTGATCGGTACAAAAATGCTCGCTCTTCTCCGCTGTTGACCAATTACGTAAATAAGCGGCAGTTTAAAAAACAAAAGAAGAAAGCGATAAGCAGGCCCTTTCAAACAAGAAAGTGAGAGAAGGACAAATTTAGGGTTTTCTAGTTCCGTACATTTCCCGCAAATTGTGAAATTCTTTTCGAAAAGTTGTGAGAAGTTGAGTTTTCCAGTAACATGCAAATTAGCTGCACTAAATCGAGAAGCGTGGTCTTTAGCTGCGATATTAATTAGCAAATTGAGAGGCTTTATGCTACGGATTAGTAGAAATTTATTTGGCAAAAATAGGATTTGCAATTTTAATTAAAAAGGCGTCTCACACCAAAGCACAATCCACACTCCGAGCTTCGTGAAAAGCCTAAACGCTTGCTTGTTGAGACTTTGGTTCAAGAAAGAGCAATAACAGGCTCTCTTAAAAGTGTGTAGGAGAGAAGAGGTGCGAAGAGAATGGCATAATCGCAACCGAATAAACCGCGATTCTGCTATTTTCTTTTATTTAATTTTCAGCACCACAAAAGCTGGAATTTTTTTGAAGAATTAATTATGCAACTGATGAATGATTCACAAGAAAAGTAGACCTTGTTTTTAAGCCATTTTGGAAATGTGATTAGCCAAAGCAGTGCCAACATTTTTGAAGCCCAAACAACTTACAAAATAATGAGTATATTTTGAGAATTAATCGCACATTTTAAATCAAGAGGAAATATTAGTAGAGTCAAGAAATTCCTCTCCTCCGCCGCTCTTCTGTTTATTGATGCTCTTTTTCTTCTTAGTTTGTTTGGAGTAGAAACGACGCCTTTATGGAGATTTTGCAGGAATTTGAATACTTAACAAAGTAGCGCGAAAGGAAGTGAATACTGAAAATAAAAGAAAAAACTAGGAACGAAGCAAAAAAAAGGGTGGCAACAGCGGTGGGAGACACTTACTGTGAAAGTTTAGCGGCGCGGTTTTGTCGTTCCATAAACGGTGCCGCCAAATAATTCACTTGACGCTTGCACTAATCATTTGGGAATAATCAGCAAGTGTTGCCACGTTTTTGCTCGTTTTTTTTTTGTTGTTTCTCACTTCTCACTTTTTTGTTATTTCTTTTTCTCTTTATTTTCTCTTTAGGACAATCCATTATTTAGAAAATTTCTTCCGTTTTTTTCGTTGTTTCTCGACGAAGAGAGGAAAAGGATCCGTATATATTTTTCCTATGTTTACACGCCCCGCGCGCATGCAGACGCGCCAGATGAAAGTTTTGTTTTTGCTTTGTTGTTGTTTTTGTTATTGCCCCTTACGGCGTTGTGGTATAAATGAGCCGGACATTATGTCAGTTGGTGGTCCATTCGTCCCGTCCTAATTACAAATCAACCGAAATGAGTATAAAAAGGAACACAAGAAAAACGAATGGAAAAAGAAAAAAATAAATTAAAAATAGACTTTCCGGGTCAGTACTTCATGGAAAATGCAGCTTCTCACTGGCTTAATCCTTGGGCGATTTTTTGCGCGATTCTACCATACTTTTAGAACCGTTGCTTTTTTGTTGTTGTTGTTGTTGTGGTGTAAGCTGAAACCGCCAAACCAAGACAACGTCAGCCACAAGCGTAGCCGTAGCTTCAGCTTTCGCTTCAACTCTCCTCCGACCGCGTCTTCATAATTAAAGGAAAGCGATATAAAATTTAATTTTAGTGTAAGATTTTTAACGTTTTAATTTTTTGTTGTTTTTTTGTTGTTGTTATTTTTCTTTTTGTGCATAATTCGTTCGTGATTAAGCGATGAAAAAGGTATTACACGATAATTAGCGAATTTTAAGACGCTTTTCCTGCAACTTCGACTTAATTAATAACGTCTGGATAATGTCTACACTTTAAAAATTCTGGGTATAAAGTATTTGATATTATTAAATTATGTATACGAAATTTTCATATAAATTATAAATTTTTTAAACGAATTCTCTCCTCTTAATTTAATGTTTTATAACGAATTAATATAAAATATTATCATACAGATTTTATTATATCGAAAAGTAATACCAAAGTTCCATAACTTTAATACCATTTTGTAATAGAATTTTTGTAGTATTTTTATATGGTAATTTTAATAATTAATAATTTAATTTGCTAGTATACAAAAAATAGTATATATTTTTATGCAATGTAGGGGCATACATTTTATAAGATATTTTGTGCGGATCTGGAAGAATTTTCAGAGTGTACAAATGCTTTCAATTCATTTATCGAAAGCCACCGATTTCGAAGGAAAAACCTGAATTTAAATGATCTTTGGTTTGAGGGCTAAATCGACTCAGCAGGTGATACTGCGCAAAAATATATACACTTTTCATTATGCATTGCAAACGGAAGAACGAAGTTAAGATACCAACTACCCTCAGTTTCTTCGATTTTCAAGTTTCTTCGATTTTTAACATCATTTTTTAAATGTTGCTCAACCGGATGTGTCTAATTTGGAGAAATTTGCAACAAAATTGCAAATATTTTCTAATTTTCTGTGTGAATTCGGTGACTACGAGTATTTGAACTTCTAAAAGCACCAGAATAAAACCGACATTTTTTTGGGCAGAAAAAGAAAAAACAAACTGCAGTGAACCAATGAACAAAACACAACGGACCAAACCAAAAGAAAACGACAGAAACCAAACCGAATCAAACCGAAACGAACGTGAATAAAATCCATTCCGAATTCATCGTATATAAAATAAGCTAAGTTTAATACAATGCGAAAGTTGCGCTAGAACTTTTGACAAATGATAGTCAATAGCAGCAACAACAACAATAACAACAACAACAACAACAATCAATACAACAAGCAACGATATCAAGCAAAATAACAGCACCACCAAAGATATTGAACGTACATATTTTAGAATTCGTGTCTCTCTTTTTCTATCTCTGTGCAATCAAACCTCAGAACGAAATTTTGTGGATTTGCAATTTTCTGGTTCTCTTCATTCGCCCTCCTCTCGTCTCATCGGCCTGTCCGGCCAACCAACCAACCAACCAGTTCCAACCAACCGTTTTGCAACCGTTTTGCAACCATAGCAACCATCGCATCCGGCACGATGCTTTGTCCTGGTTGAACTTTCAATTGAATCCAACCGATTGACAACAAGTTGTCGCAGCCGTAGCATTTTCCTCTTTAACTATATTCACAAGCACACATGTATATGTACATACGTATGCATATGTATGCAGCCGTATTCGCCAGCATAGGAGCGACGAATATGAATAAAAAAAAAGAAGCAAACCACCGTCAAAGTGTCAAGGTTTCTACGGCAAAAACGGCGGCAATGACGTTTGCAGACAAGCATCCATCCGGAGCCATGCGGCAGACTCTTCAGTCAGTCGCAATCGGGCATTCAAATTAGTTGAAATTGCAGTATACGACCACATACGTAGATGCATAACTACATACGAGTACGACATAAAACATGGTCCGCCGATGCGGCGACCCGTAAAAGGGCACCACCGCATTCGCACGACGAGCCGATTTTCCATTGATTTATTCCGGAGTGATTTTCGAACACGAACGAGGAGAAAAAGTACACGCGTGTCCCACAAAATGGTCATCAATGTAGAGTAAAAAGAAGTACATAGTAAAGAATTTTTATTTATTTATACTTGTACCGCGCTCCTTCAGTGGGCAGTATTCAGTATTCAGTTTTCATTTCATTAAATTTTTGTGCTTTTCACATTTTTTTCGCTGCATTTTTTCATTCTCTTCAAGAGATTCACAAACGGTTTTAACTAAAAGCGAGTAATAGTTTCTTTTTTTGCTCTCATGAACTTTTTAAGTTGTGGGTCACAGCAAAAAAGGCCTCTGCCAGTCATGTCATGGTTTCTGCCATGGTTTCCGTCACACAAACCATGTTTAAACCATACTTCAGTCGACATTGAGCGAAACGAAAGAGTGTTTAACTTTATTAAAGTTACTGTTTCGAGTACATATTCGCAAAAAAAATGAAATTAAAACCGAAAAAAGTTTGTCAAGAGTCCGAAACAAAATGAAACAACAACCATTTCAAGGGCTTTCAAATTAGTATTGAACCCTTTTGGCAGCAAGTTAATTTTTTAATTCAAAGCCAAATCGAATTTGTTAGTCTATATTTGCCAAGAAAAAACTACACACTCGAAAACTATTGGCATACATTTTCCAATAAAACAATGTCGCAGTAAGAGTAAAAAGTTTGAAGAATGGGAGAAGTAGTCTTGCCGTGGCCTTAAATAATAATGCTGGAAAAACTGTTGGACTCAGCACATCCATTGTAATAAAAATTAATGTATTTTCATAAGGAAATTCTCCTCCCCCCCCTTCTTCCCCGCCATACAAGGACACCCGCGAAAAAGTAGAACACCGCTCAGGGAGGACCGCGGGTAAATATTTCGTTTTGAAGAGAACACAATATACAATAACTTCAACGCAGTAACAAACAATACATTTGTACATGTATGGAAATATGAACATATTTCAAACTCTTCTCGAATATAACTACATTCCTTGCTCTCCTTTTCTTCCTTTTCTACCTCCTCATCATACGATTAACCTAAAAGAATCTGAAAACTTGAAGTGTTTTTCTATTTTGCATTTCATCGTATTGTGAGTCATCGTATCGGTTACAGAAATAACCGTAACAACAGCAACAACAACAACAACGAAAGCAACATCTGCATTAAGAAACCAGAAAATGAAAAACAAAAAAGCAGCGTAGAATTGCTGAATTTCTGGAAAGAATTTACAGGGTTCAAGCAAGGTTCAAGTAATGTGAGAGTTAACCTCAATGTGCATAGAAAAAGAGCCAACCTGTGTACTATATAGTACACACACATACTCGTACTTGTAGCTCTCGAATATACTCATACTTGCTGCTGCTTCGTCATGTTGAAACCAACGGTTTCAGGTTTCAGTTTTCAGGTGCTCCACTTTTTTTGCGATGGCGCAGCCCGAGTTGATGCATTTTTAATACGAGCACTCTTTCTCACATTCTGCTACACTTTCGCGCACCCGCTGCGCCAGCTACGAATGTGTTAATGGTTAGCAAAGATGCTGGGATCGTATGTTCCAAATAGCAACTCCACTGTGCTCCTTGAGTTTCGCTACTACCCTTCAGTAGGTCTGCCTCCTTCCGCTCCTTTCATTCAACATTATGGTCCGCTGAAGTGCATTAAAAAACAATTGAATACGAATAAAAGTGCAAAATGTATACAACTCTGTTGTTTCGTTTGCGAAAGTACACACGCCCACTTGGTTATGAAATATCGTAAATTATTTCTCAGTTTGGGTTGCTGTATTTTTCCTAATCATCTTGGGAACCGCGCATATGTTCTATACCTTACATATTTTCGCGAAAGCTCCAGATTTTGTTTCATATTTTTCTCTACAAATGGCTACACATATAAATATATTCCCCTGCGGTTAAGAGTTTATTTTTTTATATTTTTCCTTCATCTTTTTTCGTCATTTGCGACATTTCGGCCCGTAATAATTTTGCTGTAGCGCGCTTCGAGAAATTCTAACTAAATTCAGAGTTCTGTACCGCCATCACTGATGCCAAAAACTTTTCTTTTGCTCTTTACATTTTGTTTTTTTTTGAAAACTTGAATTAAGATTAAAAGAGCAATATTTTTAAACTTTTAACAAAAATTCATTTAGTCCTTGAATGCCTCAAGCAGCGTCCATCGTCTTAAAATAACAGCATTCGGTGCGTTCTCGCAGTACCCAACTTTTTCGTCTTCCTTTGTTGCGTTCTCTTTTACCACACTTCTTCGACTCCCATTATAATCAATCATTATCTCTATTGTATCTATTATCCGTCGCTTTCTACGAACTTAACGAACAACCTGGCGCTAAACGTCTTGGCTTTAAGGCTGTGAAGTTAATTGTCTTCTCAAGGTATTTATTTTATCGTTTCCTTTTCGTTTGCGCCTTTCGCTCGCGAAGAGTAATGAAGAAAGAGAAACGTGACAAAAGCTTAATAGTCAGTAAGCTCATCTCATTTGCGGTCTGTATAAAAGCACATAATAAATTACTCTCTGAACACCTTTCACGGGCCAGAGCAAAGTCGCCGAGTAAAGAATTGTCCTTATTAAAGGTTTAGGAGATATTCACTGATCTCTGGTCAGTTTTGTTCGGTCATAAATGAAAAAAGTTATTTAGTCAAAAGTCATTATTGAGTCTCGCTAAAAGCTTTAGATTATGTAAAGTGTTAAGGACTAAAAGAAAAAGAAAGATATGGTTAAAAAATTCACAAACCTTCTTAAAGTCAATAGCGGAGGTTATATTTTCGGACATTTGAATTCAAATAAAAAAGGTTTTTTGGTTTTATAAAAACTCTCTGTTTTTCTAATAACTTAAAATATCAGCTCATTTTCGTTATTCAGTTCAGTAACGAAAGACGAACTAATAATAATATCGTCTATAAGCATGACTATATCGTCTATAACCTAATTACACCCAAGTACAGTACACCCCAGTACACCAAAATAAGTTTTCTACACACGAGTTCGCCCAATAATTTTCTTTTTACACGATTGACTTTGATTGAACTTAAGTTCCAACAAAAAATTTCTGGATAAATTTTTCCTCATGCGGAAAAGAATATTTTTACATGATTTTTTTTTACACGGAACATATTTATTGTTTAAAAACAGACTAGACTTGTGCCCCAGGTTATAAAAATTTTTTCAAAAATAACAAAACTTATGCAGTTTTTTCCCATCTTATTTATTTTTATATTTATTCTACCGATTTAATTATCTGTTATTATTTAATAATTCTGTTTTACGGCATATAGAATTTTTTCTTCTTCGATTTTATTCACTTTTTCAATGATGATAAGGCAATGATTGAACAGTCATTAAATCGGCCTGATTTGCATACGTTTTTGTTTTTTTTTTTTTGCGTACGTGTTTTTGAGATGAACTGTACGCTTGATTGATTTATGAAAATGCCAGCAAAAAAGAACGTAGAGGTAGAAAGAAAAAAACATTTTCCATTCAAATTGCTTCAGGATATTCTTTTTATTTAACAACATTTAATAGAAAACTGCTATCGGGCATCAGTCGTCTGTAGATCTTTTTTACGCGCACAATCTTTTTTACGCGCACACAGAAAAGTGTAAGCAAACAAGAATGAGTTTATTTTTTTCTTATTTGAAGAGGATGAGTTGATTTTATTTAAAAGCAAATACAGTTAACGATTTTTTACACCCACACACTCGTACGCACTTGCGCGCGCACACACACACAAACACACTCACACAAAGCAAATACGCTGTAACAAGGCAACACGTAGAGGTTTTATTGGGTCATTGTGCCGTAACATGAGACTTATTTGAGAGATAAATTGAATTCATTTGTACGCACTGATGCGTGGGCACACTTTTGTATTTAACCCAGCGAGCGTTTTGTTATCTCAGTGTGATACATTTACGGTTAACATTTTAGTAGCTTCGAATGGTCATTACCTTTTACTATACTGAATATTCTTGCTTTGGGAAAGAAATTAGCGGAGAACTGAAGAACATTCATTAAAGATAAAAACCAAATATTTTATGTAAAATTTTTATTTAGTTTAATATGCTTGCCTCTGACATTTTTAACGATATATATGTATATATTATTAAATTTCTTTATAATGTTCTAATGTAGGTATTTTTTAAGTGCTATAAAAGAAATAATTTTCTTATTGTACTGCCGTTTCATATAAAAAAATGAAAAGAAAAGTATACCTACGCCCATAATTAATTAAGACCATTAATCCTGGAAAGTTAAAGCATTTCTACAAGGCCGTTAAATATATTAAAATTTATTGTATTATTTTTACCATTTCTTCAAACAGAATAATTTAAATCCAGTCCAGTAAACGCAGCTCAAAAAGTGTCACAGTTCACAATCGTACTTCTTTACAATAAAAATCGAATACTTTTCCTTTGTTATAATTCTTCCTTTATTAAAATGAAATTTCTCTTAATTTTACATTTTGAAATTTTGATTTTTTTCAGCGATTTAGTATCGTTAGTTATACATTTATGAATGAATTCTCTAATCATAATAAGAATAATATTTACAATGGATTATTTTGATCTTCATGCGATGTTATCACCAATCGTCAACCATCATCATTCATTTCTATTCTCTATTGTATGTATTACAGTTTGCATAATTTTATTAGAGATTAAAGTTTAAAGTTTTTTAAGTATTGGTTTCATATCTTTTTTAACATATGTATTTTAAGTTATTTTTCAAATTCGTTTTGAAAGTTTCTTCCTCTTAAAGCTCTAAATTTTTTTGTTATATAATAATGTACATACATACACACATAATCATTTCGAAATCATGAAAATTAAAGTGTTTGTTTATTGAAATGAAATCAATTATTTCATAATTTTGTGGTAACTACAATATATACTATTATTTAATTTAAATTTATTTTATTTTTCGTCTAACGTTAGTAGTTCGCATGATTTATTTGAATGGTTTTGTGTTTGTTGTTTTTTTTTCTTC
Source organism: Conops quadrifasciatus (assembly GCA_949752815.1). Taxonomy (NCBI): domain Eukaryota; kingdom Metazoa; phylum Arthropoda; class Insecta; order Diptera; family Conopidae; genus Conops; species Conops quadrifasciatus. The sequence continues at coordinate 2,216,235 of OX457078.1, forward strand.
TTACTTATTTTCTTGGTTACGGTGTTGGAGATTTTGTAATTTATAGGAAGTAGGTTTTTGTTGTTTGTTTGCTCTTTAAATTTATACATTTATCAATGTTTCTGTAGACTTCTTTAAGATTTTTCGGAAATTCAAAAATGTTTCGGCATAAAGGATTAGTAGATAGATATACATACTATACATACGTACTTTTATTTAATATTTACACATTCTTGTAGTTAATTATGCTTCCTATTTATTGTATTCTGTACCGGTCGTTATGGGTTTCTTCGGTTTCGTATTGAGCTTTCTCTGATTTTTCAACTTCAACTTTAACTAGAACCTAAACCTTTTATCTTTGGTATTTTAATTACACTAAATTTCGTAATTAAAAAAAAATGCAAATTATGTATTTATTTTATTATTTCTGTATTTAAAGTAAATGCGTCTAACCGCGAACGCAATTATTATAAAAAATATTATGCAAATATATGTATATGCTTGTGTGTGTACTGTGTGCTTGCGTCCAGTCGTGTTGCTGTTATTATGTGAAAATTCACTTTTAAATGATTCGCCGCGAGGAATTAAACTTGTGACATGTCACAAGTTACTCGTAGTTGCGAACATGTTCACATGAAATCAACACGCAATTTAGTATAATCAGGCACACACACACACACACACGCCCGTGCATGTATGGTGACACCGCTACAACACACCTACACATACATACCTACACGCGAATATCTCACGTGCATAAAATCAATTAGTCTTTGAATAAACTGAATTAACTAACGGTAAATAATTAAACGCTAAAGGTCTTTCCGGCACTGGATAATTTTATTATTATTTATTATAATAAAAAATAATTTATAGCTATAATTTTAATAGTTTATGGCTACAAAATTTCAAGAAAAAAGAAAAACGAAAACCTAAAATAAAGTATTTTCCAACCAAGAGAGTAGATTTACTTTTATAGCCAAAAAGTTAGCCAATGTATTTAAATCAACAAAAATCCTTTTAAAAATAAAACAAATTTCTATAAAATCTGGTGTTTCCTTATTTTTCTCTTTGGCAGAAAAAACCAGCGAAGGTTTAAAAGGCTTGAGAGCAACTTTAGATGGTCAAATCGACAAATATCCTAGATATTTGTTAGGTTAACTCTCCGCCATCAGTTTGATAAATGTTCATACTGTACGCGTTACGAAATAGCTGTCAAAAGACAGCTTTATTAACTGTCGAGGTTTGTGTCTGTACTTCAAGCAACAAAATCTTGGATCTAGTCTTGGATCAAAGTCCACTTCATCGAGAAAATATGCACATCTTGAAAGACTATGCCTGTTTTATTAACACAATTTCCACTTAGATCGATTCAACTTAGTTCTATAGAAATGGTTTAGCAATCCAAATTCAATGCTGGCCGATATCTCTGTCTGGCTTAGGACATGTTATTTACTTAATGTTAACTATATTTTATATTACAAGTTGACAAGCTTGACTGAATTCGTCTTTTCTTCTGTTAAATACAGCAAACTGTTGGAAGGTTCTCATTCATTGCGGATTCAACAAGTTTTCAAAAAATCCAACATTAAACGCTAATTTATTTACAATTATAATATTTATGTATGTACGATATTTTTCTTAATCGATATAATTAAATCGAAACAGTACAATTCATAATCAACAGTTTCACATTTACACAGAACTACACTCAACCTCTAGCTTCTAATTCTCTCTATTCTCTATTTAAATCATCTACAATAAATAAAAAGACGGCATGATTGCAGTCAAAAGAAAGTAGCATTTTTGGGGAAATTTACAAGATTTGCATTAAAAATTCGCAACGCCTTTGATTTATTAAAAATTCCTATAGTCATGGCATACTTTAGAGGGTGACAGTAAGAGCAGTAAAAGTGGCGGTATTAGTAGTAGTATCTGTTAAGGGTAGTAGAGTACTCGTAGCGGTTATTGTTGGTTTGGTTGCTTTTCCGTCTTTCTTCGTACCAAAGTGTATACAGTGTGTAAATTCTTTTGCCTCGGCAGGTGTATAATTAGTTTGAAATGCAACAGTTTATTCTACACTTGTATTTGTTAGTCTTGGCTGCTGTTGTTGTTCGTAGTGGTGCTGGTGGTGGCGCCGTTGAAACTGCTGATACTATTGCGTCTTAGCTGGTCATGTTCGATGTTCGCCAAATAAAAATACACTGCACAACAACGCCAGGATGCAAGCAGTGTACGATTTTGTTACTGGAGCGGCTGAAGTTACAGCTGAGGCAGATGATTCGCCTGAAGATCGTTGTTATTTGGATGATTATTGCGGACAGGCGCCAAATTAATTATTACGCAGTTGCCAACGGAAACAACACACAAAAAGAATGGGAAGAAAGAAAAAAGAAGAAGAAGTATTTAGTAAGGACCAAAATAATTTCAATATATTTCACGGTCTACGAAGAGTATTTTCGTAAGTGTTTTATTAAATGTTTGCGCTTTCGATACGAAGGGTCGAGTATTTGCAACAAAATTATTGACAAAAGAAAAGTGATATTAAATTAAAATTGTTGCATTCTAACGATCCAACGTAACTAATCAATTAAATGCCGCAATTTCGGAAGAATTGGAAAATTGAATTGTATTAAATCAATTGCAACAAATTGATTCTCACGAATGCAAGGGTCGTCGTTGCCGCTAACAACTTTGGAGCTGGGATCCATTGCCGCGATGCTGATTGTTGCTCGTTTTCGTAGAACTTTTCCAAAACAACGACGCTCAATGATTACACGTTTAATACGAGTACAAATCAAAATCAAATTGTTTCCATTTGTGGACCTTTCCGTTCTTATATCGTGCATTCATTCGTTCCGCGGCAAATAAAAGTGGAATGAAAATACTTCAACTCTTTGGCAATCAATCAATTCACAAAACACTTGCTTTGATTTTATTGACAGAGAGCAGCGGAAAGCACGGTATTAATTGAAGGAGGAAGAGGGCCTATTATTTGTTATCCGGGTAGTAAAGAATGGAAATATTTTAAATTTGAAAAATTCTTTGTCCAGCAATTTGCTTTTCGATTTCTCTTTGATTTGTCTCGATATAAGTTTGACTTGATATAATTGAAGCAATTTATTTATTTTGTTTGAAATATTTTAAGGACACATTTAAACGAAATTTTATAGAATTACTCGCTTTCAAAAAAAAATGCTTCCTTAATTTTTCGTCATTTATGTTAGGAAAGATTATACGCAAAACTTTTGCCACGTTTTCATAAACTCACACAAGGACAGAAAAGGAAGTTTGGAAATCCTTAAATACTCTTAAATTTATGGAATTCAAAATGAGCGGGAAGCTTTCAATTGAAAAAGAAATAGAAGCTTATGAAAACTCTATTCTTAGGTACTGTTAATGATGGTGGAAGCCTTTAAAAAAATTAAGAACACAAATTATCCTTTTTAATTGGTAACGAAGGGATTCGCCGCGGCGGGGCGAAGAATGAAGCCTAAACATTTTAATTTTCCTGTAAATTTCGCCTTTTCTGAAATTTTCTTGAATAACTTTTTTAATATTTATTAAAAAGTGAATCATTTTAGAGCGTGAGTGTAAGCGTGAGTGTGTCGAAGTGCCGAAGCACGCAACAACAATAGAATAGACGCGGTCACCCACCACGCGCAACCTCCAGGGAAGAGCGCGGCCGACAGCGACGACGACTACTGTGGCTGCAAACAATTCAAGGACTTTGCTGAGTGTGTTCTCGTTGGATGTGACGGTAATGGCTTAATGATGCCCTCAAGTTGTCGGCACACATACTACCACACTACACAACACTAGGTTGCGTTCATAGTCGTACACATAACCGCATATATGTGTGTAGCTCTCTGTCTCTCTCTCTCAGTTTAAAAAAAAAACAGATGTAATGGAATTGTCAATTACTCTCAATTAATTTTTTTTTTTTATTACGTAAACTTAAGCTGAAATAAAAAGCAGGGTAAAGAAAAGGAATCGGAATCGGACCGGAATAAATTTACAGACTTTCGAAAGAGCTATTAACTGTTTGCATTTGGGTGCCTCCGGTGGTAGGTGTGGCCACAAAGCACTCAACTCCAACAAATTGGGGTCAAGTGAGAGGTCTAGACTTTTGCTAATTTGCGGAATTTTGTTAAACAAATGAATACGATTTTTGATGACGTCAAGTCAAACCGCTTACCAGAAGGGCTTGCCTAGTGAAGCCCAATGCTAACAGTCCCATGCGGTGGCCCTTTAAAAAACCTTTGCTACAGCGTACAATTTCAACAGCGCGTAAAATATGTTTGGTCTTTTATAAATGCTACTGGTACATTTGTGGTACATGCAGCGAGTGATGAGTTGATTGTACACAGAAACAGAAAATTAATTAACATCGTTTATTTAGCTTGTGTGGACCATGATGATAACCGTATTGAATTATTGTTATATTAATTAAAATTAAATAAATATTTGACAGTGTTTTTGCCATAGCGGTTTCATGCTTTGTTTAATTTGCCGTCTCTGTGCGGTTTCGTGCACGACGCAACGTCAGAGGCGCGTCGTGGTCAAAGTTGGAAAGTTGGAAAATTATTTGCCAAATTGCTAAAAATTGCTAACGAACGATAAAAACGACTTTGTTTTTGAATTTAAGTCAGTCAAATTCAGACGAAAGCAAATGTTAGTGAATACCACTTAAAAGGCAGTACCGCGCTCGTTTAAAACAAAATAAAAAAAATAAAAATTTTTCACATTAAAAAAAAAAAAATTCAAATGAAAAATTTCTCTAAAGTTATTATTTATTATTTGTTAAACTAATAAATTCCTTTAATTACTACAATTTTTAAAGAAATACATAATTCGTTCTTCGTTCGTTCTGTGCTTCGAGAAGCTCTAGCCGCTCAAGATTAACCGGACGACTTACCATTTATAACGTTCAGAGTGACGGTTACGCTGGGGCTGTTTGACGGGCTGCACGTGTAATTGCCAGTATCGCGCTTTTTCGCCGTTTCAATTATTAATGAACCGATCTGCCCGCACGTGAATACAAATCAGCAAAGGCCAGGCCAGGCCCAGAGCAGACGACAGACAGCAGCCATGAAAAGACAGAAAATCGGGGTAAATAGACAGAGGTCATAATAGATTAAATGAATATTGATCAGATGATGCGGAGCATGTAAAATGCAGGAGCAAGATGGTGGCCGGTCGTACTGAGATACGAAAGGCCGTAGGAAAAAAATGAAAAAAAGGAAAACAACAATCAAAATAGAAACGTGACAATGAACAGTAACAGTGACAGTGACGGTGATGGTGACAGTGACAGCAACAATAAAACAAATTAACAACGATGGATGAAGAATATCTCGCACAACAAACGTCCATGTGGAGAAATAACACGTTGACTGGTTTCGGTGACCTGGTTTGTGACTTGATACTATTCAGTACAATACAATACAATACTAAAACCATATAAACCATATGAACGCTAATCGATGGCATGAGTTTTGGCCAATCCTTAAGAGGTGTAAAACTTTTCTGTTTATTACAACGACGACGACGAGTATGACATCACAGACACGTACGATAATATATTAATCCCATCAACGCTAAATTAGCTTCTCGTAATATTTCAAACTTATACGTTTTACCCACGTAAGCGCTTTGTGGACTTAAAGCAAACCATCTGCCGCCATCAGTTTTTATAGGACGAGTATAATCCACTTCCCGTTTTCAATAACTCTTCCACTGAGCTGACCTTTCACTTTGCGTTCTCTGTTATTATGTCGCCGCGGAAATTTATTTTTCTGTTCTGCAACACAAGGCGGCGCGCCGCGGCGGTAGAGAGCTGCTGCCATTTAATAATTCCGATACACAAAAAAGGCTGAACACGAACGTACTTTTTCGTTTCAGTTTTGTTCCGTAATGATTCAATTGTATACATTGCCATTTTTTTGCTTTTGGTAAAGAAATACGCATGCATTGAGGCATGTGCCTGCCACCAACGTACCGTGCTCTGCGCCTCGCCCTCCACTTCCGATGGATTCCGATCGATTTGCATGCGATGGCGTCGTGAGTCGGCCGCCAGTTGTTCGGCTCCGTGATACCACATGATGAAGGTGGGCGGCTCCAGGGCGCCACGCACGATGCAACGCAGCACTACGGTGCTGCCCGCTTTGACATAGCGATCGGGATCGCCGAGGATCTCGGTGCGCGGAACTGAAATTAAAAAGCAATAAGTTTCAGCAGCGAGGAAATGAAATGATTAACAAGTGAAGGAGATAAATGGAAAACTGAGGTGTGTGCCTAACGTGTGGCGTACGTGTCTGTCTGCCAGTTTGTCAATCAGTTTATCGTGTTGTCTGACTGTGCTTCTATTCTCCTCACGAGCGCTCACAAACTCCTGCAGAAAACCTAAGGCTTGACACAGTCGCAGAAGTCGCTTTCTATCTGCTTCTTCTATTCGTATGTGTCTGTCCTCGGCATTGCTTTAAATCATGCCGGCTGTTGTGTTTGTTGTTGTGTTGTGTTGTGTTATGTTATGCTGTCGATGGTTCGTTGTATGGCAGCATTCAGAGCACGTTCAGCGCCGTCGAAACGGAAGTGCCACAATTAATTTTTTTCTGCCATCCTTTGAAAATAATCATTGAAGCGAAGTGAAAATCAAATTGACTTAACGAAATCCACTTCACTTTATTCACACTCGAGGCAAGTGCGGACTCAGCGGAATTCGTTTTCAAGTCGAATGTGTGTGAAAAGGAAACTTGACCCATATTTTCACCCAGTTTTCCAATCAAGAGGTAAAACTTTGTAGCTTTCACTTGACATTTTAAAATTTGTAAAATTGTTTTTAAAAATACAGGGTGCGCCATCTTTTACATCGGTATATAAACATTTAATAACTTTAACATTTATCAACCGATTGACTTGAGTAAACATCTGCAATTTTAATGGTTAATCATCATGATCATCATCGCTTCACACAGAAACAACGCGCCAAAATAGTGACGCTGTACATTGAAAGCCCGAATTTTGTTAAGCCCGGGACAGGAGGAGATCGTCCAATTGCCGTTCATCAACGCCCAAGACGTTCCAATGTCACCGCACTCAGCATTTTGGCACAGTGGAATCCGATTGCGGCCCATTTTATCAGATTATTTGCATTTGTTTTCATATAAAGTGCAATTGACTCAAAGAATATTGCCGACAGACCGACCACGTCGCTTGGAATACGGCCAAACAGTCACATACCGACACAAAAGACGGTGCACCCGTTACATATTTAGTTAATGTATGGAAACAACTGCCACGCCCCACTTCAGCTTCCATTCAAAAGCGTCCAGACATTGCTAATGCCCTTTTACTTCTGCAACAGCTAACAGCGACTTTGACAAGTGTCATGATGCAAAAAATGAGCCATTTTGAATGCACAAGATTGAATTTATTAAACCAACACACTCTTTCTACCTCTTTCTCTTTTGCTCTATCTCTCGATCCCTCCATCTCTACCACCTCTTACCCATACGCAGACGAATGTTCTTGTCTGTCGCTTGCTGGTAAATTGAATTTTTCACTCAATTTCATCGCATTTCGCACACGTTCTCTTCACAAGTTCACACTTTCAATGCATTTCCTTCCATTCCAGCTAATTTGTATGCCTAACCAGACACATCGTGCCATGCCATCGACAACCAACGTGATCGTCAGTTTTACTCATACCAATCAAACACATCAACGAGCCTTTAGCTCGGATACACCCGGATTCCTACCGTCGAAAAGTACAAAAAGAACAAATAAAATAAAAAAACAAGAGTACATATTACCAAACGATTGCCAAGTCTTTTCAGAGCGTACATAGAAGAAGATTTTAGCATCTTCGTGAAGAAGGTTTTCCAGATCATTATCATAATTTCGAAGCCGTGATTTTCATGTGTTAGAAAAACTATAAAAAGAGATTTTTATAGAATTTCCAAGAGGAGAAATTTCGCGAAAAGTGCGTACACAAGGGCGTATGAGTAACTTCCAATTGTAATTACCGGAAGATGACTGGATTTTTAAATTCTTCAAGCCAATAAATGAAAAGATTACTGACTGCAAAAATTGCTGCCCATCAACGCCCCCTTCCAAAGTACCTCCATTGAACACAAAATTCCACTTCACCGATTCCATTCACGGCAAGACTCAATGAGTCGCATTTACGGGATAAATAATATCACCTAAGAGGTATTTTGGTCTACCGAATAAAACTATTTCTGCATAATTTCATCATATCTAAAAGTATTAAATTCACAGCAAAGTTTTCACACAATTAGCCGTTGAATTACGATATTCCAAGGCTTCTCTCCGTCTTGGTGTCTGCTGCCTGGTAATGTACCACTTTTGGGGGGTTGCTCGCTTTGGGGGAGCAGGGCTGAAAGAATCACTTAGCCTCTTTTCTATTAGCATTTAATGCTGAACTCACATTATTTTCGGAATATTTAATACACTCAATCGAATCACTGTATACCAATCACTTTGTGTAATGCGTTTAATGCTGACACGAGCAGTCAAGAAAGAAGGAAAAAAAGACGGACGGACGTTGCCAAACAGCCGATTTGAGCTCTTATGCAGGAATTATGGTAAAAAACCTTTCAGTTCATCTGATTTTTCATAAACATTTGATTTGAACGTATACATTTGAATAAAAGAAATTGTTGTAAAACACCCTGTAACCCAATTTTCTGATTAAATTAACCTTTTTATACTCGTACTAAGCACGAAAAAATGTCAGTAAATAATGTAATACGTAGTTAGAAGACAAAGTGAACAGAAACACTTTAACAACTTTAAGTAAAGTAAGAGCGCAAAATGAAAATTATGATAAAACTTGCAGAAAACTTACCAACTACTTGCAGATGCACCCGGGCGCTGACTTTCGGCTCAGTCGACACTTGACACTCATACGCCCCCGCGTCTCGGGCCTGCACGTATTTTATCTGCAACGTCCAGAATTTGTCAGGTTGCTTGAGGCTGAGAAATCGTTGGTCAGCAATGAAAACAGCTCTGAAAACGGAAAGCAACTGGTTTAGCACTCTGAAAACTTTTGCTCCTGTGACAAATAAAAAAGTTACGAGCAAAAGAGAAGGCAAATACTTGTCATTTCCTGTGACTTTTATGGGCCAGTCATCTTAAATTTTGTCATTTGAATGTACAAAAGTTGTACGAAGAAGACAAGTCTTCCTGCCAAAAAGTAGAGCACCGAAAATGTGCCGAACTTGTCCGTAGATTGGCTGACTGGTTGGTTGGTTGGTTGGTTGGCTGGTTGGTTGGTTGGTTGGTGGTTGGTTGGCGAAACGATGGAGCGTTGGAAAGTTGTGCAAGTTGGTAACGGGCGGATTTATCGGTACTCGTAGTTCTAGGGATTGCTTTATGATGTTTGGGTCAGCGCATAAGAACTGTCATAAAATCATCAACAGCAATAAAAAGCATTATAAAAAAATATGTATACAAAGTATACACAAATCCGATGGTATTGAAGTTGTGTCCTTCTGACTGGAAGTGCTTCTCTGAACCTCTTTCTCTCTGTTCCTCTGTTTTTTTTTTCTTTTGCAACAGCTTCCTTACTCTTTTCTGATTATTCTACACATATGACATGACGTCATATGTAAAAATATAAAAGTGTATATAATATAAAAGTTATAATATATAATATAAAAGTTCTGAGAACTCCTTCAAGCCAGAAATGTCTTATCTTCTTAGTTTGTTATATTTTGTCTGTCGGTGTCGTTGTCCTTCTATCGGTTCAAGGCAGAATGTCCTTTCTGCAGGACATTTTGATATCATGCGAGTATAATTTTTATGTCTCATAACTTTTGAAAAGGCATTATTTTTGGTATTGTTTGCATTAAAAACTGATATGGAAACTTTTGAAATGTCAGGAAATGTATGGAATTTCAGTTGAAAAGTTCAGTTTATTTGCTTTTTCATTTTACTGTACACGATTTTGAAAATAAGATACTCTTTGGCCTAAGCTCGACTTTTTTTTTTATTAATATTTTTATTATTAAAGACCATTAGACGATTGTATAAAAATATTGAATGGCAGCCTTTACGCGATTATATGAAAATAACTGTTATAAAAATGCGTCCGTTCTCAGAGTCTATCCCAAAATTCGCATCGACAATCATTAATAAGTATACCATGAACCTTATGGATAAGTAGCTCAGAGTAGTCTTGAGTAGATTTTCCATTTAATTTTCAAAAAACCTCGACGGTGCACATACTCGTAGACATTTAAAATAGAAAAAGAAGTATAAGACACAACATTTTTGAAAAAGCTATTGCGTAACTAAACCGATATGTCGATAACTCGGCTACCGGAAGCGATTACATTCTTGCGAGTATATTACATTCCATTTGCTCAATTTTCAACTCTTCTCGTTAAGACCAAAATGAAGCAGTGAAACCAATGAACCTTGCACAATAGATAAGATAAAACTATACCACAAAATGTCAAGCTAAATGCAGCGTACAGTTTACTACTACTACGAGTAAAATAGAACCAACAACAGCAACATCAAGACTGATGTGTGAGCATGAAGGATAAAACGATGAAGGAAATGAGACTTGTCTGCGTAAAGCAAGTATCGTAAGTACTGCTTATCTAGTTGTCTCCTGCCGACTGCGTTCTTCCTTTTTGCCGCCATTTTTCTACTCTTCAACTAAAGAGAACATACATATACATACGTTTGTGTGTACACGCTAGTGCTTATTTCCGGTGTCACTTGATTGTCTCCATTAAGTTTCAAAAAGAGTTTGCGAGCAGTCGCCAGACTAACTCTAACAACTCAAGCAATATCTGAAATAAACCTGCCAGCATTCAAGGATTTGTTTGTGTCTAGTAATGTGTAGAACAAGAGAGAAACGTACACATGTTTAGAAGGACTCTGCCGCAGTGAATTTTTCGTTTGGAATCTTTGATGATAGCACGCAATGAACAATTAGGAATGGTTCGAAGGAACGGTTGAAAAAAGTGTGAACCAATTTATGCTGACTAAGAGGACTATCATCAATAATGTGTTATAATTTCAGTTGAAAAATGTGAGGTTCCTTACAAATTTTCATCTCTGTGTTGTGTGCTCATTCGTCAGTCTATGATAAACAATTGTGATGCCATAACACTCGCAACATAGTAATGACGACGATGTGGCAGACAGCGAAGATTGTGGCGATGATGATGATGCCAGTCTTAATTATAATATTTTGTGGTGAAATTTGTCATTACGGCATGTGGCTGGTCTAATGAGGTTAGTGTTGTCAACAAAGGCTGCAGGCCAAACGAGACAAACAAAGATTATAGCTACAGAGTTGGCTACCACCGCCAACGCTATCATGTTTACCCACATATATGTATGTACGTGTATATATCATACTGCTGTTTGTCTAATTACTGACGTCATACTAAGTTACAAACGCATGAAGTCCTTTGTGCAAACTTGTCTCATTAAAAACTGGTCAAAGTGTAGGGTAAAGTATCGTCGCGATGTGATCGTAAAAAACCCAATTTAGTGCACACAGTATATTACTTCTAATTATTAGATCTAACCGACTCGAGCCGACCCATATTTAGGGATGATGAAATTGAGTTTCTAACGGTGCAAATATATCTTGTAAGAGCACTGACTACCTTTCGTCTATTGACGAAGTGATTACTTCAAGCCTAAATAGTCATCACTGATTTAATGTATGACCCAAAGTGGACCATTTTGGCACAGTTTGCCCTACATATTTTCCATACAGCATTTTCACATAATCTTTCGTCATGACTCGTGAGTATCCGCACTACCAAAGAGTACTCAAACTCGCACTGATACGAACGCTTTCGAATACGAAATAACATTGACATTTTATTATCTTATTAAAACCACAACAAACAACTGATAAAATGGATTTAATTGAATTGAATTGTAATACAATTAAAAGCCTTTGTTCGTAACGCATAAGAGTATGATTTCCAGAAGACATCATCGTATTGTCTAATTAAACCAAGAATTTATTGTAAATATAACATTTAATGAATTGTATAGAGAGAGCATTTAACGAATTGTATAGTTGGCATGATTAAGAGACAATGACGACCTGACGAATTGTGTTAAAAGTGAATAAAAATAATGAATAATTGACATGAAACTGATTTCTGTAAAATTATAATCATTGTTTAAAGTTGTAAATCGTTTTTTGTTTATCAGATTTTATCTTTTCAGTACAGTACAAAAAGCTGTAGGCATGATAGCTTTTATTTAATATTTTATTGAATTTCCAAATAATATGTTAAATAAATTAAATCTGCTGACTGTTGTATTGACAATAAAAATCCCTTTCGGTCCTAAAATTCGGTTTGTTATCGACAAACGTCGACGTTGTCTGATTTTCTTAGTGCAGCTTTAAAAAGTATTTTAGCTAAATTGTTGCTCCTTAAATCGTCTGGCCGAGACATTGCTCCACTTCTACTTCATAGAAAAGTAATTACAAGCACAATGTTGTGCATAAACAACATAGCATTTGCTTGGTCATGGTTACATGATTTTTCGTTACATCAGACAACACAGAATCTATCTAATTAGTATCATGCTACTTCTCTCTGCACGACTCTCTTTGCGACAATACAGTACATCAACAATGACTTCATGTGCAAACATCATGACTCTGGGGCAGCCCTTTCCAACCGCGTTTAGGTTCTTTGTGAGGGGGGTGGGGGGGGGGATGGGTAAACGCGCCCATGTCGTCGACTAACAAGCCGGAGAGAATGAAGAACACGGTCGATTGGTTCTCACATATACGTACAAAGGCACACAACATGCCCGGCGCTATCTTCCAGCTATCCAACCGTGCATCCAACCGTGCATACAACCGCGCATCCAACCGTGCCTCAACTATCCACCATGTATGCCGTGTTGGACCGTGCAACATTTCTTAATTACCTGTCAACAGTAAGAATGTGACCATCTCGTACACGTATCCAGGAAACCGATTTATTTCCGAGCTGCTTCACCTGCAAAATAGAAGGCGGGCAGGAGAAGAGGAAAAATTATATGTAGCGACTAGTGCGTGTACCAGATATTTTTTTAATTACTCTGAAAATATTGTGAGAAAAAAGGCAGTGTTGCTGTGAAGGAAAAATATAATTTCGACTCTCTTTCGCACAAATTAAGACGGTTATTATTCTATTTAAAATAATAAAAGGGGTATATATTAAAAACTTTTTTTTTAAATAGTAATCTCTATAGTATTTTAATAATTTAATAATTTTAATTTTAATAATTTTATAATAATAGTAAATTTTTTTAATAGTATTAAATAGTAAGAAGGTAATAAAGAGATGGAGAACAGTTTTGGTCTTGTAGAAGTTAAGATGTGAGTCCATTTGGGTTAGATGGACCTACCAGTGGACAAGTTTATATCAACTGCGTATTTTATGTATTTTAACACTGATTTAGAACACATTTCTTCTAACGTAGTGTCTAATTATTCACTTTTAGTTGAGATTTTGTGCTTAAACTTTTTTTTTAAGTGTAGTTACACGAACTACCGAACGCTCCTGTGCGTCCCATTTGTCCCATTGCATCGTTGATTATGCACGCTGTGGCGGCGGCTGTTCACACTGAGAACTTCTCTTAGGAAAACACAGATATGTAAGTACATACGCGCTCTCTGGCAGCGCGTTAGCAGCAGCAGCGCAAATGGAAATTGAATCAGTGAAGGACAAATATTCACACGGAACGCGATGATTAAGTTACGTCACTTAATCATGTGATTTACTGCACCTTGACAACCGAGGAATTGAGGTAAGTGGAGCAGAATGCAAAATGTTCGAGAACTCTCAGTAGATTCACACTCAGCAACACAGAAAGTATCTTTAAAATTAATGTTGTTGCCGGTAAAGTTTCCAGCGATGCAATATTTTTCTAACAACTTACAGTGTTTTAAGCTAAACTGACTGCTATGATGAAATAATAACAATCTCTAATAATTCAAGGTAAAAGTTTCCTAAAATTTGACTTAAAAGAAAAGCAGAGAAAAGAATAAAGTAGTTGGAAAGCATGAAAGCTCCTTTTAAATAATTTGCATTTATTTTAATTAAAACTTCTTTAATCATGAGCTTGTTCCGAAAACCTCCTGACTATCGTTAATATTATTTCCTCTTTCAATTGGCATAGAATCATTCGGTTTCTTTAGCAAATTAATTACAAGTTGAACCCTTAAATTTTTTGAAAATCCTTAACAATTTCCGCTCAATTTCGCTTTCGAGTGGTGGCGTTGTTGCTAACCTTCAATCAGATTGCGTACATATATGAACAACAACAACACCGGTTGATGCAACCAACAGGTGGCAACCATTGAAATACCAGCAGTCTCCATACAGCACATTCTCAATAGACTGTAGCTCATTTGCTGAATGGAAAAGCAGCATGTAATGACTTAATTACGTGATTGAAGGGAAGGCAGTATTGATGCCGATGATTGAATTGTTTTTGTTGTTGTATGTTCGTGTGGAATATATTGATGTACCTTCAATTGAATTGAATTCGAAGGAAAGGAAATTTCAAATAAATAAACGAATGTGCACGAATGTATTGAGGATGTGCTCGAGGATGTTATCGGCGAAGAGCAGCGAGTTTTAAAACAAATTGAAGGGTACTCGAAATGGGGGCTGAAAGGGGACGACGATATTGGGAATGAAATGTTGGTGGTAAAGTTAACAAAAATCAGGGTACATTAAGCATTGCAAATTAGTTTTATATAAATTGAAGATATAGGTCTCCGATTTACATGCCGCCAAATATACGCAAGATATCAATAGTGGCAGCTTACCCGACAGGGCAAGTAGGCGTGTGTCCCGATTTGTGCCGTCACATTCGTTGTAGCGTAAGGACCTTCTAAATACGGTTCCACTGAACCAAAGGCTGAAGCTGTTGTGGCCACTGCTGCTGACGCTGTCGATGAACTGGTGAATGGTGATTGCTTTGTTTGTTGCTGTTGTTGTGGCGGTGGCGGTGGCGGTGACTGTGTTTCATTCAGTCTGTTTCCAAATTCGGCAAAGCAGGAATCTGAAAAATAAAATGAAATGTTATAAGCTGTGACAAATATCACTGAAAGCGTTGAATTATAGCAGGTTAAGTGTTAAATTTAGTTATTAATTTACATAAATTAGAATTTTGTTTGTTGAGCTCTAAATATGGCCATACTATCATGATATTGAGAAGCAATAAACACACTTGTTTTCTCGAAAGCAAGAACTGCTGAGTCTGGCATTGTCGTAAATTAGCTTCTAATCCTTTCGTATAAAAAGACAAGAGTCAGTGTCAGTACAACGCAGTTACAAATCGATAGTAGTGACAATTGCATTTAATACCTAATGACAATCGAAAGCGTAGCTTAAATAATGTGTATTATATTTTATGATATAATTGCTGATTTTGCTTTTATAGACTTTAAAAATTGAAATACTTCTACAATATCTGAATATTTTGCATATACATATTTCTTAAATCAAATTCAAGTTTAACTATACCATATTTTGTTATAAATTTGGGGCGCTTTGTTCCTTTTAAAACAGAACACTGCAACATGAAAAGCTCGAAAACTTTTATCAGTAAAAGCAAAATGTCCAATTAAAGCACAAACAAAGCACACAAAAAGAAACATCAACAAAATGTTGAAACTTTTGATTCTCCGCAATTCTTTGTAACCATTTTAATTGGTTCGATGATGGAGAAAAAAAAGGCGATACTGTCTGTACTCGTTCTGAGAATGAAGGAGAGCGTGCCGGCTCCAGAGGTCAACACAGCATGAATGTTGCTGCGCAAGTGACTGAATATGAATGTATGTATGTCCATATCCTCTCTACTTCTATATCAATAACTCTACACGTGATCTATCAATTCCTGCAATGCATTGCATCCTGTTGGAAACAGAAAATGCACTTTTATTCGAAAGGATTTTGCTGACGACACGTCAGCGTCAGCGTCAACTCATCGTAGCGTACTCGTTGTGATTTTCAAATAAAAAGAGAGCTAAAATTTAGGATTTATTGAAATTTTTCGCAATATTTTTGCGAAAGTCTTTGAATAATTGAGTGCTCATGCATGCTTGCATGACAAGAGCGACAATTATGTCAAGCCCACAAACACTCACTCAATCACGCGAGCACACGCGTACACAATCGCTGTCAATTATTTCCGTTGCGGTATAACGTTTGAAGTGTATTTTAAACAAAACAACACCAGAAGAACGACACAGAAAATGTTTAGGTATTATGTGAATATCACATATCGCAACAACAACAACAACAACAACAACAACATTCAATGCATGATATGCCAAAATGTCAGAAATGAGAGTGACACTTTGTGCAGCAGACAACCTCAAAATTTTGCTGTTATTGAATTGCATTCTAACAATTTCCAGACATTAGAGCTCTTACTCCGTAATTTCTCACTGAACATTTCTTAGCAATTAATCACGAATTTCCTGGCTTAAGAATATACATAATTCGGAATAATGTAATTTACACGTGAACCTACTTTACGTTTTGGCGCTTCAAAGGGTGCCTCGAGCCCTCAAGCGGAAGTAAGTAATTGACATTTTAATTAATTGCGATTTTAATGGAAGATACCTCTTAGAAGATCGTTTCAGTTATCAAAGAATGTCAAAGCAGAAAGTTTTGTTGTAAGAACTATAGAGAATAGAATAGTATAGAGACTGAAATTTGGTCTCTAATTGCAAACATTAACAACAGAGTTAAACACAATTTAAATATTCCTAGAGTTATGTCTTTAAATATAAAATTCTACAGAGCTTAAGAAATCGTATCTGTTCATTTTTATTTTATTCATTCATTAAAATCTTCTCTAAATTGCAATATTATAAACTTGAAAAGAAATTCTTATCTTTTATGCCATTCTTCTTTTTCGTTATTTCGTTTTAAACAATACGATTCTTTGCCATTTTCCATTTTCCATTAAAAACGCGAAGGCATCCGATGAATACACACCTATTTGTTAGCTTCTGTACATGACAAAACGTTAATTATGACATTTGTACAAAGATACAGCCCCTTCTAAATAGCAAAAAAATTCTGCATTTATCGGAGGTCTTTTGAAAGTGTATTCATATACAGACATCATTTACATACGTATGTACACAAGACAATAGGTAAAATAATGTACTATCCAAACAATGGTTGAGTTTCTCGCACGCGACAAACCATCATTCTGTCTTTCGACAAAATCGTTGAAAATAATTATAGAAGCTTTTAAAATGAGATTTTTTTTGCATTTTATTTTGATAACTTTAACTGTGATGACACAGAGAGAGAATTTTTATCACTATTTTAGATTTTTCCCACATTTTCCATTTCCTTTTGTGAATAAGTTGGGAAAAAAATTAATATTTTGCGTTAAGTTTTCAAATTTTACCACTGAGCGCGCGTTTTAGGCGTTTAATTGTGACTCTAATAATAATAGAAAGATGAAAAAATTTGTCTAGACAGTCTTTCTTCTTAACTTTTTATGATTGTAGAAAGTAATTGCGCAGATACGAGTATACATACATACATCATTTAAAATAAATTAAATATTCCTTGTAAGTTCCAAAGCATAGGAAACAACAACAACAGCAAGGTTCAAATATGCAAATTTACCAGAGGAACAGAACAGACAGGAACATTTATCAGTGAATTTTCTTTTCAACTCACAGAAAAGGCACTTTGATTGCGTCTGAAGAGCGTGAACGACAACGTTTTTCAGTAGTAGCTCTTCCTTCTCCCACGCAGCAGACTCCCTTTAAATACTTCGCAGCCGTTTATAAGCATTATCAACACCATTAGGATTTTTTTTGTTGTAACTTGAAGAGGCTGCTAAGTCATCTCATCACAACAACATCATATCGTATCGGTCGCAATGAGTTTTTGTGTTCATAATTTTTTTCCTGTTGATGCGTTCGGGCTGAATCGATATCAAGTGTTGCTGCTGCTGTTGCTGACGTCTCTTCATACTTTCAACGTTTCAAAGCGCTCTCGCGAGAGCCATCGAAACCATCGATTTTGTGACATCATGACATCACCACCACCACCACCATCATCATCATCATCATCATCATCGTCGTCGACATAGCCGTCATCGACATCAATTTAATCTACTCAATGAATTGTTGCTTGTGGGCCAACACCCAACGGGAACGCGTGGCATGCGAAACAGAAGCAATCAAAGAAGACTTCGCAGGGAGAAAGACACAAAATAATCTATTTGTGTTCGGAACGAAAGATGTCGAATGTGTTTACGAGTATTCTCCTGCTCGTTCGTTCCTTCGGTTTTGTTGCCTTTTAAATTTGCAATTGCTGTTGTTTCGCTTTTATGTGAATTACTTTAGAGATGTTAGGAAAAATAACAGGCGATCGAATTTACTTCTATAAACTGTTATTTTTTTATCGTACTTTAAGAACATTGTCTATGAATTTATGACAATTTGAGGCATGAATATATGCTAAGCTCTGGTAAGCGATAAAAGCATGCATTCTAGCGGGCCATAAGTGACTGCTGGTGTAGATTCAGCGTTCCTTCATTTTACCACTGGGCATGTTTTCAGGGGCTACGTATCGTGTGTATGTGTTTTCGTAATCTGTGGAAAAGAGAACTCTCTCCGTGAATAAAAGAAATCGTACATTAACCTCTCAACAGCAGGTTTCTCTAGCCTTATAGTAATTCTTAAACTTTTAAAAAGCGAAGGTTTAAAGTTTAAAAAGTTTATGACGAAATAATTTAAATCAAATATACCCAAAAATAATTTTTTAAATATTCAAATTAATACATATCGTATGTTCAACAGACCGCAACCGAAATCGGAACCTTCTGCATTCTTGCCTGATGATTTAATTAACCAAAATATTCAGCAGTCACCGCTTTGTGGTTTGCGGTTAAATAACGCACACTAACCGCAACAGATATAAACGCCTACGAACCGATTCGAGTCGATAAAAATGGTTTCCAGCGAGTTGTTAGTGTTTTTTTTTGATTAAATTAAATTCGCAGCTTTAATTTAATGCAAAAGATGTGGAAAATGGCAACAATTTGAAATTGAATAAGTTTGAAATTGAATACACACAATCAAAAACCAACAAAACTTGTCATTTTATAGCGTCACGCCCACCGATTAAGCCGCCGCTATCGCAAATTTAGTGAGAATGCAGCTAAATAGAGATAAAGGTTTGTGTTTTCTGTTTAAAATTCAATTAAAATCAATTTAATGCCAAATTTTGTGAATGTTGACTTTGCGATACGATACGCCGCGTAACGTTTGTACGCTGTTTTATTTAAATAAAGCACGATGGTGATTTACCATTTATTAACTAACAAAATAAATGGCTGAAGGCATAAATAAATTAATTCGTAACGTTATTCCGATAACATGATAATTAAATTAAAAGCGACGTCAAGAGATCTGAACTGAAAAACAAAACAGACCCACTTTGTTTACAATTTGCGGTAATTTTTCTCCTAAAAACATAATAACTTTCAACCCGCTGACATTAATAAATTGGTGTTCTCATGTTCTCATGTTTCAACATCTTCATGTTGGTATGACATGTCATTAAGGAAAACATGCCAACATCAGCATGGCAGGCACACACACGAAGACTGTGGCCGTTAAGCTGTGGAAATAATTCGTCTGCGTTAATCCTATGCTAGCGGAATGAAGTATGTGCCTCCTTCCCTCTTTCACTTCTAAACGTAACCTCATACTTTGATGTGTTTTGCGCCTTCTTCAGTTATTCTCACGGAAACTCATTCTTCCGGATACTCTGAAATGGAGTAGGTTCCTTCCTTGAAAGGCTGCGGCTGCTGCTACTGCTGCTGCTACTTTGAGACCACAAAATCGCGACATTAAAGTATATTCTTGACAACAACGCGACAACGTGGCGGCTTTGAGCGCGTCACACAAAAGTAGTATAATTTCTCGGTGGCACAAGAAGTGCTTGAAGTGCTTTACCACTCGACTGAGCCGCACTCGTAAAGGCTTCGAAAACAACAAATCGTTTTGTCTTCACAAAGAATTTAAGCGCAGAAAACATACGAGTACGGAATGATTCAGATTCTGTCGTACTCACATCATAGAATATATAAAATAGGTACTTGTGGGGCGGAAGTAGTCGTAGTAGACGATTGTTGAACTTTGTCATTAAAATGTGGACACAGAGAAAAAGTTTGTACCTCAAACTTCAAGCCGCCAACTCAATAAAGAGGCAAAGAAAACTCACAACTTCTCGCGTTGTTTTTACCATGAGATGAGCGTGAGCGTTAATGGTCGTTACTCTGCATGGTACTCTCTCTGTACTTTCGTACTCGTTGTATCGTGTCAAAGTATGCTCTATAATCAGTAACAAACTGTACTCTTGGCGATCTCGTACTCATATGCATACATATAACAAAACACGCTCTTCACCCAGAGAGCATTCTATATCTTCTCGTACTTGTATGCTCTATAATCAGTAACAAACTGTACTCTTGGCGATCTCGTACACATATACATATAAAAAAACACGCTCTGCACCCAGGGAGCATTTTATATCTTCTCTTACTTGTAGAGACATGAAATGTGAGCACACCCATGCTCTGCCGATATCGCGACATTTTTATGGAACAACGTACGATATACATAAGCGCATGCGGTGAATACTCTTCGTTTTTCACGCAACTTATTCATTTCTCTCAACATTTGTTCAACGCAATATTTGTAAATTCCTATAAAAACTGCAATTCTTTCTAAATTCAATTTTGCTGAAGTGTTAACGTCGTCATAAAATAGAAACCGTTCTAGTGAGTATGCTAAAAACTTTCAGTTGTTCACAGCATCAACCACAAAAAGCCTCAAAGAGTGGTGAACGACCTTTTTCCCGGTTACCAGTTTACTGCACTGCCCCAACCGTCCTCCCGGCCATTTTGTTGACACACCAAAAGATTTGTGAGGAGGGCACGATGCGGTTTTGAACAAGAAGGAAACGAAGAAAAACATTAAAAGTTTTGCAATGAATAACATACACGCAATAAATTTCATTTGAAAAGCGCAGAGAGAAAGAGACGCGACACACAAAAGCCTTTCTCTAAAAAAGGGGTGCGGCATTTAGATAGTAGTAATAGGAGAAGCTGCACGCAAAGAAGTAGACGGACCCACAGACCGACCGACCGACAGACAGACGAAGGAAACGGAAATTAAAAACCAACGACCAGTAAACAAGAGTGTATTTTTTTTGTAGTCTTCATTATATCGTACATCAAGAGATTTCTAAAGCGAAGAAACCATCTCCTGCGTGGAAAGTGCAAAAAGAGCTTTAGTGAAAGAGGTTGTAAAAACTGCAGACGCGCCCACACTTTTACTCCAGAAGATGCATTCATTCATTTCATTCCTGTTGGCCCAAATGATGTTCAACTAAAGCAAAAGAGAAAATTAAAAACAGTTCCTGAACATTTAGCTAACGTTGAAGAAAGGCAAAAAAAAGAAAGGAAACCATTCTACTAAATACCGCATGCAGCAATTGTGTTGTTGTGGCGCATTTGTTAAGACAGCGGCAAAAAAATTGCCACAGCAAAAAAGAGCTGGCTTGTTTCGGCCATGATTATACACGTTTTGCTGTGGTCAAAATAGAAAAAGGTATCTCCAACTGCATTTCTTCGAGTGCATGAGGCGACGCCTGAGACCAAATTTATTGGAATGCTGCTGCACTTCCGGTGTTTTTTTCGTTTTTATTTTAAGATAAGAAAAGAAAAAATTGCCCTACATCGCCATTTGTTTTGGTGTATTTGTATTCGCATGCGTTTGTGTTTGCTGTTGTTCCTGCTTGAGCTCCTGCATGAGCTTTGCTTGCATCAAAGTAAGGAAAAGGGAGGAAATTAAATTGAAGGGAATGGAATAAAATATCCTGGAAAAATGAAAAAAAATTATTACAAAATTAATACAATACCTGCAGGATTCTTTCATCAAAATAAAAGCATCATTTTCAGAAGACCAAAGAAAATGGAAATAATTCAAGGAATAAAAGATATTTCAGCGCTGGTATCAGAAAAAAAGACTCTCTCTCTCTCTCTCGTTCTCTAACGAACGAAATCCCTGCAGAAGAATAAAATAAATTAACACTAACGATAGACCATGCCATAAAGTACCGGAAAAAGTAATAACATAAAGAGTGGAATTAATCCGTAAAGCTACAAACGAATTGACTTTAGCCATTTCCGGGCACAGGATCGAAAGCTGTTAATTGCCTTTTTGTGCTCGCAACGAAGCTGTACAAAGAATAATGGAAATAAAAGCAAAGAGGTTAAGCCCGAAAAGCCAAACCAACAACAACAACAACAACAACGTAACAGAAATGCTTTTAACAAGCATTAAACAAGCGTAGCAACGCGACAACAGCACCTACCATATAAAGTGCGATTTGTTGGCTAAGATTGGAAGCTCTTTGCGCAAAAATGTACACACTTTCATTGATAAACCGCAATACAGAGCAAAATATGTATTTTATAGACAGAGGATAGACTTAGCCTCTGGTCAAAAGGAGTCTATGTATTGAATGCTTTTCAACGAAAAGTTCTTCTTGTTTAGAAACAAACTTCTGCAAGCGATTTGTTTAACTTTTGCCAAAAACTCGAGGCGCAATTACTTTTTTCTGGTTTCTCAAGTAACTTAAGCCATCTACAAATTCTATTATACTCCACCAACATAAAGAATTAACTTTTATATCGCTCAACTTGCGCTCAAAACCCAAATAACACGATTTAAATCAAAAGTCAATTATTCGCATACCGACCGCATCCACGAAGTTGCATTGCATTGGCACCAGAGACCGCAATAGCCAAGCTGGAAATACGATAGCAAGGAACCATTACCAGCAGAACCATTTTTTCGGAACGGACTCGCCCGCACAAATTGCGAAATAAACTCCTTGCAGCGACGCCTCCACTGCACTTCGGCGACATGGACTCTACGTAATTGCGAGTATTTCGTTACGACGACAATGGCATCATCATTGGCATCGTTTGGGAGCGTACTCGTAACAATAGCAGCGAGATAAACCGACCATAAAAGTCTAAACCGCCATCAAAAGGATACAAAAATGGCACGAGGACGAGCAGCTGCGCTGCCGATAACTTTCGCAGCAGCTCAACCAATTGCGAAGCGCATTCCTCCTGCCGCCAGCACAAATTAGAGGAGGTGGTATACATGGTAACCACCATAAGAATAGTAACAATTCGAACGACCAAACAGCTTCGACCGAATTGTAGCGACATCTATTGCCGCAGTTTTGCGGCTTGCGGTGGACAAGTGTTGCATGCAGCAGGAACAGCACCAGCAGCACCAGCACCGGCACAAGGCAGCAAAAGTTGAAAATTCTCCGGTGGTCCCTGAACATCAGCTTCACGCGATGCCACGCTGATCAGAGCGTGCCTGGCGTGCGATCTCATGCATGGAAAAAGCGACAATCCTGGTGCGCTTTTTCTAAAACTTAAAGGCAGTTGCATACGTTGGCCGTTGCAGCAGCACTAACGCCATCAGCACCACTTGCCAACCAACCAACCAACCAACAACAAGAAGCGACGTTGCGAGAGGCGCGAGGAAATTTCATGAAAGGAGTGCTGATGAAAAATTGAAAATGCTAATGTAATGAGAGGCGGTGTCGGAACGAAGCGTATAAAATGTTGGCACACAAAAAATCTTCTTCTTCTTCTTTTAAACACAATTCAAAGTGTTACCCAAAAAGGCGGAAGAAGCTGGAAATTTTAGAAAAAAAATTTCCAAAATGAGCTCTTATTCTAAGTGTTATTCTAAGGTCTAGAAATAGACATAAGAGAGCGAAAGAGAATGATAAGATTTTAAGAAACGAATTTTTTTTCTCCGCTTTTTAACCTGGTAATAATGAATTTTAATTATTGAGTGAGTAGATTTCAATCATTTCAATCTTTATGTACTTCATAAGTGCAGCCTTTAAATACTTTTCAAACTTCAAAATTACGACAATATAGTATTCTGTCATATGCTCTAGCATCTGAGCAGCATCAAGCTTGAATCGAATACATTCCAAATCAGCCACATACTCGTACTGATCAATTTATACTTCCATACTCATCGCATTATTTGCGTTCGTCATTCGTTCGTCCTCAGAGGCGTTCCTCGCCTTTCCTTCAGAACGTTCATCTCCGGCGGCATCAAAAGCCGACGTTGACACCTGCTTTTATGCACCTGCCACATTTACTAAACTGCTGACAAGACTGACAGCTGATGTATAGTAAACGGTATAACAAGAAAGCAAAGACTGGCAAGAGCCAGAAGAACAAAAACGTCAATAATTTTCTCCCTCTCTCTCTCCCTTTGAGATGAAGTCCACTCCTATCATTTATAAACCATAATGTTTTTGACGTCTTACTGTCAAATCTTATGAAGCGTTAAACTAGGATTAGCCCAGGAATGAAAAAAAGAAAGTGGTAAACGACTTCAGCTGCAAGATGAATCTTCTAAACGTTGCAGTTTTCCCCCAAATGAGTGGTAAGGGGGGAGGGGGGGGGGATATAGTTGTGTGTCTGTATGTGTGTATGCTTGCGTATGCACTTCTTTATTAATGACTTTCTCCATAACGAAAGGCTTACTGCATTTTTCTATCATCCGTCTTTAGTTCTTCTTGTTCCGTATGAATAGCATGAAGTTTATACGATGATAAATGACACCAAACGGCATCATATCAACTCTGCTATAACAACAACAACAACAACAACAACAACAACAACAACAACAGTGTCTGCCAGTGAAGTTTCATTTTTCAGTCAGTGTATTTTTTTTTTGGTTTATGATTTTTTTGAAAATTGAACAATTTTCAGGAATACTAGAAGATAACAGAAAGATGCAAAGAAAGTAAACGAAGAAGAGAGAGAGAGAGAGAGTTCCCTTTCTTTTTCTCTCTCTCTCTCTCTCTCTCTCTCTCTGTCCCTTCTTCGAGTGTAAAAACTTATGTCAAAAACAGCTTCTCATCAGATTTGAAGTTTTTCAAAGGATACTTACAATATATACATTCACTAAAAAGATGATGAGTAGAAGAAGAGGAAAAAATACAAAAATCGATTACTCTCGAAAGAAATTACATAACTTTTACAAAACCATTTTACCAGAAAAAAAACTAAAATCTAAACTTAATTTTCTTAACTTCTTCGGGTGTTTATTAATATTTTTTTTATGATTTTGCTGGATATACAGAAATTGAATTCGGTGAAGAATATCTCACCGAATATCTGAAATATCTGAAAACGAATGCACATCAAGCGTGAATATCTGTGATATATCCAAAATTTACTGAAGGCTGAGCGAGAAAATTATGCGATTACAAGAAGTTTGGGAAGAAACTATTAATTTAGGCTAACTTTTTTTTCAAAAACTTGCTTTTTGCATTATATTCAAATAAACTACAAAAAAAGAAGTGAGCGACGAATTCAACGAATTCAACGAATTCAATTTTAATTCGAAACTTCTTAAAATACGTATGAAATTTTTATAAATTTAAAAAAAACAAAAAAACAAAAGCCTTTTCCTTTTCCGTGTTCTGTTCGAATTATGTACTATTTACCTTCCAATCGTCCTGTCTCTTTGCTCCCAGAACTTCTGAGAGCAACCCCGTAAAAGCAGTCGGCAGTCCGTCGCACTTGACAATGTTCAAGCAAATATCCTGCTTGCAGACATAATTCTCAAATGCTGCTCTTCCCCTTCAGCGCCCAAAAGTCTGGCATTCAAAAAAGGAAGGGAGGATGTAAACAAGGGGCTGTTCATTTATCCCAAGAACGAAGGAATAAATTGAACAGAAATAGCTAGAAGATGAAAAAGGAGAAGCAGCAACAGTATAAGAAGATAAGAAAAAAAATAAAAGAGCATTGAAAATGGTTTCCGAGCGACATTGAAATAATGCATTTACACTTTTTGTACGTAAAAGCAAAGCAAAGGCAACAAATCTCGCATGGAAAATTTATAACTGCACTTAAAGAATTTGTGTTATCAAACAGAATGAACATACTCGTATTTACATGTTCGTAACGTTGTACGCATGTAGTAACAACGCCTGTAGTATGATGGGATTTACGTATGTACGACTATAGTGTACGCTTTATACTCATAGCACTGATGTACGTACATATGTACGAGTACATGCTTCAGAGAAGAGAAAGATGTGTTGCAGTGCTTGTGCGAAATATTGCCTGATTCTGACAAAACTTTTTCATTGTTTCCGGTTCTAAATTGGTGCAATTTTTCATTGAACGTTGCTTCGAAAAGAAACCGGACGACGGCAAACCGGAAGACGAATAAAGTGGCGAAATTATGCAATTCACTAAACTTGAATGATATGGAATTTGTATAGAAAAATAGAGTGGATGCATTTGCTTCAAATAAGAATTTACAGTATTAAACGATAGCGTAGATATTTGTTAGTTAGCCGGAACAATAAATATTTATTAATTACCCTTTCAGCTGATAATCCAAAGGATCCACAAACATAATTGTTTTATACGTGATATTTGTTACGCGAGGGCTGTCGCAATTTTAATGTTTTTGTAACTTATTTCTTTTCTCATCAGTTTTAAAACCGAAAACTTACACTCAAAGCGAAGGCATATCGTCGCCACCGGTTTGTCCACAAAACACTGATATCAAGCAACAACAAATGGACAAAAATAAATATTGTACATACTAGATTTGTTTTTCTTTACAAGCCGTGTTTATGTGTATCGTAATTTATTGTGTAAGCACCAAAAAAGAGTCCTTATGGCCTCATCCGAAACTTGAGAGCCCTAAAGTTGAGGAGATTCCAAGAAGATGGTGGTTAACTCCGGCGCTTTTTGGAATCAAATGAGCGTCCATAACTCTTTGATATCAGATAATCTAATGTCGTAGCAAGAAAAAGGATCTCGATAAAATTAATTGCGGAAAATAAAAAGTATATTTGAGCGAAAACTAATAACCGATACACATACATAAATTTCACCTGAACTGTAACCGAGAAGTAGCGCTCTCTTTTCAAAAGTAAAGAAATCTCTTATGGGCGTACAAAGAAATCGATTGTATGCAGATTCTTAGTTTTGCAATAAATCAAGGAATTAAATCAAGGACCCTTCTCAGAGCGTTTGTAAAGAAAACAAAATGAAGGTCACGTTTAAGGAAGAGAAAAACCAATCTTGTCTTATCTTCAGAACGTAAATCAATACACAAATAAGATCGTTTTAAGTTTGTAGGAAATTTAAGTTTTTGTACTTCGTTAATAAATCTCTGTAGCAACCTATGTTTTAGACTTCTAGATCTGCATTCTAAAACAACAACAACCATAAAAGTTGGTATCGTAAATTGTCAAATTTCATAGAATAATAATATTTTAGATGACCATGATTTATAAAGAAATAAAATATTCGACTAAATGCACTCAACTTCGTTATGGAACTACTAGAGAGAATCATGAATGCCCCACAAAGTTGTGAAACCTCAACCTCACCCTTACCATTATGCTCTATGTTATGGTAAGGTGGGTTTTTCTCCATAGTATACTATACAGTACTATCCGCCTTCACACTTAACTATAGAGCAATAATTTTTCACATTTCATGCCTCTTCGCTCTTTCCCTGTTGGTCCATTCTGGGCTTACCATAACCTTATTGATTTTTCACATTTACTTCATCCTTTTTCATGCATTCTTTTTGCTTTTTTATTTTTCTATTCAGTCTTTCATTTCTCGCTGGTTCATTTACTCTTCCTTCCTCTTTTTACAGCCTTCCTCTTCCTCTTTCACAGCCCAATTTTTCATTTTCACATTTTTTGGCTCAATTTGTTATGCTTTATTGGCGTAACATGATTCGAGAAAGGGCTGCCGTTGTTATTTGTAATAATTTTGACAGCTATAATATTGCAATAACAGTGTTATAGTATTATTGATAATGTTAAATTTTATCAATAATTGCCAGGTTTATTGTTGTGTTGTTGTTGGGTAAAAAATGGGTCAAGATAGAGCCAGGATTATGAGAAGTTTAAGGACTTGTGTAACTGTGGGCGTTGTTCTAGTCTGCTGTAACGCAACTAGAAGCTAAAATATTTTCTAATAAAAATTTATTACTAATGATAATTGGGTTAGCCCACTTTTTCAAAAGCACGCGAAGGGCGTGATTTAAAGTTACAGCCACCAAAAATATGGCCACCTCAACACGTTGCGAAACAATGTTGAACAATTCTCGAAGCATTGAAAAAGTCTTTGTTGTTGATGCCTTTGTTGTTGTTCCTGCTACCAATTTTCACACTGCAGTTGTTGTTGTTGTTGTTGTTGTTGTTATTGTCGTTACGAAAACTGTTGAACACTGTAACGAGCTGCTTGTGGTTGCTTGGCCCCGGCATCGCACGCTATAACAAATTTTACACAATTTACACAAGTTTTTGCAACATCGTTGACTTGCAATCATGAATTTCATGAGTATACTCGTAGAATACAAGAATATTGAGACTAATTGATGTCGATACAATCGCAGTGCTGTTAACAACAAAATCCATTTGCCATAAAATCATGATAAAAGCACGATATAACGTTACGAACGTAGTTTCAGTAACTTTTAATGACGCCAACGAATATCGTAAACTTTGCTGCGTGAAATATTTTTAATATAATGCGAAAAAGCGAAGAAGTTAAGATAAATAAATTTATTAAAATTCTGGGTATTATATAAAATACGTATACTTAAAATGCAGCATGAAAATTTTCCTTGTATCGCGAAACAAATAGCACACATTTTGGGAGAAATTACTTCTCTCTAAAGATTAATCAAGAACTTTCAAGAAATCTTAAAAAAGATCATGTGAAATCATTAAAAAAAAGAATTATGCACCGTTATCGTTTGAAATTTCTGTACTCTTAACAATTACTATACTTACCCAAATTGAAGCCAAGTAAAAGCGCCATTAAAAAACTTAACCTTCGCGTCCGGAAATCCTGCTGCTGGTAACGATGCATTTTAATGCAGATTTTGCGCATTTTGTTGTTGCGATTTTGCCACGAGTGCACAACCATATCAGCCACAAACAGTACAATTTTTACACTCTACAAAATCCTTGACCTTTACGACTGCCCCGCAAGACTCTCTCTCAGCCGGAATATACGATATAATCGTATGAACTAAGCGTATATACGTGTATATGTATGTACTAGTATGTTTGTATATGTTTTGTCACTTTTGCTATTCTGTTTGCTTAAGTTCCTGGAAATCCTTTGTGGTTGCACATTTTATGGTGACACTTAACGCCGAGTGTCCTCGAGAATACGGATGAGAAGTGTCCAAAGTCTTTCGGAATATTTTTTTACACTTTACGTTGGTTTTTTCTTCTTTTTTGATTTGTTTGCGTATTCTTTCTAAATTATTTCCGCTTTTAACGTCATTTTTCGTTTTAATATCTCAACAGCCTTTAGCTCGTAAACGTCCTTTAACACTCTTCAGCAGTTTTTAAAGCTTTTTGCTCACACCGAATGATGATTGTTTGTTGCTGTTTCGTGGTTAGAAGAAGTCGAAAGTGTGTCTACTTGCCTGAGCTCACTCTCTGAATAAATTGATTTAAATAAAATTAACAAAATTATGAGGCGAATTTATCTCTCGTTATCTCTCTATCTATATATTTTTGCCAACGTAAGCAAGTTGACACAGAACTAAGCCTTTTTTTATATAGTATATTGATAGTACTACTATACTACTACAGTACACACACACACACACACATACACTTCTTTCCTTAACACTATTTATACACACAATTTCATTTCAAGTTCTTGCAAAGTTTCAGCTCTCTTTGAATGAACTGCATTCTTTTCGAATGCCCTTGAGCTGAATCCATTTGTTTTCTTTTATCCTGCTATTAGTTTACTTGTTCCACATTTAGTCAACGTTGTTTGGCCTTTTCTGGTTCTTGCCGTATTTACATTCATCCAACTTTGCTTGTTTGCGATTGTTTTATTGCTTTTTTAGCTTTTGTCTTCAAGTCAATTTCGGACGAGTTTTCGGTCTGTAAAGAAAAATTTCCAAAAATCATTAAAGCGGAAATGAAATCGTTTTCAATTTCGTCTCATGGTAAATAATTTTATGACTTTTCAAATTTTATTGTATTGTAAGAGACCATTATTCATGATTCAGGACAGAGGAAATGATTCAGAAAATATTTTAAAAAAAATATTCGTAGTTTCGTAAGAAAGAATAAGTAAAACAATAAGTGCAAAGAAGAAGAAAACTTTTGGGTATACACGTTAATAATATAATATGCGTATATTGTATACTTTTGCAGGATATGCTTCCTTAATGAAAAATGTTTGTTATGAAATTAGCTTAACAACATTGAGTTTTTTTTGTTTATATGGGTTAATGCTAAAAGTGTGCATACTCGTATACGAACACACTATACATACATACGTGGCTACTAAGACTAAATATTTGTGTGTATGTCTTACGAAATGCCATGGAAAAGTTTCTTCGTAACTGAAAGCATGACATTCGTTAAGATTTAATCAAATTTCGCAAGATTAATTTTGCGGCGTAGAAAAGATCCCGGAAACTAGAAATTATGAGAGTTTAGGTTTCTTTTGATGATGCCGATTAGTTATATTTGTTTTTGGAAAATGTCTAATAATTCATCAGTGCGTAGATGAAGGATTTCCTGAAATGTTCACGGATTTCTAAACTCATGAACATTTCCTTTTGATGTTCTGCTCTTGCGGTGTCGAAAATGCTGCTTACTCCGACAAAATTTGCACGCTTATCGTATTATTATTATTATTAACGTATATACATATTTGTAGTTTGAATGACGTCGAAGGATGATAATCAATGCTCAGTTATTCTAGTTTATTATAACGACAGTAACAAGAGAAGTTACGCTTTATCATTATTTCGACGTTGGTACACTGAGAAAATTATAACGTGCTAAACAATTGAGTTTCCGGGTTTTGTGAGAAGCATGACCAGGCGTTCCCAATTCAAGTATTATAATGCTTTAATGAAGCCTCTCCTATGCTGACGAGAAGCAAAAATTGTTAATTGCAGAAATTTTTGGTTTTTTTTTAACTATTCTCAAAAAATTTTAAAAAGAACCAATAATTTAATCGTAAATAGCTTAAAAGAAGCATGTTTATGCTTTTAAATTTAAAAAGTATTCTTTTAAAATCCTGCTTAAATCTAAAACATTTGCTACTAAAACACATTTGAAACATTTGCTACTAAAAACAACCAAAAAAATCGGAAATTAGGAAAGAATATACATACTTAGTTTTTTATTCTGTTTTTTTTTTTAAATTAATAAACCCACTATACTGAGTTTTTATTGAAAACGGCACAACCGCTCTCTTTAAAAAATATTTTAAATTCTAAGATTTAATCCAGCACGGCCGGATCTGTTATATAACGGATTATATATTTAAGAAAAAGATGACAAAAAATTATAAATTTTAGAATTAAATAGGATTTATTTATTCTAAACCTATTTTAACCTATCAAAACCTCTCTATTTACTCTAAAGTAATTAAATTAAAAATTTTATGATGAAGAATTTGAATTAATCTGTGAAGTATTAGCTAAAAACTGACTTAAATTTGAAATGTTACTTTAGAATAAAATTAACTTAAGGTCCTTAGTAACTCTTAAAGTTAAGTTCTATCGATCGACCTTTTTTTTGTTAAATAAAGTAAAATATAGAGTTCTTTAAAAAAAAAACAAAAATAGTTACCTAAATATGGTTTTTTTGTTGGAAGTTTGGATATTGCAAAATTCAAACTTTGCAAATTGACTAAGAGTGAAAAATGTTTGTTGTTGTTGGACCTCTAGTAGGTAATAAATACGATGGAAAAATGAACGCTTCGTATCGAGGAATTTCATTACCTTTGTAGCGTTCGCCACGTAGCAAATATCAAAAATATTTTAGTAAATTCGGTGATGATGGTGCAGCATGAATCTATTTACGATACATATTTTTTTGTATAGACGAGTACTGCGTATAAAATTTTGCAAAAAGGAAACAAAATAGCTTCAAATAAACTCTATTTTGTTTCAATTTATTTGTCATTTGGCATTTTTTTTTATGTGCAAAATAAGGAAAAATTTTGTAAATCGGCAAATCGTTTTTAAATTTCTTTTGTAAAACAGTTCAATAACTAACTTTTTGTAAGAAAAAAAGAAAGAAAGAAAGAAAGGGTTAATCCTTTTCGGCGACGACACTCAAAAAGTGAGAAAAATATTAAGTAGAAGCAGAGAAAGTAATGAAATTTTTCAATAAGAATCAGGGGCGTGCAACAAATGATGGCATCAAAGTGCTCAATCTTTCTATAAAAAAAAAACGTTATAAACTAACTCAATTTCATGCTCAGGCAGATTTTCTCACACACACATACACACCAATACTCTTTTAAAGTGCAACAATTCATCACTCACTTTTACACTTTAACACGTCCCAACAGATTGTTCAACAAAAAAGGGACCAACAGAAAAAAGCATTGATGCTCTGGCGAGTAAAACACAGGGCGTGGAGGGAAAGTTATGGCTAATTTTTTATATACACGTCACACACCGACACACGCGCATACAACCACTCACACACACACACATACAATCTATCCAGCTAAAGTCTATCCCCGCAAGAGGCTCGCAGAAGCTACAGACGCAACGACGTCTGCTCGCCCACTCGGAAATAATGCTGCTGATGCTCCCTGCTCACGCGGAACACGGGACAGCTAAAGTGATGTTGATGATTTTTCCTCCGCTCCTTTCATGCTCGCCATACACTCGAACAATAAAACTTTGATTTTAACCGACTCAACAAACATGAAACTTGCTGTTTTTAAGCAGTAAAAGATCAGAGGATGGATAAAATTTGATGAAATTTGTTTGTCATGACATTAGTTTTTATGTTGAAAATATTAAAAATATTAAAAATATGAAATAAACTACGATAACAAATTACAAGAAAAATGGAAAACTGGAAAATTATAAATAATAACATATTTGGTATAAAATAGTAATTATGCTATAATACATCCATCATCTAAAAAATCGACAAATCGGTACACATTCGTAGCTTATGCAGCACATATACCTACTAGGATGTACGTACCATAAAATGGTGGGGATATACCGAAGCGCAAGTATTGCCTCCGCCTTTCAATCTGATGTCTTAATATTTTCGCCATTATTACAACATGTGCAGAAAGTATAAAAATTCATCGCAAAATACAGAAACTGTTCGCGTCAAAAAATACATCTTACGAACATTCTCCGCCTTTTTATTAATCATATCACATCATATTTTTCATAAGCGTGCCTTTGGCGAGTCTGATGATGCTTCAATGTAATCTAAGATAATATTTCCAATTTTATTAATATTTCTTTAATGGCTCATTTAATTTTCAATTATAAATTTTCTGCTTTTAATATCATTTATTTATTGCGTAATAAAAAGGGGCCATTTGTTTGTGATATTACAGCATATACAAGTATTATCAAAGAATATACAATATATATACAGTTTTTACAATATATATACATTGTTTATTCTTTGGTATTATGCGTACCCAAGGCTTATGCGTTATTCTTAACGATTATTCCTTAAGCGTCACACTTTTCTGTAGGTGGGTCGTATTACAAGCAAAAGGGTCTTAATTTAAAAATTATACTCTCAAAAAAGAAAGGCAAAAACAACTACGGGTTTGCTAAAATTTTTAAGGCAGCTTTAAACCTTTTATCAGAATCATTGTTTCAAGATTGAAATTAATTTCAGAGAATTGATTTGCGGATATAAAGAATTCGGTGGGTAAAATTTAAAACTCAACAACTCTATGAAGGATGTTGTTAAAACCTTTAGAAAAGATATAATTTGCAATAGTAGAGTATATATTAGGCTTAAAAAGGTTAGAATCCAGTGTGAAGTGTAAATATCTAATCCGTTCAAATATTTATAGATAAACGTTTCTATTGTATAATAATGAATTTCAACGTCTTAGTCTTTCCTGGTTTTATCAGTAAATTTATCTCAATTTTTATATCATCATCATTCTGTACCTCTCTCCTGTCCTTCAAACTTTTATTACTCTTACACTGACATGTACTTTCTGTAATAAAGTGTTAGCAATTTGTTATCAAAATACGTTTCATCCCCATTTTTTTTGCATTCCAAGAGAATGTTTTTCACACTGACAACTATTATGTATACAAATACAAAACATACAAGTACAAATAAAATATTTACACTCTTCTACAGGGAACAGGTCGAGCCAGCCGGAAACCAACACTGACAATCTTTGTAAACGAAAAATACAGTAAAAAACCCATGTACCATATTTCTATGAAACATGCAAGCTTACATGAAACATATACATACATATGTACGCACTATATATGTACACTAAGAGTATGTACGTGCTTGAAATAATGGAGAGAGAGTCTGTAAAAGTTTAGTAGCGGCTCGGAAACTCGCAAAAAATTAAACACGAAAGATGAAAAACAAAAGGTAAAGCCATAATAGCCAAAAACAGAGTTTTTCTGGTTGCTGAAAAAGGGTTTTATAAACACTTCAAAACTTCATGCCAAACTCTATTGCCAAAAACAAAGCTTCAATCTTTTCAAGTGGTTTTGAGGAGGACTAAAAGGTTGCCGGAAGAAGAGTGCTCTTTATGTATGTGTGTGTGTGTGTGTGTGATGTAGGAAAGTGCAGCGTTAGAATGGTCGTAGGTGTCGTGTAACAACAGCAAAGGCTATTCGAACCCAAAGAACAGCGATAAAGAGGATCCTTGAAAACGATTTATGAATTGTTATGTTATGTATAAACAAAAACAAGAAGAAGAAAAAATACAACTAACAACAACCTACGCTGCTTTAGCCGTAAATACGAGAGTCAGCAATTAAAAGGGAATTTCTGGGTATAATATTTTTATCCATTCGAAGAAAACTTAATAAAAACTAAACGATTGGATGCAATTTCTATACAATGAATTCCTTTTTAGGCTGTTTTTCCATCGTAATTGACTTGATCTTCGAGTATGTAAGTGTCAAAACTGTTTGCCAGAGAAATTGATTCAATAGTTTTCACACAGTACTCTTTCGAATCGATCAAAGATAATGGTAGTTTATTAAAGATAATTCATTACAAATAACATATCTATAAACCTTTAGTAAATTCTATTAAGTTTCCAGAAAAATAAAACACTGCAAATCCTTTTAATTTTCTTTTACAATATGATTGAGATTTACAGAAACTGTAAAAGTTAGGGCAAAATTTTTAAGGTTTTCGTCGTCTTTTCTTTCTGGAACGTGCGCCATAAAACGTTGCTGGGCTATACCTTCGTTGGTTTCTTAAGGCACCACTTAAAACTTTTCCGATTAACCAACAACAAGAACTCGCTATTAAATTATAAATGAAAAGCGAAATTTACAACATTTTTTAAGCGAGAATATTGTTTAAGTGTTATTTAATGACTTCAAGCGATAACATTTTTTGTTGCGAAGAAATCAGAAAAACTTTTGAAATAAATCAGAAAAGCTTAAAGGAGAAGAAGTTATGCTGATAACATGCTAAAAATAAGAAAGTGTTAAAGAAAGAAATCAGTAAATGATAAATAAAAATATGTCACTTAAAAATAAATACGCTTTGGTTTGTTGGTTGTTAAAACCAATGATGGATATGCGGCAAAGACATAAAATATTGTGGACAAATTCTTGAGTAAGCAACATCAAATTTGATGAATTCTTGTTAAGCCACGAACTCATACTTGTGTTCCTCGAAGCGAACACAACGTTAATGAAATAATTCAACTTTTAAGACTTTCTGGCGTGCTGACAGTAACAACTTCTCTCCAAATCGAGGGCGAAGCGAAAGAAAGAAGCCCACGCAAAACATTTTAATTGAAGTTCAGTAAATATCCTCACTTACCATCATTCCGTCCGCCCATTTGCAGCGCCCTTTTCTTCTAATGAATTGTGTGCAAAGCCTCTGGTAATTACCATTATATAAATAAAATCCCTACCTTTTCAAGTTTTGTCTTTTCGGTTAATTTATAAGAAAGTTACAAGAAAGAATGAGCATTGGTCACACCCATTGCGATGGCGGACGACCGAAAGGTTAAACTGAAATAAATTAAAAACAATTCTTAATTCTATTCCTCGTTTCGAAGCAAATTTCGAACCAAATTTCGAACCAACACCACCGAATAAAACCGTATCATTCAAGAATTAGGCACATGGCGATTAACTCAATTATCAATCATAATTATTATCATCACTTTAATCATCATAATCCTTACAGATTTCATCATTATTACCAAGCGTGAAGACCCCCCCCCCCCCTTTCCAGCGGGCGTTTCGATCGAAGATTTTGTAGCGAAGAAAAAAATGCTTACGACCACCCACAGCCGGCCTCTTCCCAAAAAATTGCGTCGTCTTCGTCTTCGTCTTCGCCCCTTCCAGGAAAACAACAGCAAACGTTAATTCGAAGTGAGGGCGTGAAGATTGGAAAAAGTTGCCAAAACTTTTCTCTCTCTCGTGCTGTCAAGCAATAAAAAAAACTTTTAGACGTCAAGCATTTATTGAGTGAAATCGGGCAGAGAAGAAGTTCTCAAACAGTTTTGTATTTTCATAGAGTATAGGAAAATATATTGTTCCTACTTGTATTGCAATTAGCATTTCTGAAGTAAATACATAAAATAAAAACATGGTAGCGAATAAAAAATTTGTTTTATATAAAACGTTTAATGTTCACAACGAACTAAAAAGTTTAACAAAAATTATTATAAAATTGAAAAAAAAATTACAAACAGTTTTAACAGTTTTTCCATATAATACGTGTATTTATTTACGCGGGTTTATACTGAGCGTTTTAATTATGAAATGAACCGAACGTGTGAAGGTTAAGCCGTTGGTTTTCGAAGTGGACCAAGACAACTTTGTTTATTACGCGTTATTTATAGGATTTGAATGGTATTCTATTAATATGAAAATTATAAAGACTTTAAAGAGATTGCTTTCTAAATAGAAACAAAAATTAGAAGATCATATCATAAGACGACCTCATGGTACACACTTTTAAAGCAGACGGCTTACACCGCAACGCCTTATTCGGCTCCGGAAGTCGTGAATCGACACGATCTTCGTTTCCGTCGCAGATGGATAAATATAATTAAAATCTTTATGAGCCGAATAATAATCGGCGGAAGGATGAAAACGATGCTGATGATTGTTAAAGCTGATGGAAAATTTTTTTATATTTTTCTTCCGATTGATTTTGTGAGCGTTTGCGGTTGTGCTTTGTGCTGCTGAAGGTGTCGCTTCGTTACGCGGCAACTCTTTCCCCTCTTGCCGCTTTTCTTCTGCCTGCTGCTGAAGCTGCCGATGCCGCTGTTGCTGCTGCAACCTCGGCGCTGCTGGCTTTTATGGCGCCTTCGTGCTGTCGTAAATGCAATCAAGCCAACACAAGTGCAATAAATAAAGTTGTAAACAGTGGCAGCGTGGATGGAGCGCATCATCACTATCGTCGTCCTTCCGTGCTGCCATTCGTTGCAATGAAATTTTATAGTTTCTCATCCGGAAAGCCGGAGCTTCGCTCGAAACGGAAGAGAGCAACAACAAACATCAAATAGTACGAGTATCATCAGAAGTTTCTTCATGCACGCTTGGAGGAGGATCATCATCATCATCATCGGGGCATGTTGGCAGCATTATGAAAATGCTACTGCTGTTGCAGTTATTGGCGCTCGTTGTTGTTGTTGTTGTTGTTGTTGTTGTAGGTGTTGCAAACGATATGATTATTTTTCGTCGTCGTTGTTGTTGTTGTTGTTGTTGTTGTTGTTATGATGATTACTTTTAATATTAAAAAGAGCAAGTGTTTTATTTGAAACTGAATGGAAAATGATTAATAAAAGGAAGCAATAATGAAATAAATATTAGCATATTAGCATTTTAATTTTATTTAAAAAAAAAAGCACAGAACTGATTTTATACACGCCAAACTTTTGCCAAACTATTTCCCAAGAAGTTTGCAGAAGGATACAGTTGTTGAAATGATATCCTGCCAACGCTTTCGTCGTGACTGCACGCCAATTTCACTACGCTACGCTGAACCACAGTTCGCTTCAGTGCTTGTTGTTGTTGTTTTTTTTCTTCCTCTTTCTTCCCCCCCCCCCTTTCCTGCACTACGACTGCATTAAGTTTCACCGCTGCGAAACTTCGTATGGCGCACGCGAACCCTTTTCAAGTAATCTCAGTGCACACGCCAACTCTGCTTCTTGAACCCTTTCTGCCGCTTGCCGCTTAATTTTGTGACACTCTATTAGTGTGACAGGCACGTGAATATGTACGTTTCGAAAGTAATTAGCGGTTAATATTGTCAAAGGTATGAAGGAAGAATAGTAGAAGCGAGAGCAAAAAAAATGGCAAAAGCAAAAACACAAAATAAGACCACAGTTTAGTAACAGATTAGGCTTTGCTTCCTCGCAGTTCAGTTGTTGGATGAACGAGTTGGCAAACAAGTAACGTGACGACCCTTTATGTAGTCACGACACAGACAGACAGACAGACCGGTTATCGACATGCCGCAAACATTTTCCAATTTGTTTTGAAGAGCTATACAGATTTCGATACTCATTGTCATTCACCGGCATGCTGCCATACTCTCTGTCTCTCTGACATCGCATCGACACGCAAAGTAAGAATAGAGTTTAACGGCAAATACAAAAGTCGAGTGAAAAATATGAAAACGGCATTGGAAAGTGATTGAAATGCTTTTATAAAATATTACATAAAAAAAAAAAATATTGTTTAATTGCAAAATATGGCAGCAATAATGGAAATGTTTTTATTTAAACGATTGAAATCGATTTATCCAATATGAAACTGATTTTCACAGCTCATTTAAAACAAAAGGGCAAATTGTTGGGCAAATTAATTGAAATTAATTAATTAATACGAGAAATTATTATTATTTTTCAACTGAGAGGAAATTGCAAAAGTTGTAAATTTATTAAAATGGACGAAAAAAAAAATAGGACACGTAACATGAAATGAAATAACATTTCAAGGCCGCTCAAAGCCGCTCAAAGCCGCTCAAAGCCGCTAAAACAGCTTCCGGGCCAAAAGGAAATTAATAAATCTTATGAATTTTATTGAATTTATGGATTTAAGTGAACTAATTAAGATTATTATAGTAAGTTGTAATGAGGTTATAGGACTATAATAATACGACGAGTATTTTCAGTTTAAAGCTCACAACTTTTCTGCCAAAGTATTCGCAAGACAGTTTCTCTCGAACTTTTTATTCTGCAGCAGATAAAATTCAGCCTTGAATGAATATTATGGTCTTGCTGTTGTTGTTGTTAATGATACCAGATGTTAATGGTTCGATGAATCCTTACCGAGCAATAATCAATTCGACTGATTAAAGCAACATGAATCAAAAGCAATTTTTGCATCGAAAACCAAGGACGAAACCCAGAAGAAGAAGACGAAGAAAGAGAAGAAGAAAAAGGCGACAAAAAGAAACAAAACAGATGAAAAAGACAACGCTGGTCAAGAGATTTATTTACACATCAAGAATTTGAAGAATTTTTTTAAATGATAATCATCTTCATAAATGTTTTTTTTTTTAATTTTTGTCTGTGTTCACCCTTTTCCTTTTCCTCGTTGTGCTTTTGGTCGCGGAGAAAAAAGAAAGGAGGAAAAATAAAACCATTTCTTTTTCCGTTTGTCTTCTTCTGCGTTGATCTTTTTGCAGTGCATTTGTACGTTTCCGTTGTCCGTTCTCCGGTCACCTGAAACCTGAAAATTCCTAAAACGAAATGCTCTTCGTGCGAATTGTTGTCGTGATCAGCTCTGGTCAGGAATCCGGCAGCCGGAGGAACCACTTAATTCATCAGAGCTTCCTGCTGGCAGCCCGACTGGAAAACTCAGTCTGCTCAAAACATATTCAGGTCAAAATATTGTTGTTGTTGTTGTTTTATGTTGTGTGATGAGTCTGCCTCCTTTTTGGTCCATCCTTCCTTCCTTTTTTCCTTCCCCCTTGCGTTTTTACTTAACCCACAAGCATTTTTCGCATTTTTCCGCATAAGTTCACTTTTCACAATCAATAATTGTTTTTCGTCGTTCATTCGCTGTCGAGAAGAGTTGCCGCGTGTGACGGAAATGGAGTCCGCTGTTGGTTTTGTTGGTTCCTTGCTTCCGTTTTTCGGCGTTTTCCGAGAATGTCAAATTAAATTTTTATACAAAAGCTCTACATTAATCGCCCGATATTCGTCGATTATAAGCCATTGTTCCAATTACATCAGTGAAAAGGAATACAAAGAACCCTTCCGTCATGTTTTATTGTCTTCCTTCTTATCATGAATATAAGGGTTAAGAGTGAGCGTAGGGAATAAAATTGAAATTAATTACGATTTTGCATGTAGCTGTTCATTTTTATTCAATTTCAATACACGAATATCGACGCAAAGTAAACGAATTCATGGCCATTAATATTTTATTGTTATAATAGAAATGTTCTGATACTGAAAACGATGTCGCGATGTCACCACTGAAAATTATGTCAATTCAAGCTATTATTTTTGAAAGTGTAAAAACGAACCTCAGTTTTGTGCTAATGTGTTGTCAGAAAATGCTTTGAAAATCATGATATATTCAACCCTTAAGGAAAATACTCAAAACTTGCACTTGATTAAAGCCAATTGTTAAGCGCAGATAGCACATACTTTGTGCCAAAGTTTAAAATAAACACCACTACCTTCTTCGAAACCGTTTTTTTTCTATCTTCATTCACATACGTTTTGTCGTCAGGATGGTCGTATTCTCTGAACGTTAAAATAGGCAGGAGGCCTTCTCGCCAAAAGCATTATATTTTTATTTTATTTCCACTTTCGGCTTCGTTCGGCTTTTATTAGTTTTCTAAAGAGCTTAAATGAGTTTTAAATTAATTCCAAATTTGTTTGGCAAATTGTTGAACAGGAAAATATTAAAAGTTTTATAAGTTCCGTGAGATAATTTGTTATTTTCCAAATTAAAGCAAACTGTGATAAAATTAAAAAAGTTTTAAGAGCTTTAATTTTATTGGTTTTATTGTACGTTATACAAACAAATGGAAAGCATTATTGTGGAAATTCCAATTTATAACATTTGTCAAGCCAGTTTAGTGCGCCGCAGCGTGGTTGAGATTGTACAAAAAATAGTGAGAAATAATCATAATAGAAAATAAAATAATTGCCAATCTGACTTTCTGTTAATTCCTTCATGATATATTATTTCTCATTCTTCATCATTCTTTCATTAATTATTTTAACTTTAGAATTTTAAGGATCGAGTTATATCTAAAAACAATAATCCTTTAAAGTATAGCAATAAACACAACGATTTTCTTCTACCTTTAAGGTTTGATGGTATCTATTCTAATACGATTACGTTGTTGACTGAAATTATTTTACTCTAAGTATCACATTGACTTGTAATCGTTATAAAAATAATAATAATAATAAAACTAACAGCAACGAGAGAATGGTTATTTTAGTTAATGTAGTTATTTTTGCTTTTGAAGTGTGATGTTTTCGTCATTTTCGTCGGCAACAAAGCCCCAAGTCCTTACAGCAATTGTTGTTTACCACAAGAAGTAGTTGTAATGAGATTTATATACTTTATATCTCGTTATTATAGACGACATTATTCATGGTTTATTTACTCTTCATAAATTAATTCAATTATGGCGGCGTTTGTGTGGTTTGCTTTCATCAAAAAGCACTCTGCCGAAAATGCACCAATAACAGCACTTTTCCTAACTTTTTTACGATGGGTATCGCCTGTCTGTCTTCTTTATATAACATCGCACGCAGATTAGAGATCGCAAAACTGAGATTATTTAAAACAGATTATCATCTACGAGTATTAAACTTTCAAAATGTTTACAAATTTATAAATACGTCCGTGCTAAAGAAATTCCTATAATCACGGCATTAGAGTGATAAATGGATATACGGAGGCTGTTTTCAAACGATAACCCTCCGGAAAGAGGCCAAAAGCTTGAATGAATTATGAAGAAACTTGTTCGCGTGCGAGGTAGAAAATACTGAAAAGTGAAATACTTTTACACTATACACTTATCGAGAGTCTTTTCGTGAGTAGGGGCCCTTTGAGAAGGCAAAAGTTAAAGAGTTATAGGCGAGTACCTTTAGAA
Organism: Conops quadrifasciatus; assembly: GCA_949752815.1. Classification (NCBI taxonomy): domain Eukaryota; kingdom Metazoa; phylum Arthropoda; class Insecta; order Diptera; family Conopidae; genus Conops; species Conops quadrifasciatus. The sequence continues at coordinate 2,258,465 of OX457078.1, forward strand.
AAGCATCTTCATTTTCAAACTACAAACTTAGACAAACTTCAAAGTAATTCAAAGCATCGTAATGTAATGATATTTAATATTGTTAATTATTATTTTTCTGAAGAAGAAGAAGAAGAAGATTTTCTTTGTTCTAAGACTGACTGTTAATCAAATAATGAAAGCCATTACAACAATTTTGTTTTTGCTTTACTCTCTAAGTCCTAATGACACTATAGTTACAAAGAAGAAGTTACTCAGAGCGAATTAGTTTAAATTTGCCCTGAAGACCAATTGCCAGGAATAAGATGATGAAATTTTCTTACTGCGTAAGCGGCGTCCTATTATCAATTTTTTTTTTCTTTCCATATTCTATTATCTTTTACTCATTCTTCCTCATCATCATCTTTGCATTCTTGCTGCTATTCCTTTCTTAAACTTTGTCTATTCTGTTTACCGAATACGATGGACTCCTGCCAAACGATAGAGAACCAGTTCCATAAAAGTATGGATGCATGTATGTATGTCTGGAGAAGGTGTGGCACTTCATGATTCTGCTGGTTTCGTTCTCTCCAGTTTTGTCTGGTCTTGTCCCACTGCCCGAATTGCGAAATCTTACATACATCCGATACTTTGTAGGACAAATGCAAATGTGTGTAGATGTGGTTTTCGACATTTTCGGCGTCATTCAGTGTGCCATCATTTCCGTTTGCCATTTTCCATTTTCACTGCATTGCATTCAGTTGCCACATTTTGAAGCAGCAGCGTGTCCAGCAATATTGTAAGTTTGCTTTTTCATTTTTAATCACAAAAGTCAACAGCGTGCATAATTTGTCCCCAGACGAACCGAACGAAGTGCCCGGACGCGAGTCTTGACTCTTGCAGACTTTGCTCTGCGACGTTCTTTGGGTCGCTGAAAGAGCAGGTCAGTCGTTGAAGGCGACAACGGGCCAGAGAATGGGTTATGAGAAGAATGGCCTTAAAACAAAATTAAAGAGGATGAAATTATTTCATGAGACATTATTTCATTAAAGGTCAGAAACTTAACTTGGCTAATTTTAGCATTTTTAATTTTATTATTAATAAGCTTTAGAGTCACTTCGTAATCGTGACAGAGACGAGAGCAACTCAAACTACTTTTGAAGGATCATTAAAATTAAATTAAATTTTATGCAAAATTATTTTATGCATAGTAAGCAACAAAATGCCAGTCAGAGCAAAATAAATTAGAACATTCAGCAAATAGACAAAATCATGATTAAGTACAAGTTCTCTAAAGTGGCTGTAGCAAAAGATGAATCAGTTTATTTGGGGCAAAGTTGAACAAACGTAAAACTTCCCCGAAATCATGATTTTCTATTTGGAAAGATAAAATGGCAAGAAAAACTCGTTTCAACGAAAAAAACAAAAGCTTTTGTGGATGAAACAACGAAAAATTTCATGTTGATGCGAGTATAACACAGAACAGTTATAGACGCATATTTATTTTATACCGAATTGTTTGTTCTTTAAAAAAAAAATCCGATTAGTATTGATTTGTTTTAGTATCCTTTCCTAGGAAAGGATCACCTTCCTAGGAAAGAGAACATGTTATAAGAAAGAATGACAAAAGTTTGAATGAATAAATGTTTTACTTTTTTAACAGAAATACTAAAATAATAAAATATTAAAATTTTTTTTTTTCGTTTTCTCTGAGTAACTATTTTGTAAAAATACTATTTTATTAATTTCAAAAAAAAAATGTCAGGGATAAGACATAAAGAGGAGGAAAACACTTAAATCATTGCTATTATTTGGGTACTTTTTTAGTGAACTGTACACAAAGGAGTTTAAAAAAAGAGACTCTAAGAGATTTACTCGCATTTTTTAACGCCTTCATTAAGCAGCTTTGAAGGTTATCTTTTGACGGTCTTATTACGTATTTTCGCGACGTTGATAAAAGACATTGGATACCACAACTACATTAGACCCATCAAAGACGGTTTTAATAAGAATCCTTTGCGTACTCACGTTTTAATTTTTAATCAGTAGAGAAAACAACGTTCTTCCATCACCGTCGCCGAAGCAAGCCTTAACTGGTTACTTTTTAACTAATCATCAATGACGTTAAATATTTAGTACAACAAATCTTCTGCGAAACATTACAAATCACGTCACCAACTAATAGTAAAACGTCGAAACGTAGAAACTTTCTCAGACGATCTTTTGTGAGTTGATGTCAAAGCGATGTTGAAATAAACAAAGTATTGGCTTCATTAATATTAAATTGACAGAGGTCGATTGATAGAGGTCGATTGATAGAGGTCGATTGAATGATTAATAGAGTTTCTTTTAAAAAAGTTTATAAGTATTTCGTAGAGAGCAGAAAAGAATTATGGCAGTTTGAAGGCGTAACACTATACATGAAGTCTTATGAAGTCTACAAGACTTAGATAAAATTATTTTACTAAATCTTATTACTTCGAACATGGAAAATATGAAAATTTTAGTAAAATTTTGACAAACCAATCCTTGTTACATACAAAATAATGATCTTAACCTTACTTTAAAAATCGATATACGATACTAAGAGCGGTCTTTATGCACAGGACTACATAAAGTCTCCCTAAGTACTCTTTTGTTGAAAAGGTTGGTTTTTCTGCCATAATTTTGTTTGTGGTTGACGAAAAATCATTTGAGTAATAAAGTTTATTTCGTTCAATTTTTTTTAATGCAGTTAAAATGTCCGCTCGGGGCAGCCTTAAGAATTTTACTTTTCAAAAATGGTTGATACGACATTTTTCCACTCATTCTCTACCGCGAGATGATAATAAATTTTGAAATATTTTTCATCATACACATAAACTTATTTTGAATAAATTTTCCTATTAATTGTTTTTAGGAATTCCAATGAAACGAACGACAAAAAATCTGAAAATATTATAAATTTGCTGACGACCTACTCGAAATGTCAACATTCAGAATGCATTTTATTGTATTCGAAATGAAGTCAGTGCATGAATGAATAATGCATTTTCGTATTTGATTGTTATATTTATTAAATTTTTTATTTAGTGGTTTTATCAAGCCTGAACTGTTTAGTTTGAGGTTAAAGCAAAATTCCTAACATTTTAAATAATTCATTTTTGAGAAAATAGCAACAATAATCGTATATGTATACAGGATTAATGTATATTTTTTGTTGTAAAGAATAATTCATATCCAAATCGAAAAATGTACTCAAAGCAAATTTTGCGTTTTTGCTCCCGGATTCCCGGATTCTGTGAACAACAAATTCATTTGCGAATAGAAAACAGTCGACAATGAATTTGTAAAAACGAAAAAAAGACAGAACTTCGTACAACAAACATAATATTTACTTTCCAGCATCCATAACACTCTGCGGCCTGACGAAAGAGACAGGACGACGTTGAAAGCGACAGCAGACAGAACAACAATCGCTGAGTGTAGATTAGCACTGCGCTGAACGAGAACTAAATTATGCAAAAGTGGTGTTGTTCCTACACACACAATCAGAGACAAGGACCAGCAGCACCGACACACCCACAGGGGCGCACACTCCAGAGCACGCAAACATACTCGTTTTCGATGGAACAGATTCGAACACAAAACATAAAAGATATCACTTACGGCCATGATACTCGTACCAATACATACACAAACATTGTATTTATTTATGTATTTGGTGGTACGCTATACATGCATACAGTGGGCGCGCTATTGCATAATCAAAATTATGCAAATATAAAAAATATCGTCATTTAAAAATGTATAAATACTGAAATGACATGTTTTGCCGAGTCAAAAGAAAAAAACCTGAAAAAGGAACAAAAACAAAAAATTAACAAACTGAAGGGTAAATAAAATAATGTTGTTAAAAAAAAATTAATTAAAATATAGTGGAACACATTGCAATCAATTGCAATCTAATAAAATTAACTGAAGCGAAATAATTTACGCCACTTTTAAATAAAATAAAATTTAGTCGAAAAAAAACGAAATAAATTAACAAAATTTATATAAAACAAATCTAATTTGTTGCGTCTGTATTTAATTGTGCACGTTATGATGCCTAAAAAATATACGAATATATTAGTTTAAATAATAATCAAATAATATCGTAATTAAAAAATATATTATAATACGAAATAATTTGAGCACAGCTAATTTTCTAATTACAGCAGCATGAGAAAATACTCGTAATTTCACTGGAATTAATTAACATTAATTTAGTGAAATTTAGCATTTTAGGAACTGAATGATAAGTACCCAAGTCTTTGAGTACTTATGCCGCTACCGGATCTGAAAGTTATAAACTTCGGGCTTATGTTCATTATGTGAAAAGTGTACTATCGATGGCTGGGTAGATTTTTATTGTTCAAAATGACAGCGTCACCTTCGATGACAACCACAAAATTCAAAGGTTCAACGAACTCAAGTATGGTCGTACATTCTCTCTGGATATAAAGCATCCGCGATGACTTTTGAGGGGCAAAAACAAACAAAACTTTTGAGCGATTATGAAGGGACAATGGAGATTTCAAAATTTCTTGCAGTAGGTATTAATCACAACATCGCAATATTTTATTGGTAATAATCGTATCGTAAATATCTAAGCATCTAAGTAAATTGGGACATAATCTGCCGAAAACCCCTACCCCGTTTAGCCTCACTTTTTAAATAACTAGCATGAGAAATTACCACTAATTGCTCCTATTTTTTTGATAATACATTCAAAATAAGTCTTCCCGGTGTCCTTTCGAAAAAGTTGAGTTTTTCCTAAAGGTCTACAAAAAAATGTTTCCGAAATTTCGGTAAACTGATCCCTGAATGGTGGAAAGTTAAGCCCCAGTTATCGCATTTCCGTCCTTTTCCAGTCCAAGGGTACCACTTGATTTCAGTGATTGTTTATGAAAAAGTCTAGACATAGTCCAAGCGGACCACGCACTAGATCAGTCTGGTAAAATTCGAATTTTCTTCCGGAAAAGCACCTTCCTGGCTCTTCATTGTTGCGTATTTCTGTTTTTCGATCAAGTACATCACAACGAATTGTTTAATTAATAATTAGTACTATACGAAATAGCTCCGTTAGATTAGAAAAAGAAAGGAAGTACCACACCCTTCCCCCTGATCCCCTCCACATTCTGCGTACTTTGGCAATTTATTATTAAATTCTGATACTGACTGCATTATGGTTTATTATGGTTTAAATTTTTCTCTTCAATGCCTTTTTTGAGGCATTGTGAAGAGAATGTGTTGTTGCATTCAGTTGTTGTTGAAAAATGGGTGTGGTTCGCAAGCGCTATCTCTCTGAATAAGCAGCAAAATCTGAATTCTGAGAAAGTACTACAAAAATTGCAGATTTCATCGCATTAAGCATACCTCCAAAGAGACGAATTGGTCTGCAGCAGCCAAAAAACGGTTGTCATTAACTTTAGAAAAGCACGTGTTGGAAAGTATCCGGGTCGGAAGAGTCTTACTTTATAATTTTTTCACCAAAAACTCTTTAGACCAATATTTTATGAATTTTTTTTCAAATTATAAAGTTTCTTTTTATCACTATTTTTTATGCAATAATATCAGCACAAACTCCAAACATTGTAATTCGGTTTAAGTATATTTTTTTATACAAGGAATATCCTTTGACATTTAAACACACAAACAATTGTGTTCTGCTGACCTTTGCCCACTTCCAACAGTTTGACATCACTTCAATTTTCACGCTTTAAACTTCTTTTTTACACTTTACGCAAGAACTGAGAGACTGTAAAATTCATGAACATTGCAAAACTCAAAGCCGCAGTCAAGTGTCTGTCAAACACATTGACGGTAAACCGTCTTGATGCGATGTTCATGCGAGAGTTTCCATTAAAAATCCACTAAAATCTTCGCACGCGTGACCAACACACTTTAAAACTATCCATAAACAACGCGGCACTAAAGAACCTTTGCCTGCGTCATAACTGTAGAGAAACTCTGACACTCTGCTTTAGCGCGTAAGTGCAACGCAAAGCGCAACAAAGACACCGACGGCGATGACGTCCACGAACACGCAGGAAGCGACGGACGACGGTGACTACAACGAAGATTGGCTGATGGCTCTAGCGATGCGACGTGGTCAGCAACGAACAAGGATAACATTCGAAATGCCAAATGCGACTGTTATAAAAAGCAACGAGCAACGTAAACAGCGAAGGCGAGTCTCGAAGAACTTCCAACGTGAGGACGGACTCTCATTCTCTCTCTCCAACGGCGAGTGTAAAATCCATTCTGCCGCTCGGTATAAGATCGAGTTGGCGAGAGTGCGAACATCGCACGAGCACGCAATGGGTTCTTGAACGGAAGACAGGCAGGATATCTGTTTTTGGCGAACGACGTGGCAACACCGGTAGCCGGTGAAAACAAAATCCGGATATTCGTTGTGTGAAGAGCAGCGAGAGAGGTGCTTGTGTTCTAGGCTCCGTTCTCTCTGGCTGCTGCCGTTCGAAATGTTTTGGGTGTAGCTCGGGAGAGCTACTAGAAGAGTCATGCGCGGCTTAGCCTGGATTCCTGTAGTTCCACGAGACTTTCCAGTCGATGTTTAAAGCAAAAATTTCACCCCGGAGAAAATAGAAATTACAGTTTTCACTCTTCACAATAACAAAAAGGTCTCGTGTGAGCACAGGCATGGTAGAGAGAATAAAGTAGGTTTGATTTTTCTATGCGAGTATAAACTGTGTACTCTTTTGACATCAAAAGAATACATTATTTCATTTAGCTTGATCTCAATTCAACAATTATTTGAGAATTATTTTTTCAGAAACCTTTTCGCCGGGTTTTTTATTTTTCTTATTTCTTTTTCAACGTCTCACAGTCTCTCCCTCTCCATTTCCTAGACCTCTCTCTTTAAACCATTCGAATGTTATTCCTTTTTAACGTCATTTTCCAGTGTCACACTTTCGTATGTGGCCTACTTTTTGTTAACTTCTCGCTCTCACTAAAAAATGTCTCCCTGCTAAATTGTTGTTAGTGCAACAAACTCTTGGAAATCGGAAGCGCAATTTGTTCTTGGTCCCGAGACTCTGTGTGCGTTCCAACAAGGCATCATTCGTAGTGTCCGACCATCATTCCTTCCATTCCATTGTTAATGCATGCTCATATGTCAGTTCAGCACACAGAGCAATACAGTGTCGAAGGTCAAAAACGTATCATTTTAAAGGAGCTCATACTCGTCTCAGGCAATACATCACTTACAAAAGAATTCATATGTTGCTCAAGTTTCAGAGGGCAGTGCTCTTGTTCTTTTTAGCTTTAAAGCTTGAGAAATGTATGAAGTTGCTGAAGCCCAATATATGTAAACTCTTTCCTCACAAAAGTCAAATAATGTTTGAGATAGAAACTAAAATTGTACCTTCCATAAATATCCATACGCTTTTCTCATTATGTATCGTTTCGGTTTCGGTTTCGTTTCGGATTATGAAGGTTTCGGAATATGGAGAGTACTCGTATACTCAAGTACAATACTTATATTATAGTAAATTTTTGCGGTTCGAATTACTAACGCCTAATATCCTTCTTTTTTAAAGCGTTAGAGTTGACAAATTAATCCCTCAAAACTTTTTGATAACGTTAATTTTTGATACTGAAAACCGTGCATAAATACCTATTTTCATTCTTCAGGTAAATTCTTGTTGAATTTAAATTTTAATACTTCAAATTCAGTCTGTTTTAAAAATTTAATAAATTGTGTTTACGCAAGATTGTTGGATTGAGTCGAAATAAACAAACAAAAAAATTCTATTACTCTAGAGAACAAATGAAATCTCTACACTTCAAGAGAATGAATAAATAGAGATGTTCTTCGGTGCCATTGTATTTTAATAAAATTAGATTTTGCAAAGTGTATTGAATTCTTTTCATTGCGAAAACGTTATTGTATTTTACGTTGCTCGATGGTGTTGTTAAGTTGGGCTGATGTACTTCACAGACACTAAAGGAAACACTAATGCATTTTGTACCATTCTGCCGGGGAACCGCCTTCTATGCGGCAGCAACAACAACAACAACAACAACAACAACGGCCAACACATCAAATAAAGCAGTTTGTTTCTTAAAAAAGAGGCATGGCTATATAAAAAGAAGTACGAGTATACACCTATACACTCGTATTTCCCATTTTTTGCCGGAGAGGATTTGATTTGGAAAAAAAAAACATATAATAAAAACAACAGCAGAAGCTGTAGCAGCAAGCACTGAAGCGGTCTTGGAAGCCACCGCACCAAATGCATACGATGCGGTAGTATCTTACTTAAAATTAACCCTACTAGACAACCACCTTTTTTACCATTTAGTGATTTAATTAAACTCTTGAAAAATGTATTCAGTTCAGTTTCTTTTTTTTAAATAAACCAAATACGAGCCGCAAGAGTTAAAATTGACCAAAGTACGTAACTTTCGTCACCTTTTACATGAACTAAAGCGGAACGACGAAATCAGGCAGGTTAATTTAGATTCCTCGAGCGGAAAAGGCGCTCGTTTCTTTCCTTTTAGCACTTACTATCTTCTACCTTAGCTTCCGCCAACCAGCCACTTTCTTTCGCTCCTTCGCTTTCGCATCGTGAAAGAAGCGGTTCCACAAAAAAGTGGGGGGGAAAAAATCCACATCGTCGCGCGTTTTCAGTCGGAAACGGAAATACAAAAGTAAGCTGGCAGCAAGCTAATAAGATAAGAAAAATCTATAGAACTTTAAACGCAGATGAATGTGAGGAAATGCAACGGAGGAATGAGGTACCGCAAAGGTACCGCAAGTAGCAGCAGACGAATATTGAATATTGGATTAGGTATGTACCATTTTTCATAAATGCCTCAAAAAGTTTCCGGACGCGGTGAGGTTTGCGGACAAGCTGAAAATTACAAAACATAATTCTCTTCCAATTTCTCTGCCTTGAGAAAAGCGCCTCCAACAATCGAGTCAAATCCTCCGCTTCCCCTCTTCCCACGAAACGTACTCGTGTCGTGATTTTTTACATTTCTCATTCATACAAACTTTTCTCGTGTGTGAAAAGCTGCCTGCCGTGCGTTTGTGTAATCGTTGTTTGTATGTGCAGAAAATAACAAATGCGAATACGAAGAAGCATAAAGCCGAAAGTGTGAAGATGAACAGATTTCTTTTTTACATTGATGTTGGTGTGGGTGTGTGTGTGTGTGTGTGTGTGGGCAGCGTAAACAAATCGTTAAGCACTATCGAGACGCTGAACGTACAAAACGACACCTAAACATAAATACTCGTACATAATCATGCATGTGTGTGTGTGTGTGTGTGTGTAGACGGTATACAAAATACAAAAATACCATATACCTTCACACATAAACTATTATACATACATACTCATATGTATATACAAAATATAAAGGAAAAGGCACTTACACACTCAGAAACCCACCCGCACAAATACTCAGCTAAACAAGCACGGTCTTTGAGAAATTTCGATGTGAGCAAAATGAATAAATAATTCATTCATTCACTCACGAGTCCATTCATCCATTCATTCATATCCTCTCATCGATTGTTTGAGACTATGTATTTTTTTTTCTGCGAATCTTCTGAATGGACTGCAGCAAGTGCATTCGAGTTTGTTTGTTCTCTGTCCGTTTTTACAATTTGTGTCTTGTTAAAAGCATTTTGCTTACATCTCACCCCTTACCCCTAACCCCCCCCCCCCCAGCCCCCCCCAACCACCCTTATTCTTAGGTGTCTTCTTCATCTCCATCTTCAACGCTTGAAAGCCAATAAAAGTAATAAAAGATCCTCGTAAATAAATGCAATTGATTTTCTTTGCAACGTACTCGCAACCACTTCAATTTGCTAAATTGTGTATTCGTAGGTATTTCTTACAATTTGTTACCCACAAACAAATAACATTCAATAGACGTCAACTGGATGTCACTGGATTACGTGATGAATGAACTCTGATTTCACACTTCAATTCATTGCTATCAATGCATTTATTGTAGTTGGATAATAGCAAGGTACGAGTATAATATCAATCAGTTCACAACATCTGATGTCAATTCATTTAACTAATTTGAACTTATTATACGTACATATGTTCACCCTTTGGGTTCATTCGAGGCTTGGTTCATTCATTTTCAGATTTCGTTACATGACATTTTCATTTTATTACTCAAACCAAATCTTATTAATTTTATCAATTTTAGTTTATTTTCCTCGACTTTAGGTATCTTCAATACTCTCTGTTTCAATTCAATCCCATCGAATTTGTCAATTTTAAATAATTTGCCTTAAATTTTAATGTCAAAAACACGCAAAAAATTAAAATTTCAAGTTCATTCTGTTACTCAGTTAAATGATTATAGTATTTTAGAGTCACAAAATTCATACAACATAAAATGTTCAACTAAAACTATAAAAGAACCTGAACTGATTTCTTGATCGAAGCAATGAGTTTTTAGTGCGACCGTTTTGAAGCTTCACAAAACCGAGAGCTTTCAAAATAACCAACCACGAAAAAGGTTTTATAAACAGACTTCTGTACTTTTAAGAGCAAATAAATTGGTGGCAACTCATCATCATCATCATCATCATCATCATCATCATCATCATGATCATCGTCCGAAATTAAGATTAATAGATGAGCTCGTAAAATTGTACTACAAAATTAAAGTATCAGAGTCAGCGAAAAACGGCAGGTTACGGAACAAAGAAGATCTTACAAATCTGTTTGAATATAAAAATAAATTAATTGATGAATGTAAAATTGATCAACAAGAAAATCAATTTGAACTCAATTTCATTAATTATTTTGTAAAATAAAGTTAAGTTAAGGAGTTAATGTTGCCTAAATGTGCCGCTCTACCTGTAGGCCGTGAATCTATGTAGAGGGTCTTGCTATATGCATACTGGATTAGAAGCTTTCAAAGGAATATAGAACAAACCGTTTTTTTCTATTTATTTTTGAAGTAAAAAATAATTACAATAGAATAATTTTATTATTTTATTATTTTTAAGATAAATAGAATAATTTCCGGCGTTCACATTAATATAGCATTTTCTTTGCTTTTTAGTGTTTTCTTTTTTGTGACGTAGAGCTAAAAAGCTAAATGCATAAATTTTTCGGTTTTTACTCCGTTGCGGTTTTTGGTGTGATTTTTTATAGTTGCCGATGGCCAGTAAAATATAGCTTTTCAGTGTAATCTTTGTGTCTTTTCTCGCCTCGTCGTCGCTAACGTTAACTCTGTCGTCGCCCCTTCGTTGTCATTATCGTAAATTTTTTATGCTAAATACATTTGTTTGGAACTTCTTCTCATCTCCTGGATCTGTTCGCTGGTGGATATCAGAGTTAAGAGCTAACGGTGACAATTTGCAAATTCCAAACGATGATTATGTGCTTGTATTCCCGCTCTTTGTCTGACTCTCTCTCTCTCTTTCCTGGTTTTTACATTCAAATAAAGTTTGGCGGGAAGGAAGTATTTGTTCGAGCAGTTGCTAAAATTTGAAATTATTTTAAATTTTGCGGAGATTCTGTCGACAGTTATAAATTCTGACAAAAATTAATGGTTTAAATGTTATCTATCTTGTGTGGAATTTAATCTCTATCTATCTCTCTCTCTCTCTCTCTCTTTCATCAAATGCATTTGAGTTCTCACATATCCTTAAAGACATGCAGTTAACACTCGGACATTTTGTAAGAAAGTCTCTCTGTATTGTTCATTGCGTTTCATCAATAACGCCAACAGCGCCAACAGCGCCAACAGCGCCAACAGCCAACAGCGAACAGCTGCTGCATTCAATTAACAGTTCTCCGCGTCGGTACAACGTAAGATGACGTACTTTTTAGCTGTTGTTGCATAAATTTTCACCAATATTTGCAAAAACTTGGTAAAACAAACACTTCAAAACTTTTAAGTTGTTATCTCGTTTTCTTGTTGTTGTTGTTTAATATTATTGTTGAAGCGACGGTTGTTGTTGTTGTTGTAATTCATGTCGCTGCTGCTGCATGCTTGAGGTATGTAGCTTTGGTTTTTTTTGCAGTTTTTCACTGCAATAATTTTATAAATGCTAAAAAATTTGTTGGATCGAAGCCAGCAAAATGCAAATTCTGAAAATCAACAAAAGAATTCTTTAGAAAATTGTTATTATTGTATAATAAAGGAACGCGTTTTTCTAAATTCCGAAACATAATGAAAATTGATAAAATTTTGTTTCAAATTTTCATACTATGCTTCCTCAAATTAACAAAACCGCTACTGCTACCTTTTAAAAAAAACTTCTTCTCTTACAGGAGTGGGCAAGTCATGGGACCATGTCAAAGAATGAAGAATGGGCGCCCACAGAGTCTCATAATAACAAATCTACAAGACAGTTCTTCACAGCGTTTCTTAGTTTGTTAAATCATTTCGGAAAATATGTATGGACTCGTACATCCGTGACGCGTCGTGTCTCACATGAATCGTAGCTGACTTCATCTCTCTACACGCTGCAACAACAGCAACAGCAGCGCTGGTTTATAGTAGTTTCGTTGGCGGTTCTTGTCTAATGGTAATTAATCCAAAATTCGTTAGTTTTTATCTAATAAAATTGCCGCTGCTGCTGCTGCTGCTGCTTTACAAGAACAAATCCAAGTTACGCTTGAGTAAGCGCACAAAAAGAGTCCTCCTCGGTGCGTAAAGCCACAACTTTGACGTGTTCATGCTTCTTAGATTGCTGCCACAATATTCTGATTTCGTACTTTTGGTAGAATTTCTCTCCGTCGCTGGCAAAAGTTTCACAATTTCATTCTTGTTGAGCGTAGGACGTGACAGAAATAAATCTCTAAAGGTTTTATTTGAATATTCCGGCAAAATACTCGTACCCTTTTTTGATCCAGGAAATATTGTAAATAGTGTTAAGTGTGTGTGTGATATTGTTGTAATGTTCACGAGAATTTTCTGGGTCACATTGAGGTAGAGGAAATATTGTTTGAACTAATTTTGTGCTGTTCTTGTATTGAAGAAATAAAAAAATCATTAAGCTTCATTAGAAAATCCTCAAGAAATCCTCAAAAAATCCTATCTTTAACCCTTTTTTCGGTGTAGACAAATTTGCTGTCTTCACACTTTTGATCTTTCAAGACGTTACTACGTCGTACGTTGATTAGTACTCAGAAATAGCGCGCATAATTTCCAAAAAATCAATCGGCATCGAGAAGGTCGCTAGGTCGCGAGGTTTATACAGTTTGGCGCTTTATTTTCTATATATTTTTTTTTAATATTTATTTTAGACAGAATTAGACAATAAATATACTCGTGCCACTAAAACAAGTTCTCTCAAATTTTTACCCGCAGACTAAATTCTTCTCATCTTTAGAGCATCACGATTTCAAATCTTTAGAAGTATCAAAACCTTTAAAAGTATACGTGTTTTGTATGGTACTATCGTTTCAAAATTATGGCATTATTTCAATTTCACAATAAATTGGCAATTGTGACTTCTCTAATGTAAGTTTTCTCCTCAAAAAGCAATTCTGTTATATCAAAATGAAAGAAAAGCATCAGAAAGTACGTGTCGACGACAATTCGATTCCAGTGAATTTTGCTTCAAAAATCTTCAATAAATAAATTCGTCCTTTACTCAATTTCGAAAAGAGTTTGACAGAAGTACTTTGACACTTTGGGAAGCTTTATGAAATAGCCACATACGACACGCATACGACACGAAGACCCAAAAAGACATACTCCCAACAACAGACGGACAGACTGACAGATAGAATGCAATTGCTTGAAGTAAAATTGAAAAAAATCGACGGAAGGAAGGAAGCAAGGAAGGAAGAGCACACTAGCTGCAGTCCATGCTGGACACACAGCGGAAGCAGCCAGTTCAAATGGACAAGTGGCAATCTTGCCTGCACGTGGGTGCATGAGCACAAGGCCAGCACTGCTGCAGAGGTGCAGTGGTACAGAAGAGGCGAAACCGGGGTGGTCACTTTGATGCCGTGCGAACGGCACCGTGAGAGTGCACTTTCGCACCAAAGCACCGACGGTTACGCACTGATTCAACTTGGCGTCACTATAGGACGTACTTACATCCTTGATGCAGGCACTTGAAGCAGCATTTTTTCTTCCTGGACTCGTCATGCCGGTCGTCACCGAAGGCGTCGGTGGAAGTACATACATTTAATGGAATTGAAGAACAAATACAGAAAACAAAAATCCAGCATCGAAACAGCAGGCGGCGCCTGGATGAACAATGCAATGATGGTGTACAAAGACACAATGAAGGATGACAGAGAAAGAGTGGCGGAGAGGGAGTGAGTGAGAGAGCGAGGAAATGTCGAGCAAATAAGAACAAACAAAATGGACTCGTAAAAGAGTCAGTCGTAGTGAAGTTTCAACATTGCAGCGGTACACTTTTGCGTGCCAACTGCTTTTATTATATTCGATGCTGTTACTGCTCTTATTGTTGTTGTTGTTGTTGTTGTTGTTCTAGCTGTTGCTTTTCGTGTTCAGTCGTGCGTCCGATTTTCTGACGTGTTTTTTTTTTCTGGCTGTTTTTTTTTCTGGCCGCATCGTGAGCTGCTGCTGCTGGTACTTCTTACTGTCAACCTCTTACCGGCTTTGTAAATTGTTGTTGTGACAGCAAAAGCAACAACAACAACCACCACGACTATAACAGCGGCAGCATCAACATCGCCAACAATAACAATAACAAACAACAATGACGCCCGCCCGCTTTTGGAAAAGTAGGTTGTGGTAAAAATTCAGTTTGTCCGTCATTTCTGTTGACAATTGCGTTTCCTTCGTGATTTTATTGAATTCAGTTGAATTGAATTTTTATTTTCTTTTGCTGTTGCTGTTGCTGTCGCTTTTCCTGTTGTTGTTGTCGTTGTTGCTGTTAATGTTGTTCTTTGCTCTGGTACTCTTGCGCAGCAATCCTACGTAGTTTGTTGAGAGAAATTTTATTATTACTACGAGTATTCGACAAGGTTTAGAATTGCTTTTAGATTTTAATAAATTGTCTTTCAACCTCTTGACAATTTCTTGGCGATAGTTTATTTAAATTAGAACGAAATCGCAGAGATATAATCGTAGAATAAGTGGCCGCGAGAAGTGGAAAAATAATATGCTTTGCCATAAAATCGGTGCATTATTTGTTAAGAGTATATAACAATTTTCCATCAACGAAGAAAAATTAAAAATTATGTAAAATATTGTAAATTGAAAAAGAGCAATTTAGGTGCATAAATTGTCATAGATATTTTGAAATATATTTTTAAAAAATATGCTATGGCTAATTGGTCAGGTTTATACAATTACTTAATGGTAACGCTTTTTTCAAAGACTATTAAAAAGGTTGATGTTAACGACGAGATAACGACGATTTTGATTTTGTCATACATATTTTGTATAATTAATAAAGTGTTTATTATTACGAGTATTCTGCCAAAAACTTTTGCTGTGTTGTTTTTACGCACTTTAATCCATTTGCGTCAGTTTGTCCGAACGTAATTGAAAACATTAAATCATTTACGATGTCTATTAATATTTCGACATAATTAAAATGTTCTCTGAAAGCAAAATGTATAAAATTGGCTTAGCCTTTAATTTAGGCAAAGAGGAAAGTTTATGTTTGTATCAAAAATTTAATGCATAACGTACTTGTATGCGATATAAATTTATGCACTTTGGTTTTGTGGAATATTAGAGTATTATCGTGTATAGGCAGAGGACGATGGTTAATTTACTGACAGCTGAAATTTCATAAAATTCTTCTTAATTTATATCAATTACAGTAGAATAATAAAATCATCGCCACAAACTGAAATAAATGAAAGCCTGGTAAATGGCAAATTATGAAAAATTAGATAAACCATCAGGTTTCACATGCGGTAAATGTGCTGACATTTTGAAAATTTGGGCAGAGGAAAAGGTAGGTAATCATTGTTGGTAGGAAAATATTCTTTTTTAATACACAATTAAACAGATATAATGTCTTTATACAATAAATTCACCCGGACATATTGCAAAGTGTTCTTTTATCGATTCAAAAGTTCTTGTGGTTTAGTCTATAGTTTATTTTAAACAAAACTTAAAGTAAGAGCAATAGTTCATTTGAAATAAAATATCATTTTACTGCATAAATATTAAAGTATATTTGTTTTTTCCGCTTTTAGTGGTTTTTTTAGTGGCCATAATTTAATAATTTTCCACAGTATGCGTTTCTTTACAAAGAATTTGATATGTTTTACGTAATAAATTCCAATTCATCATCATCACAATCACAATCGCAGTCATTGAAATTTTTCCCCCTTTTTCTATTTTAAATTAAAGCTAGTTTTTTTACTTCTAGTCCTTAATTTTTGGTTTATTCATTGAAAAATATTGATGAATTTAAATTGAACACATTATGTATATTTACATATGTATGTATATAAAAAAAAACTGTTGTTGGTTTTGCGGAAATTCTCTTTTTTCTGTCCATTTTTTTATTCACTAAGGATTTTATTGCTTTCGTGGTCGGTGGTTGAATGGTTTAGATTTTGGTCTCTGCGCCTCGGTTTCGGTGTCGCTATCGATGTCGGTTTCAGTTACATTCTGCGTTGCGATGTTTGTTGTCTGATACATATATTTTGTGTGCGTCACGTTGTGTGTCCACAGTATATTACTGATTATCTTCGCCAATATTGTATAAAACACTGTCAATATTTATATAGAAATATTATTTGTTGAGCTCCCCGACAATGATTTACCACCACAAAGGTTAACAGAAGCGAAATAATTTTATTTTATGCAAATTTATTTTAAATTTTCATTTTTTCATGAATTATACGATAGTGTCTTTTTATAGACCTACGTTTCTTCGATTACTTTTAACACTTTAAGTATGAAATTTATTAAATTATGATGATATCTCTATGAAGGACGATGCTTTCCAACCCACTTTTTTTCTCTGAAGCCGAAGTAATCACATCAAAACACGTAAAGATGACAAAATTATGTTTTTTTACACTTTGAAAGTGATTACTTTGTATCGTTTTCTTTCTACCCAAAAATGTGGTTCGTACCAAAGAGATTAGAATTCTCCTTATTTTCTCTTGCTCTTTGTTTGTTTGAACCTATTAAAAACCTACGATAATCTCACGTAAGCCCTTGCTTGTACTGCTTTCTAAGTACACTTTTATCAGAAAATGTAATCCGTAATGTTTTCTGTTGCTGTCGTTAGAAGCTCACGTTTTAAGATTCATATCTAATAGAATAATGATGATGTGTTTTTGAACCGGTTCAAAGTGTCTCAGAACGAACTGGAAATGGCTGGAATGGGTTCTGTAAAACGATATATTGCCATTTCTGAAAATGAAAATGAAGAAAGCTGACGAACATCTTCTGGATCCTTTACAATTTCCATCGTTTTTCCAATTTCCATCGTGAGTATGGATACATTGTCATCCATGTTTAAAATAAAGAAGAGAAGATATACGATATTAAAATGATTTTTTATCTTAAATTAATCAACCTGTTAAGATCGTGCAATGGTTCCGACGCTGTGGCAATGTTCGCTTTTATGATCTCTTAAGATTTTTTTAAGGTTTGAGCATTTCGAATGAAGAATAGGCATAAAAAAGTCAAGAATAAATTTGGCAATGAACATGCAGAGAGTGTCGACATTTTCTAATCAACATTGATTATTGAATATCAATGACTAAAACTGTCTTTTTTGGTTACAGCATCTTTATCGTGCTCTAAAAATCTGCACGTAAAATTTATCATCTCTCTGAAGTTTCAAAATGTTGTCGTACATTTAAGCTTTTTGGAAGGCTTATTTCGTGAAAATTATAAAGAACTGTTAAAGCTTTTATGGGTCCCTTTTGATACTTGCGTTATGAACGAAGAGAAATGATGAGCGAATCCGGAAAATAATTTGGCTGTGAGCAATTTTCTTTCCTTTCGGTGCTTTTGTAGTGACTCTAAAATCATGTGACCTTAACGCGACCCTAAAGCGCGCTAAAAGTTTACATCGAACAATATTCAGTCAGAAATAATTTATCGTTTTCTGAATTAAAAATTGAATAAAATATAAATTCGTTCAGGAAAGTGTGCGAAAACAACACACACACACACACAAACACACACCCATTCATACAACAACTGACCACTGACCAAATTACTGTATAATGATTTCCGAAAAGCAAATGCGCATTAGCGTCAAGTGCAAGATTTAAATTGCGAAGCCGGCAGTTTCGGTTGATGAAATCACCAGAGGAGCCGGCGCGAGCACCGAACGACAGAATCGATGGCCGGCTGAGCATGCTTGATTGCCCCAAAGCGGCGAATCATTATAACCGGCAAAACCGGTGTGTGCGCTTGAAGTGAACACAAGCAAGCGAGCGTGTGTGTGCGTCTGTGACTCTCGATTTTCAGTATCGATAAATATCTATAAAATGAATTGCTTTTTACACGAGCATCCGCAAAAGCCGTGCACAAACGCGCGTATCCTGGTGGTACTCGTACTCGCCTCGATCGAATGCTGCGTCACAGTAACCACAATTGATGGATTTACATATGGCTATAATCGTGTGTACATGTATGGCCGCAATACCTTCAGCCTTACTTACTAACCTTTGCGTGGGCGTGGTTACGGTCACACTCGTTCCACCGTGAACCTCAAACTTTGAACCTTTCGACGCTTTGCTGCGAATTTTTAATGATTTCACTGACAGCAGTTAATTAACAAATACATACATACAGACTCTGTATTCTTGTTTTTATGAGGTTTATGTGAGGTGTGCGTGCGTGGGCGTGTGCGTGCGTTGGTAAGTTCATTGTAAAATGAGAGAAAATTGGAAAATATACAATACTTAAATTTTACTCTCGAACTGAAAATGCATAATTAATGCTTTACAAATTTTTGCGTCGCATGACGCGGCTGTCCCCAACAGAATACATATATTGTCCCTCGATAATAATCATCACTTGAACCTCATCAAATTTTAAAGAGCTTTTCATACAGAGACAAGTCAATTGTCAGCGGTGTGCTTACGCCAAAGCCAACGCCAACACACTGAGGTATACATACATATATACCCATTTAACGCCATTCATACATATAATCCCGTATAAACGCATGCAAAGGTTGCTGGCTGCATCGTTGTGTAAAAATATGTTGGAGTAATTATCATAAATCGTACAAAATACACACTTTCAATGGTTCCATTTTCTTTCTATTGATTTTACGCAATATCGTATAATCCCAGTTTACCGCCCTCTGCCCTCATCCACCCTTTCATCCCATCATCCTTCCACCGACATCAGCACTATCGAGTTTATATTAGAATTCATGTCGTTAATCAGAACTTTCCGGTGAACTGAATACTTGTCAAATTGATGGTTATTCTACAATATTGGTTAGTGTGCTTGATAACGGTATTGCTTTGGCATATAGAGCCAGTGTGTAGCTATAGTGATAATATACACTGTGGGATTTTGTGAAAATCGATTTAAATAAATGCACAAAAAATGTTTTAGGCGTTTAAATAGAGAAAAGAGGGTCATTCTGCCAACGGTTCTTGGGTAGTTTAGGGCCATTCTCATCAAAATCACTCCCAGCTGATCAGAGTCCCTGTAATCTCGAATAACCATAGGTTCTAGAGTCACCAGCAAAAGAGCACTTCTTATCGCATGACTTCTATTTAGTTGCTGCCTTCGATCAATAGCTTTGGCTAATTTCTAGAAGCTCCTCCTCCCTACCCTCCTTCCCCAAACATCCCACAAATTCTGCAACTCGCATTGACGTACGCGCAATTGTGTCACCGAACTTATTGCGGCACCATGAATTCAATTGACCCGAAATTCTTCAGCCATTCAAATGCAATTCTGCCAAATCATGGTAAAATTTATTGGCCATGATGTGCGCCGTAAAGTCTGAAGGGGGGGGCGGGGCGGGCCTCAAGTCTCCGGTATCCTGTCTACGAGTGAAATCCTTCTACGGCTTCATTCGTTCTCTTCTCTTGTTTCTTTTGGTCTATGACTTTCTGTTACGTTCGTTGCCTCTGCGGAACCCTTTGTTCTTTCGGTAGAGGCGACCGACCTGACCGGACCTCGAACCGACCCGACCCGGCTGTAGATGCCCCGTCGGTTGCACTGGAATCCATTAAAACTTTTGGCTAAAAGTGTCGTAACTGTTCGATGCGAAAAATTATGATGCATGCCGAAAAATCGAAAAAATATCCTGCGGCTATTTTTATCTTGAGGTAGGATTTATTCAGTAGACTCATACAATGACACTGAAGCCATTTGTAGAAAATGTCTTTTCGTAGAAAAAGTTTCCTGCGGACGAAACGCATTCGTCGCATTCCGCTCGCAATTCTTTACTCACTCGGATTCGGACTCAAAATCGATCTCGATTTCGGTACCAAAAATTGTATGCACACTTGTGATTTTCTCCTTGTTGTTGTTGTTGTGGTTATTGAGGAATTTCAACTAGGTTTGTAACCAACGAACGATATTACTTTTATATACAATATTTCGGAATTTGTAGATGAAAAGTTAAGAAAAATATATAAATCTTTGCTTGAGTTCTTTTCGATTTTGCAATGGATTCAACCAAAACTTAAAGAAAGCGTGTAACATTTTTGCGAAAAGGCTTCATAATAAAGGATTTAATTTTTAAAAAATGTCACTTCTTATTTGTTAAATAAAAAATTGTGGTTTTTTTTTGCGCTAAAGCAAGAAATAAATAAACATACATACGTACGTACGCTCTAATAACGACGGTGCACGCCTGCAAGCGGCTCTTCTTGCACTCCTACCATCAAAATATTTTTACAAAATGGCTGCTTGCATTCGCCAACGCAATATGAAATGCGTTTCACGGCTCCTTTTCCGGTCGCTTTTGATGGCGCAATGTGCCGCAAACAGTTTTTGTAGAACGAAAACGAAAAAAGGTAAAAATAAACGCGTTAGGCGTTATTCTTAATTTCTAATAGCTTCGCAATTAAATCGTAAAATTTAACATTGCTCTTAATGTAAAAATAATTTTTCAGATTTTTAACATTTTTCAGATTTTCTCATTCTCTTTCATTCTCCTTAAAAAACAGACGCTGAATGTTTCTGCTGGAAAAAGCTGAAATTTTTCAATTTTCTCTCGCTTTCTATTCGCTTTATTCAGTTTGCGTTTCCGGTGCTTTCTCCTTACACTTCTAAATCCTCTCCCTTATTAACGCTTCTCCCTCCGTTTCCGTTTCCGTTTCCGGCATTCAGTCTCATGTTTTCGTAGCCTTCTTCTTATTAATTAGAATGGTTAATAAACAAGCAAACTTTGGGCCGGCCTAAAGTTTGCCCAGCAAATCGTTTTGCTTTAGACAACTGCAAGTACAGACTTTCCTCAAGTCACCGTCAGCTTCTTATGGCTAATTGTATGTACAAGGGTGTGTGTGTGTGTGTGTGTGTGTGTTTATCTTAGTGTATAACAGTGTATAACTTCCAACTTCTAATTGGACTATTTCGCTGCTGCTGCTGCAGAGCATCAGAATGCAAACTTTTGCCATTCTGTGGACGGCTTTGCTGGGCCGGCCGCTATTGCCACAAGCCGAGCGCTCTTGGCCGCGCTTGGCCGAGATGCTGGTGCACTGCAGTCTGCAGCAAAAGTAGCAGCCGGCAAAGAAGCAAAAACGGCGCTAATTTGCATTACAGAAGTACAAACATGCACACGCACACCAACACAACGCAGCACATTAACACACACGGCTACAGAACTCGTACGTACTTGTGCCTACTAAAACAGTACAGCGTCGACTGCAACTAGAACAAACTCAAACTTTGAGAACAGCAAAAACTTTGGGTTTACTCTAGCGTCAGAGAGCCAGAGCTACTGACGAAGACGATGACAAAGGATGAAGTGTGCAGAAGAAGGAACATTAATTTTGTTGCCGTGTCAAGATATGGCGAATTGAATTTGTTGTAGAGACAGACTTAGACAATATCGTAATCCTCAGCAGCGCATACTAATTACATCCGATTTAACTTCAGGATGGTTTTGGTTAACTCCAATGTAAATTGATTTATAAAACAGGTTTGAGCTGTTTTCAGGCAAGCCCAACACTAATAATTTCACAGAAAGTCTTGTCATTCGTGTTCAAGTTGAGAAAAATCGTCCGATAGTACGATATTCAAGATAGAAGGTTAGCAAACAATTCGGCCATCCAGGAAATATCAACATATAATATTTTTAATATACAACTTTTATTGTCTTTTTTCTCATTCTTGGGAACAACATACATCTACGAAGGCACTGCAAATATTTATCTGCTTCTATACTCTACATACAGTATATCTAGTATACGGTATCAACTCTAAGCGCTTATTTCGATTTCGGGTCACGCTCTCCGAGTCTGATTTATGCCGAGTCTGATGATACAGCAGTCGTACATCTTCCTACGCTATATGCATATCTTTCTCTCGACTCTCAACGTTTCTGCGGCACACAACGCAACGCAAGCATGAAAAGGACATACATATACATAAATACGATATTTTGTCCCGTCCAAGGAGAGCAGAAAACGAAGAAGAGGAAGATACAGCTGTACGCAGCAGAACATTATAATAACAATGCATACTTTCGAGAGAAAACAAACAACGTCCGCAATCGTAACAAACCGACCCTGAATTGAGCCAACAACTTCTTTATCACCCAATTTCCCATTTCTGCTTCTTCTTCTTCTTCTTCTTCTTCCTCCTTAGCTTCTTCTTGTTGTTCTGATTTGTAAGCCTTAAGCTTCCTCTTTTTCTCCATTTGCTTCCTTTCTGCTTTGCCTCGTCAGAGTAAACAATTTTGCAGGGCCGGCCAAAGCATGGCCCGCGGATTCTATGCCCAACGAATATAGACATTTCACTTTCTCTTTCCCCCTCCTCCTCCTCCTCCTTCTTTTCTTCTTTGACTATAAATCCTGATCAATTCGTTGCTTCAATACTTGCCAGCATCAGGAGGGCGGAGGACGGTAAGGTCATACGATATAATTTAATTTATGCATGTAGAGCACAGCAGTTAATGCTGGGTGACATGATGCGTCGTCGTCGTCGTCGCCGTCGTCAATGCACGCAGACGTATCCATAACTTAAGCTGAGGCCATTCGACAATCTTCTCTTCGGCTATTATGGTAATTTTTAGCGATGCCGATGGTGCTGCTGCTGCTGCTGCTGCTGCTGCTACCGGTAGTTATTTGTTGACGACAAGACCTCGCACAACCTTAACGGAAATCGCCATAAAGCAAATACGATCCGATAAGAATGTATTAAACATAATGTCAGTATGTATGCGAGGTTGATATTGGCCTTTGACTTTATCGTAACAGTCTTACGTTTGATGTTTACTATAATATCAATTACGATCAATGCTTTTTTTTGTGTGTACGTAAACACGGTACATATTTACATAATGTCAGCCATACATATATCGTAAGTACACATTATAGGTCATTGCAGAAATGTGTGTGTATGTATGTATGTATGTAGGTATAAAATGTACATTAAGAAAGTGTGTACGAATAACGAAAAATATGAAACATTTTATAAGAAAAAGCAACAACAGAAAGCTCTTCTAAAAATTCAAAATCTTAAAATGTACAAATTCACTAAGAAGAATTTTCAGTTGAATTAGATCATTAGGTGCTATATAATTATTATAACCTTGACCTTTTACAGAGCTGGGAAACTATGACGTTTTCAAAAATCGTATAATGTTTTTCTAAATCGAAAAATTACTTGAATTCCGACTTTTTTGCGATGTGGGTTGGTTGCTTTCTGAAAAACTGGCTCCAATTAAAGCTATTAAAACATCAAACTAAACCGGAACCTACGCCGGTTGCCATGCAGCACGATTCCAGAGCAACTGAGACAATGTCAAGCGACTAAAAACGGAAATAATTGTCGAACAGTCAAAGTGTGTGTTATCGTAAGTGGGTACATACAGTCTCGAGTGCTCTTCGTGCGAGTCAATTGCGGCCATTAATGGATGTTGTTCCCGAAGCCAAAATGTGGCAAAAATGCAACTCGACAAAGGTCAAACGAAGTTCGCTGCAACCATCAAGAACTTCTCGTGAGGAATAAGAAGAAGAAAATGTGCAAGTGGAAATAAACAAAAGCTATTTCTTGTTCTACATTTTTCGTGGGCAAAGACGACCAACCACCCAACCGTTCATTCTGCGGTAATAAAAATCGATCGAATCGCCATGATTGGAGCATTTTTCCTCAGTCGCCCAGAGTTCATTTTCAATCAGCCCGGCGGCAAACGGCAACCTAGTCAAAAATTGCACAAGCCACTGCGTCAATGTATTCCGACAGAACGATTGTGCGGCATGACGCAGCGCCGCTTCGAATTGAGCGGAGACATTTAACGAGGTGCACTTCCACTAAATGGAGCGACATATACACGCAGTTATTCGTTCAGACACCAACACTATCACTCAGGCAAAGATGCCCGCATACACACACACATTCGCGCGTACATACACACAATAACTCGCCGGACTCAGCCGCTTGCTATGACTCTGTCACTCTGACTCCTTCCGCTCTCTCTCAATGACTCCAAGCGAGTCAAGTAGAGTGATGGCTGCTGCTTTTAACCGTTATCGACCGTTATCGCATGAAACGAGAAAGGTAATAAAAAGCAAGCTCTCTCTCTCTCTCTCTCTCTCTTTCTCCCTAATAGCGATGTCGTTTTAACGGGCGCATTTACTCTGGGTTCTACTAACTGCACACTCAATCCATGAATCCATGCATTGTGACACATGATCCATGCCGAAATGGTAACTGGCCTCGGTGCTGCTGCTGATATTGATGGAATTCCTATAAATTCTTTCACCGTCGACATGGTGACGGGACGATGACGTTATACGTATGTATGTATGTATGTATGTATGTGTGTGAAAGAAAAAAGATTTAGAGAGAAGAAAGGAAATATGAAATTATAACTTATCGTCTCTTGCAAGGATCACAATAAGTTGTCCTTTTCAAAAAAGACGTGAAAATGTTTAGCCTACGGCTATTTTAAAGTATTTCTCTGCGAATTCCTTGAAAACCTCTTCATCTTCCCATCAAACAGATGTCGAAAAGTGCCGAAACGAACAAAAATTCGGATATATTTCATCAAATGTACTAGACACACAAGCAAAGCTTAAGCCTTTAACAGCTTCATTCTTCATCCTCTCACTAACATTTCTTCTCTTCTGTTTTCTTAATGCCCAATGCCCAATGCAAGATTCCTTTTTGTCATAAATTTCGACTATCATAATACAAACATGAAATGGAATGTGCAAATGTTCCTCTCTCGCCAAATCATTCTTTCTCTTGCCGTCGTCCAGCTTCCGTCCATCACCGCTCTTTCGACAAATCACCAGCTGTCTTCTTTGAAAAAACTCCTCTTTACACGCTGAAGCGTTGTTTTCATTTTATGCATGTGTTCACACCAAACGCCTTGTGGCACTGGTTTCACTACTCGCGACACGTCTGTTCTCTCCTTTTGTTTGCAAAACAGCTGGCTCTGACGTTCGTTGGAGTTCTGCGCTAAAGAGTTAACTTTCGGCTCTCTCTATTCTTTTAGATTTTAGATGACACACTTCACTTACATACGTATTCTGAGATTCACGAACTATTGAATCGTCTCGAAATTGCATTGCAAACAACAACAAAGAGACCATTTTTGTTGTTGTTTGCAATGCAGTTTCGAGACGATCCAATAGTTCGTGAATCTCAGAATACGTATGTTAGATTTTCGGCGTGCTTGGCTAGCGTGAATATTTTCCTCTCTTTAGATTTCGACGTGATTATTAATAAAAGAACACTTTTTTCTTTCTGTGATTTTCGGCGTGCGCGCATGCAGTGACGAATAAATTAACGAATCAATAAACAATTACGCAAAAACGAAAAATAAAATCTTATTGGACTGCTACCCACAAACATTCTACAAACAACAGTATGTATATAAAAAATAAAGGTAAAAGATAAGGTACGAGTACCATAAATAATTTTGGTTACTTACGGTTGCAAATATTATACAACAAATAGTTACACAAGCACAAACTGACAGACAGGAACGAATGAAGGCGTTTA
Organism: Conops quadrifasciatus; assembly: GCA_949752815.1. NCBI lineage: Eukaryota > Metazoa > Arthropoda > Insecta > Diptera > Conopidae > Conops > Conops quadrifasciatus. The sequence continues at coordinate 2,284,517 of OX457078.1, forward strand.
ATATTCTACTGGCAAATCAGCTAAAAGGAATAATGGAATTTATTTTCAATCGAGTCAATATTGGGGCAGCTCCCAACCCTTCTCGTGCCACCAGCTCGTCCCAGTCAACGCCATACCAACTGATGGAGTAACGATGCAGCCATCCTTGAGCGGCCATCCTGGAAACGATTAATGTTAGGATGTTTACAGAGAAAACTTCAAAGAAAGCAATCGACGCAGCTGCTCAAGACATTCTGGACAACGTAAACGGCAACAGCAAAACAGCAACAGCTATACCGACAACAAGAACAACGATATTCTTTGTCTATTTCACTGTAAGACTCCGCCACTGCCACTCTACTTTTAGCTCAGTGTTCATGAAGTAAAAACTGAATATTACGAAATGACTTTTATCAGGGAAAGAAGCTGCCAGCATACACCCAGCCACTCACAGAGGGCTGCAGCCAGCGTCCGGGAAGAGGAGAACCAGAGATATATACTCATCTATCTACTACCAGTATAAATTATCTTACTTTAGGTACCGGATATTGACGGTTATGCGTTGTCGGGCTGCGTTTAATATTAAGTTATGAACTTCTTCTGCATTTTATGACGTGCTCATGCCGCACGCCGCGTCGTACGCAATCGAAGCAGCTCAGCATCGTCGACGGCAGGCAGAGCAAATCGCCAGCGCTTTATCAAGCATTCACCAACTCGTCTTCGCTGCTTTAGCAGTAACTTGGCATAACATCAACATCGTCGTCGTCGTCTGGTGATGATGGCAACAACAGCGAAAACAGCAACAAAAACAACAACCCAAGCGTTTGTATGCCGAACCGCCCAGAAAGACATTCGATAGATGTACATAGGTATTCATAGTAAATGGCTTCTCGCTATGTACATATAATGAAAGAATCTGACGTCCGAAGCTGCATCAACGCACCACCGCACCCCGGAACATACACCATCTCGCCGGTGCAACATCTATTTTGTGAGTTCTGAAAAAGTTTTAATTAATTTTCATATCTCGAGAACGTTGTTGAGATTCGAAAAATGAATGCGGGCCAGAGGTCGGCAAGTGGGCCTTACCGTCTATTTGTCGGCTGAAGTAAGCAACAGCTCCTTTAGTTGACAGCAAAGTCTGTTAACTGTTTTTTGTATCTTATTTGCTTTAATTATTGCATGCAACAATTTGATTTTGAAGCGAGCTAAGGCCAGTTCTTGTTTGCACAATAGTCAAGTGCGACGCATATAGTTTATGAGATAATAAATAAAAGGAAAATTTGAAAATTGTAGAGCTTGAAATACTTCAAATAAAACTTACTGCCTCAACAGATTTGAACTGAACAACAAAAGGTGAACTCATGAATGGAGACAGACCATTTGAAGGAATTTTAATTAAACTTCAATTAAATTGAGAGCCTGTAAAAGGAAGGAAGTGAGGGCGCGGGCAGACGCGGGTAAAATTCACCCAGATTTCCAGATTTCTTTGCAGTCTCTATCTCTCTCTCTTAATGTCTCGATTGGACGATTTAATTAAACTTCCAAATTTAAACGAAAGGATGCTTTTATCAATGCTTTGATAAATTTTAAAGCAAGTTATTTGTACAGTTCAAAATATAATATAATTTGAATAAATGCAATTTAATTCTCAAGACTTAAAAGTCTCGTAAGTAAGTATCGAAGAACTTAAAGATCAAAATATCACGGTTTATTGTGTTTGAGACGACGAGAATTTTTTTCTAGTTTGTATAGAATTTGAAAAAGAAAAAGATATGTTGGCACAAATATTTTTTAAATTAAAAATTTTTAATAAAATTAATTAATCCTACAACCTTATGATGATTTACCAATGGCTATGGATTTTTTGAGAAATTAAAAAATGCTTATGCTTAAATTAGAAATTAGAATTTAAATAAGATTTGAAACGCAAGTACATAAAATGGAAAAAATAGATGAAGAAATGTTAAAAAACCTTTTTATTTGAAATTTAATTTAAATAACAAACAGCTACAACTAGTTTTATTAACTTTTTCAAGAGAAAGTTGGCAACAAGATTGCTAGTGATGAAGTTATAAAGCGACAAACTGAAGCATTGGCCGGCAAACGCACGCACGCACTCACTGACGGAGCACTAACGCACAGCACAGCACAGACGTACTAATGCTGCAATGCACCGATGCACTAACGCATATCAGCCCTTCCCCTTCCCCACGGCAACGGCAATAAAAACAACAACAACAGTATCGACAAGTCGAGTCGAGTCGACTCCTTTGATATGGTACAGTCGTCTGTACCAAACCAACCACAACCCGATTAAATAAACTGCCGGAAGCTGCTGCTGATGCCGTTGCCGTTGCCGTTGCAGCAGCAACGTAATCGTAGCAATAGCAGCCAAATGAAAATGAAAGAATTTGTACGAGATTCTTTGAGAAGATTTTTGTAACCATGCATAACTAATGATTTTGTTGTTTTGCGCAACTTCGAAGAACAAACAAACGATATTCAGAAGCGTCAGTTCGGGTAGAATTAAATTGTTGGTAAGGAGGAGAGCAGGAGGACGATGTCTGGAAATACATACATACATATGTACAAACGTACCTACATTCACACACATAGTTCCATAGATTTCCGTTTATACGAACAGAGTTTGCGTATATTTCTCCATACGAAGACTGTGGCTAAGAAGAAATGATGATCCCGAAGGCGAAACAAGGCCAAGTTTTGCCGTTGCAACTTGGTAAATTACTTACTTGGCTTTTGTTATTTGGTGTTTTTGTTGTTGTTGTTGTGATCACTTTGCCTCTGGTTTTAATATGTCTTTATCGTGTCCCAATTTTGATTGAGGTTTTTGATTTAAGCTTGATTTTCGCCAAAGTTTGTCGACTTTTTTAACGACTTTTTTGTCGATCATTTTCATACTTTTAGGAATTATGCAGAAAGCGGCATGAGAAGTCTTCTTCAGTTTGCTTTAAACTAAGAGTTCTCACTTTTTTTGGGAAGATTAGGTTTTTCTAAAACTCTTTGCACGACTTTCTGCCTGCCTTTTCATTTTACCTCAGAAAATAAATTACCTGCATATGATTATTTATTTATAAAGTCTGTTTAAATTTGAAAATTTATAATTTCACAGAATCTTTTGTATAGACTTCACCTTTACTTTATACTGCAGGCAGGTACAATATTAATTTCAGGGCTTTTAAGTATTTTATGTAAACAAAAGCTTAGCCACACAACTGTCGTATAGCCCCTCTCTCCCTCTCTCTTTCGCTCTATCTCCTTTCTATCTACCAGGAGTCACCGACAGTTCATAAGTTAATTCCTGTAAAATATTTTATGTAATAAATCCACTTGAGACAACAGGGCCATTTATTACTTGATCCCCGCAAAGTGTCTGCCTGCGCTTAGACACACTCTCAATTCTGACTGCAGGTGAAACAGACTTTCGAACATACTCGCTTGACTTGTGAACCTTTGAAGCTCTTGGTGTAAGAGCCTTGTGTGGAATGCAAGAGAGGCCGGCCGGCCGGACTCGAAGACTTTATTTTGAAAATTGGCCTGGTCAACATTGTCACGCAATACAAGCAGCAAAATCTACAAGAACAACTTGTGCTACAATTACAACAACAACAACAACACTGCAGTATACGAAGCCTTACTCTCGAAAGCGCGCCTCTCCTCCTCCTCCACACGCCGGCAGAATGGAAGTAGATTTTTAATCCTTCTCCTGGAATACATACAAGAAAAAAAGGACAACAATAACAAACAATAAGAATGGTAGTGGCAACACTATACGGCGCGTATATCCATACAGACGAAAGGCAGTACTCGAGAGTCGTAAAATACTCTGACACCGCTCTTTTACCGCTCGCCGAGGAGATGCCTTAAGTATAAAACTGCCTATTTCAACAGGCGCCGGGATTATCAGGCAGGCCTCTCCTTCTCTTTCTGCTCCTCAGAGCCACGCCCTTTCCTTCCGGTGGTCTGGTGGTACCTGATTGTTTCGTTAGTGAGCTGTTATTTATACAACGACCGAAAGAAGGAGAGAGAGAGAGAGGGAGAGAGGGTGAACACTCAGGGCATGGTTCCGCTTCCGTTTGTTGTTGTTGTCATTGTTGCTTTTATATTTTATTTGTTTATGTCGTATTGTAGTAGTTGTTGTTGTTGTAGTAGCGACTGCTATTGTTTTGTTTTTTTTTTGTTGCTGTTGTCATTTTCTTTTAACTCTTGCCAAGTTACCGAGCAACGACCACTCCAGCCACCATCGCTCTCACCATCACTACTACCAAGGGAGCCACTAAGGGCCAAAGGATCTACTAATAGCCGATTTATGCATCGCGTGCAGCAGAAGAGTCGACAGCCAGAAGTACTGAAAATCTTCTCCTCTGATTCTCAAGTAGAGAATATCAATAAATTTTGCACACGCAAAATCGTAACGACGCTATAGTACTTTGCTTTGAGGTTGACTGGTATTTTTTTTTTTTTTTAATGTGTTCGTATAGACGGTATTTAGTATAGACGGTATGTCTTCAAACGCTTTATTTGCAATGTGTAGGGTTAGGTTTGGTTATGTTTTCATGGTAAAATATTAGTGGAACATGGAAAATGGTACTTTAGACCACACAGTCCTCTGTCGAGAACTAAATGTATTCGGTCTAAAAGAAAGATTTATTGTCGATGCTCGAGAGAGGCTCGAGTATTGATCTCTCATAACAAACATAAACAATCCTATGATTTTATTCGCAATACAACTGACAAAATTCGGCTATACCTACTCGTATAATACTATAGTAATACTTAGTAATATCAAGTTAAAGAAATATGGTTGTTTACGATTTTCAGTTCGTAAAAATGTAGCTTATATTCGCTCAACGAAAAGCTAGACCAAAAGCAAAACCTAAGCATGCCCACGAGGATGCTTGTAACAAATCCAGTATGTACTTTCTTGCTTAAATATATATACTCTTAGAGTGCTCTGCATACTTTGATTTACACAATGCTATATTTATAGTACATTGATCCCCAAAAGCTCTTGCTCATGTTTCGTGTTTCGTGTTTTTGCTATTTATTCCTAACGAACATTTTCATTGCATACAACAATTGAATTTTAATAATCTGCCACGCCAAATACTATTTATGTATATCTCTTATAATGTTTGCACTGCGCTTCCTTTTTTCAGAGCATTTTTAGAGCTTGTTTGAGCATTTTTACAGCATTTTTTCTCCCAAAACCAGACCAAAACATTAACGATTTTTAACATTTTAACATTTTAAAGCTAAACTCAGTCTTCTAAGAGTCTTTTGAGAGTTCTCGGAATACTTAAGTTATTATCTTCTCAAAATCGAAATAATTATAACTTAACTAACGTAACATATTCAGTTTCTTTGGATATTTGTGGAGGAAAAATTAGAATTAAATTTAAATTAAATTTGTAATGATATATGTATAATTCTTAGCTTTATATGAGCCTAAGTCTAAGAAAAATTGCTCCACTTAAAGTTCAGCCTTTTTTGTCGAGCTCAGCTCATTGAGTTTACATTTTTATTTTCATTTTTTATCTTAGTTTTTTCGAATGAATTCAATCATTCATTCATCGACTAATTTTTTACTTGTTTATAAATGTTTGAATCCGCTTCGATTAACTCTTAGTTTTTCACATCCTTCCTGCCATCCTTTCCGCACAATATTACAAATGAAGAAAATTCATCTTGTTTTAAATGAAATAAATTTACCAAAAAAAAATCAACTATAAAAAAACTGAAAACTGAATAGTTGGAAATAAATAAATGGAGAAATCTGAAAATTGAATTGCATAAAATTGAACTTGCCGAAGTCTCTAAAGAAGCAGAGGAAGAGCAATAACCATTGCCCGGGCAACTGTTCAGCAGTAACGGCAATGGCGATGGTGATAAAGATGACGACGATGATGATGCTGATGACGGTGTAGTTGTTGCTTTGTTGATTTGTTGTTGTTAATGCAGTTGTTTCCGTTTCGGTTTCGTTTGGATTTTGTTGTTACTTGTTACTTGTTTTGGAAAAATACTTTAAAGCGACGCATCAGCTGAGCACAGTCGGAGAAATCAAATCAAACGAAATCAAATAAAAAATAAACGAATCACCAGACTTCCATGAACTGTTAGCACTTTAAGGGCGAGTTTACATTAGCAACAAAGTAACCTCGAGCATATACTAGGACTACAGGACGAAATGAAAGAAAGAAGATTCTCTTTTGCTGGCAAATAACGTTTCCTTAGACGTAAGCAGGCCTTGGGAAAGTGAAGAAGAAGAAAAAGAAGAAAAAAAGAGAACCCTGGAAAGGGTGAAAATTATGAAGATGAAGCGAAAAAATTAAATAATAATATCTTTTTAAACGGAATAGGTCAAGCCAAATAGAAATTTATCAGAATTATTGCCCTTCTTAAATTGATTAAGCTTTGTAAAAAGAATAAGAAGGGTATAAAGAAGAAGAAAAAGAAGAATAAGTGAAGTACATACAATTAATTGTATTCGCATATTATATCGTATACACGAATACTAAAGAATTGTGAAACAACTTTGAACAACTTTAAGTATTACGAAAAACGAATTCTTTAACAATTGTCTGTTGGAAAAAGCGTTCACAGTTTTATTCAATAGACCCTGATCGCAGAAGTAATCTATTAAACCAAAAACCGATTCGATACATTGGTTATAACAATCATTAAACCATTGCGAACAAATCATCCAGCCGCAACCTAGTTAATTGTTGAACGTAACTAATATGGATACATAAAGACTATATGTATATGTACATATATTGTGGTCACATCATATTTTCAATGGAAATTAACCCATTTTTATAATACTCATTTAATTGCAATTTTTTGCTATTTTTTTCAAAATAACCCCTTTTTATAATACTAATTTAATTGCTATTTTTTATTTAATTGCGTTGTGTCGCGTTTTTGTGTGTTTCGTTATTAATATTTTTGTGTGTGCAGAGCTCTTTAAAAAAACACCCTTCTTTATGTATATTTTTCATAATTTATTCAATTCCAATAAATCTGAGTCTGTTTTGAAAATTTTGTGAATTAATTTTACCAAAATTAGGATATTTGAATAAATTATTTACTTGTAAATTTAATTATTCCTAAACTACGAGTATTATTTATATTGTTTAAATTAACATTATTTTTTTTATGGCATTTTTTAATTCATTTCAAAGCCCACATGTTGTTTTTCTTCTTCTAAGAAATGTTGTAATAGATTGCTGGTTTTTTCCATTTTTCCATTTTATAAATTTTTCTATTTAAATATGTATTTGTTGAGTATCGTATAACGGTGTGCTAACTTTATAGCAGGATATCTTCTTTTACATTAAAAAAACACTATATCAGCATTGAAATGTTGCGGAGATCAGGTACACACTCTCTTCTTGGGTTGATGACTAGAGCAAAAATTCATTAAAAAATATATATAAACTTCAAAAAGTTTCTTTTTATATTTCTCTTCTCTTTTCTAGTCTCATTATTTTACAAAAGCCCTTTATGGTTTTTTTCAAAATTATAATATGAACACAGAGCTTCACTGAATAGGACTTTTTGAACAATCCTTCAAGAAACCGTAACCTAATTTATGTATCATAATTATTCATCGAGCAATCTGTCAGAGAGTTCATATTTATTACTCGACAGAACTCGAGAGTTATGGCAAAAAGGTTCATTGCTATCAAGTAAGCACTCAAGCGCAAGACCTCTTCACTCAGTCGGCTCAGCACACTATATCATTTCCAATCGAAACTGATTTTGCAGGCAAACGTTAATGAAAAACTTCGACATGAACCCATTTTCCGGAATCTTGAACTTTAAGAGTTGCGGAAGAAGAAGAAGCAACAAAAGCAAAACAGCAGCAACAGCAGCAAAAGCAGCAACATGGCAAACGCTAGAAGACAACTTGTCAGAAATTAATTGCAAATCACTGCAATTATGCTGTTCCACTCTCTCTCTCACACACACTCTCTCACTCTCACACACTCTCACGCACTCTGTCACTCTCACACCCACTCAAGCTGTCGCAGTCACGCACACTCGCGCAGACATACTTCAATCTTACTCACACAACGCCAACGCCAACGACAAGAAGTTGAGAAGAAAAAGAAAATTGTAGAAAGAAATATATAAAGTTTTTGTAACTGAAGTATAACGTATAAAGAATACAGAGGTTAATACTATAAAATAGCAACTTATTTAGTGACAATGAAACACGTAATCGTACATAAAAGCGGAAACGCTTTAGCTTTTTGGGAGGTAGAAAAATTCTATGAGCTTTTAAAGTGTTTTTAACAACTATCAGAAATTACTGCTGCCAATTAATGGAAATAGGATTGGATTTCCTTACATCTTATATCTTCGTGGGTTGTCGAGTGGGTTGGCGAGGCCTCTCCTATACATGCATAAAACAGCCGCATTTGTTACATCTTTGAACTTTATCTATTCAAAGCCTAATTGGCCTATTTATCAGTAATGAAGTATTTATGAATGCGAATACTTCTAAATCTTTTGGTTTTTTCTTTAGCTCCTTTTTTATTTAATAGTCTTCTTCTTCTTCTTCTACATTTTTTTATAGTCGCTTTGCAGTAGCTTAATAAAGTCTTCTTTTTTTTCGTTTTTTCCTACACAGAATTTTGATTCCTGTTCCTGGCAGTGACCTTCTTTTAGTTCAGTCTTTTCAGACTGGCGCGTAAAAATGGCGCATAAATGTTTCTTAAATTATTTCAAAGTTTGTAAAAATTTGAATTTAGTGCACTCTTAATTAAACTTGTTAATAAATTCTCTTTCAAAATAAAAAAGTGAGCTTTCCAAAGAAAAAGCCGGCAATAATTTTTTAAGAAAAGAGTGCTAAATTAAGGTTAAACACGCTCTGCCTGAGCACATAAAAATTCTACCTAAAGAGACACACCGCAAAGCGTTCTAAATTCGACTGAAGTAAACTCCGATTTTAATGCTCTTTAAAAATGTATGAGAATCAGGAAAATTACGATCATATTTAAATTTTTATTTTAATTTTACTAGAAATATTAACTATAGCAATATTGTATTTTAACGAATAGCGGACACAAAGTTAACAAATATTCTTTTCTCTCTCATTAATGTTAACATTCATAATATCATGAGTCTTTTATGTAAAATAATATTATTTTTAAGAGCGCACATACTTTCCTTTAGGACTCACTCTGAGCATGCTAAAAGCGTAAATGTATCCTGAGTAAAAATCACGAAATCATATAAACTAAGAACGACAAACACGCTTACATCAAAATAATTTGTCTCAGTATCGCTGAAACTTTTAAAAGAATTTCAATAAAAAACTTTCACAACAAAAATCATTCCTTGTTCGCTTTCAGTCATATTACATATACATACATACATATTTTTTGCTCCCTTTTTGCTGTTTTCTTTTTCTTCTGGGTGGAAAATTTTAACCTTTTCACAAAAGTTCCTTTTCACTTTTACGAGCTTTTAAACTACGTTAAAACGTTGAAAGTATTCAAACTCATATGACGTTATGTATTTATTTTGATGACATGCACTAACAACAAAAAGGCGCACATATAGTGCATACATACATACATACATACACTTGTAGGCAAGTGGCGAATGGTGATGGTTCAGCACTTGAACGTTTAATTTTTAATATCACGATAAGCACTTTTAAGCAAATTTTTAACATGAGAAAAAACAGAAAAAAATTGTCACCAAGCAACAACATAAATTCAATAAAGTCGAAAGAGTACAGTGCACAAAATTTGAATTTTATGCACAAAGAGTGTAACCAGCGTTAAATGAAAATATACTACGAGTATAAGAGCAGCAGATTTTAGGAACCAAAAATTAGAGCACATTTTGAAAGAGTTACTCTTTAAAATAACGATACAAGGCACCTTCGGTCTAGAATTCTTTTCTACAGTTTTGTGCATTCATAAAATTCTTAGTTCATATGCATTTGTTTCATATTTATCCACTGTGCCGCTGATGACCGAGGTTGTAGGATAATTAAGCGACTTTCATGAGGCCAAGGCGTGCGCGACATTCATTAAATTTAAGAGATAATAACAGTAATTGCGAATACTCAGGGTGCAACACGCAACACGCAGCAATATTCAATTACGAGTAACCAGCTTTTTCCTCGCGAAACCACCATTTTCACAATTACGATTTTTAAAAAATTTCACAATTTGAAAATTTTCGTTATCCAGAATTAATCCGCAGCGACATCTTCATTCTTAATTTTTGTACACTTAATTCGTCTAAAAGGCAGTAAGGCTGTAAGCGCCGACATGCCGGCAAACCGCTGCAGCCAGCCAGCAAACATTTTCCATCAGTGCTGAACAAAATGGCGCAACACTCGGTGACAGCTAAACGACAAATACGAATATTTTGGGCTGCATCCAGAGAAACGGCATTTGGGTCCGAAGGAAATCCGACCAAACGATTTCTGTCGCTCGCAGCTCAAGCTGCTAACATTTTACAAGCAGTCGCTGGAATTTCATGACATTTCAGTGCTTTTGACAAAACCGGGAAAGAGAGTTTGGCAAAAACTGCATTTTCTCGTCCGTGAGGCGGCAGCTGTGCACACACGTTTTTATTGCTCTAACAAATTGTGCATGTGTTGCCAACACGTAAATTTTTTAGAACAACGCTTTCCACTCACAACATACACTCAGTCGTTGCTGTTGTTGTTGTTGTTGTTGTTGTTGTTGTCGTGGCCGTCGCCGACTCTTTCTTTGTTTTTTTTTTTTTTGTGAATTTTTTGGCTAACATTCATGAAGTCACAGAAGCATTCGAAAGTCATTCAGCCTGACTTCGACGATCGTAACTCTTGACCTCACCGTCACCATCCTCCGCAGAAGTTTCGCCCTCTCTCGGCGCAAGGAAGGACTTTACAGTAAAACTTTAATTCCTTTCGGATTATCAGGAGTTAGCGAGAGGCACGGTGCTCGCATAATCCAACAATGACGCCGATTGATTCTAACGTCAGCGATTATACTGGTGTAAAAACGAGTTACATCGCGCTCCAATTTTGGGGAAAACTCCTCACGTATCTCGGCGACGACTGGAGACTTGAAGAATCGTGATAGTTATTGTCATTTTGGTTTCATCATTCTAACATAAATTAAACATTAGGTATCGAAGGCTTCGAAGAAGAAGTCCTTAAATAAAAACCCTTTTCAATTATTCTATCGCCATCAAATTTGAATTGTTCTCTTTAAAAAATTCAGGCCGAGAGTTTTTATGGCCGTTTGCTTAAATGTTTGCATTAAAACATTTAAAAGCTGTTAAGACGAAGAAGAAACAACAAAACAAAATTGCTATTTTGAACCTTTTTTTTTTATCAAAGAAAGCTACAGCTTTTGACACATTAAGTATCCATTAAAAAACCCACAAAATCGTTTGATTGCTTCTTAATTTACGGAGTATTTTTATTATGCTTTTTTCTTGCGGAGAAATTCTCAAGAAATTCTAGGTTTTTCATGGTGGAGTCGAAGTCATTCGTCGGAGTCTGTTAATAAAATTTCAGCACAAAAAAATTTAATTTAAGAAGTAAATAATAAACATAATGCAAACAACTCTTTTTCTTCTTCTTCTTCCTCGTCTTCTACAACCTGCTACACAAAGCCATCAAGAGACACAAAAACAGAGAAGTCGAAATCGAAAAGACTTCAGGGGCACACGAAGGAATGAAGTGACGCCGCATCAGTTGGTCTTTGCTGTCCTTCCAGCGAATTACGAGTATATTTCCAGGCTTCAGAGACAGAGACAGCGGTACTGCTGGTCGGTCGGAGCGGAAATCCGGCCGCTACATGAGCTGCAATTGAGTTAAGCCGCCCGTAGAACCAAGCCTTCCGCTTGGTTGGCCACAGTCTTCTTACCGCGGTCGGTAAAGAAGGGGGAAAAACGGAAAAACAAAAACGGAAAGAAGGAAAAGTCGTATGTATGGATATTTTTTCCGGCCCTTCTGCGCTTACGACAATGAAACCGGCCTTTGCTGAGATCACGGCGGGATAAGTCGTCTGTTATTCGTACAACAGAGTGGCGGAGTGAAACCGGCAGTGTTCGGTTCGTGACAAGCGTCAGCATAGTACTTGACCCATTGAGGATGAAATGAAAAAGTTGTACGAGTACGTGCCTCATGGTAGCCGCCACAGTGCACTTGCACTTGGCATCCAGAGTGAGATGGATACTCCTATTTTTATTTTATAATTTCGGGGGCAAGGAAAGGAGACAATACCACCGAGTGAGGAGCCATGGACCAAATGCCTGCAACAAAGAGAAATGGATTAATCCCGGCAGACATTTTCGCGTAGCGCTTTTCCTGTTGCGTGAATAAAGCTCAACAGAATAAGAGTGACCGTGATCATGGTCGTGCAACCACAAAAGAGTTGGTTGTTCCTTATGCTGGCATGAGCTGCACTTTAAGGATTTCGTTTTTGGTTTGCTAAAACTTGGTTACGCGAGATTCAGACAATGTCAGCTTTTAATACCAATCGCTTGTCGCATTTAATCATCTTAAGTGCGTTCTTTCGTTCTTAATGTTAACTCAACGAATATCAAAAACTCGACGAAAAAGCTTAAACTTCAAATAAAAATTTGAAATTATTCTTCGAATTTTGGGAAATTTGAGAAGTTCCCAAATATTAAAGCTATTTAATAGAAAACTATTATGCCATAGTTTTCTTTAAAAAATTACTAAGTAAATCAAATAAACATAAAATCATGTTAATAATCGCTATTAATTTTTATATACACAGTATTATGCATTTATGAGTTAATAACGACTTGCCGCGTGTGCTCACAATGTTCCATTCTGCACTCACACGCATTTTTACACTCGCTCTTAGCACCTCATTACAACCGCCATCATCATCTTTAATGATGCTCTTCCGCAACGCGTTGCCGCATTATCAACCGCAGCAAATGCCGCAGCATGCGCCGAGAAAAAGTATACCCAAAGTGCAAACATGCAATGCTTTCAACGTTCATTAAAGCATAGATGCGGCATCACACTCAAACAACGAACTATTCGCAAGAAAATGCTGAGCATTGAATTGAATTGAATGGAATTTCCATCGATTTGAATTTGAATCCAATTCACGAATGGGTTTGATTGAAGCTTCTGCTGAAAGCAGCGCTTTAGCATTTAAGAGAAATGCTAATGCCGTAAATTTTCATGTGGAGAGAATGACAGAGAATAAGAGAGTGTTTGTGTGTGAGACAAAAAGTTGTTGCTACAAAAACAATAGCAATTTGGCACCACTCAGCGACCACGTTCGACCACGAGCGTGCAGTATTTACTCTTACTCAGAGCAGAGCAGAATTCGGTGTGGATTCTTGACTTCAAACTTTCATATAAATAACATTTCACAATGTTACCGCGCTAAGGCTAAGGCGCCCCACAAAAGCTTGAGTACATCAAGGCCAGAGAAAGTGCCTGTGGGTCGCTGGCCTTTTGTGTAGTTTGGCTTAGACCTTGCTTGTATGAATATATTCGTACGGAAATGACATAAGCCGCATGTTACGGAATGCCATTGTGAATTGAATGCATTGAAATCATCATCAGCAGATTCCACATCATCACAACAACTAATAGCAACAGCAACAGCAACAGCAACCATCATCCCATGCTTATCGTAAACATTGTCGTTAAAGATCATGATACCGACGAAAACAGTAACAGTAAGAATAGCAGTAAGAGAAAGAGCGCCACCACAACCAACAGCTGCAGATGTCAAAATTACAACAACAGCAACAGCAACAAGTAATAAAAGTAATAATAATAACAATAATTCATATAATGTTTGTACGCACGTCAACTAAACTGTGCCGGGCAGCTGCAGCTGCTGCCACTGCAACTTCTTATGCGTTGCAGATGATGTTTTTGTCATACTATGTACTATCTCTGTCTAAGTAGTATGAGAGCGAACGGGATACACCACGTCAAAGTTTTTTATGAAGCCTTTGTTTTCTTTATATGAAAATCTTAGACGATTTGATTGAGGTTTGTCAAAATTCTCCACGATTTCAAAGAACACCATCTGGATTTTCTTAGTTATAGAAACAATCAAAGAAGTTAGTAACATTATCTAAAAAAGGAAACGCAAAAAAACCTTCAAGTTATGCATCTTCGTTTGTTAATTTATTTGTTCTTATTTAGTTTTTTTCTAATTTTAATTTCACGCTCAATTGTTTCTTGTCAGAGATTTGCTCAACTACGAAATTCTAAATCCTCTTGTTTCAATTTTTTGAATTTCCAATTCATTCGTCATTCACTTCAGCAGTACTTATGTAAGCCTAAGTACCGAAAAGAGTAACTAACTTCATTACACTTCATCGAAACGGAAACGATACAATGCAAGTAGCAGTGACAGATAGACAGAGAAAGCTTGAATGCCACCGAATTCAGTCGAATAAAGCTAGAGTTTATTAGCAGTAAATACTACATACATACATAGTTTAGAATTAATGAGGCAAATTAACAATGAAAGTAGTGAGAGAAGGAGAGAGAGTTGTAGCGATATAATGGCAAGTGCATAAAAGTACTCGTACGTACGCAAGAGAGCCGATGTAAACACATCACATGCATGCGTGGAATGCAGACGCATCATAGGAATTGAGTTGGCATAAGGATTGTATGGCATTAGCGCTTTTGTTCAAGAGTTTGCAGTTCGCATTAACGACCGTATTACACCGCAAAAATCGTTTAAATCCTTAAAAAAGTTACGAGACGGAAGTAATCTTTTCTTTCTTTTTGAAAATATTGTCATTAGAAATGTTAAAACGACTTTGTTTTTCTATTTAACTATTGTACTATTACAAATACCTTGGTTTTTTATATAGTCTATGAAACACGATTAATACAGGAAATTCTTAGCTTTCTCTTTTCAATTTTCACTTTCTTTGACCGCTAATCCACTGAAGAAGTTGAGTTTCGTTTAGAATTCATTCGGTTACTTTTATAGTTTTTATTAGTCCGAAGGTCAAGAGTCAACGTTGAAAGAACCTGCCAGTATTTACAAGTTCACTCTTTACTGAAGCTCTTCTAACTCACTGAATCTGTGAGAGAATAATGCATTTGAAAGAGAATAATGCATTTTCTCAAAGTGTAAAAAAATGAGTTAATGTGCATCAAGTGAAGAGAATTCGAATGAATGCGATTGAAATAAATGGATCGAATGACGGTAACTTGCGTTTAATTTGCCTACGCCAATTTTGCCCGCGTTTTTCGTTGCACTGTGGCTAATAATTTGCTTAGTATAGCGCCAAGAGATGCATCTACCCTTGATTTAGACTCGGTTTGTACTCTTTGGAATTATAAAAGCAGACTCAATGGACCAACCGTCAGCAACGAGTACATAAAGGTATAGTAAAACTTAACTAAAAAGAACTGGGTCGTTTTTAATTAGTAAAAGGAGAATAAAGACTTTAACTTAATTTTTAACTAAAGACCATAAACCACGATGTATGTATACAGAAATACAAAGTCTGGAAATATTTTCTTGGATGTTATATAAAAGAAATTATTCGAAAGTAACGGACAAAATTATATGTAGTTTCTTTAATAATAATTCTTTGTGCTTTGTTTTTCTCACTCTTTGTTGTTGTAAATTCTTATTGTGATATAATTTTTATAATGGTTTTATCTCTTTTGACGACTTGTGGCAATTATTTACTTCAGCTTCAGCTTCTTTAAGTTTTTAATTAAAATTAATTAAATTATTACCGATTGCAATTACGATTTTTTAAGCCGGATGGAATTTTGTATGGTTGAAGTGAAAAATGTTAAAAATTATTGACATTCGTATTAAACAAAAAAACATAAAATTCCATTGTAAACAAAAGAGTCTTTAACGGCAACAGCAGTGGTGTCGAAACCGAAAGGGGCGCGGTGAGAGGCTGTCCACTCATGGCAAGAGGTAACGTTAATGTAGGTTATCGCTTAATTAACTTGAGAATCAGTGAAAAACATATTGAGTATATTGAGACTCCCCCGAAAAAAAATCCTAACTTTTTGCTGGTTACAACTATGGTTACAGAGTCACCACCTATCACCACCTATCAGCGCGCCCAACAACTACACGCTGCTTCAGCTGCTGCGCTCTGGTGATTTCGCTTCCAGGCCTGGCAGAATGCTCGTAAGTGCAAATGCAAATAATCATCGTTGCTGCTACTACGAGCCTCAACGGCAGCACTAGCAGCACCCGGTGACAGGCACCACACAAACAACATCCGCAGCTTCAACAGCACTAACTCATGCAACAGCAGGCGGCGAAGAAGCAAACAGTTGCTGCGATAAATATTTGACTTCGGTTTAATTAATTGGATATTCATTTCATTTTATTGGCCGGCACAACAGCTACGTCAACACTAACAAAAACAAGGGCATAAAACAACAACAACGACCACTCGTTCCAATGCGATTTCAATTTGCTGGCTCGACACAGCGGCTTCCGGCCGCTCAGAATGTGGCCCGGTTACCCGCATTTTACTCACAACGGATGCGTTGGCACACCCAGTCATGCAACTATACGTAACCATGCGTATTAACACACACACACACACATACTTTTCTATTCTTTACAAGTACCATCATCGACTCCTCATTTTAGTGGCAAGAGTTTAAAATGAACATTTGTACTACCAACGATTTCTTCAGCAGCTTGTGCAGCTCGTGGAAGAAGACACATTAACACATTATAGCCACTCATACATAGGCATTCATACAAACCCGCCCCGCCCCCCACGACCGCTCCACTGTCATAATAAAAATGCGTTTATACGAGTATGGAGAGCACCTGCTTCTTCTAATGAAAAAACGAACTGGTAGCCTTTGGTGTTTGTTGTTTTATTTGTACGTATTGGCCACTCTTCACAATTGAGAGAAAGCGAATGAAAGAGAGTTTCGAGAGTGCCTGTGTAGATCTCTTTGTATGTATGTATGTGTATTTTTGCATTGAGTACGATAGAAATGATGTTGAACTAGTTTTCAGAATACGGACACGATGTACCACCGGACAAATTACATTAGCGGCTACCCCTCGACGCCGACGCTTCTTTCTCTTTC
Source organism: Conops quadrifasciatus (assembly GCA_949752815.1). NCBI lineage: Eukaryota > Metazoa > Arthropoda > Insecta > Diptera > Conopidae > Conops > Conops quadrifasciatus. The sequence continues at coordinate 2,301,594 of OX457078.1, forward strand.
TTTTCCTTTTCTTCCTAAATTATGGCACATAGCTCAACTAGACATCCCGCTCTCTAATGTTATTCGATGAGTAAAGAGTTGGAATCTGCTCTATAAAGGCTTTATTCAGGCTTTAAAAGAGAACGTCCGATAACATTCATATTGTTTGAGAATTTCAGCCTAATTTAATTAAAAAAAATATGATGGAAAATATTCTCTCAAAATTGCTAAAAGTTGTACCGTTTGTAACGGATTATGTAAAAAATGTTGTACTTGTAATACACTTTATTAAACGCTGTGTTCGTACCTTGGACTGAATTGTGAATTAGCATCAATTTTTCAAGGCAATAATTTCATTTTAGGTTTTTTAATAATTTAAAATATAAGTTCTTGTTGCAATTTTCGGATTTCCAAATTTCAAAGTATGAAATCCTTATGAGAATATGATGGAAATATGATGATGTTGTTTAAATATTTAGAGCAATAATATGGAGATATCCAGAATAATCTAAATTCAAAAATTATCAAAAAATAATTCTTCTGTTTTCCGAAATATTTACACGCAAAATATTTACAATTCTATTGTATTCCTTGTAAATATCAACATGGAAAAGGTAAGAAAGTCTTTACAGAGTATCTGAGTGCATGCCGACTTACACATATACATACACATATACATACATACAGATATCTATGCATGTATGTACCTACATGTATGTATGTATGTATATGCATATACCGAAACAGTTACCTTTCAATGGAAATTTCTAAATGGGCATAGACTAACAAGAAATAGAAGAATAAGAGAAATATACATATATATATATATATACATATACTTATATACATACATACACATAATACTAATCGTTAAATAAATAAATATAAATATGTACATAATTTGAGTTCAAATTATTATTGTTGACAATGAAAAACACACAAAAACTTTTGCCAAGTAAGAAAAAATATTTGCTATTCATACATACATGCGTACTATGTGTACACATGCATAATGGATAATGAAAAATTTGGAATAGGTGGAGAGGGCTACACAAAAAAGCAATCTGAACAAATGAGACGTGGTCGTTAGAGACATTTTTGACACAACAAATTCAAATTTAGGAAACACGTGTTTCTTATGCAGAAAACATCACAAATTGAAGGTAATACATGTGCAAAAAAAAACCGACTTACACGACAAAACACACACACACACACACACAAACCATTATAAAACTTTAGTCAAGCACTTCACACGCAAACATACACAAACACACTGTGTTAAGCTTTTGCCACGAAAATAACGAGAACTTACCAAAACTCGTACATGAAAGGCGCAGCCGTACTTAATACACCCACAGCACATTCACAGTAGGTACAAGTAGACAATAAAGTTCACCCTCGCAGCGTTTGAATTTGCCTTTTCTCCCTCGTTTTTTCCCAATTTTCAATTGTGGTTTTACCCTTTCGTGAAAAAACCCATCCGACAGAGTAAAAAACTTGTTAAGAGTTTCTTGAGATTGGAAGATGCGTTTGCAAGGGTCTTTTAAAAAGACACTCGAGGGTGCCTGAATGGATGGAGAGCTTGGATAAAGGAATGAAAAAAATGCTTAAAATCGAAAGAATTTTTTTTTTTTTGGAAATTTACCAAATCTAACATCAACCAGAATAACCAAAAGGTAAATTTATTTTATAGACTTATTCGATTTCAGAGTAGAGTAAAGTTAATTTGGCCCACAACGCTTTCCGCTGTGAATTTTAGGTATTAAATAAATTAAAGAAAACAGTTTTTAAGGTTTTCTTTTGTGCAGAAAACATCATAATTTTATTTACTAAATTAAATAAAAAAAACCATTATCCACATAAATATTATTGTTGTCTGAATTTAACTCTTCAAGGATTTGCCCATTTCCCAAATCTAAACTGATGGTCGAAATTCTTTTTTCTACCTCTCCGCATAGCTTCGAAAATCATAAAATTTTAATTAAGTTGGCAACACTTGTTCGTTCCGTTTAAGACTTATTAAATTAAGTCTTTACCAACGCTTGTTTTGAGAACATACACGACACATTGCTTTATTTTATTCGCACTAAAAGTGCCAAAGTTTTAGCTTAATTTATTCAATTGTTTTATTTCTCTTAGTTGTTTTCTTGGCTCGTTTCATTTTTGTTGTTTTTTTTTGTTAACTTGAATGTAACTAAAGCACTGACTACTGCAATATAACAACAATAACAAAAACAACTACGGCAACAAAAACAGAACTCGCAATTATTAATGCGGCCGCGGCGACATAATGCTCGTTCTCATCTCGAGAACCGAGACCAAACTTGAGAACGAGGCAGATTCTTTCAGTCAAAAGGAGGCCGGCTTATTTAGTCCAAACGAGATCAAGCATATTTAATCTTTTTTATCAAAAATTATTCGAAAATATTTTTTTTTAATCAAAAATTATTCGAAAATGTTTTTGTTCAATATTATTTTCGATACTTCTGTGTATCGACGACTGAAAGGACTGCTTAAAACAATCGAGACGAGATTCCGAGACGAGACAGGCATTTTCGGCCGCATTAAGAACGAAATCGCCCGAATCTCAGAAAACCTCGCTCATTACCGCCACTAGTCGAGGCCAGAAGAGCGATTAAAGCAACCAACATAACAAATTGTTGTCGCAAATAACCACAATAATAAAATCTACACGACAATTTTACCCTTTTTTCGGTTTTTTTTTTGTTTTTTTTTCGGGAGAATAAAGAATTTTGATTACTACCATACAAAGGCATGAACTAAAATACACACACACACACACACTCATGCACAAAAAATTAGTACGCAAGTGAGAATGCGTAGATATGACACATTAACCCACAAAAATTCTTTCATGACAAAGCGTTCGTGAATCAATGACGAAAACTCGTGCATGCGCTCCGGAAGTAAGAAATAATAAAATTAAAACATCCTTCCAACAATCGATAAAAATTCTCTAATCGATTTGTCCTCGTTATTGTCATCGACGATTTATAAGGGCCAGCCGGCGGCAGTTCACGGCCACGATTGCGAAATGTCATGCATGATTCGTTTATGTTTGCTCAAGAACAATGGACTGCGACACACTCTTTCACACTATAACACATACACACACTCGTATGTATGTATATACAATACATATGTACAATACATGCATGCTTGGTGCGTGCATCCACAAGCACAAATAACAACGCAAACTACAACAACAATTACGGTGTAGGGCCAAATTTTCGGATGCTTCTTCGTTCTTCTCCTGCTCCTTAACACCCCCGAAAGGGTGTCGCGCCACCAGCCTGCTGCTTTGCAAGAAGGACATGTTCCTTTTTTTTGTGTTCTTGCGGGCTCACTCAAAAGCATTTGCATTTAGACCACAAACAACATTGCTGCTGACTGTTTGGCTTTTATTTACGTCTCTGCTAACAACAACAACAACAACAGCAACAACAACAGCAACAACAACAACAACAATAACAGCAGCAACAACAACAACTCTAGTGACAATAAGAAAAAGGAAGGTGGCAAAAGGCAACAACAAATTGTGAAAGTATTATAAGGCCTTGCTGCTAACCGAGAGCAGCATATACATATAAGCGTGTGTGTGTGTGTGTGTGTGTGTGTGCCCGCACAGAGGGAAAGGCGTCTGTGTATATGTATGTGTGTGTGTGCATGTTACTTTGTAGTATTCTCCTTTTTGGCAAAATGCCTGCGAGGACATCTCTGGATGAATTTCGTTAGTTAGTCAAGTTCTTTTTGGTCTGCGCTGAAGCTTTGAAGCTGGCTGTTTGTGCTCGTGTTGGTCTGTGCGTTGTTGTTTTTGTTGGTGTTTCGGGTGTTACTGTTATGCTGCTACCGGCTGCTGTTATTATCGTTTATTGTTCCAACAGAGCCAACTATTCAACAGCATCAGCTCCTGCCAACCGAGAACCGAGAACCGAGAAGCGAGAAGCGAGAACCGTCCGAACCGAGCGCCGCCGTCCTAAGATTGTTGGGCATCCTTTGCATTTACATTTCAATGCAAATTCTAGTTGGAAAATATTTTAATTTGCATCTCTTTTGGTTGCGGTGATGCTGGTGATAGTGTTGGTTGGTTGGTTGGTGAGCCGGTGGGCCGGTGGGCTGGTGGCTTGTGTTGCTGATGGCGGCTATTTATTGTTGTTGTTCTTTTACTGCAACTTCACTTGTAGTGGTTACTTCAAATGCTTGAAGGAGAAGCAAGGATTTTCGAGTTTTCATACATCTTAAAAGGGTTAAGGAAAATACGCTCTAACACGTGCATATACGCGTTGGTGCTCTTGCGAACTCGCAGCGGCACAGTCTGTAGCATAACATCTTAGTTAGAGCGAAGGTTCTTAGATATTTACAAAAAAAAATATGTTAATTAACACAAAACAAATTACTTTAATATTAATAGTAATTATTATATTTTTCAGTGTTTCCAATTTTCCAAGAGTTGTAAGTTTGCAAACAAAAACTTTTCAGATTATGAGTTCAAGCACGTTAATGTGGGGCAAAAGGGCAAATTATTTTTACAATTTTTATAATTTTCTTAGTATCTTTTCAAAGCAAAAGAAAGATTTAAAAATTGAGTTGAAAAGTGAAGAGTGATGAAGCATGCGCGAGAAAATATGAGACGATTTACCGAATACCAGAACGACTTTAAGTCTAATATTTTTCGAAAATATTTTCGGCATTAATACAATCTTTATGCCATGATGTCCATTAAGCAATTTGCTTTCTACAAACAATATTTAACATTTAATAGCTCTACGAGTATGTACAAAGTTCAAACGTTGCTTCGAGTTGGAGGCGCAGTTCACCGCATCCGGTACGCAATTTTATTTGAATCTTCATTCGTACCACAGAAGTCCAGGCTATACCGTATTTATGAAAACACATTCGCACAAAAGGCCTTCATTTATCTACTCAAACACTTACAAAAAGAAACAAAGTCAGATTATTATGCTAACGGAGCAAAGGAAGACTAAAAAGCTTTTAAAATGTTCAAGAGTATTCAAAAGTTATGATGTCGGAAAAGAGGACTATTAAAAACATTTGTGCAAAAACACTCTCATCAGTTTCTCATCACAAAATCTGGTGGGCAGGGACCCAGGGCCCTGGGATGCCATTATTTCAACCCCAACAAATTGTGTACGAAAATGGTTAATAAAAATATTGTATATATCTATTCGGTATATAATCTGTATATGCCTTCAGGTTGTTCACTCTTCATGTCAACTTTTGATTTTTATTTGAAAGTGAATTTTGGACTTACTTAACTTTCAAAATCAGCGGCTCCTTTTATTATTACAACTCTTAATATTTTGACAGCATAAAAAGTGCTTGCGTGCATTACATACACATTACATATGTATGTATGTATGCATGTATGTATACAGACAGTGTAAATGCGTATGCAAATGTGTTTGTTTGTGTTTTCGTTTCTGCATTTTTGCTTTTATTAACTCGTGTTAAGGCATTTTAGCGTTTACTGGAAGCAGCTTCCTCTGGCATCACTCACCATAACAGTGCTGCCAGCCAAGAGAGCATAAGCGGCTTAAGGGTTACGTTTCCCCCTTTTTTTTTTTGTTTTTCTTACGGCTTAAAAGAAGTTCTTGACATTTATGTGTATGTCTTCTGTTTATTGGTACAAGCCTTAAACACTTGCAAACACGGTCAACATTTTTCCATTAATGTGTTTAAGGTAAAACATATTTAAAAATTATCATAACATTGTTAACCATTTTACTAAACTTCGATTGCTTTTTCTGTTGTTGTTTTAGCCTAAAAGTTTGTTGAGAATCGATTTAAGATTATCATTAAAATCGACACAAAGACTTCTGAGGCAACGAATCGAATCGAAGCGGTTCGAAACAAAAGTTGTTCAAGTTCAAGTTCTAGACAAAACAGCGAAGTTCGGCAGTTTTCAACTTCGCTGGATGGCCATAAGAGCTACTGCATGTAATCAACTTCGAAACTCGAAATTCGTTGCAGCCTTTTGCTGCTGCTGGATTGACTGAGCGCGGCCCTTCACGCCATTTCACGTCATTTATGAAATTTTTTTCACATTCTCGACCTATTGTTCTCTTGCTTCGTTTGTTTGCTCCTTCCTTCCACCCTTGGTTCCTTTTACTATCCCACGAAACGGCATCCACCAACACCTAAAAGTAATCACCCATAGCGTCGTCATCCAAGACGTCTGTCGTTCATCACTTCTGCCATCTCGTCAACATTATTCGCAGCTACCGCCAACGAAAATACGACGAACACGTTTCCGCTTCTCATGCGGCGCGGACTGACTGTACGCGTTGCTGGCAGCGGACAGCTCGGATAAGGTTTCTACGATTGTTCGAGAGTTTTATTTGATTATTCTCGTTGTTGTTGTTGTTGTAGCCATTATCACAGCAGCACTTCGAGATGATAATAACTATTCTTGTGGAACAAAGCGCGACTTAAGCGACGCTACAAACATAAACATAACCCGCGACTTATGCAGCTCTAGTGGGGCACTTCATTTTGGGGCAAGGCAGAGCTGCGCAGCCACCGCCCGTGCGAAATTAAATCCCCGGCGGCGGCTCCTTTCTGTAGAGTAATCAAATAAAAGTCACAAGCGTCTACTGAGGAATGCAGCGACAGCAAAAACAGAAGCAGCAGCAGCAGCAGCAGTAAAAGCAGTCCAAATAGGAGGAGCAGCAGTTGCAGCAACAACGCAAACAGCAGCGACGCCAAAAACAACCGCCGAAATGACCGAATGTAAAGAGACTGAATTAAGAAAACACACTCATTCAGACAAAAAGCCAACCAGCCAACGAACCAGCGCGCCCGTTGGCCAACTAAGTAGTCAGCAAGTCAGGCCGCTGCTTGTCAGTCGCTCCGAATGCCGGCGAAGGCCCTTCAGGGACGTTGCGTTTAGTGGCGTCGCTGTTGCTCTCATTTATTTGCTCATTCGTCAGTCGTGCCGGCTCCCGAATGGCATTCACAGTCTCTCCACCGACCACCCGCCCGCCCCTTAACTCGCCTCAACTGGCCTCAAAAACAATGAGGAATAATTAAAAGTCGTCCTCAAACTATTTGTTCGCTGGCATTTGTATTTGTTTTTGTTTTTGTATTCGTCTTTCCTGGCTTCTGTGCTGGGGCTGTTCTTGGGGTGCGTGTGGCTGTGTGCAGCGCAGTGGAATCCGTGGCGTGGCCGCGCGCGTCCTCTTGTTACGTACCATTAATGCTGCCACGAACGACTGCGGTGCGCGGCATGGCGGCTATTGTTCTGGTGGTGCTTTTTGTTGTTATTTTTGTGGATAAAGACCGTTCCAAGCAGACCGAACGTTCCAAGAGAAACAACTAGCTGAATAAATGCTCCTTTTTTGACCATCATTCGTAAAAAAAGGTCCTGTGAAGTGAAGGCGAGTACTCAAAAGACCGTCGGGAAGGGAAGAGTATAGTGCGGTGAAGTGAAGGGAAGGCGAGGCGGTGAAATCTTGTACGAGTATTGTAATTACTATGAGCTACGTTCCATCTTATCATCTTCACAGCCATCAAGTTGGCATGAGTTATTGGGCGTGAGAGTTGTTATTGGAACGTGAGCGGTGGAACGTGATTCGGATTCGGAACATTGCCCGCGGCAGCTTGATGAATCTTAATGCATTACCCATTTATAGCAGTCTATCTCGCAGGCTTCAAGATATGTACATAATACTTAGATCAAAATTTGAAATTCTTAGGAACAATTTCCAGTTTTTATTCAATCCGAACTTCTTTAAAAAACGGGGTAAAATCAGTTCTTTAATTCAGTTTCATTTCTATGAACGAGTATTATATTTAAACACAAGATTGACATCAATGTTTCATCGAAGATTGATACGACCTTTGTCATTTAGTCCACTTCCAGCCTGTTATGCTTTATTGCATAAGTTTAAAAAGAACTTAAGTCAATCTTTCGTAAAGAGCTATTAAACTTAAGCATACGGTGATTGCCTTTTTATGATTTTCCCTTCCAGAGCAAAACTTTTTGCTCCAAAACTTATGACTTCTAACTTTGTGCCTTTTTGCTTTTCTGCTTTGCCTGTAAAACAGCTTCTTCTAATCCTGCGCTTACTGCTATATAAATAAATAGCAATTCCTGCTCCCTCCGCCTCCTTGTTTCCCTTTTCTTCCTTATGTTGTTCCTTCTTGTTCTTTGTTTCGTTGATTTGTGTTGTTTAAAAAAAGGATTATATACTCTTAAGTTGGTAAAATTATGAGGTTGAAGCGAAATGCAACGAAATTCAGCTACAATCAGCACAAATCCGCAAGCAGCATTTCTAATAATGATACAAGTAAAGTTATGGGTTCTAAAAAAGTGAGCGTCTTGCGGCACGGTTCGGTTGAATGTTCGCTAAAAACGCAAGTCAGACGCCCGCAAGAAAAATCAACGTAAAAACTTTTGCTTAAAGAAGTTTAGCTTTGCTAAACTTTGCGGCAAAACGGTTTCTTGTAAGACAAGCAACCAAACTTTTGAAGCTTCTTCTTCTTCTACATCGATATGGTACAGCGGTAGTGTTGCGTGTTAGCGTTATGGCGTGATTACAGCTCTGCTAGAGTAGTAGAAGAAGAATAAGCATCACTATCAGCTTCTACAGCAGCAGTAGTCATTATTTGGAAAACAACAGCACTTTAGTTGAAAAAACTGTTTGGTTAAGTTTTGTACCAAAGAAATGCCTTACTTTTTCATAACTTATGCCCTTCGTGCACCTTCTGGGGGATGCCGCAACTCCATATAAGTTCGAGGTGCCTGGCAGTGCAACCTTGTGCTCGTCTGAGATGGAAGCGATTACAGTTAGTTACATTAACACCTGCATCTTTCTATTGCCAATCGAGAAAAGTTATAGATGTTATCGCTGTTTCTGATCTTCTGACGGTTTTTTTGCCACTTTTTATTTAGTACCAAAGTTGAAATTGAATATTTTGTAGAAACTACGGAGAGTACACAATAATTCAGAGCATATTTTAGAAGTACGAAGAGTACAAAAACCACAAACAATTAAATAGTTTTAACTTAAATAAATTAAGAGCAGACGTTGTTAACTCTAAGAATTTTGAAGTGTTACAGAACCAAGCTCGGTAGCTACTTAATTTACCGATGAAATCAGCTCTTAAAATCACCAAGTTCACAATTTGTATAGAGTTTAATCTTTCGCCCGATCGTCAGTTGTCGCTGTAGAATCTTTAATTTTACAATTAAGTGCCGCCAGAAAAGTCCTCCTAACTTTCCAAGATTTGCGCTTTAATTAACCACACTCCAAGGAATATCCTCTAATGAAAAACATATATTAACAGCATTAAAAAAGGTGCCTCAAAGAACGACATGAGACTATCCTCCGCACCCTCTGATGGTAATCATTTTACCCAATTTTTGTGAGACAAAAGAGACAAGCGGCGTTGCGTTGCGTGCTCCTGCAATGAGGCAAAGAGAAACAAAACAAATATGTACGTACAAGTGAGCATGTCGCTTCCTCTTTCAGTTGGCTGCACGTAAAGAGCATGACTTACGAGCACAAAAGATTCCGGATGCGAAGAAGACGATGCAATGAACACTGCAACAAACGGTGCTCGATGTGCACGGTTTTTTTTCTCCACAGAGATGTTGTTGGTGTTTGTGTGAATTTGTTTATGGTTTTCAGTATCGCTGCGGAATATTTCTTTGTTGATTTCGGGCAATTATTGCTAGAGCAGCCCGCAACTAACGTGTTCTTCTGGTGCTTGGTTCTGGTGATGGTATCGCCAAGTCTCACTTTGTCGAACGTTTCCTCTCGTTCAGCTGATATTTCCTTTAAGGTTGTGACATCTTACGCAAAGACAACAAAAGCTCGCTGCCAGAAGCAAGCAGATATAATATCGTCCAAGTGTTTTCCACTGAGCTTTACTCCAATTTATGGCGAATTGAAGAAGGATAAAGAAAACAAAAATAAATGCTAAAATATTTACCTCTAAACATTTCTTAGAGAACGCTTCTACGCTTCTGCCTTTAGTCAATGCGATGCGATGCTCGATCTCTCACCGAAGTGTGAGATGCGTAGAGATTTTCTTGGCTCAAGTTACAATTCCAAAATTACCCACAACGAAAAGTATTTGCAAACGATCGAAAAAGAAGTGAATCGATTCGATGGATTTTCACTTTTATTTCGGGCCGCTAACTCGTCCAGGCTTAAGTGGATTTTCGGGGCTAAACACAGCATATTTACGTGCATTTAGAGTATGTCGAACTAAAGCAAATGTGTTTCTTTCTTTTAAAAATTTAAAACTTGTCTTTTTTTATTTTAGTTTTATACAATTTAATATTGATACTGGCTTCACCCCTCATCCCTGTTCTTCAGCTGGCGTTTACATTGTGATTCTTGAAAAGTTTCCAGGACAAAAGTTTTTAACTTTTCTTCAGAGCTGCAGTATATTTTTTTAATATTATTCCATTTAATTTATAAAATTTTAATTTAAAATGTATGCTGATTGCTATTATTCATATTTTATGAAAGGTGGAGAATAAATCAAATTCACGAGAATTCTCTCTCTTTTTCTCTCTCTCACCGCCGCCATCTTTCTTGAAGACTTCATTTCAAGCTATGCTCTGAACTACTTTTTCTTTGTGTCACTAAATTAATTTCTTTGTGCTTTTTTTCAACCTTTTGATTTCTCTAAAGCAACAACATTTCATTATTAAATTGGAATTTTTTCGTGAAAATTTTTCATTTCAAATTCTCATTTCACAATGGCATGAAATTAAAAGAATATTATTTGCCACAAAAAATAAAATCATGAATAGTGATTTCAAAAGTGGCAACATTTTCTGCAAATTAATTTTACTAACTATGTATGAATTTTGATAAAAGCGTAAGCGTAAAGACATATTAAAAAGTTGAGAACAAATTATTAAATTTTCATTTCTTCTCTTAATTTTTTTTTTCATTTCTTGTTTTGAAAAGAGTTCTTTTTTTATGACCGTTTCTTCAACACTCGTATAGAATGCACCTCGGATTTCTACAAAATTAAGCATCATTATGTTTGAATTGGAATAAATTTATTTGCTCTTCTTCGTTATGAGCAGAATGTATCAAAAACCTAATCTATTTGGCTTCAGCTCGTTAAAACCTTTCGGGATTTCGTGGTTTAGAAGATCGGTAAACTACGTATTGTTGGCTTCTGTAATGATCTCTGTAATAAATCAAAGCATAATTTCGATGGTTTGCTGGCGGTTGATGACAGTCAGGCAACTCATAGAATTCCTCTCAGTTGCACAAATCTTCTTAAAATATCTAATGTATGTTAGGATAACAAGTTGTTGCCTTTGCTTTTAATTATTTTAGAAATATACAAACAATGATAATTATACACAATTTATTATACATATAAGCGGCTAACGTCTCTACAAACACGTTTACAATCTACATATGTACATACTCTTTAGTTATTAGAGTCTTAAGTCTTACTTATGCCAACCTTAAATACAAGCTACCAACTATCATTAGTTTACGATTAGAAATTGTCAGTGGCAGGCTGTCGCATTGTCAATCTCTTCAATGACAATAAGGCCGCTTCTGCAATGACAACCTGCGGCTACAATTAAAATGGTTTGAATGGAGAGAAATGGTCTCTTCTCTTTCATCTCCACTTTCTTCCTCCCAACTCTCGTGAGGTGGTTGCTTTTCATTGTGTGTATGTATGTACATCTGATAGCATTTCATTTGTCATTACAATAAATTCGAAACTTTGCCGGGAATTATCTTAAATTTCAATAACTCTGAAATGCTAACGTGCAGCAGCTACAAGTATAACTATCTCAGACTGCATCAGTGATGCACGATTGAGGAGAAATTATGACTTTGCAACAGTCCAAACATTGACATAATGTCATACAACTGATACTGGTGTGCCGGCTTACTTTATAGCAATGAAGCCTTGTAGCATACGACTGCAATCATCGCATAGGCCCCTACAATTTCATTATAGCTATTTACTTTTAGCACTCCATCCAAATAGAAATTATTTTTTTTAATTTTTGAAATGGAATAACAGCCTCAACGAATTGAGGGCCGACTCATCTTTACAAGAAATTGTCCATTTTTGGAACACACAAATGAGACTCAATGAAGTAATTTGTGTGACAGCACATTATCCTTATGCTTATTTCTTGTGGGCTCATAGATGTCCGTGTGAGCACGGAAAGAGTACAAATTCTTGAAAAAATAATGATAATTGATAGTAACAGTGATAATAATGATAATTTTATAAATCGTGAAGATTTTTTGTACTTTAAAATAATATAAAAATAAAAATATATCTATAGAATAAATAAAAAAACTTGATATTCATATTGTTTTTAGAAAAATGTTTTCGACCGTTTATTATGAAAATGTGTATGAGTGTACTCGTACACTTTGCTGCTCTCATGACTTATCGAATAATGGCCCTAACGCCTTGATTCGGAAGAGTAATGTTACCGAATTGTTCCTGTAGGAACGTTGGAATTCAGATTATATTAATATAGACCCTTACATAACCAATGTGAAGGACTAGACTTTTTCAGTGTACTAAATAAAATCAATAAATTAGTTAAGAAATTTCCATGACCCGAAGGCTTCTTCTTTCACCTTCTTTTCAAACTTTCTGACAAACAGGGAAAAAATTAAGTCAGGATTTGGCTTCTGGGCGTCAAGTTATTCAGACATTATACGATTTACGTCATCAACATGATTTGGTTTCGTTTACGTCATTCCACAAGCAGCGGTGTCATTCCTATCATCTCTCTGTTAATCAAAATAGAATCATTCTTGTTTCGTTAAGAAAAAAGGGCAAAAAAAGTCAACACGAATGAGTAGTCTCGTGAAAGTCAGACTCACCACATCAATCCTAACTAAAAAGTCAATAAGAGTGAGAGGACTGTTTACACGCTAAGCAACATATGTATGTACATACATGCACTGACTGACCAACAAACACACACATGCACCTGCCCCAATAGACGCCTTATTTTCCATACTCAAACAATTTGAACGATGAGACAATAGAAGGAAGAAGGTCAGCGACTGAACCGAGCTACGTACACCCCGTCACTGTAGGGCATACAGAATGTTTTGCCTGCGGTCTATACCTCCTCGCTGGGTACAAGCACCGAAAGGTTGAAAATCAGTAAAAAAAATTGAACAAAGTCTACTAAAGCAAAAACAAAGTAAAAGGAAGGAGTAAAAAATTGCTTGTTTTTTGATGTTCGTTAATTTTTCCCGACAAGGTCGGATAATGATAATGGATTGGAGAACGCATTTCCTGCACCTTTATGCCATTTTTTGTTTTTAAGAAAACCCGGTTTCGGAGATTTGCCATCTTCATGAAAAAGGCAATGTGGGCGTATTACATTTCTTTGACTTTTGAAGTGTACACTGATTTTTTTGTACGATTTTTGATTTTCCTGATTTTCTATATGCAAGGTATAAGGTGTAAGCAAGCTATAAGCATGTATTGGATTTTTTTTTAAAATATGTCGTTCAAAGAAAACATATTATATATCCATACACAAAAAACTACACAAATTAGTTTGCATATCATTATTACTATGAAATAATAATGATTACTGTCCGTAAATGAAAATATGTATGTATGTATGTACAAGGTCTGTTGAAAAAGTATCGCGAATTTTGAATTCCCGCGGGTTACGTATATTCGATTTTCAATTTTTTTGTGGCGTTATGTTGGTACTCATGTCCCTCACTTATGCTAAGTCTGGCCACTTTGAAAGTTCAAAATCAAATTATATACGTTCTTTATAAATTCTTTACAATTTGTTATTACTTTGTATTCGATTCGGCACAAAATAACATAATTATCAAAGCACGCGATTTGGCTCCTTTTGCCCCAAAGGATTAAAAATAATTCTTCGATTTTAAAATTGAAAATTTTTTTTTTAAATTGAATGAATTTAAATTTCATTCAGGCTGTAAGACGGTCAGCAAAACCAGACGCTTTTCCTCTGAACTGTACCACAACAATTCCATCCCTTGACAAAAACCCAACAGCTGAGGTTCGGATTTTGTACAACAAAGGCACAAACAACAATTTTTTTTCAGTTGACGGCTGCAGATTTTACCGCATGCAAAAAACACGCGGGTCACTGCCAATTCAATTGTTGCTTTTGCGGCTTTTACTGGAAAGAAGTCGTCGGATATATATATATAGCTATAGCTATATATTCCACCGCAAAAAAACGAACGTTTTACAACGACGGTTGAAAAACCACTTTTAAAAGAAACAAACTGCGAAAGATGTCACTGGCTTTTCAAAACGCCGAGTCTGTAAAGCAGGCTCTACTCGAGGAGCTGCAAAATCTCCTGAGCTCGGATAGTAATTTGCGACAATCAGCGGAACAACGCATGAAACAGTTGGAGTTCACCGAAGGTTAGCCGTTATTTGGGTGTGGCAATTAATTGGTAGAACTGATTTTCATTTTCTAGGCTACGGCGTTTATCTTTCGGAGCTCATCATGAATCAATCCTTCGACTTGCCTTTGCGTCAAATCGCCTGTATAATGCTAACACGTTATGTAGAAAATCATTGGAGCGAGTTTGGCGAGGAAGCCGATACGAACGACAGCAACAGCCTTGCTTCAGAGCAGGCCAAGAAAACTATACGCAGCATCCTTCCTAATGGCTTGTACGATCCCAACTCCAAGATACGCCTTTCCGTTGCGCACACCATTTCAACGATTGCGGCGACGGATTGGCCTGCAGCTTGGACAGAGTTGTTCGATATCATTATAAAATGTTTGGGCGGTAATGAGAACTCTATTCATGGTGCTATGCAGGTCCTCAAGGAATTCTCATACGATGAGAAGCAAATCAAAGAATTGGGACCAGTCGTAATTTCTGAGGTTTATCGAATACTTGAATCGGAACAAAACTATAGTATAAAGACGCGTACCTCCGCAATACGGATTCTAAAGCCACTGTTCATCTCGATCAGCTTGAACATAACGGGAAAGCAAGAGCAGTCCACAATGATGAATTCCATATTGACAAATTTCATGGGTAAACTGATACATTACTTGTCGATGAACAGTGGAACAGCCTCCAATTTCTTGTTGAGGACGGAAATTGTGAAAAGTAGGTGGCTTAGTAGAACCAAAATACATATATTGTTCGTATTTTATTCGCTTAAATTTCTTATTATAACCATTGCAGTCTTCACTTGTCTCGTCACTGAAATGCCAAAATACATTCAGCCTTATATGGAACGTATCTTACCCATAATTTGGCAACTTCTCACCCAAATCGCTGACACCTACGTAAAGGTCATCGTCAATAAGATTGAACCCAGTCCGTTCGTATCGTCCGAGGCTGAAGATGAAGATGAACTCACAAACTTCACGACCATGATTATTCAAATTTTCGAATTTATTCAATGCATTATTGGAACAGGAAAGTTCCGCAGCACCATCAAAAATGTATTGACCGATTTGATATATATTATGATTGTCTACATTCAAGTGCCTGAAGAACAGATAGAGGATTGGAATGATGATCCAGAAAAGTTTGTGGAAGACGAAGATGAGTCTGGTGTAGAATTAACGATACGATTATCAGGACAGGATGTTCTAGTGGTAAGTTAATGGCATAATTCAAGCGAAAAAGAGCTGAGAAACATCGAAATATATTCCTAAAAATACTTTGAAGGCTCTCAACGATGAATTGGGCTCGAAGATTCTGTCTGCACTTCAAGAAGCCTTAGGGCGCCACATGAATGTTGCGGATGCCGAGAAATCGGCCGGTAATCCGTATTGGTGGAAGATTCAGGAAGCCTGCATGGTGGCCGTTCACACTTACCGTGAACTCATTCTAGAGGCCGAAGATCAATTTGATTTACTAAATTATTTGACCCTAGTGCGAAATCTACTCAATTACCAGGAGTCGGAACATCTGGTAGGACGCTCTCTGTGGACTTTGAGTACATATTCCAAGTCGAAACTGTACAATCCGCAAATGCTGGAAGAAATCCTGGGTGTTACTCTTCAAAGTTTATCACCAGAAAAATCGATTGTCTTAAAAATTAGCGCTGTCAGGTAAATTTGTGTAAGAGCTCTTGGTAGTGTAAAATATTTGATATTTTCAGAGCTGTCCATGGATTTGTGCAAGCGCATGAAAACTCTGACAGTGAAAAGCGATCGTTAGTCCAATCTAAACTAACGGGTTTTGTGGAAGGTATAATGGATGTTATCCCTGGTTGCAAGAGCGCTGTGTTAGCACTGCTTCTAGAATCCTTAACAACCATAATCACAGTAAATAGATTTTATAAATCGAAGCTGAAGTGATCAAGTATAAATTTTAGTTCCCTTTTCCCAGTTCGATCCTTCGTTTGCAGTCACCGTGAATGGCAAGCTCATTCCACTGGCTAAAGCCGTCTTTTTGAAATACCCTGAAGATCCCTTCATTCTGGAAATTGTGCAAGATATGATCAAAGCGCTGTCTCAGAATCCTTTGTGCCTCCAACCGCTTCAAGAGAAGTTCATTCCAACCATCGTTGACATACTAAGCCTTCAAGGAGCAGAAGCGACCTCAGCCAAACAGGACATTGCTTTGGATGTACTCACAACGATTGTGAAGTACTCGCAAGCTCCTCTCTCAGCAGCATTGGTAGAAAGCGCTTTTCCTGCCATGATACATTGTGTGTTGCGCTCCGATGATCATTCCGTTATGGTCGCAGGCGGCGAGTGCCTGCGCGCTTTTATCTTTGTCTCGCCCGAGCAAATATGTTCCTACAAGAATGGCGAAGGCCTCAATTGCATCATGCAGTTGACCACCATGCTTCTAAATCCAATGAATAACGAAATGACCGCCGGTCAAATCGGGCGTCTAGTGATAACGATTATAACGAAAATGGGTAACTTATTGGGCGAAAATGTCGATTTGTTGTTGAAGGCGGTAATTAGCAAGATGCAGCTGGTCGAATGTCTCAAGGTGATCATGAGCTTGGTTGTTATTTTCGCTCATCTCTTCCTCACTCAAATGGATGCGGTTTTGAATTTCTTGTCTACTGTTCCCGGTCCTACCGGTGAGCCAGCCATGCAATTCGTCCTGGCCAACTGGCTGTCCAGACAAACATCTTTCTTTGGTGCATACGAACGAAAAGTAGGTCAAAATCACTTGGAAACCGTTAGAAATTTCACCCTCAATGTGTTCCCCTTGTGTACAGGTCACCACCATGGCACTCTGCAAACTTTTTGAGTATGGCGTTACAACGCAGGACAGTCGTCTTATGTCCATCAACGTTAAAGAACTGGTTATAAATGAAACTGCTAGTCACACATCGCGAGTCAAGACACGCTCGCAAGCTGCCTCGTCACAGCAGTGGGTCAGCATTCCGGCCATGGTTAAAATATTTAAATTACTTATCAACGAACTGGGACATCTGCGCGAGGCGAATTTATACGACTGCGAAACGGATTCCGAAGAAGACGACGACCCCTCAGCAGGTGCTGATGGAGACAAGCCTGCTGGCGGCTCTCCGCCCAAGCCCCGTTTTACTTCAGATTTATATTTCAATGATGACGATGACGACAACACCGACGATGACCAACTTACTGTGGAGCTGATGAAGGATCCACTCTTCCAGACAAACATGGAGGAGAATTTAACAAAATTTTTGCAAAATTTTTCGAGCAATGAACACTTCGGTACGTTTGCGAGCCATTTGAATGACGCTGAGAAGAATGTGCTTGGATCAGTTCAAGTGAAAGTGGCTTAAAATATAAACACATCAACTCGCAAAATGATGTTTTCGACATCTCCCTACACACATATACTATACACTCACACATACTATTTATTTAGATGTTAAAAAAGAAAAGTCCGAAAATCTACATTAAAAAATAAAAGCAGTTTTTCAATGAGAATCATTATGATGGTTTTAATTTTATTAAAAATATAGAAAAAAAGTGCATACAAAATTATGTAATTGTGTTTAAAAAAAAAAACATAAATTCAAATCAGAACAAAATTTTTGTGCGACATTTCTTCGACTATTTATTTGGAATGAATATAGCCCATTTTCTCTTAACTTCCAGAGTTGATACCTTGCACAGCTTTACATCAAATCATGTTGTATATAGTTCTAATGTCTTACGCCTAACCGAAAAAGGAAAGGAATTTCTCACACAGTGTCCACAGTTTACAATTTGAGAATAGCGCCCACGGCGTTGATGACATGGCGTGTGGAAATTCCAAATAAATCAATGAGCACAGCTGGTGGACCTGAACGAGGCACTTTTGGAACGTACAAGTGCTTCACAACGAAATCACGGTGTTCAGCGAGAACGCTCAAGACAGCTTCTCCGAGACCTCCCTGCCTGTTAATATAATAAACCAATAAATAAAAGAATGCAGATAGTTTAGCCATAGCTCTTCGTTGGACTCTTACTGATAATGGTCCTCAACGACAACAACCCGACCATTACATGCGCGACCATGCTCAATGATCTTATCAGCATCGAGTGGCTTCACAGTGAAAGGATCCAGGACACGTGCATGTACACCCTTCTTTTCTAACTCGGCGGCAGCATTCAGGCACTCATAAAGAGTGATACCAGCACCAATAAGTAAAACTTGATCCTTGGGCGATTGTTTAACAATCTTGGCCTTGCCAATCTGGAAGGGTTCATCAGTGGTGTAGAGGACGGCTGTATTGGGACGCGATGTGCGTATGAAGCAGACACCTTTGGTGTTTGCAGCGAGCTCGACGGCACGTTCGCAACTCACTGCATCAGACGGATAGAAAACAGTGCTTCCGGGGATTGCACGGAACAGCGCAATATCCTCAAGGCCCATTTGAGACGGACCATCCTCACCGATGCTAACACCACAATGCGAACCAACAAAGTTGACATTGGTCTGTGAAATAGCGCCCATTCGTATCTGATCGAAGGCGCGAGTGAAGAACGTAGCAAAGGTGGAGACAAAAGCAATGCTGCGATCACGACAAGCGGCACCAATAGCCACACCCACCAGATTCTGTTCCGCAATGAAGCACTCAATATAACGCTCGGGGAAAACTTTCTTCAGTTTCTCAGAGAAAGTGGAGTTCTTTGTGTCACCGTCAAGTGCAATAACACGTGAATTGTTCTCGGCAATCTTTGCCAAGGCGGTGCCGTAAGCCAAGCGAGTAGCCACTTGATCTCCCAATTTGTAACCGGGCGGAGACGACAATTTAACGTTTGTAATGTCTACAACGGGAGCAGACTTGGCTGGGTTTGGCGTTTTAGGTGCCAAATGTGCCGACGCGTCAATCATTAAGCCTTCTAAATGCTTTATAACTCCATTGGCTTTATCACCCAATGGCTTGCCATGCCAGTTCTCCAAATCTTCAATGTTGGGGAAGAACTTGCCCTTAAAGGTCTTAGCAATGACCGCCGTTGGCTTATTTTTAGTGCTAGCAGCTTCATGAAAGGCCTTGCATAATTCCTCAACATCGTGACCATCAACAACCAAGGCATTAAAGCCGAAAGCATCCAAGCGTTTGCGATAAATTTCCATTTGATGCTGCAACGAGGTAGGTTCCGATTGTCCCAAACGGTTAACGTCGAAGATAACGCAGAGATTGTCTAGTTTGTAATGACCGGCAAAGTGCAGTGACTCCCAAATGGAACCCTCCGCAGATTCACCATCCCCTACGAGAACATAGGTCCTGAAATAAACATAGACGTACACATATTTATTGAATTTAAGTACGTATGGCCTTAATTTTAAACGTACCGGTAATCGGCTTTATCGAAGTGTTTGCCTACGTATGCCATGCCCGCAGCGACAGCGACTCCCTGACCCAAAGAACCAGTACCAACGTCAATAAAATTTAAGCGCGGTGTGGGATGGCCCTCCAAGTCGCTGTCAATCTTACGCAAATTTTGCAATTCCTCTACGGGGAAGAGACCTGCTTCAGCCCATGCTGCATACAAAATTGGCGCGGCATGACCCTTCGACAATATAAAACGATCGCTTGAGGCGTCACGCGGTGTCTTCAAGTTCAAACGCATTGTATTGAAGAAAAGCACCGACATTATTTCGGCTATGGATGCACATGATGTTGGATGTCTGCAATTATTTCCAATATTACATTTTCTATGAAATATGAAGCCTTGCTACATTTATTAGATTTCAGTTTTAGGTTTCAGTATAATCTAAAGGGAAAGGTATTCGCCAATGGTTTCACAGCAAAACGAAAAAGTCAGTTATTTTCAGAACGACTCAAATTGCATTCACGCGTTGCATCGAACGAGTATTCATGAATAGACATTTTTACTCTCGAATAAATATTTGTAATTACGATAAGTCTGACTATACGTTTGGAATGTCCGGACATTCGTGTCCGGGCAGGCCGAAATTATTGATTTTATGCGAAGTTGTTTCATTATCATGTTCATGAGAGAGAGATTATTTTTATTTCTCTCCACCAAGAAATGTAAGCAAGTATTTAGTACTTATACTAAAAATTGGCATTACGTAACCCAGGCGTAAAGCCCGCTTCATTTTCTTGTTCTCTTGTGTTATCAGTAGAGCTTTTGAAAAAGCATTTCAGACCAAATCAGACCATACTTCATACGTCACAGCAGGAAGCATGTCCGAATAGAATATGCTTAACCTAAGGAAAATTAAAGATTTAACTATATATTTTTAAAAACTTAGGCTCTTTGAAATGCAAAAGCCGACCCCATTTTAAAGGAACTTTATCACTATCTCTATGTACGTAGTACAGTAATACATACTTGCATCCGATTTTTTGATTTTAATCTCTTTTAAAATACGTTCTTAATAGTATTATAAGCTCCCCTCGAAGTAGTTTCAGAAAGGTAACTGAACTATTGAGCTTGGCCTTCGAAATATGAGAACGAGCCTGACCAAATTTTACGAAGTTCTCACCAGAACCACTATTACATACACTTACATCAAATAGAATGATTTGCAACTTTGGGTATATACATTCTCCTCATGCAAAAGTAAATAACCGAAACATCGAATGACATTGCGAGTGGGTATAAATGCGATGAAATGCCGCCGGCATTTCCTTCTCCTCTAGCAAACGAAGTTTGTTAAAAGTTGCAGTCATCAGAAATGAGATGCTAATACAAGGGCGACAAAGGTCAACATTTTATATACACATTATACACTGTAATTTATTTTATGTATTTTATTTTGATTTCAACTGGAATTACGGAAACAATTCGCAAATTTTTTGGGGCAACTGATAATACACAAAATTGCGCGGAGATAACACAAAGGTTGATTAAAACTATGTACATGCCATGATATTCATGCATGGCCCCATGAGAGCTATGTATATACAAGCAAGCCTTTGCCTTTGCTTTGGAACCACGTGTTTGCCGGTTCACAATCACTTGCTAGTGACTGACCAAATGACCTCTGTTGTCAGTATTTTGTTCCAAGGCTCTCCACAATTTACTCCGTGGCCAGCAACTTTCCAAAACCCACTTTTAAATGCCCACTATAGAAACAACCACTATTTTTTTACTTACCCGGATTTCGATGCTTGGGTAGAGGTTATTGAATGTATCCGGAGACGATGAGCGATATTCTTAAGTTCTTGTACAGCTTTGGACTCTGGTTTGTGGTAAGACATATCACTTGGATTAAATATAAATTTATTGAAAAAAAAATCCTTAGGTTTTCTAATCGCAAGAGTGACCAAATCTCCAGTCAACCTGAAATCGCCGGCGTACAGTAGTAAACTGACGTTTTGCAAAACACCGACCCCATTCAGTGGCGATGATTAGCGCAGCCCCAAAGGTGAGCAATCCCAGTCGAGATATCAACCTCAAGTTTTCTTGCAACAATTTATTATTACATTATTGTATTTAAATTCGTATCGATTATTGTTTATTTCGCATATCGTTAATTTGCTGCCGGAAGGGCAAACTTAAAACAAAAGTGCTCCGTTTTATTACATAAAAATAATGATCATTGAATGCTCTCTAACAATTTTCAAAATTTTATAGAAGAAATTGCACCAACGACAACAAAACGTAAAAATGGTGAAATATTTCCAGTTATTATGCAATTGTCGGAAAGATAAGAAAAAAAATGCTGTATTATGCTTTATTATATTTTCCAAAAATATTAAAAAATTGGTTAAAGAATATGCTATTATTTCAGTTCAAGAGGACGATTTTTTTTAAGGTAATCTATTATCATTTTGGAGAGAGAAATCCCAGAGTCCTTACTTTCTATTGTTAATCATTAATCACAAAAAAGTCGTAAAAATTTGTTAGCTGCCTGCACTAGCTTTAAAGGGTTTGTAATCTGCTATTTAATATTTATTTGATTTGCCAAATTTATATTCACCATATAAGAAACCTGTGAAGTGGTGAATATATAGAAATAAACAAACGCAAGCCGTTCGGGTTAAATCACCCTGTTGTCAAGTCGTTGTCTATACCTTCGATAGCTCAGTTGGTAGAGCGGTGGACTGTAGTTAATTTCAAAGCGGATATCCATAGGTCGCTGGTTCAAATCCGGCTCGAAGGATTGCTTTTTTTCAAATTTAGAATATTTTTTATACTGAAAAAGATATCTTTCAAAAACGTAATGATACTGGAAAATGTAATTTCACTTCACGCCCAATTTGTGGAGAATTTACAGTAATTTTTTAAGAACTTACGTTTTTGTATTAATATTATACAATGGTTAAGCTTAAATAATAATTTTATTTATTAAAATACATTTGTATTGCGTTTTAGTTCTACCCTACACTCGCACGCAAGCGTTTACAGAAAATACATTTTCTTCATTCAGCAAATTATACATAATCCTTTATTTTTGATTTATAATTTTTGTTATAAAAATTTAGAGATTTCGTTTAAGCTTTAAGAAGTCTCATTGAGATCTTACAAATCTTTAATTTTTTCAAATATTGCATAACGACTACTTAAAACTTTAAATATTTGTAATTAAAAAATTCTACAGTTGGGTACCTATAAAAATTAACAAAAACAAATTTGAGGGATGCTCTCAAATTCTGAAATATCCTATAATACGTATTTTATAAGTACATAATAGTAAATATATCTGACATAATGTTGAAATCCAAAACAGGACTATATTCACTAAAGATCAATTATAATTTATTATAAGATTATGGAAACAGATTAAATTGATTCGGAAAGCAATTTTTTCGATTATTATTATTATTATTAAGCGTAGAGAATAATGACTTTTTATCTGAATCGGTTTTCAAAATATTTTTTCAGATATCACCAATCTTTGGTCGCGATAACAGCGAAAGCTAAATTATCATATAAAAGTACATATACAAGTTTTTACCATGGATATATTTATATACAGACGTATATATAACGCATGTAAACGTTTTATAATATTACAAGGCGTCTGCTGTTTCGTGACAAAGAGAAAAAGCTGCCTATATCGATTTTATTCTATCCTCTCTACATCACATAATTTGTGCTGTAGACATTCTCTAAAGTACATCATCATTACTCCAACGAAATACCTTTCACCCAATCACTGAGATCAGAACCGTCTGGTTCCATAACAAGCTCTTGCGACTCTTCGTCATCCAGCAAGAATTGTGCGGCAGTACGTCCACTTAAGTAAGCCCCATGTACCGTTGAATAGAAATTAGAATGTACATGTTCACCGGCAAATAATACAGCGGGCTGATGAACCGAAAATACTGAGCTTCAAGAAAAAGCAGGATGACTAAATACGGCCTATCTTACCTTCTTGTTTTTTGAGTCGTAATAAAGGGGCTTGGATAGATTTACAATGTCATCTTGCGTAGCGCCAACCGGTATAGAAGTGTAAGAGCCACAGGTAAACGGCTGAGACTTCCAGCTAGTACTGCAAATATTAATTTCACTTTAATATGAAAACAATAAGGAACAGTCACGACTTCTTACCATATACAACTTTTAGGGCTCGGTATGCAGGGATCTTTCAGAAAATCGCGCAAAATTTCAGTACATTTCTGTCCAACACATTCGTGGGACAACGTTTCCATGTACTCTGCTTCTCGCCCCGAAATCCATCCGAGTAGTAAAGTGTCCGAAAGCTTGACAAAAGAATAAATTTTTCTGTACCAATTCTTGCAGATATACTCTTCCTCACTTTGATCAGAGGAAGCCTCCAGCTCATACTTCTCATCATCCCAGAGCAACATTATCTCAGTTACGTCGGTTTTAAGAAAAGGTCGATCGAATTCCAGTAATATTTTGTCGACGGTACCGAACATGAGCTTCTCAATGCATTCTTGTTTATATTGTGGCAGTTGCGGATGGAAGAGAGTATGGTGCGATCGCTTTAGCACACCCAAGGGCACGGTACAGAGTACGTGTTCAGCATAGAATACTCGGCCATCTTCACAGTTAACCCGTACCGTTGGATGACTTTCGTCGTCCTTAGTGGAATTTAAATTACCGCTAGTCTCGTTTGCGTCTTTAACTGCCGCGCCTTCATCATCTTTGCTAAATTCGGTAATAGTCCCTATTGAGTCATCTCCACTCTCAGAATCATCGTCGCTTAAGTTGTGCCTTCCTGTTCCTTTACTCTTCCAGTGTATTTCTTTCACCGGACAATTAGTAATTATCGAATCTTTAGGTATACGCGAAGTCAGTGGTTCCAGAATGGAGCTGTAGCCGCTTGGGAGTACTATATTACCGCCTTGTAGTTCTGTATAACTGCCTGTTAAAACATCAACGCATCAAATACATTATAATTTGCACGCGCACGTGCCCTTTTAAAAAACTACCTAATTCGAGGAGATCAATTTCGTTCATGCTGGTGCAACCAGTTATGCAGGTTTCACGCTTCAACAAACAATTGAAAATCAATCGTTTCACGCGTTTTTCCTTGGGATCACTCACAGAGTTTAAATACAGTTCAATCTCGAAGTTAATGTGTTCGCCTACACTGTTGATGTCAGCCGGCGGAGCGTACTGGCACAGGAAATACTCATCGCAACGCCGTAGGAAACAAACGTACGCCTCGTAAATTTCTTGTAAAACCATAAAAGGAATCTGATTGCCATCTTCAGTACTGGCGACTACTTTATGCGGTTTGGGTACATTCACTACACTGACCAGGCCATGCTGCACTGCGATTTCGAAGATAGGATTACCCAGTACTCCGTGTATCCAATTGGCGCCAAGTTCAACCTAAAAATTATAAAAATAGAAGTCTGCAATTTATGTATAATCAATATTATTATCTACGCTCTACGAAATACTCAACGATATGCGTTGAGTGGACATAATAACGTCATTGACCCATTAAAGTAATTCCTCATTGTAAAAACGCATATCATTGTTGATAAATGCTCATTAGGCAAGAGATCATTTATATACATACATACTACATATTAACTCAAGAATACCAACTGTCCGAAAAGTTGAACTGAAAAAATCAATTTAGAAGTAGATTATGAAAAAATTAATATTCCGCATTTTTTACATAATCCCCTTCGATGTTTCAACATTTTATTTACCTTCTGGGTCCCAAGCGGTATCGAAACAATACGTCCTCCGATACGAGTTCTTGCTTCTAATATAATAAAGTTTTCGCAGCTTTTCTGAAGTAAATGATTCGCTGCCGAAAGGCCGGCCATTCCTGCTCCGATAATAAGGATTTTCACCTTGTTTTCCGGAGAGCATCCAGCAGTTTCTATAACAGATGAAGCCGTCTTCTTTGAGGTGGCTGAGGACGTGTTGAATAGTTGCTTTGAGGTTTTATCCATCGTCACAATCTGTTTATTTCAGAAGCAATTTTTTTAGTTGAAAGCATATAAGATTTTCATGGTTGACGGACGGCCAATACTTCTTATTATTTTTGCCGTCACCCACTTTGATCGTTCCGGTATCAGCTGATGTATCATAATATACTTTGTGCAGGTGTTGACAACTGTCATGAACTGAAATATATTCCTGACCAAGGGTGTGGTTGCACAAGCATTTCGGTTGTAGTAATACCTGAGTATGGAGCCACCAACTTTAAGCCTTCTGTACATAAATTATTCTTTGTTTAATAGCTTGAAAGCACACATTTTCTTATTTTGTAAAATATAATGCAAATATTTTATAAAATATATGTATTTTAATAATCTAGCGTACTTTCCTAATGTAAATTGAGGACACGGGTATTAAAAATTGTTTTTTTATTGTTAAGATGTTTTTAATTGAGCTTGTCTACATTTACGGAGAACGCATAACAGACATACTTATTTCGCAAGCGTCACACGAGTCGACCATTAACGATTCTGCTTTGTTATTTTACAAACTTGGTGTCGTTATCTGCAAACACCAAAAAGAAGAAAGTGAAACAACAGGATTTGGCTAGTGAGAAAATACGGAAAACTCCGTTTTTATTTGGATGGCGTTATAACACTAGGATTATAATGCCAGCCCAACAAAAATGGTGACCAATCATTGGCCAAATTGTCCTGTACCTATGATGCGAGCACAACTAAGATTAAAAAAAAAACAGTTTTATCTTTTTAAAAATTACAGCCAATATATTTTCGTAATGGCATCTGTATAAAATTAGAAGAATACCTTTATTCAACTAAATTGTTGTAGAAATATTGTGTTGTACAAAGTCTGTTATACACGTATACGGTATTCAGACAATACTCTTACAGATGGTTAAGGCTCAACTATAATGAACGAAACCGGAATTAACAAAAATTAAGAACGTATACATTAAGGGAAGTTTCTTTAAAAATTTTGTTAACATTAAAGATATAGTGATAGCGAGACTGGCCGCATAAAATTAACGTACGTAAAAGACAACATGTTTCCTGAAGTCTATTATAGGCGCCGCTAAAAGTCATAATAAATTTATTTTATCGTTGATTATTATCGTTGATTATTATCGCTTTATTATCGTTGAGTTTTGATATTAGCTTAAGTTTTATTAATGTCATTACAGTTGAACCTTAAAAGTATTATAGTTCAGCCTTTATTCTTCAAACCCAAAAATCAAGATCTTATAAAATTTGCAACCCTTCTGCTGTTTCGTCTTTCGAGTCTCGATGTTATGAATCAGAGAATCAGAAGAGAAATCAAACAAAAACAAACTACTGTCACCCAATAATATATTTCTTGATTGGAGTTACATTTCTGTTGCACATCATAGAAAAATAAATAAAAAATGCAGCGAACGAAAGATGAGGCAAATAATATCACGCCCACGAAAAAACTGCGATTCCGAGGCGATTCGAGTTTCCAAAGTCGAATTGAAGATATGTTTGAAGACAACAATAGAAGGAGTTCCTTTGGCAGCTTGCAGCGTCAAAATGTCCTGGACAAGAAAGCTGCACGGGGTCAGTTGAAACTGGTTGGAACGAGAAGTAGATGTACATGTTCATAGTTGCTAAACAAGTAGAATTTAAAGAAAAAAAGCATGGAGTTTCTCTAATGTGATTTAGAGCTCAGTTCCAGATTTGGAATATACAATCGGGCACTAATGTGTAGCAGGAAAAAATAGTGATCAACTTTTATTAATATTTCCTTGTCGATAATTTTAGGGAGACCACGTCATTTTTTCGGAAGATCCACGTCCAGTAATTTTGTTAAACAATTCTGAACCTATTGCTCGTAAACTCGTGAAGCGTTAATTTAAAGCAAGATTAGCTAGACGCTCATTAGTGATGAATAATGGAATCATATTTTCCACATTAAGAATTGATTATAAAAATGATACAGCTTAATAGTGTATATTTCTTCACAGAGGCGCCTTCCTTCATGGACTTCTTTAAGGTGGAGATGACGCGTGGCTACATATTGGAACATGACGAGGAAAGATATTCCGCGCGCCGACAGAAAATCTATTCGTTTATGAAAATTCCGAGAGATCTGGAACGCTTTATGGTGTACGGCATCATGCAATGTGCTGATTCATTCCTTTATATTCACACTTTTCTGCCGATACGGTACGCTCTTGCGCTGTGGGCCCTCATTTCACGTCCCATTGCCAGCTGCTTGGGGCTTCGACGACGAATGCAGCGACTTCTGACGCCTGCGGAGATTTGTGACATTCTTAAGGGTTCCATATGGATAACATGTACGCTACTGATGTTGTCTGTCGATACGAATCGTGTGTACCACATCATCAAATCGCAATCCATTATTAAACTGTATATATTCTACAATATGCTGGAGGTGGGAGACCGATTGCTGTCCGCTTTCGGTCAAGATACCATCGATGCGTTATTTTGGACAGCCACCGAGCCAAAGAATTCCAAACGGCAGCACTTCGGGCTCGTGACTCACATAGTCTTCGCACTCATTTACGTGTTATTGCATAGCTTTTTGATAATGTTTCAGGTTTCAAGTTTTTCCTCTGGTACGAAAATTGCATAATATATTCGTTGCTTTCCAGGCCACTACGCTGAACGTTGCTGTCAACTCGAATAATAAAGGCCTCCTGACCATCATGATATCCAACAACTTCGTTGAACTGAAGGGTTCCGTGTTCAAGAAGTTCGATAAGAACAATCTCTTCCAACTGACCTGCAGCGATGTGCGTGAGCGGTTTCATCTTTCGGTGCTGCTCTTTATCGTCGTTATTCAGACCATGAAGGAATTTAGCTGGAGCTTCACGCATTTCTGTGTAATGCTGCCCGATTGTTTCTCGGTGCTAATCACAGAGATTCTCATCGATTGGATTAAGCATGCGTTCATTACACGATTCAATGAGTTGCCGGAGGTAATCTATCGCGAGTATACAACCAGCTTGGCGTATGATATGACACAGACACGTCAGAAGCACGCCTTTTCAGATCATTCTGATTTGGTGGCTCGGCGCATGGGCTTCATACCGTTTCCTCTGGGCGTGGTGCTAATTAAAGCGATTTACTCCGCAGTCTCCTTCGACAATTTTGCTGCCTTCATTCTCTTCCTCCTGGCGTATGCTTTCGTAATGGGTCTACGCATTTGGATCACAATCCTAGCCCTGGGTAAGGCGTGTAAATTGATGAGAGAACATCAGGAAGAGAAGTGCAACTCAACTCCAAGCTCTGCCACTAATGTGCCACCCGTCACCAACAGTACGAACTTATCCACAAGTTGTGCTCCTTCCAATGCGCGAATTCGTAGCGACGTTGCCACCTCTCCCAGCCATCCGACACAACCCAGCGTGCAACGTTCTATGACCGTTGACCTGACGCAAGATATCGGTTTCCCCACAGTCTCGATGACATCAACACCCAGGCATACGAAAGCTTCCAGTGCTAACGTCAGTTCGGCAGCTTCACATGCGGACATTGAGCTAGACGTAAAGAATTCCTTGGAACTGGGTGCCACTGCACTCTTCTCCAACAGCGACGTTGATCTCGATGACGTTCGACTGAACGAGAAGGTTTTAGATACAAGCTCAAATACGAATTGCTACGTGGAGGAGGAGCTGGCTCGCTCTGAGCCTGATTTGCTGCAGCAACAACAACGTTCGGCAACGGGCAGCCAATTGCAGCCAAAAAGTGATAATTGCTCAACGGCCTCCGGTCAGCTGGGCAGCCTGCCGCACCGTACCGTAAATCGCACGCATAAGCGTTCGGAATCGGAGCCAGGCATGCAGAGTACATCTGCTGGCGCCGTCGATAACGAAGCTCAGGCGTAGTTTGAGAGAGTTTTATTTACGTACTATCTGTGGTACTATATGTCCTAGAAAACTGTTTTATTTCACTAATTTAATTTAGGTGTTGATGTTGCTAATAATTTTTTACATAAGAGTTTTCATAATTAATTAAAGATAAAAAGAGTACACACTTCACTAAAAGACATTTTTGTATTGTTCACAAAATTGCTTAACAATTTTCAATGTTTCAATCTATTATTGTTTATTGTCATATACTCGCATTTCTATAGTATTAAATATTTTGGAAGTTAAAAAAAACCTTGACAAAATGTTGTGGGGGCGTAATAAACGGATACGAAAACTCGCTATAGTCAAATGCCTTAAAAATTACTTCTGAATTTTAAGCGTAGATTTCTACTAACTTCTTTTGAATAGTTGCAGAATTTATGTTTATATATTGTAGATTTTGCATACGTTTATTATAATGCAATTAATAAAAGATCAAAGCAGTGTAACGCGGATGGATGTATTTACAAGAACAAATATAAACATGAACAAATATAACTTAAAGATTTGTTTGAATCTGGGTAATTGACAGGAGGATGATTTTTCTCCTGTGGTTGAGAAAACCATCAGTGGATGAGTTTTCAAAGATTTTTACTCTTCCTCAAAATTATAAAGAAATATTTCATCGACCGGAAAGGGAAGGAAAGGAAAGGAAATTCTATGAATGAAACGTTTTTTCTGCTTTCGTTTTCTGGACAGTTGTGCATGATCACACATACATACGTACATTATTTAAATTTGTATCATTTTACCTCAGTGCTTTAACAGTTTTGATGAATGAATTTCCCTCTCTTTCTGCCCTCTTATTGTTCGTACTGTTCTTTCGGCTGCATTCCATACATTTAGCGTATGCTTGAACATATGAACTTTTGAAGTTTGACCTTGAATATTTACAATAAAAGAAATGTATAGCATGATTTCGCCACTTGTGCGCGAAGTTATCGAAAATAGGAACTTTTTACTTCGAATTGTGAGAGCGCAGGTTTCTCCTTGACCTTCCCTTTCCCGCGAAATATAGTATAATGAATGGAGAAAACATTTTTATGAATGAAAACGTAAAGCTCTTCAGAGCATGAATGAAATTTCTCCAGCGAAGTTGGTGGTGACTTTAGCATTTCCAACGAATGGCTTCTCCTCTAATAGTATCTCAAGGACGTTCGGTTTAAGGTCTTCATGGCATTGTATTGTTGTCGTAAAACAAAAACAAAGTCAACAAAATCAATCACCTGTTTCTTGCTCTTTCCCACGACTGATGTTGACGATACGCTTTCGCTATGGCTATGCGTCCAGCTATGAGTTTCTCGGAAATCGATTTTAAATACGATTTTACAATTTTCCTATAATTTTATTTAAGGGCGATGGATTTTTTTTTCAATTGTAATCTCTGTATTTTTCCCAACAAGTTAGCAGAGCTCTGCAAAAGCATATATAATAAATGTCTCAATAAATAATAAAAGCCTTAAAAATAATTGAAGTTTATTTTTAATGCGTTTGATGTTAATACACTTACTTTTAGGCGTAGTGTTGTCATGATTTTGAGATGTTCTTTCGTCAGTCAATGCCGTTGTTTTCTTGAACTTTGCTCTTGAAAACCAAGCGGTAAATAAAATCCTTTACCGACTGAGTTTTTACTTAAGCATTTTGCATTTTGCACCAAGGGACGTTGTCTCAACCCCTACAATTAAAACCAACGCCGATTACGACAGACTTAAACCGGCAGAGGGCGACGGCGACGACGTCATTCGATTCTGGCCTGATGTTTGATGCTTTGGTGGGTGGAGGCTGAAAAGTGGCCTGCTTGGGAGTTGGTTTGCCAGAATGAAATAAACTGTACTGTATGTATATAGTATTTTCTGATGAATGAAAGCTCTTTGCGTCAGCATACCGTTAGGGTTTTTTCTACCCTACAACCGCAGTGTTTGGGTGTAGGTTCACTTGATCTTTCCCTTGGTAAGGTATTAAGTTAGTAGAGATATATAGAATAACATATTCTTGGTCAGCTGCACCTTTTGAGACTGTTAAATCGTCTGCCCGATTCTTCATCACGGTTTCGTCGGCAGCAAGAGGTGTGTGTGTAGGGTACATTGGCTTCGGCCTTGCTCACGTTCCTGCTTCACGTTTCCGCACGTATTACGAGAAAGAAAAAACAGGAAGAAGGATATAATAACTGTCGTTTGTTTGCTTTTTTCTATTTTTAGTATATTGAGATACTCAGCGAGCTATTTTTAGATCCTAAATAAATAGCACGACTTTTAGCGTAATATATGTACATACATACTTTGTATTTCATTTAATTGAAAAGACTAAACAATTAATTTTACCAACTATTAAATTAAAAAAGGCAATGAGTGACATCCGGATGCCGGATGTCCGGAGGATGAGCAGAAAGCGGAACAGCCGGATGTAAATTTTAATAGTATTTTTTCTTATAATGATGGTAAATTATTTTATTCCGCTTTAAATGCATGTGAGCTGTCCTCAACCGAAAAGTACCGAATCCGATTCTAGAAGTAACCATTTTAAACTTTAAGTACTGCTTTGGTTTTTTATTAGGCCTATTGGAGGCCTCAAAATAATTTATAATTAGGATGGGATAATGTTATTCAAAGCCCAGAATTTGAATTCTGACTTCTAACTAATTGCGCTTATAGAAAAAAGGAATGATTTTTCGAAAGAAATAATTTGCCGAACATTTTTCGAACATTTTTCGAACATTTTGGGGCCATTTAATTGCCATATAAAATTTGAGAAATACAATATAAAGCATTTTTATATAAGAATTATATCGTAATACATAGTTTCCTTCCTATCGAATAATTAAGATGGAAAAATTATTATGCTTTTTCCTGTTTTGTTCTCTTTTCTATTTTCCGTTACTAAAATGTTTGTTCTTGGTTTATACGACCTTCAGAGCTTTTATATGCTCTCGGAGCTTTTGCTTCTGAATGAACTTTGCTCTTGACTTGGTGGCCAAGTTCTGTCATTGCCATGGCCCATGGTTTATCGATTTGTCCTTTGCCAAGGCAGCTAGGCAGCTTGTTGAGCTGTCTTGGAGGCACATGCGCTTCGAGCGACAACCATGAGTTTTCCTTTCTCTTTTCTCATGGCGCACCCGAACAGTTGGGCGCATTTTTCTTATCAGAGAGATTGATAAGGTGCCGTGAATTCACATCCACCCGCACAGTTAATACGTTTTCAATAAAATACTGTGTCACTCTGTTAAAGAGTTTTCGTTTTAAAGGAAAGAATCAGAGAGCTCATTCTTTTGTCGCTCTCTCCTTTGGGAATTCCTTCGGAGCCGCCTGCAACTGGCTCGCAGCTCTCGCGACTGACGTGAGCACAAAGAAGCCGCCTGTTTACGTCACCAAACAAATCGTCTCTTGAAATATGGCAGTAATAATGTTGCTTTAGTCGTTGTCATCGTGTTTATTTTTTTGGTTTTTTCTGTTGTTGTTGTTGTTGTTGTTATTTTTTATATACATTTATCAGTAAAGATACGGTTGATTGTTGACGTCACAGGCAAAATGGCCAGAGCTCAAGTGGAATAAAGGAACCGATTGCAGGCTCGTCTTTGCAATCGTCTTTGATGGGATGAAGAAATTGAAATAAATGAAAATTAAAATTCTACTTGCAATAATTATGCAAGTAATAATCTTCTTCTTGTATATTAAAGGTCTTTGAGCAGGAAAAGCCGCACAAATTTTATATCTCTCAGTATACAATACTTCCATATACAATATATAGAAAAGAATATAGATAATTACGTAAGAAATTGTCGAAAATTTTTGGCATTTTTGCATTATTTTGCATGCTTTGCAAATATGTATTGCATTATTTTTTGCACATTGCATTATTTAATGGTCATATACATACATAATAATCTTATGATAGTAACTAATAACTTATTAATTATGAAGTAGAATTTGTGGAACGTAATTCATCATGAAAATCGGCGTAATGCATAATGGCATTCATTCAACTTTGTATTGAAAAATTAAGTTTGGTTAATTACGAGTATAAAGTGTCTCACTCAATTCAGCTCGAGACTGATAAATAACACCCTGCTGATCCTTACTAACTAACGCTAACTGATTAACTACCTTTCCTGTGATACAAATTGTGATTTCATTTGAGCTTTTTGGTATTTAACCTGTTTTATGTTTAGCTATTAAAATTGTTCATAAACTTTTACGATGAATGAGCGAGCGAGTTCTTGCAACGGCATCGATTGCGGTGCACATTAACACGATGGAAGTTACCCGGTGTTTGAGTAGCTCTCTCCAAAGACTATACTCGTACTGCTCTCTACGGGCAACCATTAAAGTTTTAATTAAATTTCTTTGCAATCTACGGAGTTAACCGTTTCTTTTGAATGGATTTCGGAATGGTTTATGATCGGTTACGCGGGTACTACTCGTAAAATAGAAGCTAAAAATGATCTTATTAGAAATTTTAGGGGTGGAGCATGATTTGATTCTCGGCAGCTAACTGAGTTGTCAACTACAAATTTTAATTTTTTTATGCGTTTTTCCTACTTTGTTGCATATTATTGTACAAAAAAGATGGCATAATTCAGGTGAGCGGGAATTCATCTACCGTTATGAAGATTGTAAGGGTTTAATGTAATTTCTTTTTTTTAATCAAAAAAGAGTTTAGACATTTAGACATTTAGACAATAACGAACTAATGAAATTTCTTACGTACTAATTTATGTCTAATAGCGGTGAAGACATACATACATTGACGCTAACGTAATGATCAGCTGTAACGATCCCGATTTTTCTCTCTTTTTCCTTAACGCTGACAAACTTTAAACCTTTTCCGGGCTCTATTGAGCATTTACGAGTATAATATTCGCATATTTATCACTTGAGACAATTCTTAGCAAGTGCCCCAATTGAATGTATGTATGTAGTACGATATATCACAAAGTTGGTTACGCATGCACCAAATAAAACCATTTAATAGAATGTGTTTAAACCGGCTTCTGTGTATTTTTCTGAAGTGATTATGAACGGATCAGGGACAGAGTGGACCAAGAAAAGCAGAGACCACGAAAAGCAGAGACCACGAAAAGAACAACCCAAGGGAAGAACGGACCAGGAGAAGAGTGGGTCACGGGAAGAACGGCCTAACACAAGACGAACGAGTACACGGCCGTACAAACGATTCCTGGAATGCCAGAAGAATAAGTTGCTCAGAGATAATTTTATGTGGCAGCACAAGAGTTTCTACCTAATAAACAATAACATTCGGAGGAGCATGAGTTGGCAACCATAATGAATCGTTGGCAGCTGTTAGCTCCCGCTGATGGAGCATGATGAGCTGTTCGGGGGGTGGGGGTGTTGGCGTAGAGGAGGTGCTGAGTGCGGGAGAGTGCTTGGGAGGGATGTGGTGACGGTGGAGCGACTATGTGGAAACGTATGCCGTCGCGCATGCGCAGCACTTTGGTTTTGTCGACCAGTTCTGGCTTCATTAATTAAAGAAGTGCAACTCATTAATTTCGATTGCGTCGTCTGTGCCGGCACATGGCAACGGCAACGGAAACGGCAACGGCACTGGCAACTTGCGACTTTCTGGCCGGCTGGCCCGGCTGCAACATGTTGCTGCTTCTTAGTCTTGCGTCGTGAGTCTGTCGCAGAGGTCTGTCGCGGTGCTGGCGGTGGTGGCGGTAACGGTTACACCTTCGGCTGACACTGGCAGCAAAGAGTGGCAGCTTGGGCCACTTGTTTGCTATTTTATACTTCGACTTCTTATGCTCTACCTCTCCCTCACTCGAACCCAGCCATAAAATTTAGAGCAAAATGTGAAAATTATTCCCTCCAGCAAAGCCCCATTACCGCCATCAGAGGCAGCCGCAGCAGCAGCGTTGGCAACAGGAAGGGTGTAGCAACTTTTAATGTATAAGTACCAGGAGGAGTCTTCCTTGGTGTTATGGTGGTGGTTGTTGGTGCTGCTGTGGCTGCTGCGACTGATTCCACTGTCAACGGTGTCGGTAATGCGTTTTAACGATGACATTATCGAGAAGTGGTTGCCATCATTGAAACAATTATTTTATCACCAACAACAAAAACCACAACAACAACAACAGACAAAACGGTGTAGCAGTGTTACCATCTTGAATGAAGGAAAAAATTCGTTTCGCTCAATAGCAATAATCGCAGAAAAGTACCCTTTTCCGCACGCTAAAAATGCCCACATGTGGTCCTCTAAAATCCAAAATAGCCTCAACTAAATTGCCTTCAGTTCTTATTTATCCAACAAGACTTATTTAAATTTTAACAAAGACATACCTACCGTTTCTTATTTCCAAGGAAAAAAAAAGTTCAAGGAACACAAGTTCCTCAAGATGGCATCACTATTGTTATCACGTGGCCTGACTTTTTACATTGAGTTTTAAATTTCCATCCGAATGGTATAAACTGGGCCCATTTGTTGCTTACTTAGGCACAAGTTTTAGTGCAAAAATTTAGCCCGCTGACATTTATTAATTTCGCCATGATTTTCGCATGTAAATTCCTTTTTATACAGGCTGCGCTTTAGAATTGAGGTCTTCAGAGTTCCCAGCCTGGCTACAATCACTCTACAGCTGATGCGAGATGGCTTTTGTAACTCTGTGAAGAATTAAAATTTAGATTTTCAAAAGCCTTTAGGAGATATTCACACAGAAAGTCTAAAGTCGAAAAGAGTGTAAAGGAAAATGTGGAATTTTTGAGGCCTTAAAAACGTCTACGTTTATTTGAGGAATAGTTTGGAGAGGATTCTATAAAGTTTACTTCCATTTTTGAGCTAAACTCTAAAAATTAGGGTGTCATCATGGTAAGAATTGACCGACTATTATTTCTCAACTTTGCTTTTCTGTCGCTGGACAAGGTTTTGTTCTGTTATAGCTTTTAATTGGATTAAATCATCGAAGGCTTTTAAGATTTTTCAGTACTAAGATTTGCAATTTCACGCTTGCCCCAGAGTTCTATAATAATTACTGGGTACAATACTATACGCATCCAAACGGATGGGGCATAACTCTCTAAAGGTGTTTAAAACGAGTTGTTAATTTCCATAAAACACTTCTTTTTAGTATTATTATCTGCATTCTTTGTGTGTCTCGCTCTGTGTCTTTTATTTTTTAAAAATAAAATCGCATTGTTTATTGGTATCGTATATCCTTCAGGAATAGAAATCGAATTAATTTCACTCGAAGGATTTATACCTATTATTAAAATTAAACAGAAGCCAGGATTAAGTTTAATTTTTTTACTAGCTGAGCCCAAGATAAAAGAATTTTATATAATGTATAGCAGTTTATGGAATTGTTGATCTCATAAGTTCTCATAAAAATAGTTGCACAAAACCGCAAGTCAAGCTATTTGCCAGAAACAAGAATTTCTCCTTTGGATTAGAAAAAAAAAATTGACAAATTGCTCAAAATCAAAATTAAATTATATGACCCTTTTGATTACTCGATTACCTCAAATTCTATGGCACTAAGAATTGATTTTGAGTATACTCGTATGTACTCAAAGAAAGAAACCTTTTTGACTAATTGAGCAAATAGTATTATAAAAATGTGATTGCGAGTATTTTGCATTCCTTTTAGAAAATTTTAAAAACTACAAATTACTACCACTTCAGGCTTACATTTACTTTTACGAGATTATCTCATTCTTTGGGTTTAGCAGCAGGCATACCATACACAAAGCCATAACTGTTCCGGTTCATGGGATAATGACGTATACGCGATCAATAGAAATCTACAGCCAGACTTCAATAATAGCATAAAAGCATTATTTCAATTTGGGAAATGCATCTGGCCATAATACGTATTCCAAATCTGCTGCCGGGTACCGCGCCGCCCTCTGACCACCTCTTCCTCCTCGCCGCTTCCGCCCATGCTTAATAATACAGCGCGTGCTCGACATTCTGCCCCAAATTCAGCTTTTGCAAGCTTATGGCTAATGGCTAATGTTGTTGCATTAATAAAAATTATGCTAGCTTCGAGTTTATTCGATTCAGGTGTCACTCGGAAGCGGGTGTCACTGCAGAAAGCCGGTGTCGGCCAGACTGTCGATCGGTGGCAGCTTGTGGTGATTCTGGTGTTTCGCGCTGTGGCTTGGTGGCTCGACTGGTGTTGATTATTTGGTTTTCACCTGTGGCTGTGAACCCGACCGTGCAAAGAGCACAAATTATAATCCATACAAATTCGACGCAGGCGCGGTTGCCAGATTGGCAGGCACCGAGATGTTTATCCTGGTAGATACTCTTTACAGGCCGACAATACGATTGCGCTACAATTGTAGAGCAATTGTTGAAGCCAAGGTGAAAAAAAAACCAACACAACAAAAACCAAAACTTTAATGATAGAGTATTTTAAGGCTTTTAGTGTCTAAACGTTTTATTAGTAAAACACTGCCGAATGAATTGAAATAAAGTGAAAACTTTTTTTAATGCGGGCAGGATAAACTATTGGTTTATTTTAACAAATTATAATCTATTAAAATAAATGTATTGAAAATAATACAATATGTTGCGAGTATCATATTATCTTGCTATCATACCTATTATCATTGAAATGAGCAGTCTTTTTCGTTGCAGTCACTAAAACCGTTGAAAAGCCTTTGGAAAAAATGTGAAAATAAGACTAAAAAATGTACAAAACTAACATTTCAAATTGTTAACAAATCAGTTCAGAGTTTTTCCAGAATGCACTACGTCAAGAACATATGCCGCGGTGGCCATATGCCCGAAATCATTTTCAAATGTTAATGCCATGTCTTGATCTTTCGAGTGAATAAAACAATTTTACTAAAATTAAATTATTTGTATTATTTTTTACCATTTGAAGTTCTATCGGGCTTAAAAAAACACCCTTTACTTGTAATACTTAGTTGTTAAAAATCGTAAATCTTAAACCTTGCATGAAAAGTGATTTCAGAAATAGATGGAGACATGATTTCTGGCT
The DNA here is from genome assembly GCA_949752815.1 of Conops quadrifasciatus. Classification (NCBI taxonomy): domain Eukaryota; kingdom Metazoa; phylum Arthropoda; class Insecta; order Diptera; family Conopidae; genus Conops; species Conops quadrifasciatus. The sequence continues at coordinate 2,340,222 of OX457078.1, forward strand.
TTAAAATTCTACTATTCATGGCTTTATTGCGCTGGAAAACTCTTTTTGAACTCCGTACTTGGGCTCTGTACAGTTCATTTCAAAAAAAATAAATTAATACTCTTTCCATTTCCTGGCATACTATGCACCACACTATACTTTATTGGATATTCCTTTGATAATCCCAGTGATTTGTTGCTGGCGCTAGTTTTCCCGCACGATTTTGCAGTTCGCCACCATTTCGGTCAATAAATTGTGGGGCAAGTGATCAATGAATTATAGACCATAACCGCGCACTTCATGTATTTCATACATGCTGAAGTAAGGTCTACTTACTTAGTTACTCATGCTTTGGCAGATCTACAGCAAGCGATAGCCGCGACTGGCGGCCAAAGTCTTAACGAGAATGCGGTAGCTGAGACCGCACCAGTTTCGGTTGTAGACAAATATTTTATACGTACTCTATTCTCGCTTCTGCATAATAAGCAGGGCTTGCAGGTTCATCGGCGCCACGTCACATTGATAAACTTTTGGCCGCACTACATTCTTGTATCTTTATAAAATGTTGTCTAATGTCACAAATATAACCGGAATAGCAATTAATTTAATATATATATATTAAATAAAATATATATATTTAATATATAATTATAATATATATTTATAGTAAAGACAACAACAATATTTTCATGGATTTGCCAGGAAGCAATATCGAGAGGACCATGACAATGTAACAATGCAGTCTTAGTGTTAAATAGAAAGTAATTAATTATCAGACAAAATTATCGTTAAGCAGGTGCAAGTATTTATCCTCGTCCAGGAGCAGGAAGGAGGGGGGGGGGTCTTCTATCGTATTTGTGTTGATGACGAGACAAGTTTATGTTAAACCATGTCATCCTTTCTAATCGTAAAGTAATTTTCACAGTCAAAACAGCAACAGCAACAACAACGCGGCTGACATTAATAAAAAAAACAGTAATCTATGAAATTTCTATACAGTCTGAAGAAGACTACGTGAATAAAATCAACAGACTGCGCCACAAGAAGAAACTCTTCAAGTATTACAAGAATCAAATGGTGACCATGGAGACATGTTGAAAATTGGAAAATGAAAATCGTCGATATTCTGAAATATATTAGCCGTCTTCTTCTTTGTTAGGATTAACAAAATTTTGTTGATTTAGAAAGTATTTTCTTGAGGTGTAGAAGATTGAAATTTTACTTAGTATCAAAGCTTAAGTGCATACATATACATATACAGACGTAAGTGTGTACAGAGGAAAGGGGAAGGGGAAGGGGAAGGGGTCGTTGTAGCTGTTAAGGATGGCTAAGCTTTTCAATCACTTCGACCGACGTAAAATACTTAACAATGAAATGCGTTGCGCTCGGAGCGTCGACCGTCAACGCGTCGTCGTTGCTCGTTGTCTGATGAGTTCCTTTCCTTTCCGCGATTCATTTGTTTACATTCGTTCGTATTCGCTTGTATTCATTCGTCCGTTTTTGAGGTTATAAATATTTGTTGGGTTTTAAGATGAGACTTTTGAGGACCTTAAAAAGGTTGGCAAGTGCCAGTGCTGACAACATCTTGTGTTATAAAAACAACAACAACAACAACAACAACAACAACAACAGTAACTAACAAAAAAACAACAACAACAACGACATTACCAAACCACAGTAACAATAGCAATAGCACCGCAACGAAGCAGCAACAGGAATAGCAACAATAACCGCAATAACAACAACGACGACGACGACAACAGCAGCAGCAAAAACAACAACAACAACAACAACGAACTTTTTCACGTCCACATAGCACTCAACACTCAACAGTAGTCATCGCGGTAGCGGCATTATGCTGACGACTGACGCTTGCGATGATGATTTTGTTGTTGTTGTGGTTGCTGTGGTTGATGTAGCTGATGAACCGCAAAAAACTGTCTTCCAAAGCAGTAAAAATGTGACATGGAACGTGCGCATGCGTGCTGTGCAACAAATTGCGCATGACACTTAAGAGGCCGCCAAAATGGTTAAAATTAAATGAGTCGGTGCCTCTGGAATCGGTACCTTGAGAGATGAACTGTTTAAGAAGAGACAGACATTTTTCTGGTGGAAAGAAATCTAAGAATATGAGATGATGGTGTAAGGGCAAATACGAAGACTTTGTGACTGTTATAAAGCTTAAAAGGAAGGATTGGCGGCTATGGTTAAAAACAACAGTCTCTTAATGGAAGAAATTTTTGAAAAATAATTCAGCTATCTTTTTTTATTTTTTTATTCAATTTAGAGACACTTATTCTAAATTTCACTTATTTTTAAAATCTTCAAAAATTTTATTAATTAATAAATATGGTTAATACTTGTATTACTTTTAAAATAAAGCCTTAAAAAAAATGGAGCAATTTAATTCTAGCGAACTTTATTCATGTTGAGACTACCGCTTGATGTTGAATCTGGGCAATATGTGGTCACTTGTGTGTGATCACCTTTTTCTGGCCTTACTCTAAGCAGAGTGAGAGAGCACCCAACGGCACTCCATTGATTAATCTTTGCCCATTTTAAATTTGAAAATTCCACAAAACTGCAGCAAAATAACACAAAAGACATCGAATCGAAAGAGTATGCCGGTGAAGAGAGACCGTTTTGTGGTCTCACCGAAGCTGCGGCCCCGTTTTGATTATTTGTTAGACCACAAAATGACATGCATTGAAATTTTGCACATACAAAATACTCACAAAAGAACATGAAGCTGTTCATCTGCTGTGACATCTCTTGGAAGGAATATGAGTAATTTTCGATTATGTTCCTGGCTGCAACAGATAGAGAGGAAAGAATACACTTAAAAATCATTTCAATCGTACAATGGTCAAAGGCCAGCCAGCTCACAAGCAAGCTCACTGACGAACAAACGAATAGAGGTAACACTCTCCAAACATTTCTTTTTAGCCATTGTGCGAAAATAAAGGGAAGTCGGGGTGGTGGGGAGGGGAAGGACGGGGGGGGGGGGTTGGTAAGGAGGTCTATTACAAAGTGTTAACAATTTTCCAACCTGCAGTAAGCGTTCCGTTCTGCATTCTAGCAGCGGTTACTTCATCATTTTCATTTTCATTGTTCACTGTATCATTTTTACTACAGCATAATCAGCATTATAACCATCATCAACAGGGTGATGATGATGATGATGCTGATGCTGATGCTGATGCTGATGCTGATGATGATGCTGCTGCTGCTGACTTTTGTGTAAAACAGGTAGTTTTCCTTCAATGGCTCAGCGGTGTCTTCATGGCGTCTGCTGCTGCTGCTGCTACTGCTTTATTCATACTCTTTTTCCTCTGTAGAATCAAGATTTTTGCCAAGATTTCTGCGGAAATTTATGTCATCAGCAATAAATTTGTTCAATCTCGCGCATGCTTCATTCTACGGCTGGAGCTAAGATGCATCAGTATTACAAGTATTTAAGAAGAATTACTCAAGATCGGGGCAGTGCAGAGTACATACTTCGAATGAATCTGTAAATATGTATATCTGAATTCATACTAATTGCATTAGACAGTTTCGGTAGCCGCTCGTTTGTTTACCAGCTGCTAATTCCTTTCGTCATACTCCATCATCAGTATGAATGCATTATCTGTCATCTCAAGCGGCCATTTTTTGTTCGGAGTTTTGAATATTAAGATTTTAACCTGTCGCCACAAGCATCAGAAACTCTCTAAACGTCTTGTGTGTAATCTATGAAATCATTAAAACCATTTGTCTCTTAATCTCTCATACAAAGACTAATACATTAATTAGCCTTTGATTGTCATTTTTCGTAGTTGATGTTGGCGATCGTGTTGACGCTCGTGTCGTGTCGACACACAGTTTATTCGATGACAGAACAAAGTTATCGAACGTATCGTCGCCGCCGCCGCTGCAGCGTCAGCAGGTCGTGGAATTTCTAACGAAAATGGGTTTAATTTAATGTGCTGACATTTTTCAGAAAATAATAGATCGAACGTCGTCGCGTCGAACCGCTGGGCGACGGATGGATTAATGTGTTGGCGGGCCCACTTTGTCGTATTCCCGGCGTGCTCTTTCTTGTCTGGTAGTTATTAATTTGTACGAATTGTTTTAATTTCAAATTTGGAATTTTTAATCGGTCAAAGTGTGCTGCAGCAACGGTCTATAGTGCAGCTGTTGCTGTTGGTTTTTGGCGTTTTGATAATTTATATCGTGCGTGCAGAGTTTTAATCGAAATATCGATTAATTCCAGCTCATTCTGAAATCAATTAACTTCTTGAGGAGAGTGTGTGTGTTTTTTTTTTGAATTTTCCGAAATAGAAATTGGTAAATGATATAAAATGTAAATGAAGTAATAAATTTTTGGACAGTTCACGAAATTGAACAGATGTTATCAATTCAATTAAGCCAAAAATCATTCAATATTACAATTTTTTAATTATCTGAAATTTATTTGGGCATGATATATACCCAAACATACTTGTATATATATATATATGGTATATATGTTGACCTATCGTTTGAAATGTAAGTAAACGATAGCCATTAGTTAAAATCGTTTTAACATTTCAAACAAACAATTTTCAATTCTTTTTAAGGAACGTCCAGAAGAGTTGTACAACAACAACAACAATAACAAAAATATGTTCGTTGTTGTCGTTGTCGAAAGTGGTAACTGTCAAGCCAATGACACAAAAAAACTCTTACGCGCAACACAGAAAACCTTAATAAATACAACAACAACAACAACAACAACAACAAAAACAACAACAACAACAACAACAACAATAACAAACATATTTGTGTTACAGCTACAACAGCCACAACAACAACAACAACAACAACAACAACAACAACAATTATAATAAGTGTAATTTTTACGAAACTCTTCTTCTACTTCTTCTGCATCTTTCAAGCAGAATTTACTATAATACCAAGCTCACACCTAAAGTGTACCACACTGTGTCGTTGCTCTTCCGAGTTGGCCTCACCAACGCCATCATCTACAGCGATTCCGAAAGACATAAAATCGTTGAACCGAATGCTATGCTCCGTACAATAATAATAATAATGATGATGATGATGATGGTAATGATGATGATAATAGTCTGTATTTGTTGCGGTGACTCTCTGGTGACTTTCTGGTGACAAGACCTGCGCACCTTCAATGTCTTTCATGGCACAACGACGGTCAATTGTTCAGTTCAGCGTCTCTTAAAAAGTCTAAAAGGTTGGTTGGCAGGCAGGCAGGCAGGCCGGCCGGCAGACGGCCTGCGACGGCTGACTGCGAAACTGGCTGCCTTTGACTTTGCCTTTGACAGGCTGCATTAAGGTATAACAAATGATTAGGTTTTGTTCATTTCATGTCAGACAAAATGTCATTTTTACAAGCATTTTAATTCAATTTGGTTTTCTTGTGTTGTAATTTCGCGTGTGTGTATGTGTGTGTGTATTGAGTTTCTATTGCGCCAACCTTTGGCAATGGCTAGCAAGAAGATTTAGCCTCTCAAATCGACATATGTAGATAATTATTTCCGTACATTTTATTTATCATAAATAAAAAATAAATATTTTTATAGCAGTTTTCATGCATTTTATAAAATCATATAAACACACTGATAACCTCTCCGCCACTCTTTTCTTGGTTATTAATTTTCTTTTTATTGACAAGTTCTTTCAATTCATTTAAAAGGTTTTGACCGTACGCAAAACACTTAAAAAAACACTACAAAATTAATGTTTATTAACCGTCCCTTCAGCAGCCTTTTTTTTTCATAGTATAGAAATTAATTAGAGAAAGCAACAACGTGCGGCCAAAGGCCGCGCAGTTGGACCAACCGTCGTCCATCGAGCGACGCTACAAAAAAACGGAAATCGTACAAAAAGAGTGTTTGTAACTCATTAATCTTTAAGATGACTCGTATCTACATAACTACAAATTTAATCATCAAGGTCAAGAAGCTCTTTGTCCAACGGAGCAGCCAATCAATCCGAAACCGGTTAAGCCCAACCGCAATCGAGACCGAGACCGAGACGGAGACGGAGCCCGCTAAAAGCTCTTGATCTATTAGTTGCTGTTCAATTAATATAATCGTATAAACGTTATCATTTTGGAGGAACCTTTTCCATCGGAGGCAAGCCGCAGTCACAATACAATCGATATTCTATGTAGAAATAGGTGGTACCGATGGCGAGGCAGCACAAAGCAAACAAACAAACAAACAAACAAATAAATAAATTAAAAGATAAGTACGAAATCCAATCAATCAAATCGAAACGTACATACATAAAACATAAAGCATCCAAAAGCGTGCTCGAACAAAAAGAAACCGAGCACAAGTTGATCAAGTTGAAAATACTCGTACACAAACAACAACAACAACAACACGGCCACCAATAATAATAACTACTGATATGACAAAAAATCGGATATGCCCATCCCAAATTTATTAATACGAAAAGAAGGTTTTGTTTGTGTTTTGCTTTTCATTTTGAATTTATGTTTTTCTTTTGCTGTTGAAAAAGGCACCAATACTACAACACCAACACTAACACTAACATCAACAGCAACATAACATCTCATGAACAGCATCCAGCAACAAGAACAATAATAAGAACAACAACAACAACAACAACAACAGCATTAAAGTCCGAACAAACCCATAAAATCAGAAACAAATCACCATCGATGACTTGAAAATGTTACCGAACGGAACTGTTTTTTGTAAGTCCAGGTAGAATGAGAAGAAGAAGAAGCAGCAGCAGAAGAAGAAGTAGAACGGGAGAAAAAAAAAAGAAACAACAGAAAGAAGTACATACGTTTTTTTTCTTTGTAGATTCTAAAATTTATTTTGAGTAAAGCTTAAGCCTTAAACCGTTAAAAAAAATATTGGTACATTATTTTAGTCGTTCAGAAGCCAATGCGATTAAGTGCAAAAAATGAAAAAAAAGGAGAAACAACCGAAAGAAGTAAATTTTTTTTTCTTTGTAGATTCTAAAATTTATTTTGAGTGAAGCTTAAGCCTTAAACCGTTAAAAAAAATATTGGTACATTATTTTAGTCGTTCAGAAGCCAATGCGATTAAGTGCAAAAAATTAAAAAAAAGGAGAAGTACATTTTTTTTTCTTTGTAGATTCTAAAATTTATTTTGAGTGAAGCTTAAGCCTTAAACCGTAAAAAAAATATTGGTACATTATTTTAGTCGTTCAGAAGCCAATGCAAAAAACCAGAATTGAGAAAATTGAAGTTTCTGAATAATTTAATTTTGGGCTTATAAATTTTAGCAGAAAAGTTTATGGATCCTCCTCGAAGGGTTATTTTTTTTACGAAATCTATGGTTTTTTAAATTTAAAATGATTGTTTAAATGAATGTTTATATAACTCGTTTATATATCTCGCAGTTAACTTCGTAAATGGCATTTAATTCTAAAAAATATTGTTTGAAAATATTCGTTTGAAATTATACGCCCAATAGGACGATTAGGACGACCATAATCTTGTCGTAAAGCTCTAAATGCGGCCACAGCAGAATGCTACCATCGGTGTAGAATGTTTTAACAAAGTTAACACATTGTTAGATGGTAAAACGATCCATATTGTAAAATGGCAAGCCTTCAACTAAACAAATGCTGGGTCGGATGACACCGATATTTGAGAGCTGCCAAAAGGCGCAGGGATTTACTTTCCGTAACTCGAAATGGATAAGCCTTTACTTTAACATGAAATAATGATAAATAATTAAATATTTTTACAAACATATTAATGATTATGTTATGATTTGAAGTATAAGCTTAATGAAGATATAAATATTAGATCAATTTGAGCATAAAGATAGCTCTGTAGATAATACCATATTTTATTTAGGCCTCCACTAACTTCTGTTTATTAACTTTTCTTGTTGAGTGTAGAAGACTCCTTTTTGCTGCTAAACGAAAACGTCATGTTGCCTGTTCCTACACATGTTCAGGATACGGACGGTGGTGCTGGTGGTGGTGGTGCTTCCCATTGCTGTAGTTGTTGCTGTAGCTAAGCCATGCGTCTGAAGTGTGTTTACGGTGAATTTCGAATGAATGGCTAGCACGCGCCCTCAACCAAGCCACCAGCTGAGATTGACTTGGTTTGACTGCGACTTTTTTCGTTCTTTTGTTTGTCTTTTCTTTGCGTCTTTGCATTATGCTGCTGTAACTCTGGCAAATCTGCGATAGTACCAGATACAACATTTAGTTGCCCATATGCAGAAGGGAGAAGGGAGGGGGGGGGGGGGCAATAATTGTCTTCAGACTAAGTGCGAGCGCTGAGATGAGGCCGATGACGACGACGATCATGTGAGTGACTTGGCCATTGAGGTTTGGCAGTGGCGGGTTAAACGTTATGAAATTTCGCAAAAAAGCCTAGAAATTTATACTCCAGAAATTTAAAAAAAATAGTTACGTTTATTTTAAAGTTTATACTATTTGTGTAGTCAATTATTAAAATTAAAATTAAATTTATCACTTAAATTTATACCATTTTTGTACCTACTCTTTTCTATATTTAAGCGATATTTAGCAAGCTCATTCATTCATGACTTTAGGAAACGAAAAGTTCAAGTTTTTAAATTAAATCGTATTTAATCTCGGATCCACAGCGACACCGTCACTGCAGTCGCTCTGTTTCAGCGTTTGAAGGCTGTGCAGATATTCTTCTGTATTGAGCGTTTATCCTCCAACGAAAACACTAACAGTTGATATATGTATATACCGCGGATTAATGCCACAGTGCATAAAAGCAGAACGAATCAAACAAAACACAGGCCACAGGATTTACATAAATTCAACTTGGCTTCTACCTGAATATTAACCGCAACAACAGCAACCAGAACAACGACAACGACGACGATTACCGCCTCAACTGCTGCAAGTCGCAGAAGAAATGATAAAGATGATCGTTCATTTTTATTATAATGGCTGCGCGGATCAGTAGTTCAATAGACTGGAAGTCAATTGCTTCGAGATGACGGGCCATTTGAAATGTTAAAATATTTGAGAAAAAGTGAGCCACGAAGGCTTCACTCAGACTGCGGGCGCTGTCGATGTGATTGTCGTTATCGGCGTCGTTATCGTTGGCAACTAGTCAGCTTGAAGTTGGCCTCAAATCACTTGATTTAATAAAGTGTGATCCTAAATCCGGTCTGCGGTAGACACTATACGCTATTAATGGCTGCGCGCAGTACTCGTATGTGTGTGTGTATGTTTAAAGCTTTTAACGTTCCTTTTTCCTTTTAACTTTTTAATGCACATTTTTTAATGAACGACCGGAAATAGAATAAGGTTTGGTCCATGTTCATTTCTGGGAGACCAGAATGCACTCAATGAGTTACTGTTGTTTTTTTTTTTTGCGCCGATTTCCCTGCTGCTTTTGTTGTTGTTGTTGTTGATGTTACATTTTGTTATGATGATATCGAAAAATTTCCTTTGTAACCGTAACCAAGCACAGCAACAACAAACAGCATTTTGTATGGTTCACTCAATGCGGCTCTCTCTTTCACTCTCTCTAGTTAAGCAGAAAAAAAAATTCAAAAAAGTGGACTTCAAGTGGCTTGAAGAACGGCTTGCCTGCCAAGAATTACATTGAAGCCCAAAGACGTTGGCTTTTGGGGACTATTTCACGAACAAGAATTTGGCGAATTTTTGACAGTTTTAAAAAAATCAGTCTCGTTTTCGACTGATCTGCCTTTAGTGAAAAATTTTGAAAAACCTCAGGCAATACTTTTCCAAAAAAGTAATTTAAAATTTTATTTTCTTTAGAAGACTTAAACGTTTTGATTGAAAATCGTTTGCGTTTTTGTAAATTAGGATCGCTCTCTGGAGTTGGCCTCATTTTGTGGGAAGACTCCTCTGAACTTGAAAGGGTGTCCTTTATTTTATGTAACCAACACAAAGCGCAATGAAATGAAAATGATTTTGAAGCTGAACTCATCGTTTTCACACCGACCCGTCCCGCGCACCGCACCAAACGCTCTGGAGCACCTTAACGACCGAATGCATTGAGTGCACAGGGCGCACGTAGACGAGGGCGCATGCAGGCACGAGCTGAGCCGCGAAAAAGGGCCACGCTTGATGCGCATGCGCCGGCCCGGCATTCATCATGCGTGTGTCGATGTTGTTACTGTTGTTGTCAGTGCCCTTGGTGCCGGTGCCGGTGCCGGTTGAGGGTGTCGTAAAAACTTGCGATAATCATAAGAGAGACAAAAACTTCAGGCCTAAAGGAGAAATGTAAGAAGAAAAAGAACATCTGGTAACGCTAGCGGATCGCACAAAAGTCGGACTCTAAGCGGGCATCTTGCAGGATGATCATTGTTGTTTTAGAAACCTCTTTAGGAAGCACTCAAGATGTTTTTGTTTTTGTTGGTTGTTTGGTTGTGGCCAACGTGATCCGGCGATACGACCAACGAAGGCTGGCTACGTTTTGTCTTATTTAGTTAGTGACTTTTTTGAATTTTACGACCGCTTCGTTAAGATCTCTATCGTTGTCCCATTTATGGACCGAATTAATTTTTATTTGATTAGGCAGCAACAAAATTAGAATTATTAAAAATTCTTATTATTATTATTATTATTGGAGAAATTAATTTAGCCAAGTTTTAATGTTTGCCACTAACGAGGCGCAAGCGGTGATCTCGTCCGTCTGCGTCACGGTGGCTGACTGGCCGAACGCGCTGCGACCCGTCGCGCTGCGGCACAAAGCGATCCATTGCGGTGCGAGGTGCGAGGTGCGCACTGCGGCGCCACATAATGTCTGCTGCGGCCGATTTGTGCTCGGATTAATTTTCATTTACAGCGGCGGCATTTGACTGGACCTGGCCGGAGCGCAAGTGGTACCAAACTGCGGCTCAAATCACAGGAATATGAAGTGAAGAAACCGCGTTGCCCACACCGCAGGTGACAGAAATTCGACGGCGTTTCGGTTTTGCTTGATCCTAGTCGATCAACTCGGAGTCGATGCCGCGTCGGCGCAGAAGACTCAGCTCAGTTGATGGCAATTGAAGCGATTGCGGTGAGCTAAACTTCGCATACTGAGTCGAAGCGGGTCTATTGGACCACTGACTGCGTGCGTGTCGTTTTAAAGCTTACGAATTAATTCTTCCATTGATCTGCAGCGTCTTCAGCGGTCGTCGTCAGCGAGTTTTTTTTTTGCTTCCGTGAAAGTGCATGGATCGAAGTTTAAAATGAATTACCGTTTGTTTAAATTACCGTTAACTGAGCTATCGTCTTATCTAATACTTTATTTCAGATTTTATTTGCGCTATTCTCTCGTCAGAGATTGGTAGATCGCTCAATGTGTCTCGATCGCCGGCGATCGTCTCGATGAACAATTAATGAAAATCTCAGCACCAGAAATGTTCAGAAGTGAAGATTTTATCTAATGTAGCAACAATTAATGAAATAATGCAGTTAATATCAATAAAAAAATTAACATTCTTTCTCTCTTCTTCTTCTGTGATATTACCGTATTTTGGGCGACGCGTCGGTATTATGGGTGGTCGGCATCTTGTGAGGATCTAGATGTAGTCTATTATTACTGATAGAGATTAGATCAATTTGAGTATTTATTGATGCGGCATCATTAATGCATTTTGTAAATAGCATTTTGTTGTCTTCTGTGGTCAATAAAGCCGCAACAGCGGTGTCATTTAAACTGCACCGCAATCGATAATAACAAATTTTCAATATTAACATTTAAACTATCGACACGAATCGATAATCGTCATCAATTAGAGAAAGGGCTCTTGATGGAAAATGTGTCTATCATTAAATTTGGAAATAATTTTTTGTTGGTTTGGAAGCTTTTTGTTGCTTTAATTGACCGTTAATAGTGATAACGATGCTCGTAGCGATGATCATAAACTCTGGGGTATGACATTCCCGCCCAGTTTGGGTTAAATGATACCCGAATGTGGTGGTTTGATTAGAAACAAACTGACACCGAATAACTGAGTTCATTGTTTTCAAAAATTGGTCTACGTACGCTATGAATGAATCTTGAATACTTTCCGCAAATCGTTTATGGTCGCTACGGTTCATTCCGTACTTATTAAAGCATGCTGAAAAGAAGAAGACACCATACCATGCGTCAGCAAGCAAAGATCGGCTTTCAAGTGTCAATAGTTTACGATTGGACCCACTGCAACGGTATGGTGTACCCAAGATGAGGGTACATCCGATACCTGTCCCGAAATGTTTTCAATTTCATTTTCGTTTAATGCTTGTTGATTTTAATGCTTTATTTGGTGCTCGATTTCATCTTCTCAAAGACATCATGGTGTGAAAACCTCTATAATTTACTGACCTTAACCCTGTTGCGACCACCCAGTGTTAGTTCGGAAAGCGATAAGTGTATATTTTGTGGTAAGTTTTTGTCGAACGTACAAAAATGCTCCAGTTATAGCCATAATCGGTGAGGTCTTTTTCCCTCATTTTTTCTTTATGTTAATTTATTGTTTTTCCGGAATATTATTGACGGTTTTTTGTTCTGTTCGATCAATAGATCGAACGATAATAATATTCTGTGTGCCTCTAGTCGTATTATATTGAATTTATGAGGATTTTGAGTTGAGGTTTTTGTATTTATCCTAAAGAAACAGTAATTTCGATTTCATTATTATTTTGATTTTAAATAATCAACGAGTATTTTATTGAGTTATCGGGAAACGTTTTTACTCAAAGAAACGTCAGCCACATTCCTGCGAATAAGCTTAAATATTCGTAAGAAGACCTGACCATTTTTGGACGAATTTATCCTACAGAGTCTGCGACGCTCAATGACAAAAACCTTGAGCGGCCGAGCTTTTTATTATAAAAAGTCTGTTAAAAACGTAACCATTAGCAGCCAAACCATGACAATATCTATGCCATTCCTTGCTATAATTATTTTATATTGTCGTAAAACATTTTTCGTCACTAAAAAAACTTTCGCCGGTTACCTCCACATCCCTTCACCTACCGATCTTCCTCTGTCCTCATGCCAATACGCGGTAATGGGTATTGTCTAAAGGTGTTAAGAATGCCAATCAGTGTCAGGATTCACCTTTAGCGGAATCTTTTTCCTTCATCCTTCTCCCAAAGAGTGTCCATAAAAATGCCACATCTACAACGCGCTCGAACGCAATCCGACCGAGGATCGGTTCATTGAATATCGTAAAAATTTTAATATGCATACCGGCGATATGGTTCAGCGAATGGTTGTTTTATAGAGTGGAGCCAATGAACAAACAAACAAACAAACAAACAAAGAATACTCTGAGAGACTCCGAGAGGCTCCGAGAACCATCCGGATTCGGAATGGTTATAATGTCAGGATGCTCACCTGACACGATCCCGCATCTTTTACACCTAAAGTGTGGCATAAATTATCAAAAAATGACAACCAAAGCCAATAACAACAAATTTACAAAAATGTCAAATTCCAGCGATTTCAGAGTTTACGAGTGTGTGTTCGCGGACGGTAAGAAAAAAATAACGACGATTATTTTATACGAGTATTATCGTACATAGAGCTCACCCGGAATGTGTGTTTTTCGACATTTGTTTTGACTCTTTCAATCCATTTGGCTTGAATGCGGCCACTGAATACGTCCGTACGTACGAAAGTTGGATGAAAGAATGAATAAAGGGAGAAACTCAAAATGAACGAAAGGAATTAAATGACCTTTTGTTACTAACCGACTGCTGAACCTTTATTTCAAAATCAATAGAATTAAATGTTACTTATTATTACATACTTTCTTTTTTTTTAAATTTTACATTTAGAAACAATATATTGTGCAAAATTCTATAGATATAGATATCGGTACAGAACTTATAAAAACGTTTGGAATTTTGATAAATATCGGTAATCGCATAAAGCTTATACCAAATGTTTGAAGAAAGATATTTTAAATTTAGAGTATATTGACATGATTGAATATATTGACATTGGTAAAAATATCAGTTATTGCTGAAAACTCTTCTTTCGAGGCAAACACACAGTATCATGACATTTGTATACGTAGAAAATCTGTAGATTTCTTTCTTTGAGTTGAATGTTAAGAAACTAATGGGTGCGCCATCTTTTATGTCACTATGTACAAATTGAATAACTTTAACATTTCTGAACCGCTTGACTTGAGTATACATATTTTTCAAACGATAATTCAGGACAATTTTAAGTGTTAATAGTTTTACACCGAAACGATGCAGCGAAATAGTGACGCTGTATATTGAAAATTGTCGTGCATATCATCGAAAATGTCGTAGTCAAGAAGCACCATCGTTTGGTGTGGAATTGTGGTAGTACACGTTATTGCATTTGTTTGCGTGCAAAGTGCAATTTACTCAAAGAATATTACCGACAGACCGTTCACGTCGCTTGAAATACGGCCAAAAAGTCATATACCGACATAAAAGATGGCGCAACCGGTATAGATTTAAGTTTTATAGTTCTAGAATATTTTTATGGATTTTCTTTAACGTTCTATTTTTATTCTTATTAACTCTTTTATGTCTTAGTTGTATATATGTACGTATTAACAAATTTTATTTGCTGTAATCGATACCATCAACTCGAAATCAGCCACTTTCTACACAATTTTTGTTAGATTTTTATATTTTCATGAAAATTAAGCAAGGAAAGAGTAATAGAGAAAGAGAGAGCGAGAAAGAGTACAAAATAAAAAGTGTTTCACCAATAATTAACTAATTTTACGGTTGACAGACAGATCGAGAGCTGATTGAATAGATCAACAGATCATGCCAACTTGTCTAACGACGCAGGTCTTCTATATTTCGACGAAAAGGTAAATTAAGATGGATTAAGATGGGTCGAGAAAGAGGGAGAAGTTAAGTCTGAGTAGATGGAAAATAAAATCTCTGATGAGTTCACATAGAAGAAACGTGAGATGTTTTAATGACCGACCGCGCGAGAGCAAAAGATATAGATCAGTAGTGTTTAAAAAGGGTTTCTACGGTGCCTTTTGTTTTATACCATCTGAAGACAGACAGACAAACAGACTGACTGTTGTTGAGTGCTGTAATATTGTCATCAAATTCCACTGAAAAGAGTGAAGGAACGAAGAGAAAGGAACAAGCAACAATTTTATTGCTCTCATTAACGACTGATACCGTCAGATGGTAAACGTGCATTTAAGATTAAAGAACTCGTTGGCATAATGAGACACAGAAAAATTAAGACTTCGTAAAATAAAAAAAATATAATTTTTTCTTTTCTTTAGATAAGAGAAAATTATCCTCATAAACTTAGAGATGAAGGTATTTGCGCTAGAAGGAAGAAATACTTGACATACATTCTTAAAAGAGAAAATTCTTAAATGGTATATCCCTTTTGCGGACCCTTTTTGGGGGGCAAAAATTGAAAAAATTCGATTTGTTTGAATTCGAAAGTTTTTTTTTTTAAAATTGAAATTTTTAACTGAACTTTGGTTTTAAAGTATCCAAATTTTAACTGTCAAGCCTGGAAAATTTTTTTTTAACGGTCTCTGCTGACAGTTCTTCTTTTTTTGAGCGCCCCATTTCATTACTATTCATCATGAAGTTTGTCTATTTAATTGAAATCGATAAATTTTGGTACACTAAAATTTTCTATTTCTGCTGCTCTCTAACGCGCCCCCTTCTTTTCTCACTCTCTCACACACACTCTCTCTCTCTCTCCCCCCGTCTCGCTATTCTTACTCAAGTGCTTTCCTGCTCTTTTGGTAATTATATACCGGGCCACAATTTATGAATGGCACTTTCTGGTAAACCGATTTTTTCCAGCGTGGCGTTAAAAGTGTTTAATTATTGATTTAAAATTTACGATTTTGAGACCGATTTCAATCGCGATCGCTTGCTTTTTCCGGAGCAAGACCCGCAGAGGTGTGCCGAGGGTTGGGGTTTCCAAATGCCACGCCCCGAATTAAGTGAACGATTTACTTCGTAGATGTGGCCAAGTTTAGAAAAGCAAAAACTACGTAGACGACTTCAACGGTAGTCACTAAACACTCACACACACACACACACATACACATACACACATACACACAAACCTAGGTACTCACTCGTACCTACTTTGAGACGCTTTTCGGCGCTATACCGTCGAGAAAACCATCGATCGTTGAAAATTATAAATGAATTTTCAAGTCGTTTACGCTTACGTTTAAACTTCTTCGGGCTTCTGGAATTAACGCTAAGGAACAGCTAGTGGCATGCAATTACAACAACAACAACAACAACAACAACAACAACAACGATGCAACCGCAGCCACCATACGAGGTCTATGATCATCCTCTTCTGGCCGGCAAGCAGGCGAGCAGGCGCACAGACAGCAGTCCCAGGCAGCAGCCAGTCTTTAAATTCGAGACCATCTACGAGTATAGCATCACATACATGAGTGCTTCTTGTTGTTGTTGTAATTGTTATTGTTACGAATATTATACTGCGGCAATGCCAACCATGTGGCGTCCAGTGTTAGCCACCCAGAGTGTTGCCGGCGCTTCTCTGGCGTACCTAGCAGAGTGGCCGAATGTGCGAAGCTGGCGCATGGTGCTGCTTGCGTTTTGCAATCCTGTGAAACACACACACACACACACGTGATGCTGTAATTGTTACGGTATCTGGTTGTTGAGGACTGAGTGAATGGAGAGCTGCTGAAAATTTCTGAGAAGTGATGCTTTTCGTCTTCTCGTCATTTTCCAAGCGAACACCTTTTTCTCTGCGCTCTAGATCTTGAAGCTACTGTCTTCAGAGCGTCACCTCTTAGTGATGAAGTGTTTCATAGAACATCACTTTACCGAAGATCACTGCGTTAGAGCAAAAATCGGCCAAAAATCGGTTGCAAAGTGTTTCTGAAACTTTTTAAGAAACTGAATAAAAGCAATCCATGGCAAAGATTATTTGAAAAAACTCAAAAATGTGCTGAAGAAATGAAGAAGAGCAGGGAAGGGGGAAGGGAGGGAGGATATTGTGATCAAGATGGACGATTTAGGCGCGCGAACTAAAGCTTAATGATCAGTGAGAAGCGATGAATTATTACACCATTCATTTTACGGCACAGAAAGAGGTACGAGACGATTCGGGAAGTGTTTGAAGACAACAACAAAAAGTGGACTGATTGCAAACAGCGCCGCGATCTTACCTGACAAGCAATCTTTACTCCACCCCGCCATTTTTCTACCCAGTAGCTTCGCCGATCAGTCACAGACAGTCAGTCACTTTTCGAACGTCCGTCCTTTGGTCGTGAATGTGGCGCAAACTTCACGGCTACTGGTTAATGGTCGGCCACGGTGGCTGTTGTGTTGGTTATAAATTATCAATGGCTTTCATCTACTGCTGGCATGATCGACAATATCGACAATCAGTTCCACTGAATTTGCAGGAAGGTTGAGCGATCAGTCAGCTGGTCGCTTGATCAGTTCATCAGTTAACTGGGCGGCCGATCAGTTCGCAGACGATCGGTCGTGTGTGTTGGTCGGCCAATCTGTTGATTGATAAATTGTCTGCTTCTTTTTGAAAGAAATGGACAAACGAAAGCCCAGAAGCGAGCTTGCACGAGGACCAACAACCAGCTGAAGCAATATAATGACCAATGAGTCGTGATGATGATGGTGATGATGAGGATGGTGAGCACCACCAAGAATTGTTCTTGTTTATCATGATCATGATAATATTGCCCATGATCAATTTGTAAGAATGAATGGCTTTTTAATTTTTTGCAGATCTCTCTCTCTCTCTCTCTGTCTCTCTGGGTCACTCTCTCTTTCTCTTTCTCTCTCTCTCTCTCTTTCTCGGTCACTCTCTCTCTCTTATTCTGTCAGTTTTTTTCTACTAGTCCTTCCGTCTCTCTTAAGTCCAAGAAGTTCTCCTTCTGAGCCTCTTCGGCGCTACTCGATCATAAATGATCGATTTGTTTTCTGACACTTTGACTTGCAGTCTTTCGCCAGAGAGCGCGTCACTTTGTTCCTGCTGTTTGATCGCGGCCACCATCGGTCTCTCTTCGATCGAACTTACTTAAACCAATTACCTTCGGCTTACCGGCCGCATGATGTCTTTAATCAAATATAACCTGAGGCCTTCGGTTCCCTGCAGTTCGCTGCTGATGGTGATCTTGCTCGTGCTGCAGAATCGGCACAGAAACCAAATTAATTACAATTTCTGACAACTTGTCCTCAACGGACGTGTCGGGGCCAAGGCTGCCACACTTCCGCGGTTGGAATTTTAAGCTGCGGCCTCCTTAAATTACGCATCTGTTGGCGAGCGCACCTTTAGCACTCACTTCCAGAGCGGTGGCGGCGGCGTGTGCCTGCTTTATCATTAGCGGCTTATTAGTGCGTATTTGACGCCTATAAAGTGCTGCTGTCTTCAATTCGGCCTCCGAACCGACCGCCCATTTGAGCAATCCACGATGATTGGCACGCACGCGATGCTGATTAGCCCTGCAAATGATTCGAGCCGGCTCTGAAGATGCCGCTGTAACTTGAAAATTTATAGCTTCATCAGTCAAGGAGGAGCTCTTTAAAAGGGGGTTAATAAGGCATAGTTAGGAAGCCGACCAAGGTAACATTAAAACTGCAGAGACCTCGGGCAGTCACTCCAACAGGCCCACAATTATGTGGGCCACGTCAATAGTAGCGTTCTCAAAATGCTAGAGGAGAACATTAGCAAGATCGTTGAGGATTTCCTACTTATTGCAATCCTTAGGTACTCTTGTGCGGTAGAATCCGTCCACAAGGATACTTACTCACTTTATTACCACGATACTTCTGGGTATATATATCTGGCAACTTAAGCCCTTCGTGTGCGCCACAGATGAACCATTCCGCTCGAATTACCAAAAACAAATCACATAATTAAGAGATTCTTACCGCTTTTGAGCCGGAGCGTTCAAGTTCTACCACTTCTCATGCGGCGTCGGCTCATATTCCAATCAGGCGGTCATCCAGTGAATCTTGCTGCGCATAAAATAATGTTAGAACATCGTTTTTGTTGCTCAAATAATTGAACAACCATCTTCCATTCCGGCGCAATTTGCTGCGCAGAATATTTTAGTCAGCACCTCGGCATACCTCGGTGGAATTGAATTCGAGGGGCTACAAATTGACAGAACAGAAGGACAAGCATGCAGCACATGCTAGCTGGCCGCAGCACGCCACACCGAACCAACACCGGCCAAACTAACGGGCGGCGGCAACCCACCGAGAGCGCCTACCGCGGTGGCAGCACGAAGTGTGGTCAAGTGTCCACGCTTGGGCTGCAGTGAGACCGGGCGCTGAAAACTACTAAATCTGCGCATTTAAGGCCAGGTTTCCGAGGCGTCGGCATCGTCGTCCGATGCATTGCTAGAAACAGATATAAAATTGATTTGGATATTCGTAACATGGAAGGGGAAGGGGCAGAGGCAGAGGAAGAGGAAGAGGCCCGCATTTAGCCGGAGGATACCAGTATGAAGGCGCAGCAGCGGTGGCTCATCAGCCAGCGACAAGACTTTGAAACTTGTTGAACAACAAAATCAACAGCAATACTAGCGTCACTAGCGTCACTACCAACAGCAGCAACAACAACAACAACACGACATCAACTGCAGTGGCCAGGAAGGATCTCAGCTGAAAAAAGGTTGGCTCGTTGCTTGGCTTGTCTTCGCTGGCTTTGGTCTTTTTGGGGTGAGAGAGGACTGTGTCCAACTGCATGTTGCAATTTTAATTGAACGCGCCATTAATTAATTTCGAGCATTCTCAAAGTTGCGAACCGCTGAGGTGGGCCCGGTTGTTGCAGAATGTGTTCAGAATGCGCGTTCATTCGTTCCTCCGCCATTCAAACGATCCAAGTCTTTTCTAGTTGTGAGTCCACCTGAGGAGGATCACCTATCTTCAGCGAGATGAGGATCTATCCGTGTAGATCGTCAGCGATATGAGAATGAGAGGAGGCGAAGCAGGGCCAACGATGTGGTGCCGCGGCCGCGGTACTCGTATCACTTCGGGCATCAGCGAGTCAAGTGGTGAGGTAACACTTATTAAGAGATGATAAGCGATGGATGCAAACAAAACGATCGAAACGGAACGATCGGGGGGCTTGAGGACTTTAGTAATATTTTCTTAAGCGAAATGAATGGTTTGTTGCGAGAAAGTTAAGATTATGAAGCATGAGGATGATTTTGCTATAGGATCTCTCTCTATCAATGTGTTCAGTAATCCGACTGAGATTTAAGCTATTACCTCATGAAAGAATTCTCTGGTATCTAAAAGTGAGGAGATTTCTAGAATGAGGCCACGGATTGGAATGCGTACTGTCTTGCTTCATCAAAATCATACATAGGTACATATATCTTCATTAAGCTTAAGCTCACAGTGCACATTAAGCTTTTTGTAAAAGTGACTTGTGTTATTTTACGCTCACATCAGTTGTAATGTGCTAAGAGGTTTGTGCACTAGATAAGATATTCAGTGCCAGCATACACAAAGTGAAGTGGCACCACTAGAGGTGACTTTGAAGTGACTAAAAGCTACTCACAATTACGACAGCAGACGTCAAAACTTCTATTTTGAGACGACAGGAATTTAGGTTTATTATACTCGTATTATAACTGTTTTTATTTCATGATAATATGTTGGCACTTATTTAAGAATAATAACCAGAAGACCAGAAGTTTGTCAGCAATAGCTTTTGCTGTGTGCTTTTTGCACACGCTAAGTGTTAATTTAAAAACAAATTCTTTTACTTCGGGGTTTGTTGAAGAAGCTTCTTCCCCCCCCCCCCCCCTTCTCTTCTTTTCTTTGCTACCCAGCCATCTTCAGCCCTGAAACTTGTGGGCAAAAAATCAACCTCAAGTAAAGGCTGGAAAACAAAGAACTGTTGCCGCCGCCAAGCGTCAACATGTTTGACACATCATTTTATCAATCACGTCGAATCACTTCAATTTAGCATGATGAACAACAACAACAAAAAACAACAACATCGCAGCAACAAAAAACAAACATAAAACAGGAAAAGCGGCGTAAGAAAACAGAATGCAGAATAGCTCTGTAGAGAGGAGGAAGAACATTTCGTCTTTCAATCTCTTCTTCTTCTTCTTCTTCTTCTCATGCCGAGTGAGTGGACTCCTTCCTATGGAGCAGCATTTTGGAGCGTGTCCTCGACAACGACGGACACGCGGACGGAATCTCGCGCTTGTCTTTATTGCTGTTGTTTGGCGTGGTGTTGTTTTTGTGCGTTTGTTGTTGGTAGGGTTGTTCTCGGTAGACCTGCTACACGAATAAGTCGTTCAGCACTGCCTCCCACCTCCTCCCGCTCTCCCATCAACCACCCGGCCGGCCATTCCTACGGTTCCTGCAGTATCGTGCGCTCGTTAATTTTGATTTATGGGTTCAATTTATGAAATATTGTGGAGCAGATTGAAGAAGCGAGTGAGTTAGAGTGAGCTTCGGTCACCGAGACCGAGACCAAGAGACCTGTCTTGCCGCAGACAGTGCGAGAGAGGAGAACTGAGCTCCCAGACTCACTTGTTGGCACGATCGCTGCTGTCGTCCGGCAACAGAAGACAGGAAAACACAGCAACAACAACAACAATAACAAACGACAAGAACAACAAGGAAATGTATAGTGTAGTTTGTGTATGGAAAACATCACAGTTGGACAAATATGAAGGAATCATCAGCACCGCATGCGGTGGAATATAATTTCCATAAATTTCCAATCGTCATTCTGGAAGGAGCGCAGCAGCAGCAGCAGCAGCAGCAGCAGCAGCCGTAATGCTCGCATTCAGCGCAATAAATTGGGAAAAGTGTAGAAGAAGAAGAAGAAGAAGCTATGGTCCAGCAAAAAAGTAGCGCAGTAGAAGACAGCAACAAGCAGCCGAAAAGTCAATCTGGGCAGTAGTGTGCATTTGTTGCAGTCTACTCTCAAATGATGTCTAACCACCAGGAGACAAGTAAACAGCAATAACAATAACAACAACAATAACAACAACAATAACAACAACAACAACAACAACAACAACAACTACTACTACTACTACAACAACAACAACAACAACAATGACAACAATAACAACAACAGCAGCAGCAGAAACAACAACCAACAACAACAACAACAACCAACAACAACAACCAAAAACAACAACAACAACATCAGCAGCGTAAAAAGCATCAATAATAACTGCACAACAACATCAACATGGCACCACCACCACCACCATCATCCTCAAATCAGTTGGTTGTTGTTGTTGTTGTTTGTAACTTATCGGTTCGGCATATGCATTTCTATATACATACATACATATATGTTACGGTTTCCACAGCGCGAATTCTGTTAGTCTTGAATTTATTATAATTACACTTTTCACATATTGATGGCGCTAGTAGCGCGTATAGTTAATTGCTATCCTCCGCTGGCGGGACAACTCAGAACCAGTCCGATCTGCAGCGTTAGGCGGCGGCAGCGACGCGGCTATTATGATTACTTTAAACGCGCATACTGTGGCTGCTGCTGCTGCTGCTGCTGCTGCGCCGGCGTAGCCAACATTTAAAAGTTTCTGTTTGCAGTCATTAAGTTCTTCAGATTGTGGTTGCTGCAGTTGTTTGCTGTTATCGCATGCAGCCGTTTTATTCCGTATTATTATTATTGCCTTTGCCGCTGCTGCCGCTGTCTTCTCCGCGCGCCCCTGCCCCGCCATAAAATAACACAACACCTATCATTGCTGCCGATAAGCGTGTCCGCTGTCGCGTATTTGTGGGTTATTACAATTTTTTACACTCCTGCAAGCCGTAATTTCTAATATTTAGATTATAACTCACTTAACATAAAAGAGATTTCGCAGTTTTCAGCAAAGCCGCTCGCCGTCTGCAAACAATGTATGAATATTTCTCAGAATGCTTGAAAAGACTGGAACTGAATTCTAGCCCAAAGCAAGAAACGCAAAGAGAGAGTGAGACAGACCTACACGGCGAGTGACACAGCCTTGCTTATTCTTCAACTTAAACGCTTGTAACTTTACGAGTCAGCCTGGAAAAGCAGCTGGCTGTGGCAAGGCGTCAGTGACAACTTCAAAGGCACAAATTTGCATGCAAGTATGTTAACTCATTTTATTTGAATATTTTTCATGCGAGTTGAAAAGTACATTATCCTAATGTCCAGACAGATCTACTCCGATCTGTTCACATATACATATATTTATGTTGTTGTCGTGCTGTGTACAGTTTTGACCTTTTGTAATTTAACTGAATTTTTGTATTGTAAACAAGTAAAAGCGTTAACTTTGGCCTGGCCGTACTCATATATCCTACACCCGCATCTGTCTGTGAAGTGATGGCATAAAGTGGGCGGGTGACACCCATTTTCATTTTATTTACAGCTACTACATTTTGATATATTAACTCGTTGACAATAACGCTTTTATCAACAAACACCTCGTTATATGGTATGGCATACCAGTGGGCGGACCACGCCCATTTTTGGGAATATATATTAGTTTAAGATAGTCGACTCGGTAATAAAATTTTAGCTTAAAATTCCCTCTACAAGCTATAACAAATTGAGCTATAAGCCTGTACGAATCCATATTCTTTAAAAAAGTAGGCGTGGCCGTGGTCCGACTTTTCCCATTTTCAATACCAAACATTCTAGGATAACAAAGAATATTCGTACAAAATTTCATGACGATACCTTAATTCGTTCTCCTGTAATCGTGATTTTCACAAACGGACGGATAGACAGACAGACGGACGGATAGACAGACAGACGGACGGACATGGCTAAATGGAATCAGGAGGTGATTCTGAACCAGAATATATATACTCTTCTATACCTGCCACGCCTCCTTTAATGCGTTACAAACGGAAGAACAAAGTGAATATACTCGCACCTTCAGTGATTTTTTTTATACTGTACCATCATTCTGGTTTGAATCCCAACTATTTTTGAATAAACCCATTTTTCTATAGTTGTGCTGTTTCCTGGTTGCCTGGAATGCTGTCAACGCCTTTAGTTAAATTTGGTCGGCAGATCGACAAATCGGTTTCGGCGGTTTCGGCAGCGGTTTGTGTCTAAACTTGACGAAGGACGCCGCAAATTCGTTGTAACATATGAAATGCATTCAATTAGCCACGTCGAAGGCGGTTGTTACATTTGATATCTACTTTATTATTAGTAGAATTCTTAATTTTTCTGAATTTTCTTAATATTCTGCTGAAACTTGGATCAGTACAAAGGAAAATTAGTGCGGTTTTCTTACATCTTGAAAGAAAAAAAAGTAATGAATACAATAAGAAATTGCCTTCTCCTGCTCTTCTTCTTCTTTTTCTTTTTCTTTTTTTCAGTGTAAAACTTAGAGCATCTTAACAAAAATCAGGTAAATATTAATGAGCTATTTTATATTTACCCAAAACCAACTAACCAAATATTTAAAATATAATTAATTCATTGTTTTAAAGTTAAAAAGGAACACAAGAAACTAAATGAGAAAGGTAGAAGCACCGTCCCTTCTAAAAGCACCGTGACCGGCAAACTTTGGCATTTAACAAGTTAACATGTCAAACGGCAATGATGGTTAATTGGTGGGTCCTCTTTTGCGGTCTCTCTAAGCCACAGGTGACTTTTTCAAAAAACAGACAGCCCAACAGACACACACTCACTCAACCATGACCATCAGCTCGGAGTCGGCGAGTTTCACCATGATTAACGATGAGTTAATTTAAAAACGGGAGGCGTTACTCAGCACAGTATGAGGCTACTGCGTTCGTGGTATGTTGTTTTAAGTTAACTTGGTAAAATGTCAATTCGATGACATTCGCTGAAATAACTTCAAACAATGCGATAGTAATCAACAATAGTGAAATAATGGGTTAAATTTTGACGGTTGTGGGGCGGACCAGCCCCACGCGGTGTGTCCGTTCCGTCCAACTGCCTCGCCCTCACAGCGACGTGCCTGAAAACGCACGTAGCAGGTCGATAATTAGTGTATCGTCATATTTTCTGTGCTGCAGTAATGCCATCTGTCGCCGCTGGTCGCCCATCTATGGTACGCCTCGATCTGCGTTAATGCTCCAGCCGATTTTTCAGACGATACTTCAAAAAACCGCTCGCAGCCTGTTTCAAAATCGATTGGGAGAAATCGTTCGTTCGCTCGTTCGCTCGTTCGCTCGTTCGTTCGGTTTCAAAACGGTTTTGGTTTGGTTTTTTCTATTTAGAATGTTGGCCTCGGGCGGGGGATCGTTGAAAGAGGGGGGGAGGGGCTTTTTGGTTGTGTCTAATGAATATTTGATTGAACTACATTTTTTTGGTTGTCATATACTGCCTTGCTTACTGTAGTTTTGAGTATACACTGTTAAAAACGATCGAAATATTGAGACTTTCTGCCACCGGCGTTGCCATACGCCGTCGAAGAACTCACTGCGGACACGCGTTGCCGCCATTCGAAGAATCTCAACTTAATTAAATATTGTATTTTCGTTGGCAAATCCATTTAGTGAGTTGTTAGCTTGTTGAACAAGCGCCGCATAAATCTCCCGGCAGTCTGACAAGTGTAGACCGGCAGTCCGTAGTTGGTCGTATGACTTGTGAGTGCGATTTGCATACGAATACTGTGAGTGCACTCGTTGCGGGAAGTTGTTAGCTGTTTGATTTGTGGTTTTGTTGCTGCGGGCTATGGTCTACATTTGAATTTCATTGTATTTCTCGACAGTTTCTCGAAATTGTGGGAAGAGAGGATTATCGCTCTTGAGCAGTAATCATTATACTAATGCTACCACTGAAAATATATTTTTGAACGAAAGTTATTTTTGCCGGCAGAAATTGCAATTTTCGACAGAAATAAGAAACATTAACATGTTTGCTTGATGAGAATGACAAGCGGCAGCAGTTCGCGGCGACAGGCATGCAGTCAGTCAGACCTGCCTTTCATGACAACAAGATCGGCCAACCAAATCGTGAGGATTGTGGTATGCGCCGACCAAAGTGATCGTGTAAAAACAGTTCACTTTGCGAAAGAAACGATCGTACATCATGCCTTACAGCGAACCGGACAGACGTCAGAGACCGCAGCGTCCGTCAGTGGTGTCGCCGGCGCGCCGATACGGAGCTGTCTTCTTCGCCGTGTCCTTTGCATGATGGCAGAGGCCCAACGCTGCATTACTCTGAAACGGACGATCCTCCGAGAACCGGCTCGTTGGTGACACGGCCATCCAGTCATGCCATTTCGGTGTTAATGAGTCGCCGCTAGCAACTCTTTTGCGGAATTTCTTAAACCTTTGCTCTCTTTTTTTCAGCAGAACAAACAGGATGAAGTGTTACATGTTCGAGAGTTTGGAAGCGGAGCAAATCAGAGCACGCAACATGCCATGTTGTTTGGAAGGGGCAGTGGCGAAATCTGCTGCATGCGCCATTACCTATTATTATCAGGTATCAGCGTCGTAGACGTTTGACTAATTGAATGCAGCTGATTGCGAGAAAACTCCATTATGCGCATGACCGCTGCAGCAAGAATGCAAAAATCAGCGAAAGTCCTTCATCAGCAATGACAGTGAAAAAGGCACTGACTGCCAGGCCGACGACAGCCCAGCGACCGACCCACCAAGCGCTTTGCAGCAGCCTGCGGCCAGACCTCTTGCATTAGGGTTTCTCCAGACCCTTCGCTTCGAACCAAAATCGGCCCCGTTGCTCTCGCCGCCCCGTTGTGGCCACGCAGTCGGCACTCAGCCGTCGCCAGGCGAGCTCGCCGCAGTAGCCTGCGGCCTCGCACCAGTTCTAATCAAAACTAATTCATCATTCCGCAGCACGTACTAACGCTTCCGATCCATTAGCTCGATCGTTCGACGCCGCGGAACCGGCAAACAAGCGCACAAACACCAAAATGGATGACATCGAATTCCACGTGCAGCGTTCCCGTCTCCACGGTCGCATCAACGGTCGCATAACTCATCGCTGTGCCTCGGCGCTTGACCAGATGAACCGGGGCAGCAGGCTGGCAACCTGGCATCCAGATCACCAGACAGCACAGAAACAGAAGCTCTCTTACGACGAGTATTTCATGGCAATAAACTAACCAGATGCGAGTCCGTTTTGCCCCCGGGCCCTGCTCTGCGCTTCTCTCCGCTTTGGACCTATGTCTTTGCTTTTCAGGGCAGACGGGTTTTATTTTGCATCTGGCAGAGGCGACTGTGGCTCACTTTCATTGCAGCCACATACCACCGACTTCTGGGGTGGATCGCGGCGGTTTGGCGAGTCTTTTTCAGTGTTTTCTGGCCGATATGAGTAATGCTTCGTATGTTGGTGATTAATTCGGAGGCGATGATGAACAGGTGGTGAATATTTATTATTGTCAATCTGCGGATTGAATCTGTTGTGTTTTGAAACTAAATTAATTTGCATTCCAGAAGGACCAAATGTCCAACAAACACTTGTCAAGGGCCGACTCTTTCGAGGCTACTCCTACTAAAAGGTGACGGAAAAGTTCATTTTGAAAAAGTGCAAAGCAATTTTGAGAAGAGCGAAATTTCTAAACTTGTTTTTTTTCAACTTTTTAAAGATTTTTCAGTGTTTTGCTATTAAAAGAAAAAGCCTCAGATTAACCTCTTAGTGTATTCTAATCGATTCTGACTTTTTTACACCTTATAAAAATTAGAAATGTCCCTCCGAATCCTCTTTCTTCGCCCCGCACAGCTCTATATGGCATCGCAAATAGAGAGAGTAATAAAAATCACTTTGAAATCTGTTGCAAACTAAGCTCCTAGACCTTTAAGACTGATCTCAACACCTTACAACACTGGAACGGTGCTGCTCTACACACAGACAGCTTCGGGACATGTTGCTGTCAGTGTCAATGGCGCATCGGCATGAACTGCTGCAACGTCGCTTCGTGGTTATCAACCAAGAATACAAATCGCGGTAGCAAAATATATTGCATACGAGCTGAAGACAGCATTGAAAATGAGTTTTGCCAAAGGAAAATGTGAAGGCGGCGACAAGTGGAAACTGGTGTAAAATTGGAAACTCACAACGAGAGGAATGCAAGACGAGAGAAATTCTGAAAACGAATGGACGAGAATACGCTTGTTTTGCTCTTGTCATAACATACAAAACAACAAAGCAACAACAATGCGGAAATGTAACGATGGAGGAAAAACCTACCAGATCATAGCCTACCAGAAAACATCGCAGATAAAAAGAAAAAAAAAATATAAAAATACTTTTGCTAAGCGAGTGAAATTTAAAAAAAAAATTAATACTATTTTTTTTGAATTTTTGCAACGAATGAAGCCTACTATGGATACGTTAGAGCAAAAGTACAGTGATTTGTTAGAGCTGTTGGCAGGAGAGAAACGAACCGACTGGACTACAGAAAAGAGTATGCCAAATTATACTCGTAGAGTCATCAAAGGGCATGCAGTATGCTCTACAACAACACAACAACAACTGCACCATATCTACACCATTGCATATAACATAGAGCTTGAAAGAGAACAAAACGCCAACAATTTTTAATCGATTATAATCTCGCATTTATTGCTGCTGATATCATGAGCAAAATTTAAGAGACAAAATTTGAACATCACATGACGACACAAAATTAAAGATTTATTACTATCTATTCAGTAAACAATACGACAACATCATATCGTTATGGATTCACGATTTTTGTCATATTTCACTCAATAAATCCTCTTCATATCACTTGGATTTTGCATAACCATTCACTTTGAGTGTTTATGTGTTGCACACATACATATACATATATTATGTGCTAGGTATATATACTTTATACTTATTTTTGGGATTCTTTTGTTTGAGTAAATTGGAAAATTCTATACTTTTTAAGCATTTTTTGAATTTGTATACATAAATATACTCGATTCGTATAAGACTATATCAGTTTTGAAAATCACAACACAGATTTTTAGGAGTCACTTTTCTGCAGTGACCTCAAACATTTAATGAAAAATGTATTACATACTTGCTTTTTGTTTATTATACTTAATTTGGTACATACATACTATTCGTACTCTCTGTGCGTTGAGTTTGAACTTCTTAAATATTATTTTTAGCTATAATTTGTATACTGTTTTCGTAAATATGGCACAGATTTTGGGTTTTTTTTTGTTTTCTTTTTTTTTTTGTGGAAGTAAAAAAGGCAACTTTTCCACCTGCTTCAATTTCAATGCATTTCAATACAGTATTTACATATAGTATCAATATGCACTCGTTTCATATTTTACATAACTTATTTGCATAAGGACCTGTTTTAACCCTTACTTTTCTTCTTCACTTCTTTTCAAAATTCATTCTATCTACAATCAAATTTTAGTTTATTTATTTTATCGTAAATTGTTAATAATTTCAACCTTTGTACATCCACGAGTATGTTATAAATAATGAGCCTTTGAAAAAAAAGTGTAGTCGAGAACTTGCATTTTACGAAATGGCAGTCTTTCTGCTTCAAGCCATAGACCGACCACTTTCAAGCGCTCAAATATCCTTAATCACTAAATTTTTAGTGAATATTTTTTTTAAACTGACCTGCTTTTGTTTACTTTTAGTTGCATTTTAATTTATTTTAAGATTTTTTATGCTTTTTTGTTATTTTTATAAGCTCAAAACTTTTCCTATAATCAAATCTCTGTTAACGAAATCTCTTAATCTTATGACGTACGAATTAAATTCAACACATTATTAAAACAATCCAATACTATTCCAATACCAACAATAATAACAAGAACTCACTTTTAAGGGTTTGTAGTTCTTGTCCTTTTCATTGAAGATTCTTTTCATGAATTTTGAGTCTATCTAGAAAATCTACAGTGGTCTGTTCTAGAGTATTCTTGATCAATTGAAAACAAACCATAGATTATTTTTTATTGTTATGAAGTTGGAATTTTATTCTATTAGTTTTAATATTTTCATACTTTTATATAAGTATTCTAATTTAATTTAACCTAACCTAACAGGTTTAAAAGTGGCATTCAAAGGGTTCAACACTTTCAGCACCGAAATGCGCTAAAAGAAATAACAAGAAAAAAGTCCAATATTTCTCAATATACATCCTACTCGTATATACACTTTTCCTTTATCTTTCATTGTTTTTATTCTCAATTTGTCTTAGTTTTTATTATATAAATATCTTAAAAATCATCAATCGAATTAGAGGCCCTTTTAAAAAAGGTGAAAATTTCTTACCACCGATGATGTATAATGGCTTTTCCTGTCACCGTTTTCCGTGAAATTAAAATGGAAAATTAATTATGGCTAACAAATTTAATTCTTCATTGTATAAGTCTTTGTCTGTATCGTTCAACATGATCTTAATAATTTTTTTTATAAGTTCAGAGTATCATAACACAAAGATATCCATGAAAGATCTTAATGAGTACCATAAGGATTAAATGATGATAAGAAGAAAATGTTGATTAATGATCACGAAATGAAGTTCGTTGTTAGCTGAAATGAAATTAGCATGTTTATGAATGATTATAAAACGTTTACGCTTCTGAATCTTTATGAGTAGGTACCATAAAGAATGATCATAATACGAAGATCATAAAATATTACATTTTCTAAATGATCCCTATATATTAATAGTTGTGAATAGTTACATGAAACCAAGACTTTTATGAATTCATAAATTTGTGAGCATCCCAAAGGGGCTGTGATTTTGTGAATGACTAAGAAATAAGCAGCCATCCAATCTTCGTAGTGTCCTCAACTGCATTCCTTTTATTGGAAAGAACGATAGTTTATGAACAATTGGCGAACTGAAGAATGAATGCACATACTCGTATAGGCTCGGCAGGTCAGAAGAAGCAGCAGAGAAGATTGTACGAGTGTCTAATGTATAGCATAATGATTAATAACAGAATTGATATCAATGTAATTAAAATGTATTACAGAATATTGAAAAATCCATGAAAAATTAAATAAAAACCAGATGTTGCATTTTTTTTTGTTCATTGTATTTGTGTGAAGTAAATATTTTCTTTACTTAGATTGTGTGTGTTTTCTAATTGTATGTGTTTTTTTTTTAAGAATTACTTTTGTAACAAAATTGTATAAATTTTAAAAAGATAAGAGTAGTAAGAAAATTAACAAGAAAATCAATCATAATAAAATTAACATTGTCAAAATCATTTTCAAAAATATTACTCTAATTTTTTTTTACTACGAAAGTATTAAATTTTATTTAATATAAAAGCTTTTGATTTCATCAAGTTAAAAGTTTGAAGAAGAATCCATAAGAGTATATAAAAAAGAATAAATGTTAGGAGTATTATTTTCTGCTCTGCTTTGCTACGTTCTCACTTTTTCACTTTTTAAGCAAGATTTTTTCGAAATTAGTTTCTATATATTAACTAAGGGTTAATTTTTCAAGCTCGTGAACTGACACTTAAAAAAAATAAGCCCCTAAGACTCGATTTAAACTAATTAAATTGTTTTTTTTTTTGTTTTAACTACTGTTTTAAATAAAATTTAAATTTCTTTAGAGTTAGTTTGTTTTTTATACGATTACAATTTTAGCAAAAAATATTGAAAGACCAGAAACTGGTAAGGTTTGGTTTTTTTTTCTTCTTTTATTTTTGTTCTAGTCGACATTTCTGTTTTCCTTTTTCCCTTTTTTTCTAGTTTTCTGTTTTTTTCCATTTCTATTTATCATAAAAGCAATTAATTAAAAGAATATTACACAATAAATTATTAATCATTAAACATGAGATCACAGTATTAGAGATATACATAAATTGTAAGTTTTGTCAGTTAAGTTTTTTAAGTTTATATTAAGATATATCCAAATCATTATGCATATACGATACTTTTAATGCGATTTTTATATTTATAAGAGTAGCTTTTTTTAGAGAGCGTAATTTTTCAATTATTCTTAATAAATTACTAGTACCTTTTAAAGTTAACCTTAAAATTTAAAGATTTATAATCAGGTTTCAGAATTATTTTCTTAAGGAAAAGAAATAGATTTTCGTTATTTTACAAGCGCAATTTTTTTCTTAAGCATTTTCCTTTTTTCTTATTAATATACAAAAAAATTAAATTTAATTTTTAATGTCTGCTAAGTCATACTTTAGTTTAAATGACACTTGGCTGGCTTAGAAATACTGTATATATATATATTTTAGCATTACGATAAAATTATTTTTAGTTTTTGACAACCTACAGCTCTTTTTTTTCAAACCTGAATACTATATATAGTATGACAACAGCATGATTTGTCATGTTTGTATTAACAGTTTTTAACGGCTGGATTAGTAGTTACTATTTCGGTATATGAGACTTTTACTATAGGTGCATTATTTTCTTTTCGCAGTCACCAAAATCGACTGGAAACGGCATGGACTTACCATAGTGTGAATAGTAGGTATTTAGTAAGGAAATAGCATTTGTTTGTTTTTATCAAATTTCTAAATTTTCTATTATTTGTCTTGGTTTGCAAGAGTTTTGAACTTTAAGTTTTAGCAGAGTTAAGGTTTTGGCACAAAAAGTATTGTGCATTATTTGCAATGAATATAAATTTTGGTAGCTCATTTTGAGAGATTATTTTGCAAAATGTAGAATTCTCTACAGTTTTTAGTTGATTAGTTGCTAGATTTTTAACTAAAGAGACTTTGGCCGCCAGTCTTTAACAGATTTCAGCGAATGCGTTAGTGTTTCTTTTCTA
The DNA here is from genome assembly GCA_949752815.1 of Conops quadrifasciatus. Classification (NCBI taxonomy): domain Eukaryota; kingdom Metazoa; phylum Arthropoda; class Insecta; order Diptera; family Conopidae; genus Conops; species Conops quadrifasciatus. The sequence goes on from OX457078.1 coordinate 2,372,852, forward strand.
CTCGTTACCTTCACTTTTTCAACAACTCTTGATGCCATTCATAAAAAAATTATTTTACTTTTAAAAAAAAGTGGCGAATTTTCTTTGTTTTATAGAATTATTATGCAACAGTTAATGTGAGGAATCAAATTTAAATTTAAAGTTCTATGGTAAAAATAAATCGAAAATAGTGTCAGATTTCTTGTCAATATTATTAAAATTTACTAAAGTCAACAGATCAATGGCCAAGATAGATAGCGGCCCAACTGGTCGCAGTCGCACGCTCTGACGCCGCGACAAGTTTGCATTCGTCGTCGACACTTCTAACATTTTCGCAATCGTTTATAACTGGTTCGCTTCGCCTCGACTCGGTTCAATTCATTTCATCGTTATCGCCAGCCACTAAATAAAAATATTTCATTTTTATGAATTATGCACTTTGTGTGTGTGTGTGTGTGTGTGGTTTTTTGCAACTTTGCAATCCATTGATCTGGCGTTCTTTTTGATAAAGATTAAGTGATCAGGAACATGTCAACGAAGGTCTACCGGATTTCAGTTTTTCACTTGCGTTTCAATTTACAAACCTACAAATGGGCAACGCTTGAGCAACACAAAGTGGACTGTCCGTTTGTGAGAGAGGGCGTTGCGGCAGGTGCCGGAGAGAGCCGTAACAAACGGTAACTCGTACCAACTGAAATGGCAATGATTGTCAGTCAAACTCTTCGTAATCTCTCGCACAATGAATAGTCTCGGAGAGATTAATATAAAAACAACAAAAAGGGGCAAAAATTACGTTTGTATTCGTATATATGTGTGTACATGCAACCGTATGTATGTATATTTTTAAAGACTGCCGTTGCTTTGGCAGGGGCGTGATTAATTTATGGTTCACTGAGAGAGAGAGAGAGAGTATAAGAAATACAAAGAGTGTTTGTGTAGCGAGTTCTTTTCAGCTCGTTAAAGTGTGCGCGAAGTTGGTAGCGAATACGTGAGTATGCCCGGTAGGAAATGGAGAAGGGCTTGACATCATGACATCAAACTGTTAAAAAAAACTGTCAACAAACTGTCAACAACGAGGCCAAATTAAGACCTTATTACAGATTTTTTCCCATTTTTGCATGCTTCATCGATCGCAAGCCTTAAAGCCCCAACAAGAGAAAAAAGGAGTGTAAAATAAGGAGTGTAAAATAAGCAGTATAATGTTGTGGTATTCTTTGTCCACTTGCCTTTGCCTATTGGGTACACACACGCGTATTTATATAAACGTAGATGTGTAACACTGACGCATTCCTTTGCAAATATGTTAATGACAGCTGCCAAAATGACAGCAAACCCAATTTTCTAGGATTTTCACCAAATTCGCCAAAATAAACGTCAAGGCGGTGTAATTCTTGTGCGATGTTTGACAGAGCTCCTTCGTGAGTCCTCCTGCTTCCTCGCTCCTTCTGTTTGTTGCCCTCACAGTCCAAGTCCTTCACTGCGTCAGGAATAAAACAAACAGGTCCTGATTATTGTCCCTGGAGCTTGTGCCTCGTTGCGCGTTGACACCTTGCAATATGGCGAAGGGTATAGTGGCGCTATTGGCGTCTCGTAAAATGTTGCCGCAAGGCCGCACAAGCTCTACGGCATGAAAGTCGCGTGGTCGCGGCATAATCGGCGATGATCTGTTCAGCGACGGTGGCGGCAATGGTGGCAATGGTGGCGGTGTGGTGTTAGTCGCCACATCTGAGCAGGCCACTGCGCCTGCTGAGTCGTCGACGGGGTCATTTTCATCGTCGCTGGGAAATACAAAAGCCGTTTTGGCCGCCTTCGCCGCCGCCTTCAGCGAGAGCTCCGCCGTCGGCATTGCTAGCAGCGGCGTGGTGGGCGACAGCGCCATGGACAGTGGGTAGGAGTCGGCCGAAGATGACCTTGACCTTTTGACCTACAAACTAGCCGCACTCGTGGTAACTATGGAAATGTCGGCGGAATGAAGCAGGTGATGCGCGGCGGCGGCATGTTGTTGCTGCTGCTGCTGCTGCTGTTGCTGCAGATGATGATGCTGCTGAGCTGCTGCGGCAGCGGCGGCGGCGGCCTGTTGTTGCTGCTGCTGCTGCTGCTGCTGTTGTTGTTGACTCAACTTGGACTCCTTCTTGATGCGCTGCTTCAGATGGACTTTGGCGTGGCGTTTCTTCTCGTCGGAGCGCGCGAACTTGCGGCCGCAGATGTCGCACGAGAAGGGCTTCTCGCCCGTGTGCGTGCGTATGTGCGTGGTGAGGTGGTCCGAGCGGCTGAAGGAGCGCATGCAGATGCGGCACTGGAAGGGCTTCTGGCCGGTGTGGATGCGTATGTGGCGGGTGAGTTCGTCGGAGCGCGAGAAGCGGCGGTCGCAGTTCTCCACCGGGCAGGCGTAGGGGCGCTCGTGCACGGGCGTCTTGCTGGGCCGGTTCGGGTACTTGCGCGGCTTCACCGGCACCAGTTTCAGCGGCATGGCGCTCTGCTGGTACACCTGCGAGAGGATCTCGTGGCCCTTGCTGGTCGAGGGCGAGTACTCGGCCAGCTGCACCACCGAGTACTGCGCCTGGCTGCCGGCGCCGGGGCCCTGTGGCGTCGGCATGTGCTGCGGCGTGGGCGCGGGATCCGCGTAGGCCTCCTGCTTGGGAATGATGGTGCTGGACGAGGCGGACGAAGGCCCGGGCACGACGAGCGTCTGCTGCGCGCTGCCGTACTCCGCGGGCGAGTCCAGCCATTGGTACTTCGGCGTGGAGAGGGACATTTGCTGGCGGTACTGCTGCAGGTCGTGCGACGTCTGCGCCGCGTGCTGCATGTCGGCGAGGCTGGTGAAGCAGGTGCCGGCGGCGTAGTTGGGCGGCGCGGGCTGCTTGAGGATAATCGGCGAGCAGTCCATGCTCAGGCCGAGCAGCTCGACATGCTGCGCACGAGTGTCTTCGTAGGACGCAGTGGCGTTGGCGGCGGCGGCGTGCATGTGGTGGGCGCTGGAGGGCGACGGCGTCGCTGAGGCGGGGAGCGTTTGCTGCGGTGCGTAGTGGGCCTGCGCCACGTTCTGAGGGCCCGGGCCCAGCAGGTTGAACATGGGCGGCTGGAAGAGGGTCTTGTCGGGGCTGGGCAGGCCCCAGCTGCTGCCGAGGCCAGCCGACGGCGGTGACATTGGATCTGCCAGAACAGTTAGTTGCGGCGAACTCAGTTGTTGCTGCTGCTGCTGCTGTTGATGTTGGTGATGTTGGTGATGTTGTTGCTGCTGCTGCTGCTGCTGCTGCTGCTGCTGCTGTTGCTGTGCGACGGAGGCTGCTGCAGCGGCGGCGAGCCCACTTATAGTCGTGCTACCTGTCGTTGTAAAAATACCACGGTATGATATTTTGCCGCTGCCACTACTACTAGTACTATTGCTATTGTTCGCATGCTGGTGTTGTTGTTGTTGTTGTTGTTGTTGTTGTTGGTGATGGTGTTGATGTTGATGTTGATGAGCGGGATGGTGTTGGTGGTGGTGTTGGTGATGCTGTTGTTGTTGTTGTTGTTGTTGTTGTTGTTGTTGTTGTTGCTGCTGTAGTTGCTGCTGTTGTTGTTGGTGATAGTGTTGGTGCTGATGGTAGGGATGATGATGATGGTGGTGATGATGATGATGATTGTGCTGTTGTTGTTGTTGTTGTATCTGTTGCTGCTGTTGCAGGTGTTGTTGTAATTGACTGTTGTGCTGCTGCTGCTGCTGCTGTATTTGGTTTTGTTGCAAATGTTGATGTTGCTGTTGTTGGTATTGGGGCGAGTGCTGTTGCTGTTGTTGTTGTTGTTGTTGTTGTTGTTGGTGGTGCGCTTGATGGTGTTGTTGTTGTTGTTGTTGTTGATGATGATTGTGTTGCTGTTGTTGTGTATTGCTTTGTGTGGTTGTATTCGTGTTATTGCCTAAAGTTGTCGTTGTTGTTGTATTCGGATTGAGGTGTGAAGAGGAAAACATGGTACAACTATTATTACTTGACTCTTCCTTGACGATCGTCAGCATGGGCGGCGTGCTGCACTCCTCCTTCAGGGGGCTGCACAGCCCCGGGCTGGCCACAGTTTGGGGCTCAAGCGAGAGATCCTCGGACTCGATGGAGCCTAAAATGAAGAAGAAAAAGAGACATTACGAATACAATGATTGTAAGAATAAATCGATAATAAAGGAACAAATTACGAATGAGCGCAATAAAACTAATGTACAATATTGTCTAAACTTCTTGTTCTACTCTAACTTTGTCGTCTTCTTCTTCTGTCCAAAGTCTTCTCTTCTTATACTAGAATGCAAATTATGTCATATTCATTGCTTTTTTCATTGGATTATCAATAAAAAGTTCTTGAAATTGGCACAAGTTTCATTAAAACTGTCGTTTTTCCTTGGAATCCTTTGCAGCCAGCATCCTCCTTAGCAAGCTCTTACTAAAGTCATCTGAGTTGCAACAAAAGGGTTTCAGTTACCATCGCCGCCAGCATCATCGCCAGCATCGCCGCCTTCCAACAAGTGGCCGTTTCCGAAGAATTCAACCCGGGAGGTCGTTCGTTCGTGGCGCAGAAGCGCTTTGCTTTAATCGGCAAAAAGATCAGAGCGAAAGAAGCACAACAACAACAACAACTCTAGTAGACAGTAGAGACTAATTACACACCGACACCAACAGCCAACACTTTGGCGGGCGCTTTTTCAGCGATCGTTAAACAAGCGTCGTATAAACTACGAAACTTAGCAGAAACGGCCGCTCAGAATCGCGTACACTCAGAAAACAATTAAGGGCTGCCGCAACTTTCATGGCGATTGATTTCTCCCAGTGCACGTATGTATGTGCACTATATACGGCACTAGGTCTATGTCAGAGATATCGGAGTGTTCGGGTGGCGCTGGCGATTGAGTTGCAATGCATTTGAATGTCGTGACATCAATCAAGTCGCAAAGTGCAGCAGCGTCGTTGTCGTGGTCGTGGTCGTTTCGTTTCAAAGAATTCCAGCTCCGTATGTGTACCGTCGCCTCCGCCTGCGCCGTGACGGCCGTCGTGAGTGCCATCGATCGACGACGGTCGCTTGGTCGGCCAGTGCTTGTCGCATTTTTATCGCTTTTTTAGCGATGTTTACGAAGTAGAGCAAAAGCAAAGAGCACTAGAGAAAACTTATTGAACGTATTTTGTTGGCAGTCAAGCGACAGTCAAGCAGCATCTCGCAGGAGATCGTTTGGTGGACGATGACTGACGCCTTCAATGGCGCAAAAAAGAACTATGCTTAGCCGTCCGTCTCGGTTACAGCGAAGACTTATGTACCTAAGTCGCAATTACGAGTCGTACGTCAGCTGACGATAATGTATTAATAATTAATTTCCTAAAAAAAATTGTAAATGATATGAGAAGATTTCGATACAATCCCAGAACTTTTGCAGACGAGAGACGAGAGACCGAAACCAGTTTTATTGGGACACCGACACGAGTTAGAACTCTTCGCCATCGAGGCGAGATCTCGTAAACCTCTAAGTACTTTCAAAACTTGAACGCCTCTTCGAACAAGCCTTTTAACAGAGCGACCTTCTACACTTCATTGAAGAAAAGAATAGAAAGAGAATGAGGCAGGTCTTTCGACATCTATTTTCATTCCAATTTTGTTTAAAATTACTTCTATTCTCAATAAATAAAAGCTTCTCTCTATTGTTCCAATGAAGATATGCGCTTCCAATTTGGTTGCAAACGCAAGGAGTTTTCTTCGGACGCGCTGAGCGTTTTCAATCGAGACGAAAGCCGAGAATTAAAGCCATAAAACCTCGCTGTCGTTTGGGTAATACTTCGGCAGAGAAGAGTGAGAAAAATCCTGATTTTAACTAATTTATTTCGAACTTTCGTTAGCTCGAGTTTCAACAACTCTCTACAATAATGCCTGTGTCTTCTCCTTGCCCTTCCGTAACGCTAAGGCGACTTTCTTTTCTGAGAAGTGCCTTTTCTTTTATGACTTCTCGCTGCATGAATATTATAGCTTTATAAATTTGTATAATATACTCGTATACTCGTGTCCATATCTCGAATTCATCTTCTATAGTGACTTTGCAAGGCTTGCAAAAGAAATTGCCATAAATGAAACAAGATATTTATTATATACGACTCTCTCTCTGCATGTAATTTCACTTGAAGGATGAAGGAAGAATCTTTACTTCCGTTTGTCTGCGTGCGTTGGGTCCGTTCTGGCCGTCTGCTGCTTGGAGAGCTGGCTGGTTATACGTTTTTGCAACCTCTTTGCAACCATTTTGCAACCTCTTCGGAAAACTTGTAAATCATGACTAGCAGCCGCCGAACTTTTATGGCCGAATCTTTCTTAGCGTTACGAGGAGGCCTTCGATGGATGCAGTTGCTCCTTCCGCTGGGCTTGAAGGGCGCGATGGCGATGGCGATGGCGATGGCTCCTTGACTGAATGGCGGCTGCTGGCCTCTACTCAGCTGTCAAATTTGACATAATTTATGTCGCACGCTTTGCCAATTGTGCCCATTAAATGGACGTTTGTCATTGTCAACTAGAATTTGTTGTTGCCGCTTGTTTGGTTTTGTTGGCTGCTTGGGCTTGTCCTTTGCAATAAACTAATAAATGCCTCGATGTGCAATTGTTTCATTTTTCGAATATCCAAAAATTATTTGCCGCCACTAGAGTTAATAAATCAAAGTTTATTTCTCGTCTTTTGTGTGTTTTCTACAATATTTTGCTTCTGGTTGTTTCTTCGGCAAGTTTTCAAGTTATCATTTCTAATTATTTCCTTCTGTCGGGCATTGTTTAATGTTTGCAACGAGAAGAATAAATGGCAGCAACTCTTCTTCTTCTCTTCTTCTTTTTCGTATGTGTCATTTTGGCAACAATCTTGCCTGGCAAGCAATGCTCGCAGAAGCAAGCAGCAGAAGCGCATAAAACAAACAAATAAAAGCAGCCACGAAATTTACGCTTTCGTGCGTGGGACGAATTAATTTTCAGTTTTATGTAATTTTAAATGATTCCAATTTACTTAAAAATGTTTTGTATCAAAATCACTTCATCGCTGAATTGTTTTTTCATTTTGAGAAACAAAAAATAAATTTATGAAGATTTTTACAAAATTTGTTTTTTGTCACACTCTTTTTACAAATATTTAAATGCTATGAAAATTTGTTGATTTATGATTTCTATTATTTTCTAGTCTGTTTTTTTTCGCATTTCGTATTAGCGAGCAATTAGATCTTAAACAAAGCGAATCGTTTTTAAAAATGTCCGAACAAATTAAAATTCTTCCGCTAAAATATGAGAGAATTTTAGATTAAAGTAGATTTTCTTAATGTAGGTTATTTTTTTGCTATTAAAAAATAGCACAAACTATTTCCGAATGCAAGAGATTTCGATTCTATGATTTCGGATTTTTGCTTAGGAATCAACAAGTATTCGAAGAGACTTGAATTTTTGTTTTTCCTCTCTTATTTTCCAAACAAAACTGATTATTTTAATTACTAAAGAAATTAGCAAGATCGCCGAAATAATATGCACAGGAAAAATATTCAAAAACTTAATAAATAGCTTTTAAAATATAAGTATTTTTTTATAATACATTTTTTATGCGGTTAATAGTGACGCAGAAAGCTAGAAAGTGACTCAGAGCCTCGCCTTATTCTTTAAAATTAGTTGAAATTTTTAAATATTTGCTTTTTTTAATGATTGTTTTCATATTCGACAGCATTTAAGGAGAGAAAATTAATCCAAAACTTCGGTATAGCTCTTTTCTCTATAAATAGCTTGCTTAGCCAAGTATATTGGCTAAAACAGTGTTTGGTGGGTGTGTGTATTGGCTAAGATTACAAAAGAAAGTTCGAAAAAAAAAGGAATTAGAGATCTCGGATGTTACGTTTGGGGCACAAAAAACCCATAATCTAACAAAAACTAATATTTATGTAAGTAAAAATCTATCAATTAAAGGAAATATTTTCTGAAATTTTCGAAATTTCACCTCAAAAAAAAAGGTTCTGGAAATCTGCCCTTATTAATGTTTTATTTCACCGATAACACCGATTATCTGAATATAGCCTCGATTTGTGTTCGTCACTTAATAAGTTCTTAAGTTCTTGCTGAACTGAATTTAATAGCGGCATATACTCGTATATAAAAAAAATTCCTCATTCCTATTAATTAAGAACCTTTTTCTCATACTCTAGATCTTGCTTTTAGGCGACTTTCGGCAGCGCGTTTTTAATTCAATTAAAACAAAAGCAACGCAGTGAGGCTAAGATGTCGTGCCATTAGCAACTTACTCCGGTTATCACGCATTTCTGACGTACTCGTATTTATATTCTTGATGGTATAGAGAGTAAAGCTGCACACTGTTCCACACTGAACGCGACCGGCAGCGGCGGCGGCGGCGGCGGCGGCGATAAAACGAGCGAAGAAAAACATTGACACTGAACGGAAATGTCTAATATATTGTGCTCGTACTATATACGCCATGATTAATTAAGTTTTTTCTCAATTAAACGAATGAATTGTTTTCTACTTTAGCGCATGAAACAAATAGAATTTTAGTAATGCTCTAAATAAGAGTGACGTTTGAAAGCGCCTGCAATCATAACAATCATAGTCTCTCGCATTAAAGCAACAACACGATCTGCGCCAGTCTTTCGGGGCCGGCTTGCAGATGGCGCAAATAGCAGCAGCACTCGGCGCTATGGATCGAGTCGTCGTATGTCATTTAGCGAATCTTGGAAAATTATTATTATCGTGGATACTATTCAGCGAGTCGCTGAATGAGACTAAGAAATAAAAGAAAATAAGCTATGGCATACGTAAATCATGGCTCTTAATCTGTAGACACATTGAGTAAGGATGTTTGGGTGTGTGTGTGTGTGTGTGTGACTATGGAAGTCATAAAAATGTTTTTATGTTCCTTGATATTAAAGTGTCATTATATATTTCTGAATTTCTGACATGAAGTGTAGCATTTATACGAACATCTAACACATTTTTTATGTCAGCATCAGAAGGTGAGGATGAGGGGGGCAGGGGGGGAGACTAAGAAAAAGAGAGAGACAGAGAGAGATAAAGAGAGATCACACTGCGGCATAATTCTCTACAAAAACCGTGTAATCGTTTTAGGCACCAACAAGAAACGCGTTAAAAGCACTTAAAAGTGGTTTTTTTTTTTGCTTAAAGAAAACTAAAAAAAAGGGGGCTGATCTACCCCCCCCCCACCCTTCAAATTATTCAAATTATTCACATACGCTATAATATTTTTTTGGTAAAATTAGTCCCTGAATAATATTTGCCATAAATTCTACAATAGCTAATAGCTCTTCGATGGATCTTTTAATCGTAATTAATTTGAAAAATCCTATTCAATAAATATTTAAAGGCTTTTTTTTTGAGAATTCGGTTTTTGTTGTTGGCGGTCTGAAGGCGGTCAACATGATGGCTACCGTGACGCTGACGCCTTATTTGCATACAGTCGTTTATCTAAATGAAGATCATTAATTATACAGCTCTCATAGCGAAATAACGTATATAACGTATGTTCATGCTTGCTTTACAACACGGCCACTCTCTCTCCCACTCTCTCTCTCTCTCTCTCTCTTTCTGAAACTATTTGGAATCCATTTAGTGTCTAGATTAATTTCATTTAAACTTATCTTATGGATACTAATGACTTTGAAGTGTCAGAGCAAAAAGTATGGCCTTTTCTGGATAAAGTCGAAGTCTGGTAAATTGGAAGCCGAAATTTATGCAATAATATTAATTCCGTGATAGATAGACAATTCGTTGGTTGAATTTAGAGGCAAGAAACAACCGGGATTAGCAGTTCCGAACGCCTCGAAGCCTACGAAATTTTCAAAATTTTCCAATCTAGCGATTTCGTTAACATCGCGCTAAAAATGTCATGAATGCGGCTGTTATTAATGCGTAAGGATTCTGACTTCTATAAGGCTATAACCATTATCACTTAAGACCAAAGCCAGTTCTCCCAAACCACACTATCTGGGTGCCTCCTTTCTTTCTCCTTTCCGGCGATTTAAGGGCCCTAAATGAGTCCTCAATCGTCGACTAAAGCCTCTTCTAAAGCCGCGTCTTCTGCTATATTTATGCTATTTACGATGTTTCCGATATTATCTGTCTTATCTCTTACCTGTTATGGGTGGCGGCTCGACAACTGTCGACGGCCCGAAGAAGGACGGTATATCACTGGACGTGGTCACTGGCGTGTTGAGGTCGCCGGCCTGAGATTCGACGCTGTTCTTGGAAGTCACCGAATCGTTGCCGGCCCCGATAGTGCTCACAGGGCTCTGCTGCGTCGTATTCAGCAAGCTCAGATGCGAAGCGGGACTGCGGCCGTTGCTCGTGGCGCAGCTGACAGTATCACCGACGACAGCACTGGCTGCTGCTGCTGCTGCTGCTGCTGCTGCTGCTGAGGTCGAGGTTATTAGAATGGGATTGTTGTTGTTGTTTGCGCCACTGCTGCTGTTGTTGTTGTTGTTGTTGTTGTTGCGACTGACTGTGGCAGTGGCCGCAGCGAGACGTCCACCGCCCGAGCGTCCGCTGATGACTGGACTGTGATTGCTGCTTGCGGCTGCTGTATTTGACGACGTGTTGCTGAGGATGTTGTTGTTGTTGTTGTTGCTGTTGCTGTTGCTGTTGCTGTGATTGTTGGCCGATGACGAGAGGCTGTAGTGCAGGAGGGTTTGCGCGCCCAGATGGCCGACGCCGCCGCCGCCGCCGCCGCCGAAACCCGTTGGCGTCGTCAGATACGAGGCCGTTGAGGTCACCGACGCCGTGGAGGGGCTGGTGGGGGCGGTCGACTTGAAGAGACACGTGTCGAAGCTCAGCACATTGAAGTGAGCGGCTGCGGCGGATTCGGTGAGCAGGAATGCGTGATGCGAGGGCGCCACCAGGGTTTCGAGCCCTTCCATGATCATGGCCGCTGATGGAGTTCCAGGGGCGACGCCACCTGAAATGCGAGAACAGAAAAGAGATGATTAGAAGGGTTTGTTTGTTGAAATCTTAGATGATCATGATTTAAGTTAACGACCAAAATTTCAGTCTTCCAAAACGCTGCGGTTCCGGTTACTTTTTCATAAAGTGCTTGAAAAATTTGGAAGAAAATAAAGTAATATGCATAAAAATCAATCAGAATTTGTGGCGTGTAACCATGGGTCGGTCACTTTAAGTCATTTCGAGTTTTTTGCGCTAAAAAGGCTCGTCTTTTTTTTTTTTGCGGCGAAACCATAACGAAATTTTTAAAGCAGACGCCGCCGCTTTTGGGACAAAGTGGTTCTTAATAGAGCTTTTACTGGAGCGGCGCACTTCTGAACCATGAACGGGGCATGCAGATAAGACAAAACATTGAACGCGGCAGGGCTTCCCAAACCTCCACCAAGCAAACAAACTGAACGTCAACTAAACGAGTGTGAAAATTTATAGTTCTATCGATTACTACTATTAGGACTTCTTTTTTTTGTCATTTGACAAATAAAATTTAATTTTTATTGTTTTTTATTTTTTTTATCTTTTTTTTTTTTTTTATTTTTTTTATTTTTTTAATTTTTTTTTTTTTAATTTTTTTTAATTTTTTTTTTTTTTTTGTTTAAATTTTATTTTGTCTTTTTGACATTTTGATAGTTTAAATTTTCATTTATTTATGCATCAATATCTTATATATAAAATATAGGTCAATTTTTTTTTTTAAATTTTTTTTTTTTTTTTAAATTTAATTTTGTCTTTTTGACATTTTGATATTTTGAAATTTTAGAAGACGCTATTTTGCTTTTTTTTTCTACTTTGTTGCAAACTCTAATGATTTCTGAAAGACGTGAGGCTGTTGTTGTGTTGCGCGACGTTTCAAGTTTGGGAACTGCAGCCGATGATCGTCATCGGAGTATACCATAAGCACCAACAAGTCGACTGGGCCGGCGGTGCGTCCGCCTGTGTGTTCTTTTCACGTGTTCTTCAGCAAATCGAGCGTAAACGTTTTCAAGTCATTCACAATTTCACGCTCGAATACGATGTAATGAGCGCCGCGTCAGCGAAGAAGAACAACAGAAAACAGCACACGGACAACAATAACAACAACGACTGCGACAATAAGAACAGGAACAGAACAACAGACGACAGCTGTCACGAGGTGAGCGTCGTTTGGCACTTATTCCTTCATTCAACAGCTCTTGAGTTGTTTGTCCAATTTCTGCCTGAACGTTGTCAGCCTCGTTGCCATCATCATCATCATCATCATGGTCGCGATCAGCAACGAACACCATTACCATCGCAGTTCAATGGATCGTCATCGTTAGGGTTAAAGTAAGATTCAATTAAATCACATGCAGACAAACTCGTCCAGAATTCGAGAAGAAAAAGACACATTTCGCGAGTGGTGAGCGGGTGAGCGGGTGGGGCGGGGCAGGGCAGGCTTAGAGGCTTGGTGAAGTGGATGCCGGTGGACAGTGATGGCCCCTGCAACTGTCCGCACCGCGCAATCGCGTGTCTATAAATTCTTGCAAACAGTTCGGTATCATCGGTTTTATGATTGTTGCGTGCTGCGTCTTATTTCGGGACATTTTATCGTTGGCGCGACTCGTAAAACCGAAGTGTCACACTTTAGTGACAACTACAAAGACGTCAGACGTCAGACGTCTGATGCGGATGCTGCTGCCGGGCCCAAGAGACATTCGAAGAAAGTCCAGATGGATATTTTGCCAACATGTTAAACCTTTAACGACAGTCGACGACAACGACGCGTCGTTATTAAGTCTCATTAGACAATCAATAAGTTCGGAGAGAGCCACCCACGCGCTGTGAACGCTTAAGATGCACACCCGCACCCACACACACACACACACAGACACACACACGTGTGTGCTGTTATTTCAGATGCTTTTTCATTGTTGCCTTTTCGTTTTCTGCTGCTTGTTCTTCGGCGTTTTCAACAAAACCGGAAAATGTGAGCACACAATAACGCCTCAGTGTGTGTGTGCGCTGCTTTGTGTGTCCGAAGTGGGTCAGTAGTGCCAATGAAAGCCAACAACAATCCAGCATGAGAATCGTCTTAACTTAATTTTTCTGTTTTGAGTTGGTTTAATCGATTTTAATTTAATTTCTTTTTGGTTTGTTTAGAATTTATCGTATTTTTGTGCTCTTTTTCGATTATGTCTGTCACATTGTCTCATAGACATTGTCTCATATGTCACCATAAATACCACCACAAAAAAAAAACAAGAACAAGAACAAGCACAAAAGCCAGCACAAACCGAGAAAAACCGAAAAACAAACGCTCGGTCACGGCGTGGGTGTTACAGATTTTTTTGTTAAAGGCTTCACTTCTCACAACACTTTAAATTAAATTGTTGTAATAAATTGTAATTAGTTTACCGCGTGTCGTATTTCTTTCGTCATAACCTTTCGTGGCAGTCGACAGAATTGATCGTAAATAATACTATATTCGTCATGAAAATGTCAAAATGGCCGGAGACAATGTCAAACGTATGACAAAATTCTATTTTATTCAAATTTGTTTATTTTCTGTTTTTCTGTTTTTTTTTTTTTTGGGCTTTCGTTACGAAATTCTAAGAGTTGGCTAACTTGGTGGTGGTGGTGGTGGTGGTGGTTGTTGTTGTTGTTGTTGTTGTTGTTGCTGTTGTTGTTGTTGTTGTTGTTGCTGTTGTGTTTAGAGGATTACCTTTTGTAATGGATCATAAAATGTCCATTCATCTTGGATTTGCGCTGCCGTTGGCAACGCTGCCAGTTGCAGAGAATGCTAAAACTGTTTGTCGTTTGTTGGTTTGTTGTTCATGCAAATTCAATGTTATTCAATGTTGCCACTTATGGCTGGAGCTAGCTGGTTGCTACAAGTTGTTGTTGCTTGTTGCTTTATTGCATAATTTATTTGCTTTGAGAATATGATGCTTATTCTTGTTTATAGCCAGCAGCGGCCATAAATCCATTACTTAAATATCAGCCACATTTAGACAATTGGGAAATTGTGTTTTTGATTTTGGCTGTTGGTATTCCAAAGCAACATCTTCAAACGTTTATGGAATATTGACGCAGACAATATTCTTAAGACAGCCGCAACCGAAAGAGTCCAGAGGTATTAAAGACACTCTACACTCTACCCAGCATTACTTCAATAATGCTGACAAACTTCAGCAACGTATTTCTTAAACACTCAAAGGCGAGACTTAACCCCATTTAGTCCTCTTTCCAAAAAATACAGGGTGCGCCATATTTTATGTCGGTATTTGACCGTATGTCTAGCCACATTAACGTTCTGTCGGCAACATTGTTTCAGTCAATTGCACTTTATGCGGAAAGAAAATCAAATCATCCCTCAAAATGCGCCGCAAGGTGGCACCACTGTCAGCAAAATGCTGAGCGCGAGGACGATACGATACTTGTGGGTTCTCGGCCACAATCTCTCTTGCCGCTTCAACCAGTTTATTGGAACGTCTGGGGCATTGATGAACGGCATGTCGACCATCTCCCACTGTCCCGTGCTTAACAAAATTCGACACCAAACGACGAAGAAAGTGTTGTCAAACGGTGCTTCTTGGCCACGATCGATTTTCGCACGATTATATTCAATGTACAGCCTTACTATTTCGGCGCGTTGTTATGGTAGAAAGCGTTTAAGGGTTAAAATTGTACTCAATTGACGTTTTAAAAACATGTTTCCACTTATACCAACCGGTTGATAAGTGTTAAAGTTATTTAATGTTTACATACCGACATAAAAGATGGCGCACACGTTACTTTAGAAAATATTTTAGATGTTTGCCATAATTGTCAGTCTTTTGTGGATAATTGCAGAGTATAGCAAAATTATGTCAGGTCGTCTCAACTCATTTTTCATTTTCCTCGAGATTTTCTGGATTTTCTATGAATCACTCACTCTGACTCTGACTCTGACTCTGCCAACGACAGTGACGATATTAATTGATGGTTCTTCTTCTAAACGCCTCTCGCGTAGACTCTATCCAAGAGCGGAGCGTTGAAGGAATGAAGTAACGATCGAACCGTCGCACGATCGCACCAATTGGACTAGTTGAGAATGAGTTTTTCCTGTCGCTCTAAAGTACTGTTACATTAAAAAGGAGAAAAATTATCTGAAAGTAGAATCGCGCTGCTCCGTATATTTTTGCATTTCATTTAAATAATTTCACTTCATAAACATGAGGACCTGCCTCCAGAGCGACCGCGAAAGACACGAAGGAGGAGAAGACGAAGAAGGCGAAGGCGAAGAGGAGGAAAGGGAAGAAGTTGAACAGGGAGGGGACAAATTATCAATAAGGAATGAAAAAATCTTCGGCACCTTGTGCGAGTATGAATGACATGCAGTCTATACGATACGTCGCGGCGGCGGGCGGCGGGCGGCGGCTGCTGAAACTCGAGGCGAGAAAAAAAAAGAGCTGAGAATGGAAACACGCAGCAAAAGAGGAATAATAAAGTTTATATTGTCGTATTATTTTAATTAAGTACGCAACCGGTTTGTGGCTATGATTATTATTGGGCTTAAAGACAGCAAGCATTAAAAAAATACGGGCCGTTTTTTGCAGAAGAGCTTAAAAGCGCTGCGAGTACGACTCGAACAACAACAACAACAACAACAACAACCAGCACCACATACTCATAAAATAGAGAAGTGTTTATTTATCTTTGGCGGTTAAGATTTTGAATCTTGATGTTTTTATTGCTGTTGTTGAGGTTTCAAAAGTGTGCAGCTTGAGATTTAAGAAAAAAAAAACACACAAAAATAAATGACACAAAAAGCAACGAATCGCACAAAAAGCCAACCTTTTTCAAATTGGTTACTTAGAGGCGTGGAGAAAAAAAAAACTTTTTGCTGGTGGTGGTTAAAGCAATTGTTTTTTTTAATATAATTTATAAAAAAATTGGCAAAATAACAAACCAAAAAATATGTTTATCGATTTATATACGATTTGTTCGATTTGCTCGATTTCTAAAAACCTTCAGAGTGAAGCAAAAGTTTTTTAAAGTTTCTCGAAAACGTTTGTTATTATTGTAATCGTAAATTTGAAAATAAAATTTTCGTTCATGATTCAACGCTCATTGTTCGATAACATTATTGTATGTATATGGTCTGAGCATCAACATAATTTGAATATATAATAAATTTGGGATTATGTCAACCATTTTTCTCCTTTCGCCGCCAAAAGGAAAAGGTAGAAAAATAGATGACTCTACCAAAATGTAACCAACGCTGATTACAACAACTGAAAACCATCAATGACAAAATCAATATTTTTCATTGTACAATAAATACTTTATCATTCAATAAATATTTACCGACACGCTTGTAACCGCCAGCCTCTCTAGACCCAAAAAACAAAAAATCATTTTTCTTGTCTTGTTTATTTTTCCAACGCAAAAAATTAGGTGAAAATTGACAGAAGCCTCAAAATAGAAATTAAAATAAAAAACAAAAAAACAGTCAACAGCAGCAGCCGCAGCCATAAGTGACAACAATCACATGCCAAATGTTATTATTAAGACATCTGAAAACGCACCGCAGTGATGATCAGCACCGCCATCAAACGGCCACTCAACACGTCGCTCAATTTGGTCACCGAAAAAAGCAGAAGGTAATTAAGAAAATCGTATGCTAGAGACGCGATACGAAAAGCCAGACGCGGCAGAACGACGTGCCAGCGTGAGGTGGGGCAGCCTCACGCATTCTCCCCTCCCCTCCGTCACAAACCGTCCTTCTGATGAAAATGCATGCACACACCGAATTTTGACACCCGTTGCCGCGGCGAAGGCAAGAAGGCAAGAAGGCGAGGGCAACAACAACGCCAACGAGAAAGCATGAAAAATATGTATAGATTTTCGTACTTTGAGTACCTGTTACGTGGCGGGGGTGACGAAGGGGGAGAGCAGATGGCGCGTCGAGGTGTCAAAATCGAATGCAAATGTTTGACTTTTTTATGTTCTGCATGAAAGACATCTTAGTTGATATTTGAATTCTCTTGTGCTTATTTCTCGCTTGAGAGTAACCCCTTTTTAAGGCTAATGTGTGTGTGTGTGTGTGTGTGTGTGTGTGTGTGTGAAGACTGCGGCAGGTCGATTGAGATTTTATAAAATCAATTTTGATCAATTTTCGTGTGAATTTCCGAATCGGAAGAATCAGAAAAGTCATCTTGACACACACGCACACACACACACACACACACACACAGAGAAACACAGAATAAGGAACAGCGATCAATTAAATTTGCTTTGCGAAATGCGAGGCGGGGCAGGCTGCCAAATTGTACAATATTATTTTCATAATTTAAAAGCGAAATATTCAATTTTGTGTCTACCAAAAAAAAAAACACAATACGAAATTTGCAACAAAAATTGAAATTTTACAAAATATATTTTGTTGTCGAATTGTTTACAATAAATTTATACAATATAAAGAAATTAATTTGGTTGTAATAAAATTTCAATTCATTGTGAGAACATTTTCGATGCTAAAACAGTGAAAAATATCAGCGATTCTTTGCAGAGTTGATGAATAAAATCGCAGCGAAAAAAGAATGATTTTTTTATGATAATGAAATTTTATCGTAGTTCTCTACGTAACTTGAGAGGCTGCATAAACTTATAATAATAATTATTATTATTATTAATAATTTTCCAGCCTTTCTGTTAGTTTTAATCAGATAAACTTGTGTAAAAATTGCGTATTTTATTTACTATAGATCTGCAAAATATTAGTTATATAAAATTTTTAAAAAATATTAAAGAGTTACTTTATGCAGTTCTGTACTTCTTTAATAGTTTTATCATATTTTTAGTACTATATTTATACGTTTTGTGGGCCCTTTAGAGTCTTTGTATCTTCTAGTTTTTTACTTATGTGGTCCTTAGTAATCTAGTTAAAGAG
Organism: Conops quadrifasciatus; assembly: GCA_949752815.1. Classification (NCBI taxonomy): domain Eukaryota; kingdom Metazoa; phylum Arthropoda; class Insecta; order Diptera; family Conopidae; genus Conops; species Conops quadrifasciatus. The sequence goes on from OX457078.1 coordinate 2,390,700, forward strand.
TTCTAGTAGTTCTAGTAGCATTTTTGCTACAGAATTTTATATTAAATAATAGTAATTCTCCCAGATTATTCCACTTATTTTTTTATGTTTTTCATTAATTAAAAATTTTATTATTTTTTTATATATATTTTCTGTAAATGCAGACGTAATTAACAGAACTAATTATAATTAGTGACAAGCATTTGTTAAGGCCTCAAGACTACTGTGTGTGTGTGTGTGTCGTTTCAACATCGGTACACATTGTGCCATTTTGAATCGACAGCTGTTGCTTTTGGCGGGTTAATAAGTTGAGACGAAATGTTTATTAAGCGTTAAGTGGATTTAATTTAGTGCACAATACAATTTAATTTTGTCATCGCTGCCGAGCGATATCTTCTCTTGGTCTTCATTAAAATTATTATTTATACTGAAAATTAATCGACTAAAACTATTTTAATCAAAAGTATTATTTAGAGAGACCGAAGAGTGGAAAGCAGCAAAAAATTACAAAATGTGAAGAAATAAAATAATGACTACTATCACTTTGATTACTTTTCACGTAATATCGTATATTGAAAAACGTCCCGAGATTTCGTCTTTGGCATTTCTTTGTTTTTCTCTCAAAGTGTTTGAAGCAGCTACAAAAACAACAGGTGTTTTCAACTGATAATTTATTATCATCGTTCCTGCATGAGGTCATATTTTTTTAAGATTCGTTTTTTTTTCTCTAAACGATGGAGCATAATTAATGTTTATGACTTTTCTTTTGTTTTCTAAACGAACGAGACATTTTTTCAATGTCAGGAGAAGATTTCTATTTTCGATCGTTTAGGAAATTTGTTTCGGAAATTTATTGAGCACACTTGTAGAGCGTCTCAGTTCTCTCTACCACAATCTCGTACAATAACTGCTGCTCTTAAGGCAAAAGCTATTATTTGCGAAAGATCTAGGCTCGCCGGATTAATGGATTAATGGATTATTTTGTCCAAGAAAAAATTAGTATTTCTCGTTAATAAGTATTCTGTACAAAAACGGTCGAAACAGGTTACAAAAAAACAGCGATAAACCGTCGCGACGGTTGGCAGTAACCGATTCTCGCTGATGATCACAAACTTTTATTCTAAGGGTTAGGTTTTTGAGTTATGTACAATACATCAAGGTCTTCTGTATGGTTCTCCAGCAATGCATCACTTGAAAAGTGTCTTTTATCACACAGAATTAAGTAAACAGTTTAAAAGTCAGGAGTCATTTTTGCATAACCAACATCATTTCGCGACGCAAGATTTTCAGTTTACGATAAATCTAACTCTTATCTCTTCTCCGGCTTTAAAAGCGTTCCAGAAAAGTGTTCCATTTCATCCAAAATGCGTCGCAGTTTTTCAAAAACTGTCATAAATTGCCCATAAATTATCCTAATTGTCTGATAAATGCACTTAACGACATGGCTTAAAGCTGAAAAGCCTCTGAGAAGTTAAATTTAGGCAGGAAAAAAGCTAGGTATTGATGAAGAAAACGACTTACTCTTACCTGGAAAAAATGGCACAAAAAGATGAAGAATTCAAACGATTTGTAAAGCTTTAAAAAACCACCGGCCGGAAAGGTTTTTGGGCGTTTTGTATTGATTTTTCTTGTAAATACTTGAAATTTTTTAATGTATCTTCTTCTTTTTACTCCAATAAATTGTAAAATGGTTCTCTTTTCTTTTCTCTCTCTCTTTCGAACTTTAGAACTTTTCTTATCAAAAACGCCAAGAGCTTTTGCACTTAATTAAATGCTTATTTGTTCGGTAAATAACGGTACAAGCTCGAAAAAAAAACACCGCCTCTTACAATACACATGCACTGTTTTTAGTCACCGTGACACAAACACAAACACACGCACACACACGATGACGGAAGTCTACGTCACGGATTGCGAACACAATTTCTTTCAACCGGAATTTGTTGCGGAGCTTTTTCCTTTATCAGTTGGAATTTCAGTATAAATGATTGATGCTGCTGTTGTTGTTGTTGTTGTTGTTGTTGCTTTTGCTGTAGTCGTCGCTGTTTATAATCCTTTCACTTTATCAATGAAAGTTTTATCATTGTGTCGGCTCGCCTGTGTCGGTTAGTTACGGTCTTTGTGTGTAGAAAATCGGGCAATCGAGCGCGCAAATTTTCCTGCTTACCGTAAAAGCTTTTTCAGCACTTTTTTCTTTCATTTAAATTAAGTAATTTGTTAAACGTTTGTAATTTTTTAAGCTACTTTTTGTGCGAATTTCAGTTTCTTTTGCTCTCTTCACGATAATTAAATTGTTCTCTCGTTCAAGCAATTTGCAAGACGTTTTCTTTGAGCCCTCTGCAGGCAGAATAACCCGCAAAGATGTTTCTTCTAAACGTTGCTACTAGTATTTTTATAAATAGACACAGACACTATAGTATTTCGACCAGATGAACAAAGAATTCAATTTGTTTTTCTACACTTTTTTCTGGCTTCTTAGTCGCTGTGTTTGGTTTTTTTTTTCTGGCTGGCGGCTCTTCTCAGAGTTAGGCGACTGACCGACGCGCTTGTTCGAAGAAAACTGAAGCACGAGCGCAGCGCACAATCGGTTTTTATGAATGAAAATCAAAGTGTTCTGTTTGCGGACTGACCGCCGCGCGTGTATCCTCACCACGAGTATCGTGCACTAGACGCGAAAGCCACTCGCACGGTCGGCCTGTCTACGTAAGCACGTAAGAGCCGCCGAGAAAGCGAGAGAGCGAGCTCGTTGCCACCGGCTGCAGCCAAGCGAAGGAGCAGTCAGAAATCGATTTCTCTCCGGCGCTCGATTTTTTTTTTTAGCTCGAAAGTAGAATGTGGAGCGCCGCTCGCAGCCCGCTCGAGGGGCGAATACTACGCTGGGCGCCGGGTCCAATCGTTGTCACGGTTGCCTCCTCTGTGTGCAGCCATTTTCACGTTGATGGGGCTGGCGCAGGCGCACTTCGACCAATCAACAGTTTGCTATTGCTCCAACGCTCGTACGCTCCGGTCGCTGTGCGCTCTGTGTAGCGCTCTCTATAGCTCTCAGCGTGCAGCGTGGTGAATTTTTATCGACTTGTTGTGGAAGCTCAACAGTCAGTATTTTCGAATTCGAATATACGCGCGCTCTTCTTCTCCTGACCATTCTCCTGCGTGCCAGAGAGAGAACTCTTGGAGCATGACGAAAATTCTCATTTTTTTAGCGCTCTCCGATCGAAGCTGCTTTTGATTTGCGTTTTGTGTTGATTATTTTTAATGTGTGGCGTTACAACAACAACAACAACAAGGCAGAAACGGCCAGTACTCGCATTTATTTAAACGTTAAGTACGTCATTGTTAAAAAGCTAATTGAAGCTAGATATTATGCAAAATTGATGATGTCGAGCAGATGAAAATGTTTGAGAAAATGAAAAAAAGAAACCGATTTTGATGAATCATTCAGAAATTTTTGGACGCTGAGCCTGTTCTCAAAAACAGACGGAATTTCATATTTTCTATTTTTGGCAACTGCATACGTTTCCAAAAGAATCTTTCTATAACGGGAATGATGAGATTTCGTAGAGAATAAAAGCACAATAATTTACATAAAGTCATTTAAAAGGAACTGAATTAACGTTTATAGAAATGTATAGAAAATGTCTACACAAAGAAGGTTTTTAAAATTGCTGCATTTTTTGTAAATACCGAGTTTATTGAATTTTATTAAAACAATTAAAAATTCTTTAAATTAAAAGAATTCCGCGCCAGAAAAAGTAGAAAATACTCCTATTTTTTTTCGAAATTTTGCGAAACTAAATTAATTTTAAAGAAATTAAAAATTGTGTAGAAATGAAAATCTAAAATCTTTCTTATCTTTCTTTCCAAAGCTGAAAACTAAAGCGTGGGGAAAAGTAGCAGCCAGCGTTAACGTCTGGCACGCGCCGAGATCAACACGATCAAGGCGCTCGCCGCGCTCGTGTTGCCGCGAATATTATGAACGCACACAAACGCGTCTGACTGGTTGCGGCTGTTTGTTGCTGGTTGCTGGTTGCTGCTGCTGGCGACAGCAGCGATCGACCTAAAATGGCGTGATCCGCTCACCGAAAAAGGAGAAACAAGGGCCTCCTTTCGAGGGAGCAGCGCTCAATTGAAGCACGCAAAAAAAGGACAGAAAAAACAATTAACATTTTGATATACGGGTACATAGTAATGCTAATGCAGCGAGAGAGAGAGAGAGAGAGTGAGAGGAAGAGCAAAAGAAAGGGGGAGAAAGAAGTTCAGTTTGAATGGCGAAGTAAAGAAGCTGTAGCAACAACAACAACAGCAACAACAGTATTAGTAAAAAGTCAGTCAAACTCAAAAACAACAAAAACAATAACAAAAACAACAACAACAACAATTTGAATTATCAATAGAAAAAACAATTTAAGCAACAACAACAACAACAACAACAACCGTATTAGTAACAAGTCAAAATCAAAATCGAATACAACAACAACAACAATTTAAAGTATCAATATGAAAAAAAACAACAACAACAACAACATGTTGAAATATCAAAATGAAAAACAACAACAACAACAACAATTTGAAATATCAATATGAAAAACAACAACAACAACAACAACAGTTTAAAATATCAATATGAAAAAAACAACAACAACATGTTGAAATATCAATATGAAAAAAAAAACAACAACAACAACAATTTAAAATATCAATATAAAAAACAACAACAACAATTTGAAGTATCAATATGAAAAACAACAACAACAACAACGACCGTTGATGAGATGATGAGTGTCGTCCTCACTCGAGCATGTGAGTAAAATAATGGCGGCAATGATGCTTCTTCAATGATAATGATGTTATTTTGTTATTTTTTTTCTCTCAGGCCAAGATAAATTTATTGAATGCTTGCTATCATTATCGTTTCGTATATTCTTCTAGTTATTTGTTACCGCTTATGCGTCCCGGTTCCTTTCTCGTCATTGTTTTTGTTGTCATTGTTGGTTCGGCAGTGGCACCCTGAAACCACGCCCATAACGTTCGCAGTTTCTGCCGTTTAAGTGGTTGCTGCTGCCTTCAATCAATCCATACAAATGCAATTGTTTCTGTTTGTCTTCGTCTCCATCGCAATCAATTCAAGCGTGTCTATTATCTTTGCTTTGGATTTTTATTGGTTGATTTCAAATCGAAAGTCTCATTATTTTTACACAGATAGAAATATGTATGTGCGCTTGTGTGTGTGTGTGTGTGCGTGTGCAGTTGGTTAAGCGTTATTTTGTTATAATAATTTCTACCAATCGAGAGGTCGTCGTTGATCAACTTAACCGTGCCAGCAGCAGCAGCAACAACAACAACAACAACAACAACAAGAACAATAGCAGCAGCAGCAGCAATGGCTGTGGCAACCACAACCACAATGACAATGACGACGACGATATCGTTAATGGAATGGCACCAACAGACTGTACCATGAATAAATGTTGTTGCACGGCATATAGCTTTGGACTTGTTGTTGTTGTTGTTATTCTTGTTGTTATTGTTGTTGCTGAAGTTGTTGTTGTTGTTGTTGTTGTTGTTGTTGTTTCTGTATAATTTACTACCGGAAAAGGTGAATTACGCAAGTTTTGCTTACGCTGCTGTTTGTTACAACAACAACAACAACACCAACAACACCAACAACAACAACAACAACAACAACAACAACAACAACAACAAGTTACGATGGTACATATCGTTGTGGGCGTACGCGTTCATTGTTTTTGTAGTCGAGACCATTGTTTTTCTCGTACTTTATTCATAAATCTCGGTGCATGATTTGTTTTCTAATTCATAAAAAAAAAGAAACTGTCATAAATTTAATTACATACAAGAAGCACACACACACACACACACACACACGTAGGTTGTCTCTATAATTCATGCAATATGTATCTTTAAGTACGCCGATGACACATTCATTACATTTTGCATTTGTATCGCTTTCGTGTCTGTCTCTGTCTCTGTCTCTGTCTCTGTCTCTACAAATCATTCGACTTTCCTTCGCCGCTGTGATTATTCTTCAATAATAATGCAATTAATTTATGAATTAAAAAGCTTTATTCGCACCTACACGCCTACATTGATTGTTGTTGCTGTTGTTGTTACTTTGCCGTTGTTTTTGTTTTCGAGGCGATGCTGGCAAGTTTCAAAAGTCGCCGGCGCGCAGTAACTGCTGCACCGAAGTGGGTTAAGTATCCAATACTTATTGATTATTGTTTCAGAAAATAACAAAATACAAGCTTCGGGACGAGCTTGTTGTATATAAAAAACAACAACAACAACAACAACAAGATCGAAAGAAATTAGCCGAGAAATCGGAAAGAAAGAAAGTCAAGGATTTTTGAAGAGCGCGACTTTCTCGGTCGTCAAGCGCGTACAATCAGTACATACTAAATGGAAGTTTTGTGAACGCAATAATGATGACTAAAAAAATGATCATAAAAGCGCCTGTGTAGGTACAGGCATAGTCTCTTTTTACGCGGCAAATGATTGACGTGCTTAAAAAATCGGCCCTAAATAGAGTCTTTATCTCACGGCATGAGAACCTAATTAACGACAAATTTCATTTGTCCAGAAAATCTTACTTACAACTTGGATGATCGTGCAAAAAAAAAAGGCGTGTAAAAACCGATTTGGGTATACCTTGTTCAAATAATATAATATAAAACCTTCAACACGACCCTTAAAATCGAAAATACTCCTAGCATTTGTTGTTGTTGTTGTTGTTGTTGTTGTTTTGTGAGTTCTCTAATGTGAACATTTAACGGTTCGCAGCATCATCAGCTAATAATGTGCTATTTTTACACAGACTTGTTTATATTTAGCGTTGCTTTAAAAATAATTCACAGCTAAATATAAACGAACAACAACAACAACAGCAAGAACAACAACAACAACAACAACAACAACAACGAAAACACGTGGATAATAATAGCGAAATCAGAAAAACATACTCGATAAACATTTTTAGGTACGTGCTATTTTCGGCACGTTGTCTGTCGTTGTCGTTATAGACGAAAGCAAAAGTGTTGCAAAAATGTAACTTTTACCGGCCAAAAAAGCCAAGCAACAACAACGTAGTAGAATTGTTTAAGAAAAATGCAATAATTTCCGCTTTAGAGATTCCGATCGGAAGAACGTTCGGATTTTCCGAGATTTCAACCAACGCGTTTTGTATATTGTTCCAATTGAAGATCTCGATCTCGCTCGACGAGAGTGTCATATTTTTTTCGGCCTCTCTTTTTTCCTCTTACCCTCTCCCTCTACCCTCCCCCTTCCCACCGCCCCTTTTCAAGAATTGCCACATAATAGAGACGCATTGTTAATTATTCTGAGAAAGTTAATTAACTCAACTCTTTGGTGAGGCCCTCTCTCTCTCTCTCACCCGCCTTTCGACGCCTTTCGACGAATCCTTTGTATTTTTTTGTTGCTTTCTCTTCCGCTTTTCCATCCACAAAATGATAGCGTAAGAATTCGAAAACAATTCGCTGATTAATCTGCCAAAAATTTAGGTATTCGCCAAAATTGTTTGCAGTTATTTTCGCATTTGTTTACATTTCGGCATGTTTTGTTTACGCGGCTGACACTCATGCAGCGGCCCGTGTGAGAGCTACGAGAAGAGAAGAGAAATTCGAAAAGAGAACATGCGTTCCGCTGACGTTTTGTGTCAGTTTAGGCGTAGTCAATTGAAGGCGCCTACAATATTGGCCAGCAGTGTCGACCTTTAAAGTCCAAGGCCAGTGTCCATCATTAATGCAGCCTTCTCCGCCTGCTGACCCTCTTCACCACCTTCATAAAAACTATTGGCAGAGCGAGTCTCAAGCCTCGCTTCGCTTCTCTTCTCTTTTCACGGACACGGACTCACGGACTTTTGTCTTGAGAATGGTCTAAGCAGCGCCTTTGATTCGCCACGAATGCACGCACGCACGACGCGCCCGACGCGCCGGCTGCTCCTGCCAATCTCGAGATTCTTCAAACGCCGCGGCGTTTAAAAAAAAACACGTATTCCCAAATTCGAAGACGTCGACGTATGGCGGCATCGCGCGGAAACGTCCTACTGATCTACTGATCGCCGATATTTTTAGAACTTATTAGAGTATATTCCATCAGGCGTCTGCGGCACGCGAGATGAAAACGAATTCAATGCAAAGAATGCGGATTTATTTTTAGTTTTATTGAAGAGCTTTTAGGCAGCAGCGTCGTCTTTTGGCTAATTCTCAGCATGTCGCCGATAATTTTAGCCGCCGAGTGCTCGCAAGTGTATGCTCGTATAGGACCGAAATCGTGTCGAGCCCAAAATAAACCGGAGCAATTGAGAAGGTCGTAAATTGTGCTGAGTGAGATTTTAAATTTCCAAAAATTTATTACCTACGACATTACTAACAATGAATCAGGCAAAAATCAGCAGCACCGTCGACGACGGTACTCGGTGGACGGTGGAAAAATTAATAAATTAAAATTTGAGAAAAAACTGGGGCGCTCATGGAACGCTCTACGTAGCTGCTTGTGAGGAAAAAAAATTGGGTGTGGCCCAGTTAATAGCATTATTTTAAAGAATTTATGGTCGTTTTATGGTGATTTATTCAATTATGAATATTTGTGATTGGTATTAGCTTTTGTTTTGTTCGGAGTTACGAGCCGAAAATAAATGGCCTGAGGCGCGTTTGGGAGGCCCGTTTATACGTTGAGGAAGCAATACAATACTATGTCAGGAAAATTAGGAGAGCGTCATAGAGAAAGAAACAGGCTGAGCTTAATAAAAATCTTAGTCTTTGGCTTGAGATCGTGAATATCTCTCTTAAATCTTCATCTCTCTTTATCTTTAGTTAAACGGTGGCGTCCGCTCTGTACGTTTAACGCCTGCCTTCCATCACTTTCATTACTTACGACATCTTCTCAACATCTGACGTTGTGACGCCGCCTATTCGTCCATCCGATGACGTCGTTTGAGAGCGAAAACTTTGCTTTCGGCCTTATTTAATAAACATTTGTTAATGAAAATTGGCGAAAATTGTAGTGAAAATTTCGAACATAACTAAATGCAAAAAGAAAAATATTCATAATTTCTATTTTTAAACATTGTTTCGTGTTTATTTGAAAACGATATGACGTCTTAGGCGACACATTGCGTCCGCAAAAGACGAAATAGAGTAAAATAAAACACAGTAAAATAAAAAAAAAAAACACCTTTTAATAGAAAATAAATGATAAACTTGAATTCTTGATGAAAACAATTACTTAAATAAAAAAATAACTACGAACTTACTAATTTCGGCTGCACGCTAACGTTTCTGCCACAAAATGAGACGCTAAAGTCTTTCAACGCTAAGTTCTTTCTTCTTTGAACTTGACCTGAACTTGAGGTTTTAACTGAAGGGCGTTGGGCGTGACCCGAACCATACACACACACACACAAATACGCACTTTCCGTACGCTTTTCAGCCCCAATCATCCAGCCTGCTGCCGGCCCTGCGCGTCCATTCATAGCGCGCATAAAAAAGAGGTGGTATAAATTATTCATAATCCGTTTATTTTGCATCAGAAACTCCTCACTTAGGCACAGAAACAGCCACAGAAATTTGCGAAGTGTCACAGATGATAAACCGAAGAAATTTGCATACCTCGAGTAAAGAGCTTAAGCGGCGGCGGCGGCGGCGGCGGCGATGCGCTGCGCACTCCGAATGTGCACCGAATGTGCATGCATTCGACGAGCGGCCGAAGCGATTGAGTTGTACGCCTCTCGGCGTGCCCGGAGGGAGAGGGAGAGCCTTTTCGCAGAGCCGGGACCGGAGGAGGCCGCCCCATGCCGTGTGCACGCAAGTACCATTTTACCATTTGCTTGACAACATAATTCGCCCGTTTATCATAATCAGAAAGACGCCCACGTTGCATTTAGGAATACTTTAAGCAATGAGATGATGATGACGAACTACCACCACCATCACCATCACCATCACCATCACCATCACCATCACCATCACCATCACCATCACCATCACCATCACCATCACCATCACCATTACCAGCAACAGCTCCAAAGGAAAGTAGTTCGCCGTCGCCTGTTGCTGCGCGTTAATAAATCAAAGTAACACTTTTTCCATTTCAACACAGCGCAGTACAAGATCCAACGATTCGGCGTTGGCACAAGAACTCCAAAAATTTCGCACAAAAAATTTCAGCAAAATAGACCAAAATTAATAAAACAACAGACCGGAAAAATACCGAACGCGTTGCAGGAACCGGGATAAAAATATACATACGTCATTTTTTGTGTCCGACAGAATTTCGGGATCCGAAATACCGCGAGAAGGAGTTTCGAAAGCGATGCAGGTGTGCTGGAGTCGCTACAAAATCGCGTACGGCTATGGCCCAGATCTCGGAGATCCATTAAATGTGCTCCGGGGTAGAGTAGAAGGTGGCGCTGTGACTTATAAAGGCACCAAATCTAAATTGTGCTTAAAAACTAGTTCATAAAATGATACCAAAAATCTAGCCCGAAATGTTTTATAGCGCATCTGCGTTAGATATATCACACCGAATGCTATAAACTCGCCTGAAACTACTCGCCATCTCGAAAGAGCGAGAATTTCATCAGATTATAAAATTTTTGAATAAAAAATTTAAATATATATCGTTCTTATAAGTTAATATTTTGAGCCAATAAATTAGTTCTTTCTTTCGGATCGTATTTTCCAAAGAAAATCCGAACAAAGGCGCCCGCTAAACGAAGAATTTTCTTTTTTCACTTCAGTAAGAAAAAATTATCGAGTTTTTTTTAATGAGTAAGAATTTTTTAATCTTTCGAGATCAACCTTTTTCGTTTGATGTCGCAAGAATTTTCAAACTTATCTAAAAAATCTTGCAAAGACATTTTTAAATCAAAGACGCAGACGAAAACTGAAAAAGCGGGGGATTTTTTTTGGAGGGAAATTTCTTATTATAGTAAAAATTTTTGTGTGTTTTTTTTTTAATGGTTTGTTTGTTATTTTTCTAAATCTAAATTGTTTTCTTTCTCTTTTGTAGACTTAAAAAGTCGTTCGAGTCTTTCTCTTCTACTTTGGCAGCCGGCTTTTAAGAAAAAATCCCCGATTTGTGGACCATTTGCCCTCAGAAATCCCTAAGAATTGTGGCCCAAAGAAATACGAGCGCGATCATAAAATTTTACAAAGACTTCTCCTTCTCCTTTGTCCGTTATTGCGCGCTATGGATTTTCGTCACTTTGTCGCGTTAAGCTTGAAATCTTTCAAAAATACACACACGCGACGCGCTACGTTGTACGCGTGGCCGCGCTAGAAGTAGAAGCAGCAGCAGCAGCAGCAGCAGCAGCAGAAGATAAAGTGCCAGACAAGTTGCAACAACAAAATCAGGCAGTCATTTTATTTAAAGCAAGCCTTTGGAAAAACAAAGAAACTTTGTCAGGATTATAATAAAATTTGACAGTTTCTTTTTAGTTAAATGATCTGATGAAATCTGACGGAAGAAAGAACAATTCTAACGATCTGGCGTGAGGTGATGATGGCAACCATAAAAAAGGTGGGCAAATGTTGCAAAGACGACTTTAGTGAAGTTTTTTCAAAATGTTCTACAAAGCCGAAAAAAGTCTACAAAGCCGAAATCGTTAAACAAAAAGAGAGAATAACAGCGACACGGAGCAGAAGAGAAGAGTGTGAATGAATCAAAAGCTAACGAAAAATTCCCAAAAAAAAAAAACAACTTTAATCTTAAAAGGGACGCTGTCGCATCGCTTCGATACGAGTACAATGCGTTTCGATACGATACGTTTCGATAAATGTCAAAGTTACCACAAAAAAAAAAACCAAAAATTTCACCTCGCTGCTGCTGCTGCAGCCAAAAAAGTCAACGAAATTAACTTAAATGGCGAAAAAGGAAATACTAGCTGCCGCCGCCGGCATCAACAACGCCGGCGAAATTAGTGTCCGTCGTACCAAAAATGGTTACACGGTGTCTGTTATTTACTTCGATACGTTTCTTGTGGTTGGCTTTTATGGATGTCCAAAAAAGATTTCTCTCTTTTTGTGAAAAGATTTTTGCGGTGATTTCATTAGCGGTGGTTTTGTTATTGTTGCTGTTCGGGCCACATGGCGTCGCACTAACGCTAACCCGGTAGTACCTTTACCAAAATTGGTTAGTCTTACTTTCGAGTCGAATTTGTTTATGGTCTTTTGGTTTGATGAAGTTGGTTATTTTTAAATGATTTCGTCATTTGCGTTTTTGTGTTTTTTGGGTTTTTGTAGTGAAGGCTGAAGGCTGTGTCGTTTTATACTCAGTTCTATTTTTAATTACGATTAACTGCCGTTTAATTAATCGTAGATTTTGTCGTCTTAGCCTTAGTGGAATATCACCAACATGGCCCAACACTGTATATGCTGCTGAAACGCAGAATAAACCTACACCACGCCTCTTAGTTACACCGTAATTGATTGCTGCATGCATGTACTACGTCATCAACTCGTCATGAGTCATTACGTCACGAACGAATCTGTGAGTTTCAAATGTCAATGAAGGGTGAAGAAGCGAGAAAATCGTGGCGTCTCAAACGTCTTGCCGCCTCCTTTTGCAGCCATTATCATGCCATTACCCCGCAATTTTCTTCGCATGCAACTTTTATTGAGCTGGACACACCTGTTGGCTGTTTTTCTTATGCCCTTCACTGCAATCTATGGCTGCAATGAAGCAATAGCTTTGTCAAGGTCACGAACGGAGCAATGAAGATGGAAAAAAACAAAAAAAAACAACGCTATGCCACGTCACAGCATGTGGAAAATTCCTGCCTTTCTCGCTTTTCTCTCATTGAACTTGACTTCAGTTTCATTCACAAACGCTTTCGTGAAATTACCCCCCAAAGCTGCCCCCTCCCACCGCCCCGCTAAGCAAGCTTTTTCCGTTAGCGTCGTTTTTGCAATGACCGGCGCATTAGAGCTCAATCGATTTGTAGCAACTTTGTTCTCTTTACAGTTTTTGACACAAGCGCATATACAGACGCCTCTCTCCCTCTCTCTCACCCACACCCTCTAAATGACTTTTTACAGAATGAGCTTGCGCCTGAACCCAAACACGCTGAGCCACGGTCGAGGTTGAGGTCGAAGGTTATGGTTGTTCGCTCAACAGGTTCAGGGTTAGGCTAATGTTTGTGTACGCCGCGGCGTGCAAGTGCCAAATATGTATGTGCAAGTGTGTGTGTGTGTTAGTTGTTGCTGTGATGCAATCGCTTGACCTTTTATTTTAGAACGAAATAAACGAAAAGTCGTCAATGTTTTTTGTGTCAAGCCTAAAGTGACAAAAATACTTATATTTTTGCAAATTAAAATTTGTCAACGCATCATCATCAATCGTTCATCAACATAATGACACTACGAACTTTGTAAAAATGAGAACAAACTGAAAATTCTAATTAATTATGGCGATTTTATGGCAAAAATTTAAGTATTTTTTTCAAGAAATAAAATTAAAAGCTTGTTATATTAAACGAAAATTTATAACGATACTATTTTATTTTATTTTCTTATTTATTTTAATTTTTTTATATTTTTATTTTATTTCAATTTTACAATTTCATATATTTCTATATTTAATTTATATCGCTGCAGCGACGACTCGTTTCTGCTTCTGTCTGTAAATTCGAACGAGTATACACTTCTCGTCTCTGAATGACTGCTCGCAAACATGCTCCACGCAACGCGCTGTTCGCTGCTTGTCGCTGCACGCGCTCGCCAAAAGGAGCGCAATTGCAAAAGGCGTTAAAAATGCATCATAAAAGCTGGTTGCGAAAAATTAATCAAAGCCTTGCAAAGTGATTAAAATTAAAAATGTTTTCCAGCAACGGCGAGCGCATAATTTTGTTTGTTTAGTATTTATTTTGTTTCGTTTTGATTGCAGTCGTCTTTAGTTTTTTTAATGTTGGCGGCCGCTGCAGGCGCAACAACAAGGCGCGCAGCTTTTTATTAATAATCATTTTTGTGTCGATTTTTTTTTTGCCTTGTTTTGGTTTTGGTTGTTTCTTTTTTCAGTTTGTTCAGTTTTTGATTTTGTGGTTTGTGATATTTTTTTTGTTTTTTTGTTTTTGTTTGTTGCTCGAAATCGAAAGCAGCACCTTTTTATTATTAATTTTCTTTTTTTTTTGTACTTTGACTTTTAATGTGTTTTATTTTGTTGTGCTCGTTGTTGTTGTTGTTGTTGCTGTTGCTTGCTTTTATAAATATAAAAAGAGTTGACGTTTTTTCAGTCAACGAAGATAAATGTAAATTATTATGTCGTAAATTTGTCGACTGCCATGTTTTTTTTGTATTTCTTTCTCCTTCGGATATTTCTGAATGTGTCTGTCTTGCGCGCTGTCTGTCTGCCGGTCTGTCTGTTTCGGTGGGACGTCCATTTGCTGTCAGTTGCGTCGGCCATTCGCGTGGCACTGCATAATGGAAATGGTGGTACATTTGGTTGACATTGTTCATGGTATTGTCGCACTGTATTGGTGCAGTGCTTACTGCTGCTGCCGCTGGAGGCACTGCTGGTAGCTGTTGAAAAGGCCGTTGAAATGGCCGCATTTGAAGCGAGGTTTTCTCTATCGTTTCTATAACTTTAGCCGGGAAGATAGTCCTTGAAGGGGTGCGGTCACTTTGTGGGTTGTATCGTGTTTGGGTCACTCATAAAATGTCTTTGAATTTGTAACACTTCGCCTTAACCTCGTCTCTCAACTTCTGCCAACGGGGCGTATAAGCGACTTTTATTTAAAGCTACGTGCGAGAAAGCTATTTATAACAGAGATCACCCTTGAGAGGTCACTCTTCGCAAACCTATCGGCCTACCCTTTTTCTTAAGTTTGTGTACAATCGAAGATTAAGGCGAAAACTTCAAAGATTTCCTTTCAAAGAGTCTGGAAAGAAGATGAAATGAAGGCTAAGATTCAGGTTGTTGTCTAAAAAGAAATCCTTTTTTAGCATTTTTAAGCTGCTATAAATATACACAATCATTACACAGAGACAACAACAAGAACAACAACGAATAACAAAAAACGAACTCAATAAATCTTCGTCTGAATCTACAAATATTGGGCGAACCTGTCGTGGTTACGATGTAGCCAAACAGCACACACGGTGACAAACAACCATGCACCCAGAGACAGAGAGACCGAGAGACAGACAGCCAGACCGAAGAATATGGACGCAGACAGAGCGAGAGAGAGAGAGAGAGCAACCGAATGGCATGCGTTACCAATTGCACTGAAAAGGCGCCTCAGAAATCGCCTTTGCATTCCTTTTGTCGCCTGCAATTTCATTTGAATCGCTCGGTTCTGAAATCGCGATAAGCGCATAAACCGCACCGAACCAAGTAATGGCAACAGTATTATAAACTTAAGCAGCAACGTTTCCTGCCACCAACATTATTTCTCTCTGCAGCCACAAATGTTGCAGCAAAAACAGGGCGAAGGTATTGAAAGACACGCGACCGATCTGAAGGCGTCACACAGATAACACTCATTGTCGCTAAAGTCGAGAATTTTGAGGAGTGGGAGAAGGGGGGGAGAGAGGGGAGAGAGCGCCAACCAACGCTTCGGCAGCACGGAACGAATCATTTTAGTCACGGCACCTGCAAAGACTCTGAAGAAGCCACTGACAACGCAGCGAGGTAGACGCGGCCGCAGCGACGCAATGCATTTCATGAATATACAGATAGTACTTGCAAAATCGCAGCTGTCATTGTAACTACGCGTCACTGAACTTGACCTTCGCATTGATGCCGTTCGCCGCCACGCGCGGCCGCAGCAACCCACTGACCATTCCGCCTCAGTAAGTCGCTCCACAAGCAGTGTAGCATCAGCTCAAGCGAGTCATTAACTTGCAGCCCAAATGCGGTTCCCCCAGAACGCCATTTCCCCCCACCCCCCTGCCCCCTTTCCCCCCAAAACACGAACAACTTTTGCCTAATGCTTCAAAGCGAAGCGAATTTTGCGATTTGAGCAAGCGCACGCCACGTCGCCGACCACACTGCGATTCGCGCGCGACTCACGCGCGACTTACACGCGACTCGCAAGCGACTTCCATGCAAAAAAGCAACCCCCGCAATTGTGCTGGTCACTCAGTCATCGCCGACGACAACTATAACAACTGCGGAGAAGAGCATTTCATTCAAGCGATCGGAGTGCCTTCCCCCCCCCCCCCCCCCCACCTCCTACTCTTCTCATACCTTCAAACATTTGCCGAAATGGAGCGTGCTCTGCAGCGACTTAGTAGGGCACTTGGTCAGATTTTGGGCGTTAACCGTTTTTTTCACTGTCAGCGCGCCAACAAGCCGGCAAACAGCAACCAACAGCCCGCAGCCGGTAGTCGGTAGTCGGTAGTCGGTAGTTCGCAGTCGGAAGGAAGGAAGTAGGCGGAAGTGTCGTGAGTCGTGTGCCTTGTGCCGCATGCGAGTAGCCGCAACAGTCGGTGTGTGTGGGTCAGCTCGCAACGATCGTGCCAAAAATTAAAGTGGGTGCACCGCTTGCCGTCCAAACGGTGTTACAGTGTTGTTGTTGTTGTTGCTGTTATTGTTGTTGTTGTTGTTGTTGTTGTCTTTGTTGGTTTGCAGGCTTTGGCGGACTGTCAGGCCATTTTGTGGTACTATAGAGCGCTCGGTAGACGTGATGGAGACTCTTTCTGGCGCGCAGTCCATCGAACGCGGGTGTGAGAACTTTCTTTTGGTTCTTTCTGTGTTTTTTTTCTGGTGGTTGCCGGTTGCTGCTGGTTGCTGCTTTATTAAACGATCTTGTTCAAGTTGTTCAACTTCAGAGACGCCCACTTGACCCTTAATTGAATTATGCTGATATGGCTGTTGTTGTTGTTGTTGTTGTTGCGGTTTGCCTTCCTCTTGTTGTTGTTATCTGAATTCTTGCCGTGGTCTTCATATATTCACATCATTTAGCAGATCATTTCTGTGATACTTTTGTAAATTGTCTCATTTTCGAATTTCATTCGTTGAAGACAGAGACGGACCATTTTCCTTAAATTCAGTTGTGGCTTTCGTTCAGAGCTCGTAAATTTTCGCGTTGACACGAGCTAATCGCCACTAGCTTCAGGGCGGAACGGACGACCGATATTTACGATGAGATTTAACTTTAGTTTATTTCAGTTTATTGCTTAATTCATGACGAGATTCATGGCGAGTCCTCGTAAAGAACTCATAGTCAGTAGAAGAAGAAGCAGTTGAAACGCTGAATGGTATTATATATCAAAATAGAATTGAACTAAACCATTTGGTTATTTGTGTAATGCCCATTTTGCCTCTTCAAACCTCTCTGCCGCATAGAGCTAGCGCTTACGCGTCACCCTTCTTCACTCTTTTTTCTCCCCCTTTTCGATCACCTTGAGTGACCTTAGTTTTTGTCTCTTTCGAGTCTCTTTCGTTCCATTTGATTTCAATTTAATTTTTCTAAAATCTTAATGCTTTATAATCCAAGTTCTAAAACTACCCAAAACCGATTTCTGTTAAGTGTTTTTTATTTTCAGTGTTTCAGCACAACGCATGCGTCGTGAAGGCTTAAGAGTTGGATGGTGCGAGGAGGGGCAAAACGGGCCATGCCGTATCGCCGTCTCTCGTTCATTCATAAACTCGCGACGGATACAGATTTCATTCATGAATTTTCGAACATCAATAGCCGTTTGCAATGCTCGTAGTGGTTTTCATTGAGAGTGTTTTGAATCGATCCGGAGACCGATGCGAAGCGGGCGATTGCTTCGCCAGCAGCGTAACGCGCGGTACGTGTATCGGTGTCTATCGTGGTTACGAAAAGCTACAAAAGCTGGCCTGATGACAGTCAATTTGTTACGTTGTGAAGAGAAGTTGTTGCGGGTAAAGGCGCAGGGGCGAAGAGGAGAGAGCGAGAAGGTAGAGCACGCAAGTGGTAAAACGTGAGCGCGACCAAGAGACCTGAAGTCGCATTGAATGAGTTTGCTTTAAGGTTTACTTACATTACGTTAATGCGCAGTTGCGACAAAACTTATGGCTCATTTCATTCATGACATCTGTCAAATGGTTAAAAAGGGTGCCTAAAGAGGTGTGTGTGTGTGTGTGTGGGTGTATAGGATTATTGTACGTTCAATTACTGCATAACATGACATTTTTCTATCGTTTTCTATCGTTATAAAAAGTACAAAAAATTCGATGAAATTTTATACAAAACTCAACGCGCTTCTACAGACGTTTTTATACTTTTTTATACTTTTTTTATACTTCTTCGATAATCATTCTGCTTTTTCAAATTCGTTTCATTCATCGATTTTTTGTTGTTGTTGTTGTTGTTAAAACTGAAAAAAAACGCAAACCGGATAAAGCGCAAGACAAATCATTGTCTGAAGCGGAGGAAGCAGCAAACCTTGAGCTGCTTTAATGCTTTTCATGTAGCATGACATCTCGAAGTGGCGTTGATTTTGTGTAAAAAGAGACAAAAAACTGTTGCCAACTCATTAAATACTTCATCGAATGATAATTATAATTAACAAAAACAAGGTAATAAATTCGAGGTAACAGAGCACCTCGTGCCAAGAAGTTATTCTTTAGCACAAAATTGAAACTTCTTCGATACTTGCTGCGATTACTCCGATTTTTCTCAGAACGGTAATGTCTTTTTAACAGCCATAAATTTTAGCTACAAACAAAAAAACCATGCTAAAATTTCGACATCGAATAGTCCGCTGATTTTGTGGGCCTAACTTATTTGTATTTAAAGATATTTTCGAAGTTTGCATTTTTAAATCTTTGCATTTATACAGATTTTGAAGGGCTTTCTCTTTAAATTGTTTAAAAATAAAAAGAAATGGTAAAACAAATGATATCATGCCCAAAACCATTCAAACAAGAACTGACCTGTGTTCTCGTTTCTCTTTCTCCTTGCCCTGCTTTTGTCAAAAAAAAAGCAAGGCTTTGAAGTTTTGAAAATAACGATATACCCTCATCTATTGTTATCTTTAACATATTTATTTATCCATATTTATTTCTCAAAAATGTCCAAATATGTTAATACCATAAATTTCGAAAACCGGAAACCCTACAAAAATATTTTCTGTGCTTTCAAGGGTCGACGCGTCGCTCCATCACGGTTACTCTCTATTACTTTTTATGTAATTTACACTTTTTTTTTTCTTCCAGTTTCTTTGCTTTGATTTTCTTTTGTCTTATTGATAAACATAGTCGCTGTTGCGTTGGCGTTTGGCGTTTGGCGTTGTCGCAGCCGCCGTCTTGGTTGGGTCGAAATTTGAATATTTCGAATTTAAAAACCTAACAAAAAAGCGCTGGCGCACGACGGAGACGGTGCTAACAACAGTAGCACTGTGGCCAACAATAGCACTAACCGACATCTGGGCGCTGCACAAGCTACAGCAACAAGGTTGGAGGAAATGGTAACGCTTTGTACCAAAATTGCATCTACCGTCGTCGTCATTGAAGTCTTTTGCGTGGTCGCTTTGAAAAAGCGCAGGCACCCTGAACAAAGGTTACCAGCAGCAGCAGCCACAGCGACCGCCGTCTCAGCTGGCTTTAGCAATCACAGCAAACAGCAGCAACTACCGCGAGCGCAACAGAAACGCGTAGGTTGTTCCTTGTAAAGCGGCCTTAAAGAAACAGCTAAAAACAAAGCACACACTTTTTAAGTTATAATAAAAAATTAACAATTTATTAAAGTTTTAGTTGGTCGTTGTTTGCGTTGTTGTTGTTGTTGTGGTTGGTCTTGTTTTTTAATGAATAGAAATTCATTCATAAAAATTTGTTGCAAGCATGCTGCAGTATGCAAATCTTGTGGACGCGACGCGACGCGACGCGGCACAACGCGTTATTATTATTATTAAATTTCTGGCTGATATTGGCGGTGTTGTTGTTGTTGTTGTTGTTTTTGTTGTTATGCCATTGCCAGCCAGCAGCAACGTTTTGTATGCTGAGCGCTCAGTGACACACTTGGCAGCATTGAAAGCATTGGCTGCACTGCAGCGAAGAACGCGTGGCTCTCAACGCAGCAATTTAATGAATGAACTTTCATCAATGCATATCATTTCGACTTTAGTTCGTTTGGTTGGTATTTTTTTTTTTTTTGTGGCTAGTTTTTGAATGGAGGCCAGAGAATGGTCTGATGGACCGTCAAATTGTCTTTTACCGAGTGTGCGTTACTTTTTTTTTCTCGCCTACAAACGGCGCATTCCGTTACGAAAATATTGCTGATGAAGTGTGAAAAGATATTGTTGTGAAAAACGCAGCGAAAACATAACATAAAAGCAACATTTTTGGTGGAATTTTGTTAAAAATTTAGTCAAGATCTCCAATCTTGAAAATATTGAAAATTTCTGGAATTTCCATGCTAGAAAATCAGTCCACTTTTTCTAATTTAATAATAGAAACTTTAATCGCGCCAAGATAGAGCAAACGCAAAGGCGTTTTGAAGGGCTTAAAAGCGAAGAAGAGTCCATAAGAGTTTTAAAATTAAATTTAAAAATCTCTTGACATTACTTAAAATCACTCAAAACCTCTCAAGGATACGGTCAGAATCTTATTGTAGATCATAATAAATGATATTTCTATAAAAGTGTCTTCCGCAAATCCCAGAAGAATTCGAAATGCATACCTTTTACTTGAGATTAATGAAAAAATTATTGTACTCTTAGAAGGCACAAACATTTTTTCGAAATTCTTAAAACATTCTGCAAAAAAATGATTTGTCTCCGAGAAGCTTTGCTTTCTTCTTGTCAGACAAACTACGCGAACGATGGCATGAAAAATGAATCTCACTGAAACTCTTTCCTCACTTTTTTTAATATTCTTGTTCTTCTTTGCCCTCTTGTTTACCGTCGAAAAGTATTGTCTGCCGAGAAGTCGACCCAACGCGACTTCTGCCTCCTGCACCGACGCGTCGTTGAATGTGCGAGTAATTAATGATTAAATCTAATGAATTGTTACACATTTTTCAGGCCATCGTTTGTAAAACTGAAAAGAGAAGCAAACAGAAAAGAGACGCTACCAAAAATTTAACTTACAAATGCCAAATAATTTAATAAATGAAATTAAGAAAACGTTTTGCGGTCGTTTTTTTTTTAAATAAAACGATCGGTTGCTCGGTCGAGAACGCCCCAAAAGAGCAAAGCGTTGTCAACCGTTTAAAGTTTAAACGATCGCCGAAGAAAATTAAAATATTCCTAGAGTTTAAAAGATTTTCCGCTAAAAGCGCTCAAAAGTGATAAAATTTATTCTTAATTTTTTGATTTTTTTTTTAATCTAGAAAACTGTAGAAATCTAGAAATGGTGCCAAGTGCCTTTTCCCCCTTCTGATTTTTTTGTGTGTGATTCCGGTGATTTGTTGATATGGAAAAATATAATTGCTTTTGTTGGTGTTGTTGTTGTTGGGGGCCACCAAATAGGAAACGTTCGATTCAAGCAACAACGCACTGCAGCGCTACGCAACGCAGTCCAACGCATTGAAACACACGAAGCGCTACGAAACGAAATGAACTGAAGCTTCAGCGATCGTTTTGGGTATTCGTCGTCGAGGCGATCCTCAGCAGCGCCGCCAGTTCGGGCGGCAGAAATGATTTAGTGCAGGCGACATGGTCGACGTCTCGCAACCGGAGGCCAGCAACTGCCAACTATTTCTGGGCGGACTCGCTTGATTTGCCGAGAAGCGAAGGAGAAGAAAGAAGCTGATGTTATCAAATTAAAATTTTATTTTCTTGTTGATGGCAGCCATTGAAGAGAGCATTTGTTTCGGCGACACAGCGCCGTGCGACAACAATAATAATGATATTGAATTAGCGCTTCAGGCGGCAACAATTATTTCAAATAAATAAATACATATATAAATACCTATAAACAAACAAACATGAAAGCGAGTTTTTATTAGGTTCTTAATTTTGCTTAAAGCAAGTCATTTCGAAATGTTTAAAAAGAAGATTAAATAAAATATAAAAGAATAAAAATAATTTGCGATTATATGGAAGATGCGAGTATTAAAATTTAAATTTTAGCTAATTCTGCGCGACTAATTCACCGGAAAATTATTAATTTAATTTGCGGAAAAAATTAACGCAACGGAGTTAACGTTTTTTTGGGAAATTGTGCTCACTTTAGTGACGATGGCGAGATTGCGAAAAAATAGCGTAAACAAATGGCGACAATTTTTCGGCGTTGCGTTTGTGTCAACGCGTCGTTCTGCTGCGTTGTATTTTCACTGACCGAGCACGACGAGCCTTTATGCTCAACAGCTTGGTCTCACAAATTTTTATTTCCTTCGTTAATGGTGGCTTCCTTTTTTTCTATAAATCTTATTCTACGATACGACAAACCAGATGTTTCCGAAGATCTCTCCGCGCGCGCTCACACGCCTTATATCTCGACAACTGGAATGTGACGTTTGATAGTCGGTACCTGTGTCTTTATCTGCACTTTTGTTAGGTTCTATGGTGCTAATTGCGGGCCATTCAACGAAACGGCTTCGAGGTATAAATTAAGCGGCCCGAATATTTGTGCACGTGTGCATTCGTGCCCACTGTGCTCAAGATCATTGCACACGCTACGCTGCAGTTTCAGTGCGAAAAAGAGACTTCCGAGGAAATTGCCTGATTTATATACGCTTCCACCAAGCAGCCGAGAAGCCGCGCAGCCGCCAAGTCAGTCAGTCAAACGCAGGAGTCAAGCCAGCAAAGTCAACTGAACTGGTTACCGAAACGAGCTTTAGACTAAAACCAAATCTCATGCGGGGGCCGCGCAAAGTAGCGCAACGGCCGTAAAGACTTTACTTGACGTGCGAGACAGTGGCTTGACATTCGTGGGGACAGAGGGAGGAACCGGCGCTCGGTTGTTGAACGGGCAACATGCAGCGTGCATCTTGCGTCAAGCAGCATGCAGCATGTGGCCAAAATGCAAAAGCAGGCAAGTCCAAATCGCTGCAAAGCTGTCATTTTTCATCGATGACATGAGGAGAGTGTCTCTCTGGCGGCGCGCCGGGTGGATTACGTTTTTCGGCAACGCACAAGTTGAAGGCGCTGGACGCCATTGCGCTGGACAGAAGACATTTGTTCAGGGCTTAGTTTGTAGATTAGAGGCTGGACACGCTTGAGCAGCGTGAAGAACAAATGGCGGGAGATGGATTTGCATGCTGTGAAACTGTGAAGGCTGGAAGAAAGGTTCCAGCTCTACGCTCGTCACTATTTTTTTGGCCTAGAAGGAAAAAAAACCTTAGATGCTGAAGCCGGCGACGTCAGTGTGCCCAGATGACGTCACACTTTGCGCTCATGCAGAGTTTCGCTTGAAAGAAAAAAAACCAACGAGTTTCTGCGGTAATCGAGTTATCACCGCTAACCACAGCTCTCAGCTGTTGCACTGCAAATCAGCCAGATTTTGGAGAAAAAGGAGAATAAATAATAACAACAATAATGCAACTGAGACTGCGTCTGGTTACCACTCGGGTAACCATCTGGCCGGCCCATCCTTTAACCCTTTCTTCCTTCTTTTCTGCCTTCCTTTCTTCCTTCCTTCCTTCCTGACGAAGGGCGTCGGCGCATGAGAGCGGAATTAATGTTTGGGTTCGCCTCAAAATGTTGTGCTTAATGTCTTTTTGTTGTTTATTTTCGTCGTTCTGCTTTGTTGTTGTCTTCGCGTTACTTCAGCTCTTGTACGTATGTATGTATCTGTGTCTATTCGTTCCACTTTCAGCCAAAACCGAGTTTGATGACAACGAAATGCAATTTTTAATGCCTTCGTTGTTGTTGTTGTTCATGCTATACCGTCACCACCACCACCACCACCACCAACACCTCCATCAGCAACAACCACAACAACAACAACAACCGCTATCATTATCAAAGCCTTGTGCCAAACTTGATTTCTTGTGGTTTCGGGCTCATCGAGTCCGTGCGTGGGTAGATTCATTCATAATTTTCGTGCTTGGTAATGGTTATTATTGTTACGGTTGTTGTTGTTGTTGGTAGATTTGGTGTAAAATACAAAACTTGGGGAAAAAATTAATGAATGAATGAACGAACGAACGAACGAATGAATAAACTTTTTAATGATTTAAGAAAAACAGGTAACAAAATATAAAGATGTTAAATTCAATCGAGCGAGAGTTTGCTTCGGATTTTTAAAAAAGAGAGAAATCATTGGAAAAAATGTTAATAAAAATGTTTACCACTTACAGGAAGCTTCGAAGGAAGCCTTTCAAAGTCAAGAAAAATCAGGAAAAAGGCCTTTTTAGAAGAAGTATTAATAAATATTTACAAAAAATATAACATATACTATTTTAATTTAATTGTTAATTAATTTCATTTTAATTATTGTTAAAATGAATATACTATTTTAATAATTAAGACCAATTTTTGTCCGGAATTATTTCGTATCGAATTGTCAATAACTTTTTCAGTAATAAAAAAATTAATAATAAAAAATTTAAAAATGAGGTGATTAATTTAATAAATAAATAAAGTGCTCAAGACCTAATCGTTAAATAAATGTTGAGCTTTTGTTGAATAAGAAGTGTTGCCTCCTTGAAGACTTAAGAAAACAAAGAAGGAATTAAAGATCTCTCTCCTTTAACAAAAAAAGAATTAGCAAAAGACCGATGATTCGTCAACAGTTAAAAAACGCAGTCGTTTTTGTAAAATGGTTACTTTTTAAAAATGGTAATTTTTTCTATTAATCACAATGAAAGTCAAACATGAATTGAAAAATTTGACATTTCGACAATTTGTCAAAATGTCTTTAGATTTATATTCTCTTAAATGATACAACATTCGTCGTCCCGTTTCGCCCCTCTACTGCTTTCCCCTCCCTCCGCCGCTAGTTTTCGCAGCACAAAAAAAAGTTTCCAAGTACAAAATGTTTTAATAGTCATAAACATAACCGCCGCGTATGGGTTAATCTCTTGAAGAGTGGGCCGTGCTTGTGGCATAAAAAACGTCTTGATTAGATTTCTTGCTAAATAAGGCACAACAATAATTAACAAAATTCATGGGCTTTTAAAAAGCGCTACGAGTCCGTCCGTCTGTCTGCTTTACCTTCGACTTGGATGCGCCTTCGTCTGGCGAAACCTTCAAGCTTTTCTCATTCTGTATCTATTTTGTTTTCAAACTTCAAAATTTGTCGCTTTCGACTGATATGAATCTGGTCGAAGTCGGCGGGGTACCGGCCCACACGCTATTGGGACCTGGTTGCCATTTACGGTATGACTGAATGAAGCGCCGTCGCCGCCGCGCCGCGCCCCATCACCGTCCATTTGTATGAAACAAATATTTCATTAAAAACCGAGTACTTCGGTTTTTGTATCTCTCTAAAGTCGAAGCTAATTGATTATATTTTCATTAACAACAATTTTAGCGCTTCAAAAGAGAGGTAGAGAGAGAGAGCAACAGTGGAACAGAACTTTCAAGTTTCAAAAACAGTTAAATATTAACAAATCATGGTTATTTTCTTTTTTAATTTGTGAGAATAGCTATAACTCGAAAACTATAACAGTTTTTTTATTAAACTGAACCGAAGTTGAACCCAGGAAAAATGTACCGGCTTTAGAAGAAGTATTCTTTAGAAAATTAACAAAAGATCAACTTCTCTCTCATGAAAATAAAGAAAAAGGAAAAAAAAGAAATGTATTTTTATAAATACATAATGACTTTAATGATCAATAATTATTCGTTGCCAAAAATCAGAGGCTACTTGCATAATAAATTCAAAGCGTAGGATGGTAGATCATTATCACAGAAACACCAGACGCCAGACGAAGCGTGCCTTTCGTTTAACGACACCGCTTTCGGTTTGAAATGGACTAAATTAATTAGTTACTAATTTCTATGAATGTGTCCATCTTTATTTCTAATACAAAAAATGTTAGTATATATTGTTTGTTGTTGGTTTTATACTACTAAATTCTTGTACTCATATATAAAAGTAAGACCAACAAGAACTGACTTTAAAAATTCTCAAATTTTTAAATTTGGTTCAAGATTCTAAATCAAGATTTTAGAAATTTTGTTATTTATTGACCTCGAAGGAACAAATTCTATGAATTATTATAGAATATAACTACAATATCTTCAATGCTGCCTACAAAAATGTTGTTCAAAAGTCATTTTACTACAATTTTTGTGGTGAATTTTCACGATTTGAGGGCATTTTCCAAGACTATAGCCACGAATCAACATCGTAGCAACATATAGTATACCGCGATGGCAATAAAGTTAAACGTTTCATACACAAAATAATTTATATAATTATGAAAATAATTGAAATTAAAGTTATCCCAGTACTCCTCAATTAATGTGAAATTTGAAGCTATTTAGAGATATCTACTGCTACTTATGATGCCACAGTTAAGAAGATATAGGTCATGTAGGTAGGCTTCAGTTTGGATTATTAAAATTACTAAAATCTGTAATATTATTTGAATTTTTTTTTGTGAGTGTGAATATTGGTAGCCGGAAAATATGGACCGACTGCGATCGGTCTGTTTGGCGCCAGCCCAAAAAAAAAAGACCGTTTAAAAAAAAGTTAATTAACAGTCGTATTTATTCATTAAAATTTTAAGTTTTGCATATAAATTTAAAGGCACATAAAAAAGCCGCTGTTGTTGTTGTTGTTGTTGTTGTTGCCGCCGTCACCATCAATACCGGAATAAGACCTGTCGTTTCTGCTGATAACAGTACGTATAACGCAACTTTTACATCATTGGTCAATAATAAAAGACACGCTCTTAAGTACAATATAATCATGCATATTTTATACTATTCGCTGCAGATAAGAGATTTATTTAATGTGTTGTATATAGTAAACAATATATAGCTATTATCATTTCTTTGCTTTTTCATTTTTTTGGTAAATTTGTCAAGTTCTTGCAGACATTCGTAACGTTCACGTTGACCATGTCGATAACTCGCTTCAGCCTACACCGAAATCGGCTGTGTCTTGTTTGTTGCGGTTGGCAAAGGTTTTGGCATCTGCAGCAAAGTAGGAAAGATGGAGAGGGAGGAAGGGGAGGGGGGGGGGGGAGAAAGCGGGGAGCCCAACCTGTTCGGACAGTTTCGAAGTGTGGAAGTCGGTAGTTTGTCAGTTTCGACTGCGGCCTACGCGCATATCGCTCGATTTTTCGAATTGGCCAAATTGAAAATGATAAAGCACAGCAACAACAACAACAACAACAACAACAACAACAACGACGTAGCCATCAGCCGTGGATTAAAAACAAAAAAAAAAGAGGAAATATTGTTAGCTGAAATTTTGTTAGTTTTTCGTAGAAGACTTCTGGCGGCAGCGGCAGCGTCAGCAGCAACGCAGCAGCAGCGGAAGCGATCGAAGATGGCTTCTAACATCACCGATCGCGGTTCGGGGCATTTGTTCGGGGCGGAGTGGTGGTCGTTCACGAACATTTGCATAAAACATCGAAGGTTGTCCGAACATCATCGTTTGGTGAGAGCTGACTCTTATAAGAGTCAAAAGAGCTGAATTCATTCATAAATTCGAGGTTGGTCTACGTGGTTGTTGTTGTTGTTGTTGTCGAAGATGCTTTCCATTCATGATTTTTGGCCGCTTACTGCTGCACGGCCGCTCTTGCCCTCAGCCTCAACTACCCACGTATTTTCTGAAGCCCTCTCTTTCGGCGCACTGTTGTTGTGCGCTTGTATTTTTGCTGCTGCTGCTGCTGCTGCTGTTGTTGTTGCCGATGCCGATTGACAATGACGTGACGCGTGCCGCAAACAATGCTCACATTGACTGACGCTGCTTTTTATGTTGGCGTTAAAAAATGACATTGCATTTTCTTGAATTGAAAAAAGCAAGCGTTATTCAGTAGCGCGCTTGCGCCGAAGAACGTCACGATATTAATTGCAATTTAAAATAATAAATGGCGAAAGTTTTAAAATTTTGGAAGAAATTTCAAAATTTGTCATGATTCTATAATGCCAAAATGAGGGCCGAAAAGTGTTGTTGTATCGAGGGTTGATTTAAATGCATTTATTGGAAATTTGAAGATTTGTTCAAGCTTATAGTTGTCGTTGTTGTTGTTGTTGCTGAAATTGGCTATTTCCTATAATTGCTGTACAGACGCTCCCGCTCTCGCTCCGCCCGCCCCTCTCCAGCCCTCAGTCAACAGGTGGTTGCTCGAGCGCTTCGTTGCTGATTCTTTTTGTGTGAATTCGAGTGACGGCGAACACGTACAATCGATTACTTTGTCTGCGTTGTGGCGAGACGTCGTCTTGCGCTGTGCTTCGACTGTCAACGCACTGCTGCCGACCGACCGAGCGACCACCGCGGTGCAGCGCCACGTTCATGCCGCCACGGCCAAATCCTCCGCACTGTCGTCGGAGTCGTTGCCGCGACCACCCAAACTCCGTGGCGTTAAGGCCAAGAAAAAGTGAATCGAAAACGAATTGAGTGACTTTTTTGTGTTTTTTTTTCTGCCTGATTTTGCACAGTCCACAACAAAAAAAAAAGAAGAGAATGACAAAATAATTGAATAAATCAATAAAACACTGAAGGACGTGAGCGATATTTTCCTTTAACTGTTTTCAGTTGTTGATAATGTTGTTGTTGTTGTTGTTGTCAGACACCTTCTCTTATGCTTTTGATCGTGTTTGTGGCGTTTCTTTTAAGTATTTTTGTGTGTTTCGTTGCTCCCAGAAATTACACCAAATTATGTTTATTTTTAATATTTTCTACAGTTTTTAATTTTGTATTTTTCAAATAAATCTTGGTTTTTAATGAATATGCATAATATTTAGAAAATTTTTTTTTTCATTTCAATTTTTTGCAATTTTTTTTCATTTTTAGTTGTTTGTAATTTTTTCCTGTTTCTAGTTTTTTTAACTCAACAGAATAAAAAGAGTTCGAGTTTCTGACGGTAAATTTTTAAAATATTTTTTAATTAAAAGAAATTTTTTTTTATTTATTTTTTTTTTTTTTTTGTTACAAAAGCGTACAAAAGAAAAATGTCCAGCACCATTCTGTTAGTGACGATGGCAGGCGCTATTCCTTGAGGTTTCTGGCAGCATCCGGCTCGGTTCGCTGCGGTTTGGCGCGGCCTGGCCTGGCCTGGCACGGCCCGGCTGTCATTTTGGCAACTTTATTCTTTTATCTTTGACACGCGTGTTGATATCTTTACGTGTGTCACACTTGTTGTAGCAGTTGTTGTTGTTGTT
Organism: Conops quadrifasciatus; assembly: GCA_949752815.1. Classification (NCBI taxonomy): domain Eukaryota; kingdom Metazoa; phylum Arthropoda; class Insecta; order Diptera; family Conopidae; genus Conops; species Conops quadrifasciatus. Next base: position 2,419,850 of record OX457078.1, read on the forward strand.
GCTGTTGCTGTTATTTCTGTTACTACCGCCGCTGCCGCTCTTGCTGCTGCTTTTCTTTAGGCTGATTCTGTTTCTGTCGCGAATTGTGTTAACTGTCAAATGACATTTATATTAAAATGCCAAAAGTGTTGCCAGCGCACACACGCACACGCACACGCACACGCTTACACAATAACTTCAAGAATTGTCAGTTGGTCGCGCTGGAAGATACCGGCGCAGAGACATCAACAGCAGACGAACAGCGCCGAAAGAGCTGACACCAATACAAGCACACAGAAAGGACGAATGAACGAGCAGACAGAGAGATAGACAGATACACAGATACACCGACAGATAGACAGCGAGACAACGAGACAGTCGCGGTCTGATAATAGTTTTCAATTTATTTATTTATTTCAGGCATTGATTTTGTATGATTACGCGGTGTGCCTGCGTGTTTACGATTACCGAGTGTACCTCTTTGGGGGGCACTTGGATGCACTCGCGTTTTTTATCGTGACGCCTTGCTGGACGCGACGTCATCGATCTGCAGTGAACAATGGCGATGTCTGGGCGGTCGATTGATCTATCGTTGGCGACGGACGACTGTGAACGCACTAACGAAACGCTTCAAACAAGTTGAAGCCGTTAAAACGCCAAAGAGAAGGAAGGAGTTAAAACTTTGTTAGCTTTTCCTTTAAAGACGATAACATCTACAGACGCTATTTTTAATGCTGTCTGTCTGAAGCCTTAACGGTTTGTGTCTTCTGTGTCAAAAATTATTATTTAAACCATAAAAAATCAAAGTAATCGGATTTTATCAACCGCTTAAATCGGTTTTACGTCCGTTCAGTGTCAAAGTTCAAGATTTAATTTAAACAACCAGTTAATTACAATTAGCAGCAAACATACGACAACAACAAGCAACAACAACAAGTCTCAATTTACACTCATCACATTTTATAATTGATGTACAGTTTTTGTTCGTGAGCAATTTTAATGCTTCTCATCCGTTGACTTCTTCTGCGAGAGGTTTTTTTTTGTTTTCTTGTCTCAGAAGAGCAGAAAAAGCATATCAAGTAGAATAATAATAGCAACAACAACAACAACAACAACAACAAAAACAATAGCCATAAGAATTAGCCAGGAAATGACCCCAAATACTGGAAAGCAAGTATTTGAAAAGAAAAAATCCCTCACAAGAACTCAAGAAAAAACCCGAAAAAAATAAAATAGTATAAAATATTATAAAAGTGAGAATAACAGAAATGTAACGATTAACAGAATTTTTTAGAATTTTTAAAAATATGCTATTAATTGATAAAATCAGTGTAAAAGATTATAAAAACGGATATGAATAAGAGATTATTTAAATAACGATTATTTACGTAACGTTAACGATATAAAGTCTGGAAAGTTTTCGTTTTATAATTTTTATAATTCAATTATTTTATAGATTTTATAATTTTTGAGAAAAATTTTTAATAACCAGTTGTTTCTTGTTCTTTAGGAAAATGCTTCTAGCAATAAAATCGGAAAAAGTCTCAAATATTTAGCGTTGATTAAATTCGAGAGCAAAAGACTTCAAATAATTTTTTAATATAAATTCAACACAAAATTTTGCACAATTGTTTATTCATTTACAATGACAGCGTGACAGCTTGATATAAATAAAGAACTGAACAGCCTTTGTCGAACTAAATTAAATTTTAAGCAAACTATAACTAAAGAGCTGTGCCGATTTCTATTAACGCTGGAAGTTTTTCTTCTTAGTGTCGTAACATTAAAGAGTAACTAACCATCAGATGCTGTTATTGTGAATGAGACTGCAGTAGCAGTCGCCAATTTGATCAATTTTAGGCATTTCCTTTTTGTGTACTCTTATTACTTTTCCATTCTTTTTTCCTTTCAAGTCTCTCACGACTAATATTATTCGCTTGAGTGTAGGCCTGAGAACGACCCTAATCGAGCGGAAACCGCTTCAATCTCGTACTCCAGGCGCACAAAGTGCTTAATTCGCGATTTCACAGTCGTTAATGAAGCGCTTTATTGATGTCGTTTAATTAGTGATCCGCTGCGTCTATGCTGTCTGCCGGCCGCCGCTGCTGCTGCTTGCACTAGCATTGAGCCACCGACAGACAGTAAGACTAGACGCCATAGACGACAACAGCATTGACCACATTGCGTCGTCTGCGTCTACGACTGCGACTGCGTCTGCGTAGATGGCGCGAGTGTCTCTGGGCTGATGGCCTTGCGCAGCACTTAGAAGCCGCTTGCGCCATGTTCATGTGTCGCTGCGCTTGTAATTTAATTTAAGAGTTACAGAGCGCCGCGACGAGCTGCCAGCGGAGTTAGAAGCTTGTTCATTGAAGCCAATTGATTGGAAGCGGTTCGGTGCGTGCGGTGCGGGCGGTTCGGTGGTGAAGTGATTTAGTGGTTTGTGAGATGGTTTTGTAGGGTCGGGTCATTCGGGCTCGTCGAAAATGATTTTGCGGCAAAAGTCATTGATAAACTGATAATATTTTCCTACAAATATTCAAATATCTTGGCAAGATATCTTTCAAAAATGGGTTAAACAAGGGTGAAAATGGGTGGACCAAACAGTTAGCAATCACTAAAATGACAACAAAGTGTCACTCGTGCCAACAAAAGATAAGAGAAAACGCCACAAAGAGAGCGTGACAATAGACGGACAGTAGAGAAGGGCGCCCTAACATTAACTTAAGCTCTCGACCAAATGTTGACTGCTTGGGTGATCGTTTTCATGACACTTCTTTCAGTGACAATTGTGTCATTGCAACGTTGTCGTTGTTGTCGCTGTTGTCGTCGTCTTGGCTGTTATTGTAATTGCCAAAGTTGTTGCCGTACGACATCATCACCAGCATTAAATGTTCATTAAAGCGAGAATTGTCCAAAAAAAAAACCACTTCGCCGCTGAAATAAGAACGGAAGCGTGATGACGCGCTGTCGCTCGCGCCGTGTGCCGCCGTGGGGACCACCGCTGAAAATCTCTTGAGCTTCGAAAGCGCCAACATCGTTCACTCACGGAACGGCGAGTCGATTATGTTTAATTAAAGTGATCGCTTGCTGATTTCTAAAGGTTTAGTTGCGACTCGTTGTAGCAGCAGCAGCAAGGGCAGCAAGGGCAGCGATGGGAGCGACAGTGGTGGCGTCGGTGGCGGCAATGGCACTGGCACCAACAACTAATCAACTCGCCTGCTGATCATGATCACTTGCGCGATGCAAATATCGTTTGTGCAGCATTGCTTGCTAGAAGCAACGAAAATGGGCAACACTCTGACGCGCTCAACTAAATTGGTTTGTAATTTGACGCGTCTTACTGACGCTGCGACACCATCGCAGAGAATGTGGCGGTTCGTTGTTAAGGCTCGTGATGCTGGTAATGGTGGCAAGTTGTTGCAGTTGGTTGGCCCCGAAATTTCGGGCATTTCGGTTGATGACTTTCTTGCAAACAGATTCGTTGATCTGAGTGTGGAAGAGTGTTTTTTTTTAAGGTGTATTTTTGAAGGAAACGAAGTGGTCTACAATCCGTGCCAAAGGGAAGGATCTGTGTTGGATCGAGGCGGAAATTGATCAATGATGAAGGTCTTAATTGAAATCAATTCAAGAAACAGATTTGTTTGTTTAATAATCGTGAGAAATTTAAAGTTTAAAGAGATCGCAGCGATAACTATTGTGCGATTAATAGTCGCTGAGGCTGCTGTTAACTGCTGTTAACCCGTTTAAAATCTACAAAATGTCTCTGTCGTTGTCGAAATAAATCACTGCTTGAAATGACAAAGAATTACTTCGAACATAATCTTCGTTCAAATCAACAAATTGCTGTAATTAAAATAAATAAGAAAAATTAAACTAACGTAATACAAGCCACCATTTAGATACACACACACACACACACACACACTCTCTCTCTCTCTTTTTCTCCCTCAACCACTTGCGCTATCTCTCTCTACTTGCTTCTAAAGTAATCGGCGTGTACAAGTAACGTCCACGTCTGCGACACCAACAGTTTACTAACAACGCGACGCAACGTCGCGTGGTGTCTAGACGCCAGACGGACGTAATCAAGAGTTCGTGAAATAAATTAAAAGTGCGCCAAATAAATTGTCACAATCAAAGTCCTTCTAAATGGCGCATAAATAAAAACTTTGAAGCAGGTTCTGGCCCGATCGCTCGGACTAAATTTCGTGCGGCCTGTAACTTCGTTGGTTCGCTGCTTTCCGTCGCCGCTGCAACGACGCGTCGTGTGTTTGAGGCTCGAAATGCGCGCAACGCAGCAATTAATTAATAATTACTTTGAGTCAAGTGTGAACATTTATCATTTTTGTGAGTGCTCGAGCGAAGGCTGCCAGTCGCTGGCCGCTTTCCGCTTGCTGCTTGCTGCTCGAGGATCGAATGGGATCGAAGCGCCGCCATGATGCTGTTAAATTAATATTTTTATCGTTCGTTAGAAATTATTTGTCCTGCGAAAAATGCCACGCACGTTGCGTAACTTTGTTCGTAACCTGCAGATTGCGCAAGCCGCAATCAGTTTATTTGTCACTCGTATCCTTGAGATACAGATGACTATCTGGCAAATACATCAAGCATTAATAAGCAAAAGGCAGTTTTTCTTCACTTCGAAAGTTCTGCGCAAGACTAAGTCGCCGCGAGTGGTGCAGGCCACGCGCACCAGCAACGCTGTCAACGTACTCGAGTCGAACGATTCGAGTGCTCGCTCGAGTGCGCGCCGCAGCCTTTTTAAGTGTCCGTCCGCAACCATCGCCAGCTCCTGGCCAATCAAACCGCTCCAGAAGTCTGGCTTGATGGCATTTTGTTAATTAAACCTGTCGCCCGGACGCACGACGGTCGTCGTGGCAATGTGGCATTAGAGTCCGCGGAAAACACCTCTTAGTTATGATTTGTCTGCACCTTCGGAATGAATGAATGCAACCAGTCACAGTGTGCGCCACGCCGCAGTTTGTAAAGGCGTCAAAACATGTAGCTCTTGCCGTAAGTGGCTTTCGCAATGTGCCTTTTGCAATTTCGAAGGGTGAAGTGGTGGTGCCGTGGGGGAGGGGAGGGAGGGAGGAAGGGGAGGTGTTAACACAAAATCAATTTAAGTTTGGGAGTCCTCTTGCACACTCCGAGATAGATCAGCGAAAAGTGAACAATTAAAAAAAAGCCAGAGCGATCAATGGAGATTTGTGCATTGAGAGTGACCAAACGAGAGTGATCTATCGAGAATGATGAACCGAGAGGGACTAAAGAGAGCAATCAGTAACGAGTATTTTAGTAACGAGTATTCAATGGATGAGAAAAGTTTTATTACGAGATAGATCAGCCGAAATTAAACAATTAAAAAGAAGCCAGAGCGATCAATGGAGATTTGTGCATTGAGAGTGACCAAACGAGAGTGATCTATAGAGAATGATGAACCGAGAGGGGCTAAAGAGAGCAATCAGTAACGAGTATTTTAGTAACGAGTATTCAATGGATGAGAAAAGTTTTATTACGAGATAGATCAGCCGAAATTAAACAATAAAAAGAAGCCAGAGCGATCAATGGAGATTTGTGCATTGAGAGTGATCTATCGAGAATGATGAACCGAGAGGGACTAAAGAGAGCAATCAGTAACGAGTATTTTGGTAACGAGTGTTCAATGGATGAGAAAAGTTTTATTGCGATATAGATCAGGCCAAAGTGATCAATTACGAATATTTGGAAGCGATCAAGTGAGATTTGTTCATTGAGAGTGACCAAACAAGAGCTATTGAGTGATCAGACAAGAGTGACCTATGGAGAATGATGAACCGAGAGAGACTAAAGAGAGCAATCAGTAACGAGTATTTTGGTAACGAGTATTCAATGGATGAGAAAAGTTTTATTACGAGATAGATCAGGCCAAAGTGATAATTAAGAATATGTGAGAGCGATCAAGTGAGATTTAGTAATTCTTCCTTCCTTCCTCCCTTCCTTCCTTTCTTTCATGCTAAGACTCTGGCATTTTTACGTATAAAGATTTTCCGAATAGATTTGTACTCACCAGAGCCATTGCTGCCAAACCAAAGGGCGACTAGATCCTCATTGGGCGAAGAATGGTAATGATTGCTGTACAGATAAGGATTCGGATAGTCCAGAAGCATGCGACGAGAAGACTGGTTTTCGGCTGCTGGATGAGTCGGAAAGGAATGACAGTTGTTAGGCATGACAGCCAAGCGTTTTCGTGGTAAGTTCTTGCTAAACTCACCTTGAACTTGTGCTGCGTATTCGGAAGCTTTTTGCAGGTTAAGTCTCGGCCGAGGTTTGGGCAAAGCCTGATGTGGCTGCTGTGCCGGGGCGCCAGCGAGCATCGCAGCCGGCTGAGTCGACGAACTCGAGTTGTCCAACAGCAGTTGCTGCACCTGCAAGATGTCCACGTATTCATCCAGCTCAACGCTGCCGGTTGGGGCGGCGGCGCCCCTGTAGTGAGTGCTTGTGGTCGATGAGAGCGCCGCTGGATCGTTGCCTAGAGGGCCGGCAGACGTCAATGCCGCCGACTGGGAGACCACTGCTGGTAGAAGGGGCGCCCCCAGGGGCGGGGTCAACGGCGGCGGTGGTGGCGGTGGCGGTGGCGGTTGCGCAGGCGCCGAATGAGGGTAATGATGTAAGTACGCGGCACCGCCGGCAGCGTTCGGCGAGTAGAAACCGAATTGCGCGCCCGCTATGGCGATGGGCGGTGCCGAGGGTGGCGCCGGAGGTGGAGCGAAGTGCAAGGGGCTGCGACGCAGACTAAGCAGAGGCGTGGACGGAGTGTTGAGAGTTGTGTCGCAATAACTGGCGGATGTGGCTGTTGTTGTTGTTGTCACTATTGTAGCAGATGGTAGGGTTGAAGTAGCTGCTACTGTCGCTGTTGTTGTCGCCGCTGCTGCTGTTATTAGACTCAAGTGTTGTTCATTTGTTACGCCGGCATTGTTTGTTAGAATTTGAATGTGGCTGTTGGCCAAGACACAGCCGATGGCAGCTGAGTCTCCAGGTGGCGCAGGGTTGATGGGTGCTGCTGCTGCCAGTGTTGCTGTTGCGTTGTGTGTTGCGTTTTCACGACGCATTGCTAGCAACATTTTTCCTTTCAACACACAACACAAGGCGCAACCAAAAAATGTCAAGAGTTTTGTGGCAAAAGGAAAAAATGCGGTAAAACGCAGCGACAAAAAGCACAAGACGGGAAAGGAAGAGCATTAATTTCGCGTTAAAATGATATTCGATTTTTATTAAATGTTTTTTAGTTGTCTTTTTAGACCTTTTTAATAATATTTGTAACGTTTTTTAATTCTATTTAGAATAAAATCAGTCTTTTGATGCTTCGACACGATCACTTGCGATCACTTTGAGAAACGCAGCCGAAGTTTTGCAATTCTGAAAGAGAAGAAAGAAAAGAGAAGAGAATTGAAAATAAATTTTCATAAAACATTTTAGGTTATTTCAAAACAGAGGTTTTTTATAAATTTCGAAACAAACATTTTGAAACTTTTCATCAATTTAGGGCCGACAATACTAGCCGGCAAGTTCAGAGCAGTTCTCTGGGGCGTCTAATGTATTGTATAAACATAATTTCCAATATCTTCAGACTTTAAAGTTGAGATTTTGAACTTACTTTCTGATATCTTCAAAATCCTTCTTCTGGCGATGATTTTTTCAGATTTTATATTTATCATATTTTGGAAAAGATATACATAGCTACGTACACACAGTATTTTTATAAATTATTAAATATTGCAATGCTCTTGGCACGCACACAAAATACTTTTCTATATGATCTTTTAATTTGCACACAAAAATATCTAATAAAATTTAATTTTCTATTTAAAAAATTCTAATGGTTTAAAAAAAACACTTCCGACAGACGCCAAAACGTTGGAAATTGATGGAAAATCGTTAGAATCGTTGATTTTGTTTGCCGACGGCTTGCGCAAATGATCACTTCCGCGAGCGCGTTTCATCGTCGCGACGTCACCAGACGCAGCAGCAAAGCGCGGTGTTCGCCGTTTTCAGCATTAATTCATTCATTATATTCAATAAATTCATTGTTTATGATTTTTTTTGGTACATATTTTAATTTTTAAAAAAATTATTTTTATATAATAACTATTTAGCTTCTGCTCTCTTTCAGGTTTTTTCAGCAACTTAAATTTTGTTAAATTAATGTACTGCACTTTAACACGTTGACGCGCGCCTCGATTTAAAAAATCTAAACAAATCGTATAATTTTTTCTCTCCACTTTTTTAAAATTCTACTAGATGTGCAAGACGTGCAGCCATGGAGCCGTTAGCCGCTGAGTCGCTGAGCCGACGACCCGCTACTAGAGACAGCCGGTAAAATTATATTAAATGACAACGCGCAGCGAAACGAAACGAGAAAATACGGCGAGAAAGCAAAAAGTAGCAGACAATGAACGCCGGAAAACTTGGAAAATTTCGGTAGTCGCGTACGAAAAGTGTGGCACGCGTGTGGGTGGGCGGCCAAGCAGGAGGCAGGACTGAGCGAGGAGAGACAGACACAGAGAGATAGAGAGAGCGAGCGTGAGTACGTGAATGAATCGCGTGATTGAGAGCAAACGAACGATTAGGCGCGAGGTGGATTGAGCACGAACTGCGGCCGGGGTTAATGACGCGTCTGGGTGGTGGAGGTGAGTACATGTTTTTGAGTATGTTGTTGGTGTGGGACGTAGGGGAGGGGGAAGGGGGCAACTAACAAGTGCTGTGCGGCCGCCCGGCTGGCTGTGAGGAAGCAGTCCCTGGATTTTTCCCAACCAACTGTTGCTGCAAAAGGCCCACGCAAAAGGCGGTAAAGGCGGCATTGTTTCTACTGCCTCGAATATTATTCGAAGGGATTTCTTCGGGCGATTTGCTATAACTTGTTGCTCAAGCAGCTCCGTCGCTCTGCTGTCTTCCCCTCTGCAGTCACTTCAGCAGGTTGGCTGCCGGATTTCGAGACGTTTCCAGAGAGACGGAGGGATAACTGAGAAGTACCGAAAAAATATAAACCATTCACAGACAAAACGAACATTTAGAAGATTATTTTTATTTTGTGAATGAGAATTTTGTGTGTATTTTGCGGTCTCGAAAGCTGAACATTGTAAAATCAGATGAAATCCTCGACAAGAAGAAAGAAAATCACAAAATCTTTTCAGAGAAATTCAAAATAAAATTCCTCCATAACTCAAGAATAAAGTAAAATGTTGCTTGAATGGAAATAATTGTAAATTTCATGAAAGAATTCAAGGCAAAAAGTCCTTGCAGCGAATCCGAAGCAAACCTTTGAGGCCTTTTGCGGCCTTTTGCGGCCTTTTGCGGCCTGAAAACTGAAAAGTCTTAAAAGTCAAACTCACCCAGAACTTTTTCTATCACCGATCTTGTGTTCAACTCAGTTGTTGACATTAAGTAAATCAGGCCATTACATTGCATTACATCGCAGTGTCGCCTTCATTAGCTGCGTTGGCTTGCGTACCGGCCCGGCCGTACACCGACTTACGTACTTTATGTATTCGTTATGGAGTTCTCCATCTGTTCCTTTATCTGGCCTCCAAGAGAGATTTACGCTTCCTCTCGTTGGCGCTGCGATCACGCGTCCGTGCAGTTGTCAGCAACGACTTAGCCGCGCGCGTCGACGCACACTGCTTCCACGGTAATTAATTACACAACGCGAGCGCGCACGCTGAAGATCGCGCTTAAGATGGCACTGCGATAATGATGGCTTTCTGACGTGCAGATCCGGGCAAGCTGGCCGGCGCGGACTACCGAATCGTTTGCCCGCAGCCGCGATGAATGAGTTGCAGCACGCGCGCTTCGGTAGCGCTCTCTGCGTGTAAACAAGCCTAGATCCTAGTCGCAGATACAAAACGGCAATGGGCGAGGCTGCCGCAATGACAACCGTATGGGATAATGATCGCGCTGGCGTTTCAGAGGCGAAACGGACGCGTCTGAATGCGGCAAAATTAAGGAAGGCTAGAAGTCATCCGGCAGGCGAGCAGGCGATCGATGATCGCATGAAAAACCGCCGGAAAATGGGCTTTCGCATGAGAGCCGGAGGACGCGTTCGATCTTTTGGGTTGATTCACACGCACGCCATCCGGCGCTGTAGAACGATTTTGTCTGCCTTCGGACGATTTAGCTACGATGATTCGATCACCGACGAATCCGGCGACGCCGCCGCAAATTCATTTATTGTTAACGAAAGTTAAGAAGTTATCGCGATTGATTGTATTTTTATTCAGTTTCACGGTTTTTTTATTATTTGTTTTTTGATTTTTTTTTTTTGAATTTGATCGTCTGGTCTCCTCTTATCCGGTCGATCCTCTGGGCGTTTGTTGCGCACGCGGCGACACGATGCGGCACGTTGCAGCTTGGCGAATTGTTGCGTTGCAGAATTGTACTGCCTGCTCTTCGACTGCTTTTACAGGGTGTTTTTTTTTATTCCTTCTGGTAATTCTCACTTTGACTGACGCAGCACAGAATTTCGAGATCGAGAATTTCGTCCGCCGCTTGACGCGCTTGCGGTCTGCTAAGAATCACGCTGACGTTTTCGCGCGAACAACAAAAAAGCTGTGAAATGAGTAGAGCTTGTTGACTGTTGGCGAACGCGACTGCTGCGCCTCGACATGACAGCCACAATCCGCTGCTCAGAACTCAGACCAACACTAATTCAAAGCGTCAAAGCGCCATAGTGTTCAAACGAATGTGCAGACCTATACAAACACAGGAATGCCCACACAAACACACACAGACTCGCGCACGCACACGCACTCTGGTACATTATCACGTCGTCGCAGCGTTGAGTTGGAGCGATTTTGATCGTAGGCTGAGCGCTCTTTCTGAGCCGTCCTCGTTGTTGGCGCTGCCAGCGTTTGTGTGTAGGCCAATGTCTTCAGCCTTAAAAGGCAAGCAGAAAAAAAGCTCTGCCCCTGTTTTCCCCCGCAATTTTCAATAGTTTTCCACTTATTGTTGTTGTTGTTGTTGGTGGCTCGAACAAGCCGAGCTTGAACGGCCTCTTTCATTCAGAGGCGTACACTTCGTTGCACCACTACTACTACTACTACATCATGGCCGATGATGTGTGTGTGTATGTGTGTGCACAGCGTGACTGTGTGTATAGGTGTGTGAGTGTGGCTTCAGCCCTTGTCAACTTGGGTCTATCGCGTGGCTTGCGGCAGCGGCTCGTTGCCACACAATTGAGTTGGTGGCATTTTCATCTCATTCGAACCCTTCTAACGTTGTCTATCTCTTATCTCTCTCTCTCTCTCTCTCTCTCTCTATCTCTCTCTATATCCATGTGTCTTTATTTTGGTCACTTTTTTGGGTTGAAATGTAATCAGGGCTGAAGAAAGACAGAATATACCCAGACGCCTTCCGTTTCGCCTATCAATTTTGTTGTTGTTGTTGGTTGTTGTTGTTGTTGTTGTTGTTGTTGTTGTTGTTTCTCTACTAGTTGTCTACTCTTAGCCCCGTCAAAACCTCGGTGTAAAGATGGCGATTCTACGAACAAATAATGCAGCGGCTGAATGTCGCGTAAAATTCGCAAGTAACTCTCTTCACGAGTTTGCAACACTGGCAAACGTTTTAATTAAATTAGCTTTCTTCACCGTACAACGGCACACTCTCCGTCGCTGGAGAAGCTTTTTCGGGTCGTTTGGTCGTTCGGTCGTGCCGGCCAAAAGCTCGCGCTGAACCATAAGAAAACAGAAGTAATCGCCAGGCGCCCACACCACACCACACCATCGTTGTTGGCCATAATCTGGCGTGTGGGTGGGTTCATTGATGAAATTCGCTGCGGCTCGAAGTGAGCGACGCCGCGACCGCGTCGGTTTTGCTGTGCAAAGAGCAACATTGCTCTTTGTGACGTGCACACAACGACACGCGCGCTATTCGTGTCTAACTATACAGATGATGTATGTGGATGTGTGTATGGTGGGTATCTGTGTGTGTGTGTGTGTGTGTAAGTGTTACTCGTACGTTGTGGCTCGTTTATTCATTCATGCATTTTTTAAGGTGGTGCCGGCAACAGCAGCGGCGGCACGGGGCAACGGGGTTGACTTTTTTCCACTAAAACGCTGCAGCTGTTCGCGCATTATTTCTGCTTTATAGAAGAGATAAATAGCTGGCGAAGAAGGACCTGTGGGCGTGGGTGGATCGTCTTGGGTTTTACTCTTAAGAGCAAATACCGAGTAAAAATTCGAACGTCTAAGCATCATGTTAACCCTCTAGTGTCACACAACACTGAGTACCTGCAGCAAACACCGAGTACTCCCCGTCAAAATATTCTTTAATAACCATCGAAATATATTAATTTTTTTCCTTTTATTGTATATAAACAAAATAATAATAAACGAGAAGTTTGAAATTTTTTATAATAAAAAAAAATTTAAATTTGTCTGCTAAATAACATTCTTTAAAATCAGTGAAAAGGACGAAATTGTTTATGTTGAGATGACAGACCTTCAAAATTGGCCGAAAAAGTTGCAGCAGGCGCAACCGAAGCCCGGTGCAGCTTTTAAAAGGTTCTACGAAGAGAACAAACTTAATATTGTTTTTAAGGAATGAAGGTTTTCCGTGTTTTTTTTTATTGTAACTGATATCGATTTTATGTATACATACAGATATATAGCTATTAGGCTTTATCTAAGCCTGCACCATTTTACCCTTTATCTCAGTTTTTCTTTCTTTCTTTTCAATCTTTTGACCTTAGCGCCTTTCTTTGTTCATTTACTCGATTTTTTGTTTAGTTTTCACTTTCTTTTAAATTAAGTAAAGAAAATTAAGGCCATTTCAATTTGATCAACATTTAAACTCGCCTTGAGCGCGTTGAAAATTAATGAAAGCTTCAATGAAATGCTTTAGAAATGTTTTGTACATTCATGAATGCGTGTTGGCATGAGCGATTTCTTTGTATTTGTCGCTGTTGTTGTTGTTGCTTTTATTGCCATGTGTGGGGTCCTGTTGCGATCCTGTGGGCCCTCAAGCATCCGCCGGCGAGAGGAAGCGTGTGCGGCACGATGACACGGTGTGACAAATAAAATATAGCGCTATTTGAAAAGTACAACTACGCGCTATAAATTCACGTTAAATACATTGCAATTTCAGCACAATCCAAATTGTTGTTGCTGTAGTTGTTCTGGCACGCACCTAAAACAACAACAATGTTGTAACGGACCACTATTTGTATGTATATCGTAGAATCGAGAAAAATAAAATCCGAAAGCAATTTAAAAACAAATCGTTCGGTAATTTGATATAGTAAAAATATTCAAAAAAAAAGAGCAACTGACAGACAAATCCTGTGTAAAAAACTATTTCTTTGTGCAAAAAGAATTATCGCAAAAATTTTCGAAGTTGACAGAATGACGTATGCTAACTAGTTGCTTTTGTTGTTGCTGTTGTTGCTGTTATGTAGTAAGGTTTTGACTATGAATCTGGTGGTATTTATTCTTGTTCTTCTTCTTCTTCTTCTTCTTCTTTTTCTTGCCGCAGCTGGTTATTCAGAGCCGGTGACGCCGGATGATGTCAAAGCGGAGCAAGCGCATTTGCAGCAAACAAACAGTGCTGACATTTTTATGCGATTTTTAATTAGTTTTAATTCAAGATTTCGAGAGCAAAAGAAAGAATTAAATGAATAAAATTAGCATTTTTGATTTTGTGTTTTTGGTTTTTTTTGTTTTTGTGGTTTTTTATCGACTTGGCCCACTAAAAACTTATGAATGAATTTTGTTTGATTTCGCTTTAGCAACGCTTTCTGCTCCAAAATCGAACAAAACTGGCATTATTTCAGCTTATATTTTATATTTCTTGCGTTTGGCACGAACGTGGCTTTAGACGTGGCTTGAAGCAATTTATGGCTAGCGCGCTCTTACTTCCGACGCTGTCGTCATCGTCATCGTCATCGTCATCGTCATCGCCATCTTCACAGCGCACAGTCAAAGTCACAGCCAGCATCTTTACCATTGCCATCAGCATCAGCGTCGCCTTCGTCACCGTCACCGTCATCATCACATCGTAGTTTCTTCGCTGTGGTGTCATGGTGTCAACTTGCCAAGCGCTTGTCTTGACACTCAGCGAAGAATTAAAAAAAAAGTCACTTTGGTATCTCTCCTTTGGCAGTTTTTTGTTGCTTTTTGGTTGTGAAAGAATAAGAAAAAACGTAAATCACGTTTTTGTCTCTTACCAGCTCAGTCGCGTCGTATCTCCTCCGAGCAGTCTTCAACGCTCTTTTTTTGGTTTGAGTCAAAGACAAAGCAAAGCGGAAAAAAATCAATAAATTAAATTAAGAAATCTATTTTTAAACAAATTCAAATTTTAATATTTCGATTCTTTGTTTATAGTATTGCTGGCTTTGATAAAATCAATAGTCTTTATCCACCAGCCAATTTCCGGTCTGAAATTAGCTTAAATTATTTTACAACAAACGGAACAACTTTAAAAACAAAAAAAAAAAAAAAGAAATAAAATCGGTCTTCTGCAGGCAGCATAAAATAGCTTAGTTTATGAGAATATATTTTCCATAAAAAAATGCAAACCTTTAAAAAAATTAAAAAATTTTCAAATTATGATGATTCAGAAAATATCGTCAGCTCGTTTTAGGTTTTTTGAAAATAATCGGAAAAATATTAATTTAAATTTGATGATAATTAATTTAATTTTCTTATTTTTCTTGAAATTTTAAAAACTAATATAATTGTATTAAGAGAAAATTAGTTCGTTTGTGAGCGTGAAAAATTTGTCTCTCGCTCGAGCAAGCTGCAGGCAAAAGACTTAAGCGACAAACTTGTTTTCGTTCAACCGCTTTTCTGTTGATTGATCTCGGAGAAGATTTTCTTTGTTTCTTTGGTTTTTCATATTAATTGCGCAATTGTACTATATTGACAGAACATCAATGTTTCCATATATTCTACCAATTTCTTTTTCCCTTTTAAAAACCGTGTTTCTTCAATATTTAGCATCTTCAACTATTTTCAGGTTTTGTGAGTTCCTGACTAGTCCATAAATGTTTTCACTCTCACTAACTGGAGCGACTTAGTAGTTAATTCTTTTAAGACATATGTACTTTTTGAAGAAAATTAATTCTAATCGCTTCAAATGTGTAGGATTTTCTCGCGGCGGCATCTTCTGTTCTTCGCCGCTTTTGTAATTTCTTTTTGATGTCGGTTGGTCAATCTTCCTTTCGGTGACGAAACGTTCAATGCTTTAACTAGCTCGAACTCTAGTTGTTTCAACGGAGGTATTAGAAGCAACACATTCGTATGATTATTTTTCTCAATCTCTTTGTTCAGCATACAAATAGCGTTATTATTTCATATGAAAAAAAGGTGTCAAAGGCTTCCGCCTGTTGGTCGGCTTGCCGGTAGCTGGAGCCATAAGAAATTTATTGAAACTAATTGATAGAGGAAAATTAGTCGAATAGCTTTATTATATTGGAATGAAAGGGCTTGAATTTCGGTTTTTAAAGAGTAACCGCGACGAAGCATTTCAAGTTTGTCAAAAAGGCTGATAAAGTTTCAAAAATATTAGGCTTCTATCAACTAATTAAAAGTTGTTATTGGACAATAGAATGCGATAAAATTTGAGATTCAAGAAAGACAAGACACCATGAAGTAGAACGAATGCAAAAATATTTATGAAAAAAGCGGCCTCTGGTCTTGGAAGTAGCTGCTGATGACCGCTAGAAACAGAAATAACCGGCCTAATTTTAAAAATTTGAAAGTGTATCGTTTTAATTAATTAATTTTTAATTTTATTATCAAATTTTTACTTCATAAATTGTCTTTGAGAATAACCGTATACGGAATAATATTGCGATAAAATAAAATAAAATCTTTTATACAATTTAGAGAACTGTTCACTCAGAGAACAACAAACAAACTATTCAAATTAATTGAGTTAGATAAAAATTAATATTAAGAAAACATATGAGATGTTATTTCTGATTTCTGGCTTTTATGGTTTGGTTTGTTGTTATGGAAACTGTTGGACAGATGATAACGTTTCCGATGTTTTTTATTTTGAACCTCTTTGTGAAGTTCCACATTTAACAAGGTTGGTGGCTGCTTTATCCTCCCAGATTGCCATTATTGCACTTCGGTAAGCGCTGATCGACCAAAAAACCCAAAATTCAATTTTCACACAATATGCGTATAATAATACAATCAACATTCGCGCAGACAAATTGCGCCAGGCAGACGGACCAGCCGACAACACAGACAGCTAGAACAGACACAGGCCTCGTATAATCGGTATATGCCTCGAAGGCACGTGTACGCAATTCGCATTCATGCATTATTCATTCATAATGCATCGTTGTGCATTGCCGCAGAGGAGGGTGGACGTTTCGGGCGCAGGAGAAGGAGAAAGGTTACAACAAGGGACGATCATGTGTTCTCTACAGTTTCACGGAATGGAATGGGATGGGTTGAGATGCTAAGGTCTCTAAGTCCAATCCATTTGATTCAGAAACCAACAGAGTAGAAGATGAACGGCATGAGCGGAAAATATCATGATACACGTATGTACATTCTTCTGAAGGCAATTTCTTTAGTCTTGAATTTCTTAATGAAGAAATCTAGCCTCGCGTTTTTTAAAGGAATTAACAGCGCTTCTACCGCATGACGGCTGAATACTTTTGTCTGAAAACTCATCTCATTTCTTCAGAGAACAAGCAATAATAATTTTCATCTTTTGTTTTGTTGAGGATCATATTCAAAGGCATGACATTTAAACGGTATGAATGGCATTACCGTCGTGCTGCAGCGTCTATAGGTAACCATATTCCTGGAGTTTTGGGACTCGGTTTATCTCTGAGAGACTCATAAAGAGATTCATATCATTAAAGTGAAGCGTTTTCTAACTCAAGCTTTACAAGTCGACAAGTCTAAAATTACGACGCTCTTACCTGATCGCTATACATTATCACGAGTGCCATTATCACGATTGGCAAGTGGCTCATAAGTGGCTCATAATACAAAAATTATGGCAATCAAAGAGTCTCCAAATCGACAAGTCGAGTCTTAAGAGTGATTCACAAACATGAGCCCTAAAAATAACCAGGAATGACACTCAAAAAGCTTAGTTGTTTCTTGGCAAGTGGCTCATATTTCATTCAAACACCTCTCTACTGAGCTCAAAAAACACTTGTAGAAAGAAAACTCACTGCAAAACGTAATACATTTTAATTATAATTGAAACAAAGTCATAACCGAACTTAAAATGGGAACGACATTATTGTATTTTCTGATACCAGATAATAAGCATAAGATTGCAACATTTCCTGAATCTAATTATGGCGTTATCGCGAATGACTTTTGAATCTTTTCGTCGGCCAGCTTTTCGTCGAGACAATTAAAATGTTGGTCGACGGCCGGTGACATGAAGTCAGTTTTTCTTTACAAATGCGGTCGAGTAAGTACAATTGTAGATAAAAGATAAATATTTTAGCTATGGAGAGTGGTTTTTTCGAAGGCGGCAACTTAATTTATTTATTTAAATTTTCGGGCCTGGGCTTCAATTACAAAAATATATCACTTGCATGCAAAAGCAACAACAACAACAACAACAACAAGAACAAAAACTGAAAAAGGGGCTTAACTGATCTTGTTTTGAGGTAATTCTATCTCTTTCTCTGCCACTCATTTAATAATATTCACTTGGATCTTTCAAATATTCATGAATTATCGTATAAGAGTAGATGCCTTTTGTTGTTGTTGTAGTTATTGTTGTTCTGTGCTTACAACAACAACAACAACAACAACAACAACAACAACAACAACAACAATGCTGTTGAAGGACGCAGTCCCGGCATTTTATGATTTATTTGACACAGTTTTTTGATTCATGTCATTTGTGGTGGCTGTTGTTGTTGTTGTTGTAGACTTAGTTATGTCTATCTGTCTCAAGACCTTAAACCTATGTGTGTGTGTGTGTGTGTGAAAACATTAGCTCAATTTGCACTTGGTCGCATAAAAAAAATATATGTATGTTCGTACGAGTATGATAGAATTTTATGCATTTCTTAAAGCGGAAATCACAAGAAAACTGATTTATCGCAAGTATCGCGATATGATTTGAATTGGGCGCGGTTTTTGCGACGCGTGCGTGAGTGTTAGTGTGACATTTAGTGTGGCTGGAATGAAGTTCTTGTTCTTCGCGTGTTGCTTGTTTCGAATTAGTCGAGGATAATCAACACTTTTATCACTCACGACGATATAATGATAGTTTGTTGTACACGACATTTACAATTTAAATAATAAAGTGATTTTTTATCTTTTAAGAGTCTTCTATAATCTTGCAAAAGTTAGAAATAAAGGAGTAACATTTTACTAAAACTCTGGCTTACTTGTTAAACAGGCCAAAGGTTATGAATCTGAAAATTCGTTTACATTGTTTGCCATTATTCGATGCTGACGTCATCGGCACAAGAAGAAACTACTAAGAAAAAAAAGGAAAGAGAAAAATTTAGGAAATTTTTAAGAGTTTTAGTTTTAGAGTTATGAGTTTGGGAAAGATTAAGTTTTTTTTCTTCATCATAATTATAAAAAAATAGAAGAGTTCGCAAAGAAATGGCTAAGTTTTCCAAAGCAGCGATTTGTGTAAGAGCAAACGTTTTGGTACTTCTTTGCTTCCGGCGTACAAATATGAGATAATTAGTAAAACGTAAATGATAACGTCATTATAGACGCCCACAATTAGGCCGGAGAGGAAGGCCTTTTAATGGAGCCGTTTTCAAGGATTTTTTTTCCAACAAATCATTTAGCAAGAAATGGACAGAAATGGCAAATGGACAGCAGGCCAGAGACGTGCAGTGTGTTACTCGTTCGTACAAATTTCTAGCCACCAAACGCTGAATCATTCCGGCCCGTGCGTTGTGCGCTTGACCCTGCCGCCGAGTGATACTCATGCCAACAGAATAAATTATTTGATTTGATTGAGTTGAAAATGAGTTCGCAAAGCGCTAGAAGGCTTTTTCGACTTGGCACGACGTACATATTACATACATACATATGTATGTATGTGTGTAAGTTCAATTTAACCTTTCGAGGGTTTGGAGACTTGGTTGGGTTGTTTGTTATTTCGGCAAGCGTGTGTGCAGGGCTCACACGTATCCTATGAGGTATGTACGTGTTCCAGGTAAGTTACAGACCGCGATGCTGAGTCTAATACAAACTACAGAGGGCCTAGCATTGCTGGCATTGCTTGATCTGTCTCAGTCTGAGTCTCAGTCTCGTTATGGATTTTTACGCGGCTCAGTTGGTTGATGAAGTCTTTTGTTTTAGCTGGAAATATCGTACGTTGGCTCGATGATGATGAAAAAAGAGCACTGACTGTACTATATGTCTTATAGCTTCTTAACTGACATTTAAAGAGGATTGTCTAAGCTTGCCTTTGGTCGGTTGTGCTAAATAATTAAGCGATTTCCACTTTAAGTCAGATTCTGGAACCGACAACGATCTTCTCCTGCACAAATTTCTAATCAACATAAATTTTGCGGTTCACTTTTTGTGAGTCTTTGCTGAATTATAAATCGAGGTTTACGAAGTAATGAAGCATTTAACTGGAAAGGTTGTGAAGACATGGAGAAATTGTCGGTTGGTGGGCGCGAGAAAGAGTGGAAAAGAAATATTTGAGTTTTATTAAATTTCAATTTTTTTCCTTTAAAAGTGCTCACAATTTTACGAAGATTTTCATTTCGGTAGCGAGAATCTCAATAATCGATAAACAAGCAAAACTGTGCTCGGTCATCGTAAAAAGCCAATACTGATGGTCGCCATAAAGCCGCGCAACGTACGCGCTTCGCTGCTCCATGAAAAATTGAGCACAATTTTGAATGTTTAAGCTCACGCATTAACTTCATTAAAATTCCTCCGAACTAATTCGGTGCATTCGTCATGCCGGCTTATGCCGGTGACCATAAAATGGTATTCTCTACGAGGTGCCGACTCGATTCTGGAGCAAGTGTTTGCCACTAATTAACCTTTATGAGGCCGCAAATGCATGAGAATAGTCTCGTGTCTTCTCGACTTTTTGGTGCGCTCGTTTGTTTACCACCAACAAAATTTGTTGATCAACGAAAATGCACCATATGGCATACGAGTTAACAGGTTTAAAACAATATATTAACGGATTAATTCAATTGCGATTAACTTCAATTTCAACTAACGGTTCAGTTTGGTATCTAGAGTCAGGTTTGGAAACATTTTTTTGGTTGCGTCACCAGAAAAAAAGAATATCTAGTGGCAAGAGTTTAGTAGAGAAAAGGGTGGGGTGGGGGAGGTTGATGGCTTTAAGAGCGATAAAAATTCTGTTTCATGGCGGACAAACATCATCATCGAATAATGTCAATCGTTAATGGTTTTTGTTAAAATTAAATAAGAACAATTACTAAAATTGATCGCTCTCGAAAAAAAGCAATTCGTTTTTATTGATTTTGCACAAAAATCTTTTACAATTTCAGGCGCCTGAGGCTTCTGAGCACTGCCACTCGCGGTTACTGCTGCCGCATCTCGCCGCTTGCTCGCGTACGTTGCTGTACCTGAGAGTATTTATGTCCGTCTGCGAGTATTTTGACGCAAGATGTATTTTGATGCCGTCCGGTGCAACGTCCGGTGCGTATGCGCGGCGATCTGCGGGCGCGACGATGATGCAACCGCCGCGAACAAAAGCTGGATCTAGTGTCATTCACGTAATTTGAATATCAATCAGTTGTTGCTGCTGCATGCTTCTCTTCTTCTTCTTCTACTTCTTCATGGTCTTATTCGTCGTTGATTTGTTCATCTCTCTCTCGCTCCCTTCTTCGTCGCTTTCCCTGAAGCTGAACGACGCAATCTTTTGGCTTCATGCTCAATACGGCAGCACCTGACTATGCCATGGACGTTGATCGGCGCATGGTCCTTGGCTCGTTGGATGCGCCGTGTATCGGTCGCCATCAATTATACTGATGGCGGCTGTGGAAAAATGCCTTTTTAATTGATAAATTCGATCGGAATTTTAAGCTTCGGCGATAAGTTAAACGCAACGAGTCTGCAGCTACTTTAGACTTGTCGGACGATGTGTCGGTGACTTCATCGCCGCTTTGGACAATGTTTTCAGCTCTGCTTCGAGGTGCTTCGATAGTGCTTCGATAGTGCTCCGATATGTTGAGGTATTTTGAAAAAAAGAAAAGATTTATGCAAGTAGTTCGCTCGAAGCGGCTAAACGAAAGAGAGGCCAATGACAGAGGCCTTTTGGTCTGCTCCAAGCTGAACTCTTTTCACCAACTTTGCTCTCAAACACATGCACACACAGTTTCGAAGCTGAAGTGACACTTGACACAGATTTCAGCTGCTACCAGATTTCTGACGATTGATAACAGTCAATCTTTGGACAATTCAAAAAAAGTTTTGCTCCTTCCAAAATGTTTTCTGACGAGAAGATCTTTACAGAACGATAACTGAAAGAGTCGCATCAAAGAGTTTCTTTCTATGCGTCTCTCGAGTGTACCAAGAAAACATGTAGGAACAATTGAATTCTGAATTTAGACTTATTTCATAACATTTCAAAGCATCTTACCTGAACAGCTTGGACAAAAAAGTGTCCACTTGAGAGCATTAACGCTTTGAGCATTAGCGAGAACGAACGAGGCGTCAAAACGAAAACGAATCGCTCGAAAACGAAGCGATCAACGATTTGAGTGATGTGATTATGTCAAAATGGTTTAAGCTGCCAAGCGGGACAGACGTTCGGTCTCTCTGTCAGTCAAGACATCAGATAAAACAAGTGTAGGTACGTTATTTGTGTATGTAAGACTGTAAGACGCGGTAACAAGATCACTTGCGTTAAACGTCAAGAGTCATGCGTTGTTTCATTGCTTTCCTTTTTTTTTAGTGGAATATACTTTCAAATTGAATAAGATTTTTTGGGAAACGCTTATGATGATGATGCTATCTTGAAATTTAACAATTTCAAAGGTACATACTTACAGTGTTAATAATCATCATTCATGGCGAGCCAGTGTTGATCAGCGACGCTGAACGCTGAACGCTGATGCCAAGAGACAAAACATCTCAAAACAATACAGCAAGTACAGACGAGAGTGACACAAATCGGTCACACGCTGACACTGAATGAGCATGAAAAGAAATGGCTGCAGGATGTTTACATTTCGAAAAGTTTTGACATTCGTAACTGACAATGATTGACTTAAGCGGAGTGTGGAATATATTAATAGTCTTATTATTTTCTGTAATGTTGTTGTTGGTTGAAACCATTCCAAAAAGTGGACAGAAATTCACAAAAGAATTCTGAAATCATTGAGAAAACGAGTAAAGGTTACTTCTATTAAGATTTCGTAAAACTTTATAAGAATCTTTGTGGGCTGAAAAGTTGTCTGCTTGACAATGCCGACGATCGCGGCTACTTGAAAAAGCCTGGAAAATATAAGCCTAAGACCTCTAAAAGTTACTGCCAAAAAGTCAACTTTTCATTTGTTTTTCTTAAAATACTTTCAATCGTTTTTAGTTGCATTGAAAGAAATCTGCCTGAACTCTTCTGACTGTCGCGAACAAAGTACATAACAAATAGCACATTTCCGGTGCTGCAGCGCTGCACCATTTCGTGTAGTATGCTAAGTACTTGTGATAGCTGTGCTCCGATAACCGTTGGCTCAGGCATGCTCTGCTGCGCAGGACTCTGGCAGCCACGTTGTCGCTCTCCGCTGACCGCGCTGAGACTTGACACAACAACGCTAATGCAATTTGCGATACGACTGTCGCCGGAACCGAACTGAACTGAACAAATGCAACACTAAATGCGAAATCGTCACTTACGCGGCTTTAGCATTCAACGAACGCACTGAAAATTCATCATCGTGGTCAGCAGCAGCAGCGGCAGCGGCAGCGGCAGCAGGAGGAACAATCAACAAGCGATGATCGTCGTCATCTTCATGCCATCATCACGCTCAATTACAACGCCACAAAACACGAAAGCACGCGGACGGGCGCAGTCCAACGGGTGAGAAGGCTTTATGAACCGTGAGGCCAGCACAGTTCAAAGAGTCTCCAAAGACCACAGACGTGGCTCCTGCTCTTGCTGCTACTGGACAGTGGAGGGGCGACAGATAGTCGCGCCGACCGATGGACCGACCGACCGCTACTCATTGCCAACAACGCAGACAAAAGCTTTGCTAACTAACCGCAACGAATTGTCGCTGATTTTATTTAACTCTGCATTTCTCCTCTCCCTTCTCGCTCCCTTCTCGCTGCCTTTTTTGGTCTTGTCTTCTCATATTGTGTTTTCTATTTTGCAGTTTCCTGTCAACACTACACGAACGATCCTCGTTTTAAATGATCCTCGTTTTTTGATATGAGAGAAGAACGCATTTCGTTGGATTTTCGTCTGAGCGTCTGACGTGCTTTCTGATGCTGCCTCTACGGCGCTGGACGCTGGTGACTATTGCCAGATTTTGAAATTGAAAAACGTTGCTTGCAGCGATCTGCAGCGACTGTGCTTCCGCAAGTACGTATCTGTTGCCGCAGTCTGGCTGTGATTGCAAGGCAGGCCTCATGTCTGTGGCTCTAGCTCCGGCTTTGGCTCCGGCAGCTGATGATTTGCTGGACTGCTTAACAGAATTATCAACATCTCGTTTCGGCTGTAGATGATGTCGCTCGCTGCACAGATGCCTCGCTGAGGATGGCTCGTTGCAGCTGCAGACTGTGCCTAGACTCGGTGTCTATGACTGCGACTGCATACACTGACAATTGACAATTTCTCTGTGAATAATTTGTATTTTGTAGCGTTTTGTCAACGTTACGCTTCATTTGCATTTTGTCGTTAAGCCAAAGCTCACCAAAACCAATGACGTCACTGCAGTACAGTAGACTTCCTCGGAGTTGGCGATTTCTTGACTTCTGATGATTTTTTTATATGTATATTGTCTGTATGCAGTCACAGTCTGAGTCTGAGACTGAAGAAGAAGGTGTGATCACTTCGAGGTGATCGTAGAAATATATTTTATGGTTTTTTTGTCGCCAAAATCATAGATTGCAAATGATCTCAGTACTTGGAAAATACTCGTCAGTAATAAAATGCTAGCAAAAAATTCATCTCAACGATCTCTAACGCTATAAGCACATTTGATACTACAATATATCAATAATTAATTAAAATAATTGTGATTTAGAGAATTCTCCCTTTTAGATAGTTCTTTCTCTCTTTTAAAGGAGATAAATGTGATGGCTAGAGTATATTATTTTATTAGTCTGAAGCATTAATTGTCATTCTTAGCTGAAATTGTCTATGAAAATGCGGTGCGTTTCATTTGAGGTGCGTTTCCTTTGAAGTCCGTATACTTTCAGTCCGTTTACGATTAAGTCGTCAGTGACACACCTTCGTAGGTATTTCTACTGATCTGAAGAGCTATAATCACAAGACAGGTCCCCAAGGAATTACTCTGGACTCAATTCTGTCGAACGAACTGCCGCCAGAGACTTTTGTCAATTAATTCTGGTGTCGTTTCAATTTCGTCCCATAATTTTTAGGCTAATATTTTTTCACTCTTGTATCTCTCTCGGTCTCTCAAACGAGTCCAATTAATTTCGAAAAAAATTATGGAGTAAATAAAACCATTCTACGACTAAATTTATATGAATTTAACTACTTTTCAATTATTCCGAACAATGAAAATAATGCAACACTCTTCAAATTTATCAACTCATGGAATGATTTGACGCGTTTCAATGAATCTGGGAATATCGACGTTATCGTTGTTGTTGTTGTGAGTGTTAGAGGCGTTGTTGCTGGTTGTTAACCTGCTCGTTATCGAGTCAAAATAATCATCCTCCTCCTCCTCCTTCTCCTCCTTCCATCAATTGTTAAGTGTTTTGTAGTTTAACAATTAGAGAGACCTCGAGAAAGGATGAGCCTCAGCCTGAAGGGAAAAGAATCTTCTTCAGAAAGAAACTGAAAAAAGGTAAGGAGAAACTTGCCATCTCATGCAGCGGCCAGAAAAAGAACCAACACGGTAAGAGTGAGGAACAAACCAACGACACTGCAACGACACTAAAATCGTTTCTTCGCAAGTATGCAGATTTTGTGTGTCCTCGCTGTCTGACAGTCTGTCAGGCAATCAGCGAAGACGACGACGACGACGACAGCAGCAGCCTCAGACAACACAAAACGATGCTCGCGAACTTTTTGGAGCAATTTAATTGCGCAATATTGGAAGCAGCAACAACAGTAACTACTGGCTCCACGAGACGCTGATTGTCGGAGACGTTTTGTAAGAGATTTTTATTTTTAATAGAAATGAATTTCTTACAAATCTGGCAACTTTTTTCGCTCGCACACATACATACACCCATTCCAGCAAGCATTCATTGGACGACGCGACGCGACGCGACGCGACGCAACGCGACGATTGAATTGAAGTCAAGATGTCTTCTGAAGTCGTTGCCTGCCTGACACGCTTGGATCCTTGTAGTCGCAGCCGCAAGCGGCTTGTCATTTTTTTTTCTGCTACTTCTTCTTCCTCTGCTTTTCTCGTTTTATACCTTTTACGCGCAGCGCGATCGCGTCGTGCTTCCGTCGCGTCACTTTTAATTAAACAATGGCTACGAAAACGTGTGCAAAAGTGTGAAAAGTATTTGAAAGTTACGCGCGCTCGAGCGCTTGAGGTAAAGGATCGCTTGCGCATTCTCTCTCCACTCCTCCCGCAAACGCGCCACATTTCCTGGGGCTTTTCTCTCTCTCTCTCTCTCTCTCTTGTTGTTCGTCTTGTTCGTCTATTTCTTCAACTTTGCCACTTTATTTTTTCAATATTCTTTTTCGGTTTGTGTGTGTCGTTGTTGTTGTTGTCGTTATGGTTGTTGTTGTTGTTGTTGTTGTTGTCAACACTCGAGTCTGTTTGCCGAGTCAAGTGAAGTGAGTTATGACTTGTGCAATCACGACTTCTTGTTTTGACTTCTGCAGAATTTTAGCTTATTTTCTTTATTTAATTTTGTCTGATTTATCCCGAATGGTGTCAGTGGTCGCGGTGGCCTCAGCGGCAAAGAAAGGCATTATACGTTAAAGCGTGACACTGTTTTCTTGACTCTTTTCTGCTCGCAAGATCTACTCGTAGGGTAAAAAGATCGCGAGGTACTTCTAGTTCTAGATCAAAGAACCATTGCGACTCTGGTGTCCAAAAAAGCCACACAAAAATCCTTCAAATTATTAAAAAAACTCTTAAAAAACTCATGGCATACTTTTTTATTGGATTATATTATTTTAATTATGTAAAGTGAGCACAGCATTTTCATACTCGTGGTCATTCTGAAGACGCATACAGTACTTTTTTCAGACTCTTCTGTTTTCTTGAAACGTATTACCTGTAAATAATTGACCGTTAATGAACTGATGGTGCCCCGAACCATTTACGTTCGTCCTCTCTCGGCGCTGACGAGTTTAATGAAGCAGAAAATATACCTGCTGATCTTGCCGCTGCCGCTGCCGCTGCTGTTCTTCCGTTTCGAAAACATCTCTGCGGCAGTGATGAAGACGAAGAAGAGCAAGCAGACTGAACACCTTACGGCAGACTAAAAAATTTCACTTTGTGGCGCACTTATCGGCCCCCAGAATCTTCACAGCTCGGTGCGAAGTACGCATTCGACCGACTGAGTTTGATTATATCGCAGCCAGTGGCGACGCGTCGCGCGGATCGCAGCTGCGAGAGAACGTTTAAGAGCTAGTAGCTCGCTGTCAGCGATTGATGTACAAAATCTTTATCATTATCGCATCTGGGCTCGCATTTGGGCCCCGTTCCGGAGCGTGTAAAGGGCTACTGCTCAGAGGGCAGCTGAAGGGCAACGGTCCACAATGCGTTTACCCCGCATTAAAAAAGCGACGCAATGAGTCGATCGATCGATGGCTCGATCGTTTGCTGCATCGATTCATACAACGATCGATCTATCCGGCGATCGTCTTGCAGTCATTAAATGAGCACCGAGCAGCATCGCGATGGTGCAGCAGAGGAAAGTGGTTGCTGTTGCTGCAACAACAATAATTCTGCAGTAAAAAAAGGTGCAGAAATTGACGCCGATCGAAGTGATACAGTCTCGACATTGCCCAACTGGGTTGGTTGGTTGGTTGGTGGAAGGGCTGGTTGTAGAACCGCAAACGGCTACTGTCAGCTACAATAAGACGGCACTCTGTCTCCAGTGCCGTCGCTATAACTGCTGATGGACGCAGGACGCGGCACAGGCAGGCCGACCGTGTTAGACGGCTGGCTGGAGCCGAGTAAGTGCTCCCAAGAGACGCTGGAGCAGGAGCAGGAGGAGACGGGGAGGCGTAGGGGGAGGGGGCATACAAATATAGCTTCTACATATTTCATTTCTTCAAAGCTGTTATTGCTTCGCCGCGGCTTCTTGTCGCGCCTTATCTTAAAATCCTTGTTGTCGTCTTAATTATGGCGTTAATGAGTTTTCTGTTTACTTTGCTCGTTCCGGGCTACCAGCTGCCACCGTTCGCCTCTGCCTCTGCCTGCGCGGCCCGAGTATACTCGAGCCATAACCTGAATGCGTGTCTCCGCCGCCGCGGCTGGCAACTCGGCATATTGTATGCATTCGCGGCAACACGCCGCCATAAGATGTACAGTCAGATAAGGCCAGATCGATAAAAATATCGGTGCTGCTGTGTTGTGATGATCGCTGGGGAAAACGATCGAGAGATAAACATCTTACGCTTTTCGACTGTTGTCAAGCAAAGAATTTGATTTAAATTAAACCAATAAATAATAATAAATTTAGAACTTTTGGGTTATAAAATTACATTTGGGCTGGCTCAAGCATCAAATCTGCAAAGCATGCGCCATCTCATTTTGAGCCCGAAGTCTTACAATTTCGCAATTTTATCACAAACTCCTTGCTGTTAAATACTGTTAATAATTATCGCTGTATTGATATAAAATTGATTGCTTGGACAACTTGAAAAATGTGTCTATTTCCTGAATGTATCGTGTCTGCATTACATCAATTCATTCGATCGAATTTTTCACGGAATTGTCTACAACTCTATCGTCCGTTGGCAACAAATGCATGCGCCGTATCGTGTATCTGCCAACAAATCTAATGAAATATGCAAATTTTCTCTGTAATTAGCCACATTAACCAACGCCTCCAACGAACGATCAGATCACGGGCGCGCACTGCGCATTGCGCAGTCGAAGATTGTGCAGTCGGCACTGAACTGAAGCCGCAATTGTGGCTGCAGCCGGCTGAAATCATTGTGAGTATTTATGCCGCGCGATACCGATCAGCGAACAGTTGATTTCGCTGATTATTTCAGGTCGATTTCAAATAATATTTTAATCAATTTTACTATAAAAGTACAATTACACAATTCTCCATTCTTTGGCCAGGAGATGGAGATTGAGCAGTATTGACAGCCAGAAGCGGCTAAATGTCGCTTTGAAAGCGAATGAGTGCATAAATAAGCTACGGAGTGACAAGAGTTTGTTTGCCCAAACAAAATTAATGACTCTCAGCAAATCAAGTTTTCATAAAAGTCTCATGATTTTCTTTTTTCGTTACCTATAAATCAATCATGACTTCGGGATCATTCAACAAATCATTTAATTAAATAATTTCTTTATTCCAATATTTTTCGTGCTCAATTAGCTTTATTTCAATTACGTTTTCTTTCCACAAACGCATTACGAAATGCAATAGCGCTGAACGAAACAGAACCCTTCTGAACTAATTTGCCTACGGTGCACTTGATGATCGATCAAACGATCAATCGTTCAATAAATAAATCAACAAATCATCAATCTTTACAGCTGTAGAGCTGCAGAGTTGAAGAAAATCTTGGCCACGCCTTTGTCTAAAGGAAAAACAATTACAAATCAGCAGAACCTCCGGACAGATGATCGACTAGCTGGTAACTAGACACATTCGAAGACACACAAACACACGCGTTCAGACCTATCTTCGTACGCTCTTACACCTACAACAATACACGCTTCATTTATTCACGGTTATGGTTTTCGGTGACTCTGCGGGGCAAATCGGCTCCCACAATTAATCACCGCTTTGTTTGTACGCGCATCCCGAAACGGGAAGGTCTGTGCCCGTCGCGAAGGCAATGAAATGGAACAATTAATGGTGTGCGCTTTGGTTTGTTTTGGGTTCGGAGTCGTCAGTTGAACCTGCTTCGTATTTATCATTGGCTGAAGGAACGACCTGAAGGTTGATGGCTGATGCTTGATGGCTGTTACTTGATGCTTGATGGTCGAAGGTTGATGGTCGACAATTGAAAAGTTTTAAAAACAATTCAGCAACGACTGATGGAGCTTTAGAATGAATTACAAAATTTGGGGTGGTCTGCTTTTCAGAAGACGTACGTGGCTCCTTTAAGTGTAGAAATATATCTATGGGTTTATGACTGGCATTCGGTGAATACAATATATTATCACAAATTATTCATGAAAATTGAATTAATAATTGAATGAATATACATGAGATTAATTGTGGGAAAAAGTATTTAAGAGACAAGAATCCGTGTAAGGCCACACAAATCTTGTTCATGTCCATGGAGATCCTCCCAAACCTATTAATCGTGGAGTATATACACACATACCTACT
Organism: Conops quadrifasciatus; assembly: GCA_949752815.1. NCBI lineage: Eukaryota > Metazoa > Arthropoda > Insecta > Diptera > Conopidae > Conops > Conops quadrifasciatus. The sequence goes on from OX457078.1 coordinate 2,449,438, forward strand.
TCTGATAACGTTTTCTAGTAATTTTTAATAAAAAAAAACGAGTTCATCCAAGTTTCTCGAAGTATTTTTTAAAGAATATACTTTTGAAAAACAAAATTTCTCAACACTCAGACTTAAAATCTATAATAATTTGTGCGTCGGTTTTAAGTTCGGCTAAAAACTAGGAAGAGATTCTTCAAGACCTCCAACCATTTCCTTCAAGACAGCAAATAAAATCGCCAAGCTGCAAATTTTATTTTTCTAGGGACCCAATTAATTGTTCTTCCATGAATTTCTGTGCTCCATTCCTTTCGAATTATTGAAAATGTATATCAAGGCCCAAAAATGAAACCTTTAAATTTCGTTCCGGGCCAAAGAATAGCTTTGAAGAAAACAAACAATGACCATGAACGACCATAATAACAAACTCTTCTTTCAACAAAGTAAGATATTTATTAAAACATAAATAAATTGTTAAAAGGAAAAGGAAAAGAAAAGGTAATAAAAGAATCGTCAACGATCGTTATGTCGAGAAAAAGTATAGCTTCTTCGTACGATACAATGCCGTGAACATAAACAATGACGATTCAATACGGTTTACGATGTTGCAACACGTCATTATTATTTCATCAATTTGTTTGGTCAAAAGTGCAGTCTTCGAAAGCATTCGGGCTACCGAACAAAGGCTAAGGCGAAGAAGAAGATGACGAAAAACCGTTCATTAACATAAGAATGCAATGTGATGATGTGTCGGCATGTAAAAAGAGGAAGCTAATCAACACCGAAAATGACATGATGTTACGTGGTCACTAAACGAACGTTCATTGACTTTGTCACGATCACGCTGGCCACGGCCGCGGTCATTAGAACCGCCAACAAGCCGAACAATGCAGTCATTTTGGCTCGGTTAACCCTATTTAATTGCTTCTGAGCTGATTAAAACTCGGTATCGGCGGTACGCACGCACGCTTCGATTTTGTTACACTTTCGCAGCAGCAGCAGCAGCAGCTAAGCATCCATTCAAGTGAAATTTATGCCATACAGAGTTGTCGAACACGGTTATGTTCCAAATCTTATTACCAGCGGATGCTGCTGCCGCGTTAATGAACTCGACACGACAACGAGATGTCATTTATGGTATATGCTAATCAAAATGCGTTTTTATGGACCTATGCACCCGGAGCGTCAAAAGGGCAGAGGGAGGCAGATTGACGTTGTTAGCTTAAGTTATGAGAACATTTTCAGGAACAAAGGAAAACTATGTTCTTTCTCTTTAATACAAAATCTTTCCTTCTTCAGTGCCATAAATTTAATATTACAATCATTGGAATTGTAAAATCATCATTCGAATTTCTTAGGCGTCCTTAAGAAGTTGATACGTTGATCCGTAAGAGCGTAGAATATGCCAGAATTTATTTACATATTTCTTGCTGTGAACATCTTTCAACAAATTTTAATGCATTTTGTGTATTTTAGTAAGATTTTACAAATATGCAAAGACAATTTCTCTGATTAGAATAGTTTTAAAATACGTACAGTAAAAGAAAAAGTGAATGGAAGTGAAGAGAAGATTTCAGCTGCTTTTCCTCTATGCATATAATATTTTCCAAATGTTTTAAAACTACCAAAAAACTAAATTACTCTACGAATAAAAATAAAAAGTAATAAAAATATTAAAAATAAAAATTATAAAAAAATGAAAATAATAAATAAAAAAATAAAAATAATAAAAATAAAAATAAAAAGTTTCCATAATGATTGAGAAATAAAGAGATGAAGTTATAAATTTCGAAGAATATTTAATGTAATGATATTGAATTTTAATTTTAATTTAGAATTTCATAAAAGATGACTTTAGATTTTGCAGAAATTTAATCTTTTCTGAAGTTTTAGAAGCTAAAGAAAACATTTTGTTAACAATTTAATAATGAAAACGTCACCAACTCATTACAAGAACTTTATAAAACTCAAAATAAAGCTCTTTTTTTAATTTTATATTTCACATTTTTTGGATAAGACAAATTGAAGATGATAATATGTCAACGGCGAGCTCTCTCTCTCTGAAAGCGTTTGGTTTTTCTTTTTTATTTACAAAGTTCTTCATCCCGTTTTTTCGTTTATTTATTGACAACAACAGCTACAACAACAACAACAGCAACAACATAAAAATGAAAAAATTTCATTTTCATACACCAGATTTTGTACCTCCTGGCGCTATTTAATTATGGCGCTGATAACATTTTGCGTAGATGGTAGCAATTTTTCATGCCAAAAACGCGAGCTCTGGCAACACAAGCTTTGTGCGAGACTGCGACCAGCGACCGGCTCCCGGCTCCCGGCTCCCGGACACAGAACACTACACTACCGCAAGACTCGGAGGCCTGAGACAAAGCCAATCGAACACGCATTGGCGTTGCCATAAATTCTCAAAAATGATAAATTGCAAAGAGAGGCACATTTTCTTCGCGTCCATTGATGAAGTGGTACCGGTCAGATTATGGCATGCTTAATTTATGGCCGACAGGCATGAAAATCTCATTGCATATTATTGTAGTATTTGCTTTAAATATTTGTTAAACGTTGACTTTCGTTTTCAGGGTTAGGAATTCTATTAAGAGTATGTTATATATCGTAATACGCGGTGAAAAAACTGCCTACGGGTACATTGTGGGTAATGTGAAATTTTCGAAGTTGGCGAAAGAGCATTCTTATTTTGATTGACTTTTAAACGCGATACAAACAGATTTCAGATGACTTCAGACGGACTTTTTCATCCTTGCGAACAGTTTATTTAATAGTAATATCCACCGATGACTTTATATAAAAGCTGCTATGATTTCCACAATTTCACAAAATTAATAATTAACTTTCTTTTAGAAAGATCTGCGCCGTTTTTGACATAATATGAAACTTCTTTTGTTATTCGTATAGCAAAAGGCGAAGAAACAAACCTGAAAACTCTAGAACTTCTCAACTTCTCAACGACATACAAGTATGGGCATAGACATGGTCGTCCGACATGACGAGTCTCTTCAACCGTAGCTTTTGAGCGTGCTGCCGCCGCCGGCTGCTTTCGGTGTAAATTCATTTCAATTAACAACAATTAATCGAATAACTTTGAAAAGCTGCTCTCAACTCATGCTGTAAAGATGCATGAGAGAATTACTTTAATGAGCCTCAATCGTAAATAACCAGCATAACGGGAGGAAATCTTTGGCTTTAGTTGCTCTTAATTAGATTTAATGGACTTGCTGCCGTCAACTTGAACCATCGGCGCAGGATCGGAGCAGGCGCATGGTCGTTACATAAAAAATGGAATTTATTCTATACCAATTTGCATAGCATAACCATCTATTTGGCAATTACGTAGTAAAAATAATATATTTTTAATTGCAGTTTCGTATTGATGACGACTGAAGTGAGCGCAATGGTCATTGCGTTCAGCGTTCAGCGCCTAACAGTTTGCAGATTGCATTAATTGCAAGCCGGCAGTCGAAAATCAACGATGATAATTGTTTCAGCGTCGTTGAAATTAATTCAATTGAAGCAGCCGACGTTTTATGATATCGAACTGTTATGGCTGTCAGAAACGTTACCACCGCAGAGGTGTTGTGACAATGGACTAATGGAGACAGTTTTCAATAAGAGACTTAAAGTAGGCCGCGATTGCGACAATATGTCAAATTTTTGCCTATATCTTTCCATCAGATAGATGCCGATGGATTATTCGAAAGTCTTGATCGATTGATGGGTGCCATTGTTTGAAAGGCTTCTCCGGTTGATGGAAGGCAGAATGTGAAGCCGCATAAATGGTGCCGCATAAAGCAATTCAGTTATTAACCCTCAAAACGATATCATGCCATTATTCAATTTTAAAAATAATTTCCAAACATTTAACAAAATAAACTAAGATGAAATCAATGTTTATCCATCCACCGCAAACGCCTGATGTGTCGTGTCGTGCTCTGGCTGCCAGCTGGTTGGTGGACTGCTTGGTGGACCAGTGTGTAACCGTAAGGGAACGCTTAAAATTTTATGGCATTTTCGTGATCGTCTAATGATGTTTAATATTGCTCTCATTGCGGCTGTTGGTGTCGTTATGCGAGTACAACATGCAGGTCGCACCAGCGCAGCGCCTCAGCCGCTCTTAAGAGGAAGACCACGCCACGCCAGACGTCGGCAACACACGTAGTCAGTCGCACACAAGCCAACACTCGCCGAAGGTGGCTGCAAATGTTTTTGACATTAAGCGATCACAGCTCAAATAATTTAACCGACAAAATCTGTTAACCATTCTTACAAAAAAGGAACCTTGCGACTGCAGCCATGCAGCGCATTCATGATGGAGCTTCATGAATCGGTCGGTCGGTGGTTCCTTTCGGTGCCTGCCGCTGCGTCTACCAAAATCGGCTTGCTCTAAGTGTTCCTCGAGCCTCGAGGCACTGTGAACAGTCGCCCGTGTAAGAATGACGCAATGTGATAACTTTTCCAGCGTTTTCCAGCGTGATAATTCTTTTGATCAGTGCTCCAAAAATCACGAATTTATTTTAGTTCAAAGCACGACAATTGTGGCACGTTAGCGCTACAGATCGCGCTCGTTCTCGATCTCGATCTCGCTGGATGGTTTGATCAGTGGAGCGGCCTTCCGACTGTCCGAAGAGGTACGAAGTGATTTGATTTTCGCCTTGATCGATCAGCATCGTGTTGGAGCATCGCACACGCTCGCGTCTTGGGGGAGCAACGATGCACCGAGCTCCTTTCAGTGCCATAAATTCTGCCCATGATTTATGCTGGGAATTCGTTCGCCTGACATTAAATGGAAAATTGCCTTGGTTTGCCATTTGTGCCGCCTAATGGTGAACGGTATCTAGGCATCATCATCATCATCGTCATCGTCATCAACATCATCATCGTCATCATCATCATCATCATTGGTTATGTTCATTGATGAACTTGAAGACGGCATACGCGTACGTGCGAATACTCAGTTTTTCATTTAGAAGATACCACCACATGGCACATGCTCACACCTGGGCGTTTTTATATATATGTATATATGTGTGTGTGTTTGTGTGTGTGTGTGTGTTTGTGTGTTCGCCTGTGCCTTTGGCTGGAGGCTAATTAATAACGATTTTGAATTATAAGCATACTTTGAGCTGTCAAAAAATGCAATAATTTTCTGTTTGTGAGAGGAAAACGCCCTCGTGGAATATCATCGAAACTCTTTATAACATTCAAACAATCTTTCTCTTTTCTAACTCTTTTAGACTATCCATTTATTTGATTAAAACTGAATGATTGAAAGGCTCTGTTGCCGATTTCACACTTTCAAATTTATCGACGTTTGTACACTTTGAATGCAGACGGTTAGCTTATGGTTAGCTTTGTCTTTCTGTCGAACCTTACGATATTAGCCATATTCTTCAAAGTGTCATTGCTGTTGTTCTCGGTAGATGACAACAAATTTGTGTTGAGTTCGAGCTTATCTGCTAGACCGCGTACTTTGTCACATCATCGAGATTAAGCGGCAGGTGGCAGAATTGCTTGAAGCAAGCGATTGATGGTCTATAGATTTTTTGGTTGTCAAATTCATTCTGAGTCGGAGTATCGGTCTTTTGAAGGTGAGAAAAGTGAATTAATTAATAATTTTTCGAAGCTTCAGACAATGATTTATAATGACTAATGTCTATTGTTTAGATAAAATTACGTTCAGAGCGTAATTTGTACCAAAAACTGAGAACCAAACGAGTTATAACCATAAGTTGGAACGATTTCTTTGAAATTTCTGATTCTGATAGATTTATAATAATTTTTGACGATTGAGGAAAATACAAAATTAGTAGGTCTTTTAAGAGAGACTGCATGCAAAACAGTCTACGTAGTTTTGCACCCAAAATGACATTAAAGTGTATATAATTTTATGTATAGTATATGGAAAAATTCCACTTCAGCCCATTTGATTTTTATAGCGTAAAGAATACCATCTCTGTTATATACTCAATTGTGGTATACTTCATTAGGCGCAATTAGGACCATCATTAAACACTTAAAGACAATGTTTGTCATGGTCTGTGCTCGTTCATCGTAACCTGATAACCCGAGAGTCACAAAAAAAAACCCAGACGACGACCGTGCCCAGTACTTACTTTTAACGGGGCGAGCGAGCTTCAAGAGAGCTTCAAAAATTGCATCAAACACACCCACAGTTCATTTCGACTCAAGCGCCTGAATTCGATTGACGCAGTTTAATGTCCAAAGAGCGACCGACCATGGTGCTCTGATCACAAGCAACAAAAAGCATTTGACCCCGATTTTGGCCACTAGACCATTTCAAGTGAAATGATACGAGGCTTCTCCAAGAGCGCTTAACGGTTATGCGAGTAAACTGTTGATTTTATGAAACTTAAATTCTTCCACGTTCAGGAAATACAAGAGACCTCAATTATGCGAGAAGAAGTGAGCCCACACTTGGCTTGTTCCGCAGCTTGCTACAGTTTTAAGCAACACCTTGGCTGTAATTTTGTTTGCAGAATATGGAAGGTACCGTTATAGGCACATGCTCTCAAGTGTTTAAATGCGCAAGGATTTGATACGACGACAACAACAACCAGACAGGAAACCATTTCCATAACTGACCATTGACCTGGCGGTTATAAAAAGCAATCATCACTATTTTTCATTCACAACTAGATAAAGTTTATTAATGAATTTGTATGAAATGAAGTAGTTTTGTTGATGAGAAGTGACGGCATGGCACTAAAGGGAGACTATTTGCAACAGTTCTTCACTGATTGATCAGATCAGATTTTGCAGATCACTTCGAAATTCGAAATGATTGTCTTTATCATCATCATAAGGTCCATTAATCTTATCAATCAACTCGCCGCCAACTCAGCATGACCCTTTGTCAAACCTTGCAAATCATTACAAAACGGCAAAGAAGCTAAATGCATTATTATTAATATTATAAGTGTGCAAAGTGATTATTTATATGTCCTTAAGTTTTTTTCTAAACTAATTTCAAGTCGAAGAGGCTTTTTCCTAAAAGCCTTTCTCAAAATTATATTGAAATTTTAGAGGTCTTAAAAAGTATACTAACATCAAGTGTTTTTGATGTGGCTCGAATGATTAGCACTGAGGCTGGGCCACTTTAGTGCCATCATAAAACTGAAAGCATTGAATGTACGGATTGTATAATCGAAGAGTAAAAGACTTTTTACTCCAAGAAATCAACACTTAACACTAAAATACACTCAAAGTAACAGAAGAGACATTTAACGTGGTACCCAGTCATACCCAGTCGTAGCCAGTTCGACAGTCTAGGACAACTCTGTTAAGCTTATCCGAAATCGGTCGCTATATGGTATTTTTCGATGTAATCAGACCTTATGATTGGAAACGACTTTATTAACTGATTTCATTTCTAATGCTTGTTAGTATTATAACCATTAAAGAGTAAATAAGGCCCGGGGTGAATATTATAATGTCTTGATTGACATATAATTTCATCACTACCGAACGTAGGAACCCTTAAAGAACACCCTTTTAAGGGAGCATTTTATGCCACCGAAAAGTCAACACCAATGGAGGTTAGAAAGACCACCAGAACCACTTAAATCGTGTTCAGAGATATTTTCTTTCGAAACATTTCCTGAGCAAGCCCTTTTGAACCAAATATTACAACAGTATATAGTCGTTAGATCGGTAGAAAAGCTTGAAAATTGTCTCTGCAAGTACCTACGTATTTGTCATATTCGTCTCTATTTATATCTCATCTTTTGCTACGCACATACCGTTTGTATGCCGGATGCCACGCGGTGCCTCTCTCTCTCTCATTACAAGCTCAAGACCAAATCTTGCATAATAAAATATTTTAACTGACGTTTTTCGTTTACGAAACTGTCACAAATTCCCAGCACGACTCTTGGCCGATGCAGTTGATTTAGATTCAATAAATCATTGGCATTCAGTGATTACATGGCGGCGGCCGCAGCCGCAGCGCTGCCTACCGCGCGGTGTTGTCTCCAATCTATAGCGCCGCTGTATTTGAGCTGCTGTGCTGCAGTTTCTCTGCTGCCAAGAGGCACTGGCTTCGGTGGGCTCCAATTTAATTATTTTTGCATGGGTTCAGTGCCTGTAGTTGTTGTCTTGTTGTTGCTATCATTTAAAATGCTGTTCCATCCATCTTGCACTCTCCACAATAAATTCTTTTACATTTTTCGTACCTTTTCAATGATCATGCGCCTCCTTGGTGCTGCTTCTTGTTGTGGTATCTGTAGATACCAACAACATACATACGAACATCGTATACCAACATTTGGTTACTTTTTGTAATAAATTTTTTGTTTTTGCAGCCACTTTGTTAGCTTCGATGCCATCAGTACAGCAAAAAGGCGCGATGGCTTTTTCTTCCTTCCTTCCTTCCTTCCTTCCGTTAAGCTACTACCGACTACTAATTCTTGTGGTCATTACTCCACGGCACTCCTTGGCGACTGCAGTTTTCCGGCCATAAAATTGATAAGACATTTTGTTTTAAAACGCGACAAATCGTAAATTACTCGCATTGAAATTGGTCGCTGATAGCGTTTGCGGAGGAAAATGAACTAAGTGCGGTCGTGCTTCAGGTGGACTTGGTCACCACTGCTTAACGGACTTATTACAGCCAAGTATGGTCAGGTGTCTAAAGAGATTGTATCAGTTTTAGTCCTGCGTCTTTAGCCATCACTAACAGCGATATTTCTTCAAATGGATGGCATTTGCTGACGCCAATGACGAGCTTAAGACGGGCTCAGTTCTCTTCAAACCAAGCGCATTAGAAAAAGTAATTCTTAAAAACTCTCAGTTCATCGATTTAATTTCGTTTCTGCTATGATCGGCGCCTTAGAGTGAAACAGAATCGGAATAAATTAAATATGACTTCATTAAATTGATATTTTGTAGACCATTTATTGGCGGTAATGAAGTTCCATGCCCTCAAAGATCGTTCCCTTTGCCGGAACGTTCGGGGCACAGCAAGCGAGAGGCAGCCTCCTCCAGACAACAGAGTCTCTGCCAACAATCTGCAACACCAGCAAAGAACAGAGACTGATTTGTTCCGGCCTGTTCGGCTGAGTTGCAGTCTTTGACGGCGCTGGCAACTGCTTTGACGAACCTTTCACTAATTACAACAAATAAAGGCTAACACGATCGGTCGATCGGTCGACCGGCGTCAGTCCTTCGACGCCTGTGCATTTGGTAGATAACTAACACCTTTGCGAAAGGCAAAACCCTAGATAACCAGCGCCAGCGCCAGCACCAGCTCCAGGACCACGACCGGGACCGGCAGCGGGAACCAGCAACATCCCAAATGTGGCCGATTTTATTTATGAACTTAACCTGGTTACATTTTGTAACGTGAGACTCTTAACGTGAGCTTTATCGCAAAAAGGAGTTATATCTTTTTGCCGCTTTTAATTTGCGTATTCCTTGAAATTTTTTGATAAATGTCCAAGGTCTTATTAACTTAATGTACTAACATGATCATACTTGTTTTATCTTTCGCCTCTCTCCCTCTCTCTTTCTCTCGCTTGCTCTCTGTCTTGGCCACAGTGTTTGGCTTTGTCTTATCTTCACCACGAGCTCGCAAAGAAAGTTGGAAGGCGCGCGGCGGCAGCGCGCCGGTTCAAACGAGTGGCCCGTGTTGCCTTGCCGTGCCACAGGCCAAAAAAGATTACATGAACCTGTATGTCCGAGAGCAAGACCGCCGCCCGAAGATGTCTTTGAACATCATGTTGCGTTTGTTTGTCCGGCGGAGCGCGCCGTATGCGGACCAAGAAGGCAGGCGCATACGCAGCCATATCGTGTGACATATCAAGGTGTGAAATGTCAATTTGAATTTATTGATAATCGGCCTGAAGTGGAGCGATGTCGTCCGAAGCGGAATGCTACATGGATATTTAGTGGATTTCAAACGCAAAGAACTCAGTGTCGCAAAGAGCTATTAAGGAACGGACTTGGTGACAAAAGGACTTATGGACTGTTGCACAAATGTTAAGGGAAACGGAGCTTTTGGTCTTTGAGGTTTTGTGCTTGAGCTACATTAAAAATGTAGAGGAAGATTTGGGAGCTTCCGAAATTAATAAAAAAATTTAGTGCCTTCAAGAAAATATGTTAGGATAGATAGAAAAAGGTATTGCAACCATGACAAATAATGTTTATGATGGTGGTCATAAGAATATTGAATGAAAATAAAGACCGTTTAAGTGCTCTGTGTCGCGCTGTGCGAACAGCCTTCACCCACTTTCATTTCATCGAGATAAAACCTGTGTCATCGCAACGGAATAAATTCGTACATGATCATTTTCAAACGCATATACACACATACATACGTGATCGCCATACAAACGAGGCGTGTGTTATGTAAGACGAGCAGACAACCAAACCGTTTATGGACCGATGCGCCGCTAGAAATTTATATCATTTTGATTTGTGCCGAGCGGCGCGCGCATCGAAGCTAATCAACGGCATAAGCCGCAACAACTAAGCCCGGATTAAGGCTTAATAAGCCAATGGCCAATAAAAGTGCCACACAAACACACACACACACACAGGCTCATACTGCGCCGTTGTACGAGCCGCGTCGCGTCGGCCACGGAATTTGTAGGCAATTTATTACACTGTCGTATGCACAAATTGTAATTTATAACAGAGGCGGAAATAAATTTGTTAACTAGTGTTGCAGAAGATCTAGCTACACACACACACATGCACGCAAACGTACAAAATATTCACATTTCAAAGGTAAAAAGTGGTAAAGAGATTTTAAATTCGTTTTTATTACAAATTATGAGAACTATAATAATTCTTTTTCAAATTTGTGGAATCAGGCAAGAATCCTCGAGTTCTAGATTCGCCCCAGAAAATATGCTTTTTCCTCTCTCTCTCTCTCTCTCTCTCTCTCCCTGACGCGCTAAAAATTTACGTCTGCCAGCAATCAATTTCGATAAGTCAAAATCCATGACTGGACCTGCCACTACGAGAACTTTATGCCGTTCGTACGCCTGAAGAATAAATAAAGAGAGTACACAAATCCTGGCAGAAAGAGAACGAAAAAGCACATATTTTATTTAAGTACACTGATCGAAAACATAATACTCGTATGCACCATATTTCTATATAAAATGTCATCATAAATACCTACATTTTTAATAACGTAAAATTTCAGGACACTCTTTTGCATTCTTATTCTTATTTTGATAACAAAACCGTGCAAATAAGGTAAGGAATTTCTTCTTCATTAAATACTGCATCCGAACCTTTCTAAATTCTTAACCCAGCTAGTACCGCCGTCCTTCAAAATGTCTTAACGAATTTTTACAGTGTCTCCATTTTGCCGGATATTGACAACAATTCGATTTGGAGACAGGAAACATCTTGTAGAACGAGCGCAGCGACATGCTGCGAACATGGCAAAGACAACGTCATGCATCTCGGCCGGTCGAGATGCATAAACCATGCCATTCTTTATCGCCCCGAAGAACAACAATAAGCAGCATATAATGGTAATAATAATGGAAATTCGAAAAAGCGACAGACTGATGGCCGCTCCGGACACGCACCGCGCCACCGCGCTCTCGAGCACACGCCCGTCACCAGCCTCGTGCAGCCAGCTGCAGAAGGCCGCAATGAAAGACTGTCTCTCTATTCTTTTTGCCACATTTTTCTCTATTTTGCTATTTTTTTATTGCATATCAAGGCAAACTTTAACGGCTACAACCACAACAACAACAACAACAACAACAACAACAACAGCGACAACAGGATAACAGAGCGTTCCCCCGTCCCGGCGACCGCCAAATGATTGCCATGTATGCCGATGCACCAATTGTCACGCCAAGTGAGGCACAAATTTATGAATGCACATTTAGCGTTGACTTTTTAGTACCAAACGGGAAGGATACTGGCACCGGATTTGTGGTTTTCTCTTATTGTTGTTGTTGTTGTTGTTGTTGTTGTTGTTGTCATCGTTATTGTTGCAAATATAGCTATTCGTATATGTAAGCAGTTGAAAGGTCTTGGAAGGTGTGCGGTACGCTTGTTCCAGAAGTCGTAGAGTATGTTCGTCTGTCGACGGCACAGACCATATTCAGGATCGTGGTTGAGGATCTTCACATGCGTGTGCGTGTGCGTGTGTGTGAGTCTGGCGCGCGGCTGTTTGCTAAAGCCTTCACCGTTTGCTTCTGCCTTCTCCCTCTTTTTTTCCAGCTCATTCGCACCTGAGTATTCTCGTCTCGTCTCGGTTGAACTATTGGCAACGAAAATCAGAGCAGAGCAAAAGAAGTTTCCTCTGACAGCGGTTTGAAAGCGAATCGTAAATATTTTAAAAGTCAAAATTTGTTTTCTTCTCCTTTTTCTTCCTGTCTCTCTCCCTTGCTTCCTTACTTTTATAGTTGTGCTCTGTTTTTCTACTCTGACGGCTGCAGAAAACCGTTCGCGTAAATAAAAATAGCAGACCTTTATACATACAGAGGCGACCTGGTCAGGTCTCTTAGACGAAATAATGACAGGCTTTCATAATGGTCTGAGTTTTTAACGAATGGTATTACGATCTTGGGTTATGCACAGACGCCGGGTAGATCTGAGTCAGGGAAGGATTTGTACATTTTGACGGCGCACAATCAAAGCTCAAATCTCTATAAAGTGATACAATTTCACCCAAGAGGTGACCAATTTTTAAATCTGGGCATACATTGTTTACTTCCGAGAGCACTATTGCTATTACTTTGGATGTAACACCTCCAGGAGAGAGAAGGACAGAGATATGATAGAGTCTGCAGGGTCTAGCCTTATCGAAAGTCTGTAGAGAGACGCCAACTTGACCAATTGGTTTGTGTCTTGGGAAAGTGTCAATAAATTTGATAAAAACTAGAACAACCATAAAAACCGCGCAAACTAATGACCGAACGCAACCCAAAAGAAAGAAGAATGAGAAGAAGATCCACCACCTTCAAGACGGAATTTGGCCCACATTGCAAATGTTACCGGTCCACAGACAGTCTCTAGTCCACTATGATTATCTCGCACGCGTAACGCTTGGTAGCAAATTTCGCGATTCTCGCGTATTCAAGTGCTCTTCTGATCTTACGCCCCATTTACACCCCCTTCGAGGCACCATAATCCTCCGGTCAAATCCTCCCCCCTACCGCCCACGGTCCGCTCTTTGGTCCTCTTTCGTGACCGGTTTCGGCTTATCAGCTGTGGCTCATCTAATTTTAGGTTACCGCAGCGCAGAACAGAGGAACATCAAAGACTGCGTTCGTTTAAAAGGCCGCCAGCGCATGCACCAAAGAAACAAACAAATAAACGTCAAAACGGTTACGAGAAAGCCACAAGGAAAGAGCGAATTTCGCACAACCCAACAACAACAACAACAACAACAACAACAACAACCCAAACAAGAAAAATTAAAATTGTGGCATTTGCGCCAAAGAAATTACTTCCTTCTTGCAGGCAAATGCGAATCACGTCTAATAACCGACGCCAGGTTATTTGGAGTCTCGTGGACAGGATGAGCAGAGTTGCCGCAGTTTGGCGTCGCGGTTTCTTAAAAGCCAAAAAAATAGTCGCGCAGTGTTGCGGAAGAGCGAGATTTCGGCGATCTGGCTTGCAAATGATCCCGTTTTGACTGAAAAAGCCCGCTGCGTTCCTGCATTCCTTATAAATCACTTAATCATCCTTTTCGAAGGATCCTTACCTACGTATCATCACTTTTGAGGTTTGAATGAATAAATTTCTGCGTCATGGCAACCCTTGGCTGACTCGGCTTCACATTTGTCCAAAATATTGTTGAGCACATGGAAGGCACGCGTGCCAGCACAGAGCGGCGCTCATTCGGCTAACTGCACAGCATGCGGGCCATCCAGATTTATAACGAAGATAGAGCAGAAGCAAGTCCGTCGCCGCGAACTCTAGACAAATAGAGTTGAGCTAAATACGAACGAACCGTCTTGACTTCACAACGAAGTGAAGCGAAGTGAACTGAAATGCGACGAGAAGCCACCGCAGCGTGAGGAGGGCGGAGCTGAGCTGAGTCGGGCTGCCGTTGAACCGCTGAGAGCGTGTTCTGTTGATCTTGCTGACCAAGCTATCTATTAGTCGGACATGGTCCACATGCGAGAGCCAAGCCCGACAGACACATCAATCGCCGCGAATCCATTAGTTGCCGCGATGCCGAACAGCTACGTCCGCGCTGTTGGCTGCCAAGCGAATTGTTGTTATTGTCATTTGAGAGCTTAAAAGCACTCTCTTCGGGGCACTTGCTTCGCTTTTCCGCTTTTCCGCATCTGACTGGCAACATCTCTGTTAACCGTAAAAAGAAATAGAAGGCCCCTCTGCAGGCACCCTCTCGGGAGTGTGTCCGTCTGCGTAGCTCTTCATCTGCTTATAATTGTGCAACATTTTAAGAGGTTTCCTGTTTGTTTGTACACAAGATCCTTTGAAGATAAGCAAGAGGTTGTAAGTTCAACATGCTAAAGCTGCTAAAGGAATTGATTTTTTTTGCACAATCAATGAATGAGTCTATTCATGATGATTTGCCAGACTATACTGAACATAAATAACAACAAGAGCAGTCAGAGGGACAGTTTGTATTGACAGTTGTCCCCATCGAAAGTTCTATCTAAGCTAAAAAAACACCCTTTACTACTTGTGTATATATACTTATGTATGTATATATATATGTATATGTATATATGTATACTAAAAAGTAAAATCCAAAGAAAAGAGGTATTAAAACTAGCCTAACACATTTTCCGCTCATTATAAGTCCTAAAACCGCGAACATTCCTCTTGCATTTGGTTGCACCTGTCATCTGTCAGTTTTCTTGCTGCAAGCCGATGGCTTTCTAAGTGTGCATATTCCAGCTCCAGCTCCAGCTCCAACAACACCAACAACAACTTCGATTTTCTCCCAAGAATTAAGTAATTTGCAAACGCATATTCTTCAGTGGAAAATCCTCATCATTGTCAGATCATCAACGTAATCGTCGTTAGTCGCCACAACAAAACCGCAACCTCTGTCGCTGCTCCTCCTGCTGCTTCCTTCCTCCTCCTTCTCGGCCATCTTACGCCCTCGAGTTTTCAGGGAGTGCGCGTTAATGACGTCCACTCAACGCATCTCCAGTCAAATTAGGCAAGGCCTCGTCTACTCGTGTCCACTAAATTCGTCATTGCAGCTGATGGACGCAGCGAGAAGTGCCGCTTAGAGCTCTGCGATCATTTGCCGCGTTGCTGACAATGTGTTCGAGGCTCGCGCACATAAGAAAAATAACTGAATTCTCCATTACATGCTTTTATTACACACACACCGACACACACGGCTCCATCGCACATTTGGGTACGACTGAACAACTAGACTCCGCCGCTGTCTACCGACATGTGGGTACTTGTGTACCGCGTATATCATGCATGCAGGCCATGCATTGAACTCTCACGTTCTGCGGTGCCGGCGGTGAATGGTTTCCATACAAGCTGTTTGCCACGATTTTTGCCATTTTTGCAATTTCAGCAATTTTTGCATTTCGCCGCGCAGTTGAGCCCGCTCAGGCCGCTGAGGCCGCTGAAGCCGCCTCGATTGAGGAATCGAGCTGGAGCTGGAGCTGCTGAAGCGCTTTTAACATGTTTGATTAATGATTTGGGTGTACCGAGTTGGCTCGCAAATTACCATTCCGTTGCGACAGGCGCACGTCAGCTGCTTGACTGGTCAAAGGCTGCGAGTCGTTCGTTCGTTCGTTCGTTCGTTCGTTCGTTGCTCGCTTGTGGGCCGGCTGGTCGGCTGGCTGGCTGGCTGGCTGGCGGCCCGGCAGATTGATGGACCTGCCTGGCGAAGAAGCCCGCCGCTCAGCCTGCTTTTGGCTGTCGTCTGGCAAGACAAAAGTCGGCAATTTGTTAGACCGTTGCGCACGGCTTTGCATGCGCAAATTTGTTGTGTGACGGGCGCATTAATAAAGTGATTTCGACATCCGATTGAGGAATTTATTGGAGCTCCAGTTCGAGCACTGAGCGGTCGGCCACCAGTTGGCCAGTGGCTGCCAACTGGGTCAGCAGACTTCATAGATGTACGCGTGCATGCGCTACAGATCGGTCGGGAAGATCGCCAGACATGATCAAGACACCGACATGAACTATATAAAGTTTTATAGGTTTTCTAAGGCACCAGAGAGGCCGCGTCTTGATTTGACGCCACAAAGAGACATCATTTTTAAGGTGATTATTTTGATACTGAGGTACTGCCGATGGTCTATGGTCTATTGTAAATAGCAAATTTATGATCATTGCCAATGATATGATGATAATAAAATGCTGTCTTTTCGTTATTCCTTACGATGCAAAATACGATGTCAGATGCAAATTTGTACAATCGGTTTTCCTCTCTTCTTCTTCTTGTTTTTCATAATCATCCATCATTACTTGCCGCTCTATCATGTAATTACTTGCTACAAATCACGGACTAATTGCTACCATTTGCCATTCTCTCTTTTCGAACGGCGTCGAGTTCTGATCCGGCCATAAATTTCGGACTTTACTGATGAGGACGCGGCGGCTTCCTTGATTACCACTCAATTCGGCGCACAACGTGACAACGTGACAGCGCGCGCTCATTAAGTGGCGGGTAGTAGTGGCGAAAGTAGTGGCGAGCAGTGTGGCCTCATACGCTGTGTCGTTCGCTTTATGGCTCCACCGTTTGAGGCCGCCTCTCCTTCGCGGCGACCTGCGCACACATGATGAGTAGCGGTCGGTCGGTGGGTCAGTCGGTCGAACGGTCGGCGGTTCGGGCCGGTCTGTGGGTTGGTCAGTGCTAATCACAAGAAGTAGTATTTTTTCAAATTTATTCACCTCGCCGTCGGTAAATCAGGCGAAATGGATGTGAGTGATTGTGGGAGAATGAGCAGGCTTCTTAAAGTTCAAAAGTCTCCAGGCGCTGAGGCTGAGAGTGTTACCAACAGCTGATCATAACGAATGTGAGGGTTGTCTTCGCAATAGGCCAAAAGATCAAAAAGAAAAACAGGCGTCTTCGGCAGACGTCTTGATTTAGGTGTCAAGAGTGTTATTTGAATATGTACGTACGTATGACCAGGAGCCTAATTTGTTGATAATCTAATATCATTAGATCATGCCTTCTTAGTGGTCATTAAATTAAAATGAGCCAGCGAGTTTGTAGCACCTCCAACGACTCGAAAAGGTACTATGCGCAATAGCTTTTTTAATATTCTCATTTACCCATTTTTCAATTATGCATTTTCGCTCATTTTTACACCTCGCGGGGAGAAATGAACTCGTTATGGGCAGCAGTTGTGCCCGAGTACGGAAGCTACCCTTAAGCAAAAACGATTGATGGCTGTCTTAATGACTTGCAAACACTGGTTTTTGCAAGCAGCCAGACCAGATCCGGCCAGACCAGAACGATAGCCAGACCGTCGCTACAACTCATTGACTGACCGACTACCGGGTTAGCGCGCTGAGTGCGGAACGAAATTAATGTCTTTGGCAGCGTTTTAATAAACAAACACCTCAGAGAGAGTCGAAGATCTACAGGCCAAAGTAAGGCAACACGTAGAGACGAAGAGACAGACGAACAAAGCGACTGGCAGGCAGATAGATGTGCGAATAGAATATATACGGATATATAACACGTACATAGAGAAATATACAGCCCAAACAACTAACGGCAGAGGTCGTCTTCAGAGACGGACATTACTCACAATCAGTTAGACCATCGGCCGAGCGAGAAGGCAACACAATCAACTGCCGGTGGCTGGCCGCGAAGTTGGCGCACCAGCCGGTTGACTGTCATAAATGACATCATTTACATGGAAATGTCAGATTGACTCGAGGCGCATTTGATGGCGCGGCGGCGTAAGAATCCAAATGAAGTGTTCGGTACCAACGCAATGACGAGGAGGAAAATGACAAAAGTACGGGGGTACTCAGGTACCTCAGGTACCTCAGGTACCTCCGGTTGCTTGGAGCCTTTTACGGCCGCAATAATATTAATGTTCGTTTGCTTTTTTAGCGAAAAGAAGTGATTAATTTTTGGAAGTGAGGAGCTTAAAGTTACAAAAAAGCAAAGCAAATATGTACTCACTTTGGATGTCCCACTATTTTGTGCCTTTATCTCCCAAACTAATTTGAAGTTAGCGTAATTAAGGTTTTATTATAGATTCATAGACTCATTTATAGATTTTTCAGAACCTTTGCAGAGTTTTTTCCTCTTGGATGCTTCTGTCCGCAGACCGCCCTCTGCTATCCTGCAAAAATGTCTATCTTCTTGGTTGGTTTGGCGAGATTGCCATAAATAAAAGTGAAAAAAACAGATTCGGAGCATTTCGCACAAATCATTCAAGCGCACCAGCCTCACCGAGAAGATGCCTTTATTAATCGCAAGCAATTAAGAAACGCTTTAAAAATGCGTTTTCCGTGTTCGCATAAATTACAAAAGTGCACTTTGCAGAGAACGTGTGTCAGACGTGTCGCATTGCATTGTAACGTTTTAATTATGTTGCAAATCTTGCGAGCTGACACATTAAGCGAGAACATCAGCAGCCTCACACTTAACGACACCAGCCGCAGCCCGGCCCAAACTGGGGCAGCCCGGCCACCCTAAACCCCGGGGCCAACAGAACCCCTTCAGCCCCGGGAATCCTTTGCCGTTTCTGCTATTCGCAGTGTGACAAAATGCTGATGCATTCCGCTGCGATCGTTTCGCCACCCGCCTCGTGAACTCATCACGCGTCAGGCGCGGAATTGCCGCGTCGAGATGGTGGCATTAGTTGCCTTGGTATGGCGCGGATTAAATGCTGGCGCCCTCCGCTATAAATCTCGAACCCAAGACCGAAGAACTAACTCTCCGGTTTCCAGCGTTTCATCGTTTCAGCGCAGCAAACGATGCTGCAAGGCATGCTGCAGCTCATAACGCGTCCCTGACGTAAGTCAACATGGCGCACTCCACGAGAGACGACATCGCACCGCCGCAGCCTTGGCCGTGGCATGTGATGCGATCGCTTTCCGCGCCACAGGCACCAGCTCACCAAATCACACCAATCAACCTGTCCCTCCGAGGCATTCGAATCATCAGCCCCGAAACGCAATGACGCAGTTGAGGCTGCCTCAACTCACCGCTCAAGACACGATGAAAAAACTAATGTTCTTTACTTTTCCATCGAATCGTTCGTTGCATGTCATTCGGACATGATGTTCGTGTACTCACTTATGACTGCTCTTTGTCTCTTTGTGTTGTTGTTGGTGTTGTTGCTTTGTGGTTATAACAAGACTTTTCAAAACGCAGGAATCTAACAAGTGTCCATTTGAGCATTGGATGCGTTGGAAACCGTGGCCGAACGCTTCGCCGAGAAGGTTTCGGGGAGAGGAAGGAGTCTGAGTAGACGACCAGCATCGGATCAGATGAGTTGAGGTATACTTGATCACTTCCTGATAATGAATTGTAGTAGATGCTCTGCGATTAACTGAAGATTTTACTACTATTCCATAAAGATTATTTACCTCTTGTCAAAAAGCATAACTTCTTTATTCTCTAGTATGTCAATAGATATAATTTTCACTATAGATTTAACCAATATTCTCTAAGGATGGAGGAGCAGCACTTCCAAGAATCGAAAGGCCTAACTTTAAGCCGGTCAAGTACGGATATTATACGAACTTAGGACGAACAAAATACATCGCAGCATCGTTGAATTCGCAATATTTTATAAAATTATGGAGGAACAAGTCCATTGAGGATTAATTGAGGATTGATTGAGAAACTTTAGATGCTGAGAAATTTTATTTATTTATTTTTTTTGTTATTTATCAATTTATTATTTATTATTTATATATTTCTCAATTTAAAATTTTTCATATAAAATGCTTACCTCTTTTTGGCTGTAAAACGAATCCCGTAATGTGACGTTAAACTGTCACAATGTGCCTACAAATTCCATTTTTTTAATTATTTCTTTTTTAAAAAAGGATTTATTATTTATGATCAAAGTATTTTATATTTAAATTCTTCAAAATACTCCAACTTAGAAAAAACTTAACAACCCAATTTAATTAAATGTTCAATCTTTACTCTCGCAATAACAACGCATTAATCCATTGTTTAATGAACCCAACAGTAATTGCCATTATCTCTTTATATGTTAGTAGTGTATACTGCGAGTATAGTTTTCACTTTTTCACAAACACGCTCGATTTTGTTAGCATTACTTTCGCGCACAATTGGCGAAAGGAGGCGGAGTCAAACTGAAAGACACTGAACGCAGCGAACAAACGAAAGTCACTTTTATGTTTGTTATGTATTCTCGTTGATGGAATAAAAGCAAAACTGATCGTGATTTGTTTTAGTGGCAGCAGGCGTGAAAAAGCGTGGCATGTAGACGCCACCGTGCAGTGCAGTGTCCGCGGCTGGCGCGATCCAGATCGAAATACTCACCACGATCTCTCATCGAACTCTCATCAGCTCTTCCCCAGGCGCAGTTTGCTTGCGTACGCACGGATGGCCGCGAGATCGGTCGAGATCTTTTTATCGCAAAGCTATGCGTACATAATACGTATATTCGAAAAAACCAACGAGCATATAAAATTAAAATCTATAAAATTCGAAGAGTGCTATCGAAGTTCGAAATCTTCGAGCTAACTCTGAATAATCTCTGAGAAACAGAAACGGAGAGAGAGAGAGAAAAATAGAGAGCGCTAGAGAGAAAGAGAAAAAAAGAGAGAAAACTAAGAAGAGAAAACTGGTTAATTTTGATAGATCTGAAAGATATACAAATGATTGAAGAGAATTTTTAACAAGAGATAAAGTTTTTTTTTTATAGTACGATCGGTTTATATTTATACCGATAGGTTTATGTTTTTAATACTAATTTATATGATTCTCAACTATTAATTATAATTCTGTATTCAATAAGACAACATTACTTGTACGATTTGATTAAATAATTCTTCAAATTTACCAAAGTATTAATTTTTTATTTAGAAATTTAATATATATTCCTTTAATAAGAATATGATTAAGGATTGTGTCTATAAAATCTTCATACAATAATCTTAATAAATATAATTGTTTGTACTTTTTAAAATTAGGCCGAAGACCTTTAGTTGTTAGTGCCTATATTTTCTTAATAAAATAAAAATAAATAAATAAAATAAAATAAAAATACTCTTTAAAAGATTTTTGAAAATTTGAAAATATCTATTTGAATTCTTGACAGCATGAATATCACCAACATAATTATGATGAACCTCGAGTCTAAATTAACTAGTGTTAACCTGCTACTAGGACTCAAATTGCTAAATTTAGCAGCAAAAGTATTACTAAATTTATGATTAAATAAATCCATAATCCTTTGGGAGCCGTTTATTAGCGAAAGTATAACCGGACCGGATTTCTAATCTTTCTATTTGCACATTTTTCCAATTTAATTTATAAAGCGAATATCCAACCCATTGGCACCGCCACTTATTGTCCATTTGCAGTCAACAATCAACAATCCAGTAATCAGCAATCAACTATCGCCGCAGCCAAGCAATTTGCGCATGCACTCTGCTGCAGCAATCAACATTTCTTCAACAAATAAACGAAAAAAGAGAAACATTTAATAAATTTGCTGAAGGAAATTCAAAATTTGAAACTATTTGAAATGTAGCAACAACCAATTGACCAACTAACTAACAAACTATGTATGTATGTAAATTTTATACAGTTTCCTTAAAGGTTTAGCTCTCCCTCTCTCTTTGTCTTTCTCAGGCCTTCTCTTGTCTCCCCTTGTCTTTCTCTTCTTCTTGTTTTGTTCTTCCTAAACATGCGCCTGGCTTCTAAACTTCACAGCTTCTTCTTGTTAATTTGTGGTTGTCGCCGCGAGCGTTTAAATTATTAACTGACTGCATTGTGTGGCGCATGCGCGACTGCAGGAACAACAACAACAACAACAACAACAACAACAACAACAACAACAACAACAACAACAACAACAACAACAACAACAACAACAACAATTCACAGCAACAACAACAACAACAACAATTCACAGCAATAACAACAACAACAACAACAATTCACAGCAACAACAACAACAACAACAACAACAACAATTCACAGCTATAACAACAACAACAGCAACAACAACAACAACAACAACAACAACAACAACAACAACAATCAACAACAACAACAACAACAACAACAACAGCAGCAGCAGCAGCAATAACAATTCACAGCAACAACAACAACAACAACAGCAGCCGCAGCAGCAGCAGCGGCACTAACAACAGTAATAAAAATAGTTGAAGTAGAAGCAACACCAACCGCGCTGCCTGCAGCTCTACCCAAAGTGTTAATCAGGAAATTACTATTTTTTTTTCTCCTCTGCCTGATTATTTTTACTGACGAACGGACTGACCGAAGAGTACTAGAGCGTTTGGCCTAACCAGTCAGCATATTTTCGTTGATGTGTTTTTTTTCTTCTTCTGCTGTTTAGTGCATTAAAAAAGTTCTCTTCCATCCAGCGCAGACGTCTTGGATGGTCCGCACGAATTTGTTGCTGCATAGTATTGTTGTTGTTGTTGTTGTTGTTGTTGATTCACAGCTATAGCCCTGTTCGTCTATTGTTCGAGCTTCTTCATCTTCTTATTCCCTGTTTTTCTGCTTTTCTTTTCTTTTATTTTCTTAATGAAGCTATTAAATTCAATAATGATTTGATCCGTTTTATGATGACGATCCGTTAGTGCTGGTGGTGGTGCATCCGCAGATTTATGGCTTCTCGCAGGCACACTTTTGTTGTTGTCAATTGTCTTCATTGCGTATGACAGCAAATGTGTTGACTTTTGACACTTGTTTGGTGTCGCGTGTAGAAAAACAATCTCTACAAACGTCTGCTGTTGGCTGTACGCACTTCAAAAGAGAGAGAATTTTTAATCATAAAGAGCTATACACTGAAAGAAAATATAGTATAAATTTGCATAATATCGTATCATAATAAATATTGTGATATAAAAATATTATTACCAATAAATAAATACAAATAAATAACATTACTATGATATTATTATATAATATATTATATCTCAAAGCTTCAGATAATGTTTTCACCGAACGTATCAACCTTCATCATCATCATCGTCGTCTTTTTCGTCATTAATATGCAGTTTTTACGCTCAATTTGTCTATGACGATGATCATGACGCTGAAACATTAACCAGAAATATTCAATGGATATTACGAAGATCCGGCTTCAACAAGGCTGGTGTTAGCGTTAATTAAAATGGTAGCATAAAATCGAAGTGAAGCTTAGCGTTACCTGTAATCGTTAGTAAACGCCGTTGTTGGAACGTGGAACGGTGAGGAGAAGAAGGAAAAGCCGATCCGTTGATGGTTAAAAACCATTTTCACAGTTCTGCCCATGAGATTTTCTTTGAGATTAGGTTCATTGAAGGCGTTGATTTTGTTTGTCAGCGCTACGCGCGGTTTTTCTATCATAATTTAAGGCATTTAATACGAAGGGGGCGTGGAATAATTTAATTAAATCTAATAAACAAGAAAAGCTGTTAAAGACTTCTAAACACATTTTTTCCGAGAGTTTTCGCAAAAGCCACTTTTCTGGGTGTATTAAGAAAACGGGAAATGAGTAGAAAAAAACGAATTTGGACAAAGCAAATTTAATTTAATTTACAATTTTTTTATTTAAATTTTTTAATTTTTTTTTACAATATTTTAATTTATTTAAAAATTGATCAGTTTTGTTTGTAAGTCGAAAAAATTGATAAATATTTTAACCATTTTATAAATAATAATTATGATTAATTAAGTTAGTGAAAAATATTTAAATGATATTTTCCGTCTTTCATAATCTTCAGTTATTCAGTTTTAAAATGATTGCCAATTTTTTTGTCCGCAAACCATAAAAATTCATTAGTTTTTAATGATTTTCAATTTGTTGTAATTATTTGTTCTCTCGCATCACACGAAGTAATTTTGATCATGTGTTTAAAGCTAATAAGAGTCTTAGTATCTAGTAGAAAAGGCGTTGTTGTTGTTGTTGAATACCATCAGATCAGACGGTCTATCGACTAACTAAACGGATATAATCGTATCGGCAGGTTGTCCGGCCTGTCAATCCACTCAGAGTATTTAGCCATCACTTTAGACCATTATGGAGAATATTAGAAGACAACGGCTTAGTGCTAGTAGACGTCTAAATGCAATGTAATCAAGAAATAATCATCGTTTAGTTGTTGAGGTGTCGGTGAAGATGAAGATGACCAACACTGTGGACAGATGGTCTGGCGTGTTTTCGTTTCGATTGAAATGCCAAACACGTCACTTGTACTGCAATCACGATAAATCTATGATTAATTTAATAACGCCTCGACATCTTCAGGTCGGTATATATCATAGTGATGAACCTACCCGTAGTATATGGCAAAAACGTTTCCAAGCCGAGAATCATAAACGTTTTCAATTAATACGCTGATTAGCCGGCATGGAGCCGGTGATCAGTCAGAGTTAGGAGCAGAAATTTGATATTCATCACGCATCAGCTGGTAATCGAATTGGTTTTGGGTCAAACCTGGAAATTAACACCTTGATCGGCATATGAGACGTATGTATGTACATATTAATTGTCCTGAAATTTTTAAAAATTTCTCTTTTTATATAGGTTTTGCGACATAAATTGAATTCTATCTTATTGACAAATTTGTGAACTTCTCGCAACTTCAAAATCTTCTGAGAATATTCGTCGAGATCGCGTGAAAATCAGATTGTTCCCAAATATTTGTACATAGGAAATCTTTTATCTTCTTAATTATTCATCAACAACGATTTTATAATGTTCAGATAACATTAAGAAGAAACCTTCAGATGTCGATGAAGATCAGCTACGTTTTAACCTCTTTCAACACTTTCCTTCTTCTTTCTCTAAGAGATTGGAGTGCGTTAATGAGTGACACTATATAACGATATCACACCATCTGATCGACAAGATCATCGCCGATAGTCAACACACGCTCAGTTGTCTTTCAAAGTGAAGAAAATGTAAGCGGCATGGGATTGCATCTACCGATCGTTACTGAGATAAAGCGAATTTGAAGAGGAAGGAAAGGAATCGTAGGAATCAGAAGAGACAGAAGGTTTCAAGTCAACGGAGGAAAAAATGTCTACAGATAAGAGTCTCTGAAAATCTGGAACCACTCTTGAAACCACGCAACGATTAATAAATCATTTCCAGCCGTCTTTTAAAAAGCCTTTTTACTTTAGATTTCTCTTTTGATTAAAAACTGAAACTAATCGTTGGTGGCCTTTAACTAATCGCACCACATCACAACAACACGTCGCATCACATTACATTACCTCACATCATTCGCCATCACCAACATAAACTATATTTTTTAAGCTTCTTAAGGATCCTAACGACCATTGTGTTAATCCTTACTGCGTTTGTCTTCTGAGATCGTGGCTTTGCAGAGAGAAAATCTCTAACTATCCACAGTACTCATACGTCATACGCCTTGGCCCTTGCGCCACGCGGTGCGTCTACTGGCCGGCACCACGTTGGAAGGTGTGTTCCCAGTCCGGCGCTGCTGAACGCCGTTTAAGCGCCAATTTTATAACACACATAATGACTGTCAATCAGAGGAGAATAAAGCACGCTGCACGCAGCATATAAATTATCCACTTCCTGTCACTAAAGTGCCGAGGTACGGCGACAACGCACTCAAACCTAACTGCACCGAAAAGAGGAAAGTGTAAGATGCTCAAAAGAGTCGAGACTTGGAGGCTTGTTTTTGGCGAAGAATCTTATCTAGTCTGATTGTCATAGACAAAGAGTAAAGGTAGTTGACCAACAACAACTAGAGACGCACCTTTTATACTAAAGTAGAATATAGATAGAAGTTTATCTGCATGAAAGTACCTGAAGTAATATTTAAAATTGTTAAAAGATTAAGGAAAATTCGTTCGTTTTGAAACTCAGCAAGAGTAAACGCTTTAATATTTCGAAGGCTTACATCAAAGCATTTCTTATAGTTTTGAGAGATCTTCTTTTGAGAATACCTACTTTTTCTTTTTTTTTTGTATTTTGCCACCATTTATTTTATTATCCATAAATTTTTTTATCTATTATATATTCTATTTTTCTATGGAAATTCTGTTCAGAATAAAATTAGAATTTTTTTCAAATGAGCTAAGAAAATAACCGCTATTTTCGAGGACCATTGAATGGAAAACTATTAGTTTTTATAGCTTCCAATAAATCTGTATATTTGGACATTGTCGCGTTGCGAAGACCACCCGAACTCCCGAACAGCCGCCATCAAAACGCTCCAAAATAGTTGGTCTTGCGAACAATAGTATCGGCT
This sequence comes from Conops quadrifasciatus, assembly GCA_949752815.1. NCBI lineage: Eukaryota > Metazoa > Arthropoda > Insecta > Diptera > Conopidae > Conops > Conops quadrifasciatus. The sequence goes on from OX457078.1 coordinate 2,475,808, forward strand.
TCACATTTAAATAAATACGCGTTTTTCTACGCTGGTACGTATAAATAATGCGGCCTGCTAACTGGCTTAAGGTATGATATTTTCCACAATATATCATCTTTAACTTACAATAACAACAACAACAACATTAACAACATTATCTATCTATTCTTCTAACCATGTTCTTTCCTCCAAAAAACGACGGTCTCCTTAAAGAAAAAGAAAACAAGGGCGGTGGCTACTCGATGGACCACCGTAGAGCCACCTCAAAATTGAAAGGGCGACTCAGTGACAATCGGCGTGTGTGTGGCATATTGTTGTGCTAATCAGCGGCTATGTTTATGTGACAGTTTCAAATGTCAAAACATGATTAGGCCACTCCTGCTTATGCTCCCCACTTCCTCTCTCCGCCAGACGGTGAGCGATGCACGATGCACAAAGTGTTCACACTCTGAACACTTTCGCTTCAACCTTTTAACCTGCTTTTGACAATTTAATCATTTCGAAAGCAATTCGAGATTTGACAAAATGGTTGTATTTCACCGCACCGAACGAGAATGCCAGCAACAGCCAGAAGGTCTTTGTTAAGCTAACTCTTGGTGATGTCTTGTTGATGGACCACCATCAGCGCCTTTTCCAGATCACACACTAAGCCTTCGAAGGCTTGATTAGTTGGCGGTTAGTTGCTTTTCCATGGACAACCAGCTAGCAACCATAGACACAGTTTTAAAGGCGTATAAATATTTCGAATTTTAATATTATTAAGTCTGGAGACTTAATATTACTATCTTTCCTGATGGCTTTCTTTCTCTCTGTCTGAGAGGCGACTTTTATTTCAGTTTTGTGGCATCATCAAAATGGTTGATGAATTGAGTGGAGTTTTTGTAACAATGCCATAAAATTCGGTGTCGTATACTGATTTATGACTCCCAAAGAATTATAGTCAATATAAATGTTTAGTATCTGCGTTTTGGTTGTTGTTGTTTTTATAGTGACTTTCCTTTTCGGTTTAGTATTGTAGTTTGTCCGAACAAAATACGCACGTATATACATAAAGTATATCTTGATTAGATACATTTTTATAATGGTTTAGTTGATTTTATTATTTTTAACATTTTTATAATGGTTTGGGCTTACTTTAAACTTAAAAATTTTAATATTCTTTAAATGTAATAAAGCGTTTTTAATGCGACTTTATAAAACAAAACAGTTCAACATTCCGCCATAAATAAATTTACATTAACAAACAATCAAATTATTTATGCAATTGACCTTATAGGAAAACACCTTTAAAATCCATACAACAACAATAAAAGCTGATACTTTTTTTCGCCTGGAAAAAACGGATTATTTATGTTTTTTATAAAATAAGTTGCTTTGATCTTGGATTAGTCTGCAATAATGGAAGAAGCCTTTTACGAGTATGTCTAATGTACAAAAGTATAGTTATCGAACGATATTATGGCATGACAAAAGAAACCAGTTAACCACTTGACCACTTGACCACTTTCTGATGAACTGGTCTTCAAGACAACGCGAAAAAATTAAACGCCACTCGATTAATTTAGTTCTAGAAACTCGATCGCATGACATCGTCAGATGCAGCAGCTCAGATAAAATTGGTAATATGATTAATTGGCCTATAACATGATTCTTTATTGGCCACTCTAATATGATAAAGAGCCGAACTGTGTTGGAAGTCTGTAGAAGAGTACAAAAACAATGATGTCGATCTTAGCTGCACGGCTGCGATCAGATAACGGTTAGTATGGCCAACAACGCGATCGTAGGAAAATAAAACTATGCACACAATGTATGTGTAATAATTTGTATGTATGTATGTATTACCAACATATTTTACAGATCGTAAAAACAGACAAGCTTCAGTTCAGACAAACAAGGGTTAAGAGTGTGCTGCCCTGAGGGTTGTTGCGGACGATCGCCTTCAAAAGTGTTGACAAACGCATTAGAAAACCTAAACGCGAAACGAGTTGCCGTAAAGTTTCCGCTAAAGTAAAATAATTATGGCTTGATGATAGCCTGTTGGCCATCTCTTGCAAAGTCCTTACCAAACGCGCTAGAGCAGTTTGCTACGATTTAATGACTCCGATGCCACCGAGATTCGAGATTGTGGACTTAGAGAGCAATATTCTCTATCTTGAATTTTTCCTTAAGCCCTTTATCTTGTTTCTTTGTAGTTTTTTTCTCGCTCTTTATCTGATTTTTAGCGGTATTTTTGTACCCTAAACATGTACCTACAGTGCGGCTCTTTTTTTTCTGAAAAAAGTCTCTGCGTAGTTAACCATCTCGAAACCATCTCGTTACCAACACAGCGTAAATCAATCACGATCGAACAAGATCATTGACAGCTCACAGTTGCCGTTCTCGTTGCTTTGTTGTTGCTCTTGAAGCCATACACTTACCGACCTTACCTACCTCTGAGCCGAAGCAGCGTGAAGTGGACCACATGCGAGCCACAATTATTCGTCAGACGCTCGAAACAAAAATAGAAAATTCAAATCGAGCCAAGATTTAAGACCGGAAACACATTCTTAAGCATGTGGCCGCAGAAATAATGCAATATTTTGACTGATTTTTAGTGCGCTGCAGGGCAAATGATAATGGCTATGGCTGCTGCGAACACACAAGTACACGATCGGCGCGACGACAGACTGGCAAAGGGCAGCTAAGGCGGGCGGGCGGGCGCGCCGGACCGCCCTAGAAAGTCGCAACCGAGCATGATCGATGTCTGCGGCTCACCCGCATAATGGATCACCCTCAGTGAACCGATCGGTTTCTAAATATTCAAACTTTTTAGCCTCAGCTCTGTTGGCGCGTCGGTGATTTTCACTCGCAGCATTGTCTCAATTGATCTGGGCCACGAAGTGTTGAAAGGGGCCTTGCTGGCGCAGGAGCGTACCACGAGCTGGCGTAGGGAGTCTCTGTGTCCTGGCCAGCCACAATGTAGCTCGTTAGCCACGTGCGTCTCGAACTGTCCAGCCGCAGCCACGATCCGTCTCCACTTCGCAACAAATGCGTTTCATCTTTCACGCAGTCTATTTGTTTTGACCAGGATAACATTTGCTCCTGCTGCGCATGAAATTTGTTGAGTCATGCCGCGGGCCGCATGCCATATATCTCCGGTTTTCGTGCTTCAGGCGAAGGCAGGAAGGGGCAAGGAGCTCGTTGCTCTTTTTCGCGACTAGAAAAAAGCGGTTCGTTGCTGCGTTTGTGGTCAAGAAGTGGCTTGATGCTCACAGTGATGCGAATGTGCGCGCAGAAAAACTTGAAATTCTTTGAAATGGGGCAAATACTGGTAAGTTCGGCCATCCGTGTTGGCCGTGATGATGGCGGCGATGGTGGTGCTTATTGAGGTATCAAATTGATGAAGTAGTTATTTTAGTTTTAACACAAGTAAAAATGGGCGACGAGCAATGCTTGTAATTAATTAATTCGGGTAAGCGTTTCATAGAAAAAACATTAATTCCAAATTAATCGTAAAATTTGTGTTTCATTTCAATTTAAATATAATAGTCAAAATATTTTTAGAGAATACTGGAACGAAATCCGGTGTTCTAAAGCGACATTTGCAAGCGTCTTTTAGTCGCCCGGCTGATGCGGTGAGGCGGTGAGACGCAAGCAATGGTTAAAACAAGTGTTGCCCGCTATTAATCAGTTCGGAGCGTCATCAGAAGTGAAAGAGTGAACAAGGCAGATTTCTAGTTTTGGCCAAACAACGACGCGCACGCGTTGTTACTTTTCTTAAGATTTATTTGTTTACTTCGAGGCGAAACAGCTGTGAGTGCCTCTGCCACCAACGGGGCACGCCTGCCCTGAAACCGAAAATTCCTTCAGGTCCCAGCAGCCGGCTGAAGTGACGGAATATGTCACTCGAAGGCATTGTTAGGCGACGTCACGCAATTTCAAAGCTTCCGAATTTCACACGCACGCGTAGTGCCGCGTGTGCAGCGGGCGACATGGAAAACGAGGCGTAGGTACGAGTCCAGTAAGCGACGATGGGCCGCATCGCATGCTCGCTCGCTTTGTTAACGCGATCTGCAGCGTGTGCAGCTCGAAACAAGTTGGCTGCGTTCGTTGCTGCTGCTGCTGCGGCTGCTGCTGGCGGTACATATTGCAGGTAACTGTTTTTGGCTTGGCAGGTAACATGTGTTGGACAAAATGGCGCGCAACATAGTGCTCGCATGCTGCTGCTG